>OU974038.1:6366071-7639285 GCA_918843915.1 Notodonta ziczac | reverse complement strand
TATCGTTTGGTTGTTTTATATAAATTCGGTGTATAAACCAAATAAACCAGTTTCATGATGAGATGCATTCATATTTTTATCAAGTGAAGCTATGAACTCCTCCAGAGGCTGACTTCTGTAAAAGTTTTCAATTACAATGCCATGATTTTTCCTGTCCTTGGAAGCCATCAGGGAAGACAATATTGCCCGTAGAAGGGGGAAGCAGCAAATGCGGGAACATTTCAATATTATATAGCCATTCCCGTTTATGAATTTGTCAAGAAGCGATTAAATACAAATTAAGCAAGTTTTGTTTAGGATTTATGACCACAGACTAACTCAATACGCTTGTGACCGTAGATAAAGACGTCTATAGATAAGATGATGGATAAAGTTAAACAGCGATATACAAAACACAGAGAGCGTGAAAGAGCTAGCAAGTATTATTGCCTATTAGTTTCTTTATCTAATTTTATGGCAGAGAGGCTCCACAGATAAAACAAATGAGGCCATAGACAATATTCAGGTTGTCAACAAAATTTGCATTTATTATTCGTATCATTCACCCCGAACATGTCTATGGATCCGATACACGACAAGGAATTCGAACATTTTTTAGAGTAGGGTAAGGTCGATTTATATTCGAAGTAATGTCGTATCGTTTCGAATGTATCGTTGTCGATTTGCAGAGTAACACCCCTGTTCTCCACTCGATGTCAGTTTTTTGCGCGTATCAAATGATGTGTGTATATGTATGTATCTTACGTTGAATTATACAGACATAATAATATGTTTAAGCACCGTACTAGTCCACGGATAATTCTGCAAGTTATTGGGAGTTGTTCATGCAGAGATCTAAACGTAGCATAAATATCGGTGAAGGATAACATTGTGAGTGTGGGCATCTGCATTTATCTTAAGAAGTACAACCAATTTTCGAAAGCTATGTGAAATCGACCAAACTGCAGAAAGCCAGCATGATGGATTATGGCCTGTATCACTCTGCATTCATGGGTGGTCTAATTATAAAAGATTTCCAAGTAGGGAACGTAACAACGTCTGGAGGTCATGTGCACTGAGGGACCAACAAGACTCCGCACAAGGTACAACAAAAAATAAATCAAAAAAGTCGCGAGCGATCGGAGACAACGTACCATTGTGTGACTGATCATCGAAAATCAAAATGCAACTGTGATAGGTCGATTGTAAATCATATACGCCTTATTAAGCGTATATCTGCGCAAGCCTTTATCCTAGTAGAGATAAGTTCAACTAATCGGTCATTGAACCGTGCAAACAGCCAAATTAAACGTAACATACCTATACCATATGAGTAGCGTTTCATCCGCAAGCTCTTTAGCAGATCCTATCAGTTTAACACACACCGAAATCTATCACTATTGCAAACTTGATGCTGGGCATTCATTAAATTTTAAGCCATGTAAGTCGTATTTATGTACAGTTCATTCCGGCCATTGCGCTAAAATCCGAACTGTTGATGTTTAACAATCAGGGCCCTCTTTAATACACATAACAATCCTACAATTTAGTTAGGAGTATTAAGTATAATATATGATATAATTATAATTGTATTTTAAAAGTTGTACGACAAGTGCCGTTTAATTATACGACAAATAAAAAATTTTTTTTTTTTTAATATTTCAATAAAATTTACAATAATTATAGATATTATTGTAAATTTGGTAGTTGTAGGTTAAACAGAAACAAAAATATGTAAAATTTTGATAGTTTTTCTCTTTTATTTAACAGAGATTTGTAGAATTCATTTTATAAGGTTTATTAAGGGGACTTCCATAAATTGCGTGAGGTATTCTGGGGGAGGAGGAGATCACGCTAAATCTTTCCAAATCTCACTTAGGGGAGAGGGGGGTCTTGGCAAATATCACGTAATTATTTTTCTAGCAAAAAACGGTGTAAAATTGCGTGAAAAATTATTTCTTAAATAAAATATAGCCAAATCGTCCGAAACTCGCAGAGCAGCGAATTAGCAGGAAGATGCAAGGATGGCCTTTAGGGTCAACCGTTTTCCTAATTGTTTTCTCAATAATCCAACACGTTTACAGCCAAAACATGAATTTCGAAAAATCTCGCGTGAGATTAGAGGAGGGGGGAGGGAGTTGAAGAAAATCTTACGATATGCTTCACGTAATTAATGGACGCCCCCTAAATACGGCCCAGGAATAGTATGTGAGTACCTACCTACCTACTCAGGAACTTACTTTACCAGTGGCCCGATATTTAACCTACCTTATGGAATGTCAAATTATTCACTTTGTTATTGTCGTTCCAGTCTACCTTGACTCCAACTTTAAGTACTTACTAGTAGCCGGTGTTATTTCCTATGTAGGTTCAGACCTCAGACATACGCTAATAGCTTAAAAATCCTAACGTAAGTATTAAGTACGTCAATACAAAGTCTGACGTTTGGTAACCCTATCTCTATCACACAGCCAGTTGGTGATTCATGAACCCGTACCCTCGCCGGCCGCCCCGCACCGCAGCGGGGGCGCCGCCACCGCCGGCAGTGCCGCCATTTTACTTAACGCACCACGTGTTCATGTGCATCGAATAATGTTGATGCAACAAGTTCTTTACTTAAGTAGGTGAGTATAAGATTAACAAACACCAGAATCAGGACATGCATGTTTATTTGCAAAGAATGCAGGCGTACACCTAGTCATAGGTATAGAGAAATGGGTACTACCTGCGGAATTTCACCATTCTTCAAGACGAATTACGAGACTTAACACAACACGCCGCGCCCGAAACAGATTCACGCCGAGTCGCTTTTAATATTTTCACCACTTCGAACGCAATGTTTTACGAGTGTCCTCCCAATCCTCAGATGAAATAAGTACAAGTTATCGTACAGCGCACGATTGGTGTTATAACAGTTTATTATGTCAAGGAAAATGACCGCTAAGTATGACGAACCTATTCAAATCGCACACAAGCTGTAGCGCAGCTACGAGCGGGTGTTACCGTGTGACTGCAGGAAGAGTGAGTGAACCGAATTGCGGCCGAGTGGCGGACCGGACGCGACGCGACGACGACGCTGGTTCTACCTAGTGTTGCCTAACACTATCGATACTTGATGGATCGATAGTAAACCTCGATACGGCTGTAGTTAGTGTTACAATTCTATTATGTAGTAGGTATTTATCGAGAATAATAATCAAAATTATTGTTGACGAGCAATTGTATCGATAGGATCTATACTATCGAGTACTGATACTATCGATAGTTTCACTATTATAGCGTATTTATCGATAGCATCGAGTTTTAATTTAAAAACTATCGATAGTATCGATACCATTGCGCGACACTATCGGTAATATCAGTACTAAATAGTGTTGATACTTTTGCTTATTATCAAAAGTATTGTCGATGATTTACGATAGATACTATCGATACTATCAATAATATCAATAGTGTTGTCACATGACCATACTATCGAGCCCTATCGATAGTATGATTAGTTTTCGAGGTCACGTTAGTATTGCAATACTATCGATAAACAATACATAATTAGGCAACACTAGTTCTAGCAATGCAAAACGAATGCGGCCGTCGACGTACCGCGCTCTTTCTGCCCTCCCGGGCGCCTACTATACTACTGATAATAAAACAATACATTCCTAATCCCTGAATAGGATGCATACCTATAATAAATATACCTCCTTCCTAGGTATCAATAAATTGAGCAAAGGAATCCCAACTTTGTATTTTGGCGTAGGTATAGTGACGTTTCAGTATTCCAGATTATTTCAAAGCGTTTTCAAATACACAATCTTCAAAATACCGGTAATCTATAAAAGATTTGAAGAAAAATAATACTTTACTAGTGCAAGCAGTGGAAAGTGCTTGTCCAGAGTTGGTACCTATTTAACTAAACTAAATATTATCAGTATGACAGAAAAGATCAGTCCTTACGCATGGCACCGTTACCGGAGTTTTAAATCACGAGGGGCTTTAACTAACAAAGGTCAATTATTAGCTCGAAAGCAATGGAAATAAACTAGTGTGGGTGCTATACTGTACTGAGACATCGTAAAATTAACCAATACCCTACAGAATGTCACAGCTTTTCTCAATCTTTGCAATAAATGAAGTAGAAACGGGATGTAATGTTGCCCGAAAGCAGGATTTTTATTATGGTGCAACTACTGGAGGGGTAATGGGAGCCGAAGCGCCCGCAAAGCAGAACCCAAGTGAAAGGTGATGACAAGAAAGCCAATTGAATTTGTTCGATACAGGTTGCACTTACAAAACTGACCAGCCAGTGGTGGACGCTGAGGCAACCCTTTTATTTATCAAAATGTTTGAAATATGACCAAAGAAGTTGATTTTTAAGATGAGTAGAATAAAATTATACCTACCTCATGACAAGGCTTTAATTATTGACGATGGTGATTAAGGTGAAGGCGCCTGTCTAGCCCGCGATATTCAAAATTTTCAAGTATTTTTATAGTTTATCCAAAATCTGAAAACATTTAAGACAACATTTTGTGATTTGCGACAAACACAGTATGCAGTGCGTTTATTAATACATTTATTATACTCTAAATATTATCACGGTGGATATGATACTAGTAAATCACTAAATATACAAAAATTGCCAGATTATCTGGATAGCTGTCGTTCTTGAAATGTTTTAGAGTAAGTTGGATATATTAATAAATGCACTGCACACGGTCTTTGTCGCGAATGTCAAAATGTGCCTTTTATTATGGTCAGATTTTGAAAAAATTCTAAAAAACCTCAAAAAATTTTAACTTCGCGGGCTAGATGGGCACTTTAGCCTTAACATGAGAATGCATTGCTTGTGATGTAATCCGTGCGACTGTGACGTGTGACTTTGCTACAGGGGCAGTTAATCTTTTAAGTTTTTATTTTAGGTATTTTGTTAATATGTAATAGTTTAGCAGTCAAACTGATTAATAGAAAAAAGCGGTTCAGTCGGCTAAGGTCATAAACGAATCTGTGCGTTCCGTCGGGAGATCCCGGAGCTCCCTCGGTCTCGTCGTGCTGAAGACGGCCACTTGGGATGTTTAAGTGGGTGAAAATCTCACTTTCTCTCACCTCTCCCACAAGAGGTCTGGGGATCTTTGGAAGAGTTACATGATTTATTAAAGATAGGCAAAAAATACCTACGAGATAGCGGTCATTATATCTCACGGAAAAGATTTCAAAATATAAAGCAAGCTAGACGATAAAATATTTATTTAAAAAAATTATCCGACGACGTCTAAAAAGCTAAGCTAAAAAGCTAGAAATAACTAGGGACCTTATGATTTCTTTCATTTGGAGTCGGTGCCGCTACCTTTATACATAATACGTTAGGACAACTTGTTTAAAAATAAATAAATCACAAGGTCTCTTGTTTTTTTATTGAAATTGGTTATTTATTTCATTATTTCAAGTGATAAACTACGTATAAATTTATGGTAACTATAAATTGTCCATATCTCTCAAACTAATAAACTGATTTTGATGAAATTTCTATAGGACCAAAAGTATAGCTATCCTTTCAAATGTTACAAATAGTTTTTTAAACATTAAAAAAAACCGAATCCTCCTACTTTTTTATTGAAGTCTGTTAAAAATTACCAAAGCTATGTAAAATGGACCTAGTATAAAAATGTCAGGATATAAAAAAGTTTTTATTCCGTGACATGTTTCTGTTGTGACCTTAGTAGACATATCGTTTTTTAGAGTACCGTGATCAAATTAGGAACCCTTATAGTTTCATCATGTCCGACCCTTCCGTCCGTCATCAACAAGGTCGTTTTATTCAGAGGATATTAGGAATAGAAAGTTGCAAATTGGCACAAAAATATGAGTTTATGTACGGCTACAAATCGGTGTATTTAAATATTGAAAGTAAAGTTATTCTAGGGTACCCAGTGGCTGATTTACCAATAGGCTGAGTAGGCTGGAGCCTAGGGCGGCAGATTTTTGGGGCGGCAAATTTGGGGACCGATATTTTTGCTACCTCATAGAAACCAAAAAGATTTCTGCATGACAGATTTGTAAAGTATTGATAAGCTCAAAAATAAAATGACTATAATATTTAACGTGCAATTTCTACGATTTTTTGGAGTCTAAATAATTTAGGACTTGAAAATTATAGAGGCAAGGGCGGCAAAAACTTTACAGCCTATACCTTGGAAATGTGTAAATCCGCCACTGAGGGTACCTCCAGTACTTTAAGGACGAACTCTTAACTCTTGAACCACACTATAGGTAGATGGTTTACCAAATAAATAAATTACTTTTTCTTTTAAAGGGCTTGCGTTTCCATCTCTCACAAGCTGAATTTTTATGCGGTCTATTTACAAATTATCAACCATTTCATAGAATTCAAGAGTTATTATTAGATTTTCGTATCATTGAAAAGCGGCGGATATCTACGTTGGTCGGACACGCACCGAAACGCACTTGACCGGATTTTATAGTTTTATTAGTATTTATTTATGTCAATTAACGAAATAGGTAAGCACATTTTGGCAAAGTGATAGTTCTAAGGAAACGACTATTTTGTAAAAGTGGCTATTTTACGGCCTATAGGATTATTTCCTACTTTTAAATGGAGACCAATTGCAACTTATGGCTAAAAACTGACCTATAGCTAACTCGGTAATAATTTTCTATGTAAATGTGTGCCAGTGCAGCCGAGCCATAATTACTATCCGGTATTTATTACAGGAGAACGAAGAAAAACAAGCAGAACACGGGGCGGCACAAGCGGTGGCGGCGTAGGTATGCGCGGAGCAATGCTCACCTGCCGCCAGGTGCAACATGCACAGAGGCTACTTCGACGTTTGCAAGTGATGCATGCATCAACCTTATACACATTAAGGTGAGTATACATTTGAGCATTTCCATGTTACCGATGTCAACCTGCTAATTTAATTTCAACAATGGAAGACGTTTAACCCCAAAGGACAACGTTGCCATAATTTACGGCAGCCATACTGAAAGCGTGCCCCGCGAGCCCTAGGGCTTTGCAAAACCTCTGGAAGGGCTCCGCGAAAAAACTGGCGTTAATGAAAAAAGTACTCAATACCTATGATTTTACTAATAAACTATAAACGTATAAAACCAGCTTCCTATTATTTTAGGTCAAATACTTATTTAATTTTCCAACAGTAGTTTGGCAATTCTATTGCCTAAAAAAACTTTAAACACCGCTGTTTTATGGTTTTAATTAATTGAATACCTATTTTATCGGTACTAAACAAAGTTAATTGAGGCAGAGAATATATTTTTCACAGAATCCACTAGCATATAGATACCTACCTAAGTAGGGACATTGAATCAAGAGGGTGGCTCGCAGCGTTGTCAGACCGTACGATAATTTGGCCATTGGTAGTTACAATGTAAGATAACGGATATCTAATGTTACACGTACCTAGGTAAGTACCTACGCTAACTTTAAACAATAAACAAAAATACGAACTTGAATGCACAAAAGCACGGATACAAGCAAAACGTATTTTGACATCAAGAATGAAACAAACACCAACGGACAAATTTCTGTCGCCCATATATAACCTACCTACTAGGCGTTTGTGTTAGTAAAAAACGAGCATTAATTCAATCATACCAACTTACAAATCCAGAAGTATAGTTTATTGCTAATTCATCGCTTTAAGACTTAAGTAAACAGTTTTATTAAATACTAGCTGAGCACGCGACTTACCCGCGTGGATACTTAACAAAAAAGCCGCCCCCGCGTTCTGAGCCCGCGCGACAGGACACACTTTTAAAATTTTGTTTTTCTAAAATAAAAGTAACCTAAGTTACTGCTTATAACATCAGCTATCTACCAGTGAAAGTCCCGTCAAAATCGGTCCAGCCGTTTCGGAGATTACACGGAACAAACACACAGACAATTTTTTTTTAATCGTGTTTTTGCTATAGATGTCGTATGTACTTTCATATGCATTTAGTGAAAAGGTCTTATTTTGATATTACAGACAGACACTCCAATTTTATTTATTTGTATAGATGTATAGACAAGAAACACATTTTTATTTTAGTTTGCCTTTGACAATGTTTTTCCAAATCACCAATGTTAATTCTATTAGAGAAATTATTATTTTGATGGGTAAATGCGCATATTTCAACTGTTGTATCTGATCTGGCAACACTACTGGTGGCTTTATTGATTGCGCCCTAGTGTATGTAGGTTGGGTAGTTACCAAACATTATTTTATGTAAGTAGTTACGTGCTGGCGGTAAATAGGCATGTAGGCAAGTGCCTACCTACTAAATTGTCATTGTGTATAAGTAACTCGCACACTGGCAGTGTGTGTTATCCACAGGCCCCGCGACCCGGGGCGGCGCGCCGAGCGGCGGCGGCGGCGCCCGGCGGCCTCACCTTTCTTATCGTTCCGATCCGGTTGTATACTTAAGGAATGTAAAAATGACAATCTGTACGTGCCACCGTAAGCAACGAAATAGGTACTTAACAATTCGACTTGATTGCTTGTCCTATGTGAGTTTAAATAGATAGGTAAAATAATCTAATATAGGTATAAGTTAAGTTCTGTTAAGTACCTACTATAATTTGCCTATTAGGTAGGTACTTAGTAGATAGGTAAGTATGTACCTCTGTAAACTTGTACGTAAATAATTATTGAATGCACTATGGAGCCGTTACCTAAAAGCACTAACCTTTGATCTTGGTGGTCTTCTTGCTCATATTGATCATGATCCTCTTGTGACAAACTAAGCTCGCTAAACTGTTGTTCCACTGAGTTAGACATTTCACTTGTAGTATTATTATTTTTTTATAACAATAATTAAGTAGTTAGGTAAGTAATTTACCAAAATTAGAATACTGATAACAGATTGGAATGCTTTTATTTTATGATAATTTTCACCAAACACTTGTCATCCGGGGCGTGGGATTTTGGATGGTAGATGGCCAAAAAGGGACGAACGGTGCCGGCCGGTGCGCACACGTGGTTAGTTGAATCTGTTTATTTTCATATTACATAATAATAGTTTGAATCAGCAAATTTCCGGATGAAGCGACACCGAGCGCTAACAAGCGGTGCCGGCCGGCGGAGTGGCGAACTGGCGGACCACGGAGACGCCGAGCGAGCGGCGGAATCGCTCGGGGTGCGGGGAGGAGAAGGGCTGATGGGCGCGAATGGCACGTGTGCGCCGTGCGTACGGTTCGTCGGCTATCGAGATCACTGCTCAACTGAACTGCCTAGATGTGACGTGCGTGACTGAACGAAACGAACGACGACAAAGCCGACTCTGCCCGATTCTTCGTAAAACATTTTCATAGGTACGGATTTTGTTTGAGAATGCGCGCGCTGGGCGTGGCTGAGTCGGCCGGGGCCCGCGGGGAGAACGCCACACCTTTAGTGAAGCGCAAGTATCGATCTCAAAGCTATATTATCGAGTCTGATAACGGTTGCGTACGATTGTACCTTTAAGTAATAGGGAAAATAAGTACTAATTTAAACTTTAAAGTGAAAAGTATGAAGTAGGAAAGTAAATACATAAAAAGTTACTATAGGTACCTGGTAGAAAAAATTAGAACAGCCATTTTCACTCAAAGTAAACATTATTTTGTTATAGTGATACAAACATTATTTTGCCGGTGGCCAAAAGAGGATCTAAAAATATACTTAGAAAAATAATTCATTTTGACAGTCTTGTATCGACACTAGCGACGCTCTCCAGTGCCAACTTATACTTAACAGTCTATATAGAAATTATAAATGCACTAGCGACCAGCCCCGGCTTCGCACGGATGCAATAAATTATCAGTGTTTCTTTACTATATTATGCATGTATTATACATATAAACCTTCCTCTTGAATCACTATGTATTAAAAAAAACCGCATGCAAAATCCGTTGCGTAGTTTTAAAGATCTAAGCATACATAGGGACATACAGACGGCGGGATGCGACTTTGTTTTAAACTATGTAATGATTCAGATTTAAAAAAATTGGTAGGTACTTAACTTACAGGGGGACGGGGGTAATCACAGTTGACGGATAGTTTCCGTGTCGGAAACGACAGCTTCTATCCTACTTCTACAAATTTATTTGTAAAAGAAGGATGGGCGCTGTCATTTCTAACATCAGAAAGGTTAAAAAAAGAAACCATCTTACCATACCAATCGATAGGATCTATGATAAAGATCCTTAGTAAAATGTACTTTTGTATACAATTACAATTTAACCACTGTGCAGGACATTTAATTCTGGTCAAAATCAGGATATATCCTGTAGAGCAGTTATCAGTTCACTCGTCACGAGCTACAGCAAAGTTGCAAATAACAAATGTTATATTCAGAAAATGACCCCAAATGCAACTTGGTATTTCAGGACTTTAGATTCAGTACGTTTTCGTTATTAAGAGGAGTACGGTACCCTATATTGTGCGTATACCAAAACGCACTTAACTGGTTTTTAGTCATATAAAACGGTCTTACGGAAATATTACTTTCATTTCGACGATGAGATGATAAAAAATAAACAATAATGATAATGAAATATTTTTTAATTTATCATTTTATAGGCAGTTAAAAAAAAATAAAAAAAAAATATCGACTTCAGAAAATCCTAGATGCACTAAAAAGCTAGAAATAACTAGAGGCCATAATTTGGAATCAGTGCCATTATCTTTACACTAGGACTTCTTATGTACCTACCTAACCCTTAGCTTTTAGTGCAACTAGGTTTTTTTGAAGTCGGTAAAAAAAAACATTTTTTTTTCACGATATTAGTGGTAAACTACTTATTGAATTCCTGTAACCGTAAATGTCCATATTTTTCAAACTACCTATTTTTATGAAATTTATATGGAACCACCAAGGGATCCTGACTATCAAGGCCACAGGTAGTATACAGCTTCTACGAATATATGGCACGCCCAAATGCATCTCATCACAACTCCACTAAGCCCAAATACGACTAGGTTACATTGTGTTATTACGGAGTTCCGGCGCCTAAATTCCGGTTTCATCATCATCTTATGATAAAGCCGGAAGTTAGGCAGTTTGCTGAGACTATTTTAGTGACCGCAAACACCACTGAAAATTCTCAGGAAAGCAAATTACACTATTTCCTTGACTGCCAATCAATGTGAAAAGTTATTTATATAAAGTATTGTGAATCAAAATGAAAAAAAAAGGAAGCAAAGTGTGAGAATGTCGTCTTTCATGTGTTTCGGAGGTTTTGCGTTATTTCAATTACCTTCACATTGTATAATATGCAACGTTTTACAAATTACCTATCTAAATTTGACAATATTGATAATGAGTCATGTGACCATAAAATTTGTCAACAGGTTATTGAAGGAATTTGGGAACGAATGCTATACGTAGTGTTGTCACAAATATAATCTACTTTTCAAACAAGTAAAAAATGTTGCCCAAAAACTAAAATATTTTGTTGTGGTGGCAGATTTGCCTTCAAATTACTTTTTGGGCAATGATACATTGTTTGGCAAAGTTGGCATATTTGAAGGTCCCTAATATGTCATACATTTGCTTAATTTGATAGTAGGGTGACGGATCGTTTTGAGTTTTATTAAATAAATAATGTTATATAGTTTATTTAATTACATTTATAAAGCACAGCTAGAAAAAATAATTTTAAATATAAGTACAGGTTTTTTCTAAAAAATTGGTAGGTACCCATAGAGCAAATTCATAACGCACCTTTTTTTGTTTGTTTTTTTTTATATTCATATTATCACCTTTGTATTGTTTTGTTTGTCTTTTGTATGGCTTGGAGCGATTATTGGCTTGGAGGAAAAAAATAACTAAGTGATTCCAACAGCGATGAATATGTAACTAACGCGCAGAGTTACTGAAAAAGTTACATACCTAAAAGCGTACGATTTGTTCACTGGGCATTGTTTTTGTTGCATCTAGTATTTCCCGCCCTTTAGTGAGATGAAAAGTTTGGTTTCGAACGGCTGCAAAATTATTTTGGTCCCATGCCTTTTAATCCTGGCTTGCTCGGTATTCGCACTCGGGCCTAGAGACTAGGAACAAGATCATACTAACATTAATAGACAAATCAAATCACATGGTAAACAAACAGTCATTATTACGCTAGGACTAAAACAATATCCAGTCAGAGACTAGATATCAGTCAATACGAATATATATCTTTATAAAGCTTTGACCAGCTAAATGCAAAGAAAAGTGAAATCTAATGCATAGTGTGAGAATGTCCTCTTTCGGAGGTTTTGCTTTATTTCAATTGTACCTTTAAATTCTATGTTTTAAAACCAAGTAAACAATGTTGCAATATAAAACTAAAATATGTTTTGGCGGATTTGGTAACAAATCGCTCTTTGGGCAAAGATACCTTGTTTGGCAAATTTGGCATAGACGGTACTTGCCAAGTTCGGCCCGATCACTAAATGAACTTTGGAAGGCATAGGACGATACAATAGTGTTGCCACAAACATACTTAATCTTCAAATAATAAATGTTGCCATAGATCTAAAATAATTTATCACATTAACTTAGACTATTCTGGTTCCTTATAAATTGCTTTTCGGGCAATACCTTGTTGAGCAAATTAGGATGGTTGAATATTTCCTATTACGTACCCTACCCATCTACCTAGAATGTAGTACTAGGGTTGTATGTAAGTAACTAAGTAGGAACATAGTTACTTAGTAATTTAATATAATATACCTACCCTTAAGTAAGTTAGGTTGCTGCTACCCACCTACCCTCTTTACAAAAGATTAAGGGTGTGATCTAGTCATCTAGATGAAAATAGGGGGAATAGGTTAACGCCTGAACAAAAAAAGGTTGCATTTTTTGATAGATGAAGGTATTATCGACAAATAAACCACCGATTAATGACAATCACTAAAAGCGATAACAGTTCTTGAAGTATATTCGTTACTGGGTCCGTACGACGGGGCGCCCCGCGCCCATGCGTTTTCCACAGCGCTCGCCCGGGGCCCGCGGAGGGCGGTCGCCCGACACCGCCTACTTCGTCTGGTACAGGCGTCGCCCGCCTCGTGTCCCGCTTCACCTTAAAATTACAAGTAGACAAGACGTCGATCCAAGGAGAGAAAACGCCCTTCGAATAGCCTAAATTGCCCCTTATTTATTTGAGAGTTATCAAGATATCAACCTGGGTATTGAATCAAACTAACTGTCCAAAATCGAATAAGTAAGTACCTACCTACCCAAACGAGTAAGAATGATGATTCAAATGGGATTTCTATTCTTAAACAGAAATAATATTAATTTAAGAAACAAATTAAATAAATATTAAAAAAAAAACAAAACGGATAAGTACGACAATAATTACACTATTTGAATTGGATGGTCGGTACGTCGCATTCTCGATGCGTGCGTACGAGCGGCGAGAGCGAGCTCACTAACTAAACAGCGGGCTGAATTCAGAATGCTTGCACATAACGATGTTCTACCCATGTGCCTACGTCATTGCATGAGTCATTATTCATTCATTCATTATTTCACTTTGTGCCGTAGGTAAGTACCTACTGTAGGTAGGTAGTTTATTAGTTCGGAGACGACTTGCGGCTAGGTACGAAAAGTCTTAGGTACCTACCTACCTACCTACCTACCTACCTAATTAGTAGGAAAGTATGGTTAGCTACTAGGTCGTGGCCGGCCTTGTCCGGTTTTGATGACCAAAATACTAATTATGTATTATTAATACCTACCTACGTTAATAAACAATTAAAGTAGGTGTACATACATGATTTAAAAAAAAATGCCTAATTACCTATAAGGTCTCTAATGAAGTAGGTACTTATACTTACGGTATTTTTTCGTGATATTTTATGGTAAACTACCTACCTACGCTGCCGTCCTACCTAGGTATAATGCTGTTATCTACAATAACCAAATTTTACACTGGAGCCAAAAACGTACAAATATTTAAAAATGTATGCCACTTGGTACCTAACTAGAGGATTTGATCCTGGGATACGGAACCTCGGGATACCGGCCTTATTTGATCCCGATATCATCGGAATTAAATTTAATAAATCCCGGGATTTTCGGGATTAACAAAAATATTAATAAATTAATAAAAATGTTGTGCAAATTTTACATGATACCAAACGCTCTTACTCGACATTTTGTCAGTGATCTTGTTTTACTACCTGCAGGGGAATATTTTAAATTATTCAATTCAAAATCAGTACTTAACAGATTTTTGCCGAATTTATAATTAGGTATATTCATAATTATTTTACTGATAGTAAGTAATCATAAGACAGACTACTGCTATTCGATTACTAAGATACAATATTTTTCTGAATTAACATTTAAATTAGCCTTTTTAGTACGAAATCCGGTCTAAGAAATATACCTATACCCTCATGTGTTACTTATTAGTGATAAGAAATAAATGATAGTTAATATTCACATTAACACATTGCACATAGGTTGGCTAGTTAAATTGCGGCCGGATAATATTAAATAGTTATAATATACTAGCTGTGCCCACGGACTTCGTCCGCGTAGTATTTAACGTAACAAAAATTTCGGGATTATCGGGATAAAAAGTATCCTATATATGTTAATCCCGGTTATAAACTATCTGTGTTCAAAATTTCATCCAAATCCGTTCAGTAGTTTTTGCGTGAAGGAGTAACAAACATACATACATACATCCACACTCACAAACTTTCACATTTATAATATTAGTAGGATATATAAAATATCCCCTGATTTCTTTAGTTTTTGCTGACGATTGGACTGTACTGTTAAAAGTTGTATAGAAACTATAGAAAGTAAAAAAAACCTTTTCACTTCGCGTCGTGTAATTAAGTATTACTTATTACATTTTTGTGTTGTAATTTGTACAAATCATTCAAAACTATTGTAAATAATCGGTGTTGTGTTTATAAAAAGTAATACGATGAATATAGGTTACAATAGTACATTGTTACATGAGTGGTGAAAGTTACTTATTTTGTCCCGAGACGGGGTTTGGCGCCCGAGCGTAGCGAGGGCGCTAATAGTTCGAGGGACAAAATAAGTCTTTCACCCGAGGTAAACACTGTGCTTTTCATTACGAATACAAGGAAAATAAAAAAAAAACAGGAATTGGCTAAAGAAATAATACAAGGAAGTATAAACAATACTCTACAACTCGAAAAAAAAAAATGGATTGCCGCCTATTTTGTTTTTTTTTTCGTTGGCCGGCCAACTTCATCATTTAGCCATTATTTTTCATTTTCTTCTTTAAATATTTTGCCCAAATATATGTTATTTTAAAGAAATTGTTCAAACTAAATTATAATTAAGTCATTTAAAAAAAAATATTCTTGAATTGATACTTAACTTTATGTTATTTCAATTTTACATCGTGCTGTAATTGAGTGACTGTAGAAAAAGTTTGAACATGGTTCCATAGAAATGTGAAAATGGAACTAGTTTTTTTTTTTATAATTTGACAGCTGTCAGTTGAAAGCGATTCTCCCGGGCCGGAAAAGTATTACTTTCAACCCGCTCCTCAGGCAACTTCAGACCTACTTTCAGAGTATGAGTAATGAAAAAACAGTTACTTACCCATTAGGTATATTTCTGCAGTTCCGTGGATAAAAATATTTATTTTTAATTATTACTTTTCAAAACCATACAATCATGTGATCCCAGTATTATCTGTAGATAATCCCGAAATCCCGGGATTAATATAACCACTTACTTAAAGTTCTCAATTTAAGAAACGGGCCATTTAGGTCAGAACTGTCCCAAAGTGACACGAGTGCCTACCTACTTATGATTTGGTTTGCAATGTTTATTTGCTAATTTTAAGATCACTAATGACTAATGTTCAGTGCTTTGTATTCGGATGTAAGTAGGTACCACGGATTGGGGATGTGCTTGAAAATTGTCTCATAGGTGACATACCTGGTTCATTTATCGCAATAGTAAAGATAATAAAAATAATAGTATAGGGTAGTAAGTACCTACTAGTGATGTAGTAACGAATGTTTGATTTTTAACATTCGCGAATGCGAATATTTGTCTCCAACAAATAAAAAGCGCGCAAAATGTTAAGACTGGTTTGACATTCCGTGTCGGCCGAACATAGCCGAACCTATACAGGTTTAAAGAACGAAGTTAGTCACAAAAAGTTAATTCGTAGAGATTTGTTTTGATTTGAGGGTTAGCTTCACAGGTTAGTTTATTATCGCGTTAATCAAATTTAATTAATATTCAAATTTTATTGACTGTAATGAACAATGCTCACGCTTTGCATACGACGTTTTACATCACACTTGCGAGTAAAAAAATAAAAAAAATACCATCTTAAATGAAAAAATGTCACAATACACGAATTTGTTTAATACCTAGAGAATTGCAGAATAAAACAAAATGGCGCGCCGTAAGTTTTTAGGGTTCCGTTGTCGAACTCAGAACCCTTATAGTTTCGCTACGTCCGTCTGTCCGCCTGACATCACAGTAATTTTATTTAGAGACTATTAGGGCTAAAAACTGCAAATTGACAAACAAAATGAGTTTATGTACTGCTAAAAAACTGTGTATTTAAATATTGAAAGTAAATTTATTCCATGTTATCTCCCGTACTTAAGAAAAGGGAGTGAAACAATAATTTAGAGTGGGATATTGTTCTATAGGAATTTTAAAATAATTTGAAGGTTTCTTTGACAGTTTTCCAATATTGATTCCCGTTATACCAAAAAATACATATTGAGCTTCAAACGCGCCTTTTTTCGTGAGTAGCATGATTCATCCTCAAACTTAGAACAACATTATAAATTGTTTATTATGCTTAAAATAATAATATGGTTCTTTACTTTTAAAAATAAACTTAATTAATTTAAAAAATACTAATTTGGACTGTGTCCCAAACCCACGCACCACTGATTGTGCACCCAGTCTAATCACAACTTAATTATTTGTATTAAAGCTCTTTGTAAGAACTTTCATCAGTCCAAAAAGATAATAAAAGATTGTCACTTTTGCTTAAGATGACTATGAATACCGGTTTAACAAATTTAGTAACAGAATTTCTTTAAATTATATATATAGTCATAAGTTTTATTAATTTCGCAGAAATTTATAGATTACGAAAGCCAACGTATTCGATGTTTCATTTCAATCAAATAAACCATCACGTTTCAATTTTATAGGGTGCGTATTATCGAAAAGTGGCGGGATGTCTACGGAACCCTATAGGTTGTGTAGTCGGACCTGCAATTGGCCGGTTTTATTTATCTACAGGTATGGTTTGCCAGCGGCTTTGGCCGCTAACAATTATATATTATACTAGCTGAGCCCGCGACTTCGCCCGCGTGGAATTTAACTTAACAATAAAGCCCGGTCCCGCGTTCTGAGCCCGCGCGACTGGACCTATTTTTTTTATTTTGTTTTCCTAAAATAAAAGTAGCCTCAGTTACTGCTTGTAACATTAGCTATCTAACAGTGAAAGTCCCGTCAAAATCGGTCCAGCCATTTCGGAGATACTCTTTGATTTCAAGTGTTTTTATTTTTTTACGCGGAACCCTAATTGTTTTTCTAAAATCAAAGTAGCCTAAGTTACCCGCTATAAGATCAGCTATCTGCCAGTGAAAGTCCCGTCGAAATCGGTCCAGCCGTTTCGGAGATTACCCGGAACAAACACACAGACAGACAGACAGACAGACAGACAGACAAAAAAATTTTAATTCGCGTTTTTGCTATAGGTATCGTATGTACTTTCATATGCATTTAGTGAAAAGGTGTTATTTTGATATTACAAACAGACACTCCAATTTTATTTATTTGTATGTATGTATGTATGTATGTATGTATGTATAGATTATCTATACAAATAAATAAAATTGGAGTGTCTGTTTGTAATATCAAAATAACACCTTTTCACTAAATGCATATGAAAGTACATACGATACCTATAGCAAAAACGCGAATTAAAATGTTTTTGTCTGTCTGTCTGTCTGTCTGCGTGTTTGTTCCGGGTAATCTCCGAAACGGCTGGACCGATTTGGACGGGACTTTCACTGGCAGATAGCTGATCTTATAGCGGGTAACTTAGGCTACTTTGATTTTAGAAAAACAATTAGGGTTCCGCGTAAAAAAATAAAAACACTTGAAATCAAAGAGTATCTCCGAAACGGCTGGACCAATTTTGACGGGACTTTCACTGTTAGATAGCTGATGTTATGAGCAGTAACTGAGGCTACTTTTATTTTAGAAAAACAAAATACAAAAATGGGTCCTGTCGCGCGGGCTCAGAACGCGGGACCGGGCTTTATTGTTAAGTTAAATTCCACGCGGGTGAAGTCGCGGGCTCAGCTAGTTTGAAATATAATAATCGAATTTTAATAATAATTATGTTTTATTTACAATGAAATTTAATGTGAAATAAATTTATTTAAATAATTAATGTATTTATTTATAATATTTTAACTCTTTACTAAGATAAAAAAAATGTAAGCTGCTTTATGAACCTAAAAGTGGTGCAATAAGGGCCACCCTAAGAGCAAGTTTGTTTAAAAAATATATATTATTCTTACTAATTGTATTAAGATTACATATCCATCTATACATAATTTCCATATTGATTTTCAAAAAACATTCGTCAAACACACGCATAGATTCTTGCGAATGCAAATATTCTTAACATCACTATTAAGTACAAATAAATTTGACAAGTTTGATTTAATGGAACTATTTTTCGTTAAGACAAACGTGCGTGTAGAAAATTGGATGCCTAAAATCGTACCCAACCGAAGTTATATGACGGTTTACAAAAACTGCCGAAACGTCTTGAGAAACGTTTACTGTATAGGCGGACGGCGCGGCGGCGTAGCGCCAAAGAATTTTAAAGTGTGTTGCTCCAATTAAGTGTATAACCTACTGTATAATTTTTTTATTAGTAAGATTATTAAGTTAGAGAGACAGCTAACAAGTAAGCATTCGAAACAACAATGGTACCAAATCCGTTCCACCATTTACTTAAGTAAGTACCTATATCACATGTGATATAAATAACTATTAGCTTGAAGGATATGTTTCTAACCGTGTTCAAATGCTACCAGCTGCTGCGCACCGGCCGCCGCCGTTGTCGGTTTGGGGAGACGACCCCTAGGTACTTAAACTTGCGTATGTTGAACATATTATATTAAGTAGGTACCTACGTAAATACTACAACGTTCTCCCGATGACAGCTACGGCTACGTTCCCATGGTGTCGAATCAAAAACAGCTGCTTTATTAGCCCCGGCCGGTCGGGGCCTGCCAAGCTTTGGTCAACCTTTTTTATGACATAAGTGGCTAGTAGGTTGACGACCAATTAGTGGACTTGTCATCTTTGAAGTAATATTTTGCATAGAAAAAAATGTTATTTTTTGTTATCTTAATAACAGCACAGTTAAGTTCAAAATCAAAGCATCACTAAATTTTTAGAGGAATCACTTTTTTTTTCCAAACCTAAGTAGCATAATGAAGTATAATCATAATTGTGCAACATCATAAATGTGCAATGTGCAAATAAATAAATCATGTAAGGCTTTTTTAAAGTTTTAATAATACATTTAAGATGAAACCAGCTCTCACAATGTTCACAACCGATGTTTTTAACCTCCGACGAAAAAAGAGGCCACATTAAAAAAAACCACATTCACGGCCAAAACCAACTTCCACGGCTCGAATCCAATCGAAATTTGAGATTATTGGATTTAGATTTATTATATTTTTAAATGATCGTAATAGTCTGAACTGGCTTTTTACAATATTATAAAAATGAAAAGTTTCCCTGATTCTGGAAAAAATGTATATTTTATCTATTTTTATATGAGATTTGTGTATGAACTAAAGACGTTCCATAAGTCACGTGTCAAATGATGGATACGCGCATGCGTTAAATTTGGTTTGTTTTGTTAATGGTCATGGAATATTACGTTATAATAATTCTAGAGGGCGCTGCTTCGCCATTGAGAAAAAATATAAAAAACAAATCTAATTTAAAATAATTTTTGCGTTCTTGAAAATTCTTCCCCTGGGCTGCTCCCGTCCACCTCAACCAGAGTTATTACATGAAATTGAATCATAATTGATAATATTTTACTAGGAATTAAACCTCCGTGGCATCAATATTTAGATTAGTTGTCTATTCTAATGTCAATTATTATAATGTCATAACAAAATAATGTCTCATACTTTTACACAGATTTTCTGTTGATTATTGTATACATTTGATGAAAAGGTCGTCGCATTGGGGGTTATTAAATTTTCAATTTAGAGTTATTTCAGCGTCATCTTCTATTTCTGTTTTGAAATCTTTGTAAAAGTTACTGCTTTTCGCAGATTTATATTTTATAAGGGTTCTGAGAGGTATTCTTCAGCGTAATCTTATTTAATTCTTGTTTAATTTGCTATCTCTCTAATTAGCTTTTTTTCTTTATCATTCGCTATTATTTTCTGTGTCCGTCTATTATTCTTTACATTATTTTCTTTTTTTTTTCTTCACAATTTTTGATATTAAATTCCCCGCATGCGGCTCTATTACCACAAAAATCCGATGTTTTTGTTGTAATCAGTCTAATTATAAAACAAATAAGTAAATTGAACTAACTAAAAACGTTCTTTTCTCATAATCTTTATGAACCATAATTGTTGCTATCACTATAATATAAACATTAATTAACAAACTAATTTTGTAAAAAATCTTCTCATTTTTAAAATTCGATGAAAACATTGGTAGTTAAGTAGTTACCTATCTAGGTATATGACCCTTAGAAATTGGTAGTCGTACAATTAATGCATTTCGCATAATGAGGATGCTCCGCGCAGACATTCCGCACGACTAAGGCCAAGACAAGCAAGCACGGTATTCCACTCCGTTGTGGAAAGTAAAAATGTACCGCAACCTGATCTAAGCGGGGTCCAAAGACAGAAACGCCATTGAATGACGACGACGTCTGCCCGCGTAATTCAGCTCAACTTTAATAACTGTCATAGAGACACTGATACTCAGTGGGTAATGCAATAGAGCGCGCTATGGGAATTCCGCTGCTACGATGATAACAAAGTCACGTACGTGGTCACAAAAAAGGAGTTCAAAAGCTTTTTCCGTAGGCGGTCCTTAGTAGAGCCTGGATGACTTCTAGCTATGTTAAATACGTACCTAATAAAAATACCTATAGCAACATACTTAAATCAATTAAGTACATTTAAGTAGTATTGCATCAGTGCAAACGAGGGGTTACTGTCCTGTCCTAGTCTGTATGTGAGAAGTACAAAATCCAACACGTCATCTACATAACAAGGTGAAGTTAGAAGAAGTGATAGGTCCTATAAGGGGATAATAATAAATACTAGGGCATAAGAACAGAATCGTACCAAACCAATGTGTTAACCACCAATAGATTTTGTAATATTAGAACACAACTAGAATTAAGTATGTAGATACAAATACAAAATCATATATAGGTACCTATATTATAATATGCGTGTTGAAAATGGAACTCCATGGCCTTGTAGGTAGGTAATAATAAAAATACGAGGTCGTTACGAACGTTAGATGGCATCCGCTCGCAATGCCACCCCTCAAAAATACGAATTAATTGCCGATCAGGTTTTTTAAGCAGGATAAAACTGTTTAATATGGATATTATTACTATCTAGTTATTGAAAAGGGACGTTTAGAGGTATTTAGGTATTCATGAAAAGTACGTAGGTATGTCTAAGTCGATATGTAGAAAGTATTGAGATATGTACCTACTTTACCTAAGTTTACTGGTTTTATTTAAAACATTATAGCTCTAAATCTATTAAAAGTATTCTTCAAGGTATCAAGGCCCACATGCGTCAACAAGGATTATCAAGTAACTGGAAAGTTACAGATGGGTATTATTAATTATTAGATGCTTGGAAGTAGGATAAAACTCATGGTCACACATATTGTTTAAAGTATAATAATGACCAATAATATAAATATTTTATTCATAATGAGTAGGTACGTTTCACCTATTCATATTTTCATCGGATATTATACATTTTCTGTCGAAAACAGTGTTTGATTTCAAATGTGTGTTTTGGTTTTCCAATTACCAATGTCTATTTCACCAAGGACTCCTAAATTTAAACGACCTCGTACGAGACTCTTTTAATATGTCAGTTAGGGTAACCTTAGTTACGAAAATGTATTAAATTGAAGGGTTGGAGCGCTTAGTTCCCGTAGCCCCATCATAAGGCGGGACGGTCTACTGTGGGGTGTTAGCCGATAAGAGTCTGGCATAACCCGCTCGCCTCACTCGGGCGTGCGTTTCTCACGTAAAAAAGGAGTCACCCTAAGCCAAGATGCAGAGTAAAGAGTCCATTAACAAGACCTTGATAAAAATTGACCTCTACATGGGATGTTTAACACGTTATCTAGGTATGTAAGTAATAGGGAGCAGTTAGAGTCAGTTCAAAAGTCAGTTAACTTATCTCATGGTTAAATTGCATTTCATCGCTTTTGAATTTTCAAAACAGTTAGTTTCATAAGGTTCAACTGACTAGAGCAGCTGGGCTTACTGTCCTAGGCCTGCTAGGCTTGGAGCACTCATGAACCCGGGGGTGAAATATTTTTTGTCAAATTTGACAAATCTCACGCGAGATCCGTGGGTTAATGTAATGTCAATCATTTGATCATCCGCGGCTTTACGTGTGAAATAGATAGATCAAGTTTGTAGTTACTGAATAACGCACACTGGCTAGTTGACTAAACATTTTCAAATTTTGTACTTATGAACTGTAACAAATAAATGTAATACAAAGTAGGTACGTAAGTACATAATTAGGTACCTATAAAGATTCTGGTGATTTATTTATTTAATATTTATAACAAAAGCAGATGAACCAGCCCAGGTAGGTAAGTACTCATTTTTTAGTGTGCTCCTCGAACCGGCCCTGTCCCTTACTAAG
The DNA here is from genome assembly GCA_918843915.1 of Notodonta ziczac. Taxonomy (NCBI): domain Eukaryota; kingdom Metazoa; phylum Arthropoda; class Insecta; order Lepidoptera; family Notodontidae; genus Notodonta; species Notodonta ziczac. The sequence goes on along the minus strand of OU974038.1, from coordinate 7,616,363 downwards.
CTCCTTCCCTTCATGAAACAAGGATATTTTATTCTTATGGTAATTATGTACTCAGTGGTTAGGTATGCATAATAGGGTACACGCAATTTTAAGAAGAATTCTTTGGTTTAAGATATTTTGTCAATAGAGCGCTGCGTAAGACTTCCAAGCTGAGTCTGAATACCTATTGCAATTTTATCAATCACCGAGCTATTGGTCAAATTCTGATTGGCATTTCTGTGCGCTTGGTCTATTACAATATATAATAGACGATCATCGAAGTGTTAGCTGTCTATTATAGTGCATACAACCCCTGCACGTTATGCAAGAAGCAGGGCGCGGCCAATGGAACGCCGGCCACACCCCTTGCCCCTATATTGCACATGCACCCACCCCGCCTCTTCGCTCCTCACCGCTGTGCGTGGTGCACCCGTATCAACAATCAACATTTAGGTAACGATATCAACAGCTAAACACAAGTTTTATAATAATATCTAAAGTAGGACCTGCAATGCAACTGGTTTTACTAGGAAAAAACAAAACGTCAATCAATAGGAAAGCTACCTACTATTATTTAAGAAGTATTGGCCATACCTACCCAGGTTGTTTATCTACTATTTTATACCATGAGAAAAGTTACACACACACCAGACCAAAAAAATATTGATAATGCATGTCTAATCATTCAATCAAAAAAATGTAGTCTTTCAGTTAGTAATCTGTAATACTCGTACATGTGATGACTTACACCTAGCCAGTCGAATGTGCATACTGCACACCGCATTGGTTGTAAGAAGCACCGATGCGTTCCGTCATGAGAACCCAGAGCCCCTCCGAGGTGCTGATATAGCGCTGCTGAAGGCAGCCACCGGGAAGGTTTTATTGGGTGAGAAACCCCACATCACATACACAAAGCCTCTCCCACAAGAGGTCTTGGGATCTTTAGAACATTTCCTCTTTAACAAAAAGGTGGTAAGGAAGAAAGGTGGGACTTAGTTTAATCTAGGTTGGTAGGTAGGTACTTACTTGGACGAGAGGGGATAAAGTCAATGAACGCGCAAAGGAAAAGGAAATGGTCGTCTAGACTGACGTAGATAGATACCTACTTAAATTAAATTGAAGATCAGTCATGGTTACGCGTTACAGTCTTGCAGTATAGTGTCTGCTATTTATATTTATACCAATGTGAATATCGCAGGATAATTACAAAACTAGGAATTTGAAAGAATATGTATTTTTGTACATTGTATTTAAGGCTACTAGAGACGTCGAGCTGCGCCGCGTGCTGAATAGTATACATCGTTACCCAAGGAGTGAAGGTAACTTATTTTGTCCCGAGACGGGGTTTATAGTTCCAGGGACAAAATAAGTCATTCACCCGAGGTAAACACTGTGCTTTTCATTTCTCATACTCGGAAAGTAGGTCCCGAAGTTGCCTGAGGAGCGGGTTGAAAGCAATACTTTTCCGCCCTAGGGAGAATCGCATTCACCTGACAGCTGTCAAATTATTAAAAAAAACTAGTTCCATTTTCACATTTCTATGGAACCATGTTCCAACTTTTTCTACAGTCACTCAATTACAGCGCGATGTAAAATTAAAGAATATATATGTTTACTAGCTGTGCTCCCCGCCTTCGTCTGCGTAGGATTTAACGTAACAAAAATTTCGTGATTATCGGGTAAAAAGCATCCTATATGTTAATCCCGGTTATAAACTATCTGTGTTCCAAATTTCATCCAAATCCGTTCAGTAGTTTTTGCGTAAAGGAGTAACAAACATACATACATCCACACTCACAAACTTTCACATTTATAATAATAGTAGGATAAACGTCTTAATTTTAATTTAGTTACACCAATTTCTTTAAAATCACATAAATTTGGCCAAAATATTTAAAGATGAAAATGGCTAAATAATGAAGTTGGCCGGCCAACGAAAAAAAATACAAGAGGTAATTCGGTCTTTATTTTTTTTCATGTTGTAGAGTATTGTTCATGCTTCCTTGTATTATTTCTTTAGCCAATTCCTGTTTTTATTTTTACTTTCCTTGTATTCGTAATGAAAAGCACAGTGTTTACATCGGGTGAAAGACTTATTTTGCCCCTCGAGCTATTAGCGCCCTCGCTACGCTCAGGCGCCAAACCACGTCTCGGGCCAAAATAAGTTACATTCACCCCTTGTGTAACAATGTTCTATTATCACCATACTTATCTTCTTTCAGGGGTTCGGAAGCTGAGAACGACCGTTGATTGGCATTTTTGATATATTTAACACCACACGTCGTGTTCAATGACGACAACCCACCGAGTCTAGAGGAGTAAGCGTCCATGCATAATAAATAACATTCTTTACAAAAGTATATTTAACTCTGACATCCGGCACCCAACACCGTGACAGTATGCATTTATTATAGAAATGCAATGTTTTATTCCCTTGGTACTGTTGTGTTGTCCCTCGATCTATTGGCGCCCTCGCTACGCTCAGGCGCCAAACCACGTCTCGGGCCAAAATAAGTTTCATTCACCTCTTGTGCAACAATGTACTATTATACTCCTCGCAAGTGTCTTAAAAATTTCGTATGAAACGCGTGAGCATTTCACATTATTATTACACACTTGGCTCCAGTACAGTACAGCAGCATTGCAGACCAGCCTCAAAGGTGTAATGGATGACCAATTTAGCTCACTTCACAATGTAGGTACTATTTCAGTCAGATGAGAAAGTGATCGAGTCGGGACGTCTTTTTTTAAAAGCCGAGTACTATTAAGTAGGTATACTAGTTTTGACTAAATATAAGTATGTATAACTTTTTTTTCACAATATTTTTTAAATATTCAATTTAACAAACATCAATTTTAATTTATATATTCTTAATAATTTAAATGACTAGAGTTTGTGTGACCAATGAATATGTAGGTACTATTAAATGGTAAACCAAAATAAAAAATTACAATATGTAAGTAGGTACAATTACCTAAAAAAAAACAAAAAAAGATAATACGTAATAGTACATTGTTACACGAGTGGTGAAAGTGACAAAATAAGTCTTTCACCCGAGGTAAACACTGTGCTTTGCATTACGAATACAAGGAAAATAAAAATAAAAACAGGAATTGGCTAAAGAAATTATACAAGTATGAACAATACTCTACAACTCGAAAAAAAAATTAAGATCGGATTGCCGCCTATTTTGATTTTTTTCGTTGGCCGGCCAGTTTCATTATTTAGCCATAATTTTTCATTTTCATCTTTAAATTATTTGCCCAAATCTATGTTATTTTAAAGAAATTGTTGAAACTAAATTATAATAAAGTCATTTAAAAAATATATATTATTTAATGAATACTTAACTTTATGTTATTTCAATTTTACATCGTGCTGTAATTAAGTGACTGTAGGAAAAGTTTGAACATGGTTCCCTAGAAATGTGAAAATGGAACTAGTTTTTTATAATTTGACAGCTGTCAGTTGAAAGCGATTCTCCCGGGCCGGAAAAGTATTACTTTCAACCCGCTCCTCAGACAACTTCAGACCTACTTTCAGAGTATGAGTAATGAAAAATTTAATTAAAGATAAAAAGTAAGGCCGCATTGATACGTCTTTATCACAAAACTTCACACATTTTGATTAAATCTTCAGACATTCATCCGCAAACCTCTTTTACACGTTACATTATTAAACTGCCTTCACAAAGTACGATTTATTGTATTGTGTACCTACTGAATTACCTCACGAGTACAAATACGTAGATCTGGACCCCAAAATAATAATGAATATTAAATGAAAACCGGACAAGTGAACGTCAGCACATGCACAATGAAGGCTTCCGCACCCATTTCCATAACGAAGATTTATCGTATCTATAAACAAAGTACTCAAACACAAGAAACAAAGTTGTATTTGCGGTTGATTTTTGAATTTCAGTATTAAGTTTATTCAGAAACGACGGGGAATTAACTTAGCCTTAACTTGGTCGGCTGTAGCTCGAGATTTAGTGAAGTCATTTCTCCTGTAAAAATTTTAATTGCAATGTCGTGTCATGTGCTAGTGACCTCATTTTTCCAGATTTTCTGCACAGTATTTCAAGCTTTTACAGTAAGATCTACCTAAAGCCACGTTTTAAGCTTAAACAAATTCGGGACTCCAATACAAACTGTTTTCCTTTTTTTCACACACTTAGGGGTGGAATTTTCTAAAACGCTGAAAATTATATTTTTTATTTGTAATGAGTAACCTGAACGGAACCCTAAAAATGAATACCTATAAGTTATCGGTAAATAAAAACAAGACAAGTCCGCACTGAAACAACTAGTGTGGCTCGGGCAGGTAATGTAAGTAATGTGGTGCCGACCGCTCAGAACCGATGACGTCATGCTGTCGTTATCCGAGCGCCAGCGAATTTCGCGTGAGTGTTTTAACCAAAGTCTAAATCTTAACTTGTGAATAAGTATCATTTCGAAATGAAATAAACGTAAAAATAAACGTATTAGTATTTTATCATAGTAAAGAGATATATCATTGTAGTACTTAATTTTATTTTTCCCCACGCTCATTTATTAAAAAAAAACTATTTGCGTGTTTGACCATAATCTGAAATGAATCTTTAGTTATATTGTGAAATCCCTGATTTCGAAATTTACCTCCGACACGTAAATGCCTACACAGACATCGATTAATTGTGATTCGAAATAAATATGATCGAGATATGGGTACTTATATGAGCAGGAATAACCTTGCTGGCAGTGACCAATGCCGAGCAAAATAAAGTTGTTATGAGAAACTGACGTCGATATGGCCTTACGGTTCATGCAATGATGGTTTGTTTGAGGACATAGGTCTTAGATAGGTTATCGAAGTATATAGGTAAGTAGGCTGTATGTAATGTCTGGAATAAAACCTGTATTTTTACTGAACATAATATCGCTCACGGAACGCGGTCACCACATCATGTACAATTGTACATATCGTGATACCGTTCCTTCTAGATCACGACAAATCTACAAAGTCAACAGTATGTGATAAGTACTTACCTTACCTTCTCGGTACCTACCGAATCGATTTGCGTAGTAGGTAGGTACCTAAGTACGACAAAACAATGAAACACTATCTGGAAGCCCATTTTGTTGATAGATATGTGATACCTAGTTAAGTAATAAATAAATACTACTGCGCAGTGATCTGACACTCACTAGTGAGTATACGAGGCATGCCTTTTAAGTTCTGTCGTTTCCATATTTTCCGGCAATTTTGAATTTGGATCTGTTCTATATTCGAATGTGTTTAAATTTTGTATCTCAAAATAGTAGAATGTATTAGGATTAATGCAATTGTTTAGTCACAGGGTCGATTGGAATCTGTCAGGACACGTACGAAAATGAATCTTTCGAAAATGTTCGTGCAATAATTTTCTATAACTTTAGAAGAGGCCTGAAACGCCTTCAGTGTTTTGAAGAGCTAACATCTGTGTTTAGTAATGAAGGCCCATATCTGCGGACTGTTGAACGCTGGTATTTAGAATTCCAGCGTGGACATACTAGTGTTAGTGACAAATCTCGCGAAGGACGTCCAAAATCCGCCTTCACTGAAGATAACATCATTGCTGTGAGACAACTAATTCTCGAAGATCGTCATATGACGTATCGAGAGATAGAGGCTCTATTAGGCATCTCAGGGACAACCATTCAGAAGATCTTGCATGAAGCGCTTGGTGTGAGAAAGCAAGTTTGCCGTTGGATACCGCATCTGCTTTCCGACGATCACACGGCGGCCCGGGTCATATGGTGTAAGAAAACTCTGCAAAGGTTCAACCGAGGAGAGTCAAATCACGTCTACGACATCATCAGTGGTGACGAATCTTGGATCTATGCCTACGATCCTGATTCCAAACAACAATCTACAATCTGGGTCTTTAAGACGAGCTAAACGCGACTAAAGTTGTTCTTTCTCGAAGCACTTCAAACAAGATGGTGGCCACGTTCGTTGTAAAAACCGGCCATGTTGCGACTATTGCACTTGAAGATCGTAGAACGGTTAACGCAGAGTGGTATACCACAGTTTGTTTACCACAAGTCATCGCCGAACTTCGAAAATCTAACTCAAAGCGACGGATCACCCTGCACCACGACAACGCAAGCTCACACAGCGCTCGTTAAACGATTGTGTATTTGAAGCAGGAAAAAGTAGAAATTCTTGACCATCCTCCATACAGTCCTGACCAAAACCCCTTACGATTTCTTTACATTTCCTAAAATTAAGAAAATTCTTCGTGGTCAAAGGTTCCTGTCCGGTGAAGAAGCAGTCGATGCTTTCAAGACAGCCATTTTTAACACCCCCACTTTAGAGTGAAATAAATGTTATAATAACTGGTTTGAGCGAATGGAAAAGTGTATTAAGCTACGTGGTGAATACTTTGAAAAACATTAAAAAGTACTACATATAAGGTTCTAGTTGTTTTTTTCGTCAAACGACAAAACTTAAAAGGCATGCCTGGTATGAGCACTACTAGTTATCTGGCTGTAAGTTTACAAGAAAGTGCAACAAAACTAGATAAGAACTAAACCCAGCTTTATTGCTACTTTTCACCAATCTTCTGTGAGAGGGTGGAACTACACCGCTCAAGCCAGCCCGTATATGAACTGTAGTCAGTTTGGCTCTACCACCAGCATCACCACTCTAATGAGGCTATCTATGAGTGTGAGCGGAGTTCAATTATTCTTATGCCATGCATAGCCAAGTAGGTAGAGACAAATACCAAATAATATAAGATTAGATAACTCTTTATTAATCCACCACTAGAAAACAAAACACTACAAATTATTACATATTTACACAGAAAGTGGAAAATGGGCGGCCTTATCACTAAAAGTGATCTCTACCAGGCAACCTTAGGATGGAGAGGATCTAAAGAAAATAATACGGGGGTGTATTACATAAATTAACTTAAACAAATATCATAGGGATCAAGCCAAACAATAAAAAGAAAAGTTATAAGGGAAATAGAATCCTTGTAAAACGGAAGACCAGACACAAGCATGAAGAAGCTATGAGTATTGAATGAATGCCATTCAATCTGAGGACATAAAACCGCATTGCTATTAATTATTATATGACAAATTTAAAAAGGACGTGGAGGGGTATACAGTATGCAGACCCCGTACCGACTACTGGCGGCAGGGAAGTTATGAACGCGAATCAGCAGGTATTCGACATTTGAGGGGACCATTTCCTATACTTGGGGCTGGCAATAGCATTATTTGCTGCGTATAAAAACCAGCACAAAACATAAAAATAATAATTTCACAAGGTAGTGCTCTGTGCTGAGCGGAGCTCCAGAAATTAACCCCAACAAGGGTGTAACAAGAAGACTGTCCTAACTAATGGCTACCGTTTGACAAGCCGCTATTGCAAAATATTCAATGGATACAAAGAGAAGAATTACCTATACTACCGGTTGGAACTTTTTCCACGAGGCGGCCTGCGCGGCAGGGCGTTTTGTTCAAAATTCTGTTAGTTAGGGGACAAACTAATAACGTGTTTAAACTTTAAAGTCAACGAAGAGTTAAATCCATGTTTCGATATTATGATTACCGTTTAAACTGTCGGCGAGTAGGTAGGTACTAATAAGCTACCGGAGTGAGTTAAAAGCTTAGTAATTTATAAGCATAGTTCTTGAGGTAATTACAGCAGATTCCAGAGTATTATTGACTGTAACAATGCGTACCTCCTACTTAGTCGCAAGTTTTTGGTCAAATGGCATGGGAATTAAATTCGAGATTGGATTGGAAGTCACAGTAGGACCGAAAAAGTCTAAGTAACCTAGGTGAAAAAATAAGTAACGAGGGACAACACGTATAGATACTTCTAACAAAGGGATACCTCCTTTTGAAGGCAAAAAATTCTAATACTAACATCACAAGCTCCTCTTCTGGACGTTTTAGGAGGTGATGACTAGCCTTACACGAAGTAGGTAACAAACAAGAGCTGTGGCAGTTTTAGGGCGTCGTGCTTGGCACGTAACGCAAGGTAACAAACAAACAAAAGCCGTGGCAGAGTAGGGAGCAGGTGCGGCCTCGTACGCGGCTCCACGCGCCGCGCGCCGCCGCCACGTGCCGGCCGCCCTTTACCCTCCCGAAGTCTTATTTTCGTTGCGTTTCACAAAACTTGTTGAGCCCTTTTATTAACACTTCATAAGTACAAAAAGTTGAAGTATTTTATATTATAATAATTGTTGTATTAGCACGCGGCGTCCATGAACCATTACTTCATTATTCATTTCTTTCCCCTGCTGGGATAGCACGCGAGCCAAGACAAGACTAGGTACCCGTCACGGATTATGTTGCACTCTCTCCGTCTTCGGTGCAGTTAAATAAGTATTTCACATTTTAGGTAGCTATGTTGTCATAGCCGGTTGTGCTTCGCTAGGCCTGTTAAAATGATCAGTTAAGTAAATTAGGGCAGTGCAATTAATTTAAATGTACTACTAGTTTAGTAGCTAGGCAAAGTAGGTAATCTTTAGCGTTCCGTAGTCCCTACGAGGAACCCTTATAAGATCATCCAGTCCGTCCGCCCCAGTCTGTCACAGTACCATAACTTCAACAGATTTTGTCGTAAAATGGGGATATTATTATTTTTCGTTACCCCATCATGTGGGGTATCGTTGAAAAGGTCTTTCAATATAACATTTTATTATCAGAAATTAATTTTGCAAGACTTTTAAACATTTACATAGGTAATCAAAATTTACGTAGTGAATTAGTGTCGGAAACTTCTTACATTTTTATGATAATCGACAAAACTAGTTAACCAAAAATATTCGTTGATTCGTTAGGTACCTACCTATTGAAATGGCTACGGAACCCTGCATTGTGCGTGGCTCGACACGCCCTTGGCCAGTTTTTTTTTAAAGTACCTACCTACCACATGGTATTTTCATTTGGTATTTACGAAAGTACCTACGTTTCTGCCGAGTCGGTAACTAATATTTTCTTCCAACCATAGAAAACAGAAAGAGAGATAGAGAAAACTTTTTTTGACCAGACTAAGTAATAAGACTACTAGATAATGACAATAAATGTGTGTCAGCTGTAGTGGGCTACTGTAAATAACACGATCAAACCACCTAATCCATGCTCAGCTTGCACCCGATCGCAGCAATAATAATCATTTTCAGAAAGTACATAGGTAGATAGGTAAGGTACCTAATACTTAATAATTTCGCTTTGAAATGTACCTATCTACCTAATACTAAAGCTGTATATCGTCATCTCTGGCAGCTCACACAATACCTATACCTTACCGACTCAGTAGAAACATTCCTCTTCAAAAACTGAGGTATGGATGGAGATGATATCGCGCTAATGCCGCTAATGGAAGCAACGACCCTACAGCGCGAGCAACAGTTGCTAGACATCAGGGGAGGGTGGGTGTCGCCCATACTCTATCCCTCTGGCCAAATATTATAAATGCGAAAGTAACTCTGTCTGTCTGTCGCGCTTTCACGCCAGAACTACTGAACCGAAAATGAAATTTGGAACACAGTCTAGAGCCTGAGAAAGGACATAGGCTCCTTTTTATGCGAAAAACAGTTGTAAGGGGTTGAAATGGTGGGATGAAAAGTTGTATGGAAGCAAATTCCACGCGGACGAAGTCGCGGGCACAACTAGTTTACAATATTTATAGGTAGGTACAATATTTACAACACCCGTGGCGCATCGTCGGACCCAGGTGTACAACGAATTTTTATATCTTAGTAAAGGTTTTGACAGCATCAAATAGGTACCACTACCAATCGTATTATCGAATCTTTCCACAGACATACATGTAACAGCAGCGAACCTAGCGGAAACGTGCAGCTTTACTGGTTAATGTATGGAGAGTGGAGACATTCGATCACTCGATCGGTACTTACCTAGGTATGTACTCATCCGAACGTACCTGGCCTTATGGTCATTGTTGGATTAAGTACCTACTTGTACTTAACCTATCGAGTATCCATAAGCAGTAGGTAAGTACCTACCTATGTATTAGTAAGTACTAGTCAGCTAGTAGTAATCAATTTACTGTTCAAAAACATTTTCAAACTAAACTAAACAATGCGTTTGCAACTACTTTATTATAAACACCGGTGTGTGGGTGAACCGTTTACCCACCTACCTATCTCTACATCCATGATTATTACACGACAGACTTTTCCATCAGTATAGCGTAAAGATAAGAGGAAACAAAATATGTAGCTTGACTGTGTTTATGCATAAAATTGTGTCTATTGATAAATGTTTGATTACTACAATGTAAGTAGGTATCTACGCGGGAGTTCAACGGCCAACCAACGCGGCTGCGGTCCGATTATACTCGGTGCACGGAGTAATCAAAAGCCGGCCCGCTCGCGTGCTCTCCGATTCACGTTTGCAGTTTACTTACAACGTAGGTACTTATACCTATCGTTCTCAAGAGTTCTCTCTAGCAAGATGGTTTGTTAAGATGTAGGTACCTTTATTTGGTTACTATGCCACCAAGCAGGCACACCGAAGGTCTTTGAGATATGTAGGTATAGTTATACCTACCTAGCTATACTAAAATCAAACTCGATACCTACGAATGTGCAACAAACCATGTTTAAACTTTTCATCACATTTCATCGCTATTTTCTCAATACCTCCTGCGTGAAAATGATACTTTCTCCGCGTTTTCTGGAACGTTCAATAACAATTACCACCAAAGATGTGGGTACAAAAATTTACTAAGATAGGTACCTATAGTAGGTACTTGTACGTACAAACAATATCTACATGGTTTGTTTATAATCATCCAATAAGTACTTATAGGGTTTTTCTATAGTATAGAGATGAGCTCGATATTACCTACAGCTAAAAAATGGTCGACCCACCTAGAGTACCTATCTAAAGGTAGGTAAGTAGGTACTTACCTACCTTTAGATACTACTACTACTACGTAAAGTAAACGCGCCAACAATAGGTACGTACCTATTGTTGGCGCGTTTACTTTCAAACCGACCTACTAGGTACTTAAGTACTACTATTATCTCCTGATTTTTAAGAATGAAATTGGGATAGGCTCAGATTAATCTGAGGGGATAGGTAACTACTAATAATCATTCGTAAACCTATACCTATTCCTTATACCCACCTAGATACCTAGTGTTATTATTGTTTACCCGGTAGATAGGTACCTGTAGGTATGGTTTTTTTGTTTTTCCTCCCCAAATCCTTCTCTATTCTGTTCCCCCTTTAACCTGTTAAACCATTCTTTGTCTTCTTCTTTTGAATGTCAAATTACTGATGACAGAAAGAGATAGGTAATTCGGTGTACCTACATACCTATAACATACATAAAAAAAAAACTTCCTGCGGATTTGCCATTTAGAACTAGGTACCTACCTATTTACAAAAGTTCGAAATAAGAAAAAAAGTAAGGTAAGAAATTTGCCCGCGAAAACACGCATCAAACTCAAGTCAAGTCCTTAGGTTACTGAATGAATTTGGGAACGAATGATTGAAGTACCTATGTAGTGTGGTCACAATAATATAATCTATTTTCCAACCAAGTAAAAAACGTTTCCCTAAAACAAATATTTTCCTGTGTTGGCGGATTTGCTTATAAATTGCTTTTTGGGCTAAGATTACAGTTTGCTAAGAAGACATTGTTTGGCAAAGTTAGCTATTATTCATTATTAGTAACTTACAATATAGGTAGAGGTCTTCTTACATAGAGTAATATCCATATACGCAGAGCAAGTACCTACCTAGTAGTTACATAGGTACTTATAAGAAACAAACATTGCATATAGGTTACCTGCCTGCCTACCTACTTAAGCGTATCGTAGATTTGTGCCAATCTCAATCGGATTTCTAAATAAAATAGCAACATTAGCTGCTATATGTACCTAACCTTATTGCTATAAGTAGTAAACCTCGCCATTAAGAACCGCTTCGTGGAATAGTAGGTAGGTACGTAGAAACTTACCTATCTTCGTAAGTAGGCGAGGCATCGCCGGAAGCCCCCTGGGACAGCTCTCCCTCCATGTTGTGATGAAAGGTAGATCAGTGCCAGGAACGGGGAACGCGGGCCTTGTGCGGCGTTCACGGAAAGGAAAGAGGGCACACGGAATAAACCGGTGCGCGCGTGTAGTAGCGAGCGAGTACTATTCTGACTGAGCGGACAGAGAGAGAGCGCTCAAGACGCGAGCGTCGCCGTTCGGTCGTCCGTTTCGTTCGTTCGTTCGGTCGCGTCGCCCGCCTAGGTCGGCGCGGCGCGGGCGGCGGCGGCGGCGGCGGGCGTCTCGCGCGCGGGGCGCGCCGGAGCGCGGGCGGAGGGCTCCCGACGCCCGCGCGCCCGTACCTCGCCTGCCTGTGCGTCGCCATGGGAACGCCGGCCGGTGCCGCTGCCGCTGAGGCGCACGTGGTGCGAATTATGCTAAGTACTGGTGGGTGAGGGTGGATGGATAACTACCGCCCTGCCACCAGTAATTCCTCAAAATAATCTGTTTCCATCACATAGGTAGCTAGGTAGGCGCGGTATGTCACGTCGCGTCCTCGAGATAGGTGCTTGACTTACTTGCAAAACAAAAATCTGTAGGTAGATCTACCTAGGTAGATATTCCTAGATCATATTACGCTAGCCGCTAGTTAGGTAGGTACGTAGGTACCTTTGAGGAATTCGCGCTCTGGTGGCAGCCACAAAGCAAACCCCTAGGTACATCCCGCACCGTGCCCTTAAAATGTAAGTAAGTAGGTAAGTACTTACCTAAACGTTTATTACATATTGCATGAATCTCTACTCTACCAAAAATACGTAATAGGTACTATGCGATCCAAATAAGAATAGGAATGTCAATAACCTCTATCTGTCAAATGTCACTTGAAAAGTATGGTTTGCAAAATACTTATTTACATATCAATATTATTATCAATAGTCTTACATCAAATTTACATAAAAAGGTTAAATTAGTAGTAAATTGAATTACTTATTGAATTGAAAGTCATAATTCGTTTTTTAAAACCATACCATAATCTTTATTATGTATTTATTATTTTCTTTTTTGGCGCCAAGGCCAATAATAAAGCAGAAATTCAGTCATGACTAGCAGAAAAAAATATTGAATACGACGATTGCTTCACAAAAGCAGTACTTTTTCAATTAATAAAAAGGAACACACCGCATTTTTCACTTAACCTTTGCAAATAAATTTTCGAAACATCGCGTCGGGAACATAAAAATTAAAAATAAACGCTATATAATCCGTAAAAATAGTTTTATTTCAAATAAATTTTATTAAAAATCTATATTCTTATGCTCACCCTACCTAACTGGTAAGAATTGACAGCTATGACGTCACAATATGGCGCAATGTCGATCCTAGTCTCATTTGAATCGCGTAGTATGGAAATAATAATAATAATATAATATATATAGGTACAAATCGATATAGGTAAGTACCAGATTTTTAAGTAAGTACCTACTTACCTAATTAAATGTAGATACCTAGTTAGCTAAATAGAATAGGTTAGTTATTAATTATCCATTGTAAGATTGCGAGCTCGCAAAATGTTACAAAGGTGGGGCCTAGTTTAGCATGCGAGAGTTCCGGTAACAAAAGAATTGAGAGCAATCCAGGAGGTGGAGGGTCGGCTCTAGGCAACCAATCTAGGCGACTGCTTACGGGGCGCGGCGGCAAAATCTTGGAGCGGCAATAGGTAAGTACCAAAGACTGGCCAGAACCGCCCAAAGCTAGAGCGCATCTCTCGAATACCTATATTCTTTACTGTAAAACCTCTAAAGCTTTAATTAAACCTTAAAAACGTTTTCAATAATTTAATTATGTTGAGCTGTAGCCTGTTGTACATAACCGTGAGTTTACACTGTACGAAATACAAAACATGTCGTTAGTGGTAGGTAGGTACTGTACCTATCACTACATAGTAGGTATAAAACAAAGTCGCTTCCCGCTATCTGTCCGTCCCAATGTAGGTAGGTATGCTTAGATTTTTAAAACTACGCAACGGTTTTTGATGCGGTTTTTTTTAATAGAAAGAGGAAGGTTTCTATGTAGGTATAATACCTACATCATACTAATATTATAAAGAGGAAAACTTTGTTTGTTTGATTGTAATGAATAGGCTCCGAAACTACTGAACCGATTTGAAAAATTCTTTTACTGTTGGGAAGCTCCACTATCCCCGGGTGACATAGGCTATAATATATTTTCAAAAAAATTAGGGATCCTTACTAAAACTCGAATAATGTAACCGCAATGTACCCGTGCGAAGCCGGGGCGGGCCGCTAGTGCATAATATAGTAGAGAAACACAGATAAAAATACCCGTGCAAAGCCGGGGCGGGTCGCTTGTTTACAATAAAAATATGTGCCTATTAGGTAAATAGGTACCTAAGTAAGTATATGATCGTTAGTTAATGCGAACCGATGGAGTTTTGTGAAATGGAGGTAGGTAAGTATTTTTTTAAAATATAAAATGTTTGCTAAGATATTTGTTGATTGAACAGAATGGGTCACGCTCACGCGCGCCGCGCCCGGCCCTTTCACTGTTCCACGCATACGCGATAACTTATGGCGGTGGCTGGTGACGTCACACGCATGCCATAATTTGAATTGACTATATGTTGTTGGCCAGAGTGGCCATAACAACTTCACCCGGACAGAGGGCGAGCGCAAGTGCGCTCCAGCCATAGGGGCAGGGGGGCAGCTAGCTCAAGGGCGTCACTAGGGACACGACCTCGGCTTGGGCCGCTGCCAGGAGAGGTGGCGAGGGTAAATCTACCACCGGATCGGAACGCGACCTCGACTGAGAAGATCCGGCAAGAAACTCAGCGGGCTTGTCGGGTGCCAAGGTGCGTCTAGGTAAGTAGACGCACCTTCTAGCGGAAGCGGGGGTTCGTCGACCTCGCCGGCGAGGTCGGTGTCTGGCGGGGAGTGTGCGTGTGTCGTTCTCCTCGACATCTGAGTCTAGGAGAGCGGTGAGTGGGTCGGGGGGGTCCAGCACCACATGCCGCGGCCTGCGGCGGCATGTATCTGGCTCGTGTGCGGGTGCATAATCGGCGGCGGCGACGATTAAGGGATTGGTGTGTTCAGAAGCCTTCATGAAATAGCGTTCAGACGCTATTTTGAAGTGCTTCTGGATAGAATCGAGGCGTAAGTCAGAATGAAGGTCTACGTTCCGTACGAACCACGGGGCTCCGACGGCTTGGCGAAGAAAACGGGACTGTAAGGCCTGGAGGCGACTAATGTGAGAGTTGGCCGCGTGGGCGAACACAACGCTCGCATAGGACATGATGGGGCGAATGCAAGCTTTGTAAAGTGTCACCTTATTTCTAAGGGACATTTTACTCCGCTTGCATAGGAGATAATGAAGGCGACCGAGCACAAAGGCGGCTCGATTGCGGACGTTTCTAATGTGAGGACCGAAGGTCATGGAGCCATCGAGCGTGACCCCGAGATATTTAACTGACTTGGACCAAGGGATAGGCTGCTTGTACAAAGAGACAGTACCTAAGTTGGAGCGAGTGTGGCGTATGGAGGGGCGTCGAGAGGTGGTCCTGGCAAAAAGCACGGCTGCGCTTTTGTCCGGGTTCACCTCTATTCGCCATTTCATAAACCACTCTCCGAGAGAATTGACAGCGCGTTGGAGAACGCGTGTGATCTGAGCCTTATTACGATGGGAGAAATAGAGCGCGGTATCATCCGCGTAAAGGGCGAGTTGCACATTGTTCGTGCGGGGGATGTCGTTAGTCACACGCATGCCAGCAGTACACAGATATATATCCGTGCAGCAGTAGGTAACGCTGCAAGTAGGTACCCATACAGGGTTATGTTATTGGTAAGTAAACCACTAACAACCTCCTAGGGCTATATCACTCACATCATAAATAACAATTTATGTTCAATGACTTCTAATAGGTAGGTAGGTACCTAACTTGTTAGATTTTATCTAAATCATCAGACAGAAAGATATTCGTATTCAGCGCTTTAAATCTTATGAACTCTACGGCCCGCGCCTCGTCATATAGGTACCTGCGTGTCCTTCAGCAATATTCGGTAGTGCGGATGTGAAGAGTTTAAATGTGTTATAGGACAACGAAATCTTCAAAGATTGTTTTTAGTAAGTAGGTGTTTTATTACCAGTAACCTTGTATTTTACTTGCCTACCTAGGTATACCTAGGTACCTATTTGTTGTAATAAAAGTTGTACCTAAGGATGTTAGATAGGTACTTACTACAAGTACACAAAGCGTATAAAATGTAAAACACAGTAGTTAGGTAAGTAAGTACCTGCCTAGTACTGTTTGTATTATTCTCAATCGCAATCAATCTGGCTTTATAGAGAGAAAATAATATAATAAATACCTAACTGGCTATCACCAGGGGTTCAACTTGTTCTATATTCTAACCGTTCGGCGGCTAAATGGCGGCCGGATCGGCGCTTGCGCGAATTTCTATCGATCGTACCTAGCACGTGGGCGCGCCTCCGTCGAGGCGAGAGGGACACAGCCACTCACACACACACCCAACGGACACGTGCCGAGGCGAACCCGCGTTCTAAGTCTTACTTAAATCTCGATTAACAAATCTATGTAACACTACTAGATAGGTAAATTTATTCGTACGCTCTACAGGTTTCACCAGTTACACCATTCGATGCACCGTCTCACCACAGCGTTATCAATACAATTCCAAATTATCAATGTCATCAAATAGGTACCTACTTACCTATGTACGTTAGTACCTACAGAACATATTCTATTATTTGTAGGTATTTTTGATGACTCTATCGATTGGTGCCAACTCAAAGTACTACCTACTTAGCTTTATACCCATTTTATTTACAAACTCGTAGGTGACTCAAACTTATTTTTTTCTTATTTTGTGTCGATTCGATTCCGCAAAGCCAGAAAAGGGAGGATATACATTGCTAAGCTAACTTCTTCGTTAAAACGTAGGTACACATCCATAAAAGAGGTCAAAAGTTTGTAAGAAAAGAAACAAATTCTATACATAGGTAACTAAGGGTAGTTTTTGGTCTTCCTTTACTCAATTGAAATATGTACCTCATAAATTCATTTCACTACGTGGCTGCAGTCCCAGGAAAGACTAAAGAGCTAATGATATGGACTAAAAATTAAGCAAATTAAGTAATTTGTCCTTCCATTCCGTTGTTACACGTTACGTACGTTGGTCGGTGCAGTCTGGTGAGCTTTCTTATATACCCAGTATTCTTCACAAACAAACATTACTTTCTTGCATGTGGCATCACAGTTACGGTCAAGGCATGGTACGGTCTAGTGCGCTAAGTCCTTAACTCTACAAGTACTTAATTCCACTTCTTGAACGTACAACTTCTTAAGAAAGAAGTCGTTTTAAGTTTTTTATTAAACTTACACATAACTTTGAAACCACTCGATTCAATAGAGTGTGGAATGAAAGGCTACTCTACCGCGATCGCAGATCACACACAAAGATAGCGCGGCAATTCCTTTTACCCCTGCGATATGCTGAGCCGACTACAGCCGACATACCAACCAACGGACCGATATTTTAAAAAACTAGAGCACCTGATTGCTCCCCCCCCATTGTTTTAGATCGTCATACACAAAAGGTGTAGGCACTGTAAGGTAGGTACAGCTGATTTCGAGATAAAGATATCCCTTACAGCTGGAATAACGAGACGAGTCAGTAAATGTAATGATAGAATAATAAAATAACATAGAATAGAATATAGAGAGGTACATAGCTGCATTTAAATGCAACTCTACTATGAGTTTTACGCTCGCTAGTCGCTTGCGACAATGTAAAATATTTGCATGACAAATTGTGCGGCAGCGACGTCTCAGTCACCCGACGATCTCAAAAATTGCCATAAACAATTACTTAAAAAATATTGTATCCTGTGCGCAATTTCCTTCATAGAGTTAGTTCCATATCGGTAATAGAACACATTTCCATCAATTATTCTGTGAGTACTTTTTAAAAATATTTTATTACTTTATTCGAGCAAATCCTAAGAAAATCAGGTACCGTAAGTTCGCATCTAAACGAAACTAATAAAATTTGCGTTCAGTGACCGCACAGCATCGCCCAAACGCGTGACAGCTGATAAGCCGGCGGATGACCATAAAAATGTTTCAAAGTACACATCATTCGAAAACCTTAAATATGGTATTGTTTTAGAAAAATAACAAATGTATTGCGTTTCAGTATAACAAAAATATTGTGTTTCTATTTTGTTTATAAACAACATACGTATCAAATAGACAAAAAATATTATTTATTTCACGGAGACGACCACTACTATCGTCTCCTGCCGAATATAACAAACTCAGTGGAGAGCTACTACTGCCGCGATGTACTCGTTATTGTAGAAGTATCTAAATAGAAGAAGTATCTACAATTAACAGAGTGTTACACTTACCTCCAGCCTCCGGGTAAAGAGTCGTTACTGCCTTCTTTCAGTTGAGTGGTGCTCACGCTCTGAAGATTCGGAACGCTTACTCTAGGGGAAAAGAAGAGGATATTTGTAACTAGTTAGGACGGTGTGCGTTTCCAAACTTAGGCGTAAAGCTATAGAGCTCAATTTACATCGACTCAGGATACGCTTATCTTCAGAACTTTAAGTAGGTAAGTATGGAATGGAATAACATTTAAGTAGTAGATAACCTAAACACGGAATGGAAAAATTTCTAACCTTTCTCTCACCTGAATACCTATGGTGGAATAGAGTTCACCACCTTATGCAGATGGGCACCTAATATCGATCCGGCTAACAGGTGTGGACAAATAACGAACTAATTTTCTGTGTGACTCTACGTATCTAGGTAAGTAGACCCCTGTAGCATGTTACTAACACATAAGCCTATCTATCTTACTTTAAAGTATTAAATTAGGTTGGTATTTACTTATAATTAAGTATGTATGAAGGTATTTTAGTTTAAGGTCGAAATAAATTAGTTGGTTTAGTAGATAAGTATTAGGTACCTACTAAATAGTTACATAAAAAAAGTATTTTTTTATAATAAAAAATCCCGACAGCTTAAAAATGTAACTTAAAATAGGTTCTATAAAACTACCTTCACCTATAAACTGAAAAATAAAATACAAGACCAGTAGGTAGTATAGAATACTGTTAAGTAATAGGTATTACTTATCTCTTTAACAGTCGGGACGGGACTCATTATTAGGAAGATTGTAGCCGGTCTTGGTTTTTAATGGGGTTCCAAGACAATTTAGCTTTTTTCCCGGGACCTGTCACGCGTTAAACCTCGGCGCCATCATTGGACACCACTACTGTCAGTCCTAGCTAACAAAACTAACATTAGAGAGTGTGTGTCGGGACTAGTCTCATTTAAATATGCGGATAGCCACTGAAAATGAGTGGTTAGTTGAGGAATAACCATAATAACATTCAATTCTGGAACCTTATTTGGGTAAGTATACCTATATGGCCTTAAAAAAAAGAAAAAGGTAGCAACCTTAATTGGGTAATTCCTACCTTACTTCAAACTGAGGGCCTGTAAACAAAGGCGACACCATCTATGTTTAATTAGCTACCCTGCGTACGTAAATAAGGCGAGCGGCAAGCTCTTTTTAGGAGTCTGGAAAAATATAGAGAGTTCTATTTGGGTCGTATTCGTAACCATTGTCTGAGCATGGACAATGGATTGTAACACAATATCAGGTAAACAAACAATCTTTCTGTGGAAATTTACTGGAGAAAGGTCGTTTGACATACATAATGTCCGGTATTCAAAGTGCGTAGGTACCTACATAGGAGCATACCTAAATAAAGGCCGACACACACAGAAGATGCAATTTAGTTATATATATATAGATAAATAACTAAGTATACCTATTAAGTAGTGCATTGTCGTTTTGACCGGTGGTATCGTAAGCTGGTGCAATAAAAATAAAATAATTAGGTTTCACTGCATGGGGTTGCTGTGTGGTGTGAGCAACTTGAAGGCAAAATGTATTGAATTAATTGTCTAGTAATGGACATGTTTCACTTACATTTTCTTATTAGCAACTGAAGGCTCGACGATCAACTGCAGACCGCAATAGGAATAACCTAAAACAATAAAATATACGCAGGTTAGTAATTACCTAGTTGCGATTTACATACCTAATGAGTAATAATACCTAGTATTTTATTGAACGATCACATTTAACATCGTAGATCTAGAGATACCAATAGTATGGTACGGAGAAACGTAAGTGTAATGTCGTAGGATAGGTAGGTATGTCTCAATTGCTACGTTTACCGGCTAAATGTCGCCATCGACTAGTAAGTAGGTAGGTAGGTAGGTACCTAGGTACCTACTACCTCAGTAATGGGCTATTAACTCTTGTTGGCCGACAATTGATAAGTCATAGAAGGAGAAAAGAGCGGGAGTGGTTGTCAACGACCACTATGATACTTATTCCCACTAAATACAGAACTAAGGTTTTCCATGACTTTACCCATTGGTTTAGAAAACAGGCTCGATGTACGCACGCAGTACTGTGGCAATATTTGAAAATAACTCAGAAGAAAAGAATAACTAACATTGATAGAAAATAAGAACTACGTCTGACGAAAATAATCATAGGAATCTACCATAGTAGAGGGCATTACTGTGCTAAATACCTATTTAGCACAGGAATGCCCAATGTAGAATTATGTGATGGGTACCTACCCATCACATAATTCTTGCAAAGAAGTGTGTCACTTGTCACTTGACACACTATCAAAGAGAATACAATACTTTGTCACTATTTGAAGTCACTATTGAACTATGCTAGTAAAATGCTAGATTACCATGAAGTTTATCTATTGCGCGATCTGCCGCCGACTGATCAGGGAAGTCGACGAAAGCGTAACCACCTCTCTTCACAGAGATATCGGCAACGGTCAAGTTTTGCTCGGCGAAAAGTTGTCTCACCGCCGCTTCGTCAGCTTCTATTGGCAAATTCCCTATGTACAATTTGTTCATAGCAGAAACGGTCTTCAGTTGCTCACTCATTTTTAGTCTCAGCCAGGAGATGATTCACAAATCCGGATTTTATTATATAGACAAGTCAATTGCCAGTAGTCAGTCGAACGAAATTCTTTTGTCTCAGATCACGAATATGACTGACGTTTATCGAAATTTCGAACTGTACAATTTTTTACTCGATGGCCATGCTTATGTCTAACAAAAGAGGTGAGAACATGCTCTTACGTGAGTAGATACTTACCATATGTATGCACTTAAGTATCACAGACTTTAAATCTCTGTGGTAAGTATACGAAAGTGAATACAATGTTTTATTAGATAACTCGTTTTTAACGACCGCTTGTAGCAGTGGTTTGAGCTTAAGCCGCTCGACAATGAGTCGAGCGGCAACCAGATGGTTGCGTGTTCGATTCCCGTCGGAGCTAATTTCGGATATACTACTAGTGATACTTATGTATTTTTAAGGTTCCGTAGTCACAATGACAGAGCAACATACCAAAACATTTACCCTTTTACTCGCAGTCCACCGCTGAAAAGGCCTCTTAAAATATAGTTATATTATGTACCCTTCATACTAAAGTACTTGAATTGTTCTGTGAGCCCAGGATATTTGGATTATTTATAAATTATAACCTTTATATAAATCCCCTATAGAGTGTTTTGCCTGGCTAGGTTTTCTGGTTGGTTATAGATAAACAACCCTCTAACCACCTAGATTGCTTTGGCTGGCAAGGTATTTTCAAAGATAACCCACATGAAGGGGTATTAACTAAAAACAATCCTGTCTTGCGATCAAAGAATTTGTAATAATAACTTGCGATGTTCGGGCAGGTACGTCAAAAAGTATTTTTCATTACTCATACTCTGAAAGTAGGTCTGAAGTTGCCTGAGGAGCGGGTTGAAAGTAATACTTTTCCGGCCCTGGAGAATCGCTTTCAACTGACAGCTGTCAAATTATATAAAAAAAAACTAGTTCCATTTTCACATTTCTATGGAACCATGTTCAAACTTTTTCTACAGTCACTCAATTACAGCACGATGTAAAATTGAAATAACATAAAGTTAAGTATTAATGACCGAGCTTGGCTGCAAGCCTCTCTACCAATCCGGTTTGGTGGTGGTGGTTTGGTTTCGTTATTCGCAAAATTTCTAGTGTCAGTTTACCTGCGTTCATCTCCTCGGTCTACAGCACTGAGGTTTTGACCAGGAAGATCTTAGCGCCTTCGCTGGTTAATTACGTCATGCCGTATTTGTCCGATGCCGTGGACGCATGGAAATTAGCTTGCCCGAGCTCAGATTTACCTAATACCCTATCCTCTCAGGGCCAGTGGGACGCGCCGCTCTGCACTTCCGCACGGAATGAACTCCTTGACACGTGCAGGAATGCTGCAGAGCGTGCGCGCCTGCTGGCTGTGGGCGAGTGGGAGTCCGGTCTCTGGCTGCAGGCCTTCGCCTAACATCGGCACACTTCTAGATGACACGACGTTTCGTCTTGCCACCTCTCTCCGATTAGGTGCCTCATGTAATGCCCCACATGGCTGCCGGTGCGGTGAGGCGGTGGACAGCTTGGGCCACCATGGGTTATCCTGCGGCAGGAGCGCGGGCCGCTTGTCGCGTCATGCTAGCATCAATGACATAATTCGTCGGGCCCTTGTCTCCGCCGACGTGCCCGCCGTATTGGAACCTAATGGTTTGGCGCGCGACGATGGCAAGAGGCCCGATGGTATGTCCTTGGTGCCTTGGAGGATAGGACGGCCCCTGGTATGGGATGCAACTTGTGTTGATACCCTGGCGCCGTCACATCTTCCAAGCACGTCTATGCGTTCTGGCGCTGCTGCTGCAGAGGCTGAAAACCTCAAGAGGCGCAAATATAGTAGCCTTCCTGGAGGCTATTTGTTTGAGCCTTTTGGGGTCGAAACATTAGGCTCATGGGGCCCTAACGCGCGTCTCCTCTACAAGGAGATAGCGGCGCGTCTGTTCGCCGCATCACGTGACCGGCGGGCTGGTCTCTTTTTCGCGCAAAGAATAAGCCTCGCTATTCAGCGCGGAAATGCGGCCAGCCTGCTGGGCACTTTTGGCATCGACGACGATGTGGAGGCACTTTTGTATATATAATTTTAATTATTATTTTGTTTTTGTTTTTATATATATTTACTGTAAGTTAGTTGAAAAGTATTATTTTTAAACGACTTTAGAAAATAAATCCTTTGACGATAAAAAAAAAAGTATTAATTAAAGAATATATATTTTTAAATTACTTAATTATAATTTAGTTTCAACAATTTCTTTAAAATAACATAGATTTTGGGCAAAATATTTAAAAATGAAAATGAAAAATAATGGCTAAATAATGAAGTTGGCCGGCCAACGAAAAAAAAAACAAAATAGGCGGCAATCCGATCCTATTTTTTTTCGAGTTGTAGGTAGAGTATATTGTTCATACTTCCTTGTATTATTTCTTTAGCCAACTCCTGATTTTATTTTTACTTTCCTTGTATTCGTAATGAAAAGCACAGTGTTTACCTCGGGTGAAAGACTTATTTTGTCCCTCGAACTATTAGCGCCCTCGCTACGCTCGGGCGTTCGGGCAGTTACGTCAAAAAGTATTTTTCATTACTCATACTCTGAAAGTAAGTCTGAAGTTGCCTGAGGAGCTGGTTGAAAGTAATACTTTTCCGGCCCGGGAGAATCGCTTTCAACTGACGGCTGTCAAATTATTAAAAATAAAATAGTTCTATTTTGACATTTCTATTAAACCAGGCCGGCCTACTTCTAATTATACTGCTACTTTTACTGCTGCTCACTTTTACTACCACTTCCACTTCAGGTCGGTCGATCAAGTCGGTTAAAAATATGATGGTTACTTGTTACAGCCCAATCCCAAACTAAGCTACGCTTTATGGGTACCGTACAATGGACGGCAAAATAGGCGGCAATCCGATCTTCATTTGTTTTTTCGAGTTGTAGAGTATTGTTCTTACTTCCTTGTATTATTTCTTTAGCTAATTTTTATTTTTACTTTCCTTGTATTCGTAATGAAAAGCACAGTGTTTACCTCGGGTGAAAGACTTATTTTGTCCCTCGAACTATTGGCCAAACCCCGTCTCGGTACTAAATAAGTCACTTTCAGCCCTTGTGTAACAATGTACTATTGCTAGATTTTATGATAGTAAGACGATTTGATAGTAAGATCTACTTTCAAGGTATATATTTACCAAATTTCATCAACTTCCGTCAGAAACTGTAGAAGTTATGACCCTGTGACGAGCCGGGACGGACGGACTGGATGATCTTATAAGGGTTCCTCGTAAAATAAACTTTTTGATGGACAGATACGATTTTCAATTAATTTGTTAACCAAAAGTAGTTCCTTCTTGTTGCGGGTTGGGGCAAAGGCAAATAGGTAATAAGTAGGTAGGTACTTAATTATTTTAGTTATAATATGCAATACAAGTTTAGTTTCTTCGAATATTGTTTATTTGTAAAATACGCACATAATAACAACCGAAAAAACAAACTTCTCATTTATCCAAGGACAACCTAAAAAAACAAGATGGGTAGGTAGGTAAGTACATTATTTATTATTATACAATGATGAAGAAAGTATGTTCCGTAGAGTTATATCTTAGGTACTATATGACTCCAGTGGGAGTGAGAGTTCAAAAGATTTAAGGTAAGACACCCAGCCTCTCAATATTGTAGAAACAGAGTTACCGAAGTGATAGCTATATGCAATGCAGCCGTTTAATCAGCAAAACATTAACTTATTATAGAACACATCCTCAATTTACATACCTGGGAATACTAATAATTATTTTATTTTTAGAATGCACGGTAACGCTACAACTGAGCATCAAGATGGCGGGATAAAAAGTCGGAAACAAAATCAATGTTATCAGTATGTTAGTGCTAGAATTGACAATTAATTGAATTTCGCGCTCAGTTTGTATTTATTGTACCTATTTGTTCGCCTGGAGACAAACAACGAAAGTAGGTATCTACCACACTTACGTCGCGTCGTTTGGCTCCAGGATGCCATTTATCAAATTCAATGCACATTGAAATGTTTGTAGCACGATCGCTATGCTCTATCATATGTAGGTATATACAGTGTTTGTTGATCAAAGGTTGACGCAGATTGTACGGGACTACGGGTAAAGGTCCAACGCAATGCGCATTTTTAAGAGAATGTATAAGCAATTGCTGCATTTCTGCTCCGTCACGCCATATCATGATGCATCGGGAGCACGTTTGAATCCTGGTAAATAAAACCCGGTACTTTTCCGGTAACAGCTTGGTCACATGATTGGACCTAAGACGACGTCATTGGCAAATAATGAACCTTATTAGTAGGTATTGAAGAGGTCAATAAATGACACATTAATCGTGACGTAATCTTGGGTCATCGTAGAAAGAGAACACCTGGCGTAGCATTATTATTTTTACATATTTTGAACTGACACTACTTCGACACTACTTCCAGAAATATGTACTTATGGGTACAGCTAAGGCCACTGACCTTAATGTTAAACATTTTTGACAGTTCAAGAATAGGTGTACTTACATACAAATTTTACATTAAACCACACTCATTTACCACGGAACTCAATTGGAGTGTTATTTCTAGATATACTTAGGGCTCCCGCTTATACAAAAAGAACAACATAATGCGGATAAATTATACAGATTTAATATGGCGACCTTGTTGTATCTGCAATGGTGGTTAAGTGGACATGGAGTAAAATCTTTTGCTTGATACACCAGCGGAGATATTTTAAATCATTCGAATGGATATCGGAAACTATAAACGTCCTTATTTTCGCTGATTTTAGATTTGACTTCTCTGTTATTCATCGTCAGACATTTACTAAGAGTGAAAAAACTAAAACAAAATAGCCTTAAATTGGCAGACGTTTGCAGTTTATTACACAGACCTTGTGGAAACCAGGGACAATTTCCGTGCGTTCAAGCGCTTCTGCCATACCTATTATTGGAATCAAGTATAATCAGCTCACGAGTTTAGGTCCAATTAGTCATATAACGATCCGTGGTGCCTTACAACTGGTCTTCAATCAGCTGTAACAGTCTTGTTTCTATGGCAATTAGCCCATACCAGCTACATATATTTTGTCTCCCGCTTTGCACCGGAGGGAAGTGGAAATATTTTTCTTCCAACTCCTCCTATTATTTCTTTCGATTAAATTCGTGCGGGTTCCAAGACAATTTAACTTTTCCCCGGGACTCGTCGAGGGTCAAACCTCGATGTCATTATTGGTCACCATTGTCGATCCTGGCTTACAGGAGTTACAGTGGTGGGAGTGTGTGGCGGGACTAGTCCCAAAAAAAAAAAAAAAAAGACGTTTGCAGTTTCCAAATCCGCTTCCGATATCGATTCGAATGATTTAAAATATCCCTGCAGCAGAGCTAACACGCGCCCCAATACAAGACTTCTGTCACAAATTATGTCGCCCGAATTCGCTCTCTCTGTCTCTGATCCTGAGACAAAATCGATTTATTTCACGTAAAATTCAGACTTCTCAATACTAAGTTAAATCTCGTCACAGCCGGCTGTGCTAGGCCTGCTGTCTGATTCTCGTAAGTAGAGTTCCTATAGTGGTTTGGCCAGGTACTTACTAGGTACTCGCTGCCCAATCATAACATTTTACTTACCTACCCGTTTATCAGAACGAGTAGATTTTTTTTAAAAAAGCTTATTTATTCTTAAATAATTATAACGTAACACAACACAATAACAATACAACCTATGTAAGTAAAAATTACTCAACGTATTTAAACAAATAAAAACTTTTGTGTGAGATTTTTTATACTATGTAACTTACCTACTAACAAATATGAAATGAAACTAAAACAACATATTATTCATGATACAAAACGTACCTATAATTATAAAAGCTTTACAAAAATACCAAAAATAATATTTTATTAACTCATTGGATAAATAATTTTGTTGTTATCACAATTTCACGTCTCACGTTAAGTTGAACTTACAGTATGACCAACGCGTGGCGCAGAGGTCTGATAAATCATCATCATCAAAGTATCAAGTATTTTCTTTCACTTCGGTACTTATATGTAGGTGATAATGATAACACTACACTCGCGGATGAGCGGGACTATAAATGCTATGGCTATAGAGGTTTCGCTATCAAAGTTTGCTAAAACTTATAAGTTTTGACGTAATACATCAGTAGCAATTCTTATTTTAAATTTAGTACTGTTGTCAAAACGTATAAATTTGATTACTACACTTTTAGTAATTTTGGGATATAATTTGAATAATTACAATTTATATAAAAAAATATAAGTCAAATGCCGTATACTGATCATGTTGAACTCAGGTTCAAGACAACTATTTAGTCAGTGTGCCCAATCTTCTTATAATTGTGCTTCCACATGTAATTAGTAATATGTAGGTAAATCCAAACTTTGTTAAGAAAATACATCGCAACGATTTATGTGCTCCTGCACTGGAGTTATGCAAGTTATAAAGTATTACATCATAAACTACCGCAATGTGGAAGCACCATAACACGCGTCGGCCGCTTGTGATGCGGCTTCCCATAGTAGATTAGTACCTACAGTCAACGGCATAGTAAACCAGTATTTATCGTCAACAAGTGGTTAAGAAAGAGTTAACTCTTGATGAAGATTTAAGGTACGGAATACGCACGAGCGAGAACCAAGCATTATATGTATACGCGATATGCAAGGTGACATTGTTTGCTCAATAATTGTACTTTACTTTAGTAACGAGTGATAAAACATAATAATATTGTAATATTTTGGGTTCTAACATGTTTTCGGTCTTTAAGCTTAAATATTATCTAAAATATAACTTTTTACTTAAAAATATAATAGTTAAGTTTACTAATGGTAGGTACTCGTTCCAGTAACGCAGTTGGAAAAATGCCGGTATTACATAATATTGTACTAAAAATATGGAAACTTCCAAAAAAATTTACTGACAGTAAAAAAATAACACGTTATCTTATTATGTATTTGTAACTTAGGACAATTTCTCATAATACTTATAACAACCATGTTCATTTTCTTAATCTCTATTCTGTAGTGCCCGTAGTAAATAAATGATGTCATATAAAATTATATTTATGTTATATTAAAAAAGTATCGACTAGCTGTGCCCGCCACTTCATTAGCGTGGATTTATATATTAATTTAATAACAATTTACATTGTATCTGAACGTTGCATTTACATAGTACAACTATCAAGAGTAGTATAAATAATTATCTTTTGTCTATCCGTTCCATTTGTCGGGACATTAAGTGGATCAGTTGACTTAGGATACTGCAGTTGATTCATGACTGTGGCAAATGTTATTAAAATCCGTCCAGAAGTTCTTGCAGTATGCATGCACAAACAGATAATTATTATTACTAGTGGTCGCCCATGGTCAAATTTGGACCATAATTAATTAAATTTATAATTTTAAACGTCATAAAAGTTATATTGTCAAAACTCTTTAATACTGACACGCAGAATGCACTATGGAACTCCCGCCATCCGAAATAAAGCAAAAATAAACTGTCATTGTTTGTCAGTCAGACAGTCAGTCAGTTAACAAGTGGAAGTTACAAATGTGTGTGTCAAACGCATGGTAGTGTGTGTAATGTTTTATATTGTGATTTAATATATTTTAAATGCATATTCTATTAAAAATATTAGCATTCTGCACTCTTTCTCTATAAAAATTATAAGTGTGCCAAATTTCATACTCTACGGCCGCGCAATTTTCGTAAAAAGCGTTACAAAGTTTTTGCTTCACGTATTAATATATAGATTTTACAGACACGACCCCGCTAGCCTTATATGTACATTATAATAATGCATTGAAGTTATAGCGTCAAAATGAGTGACAGCTATGCAATACTAGTGTGTGTACCCCATATCCGATGTATATTAGACTAAATCTACGATTACGAAGGTATATCATAATCAGTTTTTTTTACCATCACATCACTTATCATCCAAATGTCACAAAATTATGTCCTTGACTCTGTCCTTGTCTCCTTTCGAAACGCTATGCATTTGAAGAACAATCAAATATAATCTTATCAATAGTTAGATCAAATAGATTTCAGATATAATAAAGAAATATCTATATTATAAATGGATATTAGTACTTCAGACTAGAGTTCAGTTGGCCACGAGATTTGACCGATTTTACCCTCATTATACCTTGTATCAATGAACGCGGACCAACAACACTACATACATACATATAATATAAGCCAATGTATTACGAAAATATAATAATATAAACAAATAGTATCCCTTTTATAGGTGGAAATTCCTGTATACAAGAACTCTCGTTTGTACAGCAGCTAAGGATATGACATCACTATTTAGGGACGAGTTTATATAAATATGATAATAATGAAAATATTATACTTAATGAGAATAGGTATACTGATTTCAAATTTGTTTGTATCCCAAAAAAATAGTTATATATATAAAAATATTAATTTAGTTAACGTTACGACATAAGTTATAGTTTAAAATTGTAACACGAATACATCAAATCTACGTTATAATATCTATGAGTTGATTATTGTGAAATGTAAAATATTTTTGAGTATTACGTATAGGTACACGTCAATCCTATACTAGTTCCAATACAATGGAGTGCTTAGTGGTTATATATTAGAGACTCCAAATAGTACAGATCACATGTGATTCGAATAGATATTACATACCCGTGAATACGTTACATTTGGTACGAGTATGTAAGTATGTATTTACTACCTTTTGACCTCACCCCGACACGATTACAACTACGAATATAGTAAGTCTAAGTATAATAGACTTGCGGCGATTATATAATTATACGAATGTATTAAAATCACATTTATGTTATATATTAACTAGAGATTATCATTTTGTTGGTAGTACACGATACTGGGGTATTAACTGTTTATTTGATTAAAACAAGATTCAATATCCAACAAAATTATCCTTGTCACATATAAGCAGGATAATAACTTACTCGTGGTTTGACGAGAACAGAATTTCATCAACATCGTGTACTGCCATTAGTCTATTAATCAGCCTCAAAAATATCTGGCCCATGAGTAATTTTACTCCAAACTGTGTATTAAAGAGATATTTTCAAAGCTGACTGAGCAGAAGAGATTCTTATTTAAACACCCATTACAAATCGGTCCGTTTTACACACAGATCCGTTAATTTTTTTGTAACTTTAATGAATGCCGGAATCAAGTAAGAGCGCCAGTGGGTCCCGCCTGTGGGGAACAGTTTACATTATCGAACGGCAAATGTACTCTCATAAGGATGCCATCTCTCTGTTCGTTTCGGGACTGCCACCGTTGTTCTTCACGATCTGGATCTTTGAATGCAAACGGAAATGCAATCTAGACTCGAGGGAGTATCCCGAATATCTTTTCCTGAAAATAATAAGAACATGTGAAATGTCATACTTACAAACTTCCGTAGATTTATTTGGCAGTATTATGTACATATGAGAAAAATCCGAGATATCGTCATAGACTCATAATTTCATTACATTTAGATTAGTTACTAAACACACATTTAAGAACCTACTTACATCCATTTTTTGTCACAAAAATAATTTTAAGATAATTTTAGTAGTTGTATTTTTGGTAAGTATAGTATTCGGTTATAGTATTACATTTACATACACATATATTGTCTAACTTGTATCGTCGAAATTGTTAACTTTAAGTAACACAAGCTTTTGTGTTATAATTATATATAAGTTCTAGAATTGTAAATATTTACTTCATGCTAACACGATTGTAACCTGTTTTGTGTTCGATAAATAAATAAAACTTTACAATGTGTAGAATATATAGCGTTTACCTGGCATCTTGCAGCATTTGAACCGCACGCTCCTTGTCTCCGAGCAGGTGGTGGCACATGGCCATTTCGGCCAATGCGTATGGCAGCAAAAAAGTGTCCTCCTTTATGTTGTTCTTCAATCTAGCAACACATTTATTATTTATAGTTAATGTAGTCATAGCTAAATTAGTTGAACGCTCGTGTTAGCAACAATTGAAAAGTTTTAAATGGTCGAGTAATGTCTTTCACTATGTGTTCAAACATTTATTTTTAGTTGATTGCAGCTCGTTTGAATTCAGCCGAATAAAAAGTAGAAATGTTGCGGGTTTGATTTCCGTCGAGGTTAATTTCGGAAACAACCTTTTTGTAATTTGCCCAGATCTGGGTGTCAATGGGATCGCCCTCGGTCCATTGTACAGTATCCATAGTATCAGCTTTACTTAGTTTGGGACCATAAAGTTGGTGTGTCAGTCTGACGATATTTATTTATGAAATGACCAAGAAGTAGAAATTTCAAATTTCACTTCTGATATTGGCTTAATGACGGCGTGTAATATATTCTCACAAAGGGATGAGAAGCATGTGGCTGATGGAGTGGCTGATACAGTGGCTGGATACAGTGCGAGAGGAAAGTCCAAGAAAAGATATAAGAAAAGAACGAGGTTGGAGTGGATGTGAATATGACGGGAAAGGGCGATGAATGGAAGGAACAGACATACTGCACAGACCCCACATAATGGTAAAAGGTAAGGCGGATGATGATGATGATGATTCTCACTGGAAAACGGAGTCGAGCGCGTCGAGTGCGAGCCGCGGCAGGCCCATGGCGGAGAGGCAGCTGCCGTGCAGGAACCGCACCAGCGCGCGGTTGTCCGCGCCGTAGCCGCCCGGCAGCACGCTCGGCCCGCGCTCCACCACCTCGCGGGTAGCCTCTATCAACTGGACAACAATCAGCCGACATATTATAAAGCCGTAATATTCATATCGTATTATATGCGCCTGTAGATGCGTTTAGTCGCCCTTAGGGCCTGTGCACACCACGTTTTTTAAACGCTTTTATACTACAGAGCAGATTGTTGTCGTTTGTATCGATACACACGCGCGTTAGCATCGCGTCTGTAACGCTACAAACGCGCGTAGACTGCGTATTTCAAAAACGTAGTGTGCATAAGCCCTTATTTTGCCAACACGAACGCAAGATAATGAATTGCCTGATATTCACTTAATAGCCCACGACCCAGCATCGCGGCTACACCGCTGCGCGCGCGTACCAATGTTTGTGTACCCAGCTAATAATGCTACAGAACTCAAAAATTAAAGGTATTAGTTTCTTTCTAACAACAGATCTGGCGTATGATGGCCTGGATGTACTTATTGAGAGTCGATATCACTGTTAGATCTGTAGTTCATTACAGCTTTGAACGTATTGATTTACACCTGGCGAGTAACAATGGTTGACGAAATTATTCGAATAACTCGTATGCTAACATAATATAAATAGCAAAGTAGATAACATTTTTGATAGTCTCTCCCAACATTGGACAGTCAGCGGTAGCTGCAATCAATCAACTCATGTCACAAATTTGAGTTTTTTGCCGGATCTTCCCAGTGGAAGCAGCATTCCGAACCGATGATCGATTTTGACTATTCATAAATGCTTTGTTGGCTTACATGAATAAAAACAATTTGAATTTGTGTTTGAGATACCTTGAGCATGTTCTGCGCCCATCTATCGTCCTTGGCGAGGATGTGGAACATGTTCCACAGGCAGAGCAGCTCGACGGCAGGCAGCACGAGCTGCCCGCCCTGCGCCAGGTAGCGCGCGCACCGCTTTATGACAAACTTCTCCATGGGCAGGGATTTGCCCGCAATGCGCTGCTTGTAATACGACGCATTCCTACGAATTAAATTACAGTGCACTTATATACGTCCGTTTTTAACTTTATTGAGCTTGTGGGTTAATTTCCTCGGCCGAACAATGGTACTTGATTCTTTGATAAAAGAAGTAAAGGATACCGCATGTTAGTACACGCTGTGTTCCACCAAAAAATACGCATGATTCAAAATTCGCGCAGACGCCCGCTAGTCTGCAATCGACCATTGACACAAGAGTTGTCAAAACCGCGGCGTAAAATAATTAAAAAAATACCGTTTTGCATCATTAAAACATGTAAAAGTGCGAACTGGAAGCATATGAAAGCGAATGACATTTCATTTTATCAGTGAGTCCCCCTTAAAATACAATATTTTACAAGAAAAAGTAAAATTTATATTTTCATACATTCTATGTAGTTGGATAATGTGGATACGACTTCTATAAAATTATATTGTTTCGTATTAAAATGCCGTTTTCGTCGAAAACGGTTTATTGCGCTCTCCACAAACTTAACTTATACGCACTAATAGTGTACAGTAACATTTGTTACACACAAAACTTCCAAATCATGTAGCAGTCGCACAGTCGTCCAATATAGTCGCTTACCTAAGGGTCGTCGTATATTCCTGTATCTTTGCTTTCTTAACACAATATGTTCAATGTCGCTTCCGATGACAATATATTTTTAGGGTACTTTTCTCGACAGTTTAAACTCGAAAATCTCGAAAAGTTTTTTTATTATCAGGGAAATTTAAGACATTTAATTTGAGATACGACAGTGAATTCAACATTTTCCCATAGATTTCCTCAATCTATAGAGAGGCGTGAAAAATGGACTAATGCCATACATTTTACGAGAGCACCCGATTGGAGACCAACAAAACGTACCTGTATTTGTGTTCATTATATTTTGATGAATCGGATTTTACACAAGTAACAAAAGCCACCGGATGATAAAGAAAACATAATATTGGTAGTGGAAAACGAAATATATTGGTTTATATTTGAGTAATCGGCGGTTATGCTCAATACCGCACCTGCTATAATATCGCCAGACTGACACACCAACTATGGTCCCAAACTAAGCAACGCTTGTACTATGTACCGATATAATACTTGGTACCGTACAATGGACTGGGGGCCATCCCGGTGACAACCAGGCCAGGGCGAATTACAGAAAGGCCATTTCTGAAATTTCCTGGGACGCAAATCGAACTCGCAACCACCCGGTACAGTGAGCCTAGTGGTATACGTGCAAACCACTGTGCAAGAACAGTCGTCACGATACCAAGCCAAGCGATACTGCGCCAAGCAATATAATGAACACTTCCATCACTTGTCTTTGCTTGTGTATAACTTCGTATATTTTTTACCAGGCTGTTTCTTTAATGCTGTTTAACTTAACACTGTACACATCATAAGGACGTCGTGCCGCTTATAATTAAATATCACATTTAATTTTTTAGTCCCAGTTTTTTGAAATCTCATGTATTTATTATTTATTGTATTTTTTTGTGGACCGATAAAATAAAATAAAAGTATTTCCATATTTGCTTAATACCTTTTCTCTTACGAAAACGGTTTTTTGAATATAACCCGCCACGTTATAATATTATTTGGTAATTGACTTGAAATCGTGAGGCGTATAGTAGTTAGTAGTTAGTTTTGACGTCGTTTTGCACAGTTTTGACACTGGGCCCCACGCGCCGGCGCGCTTTACACACACTGTCATTGCCGCGAGATCGCATTTGAATAATAATGAAGTATGAAGTACGGTATCCTTTACTTCTTTTATCAAAGACTTGATTATCATCATGTTACATGAGCCAGGTTGAAATTTTCAAACGGACGGCGAATCCGAAACTATTGGGAATACTGTAAAATGCTCAAAGGAGTCTCGGGGCCGATTTAGATAAAAACAAAAAGGAATAGATATTTCGAAAATACATAATATACCCCTACACGGGGATCGATCCAGTTGAATTGATAGAAATAAAACCATGTACTGAATTATTGCATAAGCCATTAAATACCTATTCTGGAGATAGACTTTAGACTTCAGAGACTTAAGACTTTAGAGCTCGCAATTTCAAACATACTGTTGAAAAAATATCTAAGAATTCTCATAAATACCAATTCAACGAAACCCCATTCGGGTTAGTCGGTAAACAAAAAGAAATACCCTCACATTTCAATGAAGGGAAAGCACTTTTTTTTATTGTTCACAAAATTGGAGTATTATGTATATCTTAGTAGCGGTAAAAATATGTAGAAGTAAGCCATGTAGACCTAAAAGGCTCGGAAGAAAACACGTGTAACTTATATACAGACAAACGGACCTGAAAAACTACATGGGTTATGGGATCCCTTAAAAAGCGGCGTTGACATACCTCAGCAGGTCCTTGCACTGCTGTGTCTCCGCGGCTGTAATGCCGTCGCCAAGCTGCAGCAACATGGCCGACTTGGTGTACGAGTAGATGGTCCTCGACCACGTGCTCTCTTCGATTAGTTTATTTGCGAACGACGCCGCCTCCCGCCATTCCATTTTAAGACTGAAATAATTTACACAACCGTTTATTATGAATTCAATTACATACTTGGTGAAACAAAAAGGTTATACTATTTTTTTGCAACTTTACTATGTAAATCTAAAACTATCCACTTTGTGGGACAGTTGGAGTACTAAAGGTTTGGTAGGCCCGTGAAATCGGTCAACAGCTGTATTCCTATAACACCTTTTGTTTGTCACTTTTCCTCCAAAGCTGTTAGTTTTAGAATTAAAAAGTAAAGTTTTTAAAAAAAACGTATACCCTTTCTGTTTCAACCTGTATAGAATAGTGTGCGGTACGAGTTGAGCTTACCTGTTGACCCACATGATCTCCCAGTAGCACAGGTGGCGAAACTGGTGCCAGGTGTCATGGCTGTCTATGGCAAGGTTGTAGGTGGCCACCGCAGGTTCGAACTTTCCCTGCATCAGCTCCAGCCTGCCCTTGAACACCAGGAACCAGACGCTATCTGGGTATACCTAAAAACATGCGTGACATATATATTGCAGTCATAGCCACCTTAAATAAATAAATAAATAAATAATAAATGTCGCTAGACTGACACATAAACTGTATGGTCCCAAACTAAGCGACGCTTGTACTATTAGTACCGTACATTTGCCCCGGCAGGAATCGAACCCGCAACCTTGTCTAATGATATCTGATCAGGGTGGGTAACTAAACATACCTTTAGCTCTTTTTGTAATATTTCCTGGCAGACATTTAAGTCACCAGCTGAGCCGATAAAGTGACAAATTACTAGATGATAGCCCAAAAGCGTCAGGTCGCAGAGAACCGACCGCATGCCCGGGGCTCGGGAGCCCGCTTCCAACTCGGAAAGGCCGAGAGCCTGGTGGAAAATACATAAAAATATGTTAGAGCAAGTAAATAATATGTATTATAACGAGATGCAACAATAGGACCAAGTGGCTTGGATAGCTAATTCTACCCTTAGCGTGTGGCTTGAGAAGAATAGAAAATTGCACTTAGGAATACCTAAAGACAAATCATAAAATCGCGCAATGTACACAAAGTATTGCTCATACATTCATAAATATAAAAAAAAAAACTAGCTGTGCCCCCCGACTTCGTCGTAGTATTTAACATAACAAAAAATTCTGGATTATCGGGATAATAAGTATACTATATGTTAATCCCGGTTATAAACTATCTGTGTTCCAAATTTCATCCAAATCTGTTCAGTAGTTTTTGCGTGAAGGAGTAACAAACATACATCCACACTCACAAACTTTCCCATTTATAATATTAAATAATATATATTAGTAGGACTAAGGCAATTTATATTTATTTATGGGTTTGCTGGCGCAACCCAACCACGCTGTACTGGAATCCCCCCACGGGGCGGGTTTTTCATATTAACATGCAGGTCATTTATTTATATCAGTGTTAATCCGCTTTGAATATGGTCACACGAGAAATTTAACATATGATAATGGGATCGATGTATTCTCAAAACATAACATATTGTAAGCAGTTCCGACCACGCAGGAACAGCGTTATTAAAAACCGTTACACAAAATACCTATTCATAATAATCAATAGAATATACATACCACATACTTTCTCTTATGAAATATTCAATACAAGATTTCATAAGAGAAAGATTCATATAACAATTCAAAACAATATAAAAAGCTATAAAATATCAAGATCGCATTGAATAATTGTTAAGAACAATGCATGGAATAATAAATTATCGGACATACATAGTCAAAATAGTCCTAACTAAGTAACTACTCTATTGGTTTATAGCTCACCTTACTCCCCGAGAATCCCACAAACTCGAGGAGACTGATGATTTTAGGCGGCAGAAGGGATATCATCAAATTGAAAGTTGCAATGCCCAAGCGCACACCGCTTTGGAAATGGATTTTCGACTCCTCTGAGCTCCATTGTTTCTTCTCAAGGATTTTGGCACATTCCCTTTATAAATGACACGTAAAATTTATATATTAATAATGAAATAAAGGCAAAGACATAGGTAACCGCATTACATAGAAAAAATTTAAAAGTCTGTCTGATTCAAAAATTTTAGATTCAGTCACACACTACAGTCAGTTTAACATAAATCTGTGCCATTTCGTGGTGATTAACGAACAAAAAAAGCTTTCACTCCGTATAGTATTTCTTATTAACATATCATACTAATCAGTTTTGATATAACGTCACAAATTATTCCTCGGGAGCAACTGTCCGGTACATATAGACGCGCTTCATATATATAAAATAAATCAAAAAGGATAAATATATACAAGAATAAAAAAAACTGGCTCTTCAATAAATCCACCGATGTATTTTTGTATCCTTACTTATTATATTAATGCGGAAGTGAGTTTTCTCGAACATTTGACTGAGCATCACATAGAAATGGCTAAACGGATTTGAATGATTGGTACCGAAGTGGTGGTAAGAAATGCTTTGGTAAACAATAAAACAAATTTTTATGCTTAGTCATAATTGAACACGTACGCTAAATACTGACTAACTGTCACATTCATCACGAAACTCGCTCCTGCCTATTTTATATTCCCTGCTCCTCGCTCTAAGGCCCATTTTAATAAATCATCACAATTCTTGCGGTTAAGAAAGCGCGGTCTTGGTATTGCCATTATCACTTGCTTACGATGTTACGAAACCTGCACGTCTTAGAAAATATAACAAATTTTCAAGAAACATGTCAAATCCGCCAACTCGCACTGAGGCTCGTGTCCAGGAGTGGGACGTCAAAAGGGCGAAATTATTATGAATTAGTAATTACTTGTAGCTGTTGTAGCAGCTTTTAACTTTGATAGTTCCCCTGATGAGGCCCGTAAGGTCCTCGCCCTCCATGATAGTCATAGCCGCTTGGAGCAGCAGCGCTTCTGCGTAGCACAGCTCTGCGTGTGCCTCCATGTCAGTATACACGCCATAATTAGGCTAAAAAGGAAAATTTTAAACTTATTCTTTAAATAATGCTAGCACGAGAACATGTACCTACTTAACATTTTAAAATCATTTAACAAAATTAATTATAATTTATACAAAATAAAATCCACATGACCAACTTCTAATAAAATGGAAAATATACACCTAGTTAGGTATAGGTGTTTTGTAAAATAAAATGTCAATATGATGCGGTCTAAAAATAATAGTGTTATTCAAATGTCGGATATAGATAACATTGTCTAGCTCGGTACATTTAATTATGTAAATAAACAGGATTAGCAACAGAAGTTTAAAAATAAGGTTTGACTTTTAAATGTTAGGTTTCCAAGGTTAGACTGTATTATTTTATTCTATAAAGCTGTCTAAAGTGTCGCACAGAATATTGAGTTATAAGCGCGCTAGGTCGCAGAGAACCGTATGGTATAAGTGTGTTAATCCACATTAGAAGATGTTCTGGGCCGCACCTCCACTCTAATAAGACTTTGGAATTTGTAATACTACCCAAACATAAGGCCCAGTTAAGTTATAACCTCACTTGCAACTAGAGGATTTGATCCCGGGCCACCGAATCCCGGGATCCCGGTCGAATTTAGATCCCAAAATTCCCGAGATAAAATGTAACGAATCCCGGGATTTTCGGGATTATCAAAAACATCAATAAGATCATAAAAATGTTGAGCAAATCGGTGCGGTGCGATGCAACCTGTCCTTATGTGAGCGCGCCTTAATAATATGCAAGTCGCAAAAAGTTTGAAACACAAAAACCGGAATAACTTTACCTATTTTGGATGACTGACATGCGGAAGTTTTAAGAATTGATTCTATTATACAAATTGTCGATCACAGCTAGCGTTTTAATAATAGGTACATGCAACGTTTGGATGATGGTATTTATATTTGCAAATTAAACATATTTGTTCGGAACAGAAAACATACAGCTAACAATTTTATGTTGGAGGTAGATTTAATTAATCCACCCTACGCTTTGAAATTATTTTGTACGGCCGATCTGTTCGCCGCTGCATTCCGGTGCTAGTTGACCGGTAGCCTGTATCGTACCTAAGTACTTCGTGCACTTTTCTTGAGTAATTTTGGCTACTGCGCCCGCGCTTATTGGTGGTAATATTTAACGTTTCACGGGTTTTGATGCGGGTAGCTCGTGAGTGCATTACGAACAATAATTATTGGCTCGAAAAAAGACATTGTTAACGTGTTTTGTTGACACGTTACACGCGGTGGTAGGACCTACTGGAGGCTGCCACGCGGTGGATGGTGGACGTTGGGGTCACTGGACCCCCATATAGACTGGACTCACTGTAGGTGACCCTATAACCTAAATACCTACACCACACTCGAACCGGGTGAGTAGTTTTTAAAGTATAATCGCACAGGGTTTGTGCTGCCGGGCCGCCGATCCCGGTGTGATTACGATACAATATTCGTTAAGTATAAAAAAATACCCGTTATCCTAGTTTTAACACAAAATGCCATCTTATGCAGTGCAAGTAAACAATTTTGCAGATAATAGAACATTACGCCTAAAGTAACTGCGAGTCCAATACGATTCCGACAGTAAACAGTATCAGATACATATAACTTGGTACTGAAGTAGAGACTGGTGCTTATAGCTATTGGTGTGGCGTGTAAATAGCCACTCTAGTGGCTTACTTGCGTACAAAAACAATTTAGTATACGAGGACGGGTGAGATGATCAGAATAGGTACCTACTCCTCGTGAGCTGGGACGAAACCTGGACGAGAGCGACAGGTGTCACTACGCAGGAAGAGATGCACCCACGTGCCTTTCACCAGCTCAGCCGTTGTCATAAAGCAGTGGCACTGTCCTTCGAAGGTCCAGCGGTTATAGTACGAAGCGCGGCGCGGTGGCGTGTATGAGCCTCAAGCCGTTATGTTTTGGGCGGAATATATAATTATTGATTCTTCTTCTCTTTTCTTTCTTTAAAAATATGTCCCACTCAGTTTAATAGTTATTTCGCCAGTGTCAAGTAATAAATAGCAATAGGAAACACATTTACAACAAAACATATCAAAAATTTGACCGTCCACTTTGGAAAGCTAAAATGGAAGCCCTTATTATTAATTAAACGCGGAGAAAAAGTCAAGATTACACAGACACACAAAAAAAGTTATGAGTGAAGTTATAAAGTTTTTCTCCCTGAAACTTGCTGTCAGGGAAACACTAAAGAGGTAGCAGCCCCTGGCCGGTGTGCGTCCGGCGGGTGCCCTCGTTCGCGGTGTTGACAAGCTGAACGGCTTCCAGAATGTGGGCGTTGCGTACACCATGTAATATTCGCCCAAGATTTCGTCCATAATTTAGGGTTGATGGAAATGAGTGCATACCTAAACTTAAACCAAATAATGATGCTATGCGCTTCACCAATGTTCATGTGGAAAATTTTAAATAACAAAACAGGCTTCATAAAAAGTTTGACAAGGTCTTCTATGAAGTAATACTAATATATATGCGTCATCACAGTATTCGCAAATTGCATAAAACAAATTCGCAGCAGTTCGCTAAGAACCGACATTGATATTATATTCATGGAATAAAGAAGTGCCTAATTATATTGGTATATCTGATATTACTGGCTGATATTGAAATCCATAACCAGTAGGTACGAGACTTGTCCCTAAACTATCTGACTGTTAATATGGAATAAAAGGTGCCATATAAATTACTTCAGCAATATAGCTGATGAGCCGGCGTTTAATATTATACCTTTTTAATGATAGTCCCAATGCTCTCCACCAGCGAGAAGTTCTTGCGGTGTTGGTTGCATAAAGAGATGCAGACCTTGATTGCCACCAACGCCCGGTTAATTTGTTCGTGGTCGAACGTCAACATGGCCGGAATAAATTCGAATATGGAGGTTCCCAAACTGTGATACAGCGATGTTCGGTTCCTGGAACAAATACATACATACTCGACTGGTTTCTTTCGTCGCTTAATATTGCACCGTAAGGAAAAACCTTATGAACTCCGCACTCTATGAAAAAAGTTTCCGAAACAGATATGTTTAATAAGGCGTAGAAGATTTTACGATCGACTAATCACAATCGGCATTATTTTTGCTAGACCAATCACAATCCGCTGCCGCCGCTTCTAACCAATCACAATGGCTTTTTCAGGAATTATTTTGATGCAATTGATTCCTTGTGTTGCCCACAAGGTGCCTGGTCCGTGAGTAAAACCAAATAATTTATTTGACGATATAGTAGGTAATACGACGTATAAAGTAGGCTTAATGGGTGTGTCTTAAATATGTGTGACGTTAAAATATCCTGTCAGAGTGAGCACAGTGAATTCGCCAGTGAGGGAGTCGTCAGCCTCTGCAGACTAAAATTTGCAAATGGGGTTTCAGAGATCCTACACTAACGCAGTGCAAGTGACTGGACTCTGTAATACTACCCCGTCGACGCACAACTTGCCGCTGCGCTCTTTAGGTTTGAATGTCTGCACATAAATAATAACTAGTATTCCCGTTGGAATGGTCGAAATTCGACCATAATTCATTTAAATTTTAATTCTATTGTCAAAGACTGTTTGATACCGGCACGCAGAATTCACTATGGAAGTCCCGCTCTCCAAAAACTGTTACCGTTTGTCAGTCAGACAGTCAGTTGGTGTCTACACCAATGTTTGGTGTGTTTGACAAGTCATCGTAGTGTGTAATGTTTTATTTATTGATTTTAATGTAGGTATTTCTAAGTATTATAATATAAATATATTAGCATTCTGCACTCTCTATATAAACTATGTATAAGTGTGCCAAATTTAATATTCCTCCGTCCGCGTAATTTTCGTATTATCCGTTTGTAAGTTTTTCCTTCACGTATTAAGATTTGTTAATAATGTGCTTCATCTATTACGTAAAAACAAAACGGTATATTTTCAATAACTCGTCGTTAAATAAACCAAAAACTTACCATGGTTTCATTATATTCATCGCGCCAATTAAATCATTGTTGAAGAATTTTCTAATGGCTACTTCACAGTCGTCGAAAGCAATTTTTAAGTCCGTTAAGTTCCTAAAAATAATTATTAATTAAAAATAGATTTTGGTATGTACATTAATGTAAATAAGTAGGCTTGATTTTAAAAGGTACTTACGTTGGTTGCTCATCAGTCGCATCTTCAAACTCATCCTATAATAATAGAATAAAATATCAGTTATGTGCATCAGGTTTTATGAAAGTCTGTCTGTATGTTCGAGCATCACGGAAAATGGCCGAACCGATCTCAACGGGGCGGGGGTTTTAGCAAACATCATCACTATATAATACACCCATTGGGAACGAACTGCAGAACAAAATGTAAAAATCTGTACCCATTTTTGTGATCGAAAGTCTGTGCTAGCTAAGCAGCGGTCAAAAGCTACGTAGTTACTTAGTCAATTTTGCTCGGTGATATGCTCGTTCAGCGCAATATTGACATTGATGTATTGTATTGTATGCCTTAATTTGTCAGCAAAAATGAGGCCAATTTATAAGACTTTTTCATTTATTTTTAAAAGTGGTATTTTAAAAATGAATTAATTATTTTTTGACGTTTTGGCGTAAGCCGTTAGCCGAAAAAATGTGTAAATAAATAATTCAAAATAAGAAAAGTAATAACCCACCGCTTCATCGAAGTGTTCCTCGGGGAGGGGTGCGCCACCAGCATACGCCGCCGGCACCGGCACGTGGGGCAGCTGCGCGGGCACACTCTCTTGTCTTAGCGCCATAGTGAATGTCTATCTGTTGCAAGTAACACGCTCAGTTAAGTTACAAAGGTCTTAAACCTTACAACTAGCTGGTTGCGGTTCCTGTATGATTATGGATGATTTGTAGCTCTAGATACCAACCTCTTTTCTGACCATTGACATGTAACATATTAGTGTAATGGCATATTTCAGGTCAATGTTTCCGACCAAAGTATTTTCTAAAACCTTGTTTCTTGCAATGCGATATGGAATCATTTAAGGACTAACGCGAATTACAGTAGACAAGACATTGTAAATTATCATTTTTCTCTTGCCTGTGTTGCTCAATTATCCGTCACACCAAAGTCGAAACCATATGAAGCAAAGAGAAATGCAATATGAAGTAGAAAGCCCACATATTATTATTCTAGCTAGAAAAGTAATCGTGTGTCAAGGATCACATTGATATTTTATTGGTGTCGGTTAGACAAGTCGTTTACATTTTGGCATAAAATTACGAAGCAGTGGAATAAAAATATTTAAATGAGACTGAAACTGATATGTGGCATTTCAATCAAATCGATTGACACACCAAGCAAGGACAATTTTTGGTAGGTATATAGAATTAATTTTAGATTCCTGTATTACTTACGTTAGGTGTAAAGTAAACCTAATGTATATCTACTTACATACAGGTAGGTAATAAGACTAAGAAGAGCTCGTGTTTGAATACGGAAGATTTTCGAAGTCAAATGTAACGAAAATAAAAATAACTTGGATAGTCATAGCCTGTAGTACAGACCAGTATGGACTATTATACCTACCACTTTTCCAAGAAAATCTAAGGATTCTCCGGTAAATATGTAAAAAACCACGTCAACGAAATCGCGAACACAGTTCAGTTCTTATAACTTATCATTAATTGCTGCAGACTTTTAGAGAAAGTCGTCGGCGAGTGGTGACTGCCCACCATAAACACTTTCACTCTGACTATATTCTTATGTGACTGCTGGACTGGTTATATGTGTGATGTTATTTTATTATTGGAATTTCAACCGAATTCCGAACAGTTAATTTATATTATTATTAATTATCTCCCTACCCAAATTAGGGTTTAATACAATTAGAGTAACATAATACAAATGAAAAAAAATATATAAAAAGATCAAGCCCACTACATTTCTTTGCCAGATCTTCTCATTCAAGGTCGCATTCCGATTCGGTTGTAGACTTAAGAAAAATTATATGTCATAATTACAATTTGAAAGTGCCCCCAATGGCCTAAACAAAATAAACGATTCGACTTTAGACTTCGAATCATAGATCCCGACGTAATGATGCTTACGTAAATGGTGTTAAGTACCTAATTAGGCTGTAATGGATTCCACTATTAATAAAATAACATCTGATTATTTATGACGCCAATGCATTTAATTGGGTATCTGCCTGACCTAGTAGTCCATATATTTGTGTCTTTCCATACACCCATGAATACTTCTGTTGTTTTCAGCATCACAAGCTCAAACACCCAGACTGCGAATTGTCTTTTTTGATTTACATAAATTATTTATTGTGCTTGATGCTTTGTCTGCTTTTTTGTGGTGTAGAAAATGTAATCCGCTCAACACA
The DNA here is from genome assembly GCA_918843915.1 of Notodonta ziczac. NCBI lineage: Eukaryota > Metazoa > Arthropoda > Insecta > Lepidoptera > Notodontidae > Notodonta > Notodonta ziczac. The sequence goes on along the minus strand of OU974038.1, from coordinate 7,571,825 downwards.
CGCGTGACTAGCTCCATCATGCGCGCAGTTAAAATCAGACCTTTAGGGATGAATAGTACCTACACGGAAATACCAATATAAACAAAGTAAAAGTATTTTTGACTAACATCCACAGCCATAATCAAAGTTACAAAGTGACATTACTAGCAAAAAACAAAATCCACCACACCAATTTATTACAGCTCAATTCAATCAGAGCTGATAAATAACATAATAGAATCAATACATTCCATTCATTCTTACATAAAGGCTTTGTGTATATTTTTTTAGACAGTTATCACATTATTTTACCAGTTTTTATTTCTATTTTTAGAGTAAGCCTCAATATATTGATGACAATAAGTAGTACTGCCTACGAATTTCAAAAAGGAACCTCATATCATTTATATAAAGTTTAATTAACAATTTCAAATATATAACCTATATTTTATAATTCCAAACATAGCTCACAATGACTCAAATATAACAGGAAAATCAGAAAAAACAGAATGTGATGATAAGCTTAAAAACAGGCTTGCTTTAAAACTGATTCAGGGCATTTGCAGCCTATTAATAGAACCTATTTCTAAATTTGAATAGTGATCTTTACTCTGTTATAATTAAAAAAAAATGTGATTGTCTTGTCGATTATATTGTATGATGTATTATTATATTAACTATTGTATTATATTATTTACTATTAATAAATTACTTACTTCTATGTGAAATGATTACATTACAAGACCTATTTGACAATATTATGTGAGTATCTATTGTCTACACAGCCGTTGCATTTAATGATAAAAATAACAAACCTAATATATGCATCCATAAGGTAAATGTATTTAACTGAGCTAATTTGTTTATTTAAAATATATTTATAACTCTCAAAATCAGTGTTACTAGCGTGAATACCTACCTAATAGAAATCTAGTCTAGATCGAGTTTGTACATACATACTATAAAGGTATATGACTACCACGGGACCATAAAATCAATACTTACATTCTGATCTACAAAACTATATGTTCACTGTATACACCATGGCTTGATGTCACTCCCTAACGCAACAACTACTACCAATAACCAATTCAAAAATGTATTTGATAGGGAAAGTCGATCTTTATTTGTGTGATCATTACACAGCAGGATAAAATAATACAAACACCAATGATTTAAATACGAAGTCAGGTACGTATACTCTTTAGTAACGTATAATTATAATAACTACGTCGCACTCGTCTGAAGTCTCGTTCAGAATTGAGTTTGACAGCTTTGAGCTTGTCCGTTTTGTTTTGACTTAGCTTGGACTTAGCGCTGCCGTGCGGCAGTCGAATGCGAATAATTCTAAAGGGCCCCACATACGGTGCGATCCGTCCCTTCGATCCGTTGTGAACTGAAGCACTTGATACAAAACAGACCGAATCGCTGATCCCAAAGAGCCATACATTGTCGATTTATCGTTACGCTGCAGCTATTTATGCTTTTTTGCGATCTCTGACATCATCATCGTTTATATAAATTGTTAACGTTATTAAAATCGATAACGATATTTATATTATGCAACGATATTATTTATTGCAGTGTTGCACTATCGATTGGTCATTCTCATTACGGTCAGTTTGAAACGATCGAAGGGGCATATCGCACCGTATGTGGGGCCCTTTACATTTGTACCCTGCCGCCAACATAAAAAAACGGTCTCTATGGTGGACTATGAGCTATGGCAAAACAAACAAATGGAGACCCTAAAAAAAAACTGATTTTGAATCAAAATGTTAAATAGTAAAAAGATGGCGCACGAAAGAAAAAATAAAATTGAAAAATTGTGTCGGACTTGCCTATCAAGAGACAGTGAGTTGTATTCTTTGTTTGATGTTTACTTTGGAAAAAATACTCTGGAGTATATAGTGACTGCTATAACTGGATTAAAGGTAGGTTAATCTTAAATACTAAAATAAAAATGTTTGCCCGCCTAAAACAAAGGAATGTGAAAATCTTTAGTGCTATTGGCTATTAGTAGGTACCTATATTGAGTAAATCTTGCGGTTTAGCATCTGCTTCCGCCATATGCCTTCTGTTCATTGACTTGAAATGTTCAATAGGTACATACATACAATACAGCGACGGACAAAGGTGTGGTAGTGTTTCTCCTTTAACTACCTCACATACTGCCGGGCTTAGTGTGCCACTGCATAAAAAAACTAGCATTGTGGAAGGCATTGTGAAAGGGTGGATATACATGTATCCATCATCCAACTGCCTCAAATATGTAACCCAGGAAGATACTTGATGTTACCACTGGTACTACACTGTAGCATTATTGTGGAAGGGTGCATAAATATCTAAATGCATCAAATTTGTAAACAATTTAAACACTTAGTGTATTAAAGGCTCCCATCGACATGCGCAGGCAAAAACATGCTTATAATACACATCAACCTCTTTGCCGAAGTAAAAACAAATTCTACCCTTCTAATGTAAAACCCCAAGCTCTCATTAATATTTAAGTTGCTCTTGAATCATTAACTCTTTGAGACGGTGTTTTCTTGTGTTTTCATAGGTTTTGAAACTTAAACAGTCAATCAACCTCACTTGACGAAAAAAATATAGGAAACTCAAGCCATAGAACAGTCATTTTACGGCTCCACAGCTGATTACAGTTTCAAATCATTTGATTGGTGTGTCTGGACACCACTCAGACTTAAGAAGCCATAAAAGTTAAGCAGGCCCTTAACTGAATGTTGTTTATGTGGGTTTAAAGTATTTAGCTGTGAGCCTTGAATAGGGATTGATTTCAGAAGTATCCTTTAACTGTCCTGCTGCTGGGCAACGGTCTCCCCAATAATGCACCATACCTTTGTCACTATTGTCTATCCTGGTATACAGGAGTAACAGTGATGCTCCCATCACTGTTACTCCTGTGTGGCGGGTCCCAAAAAAAATCTTATCAAAGCAATCCATATTGGCACTCCACTGTTTTTGGGTGGCAGCATTGAGTGCTTTAGAGTGTAATGTCTCAACTAAAATTTATGATTTGAAGCATCAATAGCTTAGTGGTTAGGGGCTGCTCATTGCTGAGACATTCTGGGTTTTATCCTGATCCTGGCTATTAAACTATTGACAAGACCCCACTCCTAACACAAGCATTAGTTTAGGTGGAGAGGCTAACAGGGATACTAGTAAAGTGATAAACTCACATTGCTACTAATCAATTTTTTTAGATAAGCAAAAATGATGGGTTCCCGTCTACTATATGCTATGCATGTAAAAACACGGCACAAAAAGCATATGATTTTAGAACGAAATCAGAAGAAGCCTATATGTCACTGCAGGGTATTATTAATAAAAAGGCGAACACAGATGGGTCCTCATATAGATCTTTGGGTCAAGTGAGTATTGGTTTGATGGTTGTATGTATTAATAATAATATCACCAGACGAACACACCAATTGTATGGTCCCAAACTAAGCAACGCTTGTACTATGGGTACCGTACAATGGACTGGGGGCGATCCCAGTGACACCCAGACTAGGGCAAATTACGAAAAGGCGAATTCCGAAATTTACCCCAGCGAGAATCGAACCCGCAACCACTATGTGCAGTGAGCCAAGCGGCCTACGCTCGAACCACTGCACCAAGCCGTTGTATGTATTGTAGTCAAAGTATTTCAATAACTATTTAAGTTGTATTGTGTAAATTTGAATGGGTAGTTAGTTTTATAATTTCAGGTAAAAGCCATAAATGTAAAGACTGAAGAGTTGCCTCTAGAAGAGCATGATGACTGTTCAGATAGTGATTTTAATCTGGACCCTACCAGTGTAACTGATGCTGATGATTTAGGTAATTATACTTGTCAAGTGTTAGAAGATATTTTGTATTGTGGTTCAGTAACTGAGTCAATAATATGATTTTTAGATAGCAGCAATTAAAAATGCAGTTGTTATGATGGAAAAAATGTATGTACTTTATATTTACAGAAACTGTGAAAATAGAAAATGAGGCTGAAGATAAGAAGCTTTGTTTTGAATGTAAAGACTGTTCATTATTATTTGAGACAGCCAATCTATTAGAAATCCACAAAAAGCAAAAATGTATAAAAGGTAATACCCAATATTGACTTACCTGATATGTGCAAACTATGAAAAATGCAGTATATTATCTAGTCATCTACTCATAGCTCTATTGGTACATAGGTTACTTTGTTTCAGACGAATGTAATTCACCCAGTGGCAATTATTGCCCACTTTGTGGTACATGTTTTGATGGTCCTGAAAATCTTTCAAAACACATGTGGGACAAACACCCCGAACTTATGGGCCCTAAGAAAAGAGGCAGACCTAAAAAAATTGTAACAAATGTAAGTACATCTTATGAGATACACACTGAACCTGAAAAACTTGTGTAGAAAAGAATAGAATAACTCTTTATTGCACACTAAAGTTTGGAATAGATCAAATAACATAAAAAACAATAGTGTACATTGGGTGGTCTTATCGCAGACTGCTATCACTTCCAGACAACCTTTGGATGGAGAGAATTATATCATGTACTGCAGTTTCACCTGCAATGCATATGATGCTATAGAATAGAATATTGTTTATTTCATAAAAAGAGCATTGTACTGCCATCAAAAGTTGAAGCACCCATGCTTCAACTTTTGATGGCCATGGCCTTCAGTGCATTAAACTAAACATTTTTGCATCTTAGGACTCACATGATAGGTATATTAGAACAGATATAAATGAAAGTCAAGCCAATTAATATAATTTTAAATTTTTAGGCAATTTTAAATAAGTTATCAGAAAATGGATTTTATATAACTGCAGTTCCAATCAAAAAGCATGACTGTGCACTTTGTAAAACACATTTAAAAACCAAAGAAGAATTAGTTAAACACATGGTAGTACACAAAGGTATGATATTTTATTAAGGATCAATAATAAAGACATATCTATCATGACATTATAATTAACCAAGTTTCAACACCTTATATTTCAGATATGAATGTATTATCTTGTATGTTATGCAAGAAAATGTACCTAGATAAAAAATTGTTTGATCTACACACTTGCATTGAAGAGAATTTTACACACAATGAACAAAATGTATGTATAATTAAATTTCCACTTGTTATTCATTGCAAATCTTAAATGCCTATATGTGAAACTGTTGCGTAGGGCTCCTTGCTCGAGTATATAAATAAGTATTATTTAAAAATAGATAATGTTTCACAATAAAACATGATATACTTATTTATTCACATTATAGAACAGGTTGGCACATTTGGCTATTTTCATATGTTGATGAGAATGCATTTATAGATATCGAGTTTCTTGAAGTTGTATTTGGCTTATCTAACAATTTTGTGACGTTATTTCAGAGTTTATCACCTAGTATGGAGGCTAAGAGTAAACCACTTCATTGTTTTACTGAAATGCCGTTACACCGGCTATTAGAACCAAGTACTGATTTGGTAACTATGAGATTTGTAATTTTTCATTTTGTACTATTTATGATTTCAAATAGTATATTCTCTGTATTACTTATATAAAGTTTTACATGTATCCCCTATGAAATAGAAAGGGATACAATTTTTTTGTCATGACTTTGTAAATTTAAAACCGGATTGGGGGCGATCCCAGTGACACCTACGCCCTAGGGAAATTACGAAAAGGCAATTTTTGAAATTTTCCCCAGCGGGAACGAAACGCGCATGTTTATGGTTACCTTTTATATGGGAGTTTTATGTTTTAGGAATGTATACACCTGATCCAGGTGTGTAGTGCCTGCAGTGCTGTATTCAGTACTGAAGAGGGTCTTATCAATCACCATGACACCGAACATCCTGAACTTTCACAACGTTGTAATCTATGTACAAAGGTATACTATGGTCCATGAATTAACTGCTATTTGAAGGAAGTCAAAATAACAATAATAGTATTTTTGTGTGTGTGTTTAGGTATTCGCCTCAGTGAGGTCGGCAGCCCGACACAGAAGTATATGTAAAAAGGTAGAAAGGAAGCACAAATGTAGCACCTGCGGACTTCAATTTGCTTACGAAATATCTCTTAACAAACACATCTTAAGATACCACGAAGGCCAAAGTGTTTCGGTAAAATTTATTGATTCAAAAACAAAACTTGCCGAAAAAAAGTTTCAATGCGATACTTGTAATAGACGTTTTTGTAAGTAAGTATTTGAACTAGTAATTTATTACTATCTGTTAATATTACATGTATAATATGTATTATGTACTATTTAATACACGTTTGGACACTGCCTACAACCAACTTTGCCCAATGCGAGTTTTCTATTGTGAATATATTATATAAATTGTATTGATATCCGGATAGCCATGGATTAGCCTTCATATTCCTGAAAATTTATTATTTTTACTTGCGGGCTTACTACTTCCTACCAGAATTTAAAGTTGCTAATAATACTAGTAATTTCAAGGGTATGGTAAAAATTACACATTATTTACAGGAGAGAGTTACTGATTAAACACACAAAAATTCACATGCCCAACAGTGGAAATTTCGAATGTGATGTTTGCCATAAAAAGTTTCATAATGGACATAATTTACGGTGAGTGAATCATGTAACGTAATGAAACACAATCACCATAATAGTTGCATGCCAGTCGATGGCATTGCACTTGCGGATTGATATCGGTCTCCGAAATGACATGTAGCTAAAGTCCATTTACGTAGTCGTACTAGACGGCCAAACTGTGTGTTAGCTGGTGCGATCCTACTAATATTATAAATGCGAAAGTTTGTGAGTGTGGATGTATGTTTGTTGCTCTTTCACGCAAAAACTACTGAACGGATTTGGATGAAATTGGGAACACAGATTGTTAATAACCTGGATTAACACATATAATACTTTACTTAAGTCTACGTGGACGAAGTCGCGGGCAGCAACTAGTTATAAAATAATTATGCTTAGCGCGTGGGAATTATGCAGGCTAGTGCACCTTTCAATTTGTCCACTACACATACAATAATGTTAATATTTTAATTTTAGGTCTCACAAGCGAGGTCATGAAGTCCAAAGTGACAAAGCTTCACCAAACAATTGTTTGTGTCTGTATTGTGGGCGAAGTTTCTCCAATTCTTCGAACTTTATCGTTCACATGCGCCGGCACACCGGAGAGAAACCCTACAAATGCGATTATTGTGGGAAAGGTTAGTTTGCTGAGCGGAATTTGAATTGTAACATTGTTATGTTATGCCCCCTGGTCCAGTGATTAACCATGATACTACTCCGAAGCACGCTAACGGCTAAAGCCTACCGTGACGGTTGCGGGCCTATATACAAATCTATCTATATATAATCTATAGATTATATGCTACACTATTTTCATATTTGGTGTAACTACAAAGTGACAGGGGTTGGGAATTATAATATATTCGTTAGGGGGTTGGAGGATTAGAAAACTTAGTATAGGTAAGGTAATCCCAAAAATGCTCATTAATATTTAGCAATTTTCTTTAGTATTTCCAAAAAAATAAAATAATGGACTATTCTTACAAACTAGTTATTTATTTTGTTTTTATAATAGTTGCGGAGTATTTTGTTTAAACAGCGGTCCAACATGTTATTAACTTTTTAGGTTTTCCAAGGTCTTCTGATCTTCAGTGTCACAGGAGATCTCACACTGGAGAAAAACCGTGTGTCTGTCGAGTCTGTGGGAAAGGTATGGTACACCTAAATATTCTACGCACTAAACAATTATACTCGTCAGATTTTTTCTTTAATTTTAACCACAGGCGTTATTTTTTAAAAAATACATGTTTATTTTTTAAGTCTCCCAGTCCAAAATTGCCGCCTTCTCTAAATTTACACTTTCCCAAATTGATTGTGTAATTAATAACCTTAAATTTCCCGATGAAACAATTACTAATGGTGCAAAATTTAAAAGGGCTTGGAAAGTATTTTATTAAAATTAATGTATTTTGGGTTAGTTGTATAAAGCCCCTTTAGAATCCTTTAAAAAACTATTCTCTTCTGGGTCCTGAAATTGACAAACAGTAGTAATAAGAGACGTTTTCCAGCTTTCTCTCGGAGCAACAAGTTGTCGCGTCATATGCGCGTGCACACTGGCCAGCGGCCCTACAAGTGCACGTACTGCGAGAAGGCGTTCTCGCAGAGCAACGATCTCACCTTACATATTCGCCGACACACGGGCGACCGACCCTACATTTGTGAAGTCTGCGGTGATCGGTTTATTCAGGTAACGCGGCCAACCTTCCCGGCTTCTGCCGGACAATCCTGGATGCGTAAATGTATTAACCGTTGTATATAACTCCTGAGTATCCACCTCTAAAATGTACCTATTCCAGTCGTACATTTTTACCCCTATTTATATCTATAGAAATGAATAAAATTAAAGTATATTTTTGCAATGTCAAAATAACAGGTTTTTACTAAATGTTTCTTAGATACTACAAAAAAAACTTTGAATATTAGTCTGGATGTCTGTTGTCAGTCTTTTGTTGTAAGAAGTAACTTAGGCTACCTTTATTGTATCAGTACCATGCGGTCGGAGCCGTGGGCAACAGCTAGTTGATAATAATAATGGAATGTAAAGTGCGTTGGTTAAGGGATAAACTAGATATTCTTGAATGATCTCATAATTTTTGTTTTTTTTTTATTCAGGGATCAGCATTACAGAACCATAGAAGAGCTCATGGTCATTTCCTGGCTCCTGGAGGAGCACCTGCCCCGGTGTCAGGGCTCACTTATACAGTTCAAAATGCTACTAGCCATACCAATTAATCTACTTATAATATTGTAGTTGGTGTACAATATTGTACTTTGATGTGTGGTGGGAGAGATGAGAACAAAGAAGGTGAGGAATGTTTACCTATAGTATGTTTGATAGTAGTGTCTGTAGCGGAAATTCAGATGGTCGGAATGGTTTGGCCATAAGACGAGATGAAATATGTGGTAATTGCACGAGTGAACGTAAGATAGAAAATCGAGATGAATTGAAGAAAGATATGCTTGAACGGACCCTGAGCAATGGGTGAAGATAAGACACATTAGATACTTTAAGTATTTTATGTACATTATTTGTAGAATTGTAGATGTAGTAGTAATTGTAATATAAGTACTTATATATATATGTGGATTAAATAACATAATTATTTCAAATACATACTTGACTAGTTTTATTTATCATATTCTTAAATGTTTACGTAATTAGTCAAACACGCAGGTAGTAGTAATGTCATTAATATTATAAACAATAGAAAAACTATTTTGTATACAAAATAGTTTTACAAGTACATTAGGCAGGTGTATGTACTTGCATAACTATTGACCCCGTGATCACTATACATGTAGCCAAGTAAATAGAACATTCAGATTGAAGTCATAATGGTGGCTTGTGTTTCGTTTCATCGAATGGAAGGGTCTGAAACTTCTAGACAATGCTTTAGACACTCTCATTAGATGAAATGATTTGAACGTTATTTTAGAAGAGACCACATTATATAATAAATACTGCGCCGTTTCATTTGGTAAGAACAAGCCTTTTTGATGATGAGGTTTTGGGAAAAGTAAGTTACGAAGTAAAAAGGAAAAAGTGTTTGAAATCATTTAAGTGAATGAACAACATCATTGAATTTGTAAAAGCTACATTTTCATAGTTTAGTTGGATAATTAAAGGATATATCTGTATTCTACTAATTCCTGTGGTCGCTCTCGTCTTGTCGTTTTTGGTGCTGATGTAAATTGCTGCTTTGCTTATCTAAACTCAGTTGTCAATTTCATACAAATATACATAGATGATTACTAGTAACGTGAGTTTATTACATTATTATGTAGTTTTCAAAATAAGTTAAAATGCTTTTGCTACGATTGCGCTTACACGCTTCGATGGTCTTACTAGCTGGTGGGATAGCTTCGGTTGTATTTTTTCTAGTAAATCATACTACTCATTGAAGAAAAAACTTAATGGCCTCCTGTTTTGACAGAAGGAATAACACAAAATACATTTGCCTCTGAGGATGCTTCTGTGCATTTAAAATAAGAATAAAAACAAGTCCGAATAATTATTCTAATTAATATCTAAATTATTCTGGCCTGTTAAGTATAATAGCAAAGTGTACTCAAATTAGAAAACTAATTATAAGGATGTCTAAATAATAAACAAATACATTGTCTTGGATATCCGTCAGATTAAATAGAAAGTATCAGGTGGCGTTTCATTAATATCGGTGTCTATAAACTTGAGCTGAGACTACAAGGCTTAGCCTTAGTTTCTTGTATATTACTCGATTGTCCTAAATATCTTCGGTTGTTTCTGTTTGGTAGTAAAACGTATCAAGTGGCGTTTAATTAATATCGGTGTCTATAAACTTGAGCTGAGACTACAAGGCTTAGCCTTAGTTTGCTTGTCTATTACTCGATTGTCCTAAATATCTTCGGTAGTTTGTTTCTGTTTGTTAGTAAAAAGTATCAAGTGGCGTCTAACTAATATAGGTGTCCATAAACTTGAGCTAAGACTACAATGTTGAGCCGTTGTTTGACTATTACTCGATTGTCCTAAATATCTTCGGTAGTTTGTTTCTGTTTGGTAGTAAAAAGTATCAGGTGGCGTCTAATTAATATCGGTGTCTATAAACTTGAGCTAAGACTACAAGGCTTAGTCTTAGTTTGCTTATCTAATACTCGAGTGTCTTAAATACACGGTAGTTTGTTTCTGTTTGGTAGTAAAAAGTATCAAGTGGCGTCTAATTAATATCGGTGTCCTTAAACTTGGGCTAAGACTACAATGCTGAGCCTTTGTTTGATTATTACTCGATTGTCCTAAATATCTTCGGTAGATTGTTTCTGTTTGGTAGTAAAAAGTATCAAGTGGCGTCTAATTAATATTGGTGTAAATAAACTTGAGCTAAGACTACAAGGCTTAGCCGTAGTTTGCTTGTCTATTACTCGATTGTCCTAAATATCTTCGGTAGTTTGTTTCTGTTTGGTAGTAAAAAGTATCAAGTGGCGTCTGATTAATATCGGTGTCTATAAACTTGAGATGAGACTACAAGGTTTAGCCTTAGTTTGCTTGTCTATTACTCGATTGTCCTAAATATCTTCGGTAGTTTATTAGTAAAAAGTATCAAGTAGCGTCTAATTAATATCGGTGTCTATAAATTTGAGCTAAGACTACAATGCTTCGCCTTAGTTTGCTTGTCTATTACTCGATTGTCTTAAATATCTTCGGTAGTTTGTTTTTGTTTGTCACCAAAAAGTCTGTCTCGTTTGTCTACTCTTTACGATTTGAACACCTTGAGATTGCTTGCTTTCTCTCTTTTGAATACGTCGTGTGTAGTTTATACGTAGTTTACTTTTAATTAAGCGTATACGTACTATTTTGTTTTCGTTAGGCAAATAGTGCAAATAATTTGGTAGGTAATGTGATTGACGTAATTCTTGCAAGGACTTTGCTTTGATAAGTGAATTTGCAAAAGGTATCAAAATATCTAATACGAGGCATGCCTTTTAAGTTTTATCGTTTGAAGAAAAAAACACAACTAGAGCCTTATAGTACTTTTTTATGGTTTTTCAAAGTATTCACCACATTTTATTTTATTTATTTATTTATTTTATAAGTACCTGAACAACTTTACAGATATAAATCAAGGCGTTGTACAGTGCAAAGTAATAATAATAATAAAAAACAAGGAAATTCTATACAAATATTAGTCGTAAAATGTGTAAAAACTAAAGAAATGTAAACATTAAAATTAAAAGAGACGTAAACAAAAAAAAAATAGCTTATCTCTCATCCATCTTCTCACAAAATCCTAGACATGCACGACACACATCTATCCATCTCCCAGCAAACAAATCACACTCCGGTGTTGAAGCCAGAAGAGCATTTAGCAAAGATAGTGCACGCACTAGTGGCGAGTTGGCCCGTGACACTGTGCGTGAAGGAGGAACAGCTAGTAGTCTGTGTGTTCGTGGCCTTAGTTGTTGTTTAGGCACGAGGGGAACAAACAGCCTGACCAACTGAATAACCAATTCGGGGCAATCGGATTCACCCCGAAGAACTCGGCATGCGAACATGAGTAAAAAGTAATTACGCCGCACTTCTAGGGAGTTGAATTTTAGCATTCCAAGCAAAAATTTGGTAGGGTATAAGAATGGATAAAACCCAAACAGTTTCTTAAACATAAACCTCAGGAATGTTTTTTGGACCTTCTCAAGAAGCAAGGCGTAAGTGCTCTCATAGGGGTTCCAAATTATAGAAGCAGACTCTAGTTTACTCCTTACTAAAGCCATATATACTAACTTAATCGCTAGGGGGTCGTCAAATTCACGCACGTTCCTAATGGTGAAACCTAGCCTACGGTAAGAATCAGCAGCGAGGGCCCGCATATGTTCATGAAAGGTTAGCTTTTGATCAAATAAAACTCCTAAATCTTTGACCGAGTTAACACGGGCCATCGGCTCCTCTCCTATAAAATATTGCATGTGCAGAGGGTCATGTGCCCGACTAAAGGACATAACACTGCATTTAGCTGTGTTGAATAATAGCTTATTTTCCTCGATCCAACGGACAACTGCATTAATGTCCTCTTGAAGAGTTAGCGTATCAGTCATCTTCTCAACGCCATAAATCAACTTGAGGTCATCAGCATAGAGTAAGCACCTGGCGTGTTTGAGAACCTTCTCAAGATCATTAACCATGACTCCGAAGAATAGTGGCCCTAAAATAGTTCCTAGACTAACACCGGATCTTGTGTGATATGGCTCGGAAACAAAACAACCATTTTTTACGTATTGTTGGCGGTCCTTCATATAACTCGCGAAAAATTTGAGCAGCTTCGGTGAGAAGCCGATGTTACTAAGCTTCTCCAGTAGCACGTCGTTATCTACACGGTCAAAAGCTTTTTTGAAATCAAAATACACAACATCAACTTGTATGCCTTTGTCCAAGTGATGCGAAATCAGATCAACAAGCGTTAGGAGGTTAATACACTTTTCCATTCGCTCAAACCAGTTATTATAACATTTATTCCACTCTAATGTGGGGGTGTTCAAAATGGCTAACTTGAAAGCATCGACTGCTACTTCACCGGACTGGAACATTTGACCACGAAGACTTTTCTTAATTTTAGGAAATGTAAAGAAAACGTTAGTGCTTAGGTCAGGACTGTATGGAGGTTGGTCAAGAATTTCTAATTTTTTCCTGCTTCAAACGACTCTTGACGAGCTCTGTGTGAGCTTGCGTTATCGTGGTGCAGGATGATGCGTCGCATTGAGTTAGATTTTCGAAGTTCGGCGATGACTTGTCGTAAACAAACTGTGGTATATATATATACCACTCTGCGTTAACCGTTCTACGATCTTCCAGTGCAATAGTCGCAACATGGCCGGTTTTTCCAACGAAGGTGGCCACCATCTTCTTTGAAGTGCTTCGAGAAAGAACAACTTTAGTCGGCTTTGGCTCGTCTTGAAAGACCCAGGTTGTAGATTGTAGTTTGGAATCAGGATCGTAGGCATAGATCCAAGATACGTCACCACTGATGATGTCGTAGACGTGATTTGACTCTCTTCGGTTGAACCTTTGCAGAGTTTTCTTACACCATTTGACGCGGGCCGCCTTGTGATCGTCGGAAAGCAGATGCGGTATCCGGCAAACTAGCTTTCTCACACCAAGCGCTTCATTCAAGATGTTCACTGATCTGAATGGTTGTCCCTGAGATGCCTAATAGAGCCTCTATCGCTTGATACGACATATGACGATCTTCGAGAATTAGTTGTCTCACAGCAATGATGTTATCTTCAGTGAAGGCGGATTTTGGGCGTCCTTCGCGAGATTTGTCACTAACACTAGTATGTCCACGCTGGAATTATAAATACCAGCGTTCAACAGTCCGCAGACATGGGGCTTCATCACTGAACACGGATGTTAGCTCTTCAAAACACTGAAGCCGTGTCAGGCCTCTTCTAAAGTTGTAGAAAATTATTGCACGAACATTTTCCTTAGAAATATTTTTTTTGTACTTACGTACGTACCTCACAGATTCCATTCGACGCTGTGACTAAACAATATCATTAATCCTAATACTGTAAGTACCTAGACGGTTTTGATATTGAAAATTTAAACACATTCGAATATAGAACAGTACCAAATTCAAAATTGCCGGGAAATATGGAAACGACAGAACTTAAAAGGCATGCCTCGTATCTTTTGATTTTTTACACCTACAAGGGACGGATAGCGTTTGATATTTGATATTAATTTCAACTTGATATCTCTATCCATTTCTGAGAAAAAGGGTATTGACAGACGGACAGACAGACGGACAACAAAGTGATCCTATAAGGGTTCCGTTTTTTCCTTTTAAGGTAACCCTAAAAAACATTATTATTTATAAGTACCCCGTTTATGCAACTGTTCCATAACAGGTTTTTTAAACACATCATCATCATCATCATCATCAGCCTATGCTTGTCCACACTGCTGGACATAGGCCTCCTCTAATGAGCGCCATAGCGCCCTGTCTTCAGCTTGCCGCATCCAGCATCTGCCTGCAGTCTTTCGCAGATCGTCATCCCACCTGGTCGGAGGGCGTCCTACACTACGTTTGCCGAGTCGAGGTCTCCACTCAAGAACACGTTTACCCCAGCGTTTGTCGGTTCTTCGTGAGATATGGCCAGCCCACTGCCACTTCAGCTTGCTAATTCTTTAACTTTAATTTTTGTAAACACAATTTAATTTAATAGTATCACTCAAGTGTTTTAATACCTAGTTTTGTGCAGTTTCATACACTATTTATTTTTTAACAGGAAGGTAAAAAAAGTTGAAACAAAATAACAAATAGGTGAGTAATAGTGGGTCGAAAGTTGGTTCTATATCTTCGGCGTCTGGTCTCAGGCTCTTCATCATCTGTGTCAACGCGCAAGGAGAAACAGCTCTGAAGTACTTTGATATTAAGTTTGTGGAAGAAATAACAATGGTTAGCTAGGACGGTTAATAGGACGGCAATTCATTTAATTAGCGAATTTAACATCGCATAACTAAGTGTGTAAAAACAAAACAATTGTCTCTTTTAGTTTATTGCCTTTAATGTTTTCTAGTTATTGTTTTCTTATTATTGTTGTTGTTGTTGTTGTTGTTGAGTTCCGTAATTGCTGTCACAGCAAACACATTTTACCAGGTATTCTCAGGGTATGTTTTTTATATCTTATTAGTTGTGGCTTTTATGGCAAAGTGGCCCAAGGCACTGAAAAATAAAATATTCTAAGTAATTGTTTCAGTGCATTATATTTGATGAATCTACGAATATAAAAATAAATTACTTTCGCCTCGCATGCTGCTCCTCTGCACTAAAAATAATAATAGGTCAGAACAATTCCGCAATAATTGGTATCATTTTGACGCAACAAAGTTGAGGATGGATAAGCTACTATTAACATAAATAATTTGTCATACCTAAAGTATCCTACATACTTAAGACACTTTAGGTATTACAAATTATACAATCGTCTAATTAAGATTATGCAAATAAAAGAGCACCATCACCTTAATCAGTTTTAAGGGTGCATGCAAGAAATATTCGAGTTAAGACTGTTTATTGGCTTAGCATTTAGTTGTGGGATGTATAAGCCCATCATCATATTTGTAATATATCTATATTCGTTATCTGGTCTAATGGTAATCTTTGGTTAGTCTCCATAAGTTGTCAGTTTGGATTAAGTGAATAATATTCGTTATCTGGTCTAATGGTAATCTTTGGTTAGTCTCCATAAGTTGTCAGTTTGGATTAAGTGAATAATATTTAATTTAACGCACATGTGCTTCGCAGAATCTGGTGTGACACTGAAAAGAGTGGTCCGTTTGTACATAAATAAGAAGTTCACTCCAGAGACTCTCCATTCTAATAACCTCTCTCTTTGAGAAATTCCCTATATTGCTCGCAAAGGGAGCGAACAGGTATTCGCAGAGCCATGTAGCCCGGTTCACGTAAATACACCATATCGAAAAAAAATTGGCGTTCAGAAGTCGTTCGGTTATCGTCCTATCCAAGTTTGCTATTCACGTCTTCCTTGATCGTCGATCAATAGGACGATAGCTCAATAGGATCGGAGCTAAACGATTTCCCAACGACTTGGACGACTTAATTGCCATGAATATATTACTGTATTTTACCAAGTTAGGTTAGGTATTTTGAAGGCTAAAAATATTATCTTCGCTTAATTTTGTCCCTTTCTACCCTTGTTGGTGGAAAAAAAACACATGTTTTTGAAATATAGCGGGCGAGTTTACGGCATCTGTTACCTGTCTTAGGGCTCTAGATACTGTTGGCTGGGAAACAGCGCTATAAATGCTCTGGCCAACAAGCGTCTGATACGAGCGCGATGCGTAGAATAACAAAGCTAAGCAACAGTACCTAAAATATAAAAGTGGAATTAATAGATAAATTTCATCCCTCATCAATTATCTACCGACTTACGTGATGAGAAGGGAATGTGGTCAAATATAACTTACTTTTGATTGTGCTGACAATGCATCCTGTCTTTTTTCGCACTCTATAAATGGAGAGATGTCGTGAACGAGACTCTGTACAAGATCTTTAGAGAGCCGAATAGTACGTAAAGTACGTCGCCCGGGGCAAAAATATATTTTGCGCCCGAGATACACTCTTCTTTTCATCACCCACTATGAGAAAATAAAAGGCGCCTCATATTTTATTGTAATATTATTTAATAAGACATAGAGTAACAACTAAATTGAAATTAAATAGTATCTAGTATGAAAATGGCAGCGGTGGATTAACTGAAGGTTGCAATTTAATGTTTTCCAGGATGCGTTCACATGTTTTCGCCTTGTTCTCAATGGCGTCTTCTATATACCCCTCTGCTACAGCACTCGACTTCCATCCTCCATGTCGCTTGAGAACAGTTAAGTCCGCTCCAGAATCTGCCAAAAGGGTAGCAGAAGTAGGACGAAAATAATGTCCTGTATACAGCTTGATATCTGGTAACTTCAAAAAGGTAGCGATTTCTTGTGGCATGTTGATAACGGATGAAAAACTGATAGGTATTCATATCAATCAGTTTTAGGACGTAGGCCCAGGTATTTCTGTACAATAGTTTTGTATTCTCCTCGGATTACGAAGGTTCGGTTAATTTTAGTTTTTGTGTCTGTCAGCTTTACTAACAGTAAATTATCTGAGCGATTTTCGTCATCATCAACTGTTATTTTTAAAAGTTCATTGCTACGGCAAACTCCATGTACTCTGAAAATTAAAGCCACCTGTAACAAATCCGAATGTGAATGACACAAGTATCTATCGAAGTACAGGTTACAATAAAATGCGCATTTTAAAATACTATGGTTATACTTATCTAATCCACCATATATATAGTTACTTACTTTTACGGCGAGAAATACTTTGTCAGGTGCCTCATTAAGGAAAGTGTCCACGTGTTTGACTAAGAACACTTTGGACTTATTAGGTTTAAATCCATCAGACATCCTCTTCAGATACGCTTTTAATTTTAAAATGTGTCCAGTTTTACGTCGTTATTAGAACTGACTGTTGATTTTAGCATTGGGAAGGTACTCCAAAGAGTGGAAGGTTGTTTAGTTTACTGAGTTGGCTCAGTACTGGAAGTATGCCAAAACACGGATTCTGAAAAATACTTGGCGCCTCTTGCATTTCTCCGTTCATTAAAATTACCATAGGCTTTCATATATTACTCCCGGGATTTTGCAGGTAATAGATTAGGTATCCATCACATTTCTTGCGTCAGTTGTAATGCTTTCAGGAGTTAATTCTATACTTTCACTTTGACTTGAAGAACTCATTTTTCAAAACAAACCCATGAATTTCTAACAATCCGTGAAAATTGACGAAAACGTGGGCTATAAGTTCGTGCGTTTTTAATTTAATTTCTTTTTTTTAATTAGCTGGCTGCTATGGGCGACTATGGGCCGTCGTACCAGCCAGTCTTTATTCAAACAATATTTGCGTTAGATTTCTTTGGCGCTGAACACTAGGATGTTCCAAATTCAAAAAGTGCGCGGTAAAGATAATTGCGGCACACTTATAAAGAGGATTAAAAAGTCATTAAAGTGCCCGCTAAAAGTTTCTTATAGAAAAGACCACCTTTGGGTGCATTTAAAGGCGAACCAAGTCGTCCTTTTCGAATAGATGGGATGAAACAGTCTTTACGAAGTCCCGTTCCGGCATCTCAAAAGCGTCCCACCGTTCAGACCTCAATCTGTTCTTCCTTACTCGCTCCATTCGCCGATCTTCTCTCTCGGCTGCATCTAACAACGTATATGCAAGCTCGAGACTCATTTCGAACTTTCAAACACTCTAAACACACCCGTCGTAGAAAAAAACACCGAAATATTCTCAAAAGCGTATCAATTTTGTAACGTTTGCTCAACGACAATTGAATTGTGAAATTTTGATATTAAGTCGTTGGCGTCCGACCTATCAAAAAATCAAGATTTTCGCCCAATGAACGTATGTGAATACGATTCAAAGATTCTAAATCGTTGCGATTAAGTCGCGGCGACATCGCTACGGGTTTGATTACGTGAATCGGGCTACAGATGACTATTTCGGGATCGGCCCTGCCTATACCGCTGTTGGACATGATTAGTAGGCAATGCAATGTAGACTTTTAATTTAATTAATGTATTGGCAACATGAAATACTTGAAATTATGTATTACTTCACTTTCATTCAACACCCTGCCAAATCTGTTGAATGTAGGTTGCAAACATTGGAATTTCAATTGATGTCTCCATATTCTTATTTCAATTAATTTGGTATGCAGTTATTCGTAATAATGTTATTTTGGAGAATTTAAGACGAAATAATTTACACAAATTCATTCTCACCTCAGAAGTACAGCCGGTTCCGTCACACTGTAAAGGGAACAGAAAATTTGTTGATTGTATATGAAAATTATCCTAGAAAATGTTACTGTAGTTGTACCTCGCTTCTGTTATCTATCTCTTCGAATATATGGGTGATTTACAATGAAGTAACAATTGGAAAAGATCGTAAAAAATGGAGCAATTTCACCAAAAAACAGATGTTGCTGTCTCCGAACAAGTAAAAAAAATGTTTTTAAAATAATTTTGCATTATTATTGTTTCAATATTACTTGACAATGTTTAGTGTGTTTGGGACTCCTGTGTTGTTTTATCCTACCAAAAAATTGAAACAACTGAAGAATAGGTTAGGGGACTGGTATATAGGTATTTTAGGCAAATATTGTTAAGGAAGAGTATAAAAAAATAACCTAACGGACATTCGTGTAAATAGCCGACTTATTGCTACACCGTTTTACCCTCTGGTTTAGCCTCTTTCAGTTTGGTTGCAATCAAGCTCCTACATAAAGGGGGTCCTAGGTAAAGTTGAGAGTATGTCGAGTTCTGATGAAACCATTGTAATTTTTAAACGATTGGTTTTGTAGAATTAGAACCCTTTAAGATTTAAAAAGGATTCCTCATCTAATTTCGTCCTGAGGTTCAGGCCCAGTCATGTTAATTTTTCAGGACACATTTTATATAACCGAGTCAACTTAAGTTTATATTTTCGTATAATGAATAATCTAAAGATAATTACCATTGAAACACATTTATCTCCCGTGCACTAGAAATTAAAAATGTGTACAATAATCTCGCATAAAAATGTCTGTCAGTCGATATTGTTACTGAGTTTCGCAGAACGTTGCCAATCAGGATTATTGTACTATTTCCTTGCAATTAATTACAATGGAAGCATGTTTCCTTTTTGCGCAACCAATTACCTACTTTTGTCAAGGGGTTTAAATATGTACTCATGACACTATTGGTGATATCATAGGTTCTCCAATTTATGATGGCCCTAATAACGCATAATTAACACGTTGTGGAGTAATTGATCATACCTAATTATACAATGTAATAACATGAATCACTTACGTTTGCATTGCATTTATGTCCCAAACACTGCGGTATGTAATACATAATATACGTAATAATATGAATATAAAATAAGTCATTTTATCACAATCGCAAAACAGTCTTTGTTGATAGCTTACTACAGTCTATTACACATAGGAAGTCCGGGGAAAAACACGGAACTAAATTGTATACAGTGTAAGTTGTATACAGTGTAAGTTGTATTACCGACGCGCGCCCACAGCTCCGCATCTACGGGACTTCATTATGTGAAATAGTTATGTGGTTATCTGCTATTTACTTACACTAGATATTGAAGCGGGCCCATCGGCCTGTGAAAACAAAACATTGTCCAGTCTACATTCCTAATTTTCGATCGTGGTGATTACAAATTGGTATACAGAAGCATATTAGATATTTTTATCTTTTTCTAAAATTGGTACTATTTGTGATATCATGGGTTCTCCAATTTATTAAGATTATCTATCTCAGTGGGGAAATAGAGGTTTTGTGTTTTCCCGACGTCGTTTTGTTGCCATATAAGTGAATGTAGTGCACAAAAACAAAAAAAAATAGCTATTCACTTACGAATGTCAAACAGGAAGCTGATCGACACTAAAATCAAAAGGTATGGTTTAGTTTTAGAGTGTACCACCATGAGTACAATTTTTTTTCAAGAAAGTCTGCTAATTTGTTGAGTTGTGGTTAACATGAATAATTTCATGTAGTCTTCCACTGAGGGACAATTTTTTATAATTGATAGAAACAAAATATTTACCAACGCTTCGCACGCACGGCCGACGCACTATAGGTACAGAATTTTTGATTATTGATAAACATTCGGATTATACATATAATACGTACAGTCAAGGGCAAAGATATTATGAATACATGCATTGTCATTCAAAATATGCAGTCGTAATAATAAACGCATTTGTAAATGAGCATTTGCCGGCGAGCAGATAATTCTGCCCAGCGAGCTAAACATTCCTTTTTGGGTAAAACTATGAACGTTCGCGTCCAAAGTTCCTTTGCAAGATTGGAGCATCAGAATAAGATCTCGTTAAATGTCATTCAATACAATAGGAGCTTATGCTACGTAGTAAGTAAACAGGTTGCATATACAACTCTGCCTCGCTATGTTTGTCTTGCCGCGCGCGAGGAAAATGTTCGCCCTACCTCACCCGAAAATTGTCATTTGCCTCGCCGTGTTTGGCCTAGACATGAGACTTAGCGATAATGTTGATAATGTCAGCAATAACCTTCTCTTTCTATAGTGTAGGATGGCTCGCTATTTGCCTCGCTCGGCATGCGGCTGAGGCAAATGCGCGTGCCGCGCGCGGCATGTGGTTAATCAGCTTCGCGCGGCATTGTCTGTCGGTCTGCTTCTCATTGAGCCACCTATTTTTGGAATAAATCCGTACCTCTAAACGAATCCCAAATATCAAGAACGTGATCATTTAAGTTTTGGATCGTTCTCACCATCGAAGAATCCCAGTGTTGGATCAAACACCACAAATTCTCGATGGGATTGATGTTCGGACTTTTGGATGGCATCTTGATTAAGTAAAGGTCACTTTCCAGTCTTGTACTGTTCGAGCGTTGTGTATTGAGGAATTATCCTGAACAAATTTGATCAGTTTGCGTCCGTAAACTAAATTAGCTGTTGGCACTAATACTTGCTCTAATATATTATATTTATAAGTCAAGACTATTTAATGGCTATGGTTAACACGCCATAAACTAAAACGCCCATCTGCTGCAGACGTGAATACTTTCTCACCGAGAAACAAAACATCACTGTATCGTACTCTAAATACTCCCGGGCAAAATTCAACCTCATTCGTTGGTGTCTTTTCGTTAGTTGTAGTTTTTTGGCAGGCACTCTGTGATGCAGCCCAGCATCGTGTAAGCGACGTCTTATTGTATGTGAAGTCACATTAAACTGGGCAGCGTAAGTGGTCGTGTTCATTAATCTGCGATACTGAACATCCAAAATCAACTGCTCATCTTGTACTAAAGAGGTTTTCTTGGGACGGCCAAACGATACGTGCTTCGTTATAACACCGTCGTCTGCAAATCAGTCAGTATATGTTTCCGAGAACAAAAATATTGTATACCAATCTACTTTATGAAGAAAAAAACTTTATAATGTTTTAATTAATAAAACATGCAGTTTCTGTAAATGATGCGTCCTGTAGCTTCGACTTTTTTGATGTGTGTATTAATGAATTTCATGGCGTTTCTAAATGTGTGCGTTGATAGCGCAGATGAGGACATAATATTGCTGCTTATATACTTATATTTCAAACAACGGTTTTTCCTTTTTGAAGATAACGGTTTAAAATAACTCCATGACTATCCCAAAAAAACAGTCGCTATCACTTTCCCAGCCGAAAAATCAGTTTTTGCTTTTTTGGAGCCGGTTCGCCCTTTGCAGTCCACTGTTTCGACTGTATTTTTGTGTCAGGCGTATAATGGTGTATCCAAGTTTGGTTACAGTAATTAATTGGCGCCAAAACTTGGATTTATTGCGCCTAAACTGTGCCAACAGAGAGTTGGAAATGTTCATTCGAAGACGTTTTTGGTCTAACGTGAGCAAACGCGGCACCCAACGCGCGGACAGCTTTCTCATGTCTAAATGTCAATAGTCAATACTTTATTGCATTCCATGTGTATTACAAAGATAGTATAACACGGTGAAAGATCAATATGGACCCTGTCGGGCACAGCAAAATAATATTATACCCTGTACAAGTTAGCTTGGTATTTTTGACAGACGGGCTAGTGACGGGAAACATAAAATATCTAGTAGTCCAAAAAATTACGTTTTAAAATACTTGTAACTGTGACGAGATGGTGTGGGTGTATTATATCTGAAATTCTTTATTGCACTAGACATAATATAAAACATTGGGTAGATATGCGACAGTGGATCAATATTCATAATAAGTACCTATTTAATATTACAGGGTTATTTTTGGACCTCCCTCCAAATTTAAATAGGTGGTTCAGACCATGAAACTAAACAACTTTTCCAAAGAAACATAAGTCGAATGGGTAAAAAAAAATTCGACCCTCCTATAGAAAACTGCTCGATCACGTGGTCGATTTCGTATGGAAGGTCTGAATTTTTTTTCACTTTTCGACCTGTGTTTCTTTGGAAAAGTTGTTTAGTTTCATGGTCTTAACTGAAATGTCGTAAATGAAATAAGTGATGAATAAAATAATACTTTTAATGAAATAGATGTTAAAGAATTTATCAAGAATAACGTTTTTTTTTTTAACCTTTGATTTGTGCCCATATCAGCTCTATGGCATTATATTGACAATGATAGGATGGAAATCTGATCACTGTGTGACCGCGTTGCTTTGCTGCTTCGTCCAGTAAAAATACTGGCTCCCTCGGTTTGTGTGTGTCGACCAGGCCAAGGAGTTCGCACTTGAGCATGTCATGTCGGCATTTACGCCCTTGATTATGAGCCACTCTATTATATCGGCTTTTTTGTTTGCCGTCGTCGGAACCTTGTCAAGTTGCGTGGAATAATTATCCATTATTATAATATGAGCACCATCTAGGTTGTCCATCATTTTATAAAACCATTCCGAAAAAGTTTCGAAGTTCATCTCTTCGTGATACTCATTCGTTTTTTTGGATTTAAATGCCACTAAACAGTTTGACACAAAACCTTGGGCAGTACCTGCGTGGCAAATTATCAGTCTCTCCCCTTTTCCTTCTGGTACTTTTGTAGACGATTGGGCAGTATCATCGTTCCATGTTTTTTTAACAGTGTGATTGGCATTCAACCAAGTTTCATCTAAAAACACAACTTTTTCCCAATCGGTAAATTTTTGGCTTTTCTTAAGAAATCAACTCGTTTGAGGGCAATGTCATTCCTTTCCATAAGAATCTTGCGGTTGTTGGATTTTCGGTAATGAAATCCAACTCTACGCAATAGTTTTGACAGCGAGGTTCGACCGCCGTCATATAAACCAGCTTCTCTTAGTGTCGCCAGCAACTTATCAAGTGTGGGCAATTCTTTTCTTGAATAATAACCATAAATGTGGTTCCGTATGGCCGCACATTGAAAATCATCAATATTGACGGTAGGTTGGATACGCCTACGTTTTTTATTAGGAGACGACAGTTTATTCTCCTCATCACCTTCTTTACCATATTTTTCCGAAGAGATTCGTGTCACAGTAGTTAATCGTAATCGTTAATCGTCTGCTACATGTTGCCGCACTTGAGACAATGGCAATAATGGTCCACCATTTTGTGACTCACGCTCAAAATAATCGCGTAAGCGAATCACAAACTCACGCGTTTCACTTTTGAGTACATTTTTTTTCGCTCTTTTAGGCATGTTTAACAAAAGTTGAATACAAAAACATAAATTCAACAATAATAATGTTACGGACAGGTAGTCTTGCTTGTTCTCAACTTCTTCCTTTAACCTCTTCTTTCCTCTTGACTTTACTCCACACTATTGACCCCGATTGTTCCCGACGTTCGGCTATGACCAGTCGATGGAACGATGGAATGCGTAATTCAAATTAGAATTCATGTTTTTTTACCTTATTTTTCTAAAAAGAGTTATACCAGCCAAAGAGGCCCCAACCAAAAAGACCCTCGTTCGTAACAATGATCTTTAATAATATTTTTTTGTAATCGATATTTGTAACAGTTACTGCCTGTTATTCGTGTCCCATCCGTCCGACCGATGTAACATTGTACAAGCGTCTATTATTTTCAGTGTTCCTATTTAAAATTTACTTTGAAGCAATAAAAAGTCTTAAATTTTTCGGATAACGGTTGAATCTTTAGAGACTTTTGTGTGATATGTATTTTTGTAATATTTAATATCTTTAATTTCAGAAACTAATATGTTCGACATTGCAAAGTTATGTCGTTCAGAAAAATTTACATCTATCAAAAATACCAAGCTAACTTGTACAGATTAGGAGAAATGAGATATAATAAGTTATGTCAATAAACGAATTTAATACAATTATTCGTCAATGTTAATGTCATCCTTTTCAAGTAGGTACTACAAATTATATTATATGCAAAGTCAGTTGTATAGGACAGATCGCCACTATCGTTATTTAAAGCTGGATTCTAAATATCCTTTTACTGAGTAAAAACATTTTTGGATTAGGTATAGTTTTAGCCGTTTTTGGAATACTGTTACAGATTTTTCAGTTTTGAACGTATTGGGCAACTTGTTATATATTTTTATTGCCATGTAATATGGGCTATTGCTTAACATTTTAATTCCTGAGAATGGAGCGCATTACCCCTTTTTTATGGCGAGTGTTGACGTTGTGCGTATCTTCTACTTTAACAAACTTGTCGATATTTTTGAAAACAAATATGCAAATGTCAGGCATGTATATAGAAGGCAGAGTTAGAATCTGGTATTCTATAAAGTATGGTTTGCAGCTCCCCGTATTATCAATCTGGGCTAAAATTCTTACACACTTCTTTTGAATTATGAATAGTTCATTTACATTAACACAATTTCCCCATAGCATAACGCCGTACCGCAGCCATGAGTATGCGTATGCGTAGTAAGCAGTCATAGCGGTGTGTATGTTAGTGCTTTGTTTAATTTGAAAAAGTGCATAAATAAATCTGGAGAGTTTTGTTTTTATATGTTCTATGTGTGACTTCCAATGAATGTGTGTGTCAATATTTATGCCAAGTAGGCTGAATGTATTAACTTCTTCTATTTGCGTGTTTCTGAAGGTTGTTTTTAAATTGAGAGGTGGTTTTTTGTATGATCTGAATTGTATTATTTTAGTCTTACTATTATTAATTTCTAAGTTGTGGATCTGGAGCCAAGAATCTACAGTTTGGAGGGTTTCTTGTATTTGTAGACTAGGGTTATTTACATTTCCACACTTGATTAATATTGAAATATCGTCAGCAAAGAATACTGGTAAAGCCTTATCTCTATCTAATATTTTGGGGAGGTCATTAATATAGATTTAAAAATAGTGGGCATCCCAACACACTTCCTTGAGGGATTGAACATGTAATTTGTTTTTCTTATGATCGAATGATTTTGATCTCATTTTTATCGTGGTCGTAATTCTCAATTTGTACTATTTGTGTCCTATTATGTAAATATGATTTGAACCACGAATAAGTTGGTCCGCGTACGCCGCAACCATATAGTTTGGTGAGTAATATGTCATACAGAACTTTGTAGTATGCTTTTGTCATGTCTAATAGTAGCCCAATTTCATATTGTTTGTCGTTTATATGTTGTAGCGCTTGTTGAACATATTTATAAACTGCTAGTGTCGTTGATCTACATTTTCTAAATCCATTTTGTGCGTCGTCAAGAATATTAAACTTTTCTAAAAACGTATATAGCTGATTGCACATACCTTTTTCAAATATTTTGGAAAACGTAGGTAGCAGTGCTATGGGTCTATAATTGCTTGGGATATGCTTGTCACCTATTTTTATATACTGGTTTTACTAAAGCTACTTTGAGTGCGTCTGGAAATTGGCCGTCTTGAAAGCTTTGGTTGATTAAAAAACATTAAAGGAATGGAGAGTTCTAACGCGCATTGCTTTATTAAAAATGGAGGAATATCATCGATAACGCAACTGTGTTTATTTTTAGTTGACCTTATTATATTAATTATTTCTTTTTGGTCTACCGGGCGTACATACATTGAACAAGTAGAGGGGTTGATTTAATATGTGACAAACTCATTCTTTTGACATGATCATAGCCTCACCTATCTCTCACTTCATTTCGGCGGTCATATAGCACCATTTAGTGAACTTTTGCGATGTTTTCGTCGGTAGTTGCAGTTTTTGGACGTCCCGAACGTTCGTCGTCTCTCAAGCTCTTACGGCCACGTTTAAATTCAGCTACCCAAAATTTCACTGTGGTAAATGATAGTACAGAGTCCCCATATACAGAAACCAACTTATCTTTGATTTGCGTAGGCGTATTGCCTTTCAAAATCAAATATTTAATAACAGCTCGATACTCGATTTTGTCCATTTTCATCAAAACACTCACATTAACTTAAACGACTGTTACATAACAACTGCGCGTCTCAAATGGCTGAAACTTTTGTGAGGAACTGTAAGCAGATGAACAACGAAATTCGCCAGCTTTTATTTACGAGTGTTGCTATCTTCATGTTGAGGTCGGAAACTTTTCAAACCACCCTCGTATATACCATTTGATGTTACCTAATTTTTGATCTTACTGATGACGCCATTTTTTGAGATTTTGTGGTGTATATATAAGATATTATATTTGCTCTTGACTGTACCTATAAAGACGTTTATCATTGGTACTTACTTTACTCATACATACGTCAATTACTCCGTCGCACTAAGAATAAAAAAATATAAAAATATTAGATACATTTATTATGACCGCTTTGCTTTGAGTCCTCTACATTAATCTGGGTACTTCTGTGACATTGTCTGCTTGACGAGCCTATCTTATTTAGGATGAATTGATTCAATACTTTCTTATTGCGATAAGTAACAAGTAAGTTACTGTTTGTTTCATTTATGTATATGGTGCCAAATAATATCTAGTTTGACTTTATCTAATCAAATGAATTTTCAGATACACTACCACCCATTCGTAAACCGATCCTTTGGAGAAGAATGGGCAAGAAACTCCAAGGACGTACTGGGCAAAGTAACCTAAAACCCTGCCTACTATCTTAGACAGCCCTTCACTCACTAGCTTTAAAGACAAATCCTGGTGCGCACCGTGTCTTAGATTGATATACTAAATATTTCCGACTTCTGTATAACTGTGGAGAAAGTTTCCAAAACCCTCACCTTTCTTGGCTGTGGCTGGCCGGACTCCTAACTCCCTTCTCCTCGTCCAACCTCACGTCAATTCCTCCTCTAACCTCCCATCAATCCGTCCGTCAATAAACCCTTTCTTTAAATTTTCTTCCTTTTTTATTGTCCTTTGCTACGTATTAACCTCATTCTTATATACGAAGAAAGAGGCCATAGCTAGCTTCAATATCGAATGTAATGAGAACTTAAACCGTAAATGTAAGAATAATCTACTACTTGTGTCACTAACTCTCAATATGACTGCTTAATATATTTGTGAACGTAACGTACTGTTATCACGAGAAAAACTCGGATCTTTTTAAAAAAGGTTGTTTATTTTACACTAGAACAAATTGGAATTAAACATGGATATATTTGAGAAATTCAGCAAGTGCTCACTGATTCGCGGTCCGACCCGAACTGAGCTAGAAATCCCAGCGAATGATGCTCTAGACCTCAAGGTGCTGACTAGGCGCCTATTCATCAGTTATCATTGCAATTCGAGGATATAACAGCCCCCACGATAAGAGGAAACTTACATTATTTTTGTTAAGTTTCAGGAAATTATCCTTAGTCTTGGACTTGGTATTTCGTCTAATTCTTGGCTAGGATCAACGGATGTGTCAGGAATTATTTTACTTGTCTTAGGTTTGAAGGTTGAACAATTGCCGAATTTCTTGTACAGTTTAAAAGATATAAAAATTAAAATTAAAACAATTATACAATAAGTAAGTATAGGATAATATGATTCGTATTTTAAAAGTGGGTTAGGCCCATTTATTAACTTATTGATATCTGTCATTAATTGGTTGTCAGCAATATTTGAAAGTTTCTCTAAATTTATGTCAATTAAGTTCATTGGTTTCAATTTTGTTTTAAGATCTTTAAATTTCTTTTTATCACAGCAAGGGTCATTGATAAGGTTAAAGTCTGACGTTATGGATTTTACTGTTATATTAAAATTATTTATCGTTGAAAATTCCTTATTCTTACAAAAGGCTTTACAATTTGGCAGTAAGTTTAATATACCAGTACCTAATATTTTAAATTCTGATATTTGTGTTTGACATTCAACAGTAAGCTTAGTAGGATCAGTTTCAACAAACAGCCATCTGTTGCCAGATAATTCTTGCCAGATATCGATTTTTCCATGAATCAATTTGGTTTCACATTGTTGAGGTAATTTATCTAACACTTTACTCAAAATTTCTGTTTCACATATAGGGTTATTTTGAACTGAATGTACATTGAGTTTATTACAGATGTGAATTTGATTAATGGTTTTAATACATTCATTTAAATCATTAAGGTATATATATGTCGTCTTATCTTTACTTATAGCTATATAATTATAATTCGGAATTATCATCGCATATGAATTAGGGTGATGTCTATCGTGTGGAATCGGTACAGATATAGTTTTGTACAAACTGTATTCTATTCTAGTAACCAAGGGTATTCTAATTACAAATACAATTTTATTTTCTACATAGTAACATGATAATTGCGCTAAGTCAATTAAAGAGTGTATATTATTTAGATTTAAACTTAAAGCTAATTCTGAATTCTTAACTAGGTTTCTAATATTACGAGACAATTCTTCATAGAGTTGTTTCGGTGTAATAACAGATGGGTGAATCGAGTGGCTTTTTGTAAACATAATAGAGTTGACGATATTTTCGACTCTAAATGATAAGGTAAA
Source organism: Notodonta ziczac (assembly GCA_918843915.1). Taxonomy (NCBI): domain Eukaryota; kingdom Metazoa; phylum Arthropoda; class Insecta; order Lepidoptera; family Notodontidae; genus Notodonta; species Notodonta ziczac. The sequence goes on along the minus strand of OU974038.1, from coordinate 7,542,371 downwards.
CAAGCTAGAAGATAATTCATTATAAATTTCATTCATCTTCGATTCTATATATAATATCGATGATGTATTGGATAGGCTGTTAACACCAATGCTTAAGGATTCAATAGCGTTATTCAGACGGGCTTCGTTAATTTGAATTGATTTCAAGGTTTCGTTATAATTATTTATAGCTGCATTCGTCATCAGAATGTTATCTTTCAGAAGGGAAGCAAGTTTTTTGTTATTATCATCTAGAGATTGAATAGCGTCATTGTATCTGATTGCGTCATTCTCATCCATTGTCCCTATTATCTGTTTAAATGCAGACCCAATTCCAGCAAACCACGCGGATCTTTTATCCCTATCCGAAATCAAATGTGATATAGCACTATACTCTCTTAGAATACTATCAAGGCGCGGAACCAAGGGCTGTAGGTAATTGTGACATTTAGAATTGTTATATTCACTTTGCTGACAAAAGAATCTAGCCGTTCCTAAAACCGTTTTAATATTTTCAATATGGGGTTTTATGTATCCAATTTCAATAGGAATTAATACATGAAGGTAATCATCCGTGATTTTAATAGAGCCTGCTGAGTCGAAATAGATGCCGGGGCTTTCATTTATTTGTTCTATAACATTCGATGCATAAATGAAGGTACTCGCCGTGGCAATTCTGAAATACGACAGAATCTAATTTTATTATATTACTTCTAACTATATACTATTTCTAACTAAATCTATAATTGAGTAAAAGATAAAAATATAAAAAGTATTAAGTTGTAAAATAAAATATAAAACCTAATAATAGTGTATAATACGTAACCTATGTCTTTACTCGGAACTAGTTTCCGCTAATTTGATCTCATCGTAATGATATTTTACGTGACGACGGTTTAGAAGTATTGTTAATGTGTTGTTTCCGTTAATTTTAACAACTTTAAAGGGACCCTTCCAAACAGGTGATAACGCCTTTCGGAGTCGCAAGTGATTTTTAACATATACCATATCGCCTATTTGGTATTTGCTAGGTTTAGTCCGTTTATCGTAGTATGATTTGGAATTCGCCTTTGATTTTAATATGTTCTCTAGAGCCTTTTCTCTAGAAAGTCGTAACCGTTGTTGTAACACCCGTACATAGCTATTATATGTAGGTTCCAAAGAAGTGTCATAAATAGAGGATGGGATAAAGGGTTTATGGCCAAAAACTAGCTCATAAGGTGTGAAGTTTGTAGTTGAATGGACTGTAGTGTTGTATGTGAGCATTGCAGTAAAAACAAACCTTGGCCAATTATTTTGATGTTCGTTCACGAAGGATTTAAGGTACTCTTTTAGTGTAGAGTGACTGCGCTCAAGTGCGCCCTGAGTTTGCGGGTGATAAGGCGTTGACAAAAGTTGTTTGATTTTAAGAAAAGTGCATGTTTGCTTAAATAGTTCGGCCGTGAAGTTTGTACCCTGGTCAGTTAATACGGATTTTGGAATGCCGAATTGGCAAATAAAATGGATAAGGCATTCGGAAGATTCTTCAGCCGTGGCATTCGGTAAGGGATATGCGGCTGAATATTTTGTAAGGTCATCCTGGAGTGTCAATATAAATCTGTATTTGGATGGGCCGGCCTCTGGGAGAGGGCCAACGAGGTCTAATGCGACACGTTCAAATGGCTGTGTCGAAGTACTTGTGATCTGCATGGGAGCACGGTTAATTTTACGTAGGGCCTTATTGGTTTGGCATAAATCACATTTACGGACATAATTCTCGACATCGCTGCGCATGTTTCGCCAGTAATATCGTTCTTGGATTCTGCTTAACATTCTGTTAGAACCCAGATGACCTGAAATAGGAATGTCATGGTTTTCCTTTAGGATTTTATTTATTTCAGTTGTCGCTGGGTATATAATAGAGTTCTTATAGATGTGGATAATTATGTCTGTGTTGTTGAATAAGTACATAATTATATTATATATTTTTACAAATGTGTATACGTCAAAAGGATTGCGGAAATCTGTTATACTGAATTCAGTAATGCTATTCACAATAAATTCGTTTTTTAAATTATTTAAACTTTTGAAGATATCTTCGTAAGTATTCTTTTCGTAGTGATATACTTTAACGAATAGCAAGTAGTACTTAATGTCATCTTTTTGAAACATTATAAATGAATGTAAAGTCCTTTCTTTAGAGAGGAATTCTGTGGATTCTGATAGGTTACCGATGATTTCCGCTACGTAATGATTTGATTCGTCTAAGTCAATAGAAGTAGGTATAACTATATGTTTAATTTTTGTTTTTAATAGGTTTTCGTTATGTTCTTCTATCCTAGTATTAAATGATATTAATTTGTTATTTAATGTTTTCAGGCATTTAGAGTACGTGTCATCATTGTTTAAATTATCGACAGATTGTGGAGTGGGGATATTAAAGTCTTCTGGCAGTTCTAAATCATCGGGGAGTACAAAGTCGTCAGGTAAGTCTAGTATCTCAGGTAGTTCAGAAATTTCAGGTAAGTCAGGAATTGCTATAGACGACGGGTCAGCTGTAGTAGTTGTTCTCTCTGTAGGTGTTTCGTCAGATATGGTAGGATTTTGCTTTTGTACTGGGTTTACTGGGTATCTTGAAAGTGCGTCTGCGTTTGAATTCATTTTACCCTTTTTGTATTGAATTTCGTAATCATATTCCTCTAATTTTAAACGCCAACGGATTAACCTTGATCCGGGGTCTTTACAGTTGAAAAGCCAATTCAGAGGTTTATGGTCAGTGATTATTTTAAAACGACGACCAAAAAGGTAGGGACGGAAGGTCTTTGTTCCGTAGACTATTGCTAGGCATTCTTTTTCTGTAACACTGTAGTTACATTCTGCTTTGTTTAGCGTCCGAGAAGCATAAGCGATTGGTCGGTCTTTACCCACATCGCCTTGTGATAGAATAGCTGAAATGGCATAATTAGATGCATCACAAGTTAAAATAAAGGGTTTTGTGAAGTCTGGGTATAAAAGGACTGGAGCTGTTACTAGTTTATCTTTAAGTTGTTCAAAAGCTAGTTGTTGACTATTAGTCCAATTAAAAGGGACATCCTTTTTAAGTAGATTTGTTAGTGATTTAGCGTATTTTGAAAATTCGGGAATAAAACGGCGATAGTATGAAGCTAGGCCTAGAAAAGATTTGATATCCTTCGGACACTTAGGAACAGGGAAATGCATAACAGCTTTTATCTTTTCAGGGTTTGGTTTGACGCCTTCGTCACTGATTACATGACCTAAGTATGCGACTTCTTTACGAAGAAACTCGCATTTTTCTGGTTGTAATTTGAGATTAAAGTTTCTTAATCTTTCGAATACAAGATATAGTTTGTCCATGTGGGAGGATAGATCGTGAGAATAAATTACAATATCATCTAAGTACACAAAACAGTGTATGCCTTGTAACCCAGACAAGACAGTGTTCATTGTCCTTTGAAATGTGGCGGGAGCATTCTTAAGGCCAAAAGGCATTCGATTAAATTCGAAGTGTCCTTGTGGTACAGAAAAAGCTGTTTTGGCTGCGTCCTTGGGGCTCATGTTTATTTGGTGAAATCCGGAAGCTAAATCTAGCGTAGAAAAGTATTTACTTTGACCCAATTGGTCTAATATTTCGCTTATTTGCGGAATTGGATAACTTTCTCCGATGGTTATATCGTTAAGTTTCCTATAATCTATTACAATCCTCCACTTTCGTTTTCCAGATGAGTCTAATTTCTTCGGTACAATCCAAATAGGTGATGACCATGGAGATTTTGAAGGTTGAATAATATTTTGGGTTAACATTTTTGTTATTTGGGATTTTACCTCTTCTTGGTGTATTTCGGGGAATCGATAAGATTTAACACTAATCGGTTGTGAAGTAGTTGTTTGAATCTCATGTTGGATAACATCTGTATGAGTTAGTTCATCGTCAGGTAAATGGAATATGTCTGCATATTGATTACAGATTTCTTTTAAGTTATCTAATTCATCAGGATTTAAGTGGGATGTTTGTAAAAGCTGGAACAATTGTAAGCTTCTTTTAATGCTGTTATTTCCTATGTCACTTTGTCTTATATTATTTAGTTCGGTATAGTCGATTGGGAATAAGGTGAGTAAAAGATTAGAATTTATATGTATAGGTTCATCCGATACGTTAAGTACTGTTAAATTTATTCTATTATTTTTTTTTATTTTGACTATACAATTGGATACGAGTAATGAGTCTGAAATATGTTGATCGAATATCATTCCTTCTTTTATTTCCGGATTTTTTACAGAACATTCAATTACTGGTTCTGTTCGAGGCATAATAGTATAAGAAGGTTCGTCGAATGATAATTTAATATTGTTATTTTTTATTTCTAGGGATTCTGAGTCATAATTAATACGACAGCCGTGTTGTATAAAAAGGTCGTTGCCTATTATACCATCGTAAGGTAAGTTGATATCGTCGAAGACATGGAATGTGTGTAACAATTTTAAGTCTTGAGTGAATTGTAGTTGTAGGTTAAGACAGCCTAGACTTTTAATAGGACTATCCTCTTTTGAATCTATGCCCTTTACTTTAATATCGGTATCGCATAGTTGTATAGAATTTATTATACAATTATTTTTTAGGACGCAGAGGGATGCTCCAGAGTCTATCAGGAAGGTAAGTGGTTTTTTATTTACAGGTGTTTGGAGTATGACATAAGGTAAGTACCTTTTATGAGTATTTATTTCATAGATTTGCTCTGGTTTAGGGTGTTTAGGAATTATTTTATGTGGAAGACCGTGAGTTTGGGGCTGGTTACCCTGTCCATTGGTTTGTTTACAAGGAATACCGTGAGTTTGGGGCTGGTTACCCTGTCCATAGGTTTGTTTACAAGGAATACCGTGAGTTTGGGGCTGGTTACCCTGTCCATAGGTTTGTTTATAAGGAATACCGTGAGTTTGGGGCTGGTTACCCTGTCCATTGGTTTGTTTACAAGGAATACCGTGAGTTTGGGGCTGGTTACCCTGTCCATAGGTTTGTTTACGAGTAAGACCGTGAGTTTGGGGCTGGTTACCCTGTCCGTTGGTCTGTTTAGGATGAGTATCGACTTGAAATAAAAGGTTCTGACCCGCGCGATACTTGAACGGGGCAGAAATTAGTTTAAACTTTCAGTAGTGTTATCTACTTCATCTTCACCTTCATCTTCAACTTCGTCATTTTCCGCAAAGTTCACGCGGGGACCTGGTTTGTACTGGTTCGGTTTAGAAGTTGATTGATATGGCGTAAATGTTTGGGATTCATTTGAATATTTTTTATTATTATATTCGCGAAGTCTACAGTTTTCTAGGATATGCCCGTTCTTTTTGCAATATCTGCAATATGGTGATTCCTTTGAAGAGGCAGAGGCATGTTGTGCGTCATTAAAGTTTGACTTCGTTTGAATTTTAGTATTAAAGTCGTTTCGTTTGGGAATTGGTTCAATAGATTTTTGCTTCAAGTTATTACGAAAAGAGAATTGTTGAATTTTTTCCTCGGATATAGCGCAGTTTATAGCATCGTTGAGGTTCTTCGGATCTCTACACCTCACAAGGTTGGAAATTCTAGGATATAGACCTAACATGAAAGTATGAAGGGCGAGGTCTTCCATTGCTGCTAGCCTACCGGTCAGCTCCGTTTTCTTGGAGTTGGAAACTGTGACTTCAGTTAGTAATTTCTGTAAACAGGTTTCTACTCTAAGGGAGAACTGGCTGACAGTTTCTTGGTTTCCCTGCTTACAGTCTTGTAGCTCTGTGAGAAGGTATGCGTAGTGTTTACGCTCACCAAACTGGGTCTTAAGGAATTCTTTTAAAGATAACCAGGAGTCAAAATCTTTTATAGAGCAAGCTGTTTCGGCTTTGCCCTCTAACTGACTGAGGATGAATTTAAGAATTAAATTCTCCTGGTGCGGGGACGCTAATGAGATTGCACTATCGCAATTTCTCAGAAAGGCGGTAAGTTTGTCTCGATCACCAGTAAAAGGTTTTATGAATTTTAGAATTGTGTTTAATGGGATTTCTCCGTCTACCTTTTCCCTTTTTTGATCTGGTTTCGACATCTTGAGCTAAATTCAATAGGATATATGTAAAGTGAATAGAACTTGTAAGAAAATAAAATTAAAAGTAGGCGAAACCCCAAAACAATGGTAGTATAGTATTCTAAGGTATTATAATACGACTGACACTGAGTCGCTCCGGATGAGATAACGAGAAACGCGTGGGCGCTCCGTCGTCTGGAGAATGTTTAGGCTAATTATAAGTGATAAGAATGGCTTGGTTACATTACAATCAAGTATTAATGTTATAAAGATTCACAGGTTAAATTATGAAATATTTAGTATGTAGATACAGGTAAATTATAGTTAAACGGATATAATTAGATTATAAAAGTATTTTCCACGGGATAATCTTCACGATAACTTCTGGATAATGAAATGTAATAAATTGACTCACAGGAATAGTTCCGCACACTTCATTCTGATGTAGCTGGAACCTGGATCTGACGCCTGGACTCGGTGTTAGGATGACGTCAAGGTGATGTCGCCGTTTGGTCGGTGCTGGGTATGGGTTGTGTCGGGCGTCTCTGCCCCAACAACTGGATACTGCTTACTGCACAATGGACTCTCTCGGTGACTCAGGATACTCTGGATACTCTGGATACTCTGGATACTCTGGATACTCTGGATACCGGGATACTTCCGGTTTGGAATGGTCAAGTTCGATGACCTTGGGTTGAATTCGGATCGGCACCTTCTGGATCTCTGTAGTTGGACACTCACTGGCACTTGTACACTTATATATCGAGACCCTGATTTATTAGGCACTTTGGAATTTTCAGGATCCCACCGCTGCCACCAAATGTTATCACGAGAAAAACTCGGATCTTTTTAAAAAAGGTTGTTTATTTTACACTAGAACAAATTGGAATTAAACATGGATATATTTGAGAAATTCAGCAAGTGCTCACTGATTCGCGGTCCGACCCGAACTGAGCTAGAAATCCCAGCGAATGATGCTCTAGACCTCAAGGTGCTGACTAGGCGCCTATTCATCAGTTATCATTGCAATTCGAGGATATAACAGTACGCTTGAACCAAAGCGGACCATTACAATAGTTTCAGTCAAAGCGTGTTTTACAATACGTTAAAGGAGTTCTTAAGGGTTTTTGCAATATAATTTAAAGTCCATATTGCCATGGAAATTATCATGGCGTCTTGGAATATGCGCGCTTCAACTGTAGTGTTGTTGTTATTATAAACTACAATTCGACCAGGGTGGGTAGGGTTAGAATAAATTAACCATGATGCGGCCAAAGTTAATAGGGGAGGTGGGCCTAAATCGGGTACGCTAAGGGAGATGATCAATATAACATGTTTAGAAAAGGAAATTAAACTTGTATTTTTACCTATTAATAATATATCGTAATTTAAATCACGATGATGATGAATTTAAAACAAACAAACATTTTCTTAATTATTTAAACAAATACAAACAAAATGTAATAAATACCTCGTAAATTACCCATTTTGCCCGCATGGGGGGCCCAAAACGGGTAGGGCGTTCGGGCAAAACGGGTATAGGTTTATTAATGAGATCAATCCACATTACAGCGGAATTGCTTGTTTGATTTAGCACAAAAAATAAATCTAACCCTTTTTCAGTCTTAAATTTTTCAGGCTTCCATCTTAACTACTTAACTTGTTTCAGTTATATAAAAACAACTAATGAAGTATTAAATTAAAGTTATTCCTGACAGTCGTCACAGTAATAGGATCCTCTGCCGGAATAAGTTGTGCACGCCTCGTGAGCCCACATGTGACAATCGTCACATCTAATCCAGTCCTCTATTGGTGGGTATGAGTATAACTCTGAACAAACCAGACATTTGTATTCGGCTCCTTGATTGTCCTCATCCTTTGGACCTCGCTTGGACCTTTTCCGCATAGTTGTTTTACTAGATGAAGCTCTTATAGCCTTTAATTTTTTATTGTCTGCTTGGATTTACTTTTAGGAACGTTCATTGTGTTAGTTTTTTCCTTGCTGGTGTTTTATCGGCGTACTTCTATTCTATTTCAGCTTTCTGAGTTGGTCGTCTGCGAGCGTTGGTTGTATTTACTATAATTTTGGGTGATAGCCTGATGTCGATTGGGGTTACATGAGGCGCTGCAAATTCGGATGGCGGATCCTCATTAGTATTGTTATTACTGACTTCACTCGGTTCTGGAGGCAAAGGGTTGTCAGAATGTTGTGCCATTAGCTCGTGGTCTGTTACCAATGTTGGAGATTTGCAGAAAAAATTACGATCCAAATACTCATCCAAAAGAGATGGTGAGACGGTATGGTCAGAATCAACGGATAACTGAATATCTTCATCTAATGTTAAGGGTATTTCAATGTTATTTTCTGTGTCAATAGCAATAGCTGAGTTGCCTAACTCAGGGCTCATTAAATACTGATACAGCACCATTTACAATTGATTCTGGTCATCGTTGAGGGCAGATAATCAGATTCATCAAAAATATGTCGTAACAGCATGCCCAGAATGCTGTTAAAGGATTCTGGGCAGCTTTCATGTAGTAGAGCAAGAGCCAGCGATGGCCAGACGTTCTTTATCTTATAAAAGCTGAAAATTTCTCAGAGCATGTCCACAATATAGGTAAGAACGATCAGCGAGTATGGAGTTGGGATTGTGGTTACTTGGGCAGTTAACAAGTAGTAAAGGCGTATAAAATAGTACCTGAAATTCGTTAAAGCATAAAGCATTTTTTTTTTATATTTCCTTCGAAATAACAATAAAAATCACGTCATCCATTGCCGGACACTTAGTACGGTTTCACCCCCTGCCAGACATCCCTAAACTTTAATAAATTATGATCTCGTCATAGTATAAAAGCTGGGTTTTACATATACGTGGGGACCTATAAAAAATGTTACTTCAATAGCCGGAAAGTTTCAATGGTTTTTACATCGTGCCAGACACATTGAAAGTCTGCTGTAGGTGCGAGCGCGTGGCAACAACTGTTCAGGAAATTCAATCCAAAATAGTTTTGTTACGTTTATAGCTATCTAATATAAAGTACAAAATGTTATTATATTATTATAAACCACACAAAAAACTATTATTCCATGTACAAAAACATTATTCATTTCTATGATTTTAATTTTATTCATCAATATTTTCATTATCTTCGGCACTACTACTCCGGTCCGTAGCTTGATCGTTGTCAATATCACCTTCTTCATCAGTTCCAGTAAATAAATAACTAAGTTCATACAATTACGAATAATTAATAAATTATGTATAACAATATGACATAATAATTGCATACCTGATTGAGTTTTGAGCGAATCACTAACACAACTTGGTAGCTGATCCCCTTCAAACCATTTAAAGTGGCATTTGTCATTTTCCAGTAAAAACTAATAATGTAGCCCTTTTGACGCCCCACTCTTTAGCAAGGGCCTCCCCTCAACACGAGGGGGATTCAGGCCATAATGCACCACGCTGGCCCAGTGCGGGTTGGCGGATTTCACATGTCTTTCGAAAATCGGTTCGATATTCTAAGGCATGCAGGTTTGCTCACGATGTTTTCCTTCACCGTAAGCAAGTGATAATTATATAGATACAGTAAAACCCGTTTAAGACGATTTCACAGGGACCCAACCAAAAACGCGTCTTAAGCGAGAAAGCGTGTTATGCGGGATAGGGAAAACTAAACGTACTATGTATTTTTAGCATTATGTTCTAATTTCGTATATGTAGGTATTAAATTATACATTTATAAATTACATTAAATACATATTGTAATTATAATCACGCTTATATTACGTGTCAATCACTTATTTTGGACTGACAAAGATTTTGATGCATTAGCAATTTCAACAAAATTTAACTTATGCAGTGTGTCTTCGCTTTGATTCTAAGAAGCTGCATAGCGTCTTAAATTATGAACAGCTGGTAATGCCTGGGCGTTTGACAAAACCGGAGTTGACTCATATTCGTCTCCATTATTATCACTTATGACCTCTTTTTGTGTGTTATTCACATTCTCAATAAGATCCACATTGTCATCAATGGAAGAATATCTAGAAAAACCCTGCAGTATCACGGGTTCTTCTTCTTATTCCAACACGACTTCAACCCCGTTATTTCTGAAACCTGCTTTCTTGAGATAAGCGATAATAGGTACGTGTTGTTGGCGTATTAAACGGGATGAAGAATCGTATTAAGCGTTAAGAAATGAATGAAAACATGTCTCAAGTTGCAGGGACTGGAGGAAAATGGCGTATTAAGCGTGATCGTATTAAGCAGATTCTACTGTATTATGATTCACACATAGATTTCGAAAAATCCAGAGGTGCGAGCCGGGGTTTGAACCCAAGTCCGGCTGCCCGCAAGACGCGTGCTTAACCAATCGGCTATCACTGCGTCCAATTCCATTATTGTTTAGTTGATACGAGTATAGGAATATGGTTTGATTTTTCAGATGAGCATTGCTCCAATTGGTAGGTACATAATATAGTTAGCTCGCCGAAATTCCTGCAATATTTCGATTTTGCAAGGTGGTATATTGCTAGCAGTCTTGCCAGACCGTACGATCATTATGGGGGCGTACGATAATTTGGCCATGGGTATGTTGTACGGTAGCGGGTAGCTAAATGATGTGAAACGTATTGACATGAATCAAAACTATGACTTCCTTTCCAGAAGTGTACAGTTGCAGAACGGCAAAACTATTTCTCAATTTCAGTGGTCTTAAATTAAATTTCTTTTATCCTGGGGTTCTATAATTTATTTTGAAGATTTCCAACACCGATTGCTAGCGACAAAATACCGTAACTTCTTTCGGTTAAAAGCTTAATTTACATCATATACGAGTCGATTAACATTTGAAGTTGTGTAGCATAATTTTTTTTTTTTTACGTGTAACTATTAATAGTTTTTTTTTGTGGTTTATAACGCGTTTGCACCTACAGCATACTTTGAATGTGTCTGGCAAGATGTAAAAACCATTGAAACTGTCCGGCTATTGAGGTAACATGTTTTTATAGGTCCCCACGTAACATATGTAAAACCCAGCTTTTATACTATGACGAAAGTATGATCATAATTTATTAAAGTTTAGGGGTGTCCATGTTTCGTGTTTCGTTGAAACACGGCAATGCTTTGCTCAAAATATTTTTTCTATGGTCCGTACACGCACGTATCAAGCGGTTGTAATCGGTGTGTTGTGTGAGGCGGAAGAGACACGAAAATCACATGGTTCTTTGACGCTTGTAGATATTTGTGTGAATCCATCACCAAGAAAATTTTTCTTCGTTTTGTTGGTCTAGTGATACCCACGAAGTGACGTAGCTATTCTAAAAATGTTTGACCATTAATCTAGCCATTGTCGGTGCAACTAGCTACTGATCCAGGTGGTGCCCCATCTAGAAGTCTAGGCACCATTCGCTTTCGGCCAAAGATTAGGAAAGGAGGTTCAAACGAACATGCCGCATTGCAGCAGCATACGGTGCTTAATTTTCCACGTTTGACATTTGATATAACACCCACTTGATTTTTTTCCCGATTTGCATAGGATTCTTGGAGGCGTATTGTTAGTCGTTTGAATACCAGTCTCATCGACTTTGTAAATTCGCGACGCGTCAATGTTGTGTTTCTCAAGCTCTCCTTCAACTATATCAGAAAACTTCTGAACTTGAGGTTTGTTAAAGCCTCTGGCTCATGCTATCGACGTTGGTTCCGGCCTGCAAAGCATTTTTTTATCCCACCTAGAAAGTGCTTGCACCATTGGAGCGAGCCAAATGCATGTGATTGGTGGACGTTCGGAGTACGTGACTACACTCACACATATTCACTTTTATGTATTGAATTTATTGCAAATAGTTAAGGCGGATGTCCTTATACTTTTCCAAAACACATTTAATGAATTCTATATAGCGTAGTTATCAAGTGGAGATTGGTCGTATTGGTGAAAAATATCTTCAAAATTTTTAGGCCAAGCGAATGGGTCATGGCCTTCGCAACAAAGTGATCTCTTATTACAAATTCTTGGGTTGCCTTTGTGAGTATTACTGTGATGTATAAGAGTTACTTGTATTTGGAGATAAGGAAGGTCATGAGAATCTATTGAAAAAGTACATTTCGTATTAGTTTTATGGTGTATTGGATTTTATCGTTTGCAATGATACTCACTATTGCTTTGCTGAACGGGCCATAACTCTAAATGGGTATTTAAATGACATTTAATTGAGTATGTAGATATTTAAAATTATGATCGTATATCAAGATAATAACTATTATGGTTTTACTCATAATTAATATGGTACTTACTTCCACAGTAGATAAATCGCCATACGTCTGAAAATTTTGCTACATACAATATTAGGTTCTGCAGTTGTAAACAGTCCAAAGTTACTCCACAAAATTATTTTAGTGTACGCAATTAATTTAAGGTAGATAAACATAATATTTACGTACTATTGCTGTCGCGTTGAAGCCTATAGCCTGCAATAGACGTTATAATATTTTATTAACTTTTTGTGATTAAACATATGGTGAAAAACGACCCGCGCAAATCCTCCATAAATTCATAATTCAAATAATACATCTGCAATATTATTATTATTTTTTATTTTTTTCCTTAGCTTATCTGCGATCAGTCAACGACTATAAGCGGATGGGTTGTGTGGAGCTTTGTCGTTTGAGTGTGTCTCCCATCGGAGGCAGCTCCTCATTAGTTTCTCAGAGGCTAGATTTAGTCCAGCTCTAGGATGACGTGTCGTTTCAGCCGCGTTTCCCGTTCGGTATTCGTATCAACTGGGCTGCTAGGACGTTTGGATGATTAGCTAACCTCTTCTTGTAGGTCGTAGTGGAATTTCGAATTTCTTCCTTTATAGTTGAAATGTTTAGATTTTCATGTATTTCATCATTAGTGATGAACCATGGAACGTTTGATATAGTCCTTAGTATTATGTTTTGTAGTCGTTGTAAGATGTTGATGTTTGAAACACAAGCACTTCCCCACAGTTGGATCCCATACATCCAGCGTGGTTTTAGGATGCTCTTGTATATCAGAAGTTTATTGTCGGTAGAGAGTTTAGAGTTCCGTCCCAATATCCAATGAAGGTTCTTATATCGTATATTGAGCTCATCCCTTTTGGTTTTTATGTGTGTCTTCCATGTCAGTCGACGGTCCAAGTGCATTCCCAGGTACCTCACAGTATTTGTTTGTTGTAATACATCGTTTCCGAGTCTAACTTCTGGGGAGTTGCCATGCCTGAGCGAGAAGGTTACTTGTACAGATTTGTCTGGGCTAGGTTTTATTCTCCATCTGTTAAGCCAGTTATTTATTTCATTAAGGCCCTTCTGCAGCATTGCTGATGCAGTGCTGGGGTTTGCGTGTCTGGCTAGGATGGCTGTATCATCAGCATAGGTGGCCGTAGTTATTCCTACTGTTTCAGGCATGTCTGCAGTGTAGATTGTGTACAATATAGGGCCAAGAATTGATCCCTGGGGTACACCTGCCTTTATCTCATAGAAGGGTGATGTGAAGTTACCTTCATTTACTTGGAATCTTCTGTTTGATAGATACGAGGCCATAAGTAGATAGTAACTGTGGGGGATGTTTAATTTTATCTTGTAGAGTGCTCCTGTGTGCCATACTCTGTCAAATGCCTGTTGGATGTCTAGGAATGCTGATGAACAGTATTCTTTTCTTTCGAATGTGTTTCTTATCTCATTACAAACTCTGTGGGTTTATTATTGTATAATTTTATTATTTTTAACATACCTAAGCTAAACACGTTTCTAAAATGATCGTGACTTTTGAGGTTGACTATACTTAGCAGAGTATTCAGTTGTATGCAAATCTATTTTCGATTTTATCTTACCGAGGCCAACGCCATTGTGCCCGTACACTGTAAATATATTTCTTAATTTATTATGAAATCAATAATACTAGATCTCAATGTCTTAGGTGCATATTTAAAGTTCAGATCTGCTGTTTTTTCACAAGTCAACAGGGTCTGATAACCGATACTTACGTTCGCATAACAGTCGGCTCCCTTGCACTGTAGCAATAAGTGTTTTAATCAATGTATTAGAACAAACTGATGTAAGTTAATGGCACTATTGTTTTTGTTTCACACCTTGGCTGAACAAGTAGTCTTGACGTCTTGTTTCTGAAATATAACGCATTCTTACTATAAGCCCACGTTGGTATACATGGTATGGATTACGAAATGTTTCCTTTTTGTCGAGGCCAACTACATGAGTCGTAGGAGACATTCTTTGCTTTACGTAGAGTTTTGTAAAATACTGGTGAAAACCAATATTAAAAAAGGACTTCAATTAATATATTTCGAATTAGCTGTGTCTGCGACTTTCCGCGTCTAGCCTGTGAAACCCATTAAGCATAATTAATTGAACACTAATTTAGGCAAAGTAAGTAGTCAAACCAGCGCACAAACATAGCTTTGCTTATAATATCATAATTACTCAACACTAGTAAACACTTATTTCCCAAATTATGATGCCAAGTATAACATAAAATGGTATATCTGAAATTTCAATGAATTTATTTTTTTATTTATTTATTTATAAGGAATTTCAACAGCTTTTTTCTTGAGAACATACATGTCTTATGATCTTCTTAAGTGTAGTATAAAACTCGGCTATTATAGTTGATCCTAAGCCAAAACGAAATCCACGACATTGATGAATGAAACAAAAATAAAATTATGAAATAAACAATATTAAGTAAGCTGATTAGATTTGTATAAGTGAATATGAAATAAAAAAGTGAATGAAAACAATTTAAAGGAACCTTAACAATAATAAATTAAATTGTAAGTTAGGCTCGAGGTGCAGCCGACAAGCAGCACGTGTACCTTGTAAGTCTCATTGATATATGATTCTTGAAGCAATTTTTGCTCAGATGGAAAATATCAATATCACTGAACTTTGCATTATAATCACGTAACATTCGAGTCATGACAGCATTCTTCCCGTAATTGGTGCGATGATAAGGAACACGAAACAAGGGAGTCTGTCTCGTCCTCCTTACTGGTACACAGAAATCAATGCAGGCTAACAGATGAGAACTAATTAAACTGCCATGAAGTATATCAAAGAGAAAGGACATTTCTAACATTAGGCGTCTATCTACCAACGGCATTAGTTTGTAATGCTTACAGTCATCGATGTAGTGACCATGCCTTTTTCGGGTTTTATAATTTAATTTTCTAAGAAATTGTTTTTGAATGCGTTCAATCCTTTGTATGTAAACCGCATATTGCGGTTTCCAAACAGGACAACCATACTTTAAAACAATATATAAGCATAAAATAAAATTTTGAATGTATGGATATAATTAAAAGCTTCACATGTACGAAAAATGAATCCAAGATTACGAAATGCTTTGTTTGTAATGTAGTCTATATGTTGAGACAGGAGCATTTTGGAGTCAAGGTGAATACCCAGGTCTCTTACAACGTCAGTTCGGTTTATAACTGCATTGCCAAATCTGTAAGGATATTTGAAATGATTTTTCTTCCGGGTGAAACTTATAGTCTGACATTTGGCAATGTTGACTGTTATCTTATTGTTTAAATAATAGGTCTGCAAGGCATTTAGGTCTTGTTGTATTAGCTCACAATCACTTAAGTGTCGTACACGCATATAAACTTTTTTGTCATCAGCGTAGGAGGTTTGCATGCTTGATACAAGTGTTGATGTCAAAAAGGTAAGCGCAGTAGAAAAGCGGACCCAAATGTGATCCCTGGGGTACGCCCGACGGGATATAAACAAAATCAGACTTAAAACCACCGACAATAACCGATTGTGAGCGATTTTCAAGATATGAGCTAACCCATCTTAAAAGATCTCCATGAATGCCTAGTCTTTGTAGTTTAGCTAGTAGGATGACGTGGTCTACACGATCGAATGCCTTCTCAAAGTCCGTCTAGATCACGTCAACTTGACCAGTTTCCTCCATTTCTTGCAATACGTAATTGCAAAATGTTGCCATGTTTGTAGTGGTAGATTTTCCTTTCAAGAAACCATGTTGATTTTGAGGGATACCTTGCGATAGAACAGGGTATATATTCTCATAAATAATAGTCTCAAATACTTTACCCAAAATATTGAGGATGGAAATTGGACGGTAATTAATGAATTCAGATTTAGACCCTTTTTTGTGTATTGGTATGTGTGCCTTCTTCCATACATCAGGGAATGTACTTTCATTTAAAGATTTTTGGAACAAAATCGTAATCGGGTAAGCTAGACTTTCTGCACAATTTACGAAGAATATGGACGGAATACCATCGCAACCTGGACCTTTAGACTTATCCAGCTTTTTTAACTTGTTGCATACTGTTTCCTCCGTCACATTAATCTTTGCAGTAAAGTTAGCGCCCATATCCAGGTTACTTGAAAGTTCAACCGCACTGCCACCCAAAATGCTACTAGGACTAGGCTGAGAGAATACACTCTGAAAGTATCTATTAAAAGCATTGCATATGGCGGGGCCCTCATTGTACGTTACATCGTTTAAATTAAAATGTCTTGGGTAATGGTTTTGTCCACGCTTTGACTTGACATAGCTCCAGAACACTTTGGGGCAGCGTACGATTGTTTCCTCCGCGCGAGAGCAATACTCCTGAAAACTTTGAATTGGAAGACGAAGGAACCATTGAAGCATAGTTTACAAATGTTTGACACGTGTTTTTCCTAAGGCTTGTACGAAGGTGTGACTATTTCGATTTCTTATTTATGGTATTTCTGTCTAATTGAAAATGCTGGTAATATTGTTTTATAGGCATCTATTTACACGCTGTACTTAGTCAACCAAAATGGTCAAAAGCAATAACTCTAAATTGAAAATTTAAAAACCCACGATGCGATGACTTTTTCATCAAATGTATACAATAATCAACAGAAAATCTGTGTAAAAGTATGAGACATTATTTTGTTATGACATTATAATAATTGACATTAGAATAGATAACGAATCTAAATATTGATGCCACGGAGGTTTAATTCCTAGTAAAATATTATCAATTATGATTCAATTTCATGTCATAACTCTGGTTGAGGTGGACGGGAGCAGCCCAGGGGAAGAATTTTCAATAACGCTAAAATTATTTTAAATTAGATTAGTTTTTTATATTTTTTCTCAATGGCGGAGCAGCGCCCTCTAGAATTATTATAGCGTAATATTCCATGACCATTAACAAAACAAACAAAATTTTACGCATGCGCGTATCCATCATTTGAAACGTGATCTCTCATCAGTCTCTCCATCGAGTTCTCATTTCTAGAGATGTGACCAAAGAACTTTAGTATTCGTAGCTGCACAGTAGATGATAGTCTGACTTTAATACAAAGCTCTTTGAGGATGGATACATTGGTGCGAAATGCCGTCCACGGGATCTTCAGGAGGCGTCTCCAGCACCATATCTCTAATGCGTCGATTTTGCGGCGATCCTGCAGTCTTAGGGACCAAGTTTCGGCCCCATAGTTCAGACTATTACGATCATTTAAAAATATAATAAAGCGAAATCCAATAATCTCAAATTTCGAATGGATTCGAGCCGTGAAAATTGGTTTTAGCCGTGAATGTGGCTTTTTTAACCTACAAAAGAGCTGATGATCTTCAAACGGTTGAACCGATTTTCACGAAACATAGCTAAGAACACTCTCGATGAGAATACCTATCTAACAAAAGAAACAAAATTGAAATCGATTCACCAGCTTGGGCGCTACGTTGCCACAGACAGACACACAGATACACATGTTAAACTTATAACACCCCTCTTTTTTCGTCGGGGGTTAAAAAGGAACCTTACCAGAACCATACCAGAACTGTGTGAAACAAGATGTGGAGGTAGGAGGGGCAGATCATTTCGATATTTTTTGGTTGCTCAATTGATATTTATTTAACTTGTTAAATATATCATATTGGCATATTTCAAAATGTAAAGTGTAACTTACTTGATCCTATAAAATATTGAATGGATACATTTTTTGTTAAAAGTATAATTATATAAATTTGTCATATTTCAAAATGTACGGTGTAACTTACTTGATGTGGTGTAGGAGGAGCATCTAGTGTAAACATGGGACTCTGAAAAATAAAATTGATACTTAACAAAAACAAATATACCACGGGATTTACTGAATATACCTTAATGAGTAGGTGGACTAATTGGACGTAGTTACACGAAAAGGATCCAATCCACACGAAGTCACTTTGGAGATATTGACGTTTGAAGTTTGGAAGATATTTCTTCATTGGTATTCATTTTAAAATTAATTGGAAGTATGATTTTGTGTGTGGAATAATAAAACTTTTTTATTGTTAACAGTATATAGTCAAGCGTAGTATTGTATTTTGCGAGTTATATGTAAATTTATACGGATGGATCCATTTCGTTAAATTACAGTTTGCACAGCGCATGCTCTAGTTTCAATTCCGTTAAAACGCCCCAAGTTATAAATTGTGTATAAAAACCTATGCCGTGAAATCAAATATATTTATTTTATTTTATTATTTTGAATAAACCTTAACCTTAAACATGGCAACACAAACATCTCAAAATCAACAAAACCAAATCTCAAAATCAACATCATAACCTCTCAAAACCTTCCTTATATTTTTGGAGATATTGAAGTTCGAACTTAAAAATATATTTCTTCATTGGATTTCGTTTTAAAAATAATTGAATTTATGATGTTGTGTATGGAATAATAAAACTTATTTATTGTTAATGGTACAATCAATCGTAGTATTGTATTTTCCGAGTTATATGTAAATTTATACGGTTGGATCCTTTTCGTTAAATTACAGCTTCCATAGCGCATGTTCTTGTCTTAATTTCGTTAAAACGCCCCAAGTAATAAATTGTGTATAAAAAACCTATTCAATGAAATAAAAAAAACAGTTATTTTGTTTTAATAATTTTAATTAAAACTTAATCTTAAACATGGCAACACAAACATCTCAAAATCAACAAAAAAAATCTCAAAATCAACAAAACAACCTATCAAATTTTGCATTATATTTTAAGAATCATAACTTCACCTTAATCAGCTCTCAGTCTTCCATTTTCTTTAAAATCCTACTAATATTATAAATGTGAAAGTTTGTGAGTGTGGATGTATGTATGTATGTTTGTTACTCCTTCACGCAAAAACTACTGAACGGATTTGGATGAAATTTGGAACACAGATAGTTTATAACCGGGGTTAACATATAGGATACTTTTTATCCCGATAATCCCGAAATTTTTGTTAAGTGAAATACTACGCGGACGAAGTCCGTGGGCACAGCTAGTAAAAAAATAAAGATGTCGTCCTCAGTCGTCTATATCAATAAAGAGCGGACACCTGTTTACATAAAGATATTGACAGCTCAGTATCCTTAAATGTTACAATACACATGAACAAAACTAAAATAAAACTCAAAAAATTTACTAAGTCAAAAATATAACTTTTTATTGGTATATTGAGATCGTCTTACATTCATTAATATGTAAGAAGAGGTTTTTTTTGCTTGGCTCTTGTGGCGTTAACTATTAAGATGATTGATAGTTAAATCCGCAAGAATCAGCGTTTAAGCGTTTTAGCATTCAGTCTCCTCGGGGACAAAATCTAGTTCCCCATCATAGCCATCTATGTCTTCTACAATGTTATTATTTCCCTTTAATGATTTGTAAAAAACATGACAATCTCTTGGAATAAGATCCAACATTGACATCAAATCATTAACCTTAGCTTGAGGAATTTCTTTGCCGTTAGGCCACAATAAAATAAGATCATGCTGACATATATCTATAGTTTTACCTTTACTTTTTTTGCTATATTAAGTTGGTCGAAATGTTCTTTATCAATCGTTTTCATGAAAATATCAAACTTATTTTCTTTATTTATTAAAATTTGTTTTGTTTTTAACCAATTTACTTTTTCTTTTGTTATAAAAAGTTTTCGATTAGTTGTATTTTTTTCTAGTACTTTTGTGCTCATGAAGTAATTTTTTTGCATCCGGTAGACTTGCAACGGGTTTTTCCTTTTGCATTTTTTTATAATACGAGGGATGCCTTTTAAGTTTTGTCGTTTGAAGAAAAAAACACAACTAGAACCTTATAGTACTTTTTATTGTTTTTCAAAGTATTCACCACGTAGCTTAATACACTTTTCCAGTCGCTCAAACCAGTTATTATAACATTTATTCCACTCTAAAGTGGGGGTGTTCAAAATGGCTGACTTGAAAGCGTCGACTGCTTCTTCACTGGACTGGAACCTTTGACCACGAAGACTTTTCTTAATTTTAGGAAATGTAAAAAAATCGTTAGGGCTTAGGTCAGGACTGTATGGAGGATGGTCAAGAATTTCTACTTTTTCCTGCTTCAAATACTCAATCGTTTGACGAGCGCTGTGTGAACTTGCATTGTCGTGGTGCAGGATGATGCGTCGCTTTGAGTTAGATTTTCGAAGTTCGGCGATGACTTGTGGTAAACAAACTGTGGTATACCACTCTGCGTTAACCGTTCTACGATCATCAAGTGCAATAGTCGCAACATGGCCGGTTTTTATAACGAACGTGGCCACCATCTTCTTTGAAGTGCTTCGAGAACGAACAACTTTAGTCGGCTTTGGCTCGTCTTGAAAGACCCAGATTGTAGATTGTTGTTTGGAATCAGGATCGTAGGCATAGATCCAAGATTCGTCACCACTGATGATGTCGTAGACGTGATTTGACTCTCCTCGGTTGAACCTTTGCAGAGTTTTCTTACACCATCTGACGCGGGCCGCCTTGTGATCGTCGGAAAGCAGATGCGGTATCCAACGGCAAACTAGCTTTCTTACACCAAGCGCTTCATGCAAGATCTTCTGAATGGTTGTCCCTGAGATGCCTAATAGAGCCTCTATCTCTCGATACGTCACATGACGATCTTCGAGAATTAGTTGTCTCACTCCAATGAGGTTATCTTCAGTGAATGCAGATTTTGGGCGACCTTCGCGAGATTTGTCACTAACACTAGTATGTCCACGCTGGAATTCTAAATACCAGCGTTCGACAGTCCGCAGACATGGGGCTTCATCCCTGAACACAGATATTAGCTCTTCAAAACACTGAAGCCGTGTCAGGCCTCTTCTAAAGTTGTAGAAAATTATTGCACGAACATTTTCCTTAGAAAGATTCATTTTCGTACGTAACCTGACAGATTCTAATCGACGCTGTGACTAAACAATAACATTAATCCTAATACATTCAACTGTTTTGAGATTCGAAATTTAAACACATTCGAATATAGAACAGTTCCAAATTCAAAATTGCCGGGAATTATGGAAACGACAGAACTTAAAAGGCATGCCTCGTATTAATATATTCTTCTACAGTATAGATCCTTTCGTGATATTTCAGCATCGTCTCTATCTTCGAAAAATCAGTATCGTTTGGCAAAAATGTATGTCCCGATTCCAAATATTTAAAGGTTACGGTTTTCAAAGTGGGATGGGAGTCTAAAACGACTTTTAACATTAATATTACGATTTTGACCGCCACAACAATCACTCCAGAGCACAAGATGCTGCACTTTTGGGTCCAGTTTATTTTTTATGCAATTAGTAATGCAAGATCCTACTTCCTGTGACCCTCGGCCCGCTTCACCCTCGACCCACACATAACAATGACCGATATTATCTGATCCTGTGTGTAGATTCGGGGCAAAGGGATCGTTTTCGCAGAATGATTTAAATTGATTTTGGTATCAATAAAATTTCACCAAGTAGTCTGGATCATTTTCGTTGACAGATTTATTGGAATAATAACCCGAAAATCCATTTATCGAAAAGGATCCATGCATTTTGGATTGTTTTAATTGTTTTATTTAAGTGTAAGTGTATTCAGAAAAAAGTTCCAAGCATAGTGGATCGTTTTAGTGTTTTTATGAAAGTGTCGGTGATGAACAAATTATAATTACGCAAAAATAATCCAGACTCCTTGATTCGTTTTACTGAGTCGGTTGGTAATACTGGTCATGAACCAGGAAGGTTGGATTGTTCAAGGTGTTTTTTTTTTAACGCGCCGTACTAGTGGGTTGGTTCTGGGGTTGATAAAATGTTTAAAACAGTTCTTTTTGCTTGGATCTTTTTTACTGGCCGATAGTTTTGATATTTAGCATCAGTTTGGTACGTTTAACTCATTTTTGACCATGTTGTGGGTTGGATCCTTTTCGTGTAACTACGTCCAATTGAGCAGATGTTTTTGAAATAAAGTTGATAATTTATTGACTGAGTCCTGCACCTCGACGACATATTTTAATTCAATATTTAAGTTCCTGCTAAATCGAAAGGTCCTACTTGAATTGTCGGATCTAAGTAAATTATTTCTTAACATTTATATACGAAATTAAAGTTAATGTGAGGTTTTTATCCATAATCATAATTAGAGGGGTGAAAGGCTATTTGTTTTAAGCGACATTTTATGAACTTTACAGGAGAGCAGTTTAAAGTTTGAGAATTTGAAAAAAAAAATCATAAAAAAATGTACTGTAGCTATTTAAACGGGAATTACTTCTGTAGCTTTTAATTAAAATTCTCGAATTATTGATGCTATACTGAATTTAAAAATATTTATATCTTCAAAGATAATTGTCGTTTAAAGCAAAATGCCCTCAATTGACTGTTTTATAAAGTAAGGAAAAATGATTGAAGTAACAGGAGTATATGTTATTAGCAGCAGGCAAGAAGGTTGATGCTACTCTAATGTATTTATTTCGTGTAAAGCAAAATGCTTTATCAGATGTTGCTCAGTGACGATAGAAGAAGCCTAATTGTTACGAGACAGGAGAAAATACTGAAATGACAAATAGTATTACAACTGGTGTGTCTGATGTCGTTTGATGAATTTTATAAAACCGTGGCTGTTGATACGAAATAAAAAGTAGGGATTTGTATGTATGTAACTTAAAATGAGATAATTGGTATGGTAAATAGAAAGAATTAAAATTTTGATCAGTTTGTTTTATTGAGTGAATAACAATAACTCTTAAACATTTTAATCAGTCTCAAACAGTCTTAATAATACTATACTTATCTACTTATTTTGTCGTATGATCAACTTTAGATATTCCTGATTATGAAACTTTTATCAAAATAACAAAATAAAAACAGTCTTCTAAAAATATTAAATGTAAAAAAATATTCAATTGTTATCAACTAATGTGTTGTTAACAGTTGTATACTTTATTAAACTAATCAGTCTTATTTTTTTTGGCTAAATTAGGTCAATCATTGCAAGTATTTCGTGTGTGATTAATTTGAAAGATGCCTTAAAAACTTATTCAAAATAACAAAATAAAAATGGCTTTGAAAAAACTTAAAAATCTAATCTCTCGTAAACTTAAAAATCAATAACAACTAGTTATTTCTCCACACTTGAATGGACAGTTCCTTCCCATACATGGATTTGATTGTAACCGTTTTTCCTTCACAACCGAACCGTTTTTTCTTTACGTAACTCTCACCTTTTGATCTTGCTTCTTTTCTCACCTTTCGTTTATTTGGTGTTTTCTTCTTGAAACCGGCGTCTCCTACTTTTTCTTCACCTACATTTGCTCTTTTCAACTTTTTTGGTAGATCTTCTTCACTCGATGACTCTTTTGAATCTTTCCATGACGTCGAATCCCATACAAAATCTTCATCTTCGCTCATAAAATCAACATAGCTTTTATTAATTACCGAACGTTTACTTTTCTTTCTTTCATTTCGGTAGTCGTCTGTTAGATTAGTTATTTCTATATCACCACCATTAGCATGCTCTAAAGATTTCCTCATTATATCCATCTCTTTTTCAGGTATAATTTCAGTTATAGTTGGTTGAATGCTCTCATTACTGATTGTTTTATCGACTTCGGTTATTTCAATAACATTATTCTGGTGTGTTTCTTCAATCATCATGATATTTTCAAAATGGATCGTTTTAAGATTGTCCGTATTTATGCATTCTTGCAATTCATATTGATTTACCATTTGGTCAATATGTCCATTTTCATCTATTTCCATTCTCTTGTTTATGTCTGACCATTCAATAGTCTTTGGTGCCGCATGTTTATCTTCGTCTTTTTCAGAGACTCCGATTTCTTTATTAGTCTGAAAAGGAATTAAATTTGGTATGATAATTTCAGTATCAAAATAGGAATAAACTATTATATATATTATTTATATACTACTACTTACCTCATCCCTCTCCATTTCAATTGTTATTTCTATAATAATTTTGTTTTGTTTACATGCTATAGCTTTCTCTCCTAACACATGTTTCAGTACTTCAGATCCACTTTTACTGTCCTTTTTTTCCTAAACCAAAGAAAATTTACATAAAAATGTGTAGGTACAATCTAGTTATCTTTACAGAAATGGCTCAATAATCATAATAAATAAGTACTTACCTCTGTACTTACAGTACTTGCACTCGAGTTCAAAATAACTGTTTCATTTTCGATTTTTTTTATTTAATCCTCAACGCAGATGCTATCATTAGCAAAGTTTTGCTGTTCATCCAGTTTGCCATTGTCTTTGGATGAAATACAAGTAGGTCTTGATTTTGGACATAATAAGAACAGCTCCCTAAAAGTGTAACTGATGATCTTCTTTCCGTGACATGATGTTGAGCAGACTTTTCCGTATTATCATCAATTGTAGAAGACTTTTCTTTATCTTTATTTAATATTCAATTTTTATAAATTTTATGTTTGTAATACTTCTGTCTTTTTGACTCCATATTTTCCTGCTAACAAATAATAATAATAAATCAGTTCATAAATAATAATATTTGAACAATAGTGTATTTATTATATATCTAAATAAAAAAGGCCAAGTTTGGATCAAATTTGTATACCCATTAATTCTATACCCAATTTTTAATCAAACCCCCAGGTACTATTTCGGAATTTTAAAAATCCCAGTTTAGGTATTTTACATTACAATTTGTTCGAGTAATAAATACTTAATTTATTAAAAGCCAAGTTTTAACGCCCTAATCTAAAAGTTAGGTTATTTATTAAGCAAATTTTATTAATAATACACGAGAATAATCCTTTTTAAAACAATTAGTCTGGTATTTAGGTATAATGAATTCAACATTTCCATAGAAAACTGATGTCTCCATTATCCTATACGGACATTAAACTATAGATTTCACAAAAAACATTGTTTTGAATCAGTTAGAAGGTAATTAACATCAATAAGAATACTTACCAACAGATTTTGGGCACTCTTTATAACCTCTAAACTGCGCCACAACTGCGCGCGTCTTACCTCCAATCTCACTCGCGATCGACTGAAGCGCCCACGCGGAACAACCCAATACACAGCGCTGTGGTTTATTTCAAAATGGCGAAAATATGTTTGTATCAAATGACATGGATCAAAAGCATCATACTTAATTTAAGTGTTTTAAATGACATCCCTTTTCTATTAAAATACAGGAAAAACAGTTTAAGACCATATACATCTTATCACGGTTTGGCTTATATGACACATTTCTAAAATATTGAGCGGTAAAAAATGTTCAAACGACATTCCAGAACGATTTAACGAAGAGGACAATTCGAATGAAGTGCCATAAGGACTCAAAAATAGTTGCGGGCAAAAGGGTTTAACTGACATTCGTTATTGAATTTTGCTGACGGAAAAATGTTTTAAGGGACATCTCATTGCGTAAGTTGTGGAAGTCAAAATTATTGTAGTACCTTTCCATTAAAAAATAGCTATAAGCTGAAATGCTTTAAGCGGCATTTGACAGTGAATTTGGGAAGGACAAAACCGCTTATGTCCAGTTTCTTTAATTTCTTGTATGTCTCAAGTACCAGGTTGAAAAAAAGGTTGATTTTATGTCGGATCAAACACGAGCCTAAAATTGGATTGTTTCAAGCGCCAAAAAAGTACTCAGATATGAGTGCAACCTGGCTCATTTGACGCAGAAAAAATCGCTGATTCCGAATATGTATACAAGGTGACACATAATGGGTATACTTTTTTTTTCAAAACTTTGTAATTCTAAAACCATCAGCTTTGGAGGGAACTTGAAAAACAAAAGGTGTTATAGGAATACAGCTGTTGACCGATTTCACAAGTCTACAAAACCTTTAGTACTTCAACTGTCCCACAAAGCCCTATTGGCTTTGAGATTTACAAAGTTAAGTTGCAAAAAAAATAGTGTACCCTTTTTGTATCACCTAGTATAACTCATGGTTGGGATTTATATTATTCGCGATAGCGACCCATTTGACCGCCACGTTATTGCCGCTACTTTGGTAACACATGGTTTAAAAAATCGGTCCAGCACATGCAGCAATGTTGCTTTAGCTCATTAATTACAAATTTTATTTTTAGCACAACCATAAGTATCATAATTTGCGCTTTACCAACTTTTGAGAGTAAATGGGAAATTTTGATACGTCGTGAAATTGCTCCCACAGCGTTGCCACAGCGTTCCCAATTGCGTACTTTAATTGGCATCAATTTTGATCAAGTAGTTTTGAAGTAGTACTTTAATTAATATGGTCGGTACTTCGAATACAGCATATTTCTTACTTTGTATTTGTGTCCGTGTTTGCACACTGATGCAATACAAAATTTACTTGTTTATGGATTAGCCGTTATAAGAGGTTTACCTAACTTCTTGAGAAATTTACTATTGAAATTTACCACTTCGCCAAGCCTGGGTCCAAGTACTAATTAAGAATTTAAATTACATAATTGGCGTCCACTTATTTGAAATGATATATTTCGTTCGAAATAATTTATCAAAATATATATTTATAATTACCAAAGCAAAATATCCAAGTAAAAATAAAACTGCTTTTAAATAAAAATACATGAAATAATAGTAGGTAATTATTGTTTGTCTTACGAATACTTTGTACCGACTGAAAGGTATGTGCATCTGTGTATAATTGGCTAATGTCTAATTTAATTCATTCGTCTCGTTACGAACCACTCGATGTGGAGCGAATGTGTGTTGTGATTATTATTTTTGAGACACGATCGTGGAGTACTTGCGCATTAGTTGTGTACTTAGCGACACTGGCCGTGAGCCGCTGTTGTGACTTACATCATGAAGGACAATGACACACCCCGAGGCCAAGTCCGAGTTAGTACAAAAATACATTCGGTTACTACCTATTGGAATTTTTTAAATTGATTTTTGGTCAGTGTATTTGTATGGTTATAACATATTTGTATTTTTATTATATATGTATGAGGTATGGATGGATAGCTAGCTGGATTAGTAGGTAAATAAATAAATTCAGTGAGTAAATGTTTTATTCTATTTCTGCATTTGATAGGTTCTATGTCATTGAACAGCTCGATTTTTCGAATTTAACCATCGGTAATTTCTACGTCCGTGTAATTTTAAGTTCGGAATCTATTTTCAAAACCAAGTAGATATAATTCATTTGGTCGATTAATACTACGAGGGCGGGATGATAAGTAACTAGCCTAATAAGAAAACACTTAACGTTCCGTAATAAAATTAATTTTATTTTTCGACATAGTCTCCATGAACCTCTACGCACTTATTCCATCTTCGTTCTAAAGCAGTAATGCCTTCCAGAAAATGATTTCTTTCGAGGCCTGCAAAATACTCCTCTACAGCGGCTATGACTTCATCATTTGTGGCAAATTACTGTCCCCCCAAAAAAGTTTTGGGCTTGGGAAATAAGTGGAAGTCTCATGGAGCTAGATCAGGCGAATAAGGTGGGTGGGACAGCAAATCATACTTCAATTCGTTGATTTATGCCATAGCTTTTTTGATCGTGCGTAAGCAATCGCGGCACCCAACGGGCCGATAACTTTTTCATATTTAATTCCTCACTTAGGATATGATGTACCCATTCTTTTGAGATACCTGTACTGTCAGCTATTTCAGATAACTTCAATCGTCGATCTGCTAAAACCATATCATGTACTTTCACGACCATTTCCGGAGTCGTGACGCTTTTTGGACGTTCGGGGCGGGCTTCCTCTTGGACACATGTACGACCGCGTTTAAACTCAGCCACCCAGTTTTTTACTGTGTCATAGGAAGGAGCACATTGACCCTAAACATTATTTAACCCGTTATAGATATCTTTCCCCTTCATGCCCTTCATATGAAGAAACTTTATCACCGCTCTTTGTTCAATTCTATCCATTTTGAAAACAGTTGACGAAATATATTTTCAAATGACAAAAAATCTAATAAATTTTCACGCCACCAAATTCAAATTTAGAACACAGGTGGCCAGAGATACGAATTTAAAAATGACATATTTTTTTATTTTTTTTTAACTTTTTAAATAGCAAAGGCTAGTTACTTATCATCCCGCCCTCGTAGAAAAAATAATTCTAGGTGTATTAGACTAGTATTATATAATTTTTATATTATTATTTACAATTAACACTTTGTAAACTTTACTAATATTTTTGAATTCCTTTATTTACATTCTGAATTGAAACCACATAAATTTTACTATATACAAATAGGCGCAGTGCTGAATTATAAATCCCCCTTATCTAGTAACTAATTGATCCCACTTACATTACACAGCTCTTTCACCGCCAGTCTACATTACTAATTAGGTATACACTTTGATAAATGTATCTACATAGGTGACATACATGTGAAGTAGAGACGCTACGAGGTGGAAAACAGTTCCGAATACAGTGGACATTATTTTATTTAGCCATTGTTAATAGCTAAAAATATAGAATAATATTTTAACTAGGCTAAAATCTACGTCCACTTGTTTCTAATGACGGAACTTAGTCGTCGTCCCCACATGAGGTGGTATCATACAATAGTCCCTTGCAAATGCTGCGGATCTGGTGTGGAGGTGACGATTGGTAGCGTGGGGCCAATCGATGAGGATGGTAAGGCTGCTGCGTCTTCTTGATATCCACCGAGTGGTATGCTCGGACCGGGTACACGGTCTGAAGGGTTTTCTTCAGGTGGTGTCACTTCTAAACCGATACTACCGTTTAGAGCTATTTTGATAGCATTTTGCTGTTGCTGTTGTTGTTGGTGTAGTAATAAGGAATTGAAGTGAGATATGCCAATTTCCTCAAGGCTGCTCTTGCGACGCCTTGACCCGACACCACTTAGGCCTTGGCGGAGCGAATTAGATCGACGCAACAATATATCATCGACGACTCTTAGTGAATTTGATCGTCCCCTAAAATCCGTTATAATAGTTGGACTGTCGGGAAGTGATAACGAGTTGGCCTTAGTTGTACACAGCGGGGGAGCGCGGGCTTGGGAGAAGAAACTGGTGCCTATGCCGGAACCTCTTCTGCTTGACACTCCTTGTGCTTGTATTATTGCTTGAGAACAAAAACTGATATTCGATTTACGCCTGCTGTTATGTCGTTCAAAGGTTTTTTGTGCTGAAAATGGTGACGGACGGACCAAGTATCTGAAAAGCAAAAGAACATTTGTACTTTTTTAGTCATTTCATTTCCATAATATCATTTATTATCGTTTATTTACGCACATTATGTCACCCTCTTGCAAGTTCAGATCACAACTTGGGTTTATAACTACGTAGGACAGACTATTCCGCTTTTCACTAACGTCGTCGTAGTCAATTCCGGTTAAGTTCAGTGACTCCATTCGGGATCGAACTAAATTAGCTATTTCAGCTCTTTCAATTTGCTGCGCGTGATTGTCTCGTGCCTCGTCAGCTAGACTTGTAGAGTACTGTGAATGGAATGATCGGTTAAAGTCATGTCAACTTTTGTTGTTCATACGTAAGACGTGAAGTGTCCATTAACAATAATGATTGTGTGTGTGTGTCAAAAGACACGCTATCATTAATTTAAGTAAATCATTATTATTGTTGGTGTCCGTGCGTAAAGACAAACATGCATAATTTGATTACTTAAAGCAAGGGTTCCCGTACGCGCAAAATTTCTCACATATCCCTCAGAACTGAGAGGTGCGCGGGCGCGACGCGAGCGCAATACAACATTTGTACATAATTGTAAAAGTTATTAGTAATCCTGCAAAAACAGTTTCTGTGATTAAAAGTTGACCTCAAAAGTAAAGTATCCTCAACATGTTACCAATACAATTGTATCGACTTGCTGTCTATGTGTATGGGGACACAATAAAACGCCTTTTAAATCCCTAATTATTCGGGAACCCATGCCTTAACTAATTAGCACTCCTATAAGTGAAACAAACAACAGGCGTACCTACAGTGTAAATATTCTAACTTTTCATTTATGCTGTTGTGTAGTAATTCTTATCCATATTTTTAGGTAATGATAACACCTACTCAGTGCGCAAAACGTTACTAAATTACTATACAAAAAAATAGCAAATTAGTTAGACCTCCCTAGTGACATTGTGTAAATACTAAAGCATGTTATGTTCAATATGGGTGAAATATTCCCACTGGCATCATTAAACAAAAACATTTATTTGCCAAGACGTATGTGTAATATTTATTTAATTTACACTTGTTCCCTAGGCCGTAAATAAAAATTACCATTTAATTTTATTTACTCAAAAATTCTAGTAACATTATTTTGCAAACTTTCTTCGTAAAGTTGACGCTGCGGCGCTACAAAAAAATGGTGTCCCGAAATTTCTGTTGTAGCGGCCCGCAATCACCATTATTGTCATGTTATTAAATTAAGTATAAAAAGCTGAATGGCTGGTTCAAAACGAGTAGGTCATGCCTTCGGTGCTGCTGATTAGTTATTTGTTTAAATCGAGTTACTCGTGGTCTAAAATTATTCAATATTCCATAATTTTTCGTAAAAATAATAATAATAAATAATAATAGTAACAGTAGTATTGTAAAAATGAGCTCTTCAAGTGACGAATCCATAAATTCAAAGTGTTTGACACTGCCGGTCACACAAAAGGAAAATAAATATTTTTATAAATATTTAAATCGTTATTTAAATATGCTAATACAAATAACTAACGGATTGTAAGTCAAACTGGTTAGTTGAAGTGTGTGAATAGAGGTTTTCTCTTAAATTAACATATTTTTTTGGGTTTGGATAAAACGTTTTTATAATATTATGGTCGTGTGTACACTTGATTTTGACGGACACGGGTAGATCGGATTGAATGATGCAAAAATGTAGAAGGATTTATTTTGTAACTAGGAAAACACTATTATTTCATGAAACATGAGCGAAAAACAAAATAGGGTTCAAGTGTCCTCAGTCTGCCTTACCTTTTTATTGTAACAATAATAATTAATACATACAGAGCCATTAAAAAGGTTAGTGTAATTTAGTTGGCTTCATATTATCTATGTATTTATCCAATAAGTCATCGGCCAAACCGCGGGAAATAACTTTATTTTATGGCGGAACCTCAAATTTGAGGATAGTTGTTTTAATATATTTGGTAAAATACTACATACGGCATTTAAATTTGTATGAATAGTGTGTTATGAACCCCCTTTTTCGGTTTAACTGTTACAGTATAGTATAAAGCCAATATATAATACAATAAATGATGTGCCGAACATAATGAAGAAAAAAAACCACATAAGTAATGCAAGTAAACGAGGAAGCACTCACTCAATGGATTCTAGGTATGCTGATAAAATTAGTTATGAATCCTATGTGGTATGTATTAAATAATTTTAAAATGTTAGTGGCAAATGTATATCTTAATCGCCATCGATTTCGTAACGATAGACAATGTTATCTATAAAAGAATACAGTAGGTACCTATCTAAGGCAGATGAGGTAGTTAATTATCTATATCTTATTACATACGATACACAAGGTTATATAATAAAACAATAACAATTTAGATTCCTCCCCAGTCACAGCATCGTTTGACTTTATGAGTTAATGGTTCGGAGAATTATCCTGTATATATGTCGCAGCCAACTAGCTTAATTCGCCGTTCAATTAACAGCCTATGCACTTTACTAAACAGCGCCGTTCAACTATCAACTAGTGGCCTGAATGATATTCAGCCATTTGATAAAATAGCTAGGCAAATGACTTTGATCGACGACGTTTAATTACTTGCCTAGCCTGTTCATTTCAATTTAGTTCTACTTTCTGCCACCTAGCGCCGAAACTTACCAAACTGTCAATATGGCGTCGGCAAAAAACAACTTTAATGGAATAATTTTATTACTCTAAAGGTAAGTTAATTCCATTTCACATAACTTTAATATTCATATAACATAAAGAGGAATCATAATCCGCAACAATTATCTGATCCAGACCGACCATTAGAAAAGTACTAAGGTAGCATAACATTTGATGGGGTATTCACTAAAAACAATGAATGCTAGCGGCATGTCTCATAATTATATGCTTGAATGTACTTAAGGCTCTGCAAACTAAAATAAGACTCCAAAGAAAGTAATGAATATAGCCATTTAGAACTTTATTAATAATTTTAGAAATATGTTTTTAATACAAAAAAAACGATTTAATAGCGCTCATCATACCTAGCCAGTAAATAGTTATGCAGTGTTATAATAAATACAATACGAAGTATTGACGATAAAATAGGCATGCATGTGGTCGAATATTAAATTTAGTACCTAACATAAATATATTATATTAACTCATAAATAATAGAGAGATGCAATGTTGTCATCTAGAAACGGTTTTCGTTTATTAGCTCGTTGTCCTAAAATAATTCCAACGTTGTGTTTTCCGAGGTTTGGGCTTAGTTTAATTTTCAAACCAATTCTGAATCATATCACTCTTCTGTCAGTAATCTGCAGGTCAGCATGAATACAAAAAAAGATCCATGTGAAAGGCCTCTGGCAGTGACCTTACCGCTGGAGTGCGTTCTCCATAGCAGCCGCCGAGGCAGCTAGCGGCCTCCCTGCGCCCGCACGTCGTAAAAACTCCGCCTTCGCCATCCTCCTGCTGCAACTATCGTGTCACTGTTTTGCCAATACTTCTCCTAATATATTTTAACCTTTAATTACTTCAGTGACAACTTTGTTTCTCAGTGTAATACATAGCACTTAATGTTTGAACAGATTATTATTAGCACTTCTTGATGGCAAATTATGTGTATAAGATTTTTGTAATTACTAAATGTTTACTTTTCATTTAAAATGGACTTAGCATAGTGTCCTAACAAGCGGTAACAGTGTGAAAAATGACGTTTGATTATGGAAACTACTGTAGTTGATAGAAAACATGCTGTAAGCAAAAGCAGTTGCTCTAATCTAGTGCTATTCCGATCATTGTCTCGTCACTGTAATAGGGAAATAAGCTACGATTGAGTCTAATACTGGTTTAATCGCCCAGAGTTTATACATGCAGTGATAACTTAGATCTGTATGCTTTAGATAATAGTTTTATACCGTTTTAACTTTACATCCTAAATTTCTGTGTTTGGTATTCATTTCATTTGACAGCTGTAGTTTTGCTAATTTTATATTTGTATAACATCATGCAAAACACACTACGTATAACAATACAATATAGGCGGGATTGCGATCATCGAGTTCGATATAGACGTTGATGGTATCGGTGGCAGCTTACAAACAGCTGTAATTCCTAATGTATTTTACATGTCTTACGCAGTTATTATAATTAATGTCCGCGCCAAAGCAAAGTAAGATAACCTAACCTAACATTTTTTTAGGCTGTAGCAGTTTGCATATAAATTGTTAAAGCACGTGTTATATAAGACAACAAGTTTCGCGTGATACAAAAAGTCATATCAAATATGCTTCTAATTACAGACACTCCACAAGTGTTGGCTAAAATATATATGTAAGTAGTCAAGTTATAATAATAATGGGAAAGGTGTGACGCTGACGCGAGAATAATACAAAAATAAGTTAAAAGAAATATACCCGAAATACAGTCCATAGACTCGGACTACACTAGATGCAAGTTATAAATAAATTCGTGACTGCACTTTGAAGTTAGGAAAAGGTGTTTTATTGATTAATATAATAGCGTTGATAAGTAAATAGCAGTAAAGGACTGTATTTAAGGAAATAAATATTTGAGAGTAGGAGTTAACCGACTCACCGATGCACGCGATGGTCGCATTCTCGCGATTCGTGACCAAAACCATTTTGATGGGGTCCTTTGCGACATACTCACGTGGTGAGACGCGTCTGCGAGTGTAGTGTCCTGAGTGCGATAGATCCCTATCGGGATTTCGCATGTGGTTGAACACAGTTTTTGGTATAATCGACCGTACGTACGAATCCACATATCTTCCTTTGTTATTTTCATCTGTTAGAAGTGTAAGATAAAAATGGTACATAAATTTAGGTAATACTAACGGTTCTATATCGCACAGAAATATGTATTTTACATTCGCAATAACTTTCGCAAATATGAGGGTTGAGATGTCATGTTTATGAATGAATATGATGATGAGTGATTCATGAAATTAATAATTAAAAAAGTACCATATTCGCCAGCATTGTACGTAGCGCAGCAATAGGAAATTAGGTTGTCTGACTTAGGAGTTGCATACAAACTTACTGATGTAAGAAATCCAGATCCTGGAGCCTGATCCACGCCCAGCAACAGTCTAACGAATGTTATCACGTAATCTTTTACAAAAGCTTGGTATAGTAAGGTGTCCAACATAGAAGCGGAGAACACAGAACCAGCCGCGAATGGTAGTCGGAACATGTAAGAAATATGCGAACCTCGTTCCTTTTCGCGCTGTAAAACAAATAAGCACATTTAATTAAAATTAGATTCAACTAAAATTTACTTCGGATTATCAAGATCCATATTTAAAAAAAAACAGTAAAAATGTATATAAGCAATAGTTCAAATATCCGATAGCTGTGAACTGTGTCAGTACCCTCGCACCGAATAATGCCGAATGGAAGGGCCGTCCAGCCTGCCTAATATTTTCAGGATGATATTAGAACTGCTCGGACGCGGCGAAGCATTGCAGAAACGGGGCAGCCACAATATTACCCTGAATGCATTATTGTACAGGATGCGGAGGTCACTGTAACTTCGCTTAGTATAATCCGCCCACAGGCTGCAGGTATAGAGTGATGTACAGAAGACTCTAAAAAGCGTAATCTTGACCTTCTCGTAAAAATCACGCAAACCCTCGAACTATCATGCGTTGGCTCTAATTGACAACGCCCTCCGCTAATATCACTAATAATACTTAGAGGCCCATTTGACGATCAATATAATATAATAGGTATCTGTGGCCTGGATTTATTTTATTCCAATGCAGATGGACTAGTTATAATACAATTACCATTAATTAATATATTGTGGCTGTGGTAGACTTCAGCCGAACCAAGAGTAAAACATCGAATATTACAGAATAGCATCTAAAAATATAAAACATAAACGTATAAATGTTCCTAGTACTGCTATGGAGGCACGGTTCACGTCAAATACGCGACACCGACATTACGCGATGAATTTGCCACTAATATGAACAAGATTCAGAATAAATCTTATCTTAGATTGATTATCTAATGGACCTCTTAGTTATAAAATGTAATGTAGAGAAAAAAAAGTACCTTTTCCATTTTTGAAAGATGCAATGCGTACTTATCATGTGCTCGAAATTGCATAAATCTCATGTTCGACGATTGTGATAGCTCTGTGATCGATTTAATTGACGGGAAAAATCTGGAACAAAAGAGTATTTTATTGCACCTGCAAAACATATTTTCGCTTAGTTCAAACTTCGCTATATTATGTTCTATAAATTTCTTCGCTAAGGCATTATGATCTAAAAGATAAGAAAAACTATTACTTAAACATTGTTTGCACGGCGACTATTGTATTGCAATCCGCTAGGCTGTCTTCCTCGGCAGAGTTGGATAGTTCTTTATTAACTACAACAACGTTTTCAGCCAAAGTTATTCCCGCACGTAGTAAGTCGTCCAAACTGAAAAATAATTTATATATCTATTAGTTTCTACAGTTATGGAAGTGTTAACTTTGCATTCAGTACAACTAACTCACCAGTCAATCGAGCCGAGCATCCAATACACAAGAGGAAAATATGAGATAGCATCTAAAAATGCAATGTCCGGTCTGCGTTCCAGAAGCAAAATAATAGGATTAAGTGAGGTCTTGGATCTGAAGTGGGCTCGCAGAGGGATAATGAAATTGTATATTCCGTTGGATGCGTAATCGGCGGCGAGTATTATGGTTTTATTTTGCCATTGATATTCTTTGGCATTTCTGTAGGCGCAATGTTCACACACTTGAGCTAGCTGCAAACAGCATAACGGCTTCTTCTCTTTGAGTAAATAACACAATGTTGGGCTGACACCGATGAACGGCGACACCGGCGGAAACCCCTTCACAATCCTGAAACGTCTGACTTTAAGTGTCGCTGTACTATTCAAGACATAAATAAAGGAATTATAGAGAAAAAAATGGTTATTTCATTAAATGCGAAAGCAAAGCTTTATAATCGAAAGAGATTTAATGGTTTTGGTACGACAAAATTTAAGTAAACTCGCTCTACATTTATGGGTATCATTCATTAGAAAATAAGAAAATAGATACCTACCTCCTTCCTGGTCGAAACCTTAGTTTGTCGGAATACAATGAAATTTTCTAACTAAGAACACTGTCTTATTTTACTGCTTCTGTTTTATTATTATAATAATATTATGATACAGGTTGGGCTATGACTTTGTTTACATGTGTCGGTATCTTTTTTATTCGGGGAACACATAAAACAAGTACAACGGTAGCATAATATTGGCTTACCATTGTCTGGGTTCAGGTTTTCCATTTCATAATATCGAAATAGTAGTTTATTTTATTTATGTACTTGTGTTATTATCATGTGTTTAACAGAGTCTCTATGAATCGTGACGTCGTCTCCGACAAACAATGATTCCGACCAACAAGCGGATACCGATAATCTTAGATAGGTAATAATTTAATAATTATGCATAATGTTATAAAATCTTAAAGACGTATTAATTTGCACACACATCTACATTATTTAAAAAGATAATATACATTAGATAAACAGAAATTGGGCTGTGTATAATCTATATTTTAGAGGTGTTAACAGTCTAACATTTATAAACAACAAAATCATGCTTTTGGACGGTTTAGGGACTTGTGCGGGATACAAATTTTGGTGATACAATAAAATATGTCGTGTTTATTTAATTAGAAGTTTAGTTGAGTACCTCAATAATAAAAAGTTCGAAACAATTAAAAAAAACTTAGTTTAAAATAATTAAATATCACGGATAATTTCTGCTTGTAATATTCCGGTTTTGCGCAACTGTTTCCAAATACAGATGCCAATCAACCTCTTCTGGAGCGAAACTGTTTTAGCCATGTTTCAATAGGTTTCGTTCATCTCGCGTTGACTTGTCGTTAAAAATTGATAAGAATCCAGGTATCCCTCTCCACCACCAATTTGACAACAGGAAAATTCCTGTTGGTCTCAAGTGGTAGCCAATGGGAATAGTTATTCAGTTGTCCGCCAGTGGTGGACAACACGAAAAATAATCCCTTTTAGATGGATATTACTAACTCGCAAAACGTTGTTTTATGACACATAAAGGAAAAGGAAACTGAACTGATAATTGTTTACATTAATAAAAAACTTTAAACTTATACCTACCAAAGAATCGAGTTTTCATGACTTCGCATTTATGTTATCAACAGAAATATCGTCATTTTATATCGGCGAAGTAATAGGACGATGTCACATGATCACACATGTGATTGCCTAGGTACGCACGGCTGCATATCAAGCTATACATTTCCAGTATGAGCTGACCTCTCATATTACTATAACCCTATACAATATGGTATCAGCTAATACGAGAAATGCTTGATATGTAGCTGGTAGGTACTTAAAGAAATTAATAAGCTGAGTAAATTATATTTTTTTTGCCCTCCTAATATTGTAATTGTAATGAATTTTTGCATCTATCCAGTAACAGTTTTATTAACATTGATTTCCTCGCTCACATCCAATGTGTGGAAGGTACCATTGACCTATGTAAGTGCGTTTATTATTTTAGGTCGATCCCAAGTGTCGTTATTAGTCGATAAATACTATGTTAGGCATTAATTTTGTGAACATGGCTCACCTCGTGAAATCGTTGCGCCAGGCGCTGGGCGCGACCTCACTTCCGGCTAGCGACGAGAAGCTGCTGGTGGTGACGTCATCACTGGAGGCAGGGTACGGGCCGTGCGGTTTGGTTTTTACGCTCAGGGGTTTATACAGATACACAATGCACACAATTGCAATAAGAAAATTTTAGAGTTCCTATCTGTACTAAAATACATTTTCACTATTTAGAGTTTATTTTATAAACAGGTGCTGGTAGGTGCAAACACGGAAAACCATTTTTGTAATAGTTTGATGATGCATTTTAAAAGTATTTTTCTTGATTTTCTCAATGTAGGTATTTGTATCTTATCACTTATTTGGCTTAATAATATTGCGCGAAAAACAATTGATCGTATTGATTTGGTAGGCAATATAATAATAATATTTTATTAACAATAACAGGCAAGCTTTTTAAGGGTTGCTGCCAGCACTCATAATAGTATTAAAACTGTTCTATTAGTGCTGGTTTCCATCGAGATATAGGTAGTACAAGTTTAATATTTAAAAGAAAGTTAATTTTATAAAAGCTACCAAAGAGTGTTGTCCAAAGTTTTATGACTGGTTTCGAATTTCAATCAATTTAACCCATGTACTTGGACACATTTGAATATTCAACGAATATCACTTGACAATTCGTGATATTTCTAGTTAAAAAAAATAATTAAGTGAATTTACTTTTTAATGCATGGTTTTGTACTTTAAAAAAATAAAAATTCCTACCCAAACACTTTTAATTTGCATCATCGTACTAAAATGACATTGTCGGTGGCCTAACAGATTAAAATAAGCGATGCAAAATTAACAAAGAAAGCTCACACTTACATGGGGCAAAGACATACGTACTGTGCGGTATTCATGCAGCTTGCGTGATCCTGGTCTGCTATCTAACGAAGTGAACGAAAACACTAAAACAATGAGAAATAAATAGGCACTGTCGTTCACAGTTTGCTTCGTTACTCTACATTCGAAAACATTTCTGAGAACGACATGAAATTATAAAAAAGGATCGACAAAGGTGACGAAAATCTTGATTCTCTATAGTATTACAATAAGTAAAATGATGGAATATAATTGGGATATAATTACTTATTGATCTATTATTGGATATATCGCCAAGTTGCGTGCATGGAGATGCAATGGAAGCCACTGAAATGTCAATATGCTTGCTTACGCGATTTTTTCTGATGGGGATCTCCATGGCACGTCATCTTCCAGTTCGTCTTCGCTTTCATCAACTTCGATCTCGTCGTCTTGATTATCAGAGGCAATATTTAGGCCGCTCGTTACCATATCGGGAACGGGAAGAATTGATGGTCGTCTGCTTCCTGAATTGTCATTAATATTAGTAATTGAACAACGTTATTTAATTTCTTTATTGCTATAAGCTTTTAACGTTGGAGTTACCTCTACGATAATTCAGTGCGTCTGGGCTAAGGAAGTTAGTGTCATGTTTCGGCAATAGCAAATGGCTATCAGTGGCGCTATCGGTGCCCGGCGAGTCTTTGAGACAGGTCCTCGAGTCCGATGTTGACGTTCCCTCACCGTATTTTGCTGTTGGTCATTGGTTTATTAATATTATATTTTATGTAGTAAAACTAATAATAATAGTTGGTTGGTAAATTATTACCGTGTTACCAAAATAATATCATTTGACATAATTCGAGCGTATCATGTGTTTTACTTGTTTGTAATATTAATAGCTTGTGATAATAGATATTAAATGTTTAAAATTATAACCTTCCCGAAAACGACCTCTGGCTACAGCAAAAGTTATTACTATACATTTAAAATAATAAAAATCTACAAACGACAAGTTTATGTAGACAGACAATTGAAGTACACATTAAACTTTCAACTGCTATTTAGTAATAGTTCGATAAATAGAGGATACAAATAAAATACGTTTATGAATTTATCGATTGAATGGCACGAGGTGCAAAATTACGTGTCGTCTTGGTGACCATGCGGCACCCAAACTGAATAAATAATAATGCTGCAACTCTGCACCTGGTGATTGATTTTATACCTACTTTGTAATGTCAGACAGCGATACTTGTAATAATGAATTCACTAAAAAAGATATGGTTATCATACAAAACGACGCATGCACAAAACTCTTCAATTTAGCGAAATTTAAAAGGGTAACATTAGAATGTATGGATTTATAATATGGTCTGACATGAAGCACATCCAATTCACAAAGTGGTTTGTGGAAACCGGCATCATTAAACAATGAAGAAAGACCCGACAGCACAGTAGAAAGCAATTCAAATTCTACAGAAGATATTGTTTTAATAATTCTATTATACCATATATTTTGAGTTTTAAAATGTTGTGTTCTCTTTGCTTGTCCTTGCAATCAGGTAATTCCCATTTCAAAAATGTGTGAGTTACTCTTCGATTTAAATTATATTTCGTTTGCACTTATACCACCAAACGGAATCAATTTGTAAAACAAAGAGCAATAAGCAAAATAAAAAGTTCACCGAATGCATATTCAACTATCCACAATATAATATGATAATGTATTCGGTTAACTTTTATCTTTTACCAACTGTGACACTCACAGCTAGCGACAGTAAAATTAGCGGATGAAACAGTATTAGCTTGGTTGATGCGTGATGGCGATGCTTTTGGTGTGGAACTCGCGGGGGCTTGGAGAATCACTTGTGGAAGTTCATATTGAGCGACGTTACTACCGTCTGGTTTTTTCTGCCGGCCAGTACCCTCCTCTGCGTCGCCTGGCTTCTTCTCGTTCGACAGTAGAGTACATGCGGTTTGGTCTTTAGGTATTGTCGGTTTATGATCTGTCTGTTTCTCCGAAACAACAAAAGCTGAGTTCTCCTCTTTGGTTATACTCATATAATAACAAGTGTCGCTATTTTTCATAATATGGCGAGGGCCAGGGTTTAACAAGATAGTATCTTCATAAAATTCTGGTAGTTCTGCAGGACGTACTCCAACTAAAGCTACCCCGTACCTTTATAAAATAAACAGTGTCAGTCAGTATTCGGAACCATTTGATTTCGTAACTCAGTAGTAGCACAACTTACTTTCTGTGTGAGTGAAAACTTGCGTATGTAAAACTTTTGCCTTCATATTCACCAAAAAATCTGCTGTCACCGAGGACAATGTGATAGATTTCATTTCCGGAACATTTCCCATAAAGCCGATGCCATTCTTCAGCAGATTGTTGTCCTTCTCTGTAAAAGTTACATGCAGATGTTAGTAAGTTGTGTACCTATCCTACATTAGCGTACCATGGAAAGTGAATGTCTATATCCACTAAATAAAAGCGATTGATGATATGTATTTTGTGTCATCTCTTTCCAAATATTTTTTAAATGTAAATTCCGTTAAAATAATCGGCCTGAGGCATGCACTACAAATAGATTTTTTTAATATCAAATATTTTCTTGGTCCTTACATTGATGCTCACGCGAATTTCACTATCGTGATACTTATGGTCCGCTTGCTTAAGGAGGTTTAAAAAGTATTTCTCTATAACTTACTGTCCACGGCTGGTATGTAGAAGTAGAGTGACCAAAGTGGAGGCCCCTGGGCACGTGCAATTATTTGCTAGAAGGGCGTATTTAAATTCATCCTCACATACTACAAATTCGGCAAATTTGACGTGTAATTTATTTTCCGGACGAAATATTTGCACGTATTGTGGCACAACTGGTGCGAAGTCTTTCACGGCCCAAGATCTGTTAAGAGGTAAATAATAGAACTATATCGCATGTTTGTAATTCAAATTGTGTTGAGTGAGACATAATCAATTCTGTGAGCCATTAAAGTTGCATATTCAATTGTAGTACTTTAGTGATGCGTAGCATATAAGCTTCACTATGTTATTTCGTATCAGATACATTTAGGCACTGTGCAAAAGTTGACTATTTACAACAAACTGAAAATAATTCAGGCGGGGTATTATGTACCAACCAAACTCTCCAAATTAGAGGTAGGCAGGAACCTATATTATGTTTGCAATCCAAATAATTCCGTGGAATGCCGAAAGAAAACCATAATCATTTATGAACGAAGAAATTGCCAAGATTACGCAAATTCTAACGTCACAAAAATCATTGAATTTAGCATATTACCAAATAATTTACGTAAAATTCAATGGCGGAAGCGGTTGTCAGATATTTTACCAAAAAATTACGTAAAAAATCTAAACGTACGAAATTTAGAATTTAGCTGAGCATATCTGGCTCGAAGGACCAAAAAATGGTGTGGCGTGTAAATAGCCACCCATGTGGCGTACTTGAGTTCAAAATAATTTTGCGTATGATAGCGGGTGAAATGTTAGAATATATATACATTTACTCCTCGTGAGCTAGGACGAAACCTGGACGAGAGCTACAGGGATTATTACGCAGGAAGAAATGCACCTACGTACCTTGCAACAGCTCAGCCCCGAGTCTACGAGCAGCACTGTCCCGGTGGACCAGCGGCGGAGAGAAAATGCACACACACACGGTGGCGAGCCAGGGCTCTACCCGATGTCGGGTACGAATACTTTTTAATGAATACGGGAAATAACTAAAATTGCGCTCTCAATTATGAGCGAAATCACTATAATGACGTGTTTTTCTCCCTGACATCAAGTGTAGACACTAAAAAGGTAGCCGCCGCTGGCCGGTGTGCATCCGGCGGGTGCCCTCGCTCGCGGTGTTGGCGAGCTGAATGGCTTCCAGTACGTGGGCGTTGCGTACACCATGCAATTCTCGCCCAAGATTTCGTCCATAATTTAGGGTTGATGGAAATGAATGCATGCCTAAACTTAAACCAAATAATGATCGTATGCGCTTCACCACTCGGAGAACAGCTAAATATGCAAATTCTTTCGGCCACATCATTAAGTGAATGTGAAATGTTATGAAAAATATGAATATTGTTTTAATAATAATCAAATCAGTAATGTTTTAAACGTGTCACCTCAATATTGTATGTTCGTCAGCAGCAGTTTTATCTGCATAGTTTCTGGCAGCAAGGATGAAACACGCTTCGGCCTCGTTCATTCGTGCCCTTATCAGGTCTGTGTCCTTTAGACATGATCCTTGAATATAAATGACTCTCTGCGCCCATATTGGAACCTGGAATTGAAATTCGACAAGCGATATAATGATAATATAAATGTATAGCTGACTAATTCCGGCAGCCTAATGCATTATAAAACTTTAGAAGAGTTTGTGATGGCCCGCTTCTATGAAAACTAAGCAATGTCCATACCCTTTTTCAAGGTTTATTGTGCTTAATGGAGTCGATGTTATCCACGTATTACGTTTTTTCCGGCATTTGTTTAGTGGAAATTTCAAATAAATTTTACCTGTAATATCATCCTCATTGTTGTATCTAGTTCCATTGGTGAAAGTAAGACCACGTAGTAGTCTTGGAGTAGTGGATGAGCGTAAAACTCGTTAAGGAAATCCATAATTGTGTCCGCATGCAACGTTGTTGAACAAACAACTACATGTTTTTCTGATTGCGCACGATGCGATGAATACGATCCTCCAAGCTTTTGCCTTTCCATCCACGTAAAAGCGAGTTGCTCAAACTGAAAAGAAAATCGAAACTCAAGTGACGTTCTATCGATTCAGTGTTGTTTTAAATTAAGAATATTGTTTGGCATCTAGATACGCGTGCGAAATACCATTGAAATGTTTTATACAATTTGGACGGCAATTAAACCACAAAGCAAGTTGGATTTCAATTCCATTGGATATAGGATAAATTGTGTATAAAATATCAAATTTGCCAGCTTTGTTTAGAAAGCGAATGCAGCGTTTAAGTTGTTATAAATATAAGGGTAGGTATTTAGGTACTTAGATAAGGTGCCTGTTCAATCTGATAACATATTTACCTGTGTGGGCAACACAACCAGTGCTACTCCTATCATTATTACCATATACAGTTGCGATGGCCATATGTCCGG
Organism: Notodonta ziczac; assembly: GCA_918843915.1. NCBI lineage: Eukaryota > Metazoa > Arthropoda > Insecta > Lepidoptera > Notodontidae > Notodonta > Notodonta ziczac. The sequence continues at coordinate 7,498,325 of OU974038.1, read as the reverse complement.
AACAAAGTCCCCATAGCCTACTGTTGAAAATGTTACTACGACGAAATAAGTTGCTTGAAATAGATTCAAGTGTCGGTGTCCGGCTCGTTGGAAGTGTTGGATTCCACAAACACTGAAAATGTGAGATGTGAAATCAAGTACTTCATTATTTTTATTAATATTGGAATGACATTAAGTTTCCTGTCTTTTGTAATTATGTATTTTTAAGTAATAAATATCTGGACTACTTTGCCGATTCTAAAAATATTTCACTTTTTACTGACATTTAGTTCTGGGTGAAAAAGGCTATGTTTACAATGTCAAAGTATTTCATAGTAATTTTTCATTATATTATGTTTACCTCGTGAATACAAGGCATAATAGAGTCACACACAATATCATCAGCTGTTGAGACAAAGCCGATTGCGATTTTTGCATAGCTCGATGTAGATCGTTCTAAAAACATAAAAAAGTTGTGAAAATGTTGTACATACATATTATCCGTATATTAAAGTCAAGAAACAATGAGGAAAAAGTTCCATATACATAATTATTATTTTAATAATGCATGTTGTTTTGTATGGTTTGTTGTAAATGCTAAAGGTGGTGGGTGTACTCTCTAGGACGATTTAACCAATGAACTTGAGATGTACTCGATAATGTATGAAATGACGTTCAACTAACTTTCGCGGAGGGAGGACTACACACATTGCTAACATTTACGCAATTATACAAACTATTGTAATATGCACGTCCATGATTGGCGCGCAAATGACGTTTTTCTTTTGTGTGATCAATTGTTTCACTGCTTTGGCATGCAGCGCTGTCACTATCTAATAACGAAGAGCAGTTTAAACACTCATAGAAAATATAACTCTAATACCATTGCTTGACCCAGTCGATAACTTATTATCGAGTATGAATGAATGAACGTCGAATTTATAACAGTCCGACACACATTCTTAAAATGGAAGTAAAGTGAGACGCATTGAGGCGTGACTCTGTTTGACAGCTCGCATACAAAACATTGTTTAAAAAGCACTCAACCAAATGTAGGGCTGAATCGATACCAGTATAACCGCTGGCAGACCACTGACCACTGGCTGGTACTTCATAATTGACGGATTGGCGGGTAGCTTCACTAAAGTGGATGGTTTGCTCATCGCGATCTCCACGAAACTGGGATTTGGAATGGATGCAGGATCAGGTGGAGCGATGTTCATTTTCGCAATCTCATCCCTTAGTCAAGAGATGATTTCGCTAGGATCGGGAATAGCAGCGGGTGTAGGTGGAGTGTAATTAATTTTGGCGTTCTCGTGTCTTACGCGACAGATGATCTCGTTCTTAAAGTCCTGGTTCATCGAAACTGGGGTGATAGTCAGAACAGCTGGGAGAACATTTGATGCCTTCCTGATCTCCTCTGCTGCGGACTTTATAATCATTTTGTTGATTGTGGTGACGCTTCTTCCCTCATTGATGGCTGAGATTATGCTAGCCGTGAGGGTGGAAACAACTCGGAGGGAAGAATCGAGGTCTCGAACGTGCCCGGCTGTCGGAAGATCAACTGGGAGGATATCCTGGGAGACTTTGATAGGCCGGGAGGCCGCACACTCTCGAAATGACAGGCGGGTCAACGGTAATGATGTACACACGTGGTTGCGTATTGATAACCTTTTACCTTCCAGAATGTTCGGTTAGTTTGTCCACTGGGCACTGGGTGGCGCTAGTTGTTGGTTGAATTTTGTGTTTTTAAAGGCTTCCAAAACACCCCAAAATGTTGTGTATATTTTACAATAATAAATTTATAATTATTACCAATAATGGTAAAATAATAGCTATAAATAAATAAATTTAAACTTACAAGTCAAAATAAACATTAGTCCTTCGACCACTATAACTTTTACAATATTTTACTGGACAATATTTTCTCTCCGAGTGTTACTAGGCAGCGAAACAAGAACCAGGAACATTGTTTGTTGGTTCGTGGTTAGAGGGCTATAGGAGGAAAATGCAAGATGGCACATCGGTTGATTAAATCATCCTAAATCTGGTTAAATGTTGGTTGGTTGGATGGTTAAATGTACCTACAACGACTAATAATCTGATGGTACCTAAATTTTATGTTGGTTGGTACAACTTGATGGTAGCGAGTGATTAAGCAAAGGTCAGATGTTGGAAATAAATCCATCAGATTATTTTTTGTAACCATCAGATTAACTTAAGTGCCAGGCAAAATATCGTGCATAATTAAAATAAGATCTCAAATATTCGTCATAGGTCCACCGACGTCCGTCAACGTGGTTAGACGCAAGTTAAATTAGTTACTAATTCATTCATGACAAACCTGGTTGACGCAACAGGTTCACGCAAGTAATCCTAAGTACTAGTACTAGATATTTTTTTTATTTGTAATACTTACAAACATGTTTTCTAGAGACCTTTTAGCCAACCAACAGTTTAGAAACACTGGTATGAATAAGTTCCGAAGTGGTGGAAACGGCAACTGAAAACAATGTTGAATTATGAGGTAAAAATTTACCGATGTATGATAGTAGATGGAAGTATTTAGTTCATCGCTTAAGTAAAAAAAAACATGGAAATACCAATTTTCAGGCTACAACTCATATGAAATAATTTATTTAAACTTACTGTTAATGCAAATGGTATCGTGTTCACCATTTCTAAGATAAAATGAAACGACAAAACTTGTTGCCAGATGTTACCCTGAAAACATAAGAGTTACAAAGTATAGGGATAAAACTAAGCTTAAAAAATTAATTTAAAACAATGTTAATTTTACCTTATAACCTAAATATGCGAGTAATAGAGCTTCGGTAAAGGATATCATGGCTAATATGACTTGTACAACCCACAAATACAGCGGTCTGTTGACCCAGATTATTCCGTCCCAATTGATTATCGGGTGCTCTTGAAATTCCTCTTCTGTCAAGTTAGCCGAATATTCAAATTCAGTCTTATTCCCAGGCTTGCACCCATAACTGTGAATGCATTATAAACCGTTAGTAAGCGTGTTAGATAAATTGCGGGAAATGATATACTAGCAAAAGAGTATTTTCATGTCATGATTGTCTTTGACGACTGACATATCGATTCTCATTCACGATTGATTGCAATTTCTAGCCAACTCTATATCGGGCAAGGACATGTAAGTATTTAATGTGGACGAAAAGAAATCACAAGTGGAGCTTCTGCATAATGTAGTTGACCTAGCTCTGGCAACGCTAAGTGAGACTTCAGAGAAGTCATTTTTATTTATTTATGTCAAAGTTTGTGAAGAAGGTGCAAACAGTGTTTACTATAACTTATTCAATTGAATGATATAAAACATAATATTCTCTTAAGACATTTTAGGGGAATGTTCGTTACTATTTACATGAACTATATATATTCTAGGATGTACAAGAATAATCCTTCTGTTTCCATACAATCCAATTCTACACCTTAGTAAATTGCACCACTCATTTTAATTTAGTACTAACCGGCTTAACGGATATGTTATAGATTGCGTCAACGATTTCTGCACTCATATAACTCATCGATCGCGGTCAAATTTAATGAAGTAAAACACAGCTGAGCATCATTGCAAGGCATTATTTGATACGATTGGTTTTTTTCTTTTCACGTGTTTAAGATTGTAGATGTATAATAATTTAGTTTACAACACAGGTTCTTAAAACGCGCTTTCTTATTTTTATTTCTAAGTATATAGTATTAAAATAATTTGAAACGAAATTGTACAAAATACGAAAAGTGATGAATGGAGATGGAAATAAATCCTTACTCAGAAAAATCTTTTATCTGTCGGGAATTCAAGTATATATGTATTAAATGTATGGTGTGGGTTGCTTATTCTTTTCCATTTTCAAAAGCGATTGTACATTTCGTTATCCGGCGTGTGGGTGGGTGAATATACAGAGAAATTGACACAATATATTATGACCTATTTTTATTGACCCAATTATTTTGTTCATTCCCCGGCAGGCTAAAAGTAGCTGGCGCTTGATCGTGCTGAAAATAACTACCCCTATGAGTGGATTTAAAACCAATTCGTGCGAACTTACCAAGAAGCGGAAATGGGATCCCCATCAGCACATACTCTGAATATGTACAATACGCAGGCTAAAAGTTTGAAAAATAAATTTGCTATTCTAATGCGTAAACCTGAAAAAAGCATTTAAAATAATTTTAGTACGCAATGTGGGTACGATAATAAGTCTTGCTGACAATGTTGTAATTGATACTAACGATTGATTGAGTAGAACTTTGTTATCATAGTAATAAGATACTTAGCCGTGTTTAATTATAAATATCTATTGATCGTTGAGTTGTTTAGGCAATTCCATATTCTAGGAAGTTCCCGTAAACAATTATAACAGTGTTCAGCTATATCGTAAAGGTTTTTTGATAATATATTCCTAAAAGAAAAAGTACAATCTGATGCTACTCACTCGATCGTTGATTTTTTATAAAATACAGTTGCAGTCTTTCTTTGAAAGTGTTCTCGTTTACGTAATACTCCACACGCACTCTGAAACAAAACAATGATACCATTAGGATGAGTCCAAATTCAAAATGCATTCGTTATTCGGTGTTTTAATCACTATTAGTAAATTACGTGAGACTTATGTGACGGAGTCCTAAAATATGAAAATTCAAGGCAAGTTGCGTCCAATACGAGTAACTCGTGAGTGAGTAACGATGGCTGAGAAGACGGTGGCTATATGGTGAATCAGTCACCGCTTCTCGTTACATATGTATATATAAACGCAATAAAACTATAACTTATATTTAAATGTAATTGTTTGCTTTTAGTATCTCATGTATGGTCCTAAAGGCAATTCATACACATATCAGAATTGCCATTATAATATAAATTGGCTCCTTTTAATAAATCTGAATACCTATAATACTTATTAATATTCTGTTACTGTTAGACAATAGACAATTTGAAGTGTGTGGTAAGTAATTACTAAGTGGCCATTTTCACCGAAGAAAATATCTAATAGCCGTGAAAATAAACAAATTATTGGAAATTTAGTAGAAGCGTTCACTTCACCGTACTGCAGGCATACCGACGGAACATCCTCCATTTATCCGTAATCTCTCAATTATGTGTTATGCAAGAAATAGCAAGCCTAACAATTTTGCTCGTAATTACACGTGCAAAATATTCATCTGAAGTTTTAAACAAGTGGCACTTATCCGAGGTTTAAAAGCACCCACTTATAACCTTTTCGAGGATGATCATTATATTTATCAGTGGTCAGTTCCGTGTTTTAAGCTTACACAAGCAATCTTACTGGATGATTCTCGTCAGCAAGGATTAGTCGACCGAAATGCAGTGGAGCTACATTAAGAAGTTCTAGTTCGGTACAGTTTTGGCGGCAGACGGGAACCAATTAACGCTTTATAATTCGACATTGAAATCTTGTTCATCATTTATTGTCCGTAATGGTTCAGTCTTATTCATAATATTAATAGTTATTTCCTTACTTATTTTGAACCTAAATTGCCGAGGAGTCAGATTCTAATAGTAAGTAAAGAACTAACAAGTGTAGTCAAGTCCAGTTCATTTTGTGTTTAGCAAAAATAAAATATTACTAATTACTTATACTGGGTTTGGTAATTCGACATTAGCTGGAAGGCTAATTTTCATTGAGCGAGGTGTTGGTGCCAATTATGTGAATACAAACTAGACCGACCTTCTCTAAAATATAATTTTGTGCTCTCTCGCTGTTCGCTACACCGGGATTACGCGACCTATCCAAATTTTACTGTGACAGCACTAAAACCTGTTTTGTTACGCAGTTTAGTTTTAGTGGTCGATGCGCGATGCGCTGTATATGTTGTACACGTTTTACGTCATTGTCAGATTTCTATTAGACGTGTCAAAATAAAATATACTAAGGCGGCAAAGGATGTGTTAATTCAAAATTATGAATAAAAAAATGTTCGGTCATTTTATTCAAAATACCATTAATTTAATTTGCTGGTAATTTTTATACTTTTAGTAATTTAGTAACAGTAGCAACTCCACGGATCAATTATGAGATTTGGAAATCAATTTTTTGCTGTCACTTTGAAAACCAAATATAGATGGACGATAACACAGAATAGCTTTTAGGATTCTCGAAACTATAATTGCTCGTAGTTATGAGTAACAACATCAGCCCACATTGAGTCAATTTAAATATATTTTTTTAGTTTAAGGCCATATAAGTAGGCTATATAAAAATACTCTACAGGGCGAGTTTTTAGGGTTTTATACCTCGAAAGAAAACAAAGGGAAGCCTATATGATCACTCGTGGTCCGTTAGTCTGTGTATCTCGCCGCCTGTCAAGGTCTTTTTATTTCAGGAATAGGTTAAGTTACTAATTTGAAATTAATACCAAATATTAATACCTAAGACAACGAAATCAAAAGTTGCGGCCATTTATGACACGGATTTAGATCGTCGTCGCAAACTTACTCATTAAACCCAATCTATCAACCGCTGGCGCTATGAACATGATATTTAGACAGTGAGTTCCCATTATACTGTAAGTATCTAAGGAAGGATTTTGGAAAATTAACCCCAAAGAGAGAATGAGAAATAAGAATCTAAAATTAGTATGTAATTTCGCCAGCTTTAAAATGAAAGCTATAAACATAAATGAAGTAAATTATTAAAAGAGTTAAGCATAAACAGGAAACGTTGCCAACCTCGGAATCTTATCGTAGCTATCCCAGCCGGTCAAGCAGTTGTAGGAGCTGTATCTACTGACGGCTGCCATGATATTGAGCTGTTAAGACTAAATGTTACATCGTAATTGTGTTGATGCGAGGTTTGTTAGTAGAAGCGTTGCGCCCCGGACAGTCACACGTCAATCCCTCGGTAACTTGGACCGAAATATGTACTTGGCAATCACGTCTTCTCGATTCCACATCCACAAAAAGTTGAATCCTCAAAATTAATAAGCAGATAGGCTTTTTATTTTCTATGATGACAGTAGAGAATATTACTATGTATTATAAAGCGTATTTGTAAGTCACATCGCACAATCGCATGTTTTTTCGCATGTTATTCAATTACGTGAACATTAATTTACTTAAAAGCCTCAAAGTAAATTAACGCCATACCTCGTTGACAATATTTATAACATGTAATAGACCAACTGTTAGATGCTGAATGTAACCTATATACAAACTAAGGGTAAACACAATTAGAGAACAAAATTGGACGTAGGTATAATTAATAGAGCAGAAGTTTCATTCTTGATATAAACTGCTCGTATGGTTAGTCAATACTGCACTTCTTTAATTTCGTATAATTTAGAAAATAACAGTTATTACGGTAAATAAAACTTTATCTAGTAATTATAGTTGCAGTAAAAATGAAGTGCGTCTTAAAAGTAATGTTGGAATAGATTTGAGTATTGTATGTTTATGTGGCGCGGCGGCACCCACATCGCAACAAGACGGGCGGCGGGGCTCGCGAACGGTGCCGACTGACGGCGGGCGGGTCGCGGCCGCCCTCGTGGCCCGCGCCCGCCCTCGCGCTCGCTCCCGCCCTCGCCCTCACATGCGCCTTTTCACATACAATACAACTCCGCCGTACCAATTAGCTACATCATGGTACAGACCAAATTACAGTTAACAATTATATTTCTACTTCATAGGTCCTGCTTTAGGTACAATATGTAAATTACTATTATTATTCCAAGCAAGGATACGTCAGGGTCAGACGAAAAATATAAACTATAACACAAATCCTGTATAGGCATGAATTTCGTTTTGTTTCGGAGTACACTGTATGAATTTTGAGGGTAAACAATGTATTTCTGGCCTTTTATAGGTAATGTCTTTTTCGTAATTAATAACAGATTCGGATTCATTGATTGCTTACCATCGCTACACGCTGACTCATGGGCGTCGTTGTGTCCCAGCTAGATATAACAGTTTTAAAAGGCAAAATCAAAGGAATTATCTTACGTTTGTTTGATGCCTACTGAAGTTCCTTTGTGTCTGCAATTTTTCTGTTATGTAGATGATCCTACTACCTACCAAAGAACACAGTTTATTATACGGCACTTACTATAATCGCGATCTCGTTTCAGTCAAAGTACATTTGAACTCTTTAACTGTTCCGTAGCATATTACAATTTTAAATTTCGGAGGACAAGCTGTTAAAACCTGACACTTTAATTAGAATAAATGATGCTTCGGAAACCTGTGTCACACATATGTTAACTGACCATTTCCCCTTGATTTGTGTCATTGTTATTGGAATGTGTCATTGATATAATACAAGATACGCAACTTATGTGTATTACATTCATAATTAGGGTTGGGTTTTGGAATGTAAAGCTAATACGACTGCAGGGTAGAGGCTGTATGTAGAGTTGTGTATCTTTAAATGTTGTATTTCCGCGATTCTTACCTGTTAAGTCCAAGAATAATACCACAAACCACATCTATTTCAAAAGATTTCTAAAGAAGTCTATTTTTCAGTAAAAAATTAACAAGCAGAATAAAAAAAATTGCCAAGTACCATGTCGAGCCATGCACTATGAAGGGTTCCGAGTCATTGAAGGGAATCTGTTTAAAATTTCACCCCAAGTTGAAAGAGGTAGATACTAAAGTTCTACTACCGACATCTATCGACACCATTTTATACTAAGAAATAGACTAATGAACATAAAACATACATTTATTGCTGTTATTTAATTGGAATTTATTAACAAAATTTTCGAGTATTATTATAGTTAATCCAAAATCTGTAAACATTTAACACAACATTTTGTGATTTGCGACACACACAGTATGCAGTGCGTATATTAATACATTTATTTTACCCTAAATATTATCACGGTGGATATGATACTAGTAAATCACTAAATATACAAAAATTGCCAGATTATCTGGATAGCTTTCGTTCTTGAAATTTTTTAGAGTAAGTTGGATATATTAATAAATGCACTGCACACGGTCTTTGTCGCGAATTACAAAATGTACCTTTGATTATTGTCAGATTTTGAAAAATTTCTACAAAAACCTTAAAAAAATTTGAACTTCGTGGGCTAGATGGACATAAAATATAAATTTATTGCTGTTATTTCGCTGAAATTGGTGAACAATGTATCCATTTTCGACTGCATACTTTTATTATTGTTTGTGCAATAGAAAAATGTAAGAAGTGTCGGAATTCATTACGTAAATTTTGATTTAATCTTTAAAAGTTAAACGGAAACGGAAACTCTTCTCGCAAACGGAATTTTTGATGATAAAATGTTGTATGAAAACACAATTTTATTTGAAAAGACCTTTTCAACGATACCCCACATGATGGGGTAGGTAATTTCGATGTTCGGGGAGGCACCTCAAAAAGTAATTTTGCTACATTTTATATTTTTTTAAGATCTACTCTTAAAGTATTTTTGTACGAAATTACATCAAGAAGTTATGTCTCTGTGACATGTCGGGACAGACGGAGGGACGGACGGACTGGATGATCTTATAAGGGTTCCTCGTAGGGACTACGGAACCCTAAAAACAAAACAAACTCAATAGTGATGTAAATAAAATAACAGTTATCAGCGGTCAGTAGTTGCGCCAAGTTCGCCTCCGGCTTCTTATCAATGAGTGCCAGCCGAATCTGCGCCTTGGCTTCGGCGGCACTCGACTATAGCTGTTTGCATCTTGCAACGGTTGATGTGATCCTGGTTGACCTTTTTTTTATTATTTTTTTTATCGTGGGGAAATCCTCATGGATACCCGGCACGCCCCGGGGGAGACGTGCGGGTTATGCCGGACACCTACCGGCTAAAACCCCACGTGGACTTACTCCCGCCTTGCGATAGGGCCGCAGGCAAGCTTTCGCACACATCTGTGACCCTATCAGCGGTTGCCCGCGCGAGGACACCTCCTCACGGTGGCGTGGGCCACACCACGCCGCCGTCCTCCTAAGCGAACCACTCAACGCAGACGGTATCGGTCTAGCAGTTTCCGCGGGTTCCCCGGTGGAACGTTCGCCTGTTCCAGCGCTTGTTGCTCGTCACTTTTTGCATCCTTAGAGTCACAATGTGACGTGGCGGTGTTGTGTTCATATTTTTTTCCGGATACTGTATTTACTGGATGGTTTCATATAGCTTGAAGAACAATTCTTAGCTCCAGGAATAACATTACCTTAGCAAATGTCGTAACCTTCATAAAATTTAAATATAAATTTGCAGGGAGGGTCTCACAATCTGTGTCCTTATTATGAGTAGGTTTTTTTTAACCTCTGCCTTTATTCATAAGAGTTATTATGAGGGTATAATCAGATGCATTGTTTATCGCCTAGTGATCTCGCTATTGGGATACGTGAATGTTGGCAGAAATAAAGTTTCTTGTTTTGTTAATTTTGTTTCGAATTTGATTAAGTTTGTTGATGTGTATTTTTATTAAATCTGTATTTATTTTCATATTTAGGCATCTATGTGTTTTTATGTGATTTGTTACATTGTGTATTTCATATGTCATATTATTTAATTTTCGAATGATTTGAGGCAATGTTGGTTCTTAGATCGACGTTTGAGTAGAGGTTTATTTTCTTGAAATCACACAAGCTTGTGTGTTCCAATCTGTGCCTGGCGTACCGTGGGCAGTGTTTAAGGAGGTGTTCTGTGGTTTGGATGATATTGTTGTGACGTGGAGATTTCCTCGGTATGGATAATTTTAAACCTGTGTAGGTATTGGCAATGATAGTTAACACCTGGTTCAGACTGAAGCTGGCTTTAGTTACTGCTCAGAGTTCTGCAATGGACTTGAGGTTTGCTGGGGGCGATGTTCTCCCTATTCAGCCCTTTGGTAGATTTTTTTCTCTGCGTTCTGCGATATTCTGTTTAATTTTATATTTTGTGGAGCTTATGGGGACGTTAAGGTAGTCTGGGGTCTGCTGAGAGTTGCCCACACAAACCTGACGTTACTGGGAGTTTGGTGGTTAGTTAAGCCCGTTGCACTCTAACTCAACCAACGCAGAGAGAGAACGGCCGCGCATGTTATTGCTCGTTATCCATTAACATGCCCCTTCTATGACCAGCAGCTCGCCTTGAAACATAGAGTATGAGCTGTAAAGTTTGTAATATTTAATGTACTTATTTAATTTCACCACACGGAGTATAAACTAGAGATGCCACGAATATTCGGCTACTATTCGGTATTCGGCCTATTCGGCTACATTTTTTTACATTCGGTATTCAGCCGAATAGCATGCAGTATTCGGCCGAATACCGAATACCAAATTATGTTAAAAAAAGCACATAATATTCAAAAAGATATTATTATTACAATCACAAATGGTTAATTTTCATACATAAATAATACTTCAGTACTTAAAATCTATCAAAGGTAAGTTATGATGAATGAAAACAAGTTTTTCAGCATTTGTAGATAGCAAACGATTGCGCTTTTCTTCATACATAATACACTACTACCACGAGACGATACATAAATCTTAGCAAATTTTGTCAGGATTGGATACACTTTTGCGTATGCTGACCACCACTTGTAAGGTTTTTTTTTTACCACCACTTTGCCGAACGCCGAATATTAGGCGCTTCGGCCAAGTACGTAGTCGAATATTCGGTATTCGGCCAAATCACTATTCGTGGCATCTCTAGTATAAACGACTAACGCCGGCTTTGTCCTCATCATGTCGGCTGCCGTCTGTGTATATTTGGTGTGATAGGGGACCACATATGAATTAATCTCAGCCTAAGTTATTGCGTTTTGAAATTTTATGGATGTTCGTTCTGAATGGTGTAGCAAAGCGGCGGGGAAGACAATTTTTCAAAGGCTATTTCTGCAGGAAGATAAGTTGTTGTTCCAGTCACCCTGACTTGTTGAATATTATGTACTTCTTTGACTTTGAGGTGAAGAGGTGTGAATCCAGCGAGGGAAATAGCAGCGACAGTAAAATATGAGTACGTAGGTATGACACTGATGTTTTAGATCCATATTAATAAATTCAGTCTGGGAGTGATCTTGGACATGTCATTCCAGTACAAATTATTATGTCTATAGCGTACTTAAGGACGATCGTCCTCAGACTTTGAATCGATTTATTAATAGGGCTCTTAATGTCCGTTACGCAAGTTAACCAACCCTTGAGAGCTCCAGTTGCGAATAATTACTATTGAACTATTTAAAAGTTTTTCGTAGTTGCCTGCGTATTGTCATCATAAATATGACGCATATTTCCAACAGTGAAGCAGTTACTACGCGGCTATTACAATATGAATTGGTTAAGACTAGATCCGGATGGTAATTACTTTTTCTGCGTTGATATTTTAATTATGAATTTTGTTGTAATTTGCGGTTAATATGTAGGTAGTAATCATAAAATAGAATCCTTACCCCTCACAGGATTCGCTTAGTTCATTAATAACTGTGCCTCTTTTATGTACCGGTAGTTAAAGGTTATTGATGTTAATAATCTTGGTTATTACTCCCGTCAAAAGCCAATGTCAGCTTACAACAGCTTACGAATATGAATGATGCCTGAGCGGAATAGCTTGGTCCGGACCCTAATAGTCTTTTGTATTAGTAGTTATATTGTTGAATCCGTCTTCTCGTATATCTCGATGTTATTTTTGTTTTCTAAATCGCCTTATTTGTTATTTTCTATAGATTTAGTTTAGTTTGTACAAGTGGGCATTATTCGTTTCGATGTAGGTACTTATACTAAAAAAAGAAATACTGACTATAAATATTTTTATAGCTCTTAATATCCCTTTTAAAATGGTTTTAATTCTTTGTTTAGCTTTCACTGTTCAGCAGAACTTTTTAGTAACTTTTAAGTTAACTGTACTGATCTCTATATAAAACTATTAAATACGGAGAAGTATGGTATTCAATGAACCGCAGTAATAGTTGCCACTGATGTCTAATCATGACATTTGTCATAATTAACATTAATAACAAATTACACCTTGACAAATTACTGAATTAAGTTCATAGATAAAATAGGTGCCTGTGCAATATACATAATAATCGTTGTAAACGGAAGATAAGTACAATTTACGGAGTTCGTTTTATTTTGAGCTGTTGCGCGATGTAGTTTCAGGTCAATTGAGTCAACTTAACTCAGTGCAATTTGCATACCTCCCTACCGTAAACGCTAAGCTGCAAATAAATATTGCATTTAATTTATTTCTGGGAACGGCTGTTAGTGTATCACCAGGCACCACTAATTAAATAAGTTAACCTGCAGCAGGTAGGTACGGTGAAGGCACTTATGGAAACAAAAATAGCACCTATTAGGAGTTACTTATAATTCGAAGTATTCCTTCCCGCTTCCGCTTGTATCGCGTAAATTTTTATTTTTTATATAAATACCTGTAGAAAATGTTTCTCTTAGTATAGAAAGTCTCAATTAAATTAGTAGATTGTATTTATCAATCAGCAAAATATATTGGAGGATATGTTCTATGACAATCAATCCTATGCAAAAATCATAAGTCAAAAGCACAACTCCGAACTTAAATCGCTCTGTCGTCGCCGCGCGCTTCCAAGCGGCCAGCTACTCCCCGCGTGTATAAAACCTCCACCGCCAGAGACCCAAAAACGATAGTTTATTACTATATTTTTAATTATTTTGGTGAAAAATCATTTATTGTTGTTTGAAACAATTACAAGACTTTTGTAGTAGAGCAAAAGATTTTTTCTTTTTAGCTCCTTTTATCATACCCAGCAGGAAATACGTCCAATTACCTATAACCAGTGTATCTCAACATTCCTCGGGGACGAATTGTATCCAGCATTTCAGCGCGCGCCGAACATGCTGTTTGTGCCATCAGCGAGTTCCACAAGCGCCGCAGCCTTCCCTCGCCTAGTATAAACGCTCACTATGACTTAGGGTAGAGTATTGAAAAGAATTATTATAGATTAACCTACTTCTAGTTCTAGTAAGCGCTCCGTCATATAAGTTATTGTTTTAGGTTAAGGTTGTGAGCTATAAATATGTGAATTGTAATATGAATAACGGTCGTAGGTCAGTCCAGTCTACATGTCATTAGAATCTCTTTACTATGTGCTATTATATATGTAGCCCGTCCTATACCAATCCATTTGTAAATATTATAAAATCATAATGATGACGGTACCTTTCACAATCAGCCAGCCTATTTATTGCCCTTAAAGGGAATATAATACACGTAGGTGAACATTTTAAACAATAGCTTTATACAAGTGTCTGTTGAATTGAACTGTTTTATCTACGACTATAAAATAATACTGTAAAATTGACAGTGTTATCAGCGCCCGCTGTGGCAGAAATCGGTACTAAGCGAGGACAGCTCTTGTCTTAATAGATCAGTCAGTAGATACATGTTGCATACATTTTAGTAATTATCTTGGGATAAGGTACGATTACTTATTGATATTTTGATACTATTTTTACGTTGGGTTGTTTTTTTATTTTTACATAATCGCAATTAAAAATAAATTGTCTTTAAATTAGTTTTTTTTGTGTTTGCTTCTTATTTTGCAACACTTTAAAAAATAAAATAAAAATTCATTAAAATAAACCCTGCCCGCGTGGGATGGTGCCAGAATGCTGGCTGCATTTCGTCGTTGAATCGATAGACTGATTTTAGATAGTGATAGACCTGTGGAGGCAATCATTTTGGGGAATTAAACATTGATGTTTTTTTTGCCCTTTGGCTCTATGGGTCTAGGGTTGTTTCTACGGAAAATGGCACAACTTCGTAAAACATTGCATCGACTTCAGGGCCATGCCATCGGGTCTCTTACCATCGTCCCGAAATATTCCGGATGGTTCTAGAATAGATGGGACGCTGATGGTGGCAAAAGCCCTTTTAATAGAGTCGTTTATGGAGCCGTGGCGAGAAACCTGCCAGCATTTATTTGGCATGAAAGACCATGGAGACCAGACCGATCTACCTCCACTCCACACGGAAAATTATGCTCTATGCAGACTGGTGCCTCTAAGCGAAAGCCGATAGCGACTCTAATACTTTCGTTGTCGAGAAAGGTGCCAAGGTTTGGTGAAGGGATGGCGTGAAGTCAATAACCGGATTCCTTTTCACGTAACGCTAGAAGACGGGCATGGTCGCGGTCACTGGTACTACTTATTGATATATTTTTGAATACCTACGTTTATTAATCTGTATGTGTGCCATATTGTACAACCACGGGGAAAAATCTAAGTAAATGGTAGATATACGAGTACATGTAGCAGTTTTTGCTCTACTCTTTATTTTATTTTTTTATGTTGTTTTTATTAACAGATTTCATTATGGCTTTAAACCGATCTCTGTGGATTTAATTTATCATTTTCAATATTAAGTAGTAGTTAGTAGTGGGTAAACGAATTAACATTTTTTTAGACCTGATTTTTTGCAAACCTCTGAACCGGGTATCTCCGGTTCTGTCCTCACATTCCGAAATCCGTTTATGAATTTAAAATTCAACTGAATGTTTAGCTTCTGGGCGTACCTAATGCACGGAAATAAATGCACATAAAACTCTTCACTTTTTTGTTAAGAAGTGTGTATACAAATGGGGTCACTCTGCGGCAAAAAAATCTCACTTTACTTTCTTCCAATTAACAGGAAAAACGTTTGAATACAATTTTTTCCGAATTATGACCAACATAGTGGTGAAAAATGCGTTCCCAATAGAGCCTTTCATATAATCATAAAATCAGAACCGCGCGTTGTTATTTCTTGAACCTAGTTTTTTCCCCTTTAATGGGACCGCGAGGAGGGAGATTTATGATTTTTATTTCTCGTTGACCCTTTATTGTTTCCTCTTCGTCTTGTATAGTCATTTATTTCCATTTTATTACACCGGTCACCAATACACTAATAATACAAAATTACAACAATTATAAACAAATTAAAAATATAAATAATCAAGCATCTATCTCGCTGAACTTCAAGCATACCAACCAAATCTTCACCCATTCATCCTCTAACCAATCTATACTTGCGTCTGAATCCAGGAGAACGTTAAGCGCAGTGAGGGTGCGGGGTACAGGGGACATCGCTCGGGCAACGGTCCGGCAAGCAGGGACACCAAAAAACTTTTGTTTCCTGACACGACCGTAATTTTCAGGAGTGAAGAGCGAAGCAGGTCACTGGGCAAATCAGGCGCATCGATCTTTCCAGAGATAATTTTGCATGAATTTGTAATTTAGGCGAATGCTCTCATGACTTCAAGTGTGTTTTAGCTAAGATAGCCAAGTTGGAACTTGGTGGGGGTAAAGATATGGGTAGTACCCACGAATACGCTGGTGAAAAATCTTAGAAAGGCTTTTTGCAATTTTGCCAGTAAATGGCGTATGTACTCACGTGAGGGTTCCAGACAGACGGACTGATTTCCAACATGGTTCGGACCAACGCATGATAATATATATTGTTTGTATGACATAGAGCTAGTCATATATCTAGGAAAGAAAGTATGAATTCCATTTCACAGGAATAACACAACTTGTGCACCTTCAAATAAAGCTAGGCAATGGATCCAACGCTTTTAATGTTACGGTTAAGGAGTAATGTGGTCTAACAGCAACCCTGCCTCTATGTATACTGGCTTGACCCAGTTGACGCTGATCGTAAACTCACGGTATGTAATGTACGGTCAACGTCTAGTCCTTTCGCCTTACCATACGATGTGGTCCTTAGTATAGCAGCTACAGCGAGCTTCGTACGGTATCACCATGTACTCACTCGTACGTCGCTATTGTCAGATCCTTGAATATGAGAACTAGTAATCGCACGTGGTGCGAGGCAGGAACAGGTAGTAATGATTCCAGGCGGCTCCTCAGATCTGAGACGAAGTCCACTACTATGTTTGGGCTTCTAGGTGCGAGTGACCTAGGTGAAACCGCTGCGCAAGTAATAGTACCGCGGCGGATTCTGGTGCGACGTCAGTCAGGACTCGCATTTAGGTCGGGACCTCACTGGTAAGGCGATTGCGATGCGATGGCATACAGTATGTTATTAATGAGTGTTCGGCAATTAGAAACAGAGTGGCTAGAGAATGAACTGGGTCACTAAAATGTAATAGTCTAGACATTTATATATAGGTGGGTACCAGATACCTAGAATCCAATTCTATCGAATCATTTATTAAAGGAACACGTCGTCAACATATATAGTGGAAACATTGGAAACTATTAATGGAAACTAAAATTTCTATTCCTTACATTGAATTGGATCCTTGGAGCCCTTGGAGACGAAATGTCGATAGTGCCAATAAAGAAAATATTAAGTTTGAGCATTATAGTTGTTATATTTAGGCAAAATTGATCATTGTAGGTACTTTGTATTGGCACTCTCACATCCAAATAATTGCTTGGGAATTAGAAGCGAGTGGCACACGGTGACACGACGATATGAAGCACAAAGCTAAAGTGGAATGAAAACTATGTTGCAATGAACCTGGGTATCTGTAGTGCGATTTCATCCAGGCTGTCGATGGGTTCGCTGAGTGGTCGTTCGAGCAGGCGAGACGGGGCGGTAAACGTGTCTGAACTCATGTTTCGCCTATTTTTCATATTTTTGTTGTGCTTCAATCGCTTCTCTTCGGCGGCGCGGCGTAGGTTGTGGAATCGGAAGAAGAACATCGACATGATGTCCCGGTTCCGTACACTTATGCATACATACGCTTCTTTGAACGAGAGCTTTGTGTAAAGGATGCAACACACTGATGTCTTCACTAACAAAGTTCACTCATACACTTTGAACAGGAGGCGTAAATACATGATTACGTCAGTTGGGTACGATGGTTAAGATAAACTAAAAGGTAGATAAGCAGATAGTTTTAAAAGTATGCAAAGATATCGTTGTATTATTCCTTAATTTATTTCATTTCAATTATTCTAGATTACATTATCCATATTTATTAAACACAAATTTTACCAGATAATAATAATAAGTACCTAGTAGACTTAAATAGCCGACAACAAGCCTAGGCACGGTGTCAGTACTCGCTCTCTATCTGGCATTGCTACTGCGGCATGTTTGTCGCAGTAATACCGAATTAAAGGGCAGTCCTGCCGGTTGGCTATCATTTTAAAAATTATACTGGAAATAATACGACGACCACTTGGTCTGGGTGTCATTGGGATTGCCCCCAGCCGTATCTATAGTACAAGCGTTGCTTAGTTTTGCCATACAGTTGGTGTGTCCGTCTGGCGATAATTATTATTATTATTAATAAGAACACGTCTAATAGCAATGTTATCTATGCCCCTATTTCCCTCAACACGTTAAATACGTTTGTATATATTGTGTAATTGGGATTTTTCACTCCCCGGAGCTTCATGACCTACATTTCATTTGGAGGCGGCAGCTTGTAGTACATAATTTATGATCCTGATCTATTCTCAGACACGCCAATCTACCCTTTGTTATTACCCACCTGAGTTTAGGAAACGGCAGCGCGGTGGCATTGATGAATTTTCGAATAAGCAGGTGGCTAATAAATAAAACTTGAGTGTAAACTGATTACTGTTTATTTGAAAAATCAAGCCACGAATAAAAAGTAATTATGTATCGTTATGTTTACGATTGGAAACAAGATTAATATTTAAAAATTTGCCAAGTGCTTGTCAAGCCATGCACAATGAAGGGTTCCGAGTCATTGAAGGTAATCTGGTTAAAATTTCACCCCAGGTTGAAATAGGTACTAAAGTTGTATAGATACTACTACCGCCATCTATCGACACTACTAATATTATAAATGTGAAAGTTTGTGAGTGTGGATGTATGTTTGTTACTCCTTAACGCAAAAACGGAATTTTCGATGATAAAATGTTGTATGAAAACAACATTTTATTTGAAAAGACCTTTTCAACGATACCCCACATCGCGGGGTAACTAAAAAAAATATATACCCCCTCTTTCGATGTTGGGGGAGGTACCTCAAAAAAGTAATTATGCTACATTTTATATTTTTGATAATGAGATCTACTTTTAAAGTATTTTTGTACCAAATTACATCAACATCCATCAGAAACTGTAAAAGTTATGACCCTGTGACGGGTCGGGACAGACAGACGGACGGGACGGACAGACGGACGGACTGGATGATCGTATAAGGGTTCCTTGTAGGGACCACGGAACATTACATTTATGAGGTATATGTATATAATCACTTCTTAAAATAAAGCTAATTACAATATGACTTCTTTGTAAATAAGTATATTCCTGGAATGCCTCCTTTTTAACTGTTGAATATTTATCTTAGCGAGAGACTGTCTATATTTTATTAAAGGTTTATGTTAATTTTGAGTTGAATAGCAGTTGCCCGAGAAGTCGTTGGCACGATATTTAAAACTTAATGTGTCTACGTGCTTTAAAACGGCCTACTCATTTAAATACCCAAGCAATGTTACCTCGCCTACTTCCGTTTCCCATTTTTTGTAAGAATATCAAAAATCACTGAAACACATAGGTACGTGTACCTATTCAATCTGCTCAAATGAGCTATGAGCCTAAGAAATATAAAAAACAATCTTATCTCTCCGGTATAAAACTATTTTTTATAAATTATTCCCACTATTAACAATCAAATAACATGCCCTGACATGTTCTTATAACAAAACAGACCCCGAGAAACGGTCTTACCACAACAAAACCTTACTCCCTCATTTCCAGAGTGAAAAAAACGCTGGGATTTATTATTTTTCAGCTACCTAAATACATAATATAAATTTTACGGATTTAGATTTATATTGGCATCTGAACAAAAATAACACACCTTTTTTATAAAATACGTATCACCATGGATTTTATTTTCAAATATTTATGCGATGTTAAAAATAGTTTTGCACCATTGGGGTCTATTAAAAATAAATTAACTGGAAGGTGAAAGGAACGTGAAATGAAAGGAACTTATTGTCCAAGTTATACGGTTATAAGTTCGGTACATTTAGCAGGTGGACTCGGTCGGCGGTTGGTGAATCAGTCTGGAAAGGCTCCTATGATTTATTTGATTATTATATTTACTAGGTAGAAAATACAAAAATATTGTCTTAAGTTCAATAAATAACGATAAAAATATATATTTTTTACCCTCTAGTGCGTGATGTACCTGTGTTTTTTCAACTCAGCACATCAGCGATTATCGCAGATACTTAAAAACTAGCAAAAACACATTAAATGTTTGCTTTATCAAAAGTTATAACATTTAAGGAAATCAATTTGTGATATATGTTAAAGGGTGAACATTCTAGGAAACGAACATACGAATCGTAGATTCTAGGAGCCACACATGATGAACGTGAATGTTCCTTTTAGTAGGCAGACATCTTGAACCGAAGGAGGGAAACGTAGAAAAGAAAACTACGACTTTATTAATTTAAATGCATAGTTATAAATGATGCACTACTTACTTATACTACATTACTTATTTTGAGTCAAATTTTGCCAGGTGCGATTAATTTTTTTTGCAATGTATGAGATAATGTTTTGGATATATCAAGGATTTAGTATTAATCAAGGGTAAACAAATAGATTGCAGTTTTGATTGAGTTTTTTTGCAATTTAGTCTAATTTACAGTAAGGGTTTAGTTATCTTAATAAATACTGAATAAGGACCGGACCTACTATTCAGGGCTGCAGCATAAACTTTATCATTTTTCGTGTTACGCTTCACGCATTTACTAGGTTTATGCTAAAGAATTAGGGATACCAAAATCAGTAGATTGTTGTAGAAAATCAGTAGACTTAGCAACACTGCTTGGAGTTGTCTAGAGAGCCCTGTATGTCAAGCGAGCGAGGCGGTTCTCTGCCGTGTCTCATTAGCGAGGGCTCGCTGTATTTCGTTATAGATACATTTTTCTATTCTGCTCACTAGGTCAAGGATTTGTACCGCGCCGCGGTAAAGTCAAAATATAAAACTAAATATTTAGTAATATTACTTACATACATTTTATACCATTAAATTATAGACGGGATACTAATACGTTGTGTTGTGTAGAAGTTAGAAAACAAAGCTATTACTGAAATGGGTTTTTACCAGTATCATAGTGCACAGATAACGATCAAAGTAGCCCATTGTTGGCACTATTGCTATTACGAACAAAATTGTCTCAGATAAGTTCGCAAATAAAATAATGGAAGTTGAATGTGTGAAAAGAGTTTATCGCTTTATTGGATTTCGTCCGAGGACCGCTCATCCGGCCCCGGCTCGCGCCTTGATTAACGCACCTAATCTACTTTTCAAATCAGCCCAAATGGAATGATCCCAACTCGAAAAAAGATATTATCTACTATCATAATAATACCATTTGCATTTATCTCAGCAAAAAGTGGAAGTTTTACTTATGGAAAAAGGGAAATAACTACTAAGCCTTTTAACTAGAGTTCGCTGTGGGAGTTAATTTCATTCTCGATTTATTACTGGAATTGTATGTTTGTAGATAATAAATTATGTATACTCGTATAGGTAAGTATAAGAGATACGTGAGAAGCAGTCATATAACTTAGCTTAGACTACATAAATCTAACAATGCGAACTGAAATATAAATGTTAACTTCTGTGTTCCAGAAACATTTTGCCTTGTCGTTCCACCTTTACTTTAACTTCATCACCAGGGCGTTCCAATTCCAGTGTCACCATGTCTCGCCACGTCGTTGTTCCCATCTGCAGTTTTTGTCTTTCCTTATGTTGTTGTGTAACTCTTCCAAGGTGCTTGTTAGGATGTTGACTATTTGCGCAATTGTCTTACCAGAAGCCCCCATGATTCTCTTCTTCTCTATGTGCTCGAAGAACTGGGAATCGAATTTGTGTACTCTCGAGCCACTGAAACAAGGTACTGTCGCAATTTGATTGTAAACCCCTGATAGCAATCCTGTTTGATTTGCGCAGCTCATTTTGGAGTAGTACCGCATAGTAGGCAATGTTATTTTGCTCACGTCTTCACTAGTTCCTTGCCGTCTGAAACAAGTGCCTAACTCTTCTCTCGTGAACCATATTGAAATGTTAGTAATTTGAGCCAGAATAGACTAGTCCTCTTTGTATGTTCCGAAGATACTGTGATACAAGATTTGTGAAGCCTTCTCTTCTACGATTTTCCCTCCCACCGTGAATTTAGGTTTAATCTCACATGCTTTTTTATACGTATACCAGCCTCCTCTATTTACCTACTATCAGTACGACCTGCCTATTATAATGAATCTTCATTACCTCATATAGCCATTTGTAGGCAGCGGTACTTTTAGGTTCGTAATTATTATGTTACATGGATAGTATCTACATATACACAGGTTGTTTCAAAGTCCGAACTAAGAGGATTTTATTCGGGGCGCTACTAGGCCCTGTTCGCATGAGTATCGCATATAATTCAATGGTATTAAAAAATCATCGAAATTAGAATACATTTGTTTAATATTTTTCCCTATCAATACAACAAAAACTGTTTATTTCGATCCGATCTAAAAGGTTCCCTTCAATAGTTATAATACAGTATGTATAAGGAAGCTAGAGCTAAATGAGGCATCTACTAGTCCGGTTACGAAAGGCTAAATTTGAATTAGTAAGTACTTCTCCGAAACCTTTCATTTCTAATTAACACCATCAGAAATTACCACAGAGCTCATGAACGAAGACCTAAAATTTACCACACTAAAGAGAAAAGCTCCAATCGATTTGATTAACTAGTTAAGAATTGGGCAGGCGCCAAGACTGCCTACCCTGAATTAAATAATAGGGCGGTGTTACTGAACACTGACCTGCATGTCCATCAAAATCAAAGCCAAAAAAATTGTTGAATGTCGGCCAAGACAGATTGTAATAAGAAAAAAAAAGGAAATTACCACCAAAATAAATAAATATTGTCAGATCATAGGATAACATACCCATTAACGTGAGTTAAATAAATCTCTAATAAGTTTAAAAGTAGTGCTCATTTTGTGTTGTAGAGTATAAAGTGTAGACACCACAACAATAGGTAGGTATATAAAGATAACTATGTTATGAGATCAAAACTTACTTTGTATTACCAGAGCTTAGAGAAGTGGAAGCTAAAAGGTAGGATAAGTGCTGTCTAGCGTTTTGAGTATTGTGTCCGCTGCACAATAGTCTATTTTCGCCATCTGCAATCTGTTTTTATGCTCCAGTTGGCCTCAATAAGCAAGATTATAAAGTGCACTCATAATGTTCCTCCAGGCGGTTCGGATTTATTAAATTGAACACTGTATATACCTAGATTTCTCTTTGACACGTGTTTATGAATTGGTTATTGCTAGACGTAATATTAGATATTGTAATAAAATACCTATATCAAGTGATTTCTCTATATAAATTAGAGAGTGCAGTGCGTCGAATAAGAGAATGAACGAATTATATTTTTGTAAAATACAAACCCGCTGCGTCCGTATATGAAAAATATATCGTCTCCTAATTCCATACCAGCAATTTTCCGGTGAATTAATCAAACAAGTTTGTGTACATAAAGTACCTACTAACAGAAAATTTAAGGATGTTATAGTTTGTTTAAAAGAAGCCAGTAAGTAAGGCAAAATCAAAAGATCAGAATCAAAAGAAGAGCGAGCAGAAGTTGTCGGTAGAACATGTTAAACGGTTTATTTGTCTTAGGTTATCACAAAATTTTGGCACTGAACGAGTCACAATTATTGCGTAGCGCGTGCATTATACACACGTGCGCGTGCACCGCACAGAACCGGCACGATGTCGGAACGTGTTCGCGGTGCGTATCATACCGCCTGTAAGACTAAACGTGATTTAAGCCGGCGTATCCTACGAGACACTGCCCCCGCAGCCGACCGCCGCCCTCTGCCCGACTGCCTCCCGCTCCGCACTCGCAGGGCGCACCCCCGCATCTATACTTTATCTGCCTCGCCAATCCACCGGCTCCAAGTTGATGTCTCACACTTGACATATGCACATCAATCGTTTTATCGCGTTTGAAAGTGGTTTGGTATTTTGAAATCGAGATGGTTTGCTTTATCCCCCATGGAGGAACTGAAAATGTTGCTAATGCTTATGTTGCAAAAACTTATTTCGTCTAAGTAACGATTTGGGTAATGAATTAGTTCTAGGTATAGTAATCTATATAGTGCTTGACGCACGTATTAACGCTTTGCCAGGAAACCTCAATATTACGTCGATAAACCTAGGTGTATTTAGCGTATAGTTGTTATAGCAAACAAAATATTCATGAATGTAGAAT
Organism: Notodonta ziczac; assembly: GCA_918843915.1. Classification (NCBI taxonomy): domain Eukaryota; kingdom Metazoa; phylum Arthropoda; class Insecta; order Lepidoptera; family Notodontidae; genus Notodonta; species Notodonta ziczac. The sequence continues at coordinate 7,474,140 of OU974038.1, read as the reverse complement.
TTGATAAATCAAGGTTAGGATAGGACATACAATATTGATTTCAATAAGGAAGCAATAAGTTCTCAGCTGCTGATTTCTGCCCCATCGACAGACAACATTGGTCGTTATGATGATATTTTATAGTTAGAGGAAGATTGGATGCGAAGATTGGATGCTGGAATAGAATAATTACTTTCAGATTCTGCAAAGTACCGTTCTATAGCTTGTTTTAGGTGGGGCGGTTTGACGCGACGCGGCCGCTTTAAAAAAGGCATTTATAATGTATTACCGCTTTGGTAACCTTTGCAAATATAACCTTTGATCTTTGGACTGGCTAAACATACGAGTATTTTTTAACATGGATTTCTGATGTTTCTTCCAAAATACAAAATGGCGAATTCAACCATTGAGTTTTTATGAAAGCGTATTTATTATTTTCCGCAACCACCACATGTTAATAGTAGGATTCATTAATTCAATTTTGTGTTGCGTCAACTCAAAAACAACGAGGGTACATATTGGCATCACAATTTACAGACAGCTGGTAAAATGTAGATAAATTGCCTACCTATAAAGGCGACGGTATTGATATTCATATTAATTAATTGAAAGCTGGACCACACATTGGTTACACAGCCGCGCAGGGGTTAATATAATTCAGTAGTTAATAAATAAATATATCGGTACCCATTGTTTCTGTTTAATTTGAGTTGCTGAATTTCGCTTTTGCATACTGTATTATGTTTATTCGCATACTGTGCTTAAACTTCTGTTTGCGGTAGTGTGAACATTAAGCCGGGCCAGGCAAAAGACATACAAGACGAAGTTGTTATAGGTACTCATATGCCTACACCTTATATTGAATGGGCAATGTAATCAACACACTTGGTGAGATCGTTCTGTCTGCAAGAATAATCTGTAAGAAATACTTCAATTTTAAGAGGATAGGTAATAATAATAATATCGCCTGTCGCGCGGGCTCTGAACACGGGAGCGGGCTTTTTTGTTAAGTTAAATTCCACGCGGACGAAGTCGCGGGCTCAGCTAGTACAAAATAAAATGGTTGCGATGCAGCTCTGCCTAGTGCCTACCCATTATGAGCACGCGGGTGCTGACGTTCAATTTTAAAATATTTATAATGTAACGTATACGTAAACGTATTTATAATGAAATCAATCGCAAGTCTGTGAGTGATCTTGAATATGTATGCTATTTAACATGCCATTTTGTATTGGAATAGAAATAAAGAAAAGAAAGAAAGAAAAATACATTTATTCGACACACATTCAGCGCGAACTGTGCCGAAAGGTAATGACTCAGCGTGTGCTGGAGAAGAACGAGACTCCTCTAGCGCTGATTTTCAGCCAAACCCTCCTCAGTGGGTCATACATGTCACTGACTACCCAGTAGAAACAAAATATCCTATTAATATTATAAATGTGAAAGTTTGTGAGTGTGGATGTATGTATGTATGTTTGTTACTCCTTCACGCAAAAACTTCTGAACAGATTTGGATGAAATTTGTAACACAGATAGTTTATAACCGGGATTAACATATAGGATACTTTTTATCCCGATAATCCCGAAATTTTTGTTACGTTTAATACTAAGCGGACGTAGTCCGTGGGCACAGCTAGTATTAATATATACGAGGGTGGTCTAAAAAGTTTCCGACCTAACAAAGATACAAGAAATTTTCTCAGAATGTTTTTATTTATTTTTCAAGTCTCCTTGTCACTCTACACACTTCTCCCAGCGATGCTCCCATCTCTGTAACCCATCCAAATAGTACTCGGCGTATTTCTCTCCAAAATAATTGTTCACGAAGGTGATTGCCTCTTCATTTGACAAAAATCTTTGTCTTCCGAGCGCAATTTTTAGTTGACGGAACAAGCGAAGTCGCTCTAGTGATTAAAGCGGATGGTCAAGCAGTTCAAACCGGAATTCGTAGATTTTCGCCATGGCAACCGCTGAGGTGTGAGACGGTGCGTTGTCTTGGTGAAACAGGATTTTTTTTTCTGCAGATGTGGCCGTTTTTCCGTAAGTTCTGCCTTCAGCTTGTCAAGTAATGATGCGTAGTATGCTTCTGCAATGGTTTTTCGTTTTTGAAGATAACTGATTAAAATAACTCCATGACTATCCCAAAAAACAGTCGCCATCACTTTCCCTGCCGAAAAAACAGTTTTTGCTTTTTTCGAGTCGGCTCCCCCGCAGTCCACTGTTTCGATTGTATTTTTGTTTCAGGCGAATAATGGTGTATCCAAGTTACATCTACAGTAATTAATTGGTGCCAAAACTCGGATTTGTTGCGCCTAAACTGCGCCAACAGAGCGTTGGAAATGTTCATTCGAAGACGTTTTTGGTCTAACGTGAGCAAACGCGGCACCCAACGCGCGGACAGCTTTCCCATGTCTAAATGTTGATTTAATATGTGACAAACACGTTCTTTTGACATGTCCATAGCCTCTGCTATCTCTCTCACTTTAATTCGGCGGTCATCTAGCAATTTGGTGAACTTATGCGATGTTTTTGTCGGTAGTTGCAGTTTTTGGACGTCCCGAACGTTCGTCGTCTCTCAAGCTCTTACGGCCACGTTTAAATTCAGCTGCCCAAAATTTAATTGTGGTAAATGATGGTACAGCGTCCCCATACACAGAATCCAACTCATCTTTGATTTGCGTAGGCGTATTGCCTTTCAAAAACAAATATTTAATGACAGCTCAATACTCGATTTTGTCCATTTTCATAAAAACACTCCCATCAACTCACTCAAACGACTGTTACCTAACAACTGCGCGTCCAAAATGGCTGAAATTTTGGTGAGTTATTGTCAACAGATGAACAACGAAATTCACAAGCTTTTATTAACGAGTGTTGCTATCTTCATGTTGAGGTCGGAAACTTCTCAGACCACCCTCGTATAGTTAATAAAATGAAATAGTAATAACATTGTAAAGATTTCTCTCAGACTTGAGATCGATTTATTAATATGGGGTTTAATTGACTCATTTAAGCATATGCTATAACTACCTACTTATTTCCAGATGATGAAAATAACTGACGTTATTGAGAAATATTGAAGCTAGGTATGTGCTTTATAACATATAAGAGAAATACAGTTATTTAAAATTTAAATGTTATCTAAAGGTTTTTAACAGCAGTTTCAATATTTAGTACGGCAGTATTTTTGTGGTGTGTTTATTATTTAAATCCTTTGACCGGAAATGTTTACCACATACTATACGGGATGAAAATTTTAAACGCCACGTGCAGGGAAAAGTACTCTAAATAACGGATATAGCAAATTTTACTCAAAGGAACCATTCACTTATTTTAAAAAGTAATAAGCTAAATATCATGTCATGTTTTTTAAAATACGCTTGCTACACCGGGGAATCAACCGGCTAAAATTCGAAAAAAGAAGTTCACGTGACTTGGGAATTTACGCAACAATGCGACAACTTCTATTATGACCGAAAATGTATATACAGTAATGTTGGAGTCCAACGTCATCAAGCCTTAATAGATTTTTGTTTACATATCAGCATCATACAACATTATCTCTGCTGAACCTACATATAGAACAGATATAATCGTAGTGTTACGGGCGTACATCCGGACACTGCGGCGACAGCCTGACCCGATTTCTGCTTTTATTTTAATCTAGCTGTACCCGCGACTTCGTCCGCGTGTAATTTCGGTAAAAAAAATGAATTGAACAAAATATGTTCCTTCAATTCACATAGTTTACGAAAAGTTAATAAACCTTATGCTAAGTTTAATCTCTTTTTTATGTTTCTCTAAATTAATTGTAGTCTAAGTTACTGCTTATAACATCAGTTACTCTTGGATTTCATGTTTTGACTTTTTTACGGGGAACCCTAATTGTTTTTCTCAAATTAAAAAAGCCTAAATTACTCCTTATAACGTCAGCTATCTGTCAGTGAAAGTCCCGTCAGAATGGGTCCAGAAGCTTCGGTGATTACAAGGAACAAACATACAGACAAAAAAATATAATCGCGTTTTTGTAATAAGTACCGTATGTACTTTCGTATGCATTCAGTGAAAAGGTGTTATTTTGATATTACAAACAGACACTCCAATTTTATTTATGTGTTTATATAGACTAGTGATGTAACGAATGTTGGATTTTTGACATTCGCGAATGCGAATGCGAATGTTGACTTTATATACTGAAAAAAGTAAAAATTAAAAAAATCCCGATGCGAGAGCGCTGCTCCGCCATTGCGAAAAAATATAAAAAAACAAATCTACTTTTAAATAATTTAGCGTTATTGAAAATTCTTCCCCGGGGCTGCTCCCGTCCACCTCAACCAGAGTTATTACATGAAATTGAATCATAATTGATAATATTTTACTAGGAATTAAACCTCCGTTGCATCAATATAGATTCGTTGTCTATTCTAATGTCAATTAATATAATGTCATAACAAAATAATGTCTCATAATTTTACACAGATTTTCTGTTGATTATTGTATAAATTTGATGAAAAGGTCGTCGCATCGGGGGTTTTTAAATTTTCAATTTAGAGTTATAAAATACTTTTAAGGTTTCTTTGACAGTTTATTAATATTAATCGGGAATTAATATTTAAAAACTGTCGGAGATACCTTTTTTTACGAAATATTGAGCTTCAAAGTGGCCTTTTTTACGCGGATAGCAAGATTCATGCTTTGACTTAGAACAACATGATAAATGGTTTGTTATAGTAGATATAAAAACCTCTACTTTCAAAATGGATATAATTCATTAAAATTAAATGAAAGTTTGGACTGAGTCTCAAACCCACGCACCCCTGCTTATGCACCCAGTCTAATCACGACTAATTATTTGAATTAAAACTCCTATTGAGAACTTTAAAGCAGTCCAAAAAGAAAATAAAACTTTATGTCACTTTTGCTTAAGATGTCTATGAATGCCGGTTTAATAAATTTAATAACATATTTTTTTACTATTTTATTTATACGGTAGCCAATAGTTTATTCATTTCGCAGAAATTAATAGGTTACGAGAGCCGCCGTATTCAATGTTTCATATCAATAAAAGATACATCACTTTTATTTTTCGGTGTAACCTAAAAACAGTGCTATAAGGACCAACCTACGAGTATTTTGTTTAAAAAATATATAATTCTTACTAGGTGTATTCCTTTTTGTTTTTCCAAAACATTCGCCAAACATTCGCTTAGATTCTTGCGAATGCGAATGCGTATGTCAAAAAGTATGCGAATATTTGCGAATGCAAATGCGAATGTAAAAAAAATATGCGAATATTCGCGAATGCGAATGAGAATGCGAATATTCGTTATATCACTAATATAGACGTTTCGGACTTTCAACATGATCAAACGCCAACTGTTACGAACAGGACACTGGTAAGAACACCACTAGGTAGCTGTTATTGAATCAACAAGGTTTTGCTTTGTAATGAACATCACCACACCTTAGCGACCGACCACTCGCCACTGGCTGGAGATTAAAGTCAGCTAATTTATTAGAGACAATCAGGTTCACGTGATGTTTTCGGTTAGGCCAATGAAAATTTTGTATGTGTTGAGATTATTATTAATACACCTACTCATTCATACGTAGCCTACCAAGAGCCTACCGACCTCGGAACCAAAATTATTGCGATCTTACCGCGGAGCGACGAAAGCAGATCTAAAATTATTGCGATCTTACCGCGGACCGTACCCTCGTTGTGGATTCACAATTCGTCGAGTTACTTACCCCACTTATTTTCAGGATATTTTCTGTCCTTTAAAAATATTATAACCAGTGATATATATGCAGTAAGTAATTATATTGATTACTAGTTTCTGCCCGCGACTTCGTCCGCGTAGACTTAAGTAATATTCTATGTGTTAATCCAGGTTTTTTTTTTTCCGGGCCTCTATGGCCCGGCCGCGTTCACCTCTGATATGGGGGTCAGACTCCTTACTTATGTTAATCCAGGTTATAAACCGTTCAGTAGTTCTTACGTAACAAACATACATCCACACTCACAAACTTTCGCATTTATAATATTAGTAGGACTAGCTGACCCGAAAGACGTTGTCCTATGTTAACTTTGAATAATTAATTCGAATTGTTCCGCTCAACTTTCTTCATTATTTCTTTCATAAGAACCTTCTTCTGATTATTATAATAAACACAATAAAATAATTAGCGAAATCGTTCCATCCGTTCACGCGTGATGCGATGACTAAGGAAATAGAGATTCATATTTATAATAGATAAAATAGTACATTGTTACCCTAGGGGTGAAGGTAACTTATTTAGTCCGGACAATAGTTCGAGGGACAAAATAAGTATTTCACCGGAGGTAAACACTGTGCTTTTCATTACGAGTACAAGGAAAGTAAAAATAAAAACAGGAATTAGCTAAATAAATAATGCAATGAAAAGTATGAACAACACTCTACAACTCGAAAACGGCAGGCAACTTCAGACCTACTTTCCGAGTATGAGTAATGAAAAATCATTTTTCAGTAAGTAGTACCTACCTACAAGCGGCCTCGCTCTTCAGTCATAGCAGCACACAGGCCCCGAGAACAATACGCATTGGAACCCTTGAAGTGCATATGGAGCGACATCTGCCTGATATATATCTCTTTGTTAAGTTAACTTAATTAAGCTTAGGCCGTTTCCGCTGTCACCAGCAACGAGATGAGGCTGCCGAGATATTGTGATACAAACATGAGTGCTATAGTCGGCGCGGGCTGCATCTCGGCCGCCGGGATTTGAGTGCCTAGTTGTTGTGCACTACAGTTAAGCACACACGCAATATTATTGTCAACGTGGATATATATTATATACATTTTTTTCTCATTGAATTATATTTTAATTTTAATTAGGAAGCATAATAATTTAATTTGGGAACTCTAAAAATATGACAAATTATGTTTAATAAAATTAAAATTAAGATGAAATAAAATAAAATAAACACCTACGCCTAATTAAACAAATCCCGTCCGCGTGGGATGGTGGCTCGCTGTATTGACAAGCTAATTTTTTGAGCAAGGAAAGAGCCAGCCCTCTTGTCACCTGTGGCTGTAACCAGTCTGGGGGTATTTTTGATAAACAGCACTTTAGCACTATGACTCCATGGGCCAAGCGTCTCCACGGCAAACGGCACGAACACATAATTGCTATAAAACAGTACATATTTGCGCCGCTTGCCGAGGTCCGCCTTCTCAGCCGCAGTTCCCACTGCAGCCGCAGATTCCATGAGATGGGCCGGGGCCAGAGTGTCCACACACGTGGCATCCCACACAAGTGGACGACCCCGCTCCAGGGAACCAGCGTCATACCATCGGGTCTCTTGCCATCATCCCTAAAAACCCCGGAGGGTTCAAGGATCAATGGAACGCTGATAGTGGCAAGAGCCCTTTTGATTATGTCGTTCAGGGAGCCATGGCGAGAAAACCTGCCTCCGCTTCTTTGGCATGAGAGCCCATGCAGACCAGACTGATCGACCTCCACTCTACATGAAGCCAATATCCGGACTCCTTTTCGCATAACGCTAATAGCCTTGCGTGGTCACGGCCACTGATTAAATTTGCGAACAGAAATTTTTGGGTAATTAGTACCAATGGCCCGTCCCAAAGTAGTTGCAGATTTAGTTCCTTCGGGATATCGTCACTGGGACAAATTCGTTTCCAGGTTTCTATGGCCTCTGTGGCACCAGAGACTAGGACCGTGCTGACTTTTAGAATCCTAGTGCACAGGTCACTTACACTGTGCACAGAGGCGAGAAATGCTGGAAGGGTTACACTTGACATTTTTCTTACGCCGATGCCACCATTATTACTTATTCATTATTCCTTATTGGCAAAGTTGCCTGCGTCCAGGAAAAATGATTTAAAGATAAATTTAGAATTTTCTCCAGAGTGTCCTTAAAGGTGGCATCCATTCGAGCTGGGCCGAACTACCAATTGCATTAATTTAAAATTATTTAACTTTCCGATTATTTCTCATGATCCTGTCTCTAGGTGATTATTTCTGTAAAATACAAAGTTAACGTAGTCGTGAATAAGAATAACTAGTAGGAAAGTGCCTACTAACAATCAAGTGTGTAATAATAATGATATGAAAATGATAACGACAACACCTTACCAAAATGTCCTTGAATATTAATTCTTATTTTTAATCCATTAAGTATTATAAAACCGAATGTAATGGGTATTAAGTTTCAAAGTCGAAATCAGGTCTAATTCACTAAGGCCCTTTTATAAATTTAAATGTCATTCGCTGCCGCGGTCCCAAATGCGCATGCCAAGATGAACCCGATACGGCAGAATGCGTCAAGCTCTTTTCATGATGCGAAAGGCGTTTGCTTGAGTTTTGTTTTATTATGTATAAATGGGTGAGTGGATTTAGGCAATAGGAATCCCCTCTGCACAATGACTAGTATGACTATCCTATTCTGGCAAACGCATGAATTGATTACCTACTCCTGTACCTAGCACATCGGAATTTGGGCATACTTCCCCTGTCGCATGTTATCTATTCTAACACGTCTGTGATTCGAACAACTTTCACCTCTTTGATTCCGTTTCAAAGCCATATTATGTAACGATAAAACATTATTTATTTTGCACATCTACATGTTACAAAATTTGAGGAAATATTTTCCATATATAAACAACTGACCTTTCCTCAAAGCGAATGCTGGAGCGACTGATGTCACTCCAGGCGCTCATCGATCTTCCTCGCCCGCGATGATAGACCGCAGAAGATACGGCAGAAGCGGTCGGTCGGCGTTCCAACTCTACTTCGGGCGGGAAGTTGACTTTGGTGGAGCCGCGTGAGGAGGGCCCTTCGGCCGATTCTCCTCCTCCCGAAAGTTCCATTTCGAAGGCGGCGTATTCGGGCGCTTCGTCTGCCTCTCCGTCACTGCCGTCGCTGGCCGCCGAGAGCGCCTCATACCCGTAGCCAGGGCGGACGGCCCCGGCGGCGCCGCCGGCCGCGCCGGCCCCGCCGCGGCCGCACTCCGCGCCTGCAGCCAGCCTCGGCGAAGCTTCGATTCGACTCAATGACGCCGCTTTTACTGACTGTCCACGTACATGCAATGGCAAACTTTTAGTCGGATAATGATTTGAGTAACGTAGTTTGCTGTGACGAAACGTGGTGACGCTTTTTCCTCCGCTAAAATATAACAGTGATGCTCACGCTATTGTTTGTGTATAATTTAGGATTTTTTGAAATTGTCTTTCACTTAATCAAATTGATCTGCACAAAAATACATTTTTAACACTCGACGAGAGTTCAGCTATTATATTTTTATGAGCAACGTCAACATCGCAAACGTTTTTGTTTATGATATGGGACGAGATTTTAAATTTACCGCGACGGATCGCTCACTTCAACGACGTCCATAAAACTCTACACACGACTCGAGTCCTCACTAATAACGTATTGAGGCGCCGCACGTTTCGTGACTTGATCCGCGTCCACCACTAAAGTATTAATGATCCAAAGAGTAAACTAAAAACGACAGACGAACTACAATATGTCCAGATTCCTGCGCTCGCCTTACTGTTCGCCTTGTGACCCTTGTGCCGCCAAGCGCTTATCAGGTTTTGTTAATGGGGGTGGCTAAACAATAAAAGCGTATAGATACTACGTTTCATACATAAGGTAGGTGCTGTGAAGTGAGCAAGATGTGGGCGCACTGGAGTGAAGTGCGCCCGGAGGGCTCCGGGCGCGGCGCGGTGGGGCGCGGTGGGGCGGATCGATCGGCCGCCAGCCGCCCTCCGTAGTGCGGGCGCCCACCGCTGCAGCGCTATTGTGTCTCTTGTCATAAATAATAACACTTGCGTATAATATGCCATTATTTTAACTATGTTGCTAACTCGCATGTGTATATTTACTACTATTCCACTCAGTTGTAATAAGTTGTTTTGACTAGGTTCCTCTTTTTTCAGAGTCCGTAGTCTGCCATAATAAAATATTAATTAATTTTAATGCGAAGAGGATTATTACTTCATCAAAGTTTTTGTGGAGCAATTTATTCACCTCGGCTTGGGAATTTATGAATCTTTGACATCTCACATAATATTCGAATGCTAAACAATTTACTTTTAAAGAACTTTTATTGAACGGAGATCAACGCATCACCACCTAAGCCGAGAAAAAACCTTAAAGCTAAAACATACGCTGTAACCTAAACCTATTGAGCGTTTAGTTTGGCGTAGGTATATTATGATTAAATTGCATTAAGTCTTCAATCACGAAAAATCTTTGTCATAGGTATTATGACTAGGTGGATAATGGAACTATACTTCAACATCAGTTTAAATTACTTAAAGCTAGTTCTGCAAAAGTTATGTCTGCATTAGTAACGAATAGAACAATACGATTAAATAATAGATATTTGCGACACCTTGCTTTTAAAGATCCTTAAAAATATTGGTATGTCTTGTAGATGTCCTATGTGGCTTACTTGCGTACAAGGAAAATTTACAGTCAGTATGGCGGTGCGATGAACACCGAAATACGTCTCGTGAGGAGGGGGACGAAATCTCGACGAGAACTACGCTGACTAAATAGGTATGCAGAATAATGCACGCGCATACCATTTCACCAGTGCTCTCGCCTAGCCCATCGAGGAGGCGAGGCACAGTCTCGGTTGGCGAGGCGTCAATACGGCACAAGCACAGTACGGAGAAGAGGTTGTTAACAAAATTTCACGCGCGACAAAAATAATAAATAGGTACGAACGACGAAAAATAGAAATAAACTATTTTACAATCGAAAAATCTTAGTGTAAACTTTGAAATAAAAGCACGAGATAATGAACGCATTATATTAATTACGAGTTTTCGTATATACATGTCATTAGAAATCTTATTGTCTAAGTGAGTCCTAGGGAAATAAATACAATCAACGTTTGTGGTTTAGAGCTATTTTTAGAATATTCACAAGAAAAACATGACTATAGAAATCTGACGATTTGAAAACTACTTATCACAGGCTGCTTTGCGAAAAGGAGTCGTATGATATGGACAAGTTCGGCGCGTCGAAGTATCGCATGTAACTGTCACGTTCGTCCCAGGGATTACGATTTATTCGCTATTACGGACCTCTGCCATCTCCTGATCTGTACTCTGTGAAATATCAAGTGCGGTAAAATCTTCCTCTAGAGAAATTGACTCAATGCGAGACAATTCTATCATGAGGAGGACGAGTACACTAATCTGATACCCTAGGAAAGTACCTAACCTCTTCAGCCCCAAAAACACTTTTGTGCAGGTGGGCAGCATAACAGGTCGAGTTTTTAGAATGGATCACGATGTCATCAACGTAAGCAAAGCAGAAATAAAGGCCACGCACGACCTTGTCGATGAAGCGCTGATAAGTTTGACCAGCGTTCCTCAAACCAAAACTCATATACGGATATTCGTATAGTCTCAAGGGTGTAATTATCGCAGTCTTCTACAGGGTTAACAGGGGTCTGCTAATAAGCTTTTACTAAGTCAATGGTGCTGAATACCGTGGGTCAAGCCAGGTTTTGACCAAAGTCACCGATGTGCCGAACTGGATATCGATCCGGAATGGTGCGGACGTTGAATGCACGATAATCACCGCAAGGACGCCACGACGAATCCTTTTTAACACTATCAGTAAAAGGAAAATAAAACACCAGGAAAAGCACCACAAATTGTCTAGCCTCTCATTTAGCCGATACCGTAGGTGTACCGTTATTGTCTATTAAGTAACCCTCGTTGTCGCTCTAAGAAAAACCTTGCGTAGCAGCAACCGCTCCACCTACTCCTTACAGGGGAACTAGGCAGTCAGGAAAGGTAGGCAAGCTAGGAGGCGAGCTGCCTGTACTACTGAACCTTTCGTTCGAAACACTGAAACACAGAAAACTATGTTTTAATTTCTTTAGGGGTCACCAATTTGCGAAATAAATACAATCAAAGTTATAGAGCAAGAGCCAGGGATGGCCAGGCGTTCGTTATTTTATAAAGCTGAAAATTCCTCAGAGCATGTCCCCAAAACAGGTAAGAACGATCAGCGAGTATGGAGTTGGGATTGTGGTTACTTGGGCAGTTAACAAGAAGTAAAGGTGTATAAAATAGTACCTCAAATTCGATAAAGCATAAAGCATAATTTTTATATATTTCCTTCGGAATAACATTAGAAGTCACGTCATCCATTGCCGGACACTTAGTACGGTTTCAACCCCCTGCCAGACACCCCTAAACTTCAATAAATTATGATCATACTTTCGTCATAGTATAACGCTGGGTTTTACATATGTTACGTGGGGACCTATAAAAAATGTTATCTCAATAGCCGGACGGTTTCAATGGTTTTTAAATCTTGCCAGACACATTAAAAGTCTGCTGTAGGTGCGAGCGCGTGGCGACTACTGTTCAGGAAATGCAATCAAAAATAGTTTTATTATGTTCATAGCTATCTAATATAAAGTACAAAAGGTTTATTTATTATTATAAACCATAAAAAAACTATTATTACATGTCAAAAAATATTTACAAAAATACTACTACTGTCCGTAGCTTGATCGTCGTCTACATTACCTTCTTCATTAGATTCAGTAAAAAAATTACTTAATTCAAACAATTACGAATAATTAATAAATTATGTATAACAATTAGACATAATAATTGCATACATACCTGATTGAGTTTTGAGCGAATCACTAACACAACTTGGTAGCTGATCCCCTTCAAACCATTTAAAGTGGTATTTGTCAGTAAAAAAGTCCAGGAAAAATATAATTAAGCGCTTTTAACGTTTCACTCCTGAGCACGCGCCTCCCCTCAACACGAGGGGGATTCAAGCCATAATCCACCATGCTGGCCCAGTGCGGGTTGGCGGTTAGATCTTCTCTTCTCGTTAGATTTGACGGCCTCTTAAACTAAGTTCAATTAAATTTAAGTAGGGGATTTGATTGACCTTTGAGAATACGAAAATAACGGATAGGGGCGTCTTAAATAGTTAAGAGCCTCTCAAATAGAGTGAGCTTTGAGTATTCGGCCGTAAGACATGCAGGTTTCCTCACGATGTTTTCCTTCACCGTAAGCAGGTTATAATTATATAGATATTATGATGATTCACACATAGATTTTGAAAAATACAGAGGTGTGAGCCGGGGTTTGAACTCAAGACCTCAAGGCTATCACTGCGACCATTTTCCAGTACCCAGCCATTATTGTTTGGTTGATACGAGTATATATGGTTTGATTTTTCAGATGAGCATTGCTCCAAATGGTACATAATATAGTTAGCTTACCGAAATTCCCGCAATATTTCGATTTTGCAAGGTCGTAGGTTGCTCGCAGTGTTGCCGGACCGTACGATAATTATGGGGCGTACGATAATTTGGCCATGGGTACGTTGTACGATAGCGGGTAGCTAAATGATGGGAAACGTATTGACATGAATCAAAACTATGACTTCCTTTCCAGAAGACAGAAGTGGTTTTTGTGGTTTATAATAATAATATACATTTTGTACTTTATATTAGATAGCTATGAACGTAATAAAACTATTTTGGATTGCTTTTCTTGAACAGTTGTAGCCACGTGCTCGCACCTACAGCAGACTTTCAATGTGTCTGGCAAGATGTAAAAACCATTGAGACTATTGAAGTAACATTTTTTATAGGCCCTCACGTAACCTATTTAAAACCCAGCTTTATACTATGAAGAAAGTATTATCATAATTATCTTAAAGTTTAGGGGTGTCTGGCAGGGGGTTGAAACCGTACTAAGTGTCCGGCAATGGATGACGTAACTTCTAATGTTATTCCGAAGGAAATATATAAAAATTAAGCTTTATGCTTTATCGAATTTGAGGTACTATTTTACACCTTTACTTCTTGTTAACTGCCCAAGAAACCACAAGCCCAACTCCATACTCGCTAATCGTTCTTACCTGTGTTGGGGACATGCTCTGAGAAATTTTCAGCTTTTATAAGATAACGAACGTCTGACCCTCGCTGGCTCTTGGTATATTACTGGTTTAGTGCTATATTTAGATTGGTCACAAGAAAAACTTGTATAGTAAAATACATATATTGTCAATTTGGGTCTTGTAATAAAATAATTTGTTCACATAGAAGTTACTACATAATAACTAGGTTCACATTAAACAAAAATATACTACATAAGACACTGTGATACATAAAAATTATAACTTAAAAAGAATACGAGGGATGCCTTTTAAGTTTTGTCGTTTGAAGAAAAAAACACAACTAGAACCTTATAGTACTTTTTATTGTTTTTCAAAGTATTCACCACGTAGCTGAATACACTTTTCCATTCGCTCAAACCAGTTATTATAACATTTATACCTCTCTAAAGTGGGGGTGTTCAAAATGGCTGACTTGAAAGCGTCGACTGCTTTTTCACCGGACTGGAACCTTTGACCACGAAGACTTTTCTTAATTTTAGGAAATGTAAATAAATCGTTAGTGCTTAGGTCAGGACTGTATGGAGGATGATCAAGAATTTCTACTTTTTTCTGCTTCAAATACTCAATCGTTTGACGAGCGCTGTGTGAGATTGCGTTGTCGTGGTGCAGGATGATGCGTCGCTTTGAGTTAGATTTTCGAAGTTGGCGATGACTTGTGGTAAACAAACTGTGGTATACCACTCTCCATTAACCGTTCTACGATCTTCAAGTGCAATAGTCGCAATATGGCCGGTTTTTCCAATGAACGTGGCCACCAACTTCTTTGAAGTGCTTCGAGAACGAACAACTTTAGTCGGTTTTGGCTCGTCTTGAAAGACCCAGATTGTAGATTGTTGTTTGGAATCAGGATCGTAGGCATAGATCCAAGATTCGTCACCACTGATGATGTCGTAGACGTGATTTGACTCTCCTTGGTTGAACCTTTGCAGAGTTTTCTTACACCATCTGACGCGGGCCGCCTTGTGATCGTCGGAAAGCAGATGCGGTATCCAACGGCAAACTAGCTTTCTTACACCAAGCGCTTCATGCAAGATTTTCTGAATGGTTGTCCCTGAGATGCCTAATAGAACCTCTATCTCTTGATACGTCACATGACGATCTTCGAGAATTTGTTGTCTCACAGCAATGATGTTATCTTCAGTGAAGGCGGATTTTGGCCGTCCTTCGCGAGATTTGTCACTAAGAATAGTATGTTTACGCTGGAATTATAAATACCAGCGTTCGACTGTCCGCAGACATGGGGCTTCATCACTGAACACAGATGTTAGCTCTTCAAAACACTGAAGCCGTGTCAGGCCTCTTCTAAAGTTGTAGAAAATTATTGCATGAACATTTTCCTTAGGAAGATTCATTTTCGTACGTAACCTGACAGATTCTAATCGACGCTGTGACTAAACAATAGCATTAATCCTAAAACTTTCAATTGTTTTGAGATTCGAAATTTAAACACATTCGAATATAGAACAGTTCCAAATTCAAAATTGCCGGGAAATATGGAAACGACAGAACTTAAAAGGCATGCCTGGTACTGTTAAAATTTGAAAATAAAAAATATGACCAAGGCTGGTCCTAAGGTCCTCTTTCTACATTAAAAGTCCAGTATTTCCAAATATTAAGTGATATATTTCTTGTCTGTTCATGAATACATGTTTCTTTCAGTTGTATGACAGTAGTGTATAAAAAACAATACATACATTCTTCTAAAAAAAACGTATAATATTTGTTTTCTAAAGAAGAAATATATAAAACAATATATCCAATGAGGATTCAACAAATACAAATAGCTTCTATAGAAATAGGTTCTATTAACAACATGACTGTCGAAATCGGACAACTTGGAATCTTTAAATTTTACTCATAAGAACGTATCACCTGCATACTAGTAAAAAAAAACACAAAAAGGAAGTCGACGCCACAACTCTGTTGTATGCAGCCAATAACCCTACCTAATACAACCTCCTCATAACAGTAAACACGTTCAGTAAAGATTTACGTGGTTAATACATTTATTTAAAAGATAGAGGACAAACTATTTGACAATGGAAATGTAACGAGTCAAAAATGACCAACTTCTTATTTCAAGTTTGCATGTCAGTGGGACAAAAAAGCCTCACGATGAATCAACAGCCAGCAATGTTAAACTCAAAAACTTACCGATCTCTCTTATAATCTCACCGACCTTATTAGCAGAGCGACGTGGGAGAACTTCATTTGATTGTTATCACTGGAATTTAAGCACTTTAGTCCAAGTCTTATTTAAGAGAAAACACTTCCTATGACTTTGCTTATGAAGCACTACTCACAACTGTTTTTTTAGGGTTCCGGACCTTAAAAGGAAAAAACGGAACCCGGATAGGATCACTTAGTTGTCTGTCTGTCATGATTTTTTTTCTCAGAAACGGATAGATATATCAAGTTGAAATTAATATCAAATATCAAACGCTATGGTCCCTTATAGGTGTAAAAAAATAGCCTTCTAAGACAACGCAATCAAGAACATCAGGTCATTTATGTCGCATATTTTGGTACTTTTTGAAAATTCACTAATCAAAACAAAGGAATCAACGCACAGCCGAAACCGCTGGTGTCAGAATCATTAAATTTGGGCAGTAGGTACCTTTCATACCGTAAATATCCACTAAGGTAGGATTTTGTAACATTCCACCCCCAAGTGTATAAAATAGGAGATGAAAGTTAAAAAAAGGCTCAACTTAGAGCCATGAAATTTAGTATTAAGGTACAAATAAAAGATATAATTTTCAGCGTTTTATAAAACTTCAGCCCTAAGTGTGTGAAATAAGGGTAAACAGTTTGTATTGGGGTCCTGAATTTGAGCCGTAAACGTGGCTTTAGGTAGATCTTGCTGTAAAAACATGAAACACTGTGCAGAAAATCTAGAAAAAATGAGGACACTAGTACATGACACTACATTGCAATTAAAATTATAACCGGAGAAATGGGTTCACTAAATCACGAGCTACAGCCGACCAAGTTAAAGTGCAGATAATTCCCCGACTTTTCTAAATAAACTCAATACTGAGATACAAAAAAACAACCGCAAATACAACTTTGTTTCTTTTGTTTCACTACTTTGGTTATAGATACGAGAAATCTTCGCTATTGAAATGGGTCCGGAAGCCTTCATTGTGCATGTCCTGATGTGCACTGCCCGGTTTTTTTTTCACAGAACTGTCACAATATTTCAAATCACACAAATGTTCTTTTTATAAATAGTTATAATAAAGCAGAGTGCAACCTACTTTAACATGCAATTCTCGCCCATGATTCCGCTCACAAATTAATGAAATACCACGTCAACCTTTAAAAGAACTTGTATATCACCCGATGCGATAAAAGTTCTAGTGGCATGTACTGCCGCCTCGCAGCCACCTTTGCACCCAAAACCTAACTGAAGGGGTTGAAATTTAGAGCTTAAACGGGAGATAATATGTTTGCATGCTATTTTGGAAACAAGTCGTCTAAGAGTTGCAATTGGACGGATGCCCTCGTCCTTTTTATTGAAGGCACATCGTCTCGCACCATAGAGGATCGGAAGGAATGAGTGGATGACCTTACCATTCAGTATCAAATTGCACAATTTGGTCAGGTTACTTAAGAGGACACCACCGGCATCACCGGCGGATACACCAACCAAATCTTTCAAGTATTGGGGTGTGATTCCGTCGATGCCGCCTGTAGTGTCGCTTGGGAAAGAGAAGATAGCGGCCAGGACGTCTTCGTCTTTTATCTGCAAATTTTGATTATGTATGGGTGGTCCGGTAGCTGTGTGTCTGTGTTGGGTGAGGGATGTTTACTGCGAAGAGCTTCTAGCGTTGCGTCATTAGGGGGTGCGTGAGTGTCATTAGAAAACAGGAGACGGGCTGCGTTTCTAATGTCTCCATCTTGAACCTTAGATTAAATAGCACGTGCTATATTTAATGTCGTGTTGAAGGTGATGGGTGCGGGGTAACTGTAAATTAAAATTACAATTGTTAGTGCAGTATTGTTTTAATTTTTTGGTCAGCGAGATATTACTTGTTTTATCGACATGGAAATGTCGGTAAGCAAAGCAGAAGAGATCTTGCCAGGATTTTTCAGAATTTTGAAGGAATCTTTCTATGCACTTCGCTAAGGACCTGGCTAAAAAAATTCTCTCCCCTCTAGGAATCCGTTTCACCAATGGAATGGAATGATTCAGCCGAGAGATGAGTTTTTAGAAAGGAATCGTTGGTTGTCAGTTACTATTGCCTGAGGATGACACGGAAGGGACAGCGATATGGGATGAAAATGGCAGCGACAGGTGTGAATGTTGAGACCCCTGCGACCTTTGAAGAGTCTCCCAGTACGGCACTGGGGGCATGCTAATAGCTCTTGTAGCGGTTGCGAGGCACCAGCTGACATACGGGCCCAGGAAAAAAACACAAGTTGAATATATGAATGCAATGAAAACTAAAATAATTAAAGGTATTAAATAACTAACTAAAGTAAAATATGCACATGCAAATCACCATCCAATAACCTCGGAAGAAGTTATCATGGCACGACGAGAAAGAATGTTACGAAAATTTATGAAATTGAAGGCACTGGAGGTTTTGTCAAAACACTAACATCATTGGTGGATTTTCGTTTTAAAGTCAAAAGTGGACTTCGTTGATTGGCTACGAAGTTGTTGGCGTACTTCGTGGTACATTAAATATACTTTCATCTGAATTACCACTTCCAAGGATATCTAACTTTGTTATTGGTTTCACTTTATTATTTTCGAAAGTTTCCGATTTTTCAAAATCTTGCAAAATTTCAAAGGCATTTTTTTC
Source organism: Notodonta ziczac (assembly GCA_918843915.1). Lineage (NCBI taxonomy): Eukaryota > Metazoa > Arthropoda > Insecta > Lepidoptera > Notodontidae > Notodonta > Notodonta ziczac. The sequence continues at coordinate 7,455,376 of OU974038.1, read as the reverse complement.
AAAAAAAAATTAATACCTACTATGGTATATCACTATCATTTAATTTAATGATAGGTTTTTTCCATGACTGTATTTTTAAAAGAAGGTAGGTTTGTTGTCTTCTTGGTTTTACTGTACATGTGGAGGTATTTGGTAACAATGATAGTTTATTTGTCAATTTCACTGAACGCATAGAACATCTAATATCGGTTTTTAATTGGTTAGCGGATAGTAGTTCGGCTACTTAGGGCTGAATGTTGATGTATTCTAGTGCAAGTATGCTTTGAGGGTTTGTGGAAAGGTCATTAAAGCCTAAGTGTTTACCGTGAGGGGGCACTCATTTACATTGTTAAGGCATTCTACATATTATGTGCAAGATAGACGACGTAATGCTAACGATTTCCAGATTCTTTTGTCTAAACAATTTGGTGAACCTGCATGGTTCCTCGGAAAGATTTCAAATTGTCAGGTAGTAGCCAGTTCTTTTCAGTCACTTCATAATCTTCAACTGTATCTATTTTCACGCCTTGAACAGAGGACTTCAATTATTCACCAATGCATTAATATCAGGAATATCACCTGAAAGGGCTACAAATCGGTCTGCAGTTCTTTTCAAGAATCCACCTACGCCATCCGGCGCACCCTTACCGTGCCCACATTCGCAGTCATTCCAATCTATATTATTCAACGTCGGAATATAGGATACTAATTGTGATATTATGTAAAATATCTTTTTATTACGATATTGAGCTGAGGGAGAGTGAAACAATGTAAAGATTTCGGACCATAGGGACTGTATTCTCTATTTCTCGTAATATTGGAACAAGATGTGCCCACACTGCGGCGGCATCATGTCGCAGAGATGTGCTTATAGTACAAAAACATTGAGTTTTTGACTATTGATTTATTTAAATTTGAAATAAAGAACAGCAGTATGTAGAGTAAATTGCTTTCTACTACCGCCAAAGTGTACTAACTAAATTTCAGAACTATATTTAGCACTCGATATGTATGATACAGTCATATTTTGTTTTAAAGTTTTAATTGCATCACTCTGATTTCTTATGTTAGCTTAATGATTAAGAAATGATTTAAGACGTGTTTCAAATTTTCTTGTGAGTTCTAATGGTTTTACGAAGTGTCTTACTTTTTCGACGGTGATAGCTGTTTTTTTGTTACCGCTTTTGAAATAAGATTTTTTCATCTTTTCCCAGGCCCAGTAAGCAACGTTTTCAGAATTATTAAATTGTTGGTAATTAATGTGTTGGTTTTTACAGCCATGACGTGTTCTCTGCAGACATTTAAAGTGAAATATGTCACAACAAATGCTCTTAAGAACATCAGAAGTTGTGTTTTCTTTGATGATACGATTGTTTTTAGAGCACTTATTAAAACATCCATATTTTCATGTTTTTCGCATATTTATATTACGTTGTTGCACCCAAAAAGGTTTCATACGTGAGAATGATACATAACTAATAGGCGGATATCCAGAATCTATGTATTTTTTATGTAAATTTTGTATGGTATCAGTCATTAAACGTTTTTGTTTCTTTATGCTATTTCTTGTTACGGTGTCATTCTTTCCAGGACATAAGCTAGAATTTTCATCATCTTCATAAAAATTTACAAATATTTGACGATTTCGGTCTTGCTTTTGTTTCTTTCAAAGCTGTGATAAATTTTTCTTTAGCTTTTCTTTCTTTGTTCCTGCTGGTACTTTTTCTTTTGCTTGTTCAATAAGTCTATCATACCGTTTTTATACATATTTCTCTCATACGAAACATGTGCCAATTTCTTCTATAATTTATTTAGTTGGCGAGATTTTCATTTTTGGTATTGTCGGAATCTCTGTTGTAATATTTGTTCAAATTTCATAGTGGTAGTAGATGAGTCAGATGCAGGACTGTTAGGGCATGGTGTAGAATCTGGAGAATATATACTACTAACGCTTGGTGCAGTTTGAAGTGATCCTGGTGGAGTCTGTTGCGGACGGACTATTTGTGATGAGAAAGGTTGAGGTATTTGCAACTAATGCATTAATTCGAAGATTTCGACTGCGGTGTTTGTCCGACTGTGGACTTTCAAAACGTAAACTACGACTCGTAAGGGCTACCCTGTCTTCCTCAGGAACAATTTGAGGTGGTTCAGCAGATTCATTATGTGGCTGTCTATTTAAAAGTACAGCAGATTGTAAATCATCATTGATGTTTGAGTGTGCCACTAAGCTTGGTCGAGTTGTTTGGATTTTGTTTTTTTTTTCTCTTATAGTGTGCGTTCGCGATGGCTAAGTTTTTTACGAAGATTCCGGAGCCTACCAGGGGTCATTCCACTCCTTGGAATGATTAATCCCGCAGATTTTCTTCTTGCATATCTCTCTCAATCTTTTCTAAGAAACTCTTCTTGCAAGACTAGATCGCATTTAATTATTTCCGTTCGCATAATCTTTTTTTCCTTTTTCTCATCTTCGGTCAATACTCGCCTTGGCATCCTAAAAAAAATATGTCAATAACTCTAAATTGAAAATTTAAAAACCCCCGATGTGATGACCTGTTCATCAAATGTATAATTTACCTAGTTCTTCCAAATAATGATGTTAGCGCGATTTGCGTAGCTCCCGTAGCTCAGTATCCATAGTTTACTTCATATATCCATTGTTTTGGCTTCCTCATTTATAATCTAAGATGTACAATAATCAACAGAAAATCTGTGTAAAAGTATGAGACATTATTTTGTTATGACATTATAATAATTGACATTAGAATAGACAACGAATCTAAATATTGATGTCACGGAGGTTTTATTCCAAGTAAAATATTATCAATTATGATTCAATTTGATGTAATAACTCTGGTTGAGGTAGACGGGAGCAGCCTAGGGGAAGAATTTTCAATAACGCTAAAATTATTTTAAATTAGATTAGTTTTTTATATTCTTTGTCAATGGCGGAGCAACGCCCTCTAGAATTATTATAGCGTAATATTCCATGACCATTAACAAACCAAACAAAATTTAACGCATGCGCGTATCCATCATTTGAAACGTGACTTATGGAACGTCTTTAGTTCATACACAAATCTCAATAAAATTGATAAAATATCATTTTTTTCAGAATCAGGGAAACTTTTCAAATTTATAATATTGTAAAAAGCCAGTTGGATTATAAGTTTTATATTCAGATAGTTACCTCCTTAAGTATGTTTTTATTTATAAGGCATCTGACATACCTATGTAAAAGAACATGTCACTTCAAAATAGAATTTTCCAACGTACGGTTTATTGTGAATAAATATATTCCTAGAAATCTCACCAGACGTTTAAATACTTGGGCCCAATAGGTTATGGGCCCAGGTACGAATTCCACTACGTAAAAGTATAAGAAAAGTATTTATGGTGAAGAGCAGATTATTGGAAAATTGTTTCGTCGTTTGATACAACGAACGTAAGAGAAGTCGTCATGGAAGTAACGAATACCATGAAGGTCGATAAGTTCGACGGAAAGAATTACCGCCAGTGGAAGTTCCAGGTAAAGTGCGCTTTGAAAGCCAAGGGCCTAAATATCAATGAACCGAAGCCCGAAGGCACAGCGGCAGCGCAATGGAGTAAAGACGATGGGATGGCGATGTTCATTTTGACTTCGTCGATGCATTTGAGCCAGATTTCGTTCATCGAAAATTGTGATACAGCATTCGAAGTCATAAACAAATTAGATTCGATATATGAACAGAAATCCGAATTCCATAAGATGATCGTCCATGAGAAATTTTACCAATACAAGATGGCGCCGACAGATAACATTGCACAACACATTTCGAAAATAGAAAATTTGGCCAAACAATTGAAAGAGACTGGAGAAGAAATTAGCGATACAGCGATTATGACCAAAATTTTAAGTACACTGCCTGGCAAGTATCGTTCGCTTCGACAGGCATGGTTATCGCTTGATTGCAAAATGCAAACTATCCAAAATCTAACATCGCGATTATTAGATGAAGAGGCCAGCTTTAACAATGAGGATGAAATGTGTGATGATGCTTTGGTGGTAGCTAAGAAACCTGGGACGCAGTATAAGCAAGGTATGAATAAAAGTTCTACGAGTGGAGCAAGTACACCACATAGATTCGTATGCTACAACTGCAACAAGAGGGGACATTTCGCAAGAGACTGCCAAGCCCCAAAGAAATCTGGAAAGAGAATCCAAGAGCAAAAAACCCTAGCATTTAGCGTTGAACAATGCTTGCAATCTGAAGTTGATTCTGATATATGGATTCTTGACAGTGGAGCATCTGTACACATGTCGTACAAGAAAGAATTCTTCTGTGAGCTACAGGAATACCATGGCAACAACAGAACTGTGAGACTTGGAAACAAAGACGAAATTAAAGTGTTGGGTGAAGGCAAAATAATGATAAATAAAACTGTTAATGGACAGTGTGAGCAGAGCATTCTGACTGATGTTTTGTATGTGCCTGATCTACGAAGGAATTTGTTATCCGAAGGAGCAGTAACGAGAAAAGGTTACGTTATTATGAAGAAGAATAGTAGTGCACTCATACTAAAAGACAATCATGTAGTGATGTCTGCCAACTTGAAAGAGAACAACCTTTATGAATTGAACTTCAAAGCGGTTGTACAAATGAACTGTAATCTAGTACAAACTGACTTGAAGTTGTGGCATGAGCGTTTGGGACACTTAAATATTAAAGAAATTAAAAATATGAGCAGGAATGGTGCTTTACCGGTGACAGTTACTACAGATGATGGTAATTTCATATGTGAGGCATGCCAGTACGGAAAACAAAGCCGATTACCATTCCAGAAATCTGAAAGAGGACAATATGAGCCCGGAGATATTGCTTATAGTGATTTGTGTGGCCCCTTTGAACACACATCTTTATCAGGTGCAAGATATTTTGTGTTATTTAAAGATGGTGCAACAAGCTACAGACATGTGGATATACGAGGCATGCCTTTTAAGTTCTGTCGTTTCCATAATTCCCGGCAATTTTGAATTTGGAACTGTTCTATATTCGAATGTGTTTAAATTTCGAATCTCAAAACAGTTGAATGTATTAGGATTAATGTTATTGTTTAGTCACAGCGTCGATTAGAATCTGTCAGGTTACGTACGAAAATGAATCTTTCTAAGGAAAATGTTCGTGCAATAATTTTCTACAACTTTAGAAGAGGCCTGACACGGCTTCAGTGTTTTGAAGAGCTAATATCTGTGTTCAGGGATGAAGCCCCATGTCTGCGGACTGTCGAACGCTGGTATTTAGAATTCCAGCGTGGACATACTAGTGTTAGTGACAAATCTCGCGAAGGTCGCCCAAAATCTGCATTCACTGAAGATAACATCATTGGAGTGAGACAACTAATTCTCGAAGATCGTCATGTGACGTATCGAGAGATAGAGGCTCTATTAGGCATCTCAGGGACAACCATTCAGAAGATCTTGCATGAAGCGCTTGGTGTAAGAAAGCTAGTTTGCCGTTGGATACCGCATCTGCTTTCCGACGATCACAAGGCGGCCCGCGTCAGATGGTGTAAGAAAACTCTGCAAAGCTTCAACCGAGGAGAGTCAAATCACGTCTACGACATCATCAGTGGTGACGAATCTTGGATCTATGCCTACGATCCTGATTCCAAACAACAATCTACAATCTGGGTCTTTCAAGACGAGCCATAGCCGACTAAAGTTGTTCGTTCTCGAAGCACTTCAAAGAAGATGGTGGCCACGTTCGTTAGAAAAACCGGCCATGTTGCGACTATTGCACTTGATGATCGTAGAACGGTTAACGCAGAGTGGTATACCACAGTTTGTTTACCACAAGTCATCGCCGAACTTCGAAAATCTAACTCAAAGCGACGCATCATCCTGCACCACGACAATGCAAGTTCACACAGCGCTCGTCAAACGATTGAGTATTTGAAGCAGGAAAAAGTAGAAATTCTTGACCATCCTCCATACAGTCCTGACCTAAGCCCTAACGATTTTTTTACATTTCCTAAAATGAAGAAAAGTCTTCGTGGTCAAAGGTTCCAGTCCAGTGAAGAAGCAGTCGACGCTTTCAAGTCAGCCATTTTGAACACCCCCACTTTAGAGTGGAATAAATGTTATAATAACTGGTTTGAGCGAATGGAAAAGTGTATTAAGCTACGTGGTGAATACTTTGAAAAACAATAAATAGTACTATAAGGTTCTAGTTGTGTTTTTTTCTTCAAACGACAAAACTTAAAAGGCATCCCTCGTACTAAAGAACAAGAGTGACGTTCTGGCATGTTTTAAGAATTATGTACAGATTGTGAAAAACAAATTTGCACATGGGGTCAGAATACTCCATACGGATAACGGATGTGAGTATGTGAACAATGATTTTAAAGCTTACCTTGAAAAAGAGGGTATAGTACATGAGCGCACCGCTCCTTACACTCCGGAGCAGAATGGTCGCGCGGAGAGAGAAATGCGGACCATCATGGAAAGTGTCAGATCTATGTTGTATGCGCGTGATGTTCTATTAAGCTTATGGGCAGAAGCAGTGAAATGCTCTGTTTACCTACTAAATAGAACTTCGTCCAGTCAGACAAAGGATGTATCGCCATATGAACTATGGAATGGTTACAAACCATGTCTAAAACATATAAGAGTGTTTGGATCAGAAGGATATGTGCATGTTCCTAGCGAAAAAAGAAAGAAATTAGACAAGAAAAGTAAGAGAATGATGTTAGTGGGCTATGACAATGAAAACTATAGAATGTATGATGCTGAGTCTAGAAAAGTAACGATATCCAGGAATGTAAATTTTAATGAAGATAATACACCTGTATTAAGAAGAAATGTTAACCAGATTTTAATATCTGATGAAGAGAAGTGCTCGCAAGAAATACCACAAAGATCCACAGCCATACCCTACGTAATCACTTCTCCAGATAGATCGTCCAACGCGGAGGAAGATACAAGCGATGATAGCTTAAGAACCTGTGGTGATGATGATGAGACATATGAGCCTTCTCACTTGGTTGTTAGCAGCGACGAAGAGCGTCATATCAATTTAAGGCCAAGAAGACAACAGAACGAGGTGAATTTAACAGAGTTCGATATACCATCCACGTACGATGAGGCCATAAACTGTAAAGAAAAAGAGAAATGGAAAGAGGCTGTTCAAGATGAATTAGATTCACACGAAGAAAACAAAACGTGGAGGTTTGTAGATCGAGAGAGGCAGAATACCATTGAATCCAAGTGGGTATTTTGTATAAAAAGAAACAAAGATGGAAGCGTTGACAGGTACAAAGCCCGCCTGTGTGCAAAAGGATTTAAACAGGTAAAATACATCGACTACAAGGAAACATTTTCACCTACAGTCAGGTATGATTCGATAAGAATTTTATTAAGTCTAACGGCGAGAGAAAATTATGAGGTAAAGCAGTTTGATGTTAAAACCGCCTTCCTCTATGGTGAGTTAGATGAAAATATCTACATGGAGGTGCCTGATGGAGTTAAAGCCGGGCCAAAGAAAATATGTAAGTTGAACAAGTCCTTGTATGGTTTAAAGCAAGCGTCAAGATGTTGGAATAAGCAATTTTCTTCATTTTTGACTTCTTATGGGTTTAAGATTTGTCAGTCCGATCATTGCATATTTGTTGGTTCGTTTAATAATTATAAAGTTATTTTGTTGTTGTTTGTCGACGACGCTTTGTTGTTTTCCAAGAGTAAGGAAATACTGACGCTTATTATTAATGATCTTCAGAAAACGTTTAAGATTAAGGTACTAGAGTTCAATTCTTTTATTGGTATGCAAGTTATTAAGTCCGATGATTCAATTTTTATTCATCAGAAACATTATACTGAGCAGATTATAAAAAGATTTAACATGATGGATGCAAACCCATGTAGTACACCTGCAGATAATAATGTAGTTTTGACTAAAAACAGTAACGAAGGAAGCGATATTGATTTCCCATATAGAGAGGCTATAGGGGCATTGCTATATTTGTCGTCTGTTTCAAGGCCTGATATAGCTTACGCAGTAAACATAGTAAGTAGATACATTAGTAACCCAGGTCAGGATCATGTGAATGCTGTGAAAAGAATTATCCGTTATTTGATTAATACTAAGGATATAGGTATTTCTTATAACTGTAATAGTAAGTTAATTGGTTTCTCCGACTCTGATTTCGCATCAGACTTAGATTCAAGAAAATCGATTACTGGTTATGTATTCATGATGAATGGAGGGCCTGTGACTTGGGCTAGTAGAAAACAGGATAATGTAACTTTATCCACGACAGAGTCTGAATATGTGGCGGCTGCTGAAGCAGCTAAAGAACTACTCTGGCTGAGGCAACTTTTGATAGATGTTGAGGAGCCCCAGGAACCAATCACCTTATATATAGATAATCAGAGTACTATTAAGCTCATTCGCAACCCTGTATTTCATAGAAGGTCTAAGCATATAGACATAAAATATAATTTTATAAGGGAGAAAGTAGAACAGCATGTAATTTGTATTGAGTATGTGAAAAGCTCTTCTCAGCTTGCAGACTTCCTTACTAAAGCTTTGTCAGTTGGTAAGTTTGTGAGCAATCGATCCGATGTTTTGCAAGAGTAAGAATAATTAATTTATTCAGTTAGAAATACGAGTTTATGTTGTAATATTTAATAGAACCATTAGATTATAAAACTTAAGGGGAAGTATTGGATTATAAGTTTTATATTCAGATAGTTACCTCCTTAAGTATGTTTTTATTTATAAGGCATCTGACATACCTATGTAAAAGAACATGTCACTTCAAAATAGAATTTTCCAACGTACGGTTTATTGTGAATAAATATATTCCTAGAAATCTCACCAGACGTTTAAATACTTGGGCCCAATAAGACTATTACGATTATTTAAAAATATAATAAATCTAAATCCAATCATCTCAAATTTCGACTGGATTCGAGCCGAGGGAATTGGTTTTGGCCGTGAATGTGGCTTTTTTAACCTACAAAAGAGCTGATGATCTTCAAACGGCTGAACCGATTTTCGTCGGGGGTTAATGATAGAAAATAAATCGCGTTTCAACTTTGAGTTCATCTGGCACTTTGCAGTAAATTAATCGGATTTTATTTAATCACTATATGAGCTGATTCCCGGCTACTGATGGAGGCAGAGGCTGCCTCCATCAGTAGCCGGGAATCAGCTCAGTTCTGCTTTGAAGATGTTCAATTAATCTTTTGATAGCAAGTGGCTGATTCATGATTATATTATTATTGCTTGAATGGGTTTCGATTGTTATTAGGCTTATTGGGGTTGGTTATTAAAGCATTGATTGTTTTTAATCGAGACTGATCCCTATTATCGTTGGAGCTACATTCATTGGAGTTACATTGCATTAGTACTCCATACTTAAAAATATACTTTTATGATACCTTGTCATTGACAGCAAGATTGTTAACGATATTCACGCAATTATGTGGATATCCTATTGAACATAATTACATAATTAAATACTAGTGGGTACGTTCTTCACCGTAACAGTGCATTAGACTACAAAGCCGAAGTTTCCCCGCACAGAGATTCTTTCCCCTTTGTTTGGTGTATTTATTGTAAATATATACTCATACCGACCGAAGAAGTATTCCGATATAACTTTTGGCTCGAGCACCTATGTACTTCTACGTCTGTGCCAAGTCAGATCTTAGGCTTTAATATATTATCTTAAGTTATAAGAAGAAATTATATTTTATGTAGTTATAAATAAATTTCAGAAACAACCATTGAACTTGGCACCCATTTAGATCTCACTTCTTTTGTCGTTGAAGTCAACAACCAAGGCCTATATCATAATATTGAACCTGGCTCTCATTTAACATGTATGTTTTTGATGGGATATCTTTGCTTGTTGTACATAAATTATTAGTAGGTACTGTAGAGAAGCTATTCCTAATAAAATTAATACTAAATGGTTTTGTGATGCTACTGTATTTTTTTACGTTTACGGGGTATAATTGTCTTTTTTGTGTTATTTTCTATATTTTCTTGTACCTTTGAAATGTTCTAGTGAATTGCCCATTCAGTATCTGGATTTTTTTACACGTTTTCTGTTTATACTTAATTTGGCTAAGTCGGGGCGGTATAACGTGCGCAGGCAGTTGTACTCTACAATAGAGCTCTCTTGTGCCTTGATTTGACTTGGATCTAAATTGATAAGATGTACTCCATCTAAGGTTCTAACTCTGAAGAGTCCAATGTAAGCCTGTCCTTTACTAAATATAGAGCAGCCTATGCCGAGAAGTGCGCTGTCAAGGCTTAGGACTTGTGATTTGTGGATAGTAATAGCATATGCTAAGCAAATAGGGAATTGTTCCCTGTGAACATATACATTACTTAATATCTGAAACTTGGTGTTGACTCGTTCTAGTTCGTAAATTAAATTATGCTTAAATTGTATTGTAATTTTACGTGCGCTATTGCTGTTGTCGACATCCCAATGTACCTTATCTATTTTTCCAATGGATCCGTTTACCAGTCCCTTACTGTGACATCTATGTTTCTTCGCAACATTACACGTGCACCTATTTTTATCGTGATGACATTTCCTAAGCCAGCAGTTAGCGACGAATCATCCTCGTTCTTTTTAATTACTTCATTTGCTCGTTTTTTTAAATACAGTGGAGAGTCTATTTCGTCTATCAAATTTAATTTAATTTCTGGTTGCTCTATACTTGCCAGCATTGCAGTATTAAACTGGTTACACATATGTTTTGTGGGAAATAAACATACTGTATCATCGGACAGCAGTCTAAATACGATATGATTTCTTTAAGCTGATCGCTTTGATTTTTAGCGGTTAATTTTAGGAGTCGATTAGATAAAGTGCAACTGTCTTGACTTGTTACTACACCCATTCTTAAACGATTGAACATTTCGCCGAAAAGTTTGTCGTTTTTGTGCCTCATATTTACAGTTAATTCCTGATAAAAAATAGTTCTTTCTATAAATTTGGAGCACTAAGGGATCCTAAACATTTAAGGACATCAGACGACTTCAAGTTTTCGAACGGTGACCGCTGTCTCACTGGAGGCAGTTGGAGCAGATCGCCAAACAACACTATATGAATCTTGCCGAACCATCCGTCGTCAGCGTCACAGGTATCATATATTTCTGTTAAGCGAAGATGGATGTACAATAATGTAATATTGGAAATCATAGACACTTCATCAATTATTAAAAGTACTACATCTTTTAAGTCACAACTTTAAACTTTTAGTACTTGGTCAGATAAGGAAGTATACTTGGGACAATTTCCGTGCTCTACAAGCAGCTGTAGGAGCCTATGTATTGTTAGACCATTTACATTAAAAGCGGCAATACCAGTGGGTGCAGCTACTGCAACTAACTTATTAATTCGCTTCTTAACCCAGTTTTTAATTGTATTGATTAAATAACTTTTTCCCGTGCCGCCTGTCCCACTAACAAATATTCAAGTTGTGGATTCATCTAATAAAGTCTTACAGATCTTGTCGAAAATACGTTTTTGGTCTACATTTAAACCTTCTATCATTAGTTCGAGCTCATCTTCAGATACCAAGTCTTTAGCATTTCTGAAATCTTCCATTGCATTTACAGCTTCAATAGGTAAGAAGTCCAATGGATTCTTTAGACCATCATCTTCGTGATCATCTTCCTGTCGATCTCTTTCAATTTTCGCTTCAAAGTTGTTCTAAAGATTCCAATCTAGTTTCAAGACAGGTCAGTGTTTTGTTATATGACATTAAATTTATTTGCGCTTGTTTCAAGATTAGTTTTATTGATTCGGTCTTATGGTGATATTTTAAAATTACTATGACCTTTGTCAATATTGAATTGTTGAATTGATATTTTTCACAATAAAATTAACCGATGAAATTATTATACACACATACCGATCCTATGTATCAATACGAACGACAACAATCGGAAATAGGTTTCCCTTAATTATTTTGCAATTAGACTATGTATACACACCACACTAAATGCACATGTTATGTACTTGAAATTGCACAATTGGGTTCACTGCTGTTCTTGACAGGAAACCTGGACAGGAACCTGGACTGGAACCAGGTGGCGCACTCAGCCAGCAAATTGTAGAACCTCTGGAGGCTGTCAGTTGCGCAAACTGGCCTCTCCGGAGTATCCTGGTTAGCACCTCAGTGCCTGTGCCCTGGTTGGCGACTCACCCATGCGTCTTACTCACCAATTACCAATGCGATCTTACTTACGCTGCTTCAAAATTGCGCTTCACTTGCGCGCTAACATCCGTGACGAGGGACTATAACCAAGCCTGGTCCTAAGGTCCTCTTGCTATATTAAAAGTCCAGTATTTCCAAATATTACTTGTTTGTTCAAGAATACATGTTTCTTTCAGTTGTATGACAGTAGTATATAAAAAACAATACATAAATTCTTCTAAAAACATCAAATAATAATTGTATTCTAAAGAAGAAATAAATAAAACGATATATCCAATGAGGATTCAACAGAATACAAATAGGTTCTATAAAAATAGGTTCATCGCTATCGAAATCGGTAAATTTGAAAACTTTCAATTTGGATCATAAGAACGTATTACCTACCTACTAGTCACAAAAAGGAAGTCGACGCCACAAGTCTTTTGTATGCAGCCAGTAACCCTACCTAATACAACTTCCCCATAATAGTAAACACGTTCAGTAAAGATTTACGTGGTTAATACATTTATTTAAAAGATGGAGGACAAACAGTTTTACAATGGAAATGTAACAAGTCACAAATCACCAACTTCTTATTTTAAATTTGCATGTCAGTGTGACAAAAAAGCCTCACGTTGAATCAACAGCCAGCAATATTAAACTCCAATACTTACCGGCTGACAGTATGTACGCGGGCGCTTCGTACACTTTGCAATTCTCGCCTAAGATTCCGCTCACAAATTAATGAAATACAAGCAAATCAGGAACGCCACTGCGCAACAATTGTATTGTGTTGAATACATTCCATCTTACCCTCAGTAGGAATATACTGTGTTAATTTGAGCGTTCTGAATATGTAAGGTTTTTTCGATTTCGTTGCGATGTCATGCATCCAAGCTTCGTTGAATGCGTCATCTCTTGAAGCGCACCAGGTGGACGCGTGATGCTAGAATACCTCTGAAGGACCGCAGTATACTTACTGCATGTTCGAAATTTCGATCACCTTCGCGCAGTTGCAAATCCTGGTTTTATCAGAGTAATTGACATAGGTTAAAAATAAGTAAAATAAATAACAAAAACGAACCGTCAAGAAAATAATTGATATATTTTCTTATCAAAAGCGTTACAAATAAATACCTATGTTGTATTAGGTAGTGGCCAATGCGTGATGCGGCGGTTGACATCACTTCGAATATTCCGCGAGCTGAGCTAAAATTCAACCAAATAATGGACACTACAACTCCGCTTTGCTGCCAATTGTCAGTATCATCAAGTCAATATAAATAATATATTCCACAGACGTTTCGAAGAAATGTAATTGCTTTCTCATCAATTCACATTTCTGATAATTGATCAATTTCGGCAAAAAATATAAAATAACATTGATTTGCCATCAAGTTCAGTTGACTTACAAGTTAGTACAAGATCATGTACTCACTCAGTACATACCCAGTTAGTATTTTAATGTTGACTCTTGTAGGTTTAGTTCGATTTTCAAACGGCCAAAGATTTTTTAGCATTAACAAAATTACAGGTAATTTATCATACTCGCTGTTCTGAGTTTTAGAGAAACCGACTCGTGCAAGGCGCCTTTACTACCTGTTATCTGCCACAGCGACTCAGTTCATGGTGGTACTAGGTATCCTGTAGTGTATCTATGTATACTTGCGTGGAAAATCAAACAGCCTTTATATTAAGACGTATGATACACCCCAAAACCAGACCCATCTGGTTTTCACGTGTATCGTGCAAATTGTCAGCCAAAGAAGTGTAAGTATCTAATTGTCTTTAGGTAAAGTCGGCCAAGAAAGTTCTTTACTACACCACCTTAAGAATAATATAATTTGCACCTCATAGGATGACAAGGTTAAAGGATAAAGCTATCAAAATCTAAAACAAAAATACTCTTATATCTACTTATAATAACAAAATGTTGTGATTGCCTAACCATTATGGGTTTTAAGATGAGAAGGAAAATTAACATAGAATATTGAAGTGACAGAACAACTAAACAAAAGAGAAAGATATGAGAAGTAGGTTGTAGGTAGGATCACAAACACTTAACCTTCGTCTTCACATTTAGACCATAATTATGAACGAAGTGTGTATGCGGAGTTAATTTCTCCACCAATCCTTAAGACAGCTCCGTTGAAAGACGGTACCACTTCCTAAACTTAACTTCCGATATAGAAAGCAATGTCCGTCTTGTTAAGCCTTACTGTCTGCGGGTCGATGCTCTACTCTTAACCACGTCCACCTCATACGCACTTTCCATCATGTTAAGGTAAAGCCCGAGCATTATAAGGTTTTTTTTTTGTTATTTTACACAAATAAATAAATTTAATTTTTAGTAATAACCTCACCAAACAAAATGAAAAGTTAATCGTGACGTACCTATTTCAAAAACGTTCATTTGACAGCTGGTAAGCCGGATCCAACAAAGCGCTTTTTGAAAGCGTTTTAAACGATTTTGGTTATAAACGCTGTCAAAAAGTAACGCAATTCGCAGTCGACCATTCACCAACATATTTTGGGAAATAAATACAACCAACGTTTCTGCTTAAGCGCTATATTTTTTTTCTTAATAACCACCTTTACCGTTACAACTCTCATATTCCCCGTTGAAATATAAATTACTACTCGTAGTTGACCCGACAGACGTTGTTTCCAAACGTGAGCTAGGATGAAACCTGGACGAGAGCTGATAGGCTAAATAATTAAAAGATTATTTAACTTAGCAGAGATGTATATTTTCTTTATCCTTGCAAACTCCCATGCCCAAAAATTCGTGTACTAGACCAAAATCTTTCATTTCAAATTCCTTCTTTAAGGACTTCTTAATTACTTTTTTATCTTCGGCTGAAAATATACATAGAAGAATATCGTCCACATACAAGGCTGAAATTGCTAATTTTCCTTGTTGGGATCTAAAATGAACACATGGCCTCCACTGAAGAACTCATTTTCTTGGTAAGGACACAATTTATTTGGTCTTACCAACTTGGCAGCTTGTTTCAGACCGTAGATGGATTTGTTTAACTTATAAACTTTATTCTCGTTCCTTTTATAACAAATCCCTTTGGTTGTTCCATTACGATGTCTCCACGAAGAACTTCATTCACAAAAGCTGTGTTTACGTCAAGTTGACCAATTTCTTGTTCTGCAGCTATAGCAAACCACATCCTTATCGTCGAATGACGAACAACAGGAGCAAAATATTCCTGGAAATAAATACCGTATTTCTACGAAAAACCTTTTGCAACCCTACGAGCTTTGTACTTTAATATATGTAGTTCCATTTTGTCCACGCTTAATCTTAAAATCCCATTAAGATTTTACTGGTTTCTGTCCATTTTTCAAATCTGTTAATATCCAAAATTTATTTTTCGCACATTAATCGATGGTGCATGGTGCCTTGTGTTCATTAATGAATGGGTTACGTATACAAGATGTCCTCAGTTACAAGAATTTCATAATTATGTTACCAGAAGATTTTGAAACATTATTACTGAAAGTAGACCCAATTATAATAAAAAGGGATACTAACTTCAGGCAAGCTATCCCACAAGCAGATCAATTAGTTGTTACTGTGAGATATCTAGCTACTGGGGATTAATATTCATCCCTTATGTATTTGTGCAGAATATCAACAACTAAAATAAGTGAATTAACAAATACCTGGAGTTTGTAAGTTAGTTTAGATAGTAAAGTATAGATTAATTTAAAAAAAACAAGACCTATTAAATTAAGTCCTTATTCTATTTTTATTCTATTCTACATTTTATTTTGAGGTAGGTATATATAACATTTCGATGAGTTCGTCTGACACTATTTCTACGTCAATCGTCAATCCTGTGTGTTTAAAGGATCCATTTTATTAGAATCATTTCAAAATTCATATTTTTATTTATAAATAATGTCCATGTCCTTTTTTAGCTTTAGCACATTTTTTTCTGATTTGAGACTCCTTAATTCATTCGCTACGGCTTCCGCAAAAATAGACAATACGTCTTACTTTTTTTTTATTAAGTAAGGCATTTGATGCAAGCTTTAATACATTGAGGGTACTTAATTGGCCATCATGCTTCCGTTTCCAAAAACTAAACTTTTTATGTTAGCTTCCCAAAGCCCCTCGAAATGAGGATGCAGGCGAATTTTCTGGCGAATTTCTTCCGAAGAATCTCTTTTTTTCTTGCTGATTTTATCACTTTTATGTTGGTGTTAGTGACATGTGTACCGATTCATCGGATTCCCTTGGCGTAAATGTTTGCGAGAGAGGGCGATGGTTAGGTGTTTCGTAACGGCTCATTTTTGATGTAGAAGGGCCAGTCCAAGGATCTGATTGAGGCTCTTTCAGTGTAATGGCTCCTACGATGCCTTTACATATTTTAGACTTATTTTGGATGGAATCCTCTATGTCCCTCTACAACCGCATTGGACTTCCAACCTCCATGGCGCTTAAGGTACAGGAGATCAGCTCCTGAATCGGCCAAAAGTGTGGTCGAAGTTCGTCGGAAACGATGACCCGTGTACAGCAGGGGTTCTGGAAGTTCAAGAAATGTTGCTTTTTCTATTTGCTTGCCAATTTTATTAGCACCCATACGCTGTCTTACACACTTTCCGTTGTGATATTGTAGAAAAAATCGATTGATTGGAGTGTTAGGCGGGGGCGTAAGGCTTGATACGAGTATTTTTTTTAGGCAATTTTTTTACATTTAGTAGCACCTAAAACTATTTGATTAAGAAGGTAAAGATATTTTTAAATAAATAGCTTATTAAAAATTCTTCCTGCTGGGCAAAGTCTTTTCCTTCACGTCTCCACAGGCGCCTATCCCAGGCATGTTATAGCCACATTTTACCCGCAAAGGTGAACAAATCTTTGCAGAATTATAACGTATATAGTATTTTCAATTAATTCCATCGCACTATCTGAGTATCTAGTTAAACCTACTTCATGCGTTTGGTTTGGAGTGGATGTCGGTCGTTCCATACGTGTTTGACGTCAACGGACTTCCTCCGGCTAGGGGCTCTTAGGAATTTATTGTCATCATAACAAAGCGAGCTAACTGTATTTCATACCGCATTGTATTCGACAGAGTAGACTAGTGCGCTCGGTGACCAAGGTCCCATTCTGATTTATAAAGATGGATGAAAAATTTAATGTTATGCTTGTGATATTATTATACCGTTTCTGTATACCGTTCGCAGAGGTAAGCGAAGTTGTGCTAATACTTAACTGTAGTTATTAGTTAACATTATACCATTTATTATTTTGGCGGGGTACCTAATGAGACTTAACGATGTAAAATAAACGATTACGATTACGATATAAAATAAACTTTTTCACATGACAGTAACAAAACTATTTTAATTTATATTTTAGGGATCAGTTCCTGGTACATTCTTTTGGAAGCCCCGTTTGGGACTGGATTTATCGATTCCTACAACTGGTAAGCGTAAATGTGCTCACTAAATTCTATTGTACTTAATTGATTGTAAAGAAATTGTTTACTCGCCTCTTGTCTTCTTGTCTGTGTTTGTGTGGTGTTTATAAGTTCTAAATGAATCTCGAGCTAGTATATTTGTTATTAAATGCAGCTGAGAAAGAAGATCGGGAAAGGGACACTGTAAATACTTTTCGGCTTTCTAAAGTTCTTCTACAGAGTCTGCTTGACGTTATCTTTGCCATTGGCATCACTGCCCGATACCGATTCTTGCCGGACAGGCAGGCCCTATAATAGCACAGAGCCGCAGTTGTACCTCAGACTGGTGGAGCATCAGCAGGTTCACCACCAGTCTGCCGCTGGTTCTGCGCTATTCTGCAGGTCTTATTTTTAATCCGACATTTGTAATCACTGTAAAACTGAAAAAGTGATACATTCTTATATCAAAATTTATATGTAAGTAAACAATATAAGTTAGCTAAGGTTAAAGCGGTATAACTATTATAACTTTGTTCCAATCCTTGGCCGAGCGATAGTTGCAGGGATCCCCAGCTTCGCTATTTAAAATAGTTGCGAACTCCGTTCACAGCCTCGCTGATAGAGCCCGCCTTTCTTTTCTCCGGACACGACCCAGGGCTAGGTCCTTGAGCCTGACCGTGAACTCCACCAGCAACTCTTGTTGCCGTAATGAAACTGGTTTCATTTTCTTCTTTTCAACATTCGAAATCGAAGCCGCGTAAGAGTTTTATCCGTTGACTTACACTCCTTTGACAATTCTCTTTTTTTGCTTTGGACACAACTTTTTACAGAGTATGAAAAATAACTTAATTTCTATTGATATTTGTATGTTTCAATCAAATTCATTTGAGTTTAACGACTTAAATCACAGTGGGAAGGTATAAAAAGAGAGAGGTTATCGGTTGACCTTAAGGAATACAGATTGGAGGTGTGAAGGAATTGAAAGCGTTCCTTGAGAGAGCGTGGGGAACAAGAATTAAACAGTATGGTGTACAGAAGGGATTTATTTATTTATAAGTACCTGAACAACTTTACAGATATAAATCTAAGGCGTTGTACAGTGCAAAGTAATAATAATAATAAAAAAACAAGGAAATTCTATACAAATATAAGTCGTAAAATGTGTAAAAACTAAAGAAATGTAAACATTAAAATGAAAAGAGACGTAAACAAAAAAAATAGCTTATCTCTCATCCATCTTCTCACAAAATCCTAGACATGCACGACACACATCTATCCATCTCCCAGCAAACAAATCACACTCTGGTGTTGAAGCCAGAAGAGCATTTAGCAAAGATGTGCACGCACTAGTGGCGAGTTGGCCCGTGACACTGTGCGTGAAGGAGGAACAGTTAGTAGTCTGTGTGTTCGTGGCCTTAGTTGTTGTTTAGGCACGAGGATAGGATGTGAGCGTTACGGCGAAGACGAATAGGAAACCATGTACCAATTATTGTATTGCAATGTGTTGTATTTGCAGGTTTAGTTCCTTCGGGATATCGTCATGGGGACAAATTCGATTCCAGGTTTCTATGGCCTCTGTGGCACCAGAGACCGTGCTGACTTTTAGGATCCTAGAGTACAGGTCACTTACACTGTGCACAGAGGCGAGAAATGCTGGAAGGGCTACACTTGAAATTTTTTTCACGCCGATGCCACCATTCCCTATTGGCAAAGTTGCCTGCGTCTAGGAAAAATGATTTAAAGATAAATTTAGAATTTTCTCTAGTGTCCTTAAAGGAGGCATTCATTTGTTTGAGCTGGGCCGAAAATTTCCAGATTGGGCTGGCACGGAGCGAGTAGGTGAGCTTTGAGACAAAAAGACAATATTTGATGATTGTGTAGGCTGTATGGGAATTTAGAATGCCCAATCTGTCCGAGTTTTCCGAAAAATCTTTAATTTTATTGTCCAAAAACGATCTCACTCCGTCGTCGAGTAGAGGTGCACGCAAGTGGCAGAGCGTATCCTTATGGAGAGTCTTAATATTGGGGGTAATTTTGTTAAAACTATCCATTATAAAATTAAGACGGTCCGGAGGAAGAGTATCGGAAACAAAAACAAATTAAATTTTTTAATTATTATTTTTTACAGTTATCCGTTTGATTAATATAGGTTATTCATATAATATAGGTGAATATAAGGACCGCCTGAGGACGATTTCCATTCGTCTCTTTTTCGAGCAGTTCTACTCCAGACTTTTCCTGCAACTTTGGTTATGTCATCATCCCATCGCTTAGGAGGTCTCCCTCGGTTCCTTTTCTTTGATATTGGATACCAGTTAGTAATAAGTTTGGTCCACCTGTCCTCCTTTAGTCTTTGTACATGACCAGTCCATTTCCATTTTGATATTAAGATTAGCTTCGTGACATTCGTGACATTGTGGTATTTCTAATGTCTGATATCTTTGAGTTTTATATTAAAATAGCTTCTTTCTATACTTATTTTGTGAAGCTGCTTTTTTGTCATGTTCCAAGTTTGGCATGCGTATGTAAGACACGTGACTAGACATGTTTCGAAGGCTTTTGTTTTCAGCGGTATGGGAAGTTTGCTTTTAAAAATGTATTTCATCCTGCAGTAATTTCTCCACATATTTGTAACTCTTCTATGATTTACTTTTCCATTTCCTTGTAAAATGAGATTAGGTGGCCGAGGTATAAATATTTTACCACATGAGTTAATAATATGAAATATATTAAATCCGTGTGATTTGTTTAAAAAGGTAGATGTTCATACATGTGAAAATAGGAAGGTTTTGTGTAATCTTTGTCGTTTTGTTCGAATATACCCTTGAAGTTTATGAGTGTGACTTTTTAAGTAAGACGATATACGTATCTGCAAAAAATTATTTACTATGAATTTTACAAGTTTTTAATTGAGGTTTCAGGTATTCTAATAATTCTCTTTAAAAGCCAACATTACAATTAAAAGAAGAGATACTACGCCACCGAGTTGTAGAGTGCGGCAATGAGATGCGGCTGTTCTTAGGAATTTGTACGTCTTCGGTGAATAGAAATGTACAGACAAAGCAAAGTCTTTTACCTCATAACTATAATTTGTCGATTTTGATTTAGGATTGTGATTGAATGGTTGACAAATATTAGCGAAATTTCCCTGTGAAATATTCTCAATTTCAGACTGGCTTGTATAATTTCGCACAGTTGTCAATAAGACTGCATGTTACTTATTTTCTGCTGTTGTCTAGTGACATTTTGCTGAAAGAGTTTTGGTGTGACGTATTTACACGTTCGTAGCCACCCTGAAGTTTCAGGTATTCCAAGAATTCTCTTTAAAAGCCAACATTACAATTGAAAGAAGAGATACTACGCCACCGAGTTGTAGTGTGCGGCAATGAGATGCGGCTGTTCTTAGGAATTCGTACGTCTTCGGTGAATAGAAATGTACAGACAAAGCAAAGGCTTTTACCTCATAACTATATTTTGTAGATTTTGATTTAGGATTGTGATTGAATGGTTGACAAATATTAGCGAAATTTCCCTGTGAAATATTCTCAATTTCAGACTGGCTTGTATAATTTCGCACAGTTGTCAATAACTGCATGTTACTTATTTTCTGCTGTTATCTAGTGACATTTTGCTGAAAGAGTTTTGGTGTGACGTATTTACACGTTCGTAGCCACCCTGAAGTTTCAGGTATTCTAAGAATTCTCTTTAAAAGCCAACATTACAATGAAAAGAAGAGATACTACGCCACAGAGTTGTAGAGAGCGGCAATGAGATGCGGCTGTTCTTAGGAATTTGTACGTCTTTGGTGAATATAAATGTACAGACAAAGCAAAGGTTTTACCTCATCACTATATTTTGTCGATTTTGATTTAGGATTGTGATTGAATGCTTGACAAATATTAGCGAAATTTCCCTGTGAAATATTCTCAATTTCAGACTGGCTTGTATAATTTCGTACAGTTGTCAATAAGACTGCATGTTACTTATTTTTCTACTGTTGTCTAGTAACATTTTCCTGAAAGAGTTTTGGTGTGGCGTGTAAATAGCCACCCATGTTGCGTACTTACGTACAAAAGTCAATTTAGGGTGAGATGATCGAACTAAGTACTCCTCGTGAGCTGGGACGAAACCTGGACGAGAGCGACAGGACTCACTATGCAGGAAGAGATGCACCCACGTAATTTTCACCAGCTTAGCCTCGCCGTCGAGGAGCGGCACTCTCCCTGTGGTCCAGATGCGCACTATGTTCAATAATGGCTTGGAAGCGGACATTTTGAGATGGACTCAGAAAGTGATACTTTGCAACACTCTATATCCCGGAGTACTCATGCCGAGTGCCAATTATGTACGGTTACTGTAAAAAAAATAAGTTCTAAGTTCACCAATTTGAAGTATTTAGAAAGTGCAAAAACTATTTTTTTTCGAATAATAATAATCTACCTGTAAATTTGTAAGTTTAATGTTTATAAAGCATTTAAAATACTTTTTTTGAGCCATGTCGAATTTCCCAAATACAAGCGATACGTAAGTAAACTCAAAATTTCACTCAAACGGTTTCGATTTTTTTTCTCGACAATTCCACATTTGTTGCACCCAGACATAATTTGATATAATAGTTTTTTATGTATCTTATTGATAAAATAAAAAACAGCATCTAACTCCGTGGAACAACTAAATATTTGACAACCCAAACGCCTGAGATTTTGCTACAGACAAAATACTAGTTTTGCTATTAAAATTTAAAGAGGCGTTTAGTCTCCTTTGTTAGAAGTCCTCAAAAATCTTTGTTTCGTGTTACAAAACCAGTTGATTTTCTATAGTAAATTCAGCACTATCACCTTCATCTTTATCTTCATCTTCATCTTGCAAAGGTTTTAACATATTTTTTACCACATGAGGTAATGGGATCCGTCTCAAACTTTGTTGGCGCCGCATTAGGCGCACATTGGCTATGACTGGATCCAATGATTCCAAGGCTCGGTGGAAACTATAACTGTCTTTTTCCTGTCAATTTCTCTTGTGTGATGCTATCGGTCACTGCGCCAGAATTTTTTTCTTGATTCCGCCTGTTCCGAAAGCATGCCTACAGGCAATGTTGAGTTTTTCATTATTTCTTTTCCACGTACACGTAATTTAGGTATGGTAACAGTCATTGGAAGCCATCCATATGCAGCTACGTATTTCTCAGCAATGTATTTGCAATAGTCGCCGAACTTGGTAGTGTCTACAGGCAGCCTCAACTAAAATATTGTGTAAGCCATTTACCAGCCATTGCTCGATTTCCAAGATTTGGGCATATATTTGACGGTTTTTATCATATACGGTGATATTATAATGTACTTTAGTGTTATTTTAGATTAAAATTAAAATCTCAAGGGAAATTACATTTACCACCTTATTTGACTTCCCGCCAAATTGAGAGTTCTTGTTGATTATTGTTGGTAGCTGCTATTTTAATATTATAGCAACACTGATTGCTATAATATTAGGTCCTTACCTATGAAATTGGCGTTTTGTACGGGAGGAATATAAAGTCTTTTATTTTTTGTAAAATATATTAAATTAATCAAAGTATGCGCCGTTGTTATCTATCCACTTCTGCCATCTCATAGGTAGTTCATTGATCCCTTTACTAAAAAAAACCATGGGGGCGAGAATCAATGGACTATTTGAAGGCGGTTTGGTCTGCCGCATCGGAGTTGATTTTTTTTCCTTGTAAGTTGTCCAAATTTCGGAAAAAAATGGTAATCTGTTGGAGCAAGGTCCGGAGAGTACGGTGGATGTCGCAGGCATTCCAATTGTAGCTCATGTAATTTAGTGGTTGTTTGTTTTGCAGTGTGTGGGTCTTGCGTTGTCGTGAAGCAGCAGTGGCCTAGAGCGATTGACAAATCTCGGTTGTTTAGCAGCTAGGTCTTCCTTCATGGTTTGCAGTTGCTGACAATAGATATCTGCCGTAATCGTTTGGCCAGATTTTAGAAAGCTGTAGTGAACCAAACCGTCGCTAGTCCACCAAACACTCACAAGTAACCTTTTCTGAGTCAATTTTCGTTTAGGGCTGGATTTGGCTGGGTCTCCAGGGTTCAGCCATTGCGACGATCGCTTCCGATTATCGTATAGTATCCGCTTTTCATCACAAGTAGTGATTCGATTTAAAATCCCTTCATTATTGTGTCGGTTGAGCAAAGTAACACAGCAGTCGACTCGTGTTTGCAAGTTCGATTCACTCAATTCATGAGGTACCCATCGTTCAAGTTTTTTACTTTCCCGATTTGCTTCAAGTGGATTAATACAGTTTTATCACTTACCCCGAAGCCTGCAGCTATCTCTGAAGTGCTTTGTGATGGATCCGCTTCCACAATAGTTTTTAATTCTTCATTTTCCACTTTGGTCTCCGGCCGTCCACGGGGTCGGTTTGAAGGTCGAAATTTCCAGAACGAAAGCGTTGAAATCAAAAACGTACCGTGCTTTCTTTTGCGACACCAGTGCCGTACACATCATTAATCCTTCGAGCTATTTCTGCAGCACTGGTGCTTCGGTAGAACTCATACTCGTAAATATACCGATATTTCATGTTTTCCACTGTGCGGTAATAAGCGACGCCCAAGGAAAAAAATAAAGAGATGCGTTCTGTTGTGGTGAATTGAAAAATATGAATACCGGATATGGAGTGCATGGTAAGGTTACGACCTGAATAAGGTTCAATGATAAGGTGTATGTTAAAATCGTTGCCTGTAAAATATTGAATAAATTCGCGTTGTGACAGGTAACAATAACAACGTTGTACATGACATTGAATAACTTTTAAGCTTTTTAAGGGCTTTTTAAGATTTGACGATTTTTAATCTTGGGCAGAGTATTGTTTTGACGTCAGTGTGGTTGGTATTAAGTTTGTTACCTGATGTTGTTTTGTTGTTGTAACGGGCGCAGTTATACCATTTGCGCTTGTAGTTGTCATCCTTGACAGGGCAAGTTGAGAACGAATGCTCGGTTGAGGCGCAGTGTGAACACGGGTGTAATTCTGACGAGCACTTGGCCTTGCTGTGACCGTATTGGAGGTACTTGAAACACAGGACAAAACGCTTGAAGTCCTCAGCGTGAAATTTCTGGTGGTCAATGTTAATACGGCCTCTTTCAACGATTGATTTTCGGACAAGACGTCTTATGAGTTTACCTGGACGGTTATTAGCTATAGTAGGTATTAGCTCCAGAAATAACCACACAAACCACGTCTATTTTAAAAGATGTATATTTTCAGTAGCAGTTTGACAAGAAACAAAAATAAAAAACAAAATACTCAAACATGTTTTAAATAAAATAAAAACAGTTATTAGCGGCCAGTACGTCGCCAACAGTAGGATTGCATAGGTGGTGCTTGTCTATATGTAGAAAACACGCTAGCGAAGCTGCAGACAAAATATTTATCCAAAAACATATCAAAAAATAAAATAATAAAATTAAAATTTGGTATAGACTCCCTTCAGCATCAATGACGGCGTGAAGCCTATCGGGCATGGAGGCTAAAAGACGTGCACATAGATCAGTGCCCCTGATGTCTTCCCAAGCTCGAGCACAATGTGAGAATAGAGCTCTAGGGTTTCGTCCATTTTGTCAGTCCCAACGCTGAATCATTAAACCTCATAGATTTTCTATTGGGTTTAAATCGGCAGTTCAAATTTCTAGTAGGTATGAAGCCATTCTCTTCGTAATTTCGAACCATCAGTAACCTGTGTGATGCTGAATATTGATTTACGGCCTGAATTTCTACTATAATCAATGATCTCTCCTTCGTGTCTATGTCAATCTAAATCTAACGGTGGATCGAGATTTAATATATCTCGTTCCACCGTGATCTTGATATAGCACTTATATTCCAACCGTCTTCATGCAAAAATATTAAGTATTTCTAAACTTGCCATCATTTGATTGAAATATATTATATCGTTTTTAAGTTAGCTCAGTAAAACTTTAAAACCGCTTGACTAAAATCACAATATAATTAATAAACATTTTCAAAAACTTCCAACGGCTACCAACACGTAATTCGCTTCATGTGAAGATATAGTCCGCAGATGTTATTTAAAAAAATCAAACAGTACTGTAGGCATTTTGATATTTAACTTCTGCTGAGCCTGTCTAGTTACCAAGGAAGACTGTTGTTTTTATTATTCATAATAATTGTGAATTAATTATTATTATAAAAGAAATAAGTTAGCCACACAGGCATTAGAAACAAACCAAGGGTTCCTTCCACTGTCCTTTTTTCTTCATTTTCAAGGCACAAGTAAGTTTGTGCCTTGAAAATTTATTGGAATATTCTGTAAGCAGAATAAATATTTCCAATGCCTTCTGAACTCTTTTAAGAATTAATTAGGGTAATAGTCACCTACTTGATGATGTAATTATTTTTTTCTCAGAATTTGCTGAAAGGTCAGCCCCGCCAAATAAAGAAAATATCAGAAAGGGCTTAGTGGTACTGATAGAGGGCTACACAGTGGGGATGTCCGTGATATCCTTGGCTGCCGCGATACCCACCTACAAGACAATGCCTCATCTCAACCCTATGTCTGCTTATTTCTATACCAACACCTACAGATGGGCCCTAAGATATTTGAGCTTGTAAGTAAAATTATTATCTGTACAAATAATCTTGATCTCTGCGACAGCTGTCAGTAAAATCACGCCTATGAAGTCCTGAATTCTATAATAGTACAGACAGTACCTGTCAATGTTACACACTTTATCGGCATGCCGACCAAATTAGTGATGGGCGATGAATCATCGTGACCACAGACGATATTTTAAATAAAGCTTAATTTATATTTTAATTTTATTGTTTATTTTAATATCAGAACATTATTTACATACTTGATCTAAAATAATAGTGAGTAAATAAAATCCAATTTCGGGAGCGGGACGTCCGATTTGATAATATTTGCGAACAAGAGTTTATAATAAATTTATAAGATTGTTCTAGCGATTCAGAAACTGATCCAGATATGGATTTGGGGTGTACTCCTTTAAGAGAATAAATGTCATTTTATATTAAAATATTCGTTTTTAGCATCGATGATAGCATGAAACCTCAATAATTTATATCGACAATTTTTTATATCCTGAAAAATGACAGCATTCCGTCTGTCAAAAATATCAAGCTAACTTGTACAGTGCGACTATTATCGTACGTTTTTAGAAACTCTTCGCGATTTGTCAGGAAGAAGTTCGGTATTCAGAAGTTGGTTTTCTGTCGCTTGGTATTTTTTATATTGTACTGTATTGAACTTTAGTGTGCAATAAGAAGTTATTCTATTCTATATTTATATTTATGAACTCAGATTTTTCTCCTCTTTCATTAGGAATCCCCGTCGAACGGCAGCACTAAAAAAAATTTGGGTCCCGACATTTTTAGTAACATATCTGTCATATTGTTTTTCTTAGTACAATATTATGTAGCCTATGTCACCCACCCGGACCATAATAATGAATCGATTGAGACTTCATTGATCGAAATCGGATTAGGCAGAAGTAAGAGCAGCGCGCCGGATGAATTAAAAAAAATGTGTTTTTATCGTAGATTAAGATAAATAGTATCACTCGGTCGCAAAATTTAGGTTCTTCGCTTTGCACTTTAGCGGAAACCTATCTAATAAAGGTTGGTGTAAATTTGCAGGGTCCCTTTCTGGATAGGCGGGAAGGGCGGCCACTACTGTGACACACACAAAGTGTGGCGCAGGCGCTTCTATTACATGGATGAATTCGTGCCAAAATGGATGAGGTCTTTATTGGTTTATGTAGACAAAGCAGACTGGGAAAAAGAGGAAACGGAATTCAAAAGGTTTAAGAAATACGCAGAGCCTGCGTTCGGCAAACACTACCGGTATCCAAGTAAAGTTTTCAATAATTGGGAATCGCAAAAAACCGCTGAGACCATAGAAAATACGGATGAGTCTTCGCTTTCTGTAAACGGTTAGTTTCTAACATAAAGAATTAGTTTGGGAGTCAGGTGATGGTTATAATTGCAAGCGAGTGTTGTTTAATCTTAAAACAAAATATAAGCTCGAATTACATTGATATAGTGCGATTCAAATAAGAATAGGAATGTCAATAACCTCTATCTGTCAAATGTCACTTGAAAAGTATGGTTTGCAAAAAAAAAATTGCATATCAACAGTCTTACATCAAATTAAAACAAAAAGGTTAAATTAGTAGTAAATTGTCTTAGAATAATAAAAAATTCATTATTTCAAGTCATACTTCGTTTTTTAAAGACGAAGTTTCGTTTTTCGAAGACGGTGATAATTTTTAGTTTTTTTATAAATACAGGTAACAGAATGCCCCTTTTTATTTTAAATAACAGTTGGCGTAATAAATTTTAAAAACCTACAATAATTCATATTTTATTTTATAGCGGAAAGCAGCAGTGATGATTTTGTCACTCAACCTTTGCTAGTAAATTTTATTTAAAAAATATCTTGTTTTGCTCACCCTACCTAACTAGTTAGATTTGACAGCTATGACGTCACAATATGGCGCAAAGTCGATCCTATTCTCATTTGAATCGCATTATACATCATAAACTCTGTGCAACAAAAAAAGGAGTTGTTGTGGAACTAATAAAATTACTTACTACTTACTTACTTTTTTACGCTAGAAGGACTACAGGTAGGACTTACGATCTTACTTGTCCGGGTCAGGCGTATGCCAATGAGCGTTTATTATCTTTTATAACATATATTATAAAGCATAATGTTTTATTGGTTTACTTATTCTTGCGTTGTATTAATACAGTACCAATAAATAATATGTATCCCCAACTTGTAGGTTAATTGTCTTCGAATATACCCATCGAAAATCAAAATAAATATATATATAATTATTACAAAAAATATTATTACTTAGCTGTTATTACATTGTGTTGTGTAGCTAGTTTTATTTGTGGTGGGTTTGTAGAAATAAGTTAAATAACACAATATGTCTGAACTTTATCTACTTTACTTGTCTGATGCTACTTTTAGTTGACAGTTTGCATTATCATAATAATCAATCTTTGGTTTACATTGTTAATTGTTAATATTTTTAGGAATCAGATATAAAACTATGTTAATTTTAAGAATAAAAGTGACCGAACACCATTGGCGAAGTGTAGATACACTTATGCTTATCCTTTCGATGAATACAGTTGATTGTGTATCAAAGTGACCCAACACGATAGGAGGATGCATCTAGTATACTAGAGTTATGCACAATATGAGTCTTTTAATGATATTATAATATTAAAATTTGATTGCAATCGGCAGATTAACGCTGAAGATGCAAGTTTGAAAATATGAACCAAAATCAGTTGGTTCTGGAACTTCTAGGTCCCAATACTAAACTATTTACGACATAAAACGTAACAATAGTTGAGGTTAGCGCAGTTCACTAAAATTATAACAGTGGTTATAGAACAACCAGTTTTCTCTTAAATGCTAGAAAATGAATTAGTACGTATGTATTAAAGGGTGAACTGGTAGTTTGTTCACGGGTCGACGAAGGAGATCATGATGTAGCGAGTGCCCTCGGTGACGCGCAGGCCCTCGTGGTAGTGCGTGAGGCGGCCCGGGTGCATCAGTAGCCAGCCCTGCTTGGTATCGCGCACCGAGCAGTTGTACCGGATGAACCGACAACCGCCGCCTTCGTAGTCCACGTCTGAACACAAACAGAAGTACATGCGGTTGTCACACAGGCATTATTTTATTTTTTATTTTTCGCCAGACGAATACACCAACTGTACGGTCCCAAACTAAGCAACGCTTGTACTATGAGTACCGTACAATGGATTGGGGGCGACCCCAGTGACACCCCCAGACCAGGCCAAATTACGAAAAGGCCATTTCCGAAATTTATTCCAGCGGGAATCGAACCCCCAACCACCATGTGCAGTGAGCCGAGCGGCCTACGCTCTAACCACTGCGCCAAGCGGTGGTCATATGCTGAGTTGAGGCCGGTTCGAGGCAATAATTAGAAAAGGCTCTGCCCAAACTGTGGGTAGGATGACTTACTGGAATGTACTCGTATTATGATGTTCAAATGTACCTACTGTCACAAATAAAGGTATTTTCTTTGTTTGTTCCTACATCAATTGTGTACCTACTCTCTAAGTCGGCAAATGAGCGTACGATCTGTCTAATGTTAAGGCTAAAGCGCCCATCTAGCCCGCGAAGTTCAATTTTTTTAGAAAATTTTCAAAATCTGACAATAATTAAAGGTACATTTTGTAATTCGCGACAAAGACCGTGTGCAGTGCATTTATTAATATATCCAACTTACTCTAAATCATTTCAAGAACGACAGCTATCCAAATAATCTGGCAATTTTTGTATATTTAATGATTTACTAGTATCATATCCACCGTGATAATATTTAGAGTAAAATAAATGTATTAATTAACGCACTGCATACTGTGTTTGTCGCAAATCACAAAATGTTGTCTTAAATGTTTTCAGATTTTGGATAAACTATAAAAATAATCGAAAATTTTGAATTTCGCGGGCTAGACAGGCGCCTTCACCTTAAACTGTTACCGAAGCCAATAAATGTTTGCAATACCAAAGACGTTGCTCGCGCGGGGGTATTCACAGGCGCCGGAAAGTTTCCTTGTCGGAAACGACAGCATCCATCCTTCTTTATCCGAAAAATAAGGATGGAGCTGGCGTTTTTGAAATCGAAAACTTCACATGAAGTGTGAATACCCCCCACCACCTAAAGGGGAGTGGGAATTGGGGAGGGTAAATGGCTAATCATGATTCCTCATTAGCTCAGAGAGGAATCAATTACCTTTAATGTTAAGACTAAATCTGTTTCGTTTGTAAACAAGCTACAAGCAAGCTACAGGGGATCAATTTTAATTGAATTGTCAAATTTAAACAAGTGTTAGGAACTGTAATCTATCTCTATCCTTGCTGATCTGTATCAAGTTTGTATCCCGCATAACGTAGAAGTAATACAATTTTAACAACTGCGATACAATAGATAAGATGTGGGTATTGTAGTGTGTGTGTACTCACGTGCCGTGTTGAGCGCGAGGTTGATGGTGTATGTGGAGGAGTCGTGGTGCGGCCGCAGCGAGGGCTGCTCGTCGGGCCGGTACCGCACCACGAAGTTCAAGATCGATACCGGCGGCTGGAGACAGATATCACACAACCAATTAAAAACTGGCCAAGTGCGTGTCGTGCCACGCACAATGTAGGGTTCCGTAGCCATTTCAATAACGAAATGATAATTCATTATATTTAACTAAAAAGTTTTTTCGGAATTCATTACGTAAATTTTGACTAAATCTTGACGGATAAATAACTCACAAACGAATTTTTTGATAATAAAATGTTGTATGGTTTCACCATTTCATTTGAAAACACCTTTTCAACGATACCCCACATGATGGGTTAAATAATATAAAAGAAACCCTCTTTCCAAGTTCGAGCAGGTAGCTCAAAAAAGTAACATTGCTACATTTTATATTTTTGAAAGTGAGATCTATTCTTTAGGTATATCTGTACCAAATTTCGTCAACTTCCGACAAAACTGTAGAAGTTATGGTACTGAGACTGGGACGAACTGGAGGATTTATTAGGGTTCCTCGTAGGGATGCGTTTTGGTTTGGCGATGCGTTTTGGTTGCTAGCTACTGCCACTACCGAAGTTTATCCACTTGTATTGACTTTATCCACTAGACTGACACTCCAACTGTATGGTCCCAAACTAAGCAAAGCTTGTACTATGGGTACCGTACAATGGACTGGGGGCGATCCTAGTGACATCTAGACCTGGGCAAATTACGAAAGGTCATTTCAGAAATATGCCTTGACGAAAATAAAATCCGCACCCAGTGCAGTGAGGCGAGCGGCCTACGCTCAAACCATTGCGCCAAGCGGTCGTCAGGTATTATTAGGTAGCAAGATCCCTTCTTCTTTGTAAGTTACCTTTGAAATAGCTAAATACATTATATTATTACTCACATTGTGATAATACCCAATGAAGACCATTTCTTGCAAGGGCCGCACATATTCCTTCAGTATATGGAGCCAGTGTTTCTCTAAGCCGACCTGGTTCATGTGGATGTCGCGTGTTGGGACCGCCTCGTAGCCGCTCTCCAGACGTTTATCCTACGCGGACAATACGGAGGGTTAAGTAAGGCAAGTACGTAAGGTGAGATTAATAACTTAAGGTAAGGTAAGGATAGCAGGAACTCTGGTGCTGAAATTTCCACTTCCCAGCAGTGCAAAGCGGGAGACAAAAATTGCTGGTATGGGCTGGTTGCCATAGAGACAAGACTGCTACAGCTGATTGAAGACCAGTTGTAAGGCACCACGGACCGTAATTTGACTAATTGGATCCAAATAATACATTACATTATTAGATCCGTCGCTCCATTGGCCGAAAGCCTCCATGATCGCGATCCACTCCACACAGAACCTTTTGGTCATCAACGGGAACCAGTACACGTCGGGACACGGCTGAAATAAAAACATGCTTTTCTAAATAAAAGAAAAAAAACAACAACATTTAACTAGGTAACCAGGAATGTAGAATAGAATAACTCTTTATTGCACACTTAAGTTCGGAATATATCAAATAACATAAAAACAATAGTGTACATTGGGCGGTCTTATCGCAGACTGCGATCACTTCCAGACAACCTTTGTATGGAGAGAATTATGTCATGTTGTCATGTTCCGTCAAACTCCCTGACTTTGCCGCGAGGTATAACTTTGCCGAGTTATTATTTAGCACTAGCTGTGCCCACGGACTTCGTCCGCGTAGTATTTAACGTAACAAAAATTTCGGGATTATCGGGATAATAAGTATCCTATATGTCAATCCCGGTTATAAACTATCTGTGTTCCAAATTTCAATCAAATCCGTTCAGTAGTTTTTGCGTGAAGGAGTAACAAACATACATACATACATCCACACTCACAAACTTTTACATTTATAATATTAGTAGGATTTTAGTGCAGATATGTTGGTAGTATGTATAGATTTTAGACAATTTAATTGGAAGACCTTTTTTTCTAAATCCTTTCATTTCTTATAATACTAACTTGTGTAATATTTAATGCGTTTAGTGATTACTGAATTATGATTATAATTTAACAATTACTTGTTGCTTAAATTGATTTGTTCTTGTTAGTTTCGATGTTGAAGGAATCGTCAATTCTCGTGGATTTTCTTTGGTGGCTCGAACCAGAGAAGGCGGAGAAAAGGTCAATTTAACTATCTCGTTCGTTACAGGTCATGAACCACATGACGTGATCAGAGATGCATGAGTAGAAGTTAAATTTAGATAGGTGGTCCACAGTCGGAAAGACTTCAGACGTATGTTTGTGACAGAGGTAAAGGAAAAAGAGACGATTCGTTTTCATTCGTTTTCGATCCATTGTCTTCGAATGCTTTAGCTAGATTATCCCACACTTCTTTGTCATTTTTCGCGTTTTGCATATGATATATGATACGAAATAAACATTTTTATTGTATAAATCAGATGCGGTTGCCTTCTAGAGGGGGGTGTTAGTTGATAGAACGCTACTTTAAGAAGTTTATGTCTTGAAAACTATTTTTTAAATTCCACGCGGACGAAGTCGCGGGTTCAGCTAGTATGGAATATAACAATAAAATATTCTATTAAGTAATGTCGGTTCCTACTTACCATCAAGGGCTTGTGGGTCTTTTCAAAATTGAGAAGATAATCTTCGTGAAGGTACCGAGTGGTCCATTCCATTTTGTTATCAAACAGTTGATACATGTCGGGATGTGTGCGGCTGATGTCGTACGACTCCGCATTCACCAGGTGGCCAAACTCCAATTCGTTGTTAATGTACATGAAAATACCCTGGAATATAAATAATTTATTTCTTTAAGTAAATTCGGATCTATTCGTCATGCTTGAAGATAACATTCAAGTTCGTATTAGCCAACTTACAAGATCCCTCAAACTAGCACAGAAAGCCATGTCGGGGTCGACGCCCTCTTTAGTGTAGGTCACTGATTTGGCAGCGGGGCTCCGGAACACCGACATCTTGGCCAGGTAGCAGTTGGTGATGAACGGGACATTCCATACTCCTCTGTGAACCAATCGAACAATATAAGTTATCTAACATTATTTTTATTATTGTTAGTCGACCTCAAACAATTAACAAAAAAACATATGTTAGCTATGTCGATCATCAAGGATTTAGCGAAATACCGATTTTTCCTCAAAGATTTTGATTAATGACCAATGATTTTCAGATGGCTGTGATAAGCAGGTTTGTGGCCCAGGAACAGCATTATTTGCTTCAATTTTCTTTTGACCCGAGATTTCTACTCTTGTTTCACTTGCCACAGCTTGTTTCATTGCGCTTCTTTCATCAGACCGTATTCGAGTTGACTGTGTTTCTATATAAATTACCTATTTCTACCTAGCTTGAATTTTGACTAAGTCTTTGTCTAAGTTTGTGCCTAAAATAATAAATCGTGAAACATCTTGAAGAAACTGAATGTACGAGTATATGGCGATGAAAAGTGGCAGTTAAAATCTGTTCAACGGGTTGCAATAACTCTAGGAATCGGCGCGTCTAAAGAACGGCAGAGGGATTGCCTCTAGCGCTAAACACAGATCAACTACGTTCTACTAAAGGACTGACAAAAAACACAGATAATCCTTAGGTCAATGCTATAAATGTGAATATGTTTGTTTGTATGTTTTCACTTAAGAATGACGACGTCATGCTTTGGCATAACATATTAGCTACTTTTTATCCATAAGAGTAAAAAAACCGTTATTCAAATCACAATATAGTTGTCATAGGGATGGTAGGTTCATATCATATTCCATGAGGTTTAAAGTAACAATAGAGGCGACACGTTAAATTCATTGGCCCACGTTCTTATACATATTCCATTTGATACAGCCGTCGTACGAAATACGAAAGGAAATGACGAGTGTGGTACATGACAAAGGGGAGACAAGGGCCCTCCATGTAGCACCTCGTCATTAGCCAATTGAAAGATTGGCGCAACAGGAATCGGCGACACCATCACGCAGTTGCACTCGGAACCCTCTCAGGAACAGACCAGACTACTGGAACGCATTGCCGATACCTTTTGGGATACAAATATTTATATCTGATCTTGTTTAGATCTGCGCTCATTACAAGATGACTTTCAACAAGGCGAACATGGTTTTGATAATTCTAATAGTCTTCTCATTTATTATCGATCCAACGAACGCCCGCCGTGGTAGGACCAGGGGCAGAACTAAATCTAAAGTAAAAATATTTGAGACACCAAGCATCCAATATTCGTGCTTCGAAAGGTATTTGATTAAATCATTTTATTTTGACTTTCAGGTACAAATCGGATTACCCATTACAGGTAAATACCGTGACCCAGAATCGGACCAATATTATAACAATAACGATGTGAGTATTACTTATTTATCACAAAAATATAACAAGTCAATGGTTTTATTATACAGGATTTTTCTGATAGTTCGACGTCAATTTTACGATGTTTTCGACATATTTCCGTATACAGGTTGAAACAGAAAGGGTATACTATTAAGGTATACTATTTTTTGAAAAACTTAATTTTGTAATTCTAAAACTATCAGCTTTGGAGGAAACTTGGAAAACAAAAGATGTTATAGGGATACAGCTGTTGACATATTTCACAAGTCTACAAATCCTTTAGTACTTCAACTGTCCCACAAAGCCGATGGTTTGAGATTTACAAAGTTAAGTTGCAAAAAAAATAGTATACCCTTTTCGTTTCACCTAGTATGTGTTTTTATAGACCCAATAAACCATAGTAAACGACAAGAAATTACTTCATGAGCTAGTTTGAATACAAAGGAACTTATTATTGTCACCATAATAAAGTGGTATTAATAAATATACAAGCATGCCTAGCTGTTTAAGATTGACTGAATTTAATTTCAATATAGTTACATATCAAAATATCTAGAAATCATACTTAGTACGTATAACAAAATAGTTTGTTGCTTTTTAGCTACTCTCACTCTGTAAGGAATACGTCAAAATACCAGTAAACCTGTAGACATTTATAAAACTTACAGCAGTTGCGAAGTATAGCGGGATTATGACCTAAATAAAAGCTATAAGTGATGATGATGATGATGATTTTTAGGGAGCTAAGATATTGCTGGCGTCGCATTTCGATCTTGAGTACGTGTTGGGCCACAAGATTGCGTTCCTGTGCATCGCGAAGGGTTCTCCTCGGCCCCACATTACATGGTTCAAGGATGGCGTGGAGATATTCGCTCACCATTACTTGCATGTAAGTAATGGTTGCTATTAAAATGCCTCCTGCGATTTTTCTATGTTAATTAACCACCGCTTAACTGTTTACCTATTTAGTCTTATACTTATTTGTTATTTCTAAATCCATATTTTCAGAATAGGTTTCAAACTATTCCAGTTAATCAAACGTAGGTAACCAAATTATCCTGACTGCCCCACAATAGTGAATAAATAATTGTAAACAGAAACTGATTTATAGACAATAAAATGAAACAAAATATAATGTTGTGCAATATGCGAAATTTCATGATAAATGATAATTCTTGTCTTACGCCGAGTCCTGAAAAATCGTGG
Source organism: Notodonta ziczac (assembly GCA_918843915.1). Classification (NCBI taxonomy): domain Eukaryota; kingdom Metazoa; phylum Arthropoda; class Insecta; order Lepidoptera; family Notodontidae; genus Notodonta; species Notodonta ziczac. Next base: position 7,419,144 of record OU974038.1, on the reverse strand, counting down.
ATTTTGAAAAGGGTTTAATTCAAGTCCTATAGATGTTTCGAATAAAAATTAGGGGGTTTTAAATTTTTCTAACGACTCCACCCGATCTTTACACAGTTTCTTTCACTTCACTGCATCAAAGAAACTAACGTATCGTTTGAAATATATTTTCCTAGGATCAAAATTATTCCAAAGTATTTGTAATTAAAAGACCTAGTTATTGTGCCCGGCATATAAGAATTTATATAAAATGCACTCCTGCAATACTAATAACCTATTTATATATCAACTAGCTGTGCCTGCGACTTCGTCCGCGTGGAATTTGATTGACAATGTTTCATACAAACTTTCATCCCCTATGTTATCTCCTTGGGGGTAGAATTAATCAAAATCCTTTCTTAGCGGATGCTACGTCATAACATCTACCTGCATGCCAAATTTCAGCCCGATCCGTCCAGCGGTTTGAGCTGTGCGTTGATAGATCACTATGTCAGTCAATCAGTGAGTCACCTTTGAGTTATATATATTTAGATAAAGTTTATAATATCAATATCAATACAATACGGTCAAGCACAACGGGCGATATATGCGCGGCCAGGATCCCTCGCTTTAAATAGGCATGTAATTGAGGCGTCAGTCAACACGTATCCCTACGTGTACGCCGTGTTGACTATTCAATAACCAAGTAACGTTATCATCACTTTAACAGTAAAGTCCCCCCAACTATTATTACCTAGGAAACTATTTTTGGAATTTAGTTTTAGTAGGTAATTACTTGACGTAGTTTTCAACGTTTTCACGCCGCCGTCAAGCCAGCGTACAGCGAAATTGTTTTTGTTCTATTTAACTACGTTCTGGTGCTTTTGCAACTAGTATTTGATACTAAATAACTTTGCAGCTAAGCCTAATGGGCCTTTTAGCATAAGTTATTTTAGAGTGTAACTTGGTAACTCATAATTTGCAAACTTATAAGTTCGCATGTATATGTATTAGATTATAATCCTTACTTATTACGAGTATTAATTAAGTGTGCACTAGCATGCTGGTTATAAAATAGCTATTGTCGCGTTGTGTTGTTAAAGTTAAAGTACATGTTAAAGCTTATGTCGCGATTGGATCTTTATGCCGCGGCTGCCGATGATGCGCCTAGCTAACCCTACACTTTCACGGAGCGTTTAAACTTCGTGCCGACCGTTATACAACAAATGATCAATTGATTTTATGAACGCTATTGGCTGCATGACATAATAGTGTATTGTTTAGCATCGGTACAGGGCGTCCAGATAATTTAAATTCATATTCATTTTATGTGTCAATTGGTGAATGTACCAATCGCAGTACCGATATATCGCAGCGTAAACGATGTTAGTATAGTTCACCGCGCTCCGCCCTAGCCGAGCCGAGGTCGGGGCAATGTTGCATAAGTTTGTGGGTATTTTATATGACCTAGTAGGCATACACTGCCCCCGCACGGCGCGAGTCGCCGCCGCCGCGCCGCGCCGCTGCCCAGATGCGACACAGTCCCAACTTTGCCATGAGCTAAGAATTTCTCAGTAATCTTATTTTCGTGTCAATGGTTCTACACGTTATGTTCTCAATACTCTCAATTATTTTTACAGCCAAACGTGTATACTAAAATTCTACGTTGCTGACATAAATCGATATAATTTATCTTATATGAGCTGAAATCAAGTGAACAGCGTAAGCTACACATGCAGCTACAACAAATTTGATGATTTTGTTGTTATCTAGTCTCAAATTCTAGGAACTTGAGTCCTAGGCAGAGTAGCAGGTGATTCAAGAAATAAACAAGCTTGTAGGAAACCTAGATAAGACAGATACTTCTTCAGAGTGACACAATAGAATCGATAGAAAAACAATAGCCAATACAAATTATAATAGTTTCAATATAGTATCTCTCAAAACAGGCTTTGATTGATATACAACGTAGGTTTCAACACAAATGTTGTTTAATTTGAGGACCGAAAACGTAGTATTTGCTTTCCATCCTGAACTCCATTGCGATACGGAAACGGTTTCATATTAATAAAATAGATTCCAATTGTTTTAGATCCACGAGTGGCCAATCGGTGACGACCGAGTGAAGTCCAAGATCGAGATAGACCCGGCGACGCAGATGGATGCCGGCGTTTATGAGTGCACCGCCGACAACATGTACTCAATCGACCGTCGCTCGTTCAAGACCGACTTCTCCATTGCGTTCGACTAACACCACTGTTCGAAAGGGCTATACCTACTCTGATTACGCAACATACAGACCCAACAACGAAAACTATTATTACATGCAATTTCACAACAAAATAAGGAACACAACTTTATTTCTAGAATTAAGTTTTTTTATGGGACTAGTCCCGCTACACACATCTACAATTGTTACTGTTACTCCAGTAAGCCAATTAGAATAGATATGTAATTAGAATAGAATATGGATTAATTAACAAAACTAGACTTGTAGGTAGTAAAGTTAAGTAATTTCCATAACCAAGTTAAAACGCCTATTCACTAACGAATGGCATGATAGCCGTACCTGATAGATAAAATCTTTATATGAATTCCGACATTAAAGTAACCTAATTTTTAAACCAACTAATGTTAGAATAACATTGTGTATTACATATTTTCTATTTATAAATGCCTTTATTAATCAATTTTCTCAGTTTTATTTCCTCAGCCAGCAAATTAATTTTTATACTTAAAGTCATGATTAGCTAAACTGGAAGGACCTATTAAAATTGTGATAAAACCTACAAACAAACACTTTCCGAAAGTAAATAAGATTCGTCTAGAACAACCAAATTCAATTGTCGTATAAACATAAGCAGTTGTGTAACTTGTTATTTATATGGCATAGTTAAATTACCTGTTCACTCGATACACAAGGTCCATGTAATCGGCCGAGCGTGCGTAGAAGCCGGCCGAGTTGATGGCGCCCCAGAAGTTAGACCACGCTTGTCCCGGCCGCACCAGCATTGGGGCTACCACGTCAAACCCGGAGGATATCAAATGACGCAGAGTGTTTGCTTCTAGACGAGCCAAACTGTCTATGGAAAATAGGTAGTCGCACGCACTGTTCGCACAACGATCCCTGAAAGTATACACAGTAATGTACTACGTTATATTTTAGACCTTACAGTCGACCATCTATCACTACAATGTCACTGTAGTAGGAAACTCGTTAGTTAAAAGGGTGACCAAAGTTAAACGTCATAAGCATGAACGGTTTTGAAGAGGTAATTGAGCACATAGTAATATAACTCGAGAGGTATTTAGACGATCAATTAAGTATTACAGTGACCAATGGGGACAACGAACGACAAACAATAAATCTTACTTGGCAATGTTGCGTGCCTCAGATTCACTGATGAAATCACTGGGCTTAATGCGTTTTGCGGTCGCGTACTGTTTAAAATGTGTTTGGAAGAACGTATCCACTTCACTTTCGTGGTACTCGACATTGTTCCTCAGTAACAGGTGGATTTTTTCTTTAGGGTAATCTGTTGTCAATATTTGATCCAAAAATTCTTCCAGAAATGGTGTAGCTTGTTCTATGAAGACAGCCATCATCACGGTAGGCAACTCGTCATCCTGAATGCAATTTAAATGAAGGGCACAATTTGAACGATCACCAAAAATAAATATGATATAAGTACTCCAATAAATAATTATTACTACCCAAATTGGATAAAAGCTCACCAAAGACAAAATTTTAGACATGTTTACCCAAGATGCTAGCCGAATTTTCCCGCTCAATGGCCCCTCGCTGGGCAAGGAAATTGCTTTAAAATACATCAAAAAGTCTAAGCAACACGCATCATTTACAGAAACTGCAGAAGTGTACATGTGGCGGTCTTATCCTGCGATCTCTTCCAGACAACCTAAGGATTTCATTTCAGCATTTCCTCGCTAAGCAAGTGGCTTCAGCTATCCAGCGGGTCAATGTGGATAATAACTTGGGTAAGCTTCCGCTGAATGATTAGTAGGTGGTTATAACAATGTTAATATATATTTTATTTTGTTTACCTTCAAAGTTATTCTTTTTTCAGTGCACATAGCACACCCCTCTTGTGCAGACCAAGCCTTCGCCAAATAATTTCCAAAATTGTTTAACGTTAATTTAGATGGCCCATTACCGTGCACAATAAGAGGTCGCTCCTTGGAAACAATATTTTCAATATACGGCCAAGTCTCTGTAGTGTTGTTATTTAATTGAACATCAGCTGCAAATAACAACCCAATAAGTCAGTAATCAATATTAATGTGACTGTGGCATACAATTTTTTGTTTAAAGTTGATCCTAAGGTCCTCTGTAGCATTAAATTCCGGTACTTTCCAATCATTACTGATTGCTAGAAAACCATAAAACAATATATACGTATTATTCTTGAAATTCAAACTAAACGTTTTATTCCAAAGAGGTTTATTAAATGTATCCTAATGAGACTTCAACAATACATTTTAAAAAAATTATAGCTGTTATGATGTCGTTACGCCTCGGAAAAATGTAGGAGAGTTCCTACATTTTTCCGCACATGTCTGTTCGAGCATCATTTCCTGATGCGATCTTTCCATCTCCTCATCGTATGTCCCTGAGGCCACCATCGGGAATCCAATTAATGGTAATGTTTACCCACCTTTGTGGGTGTATGCTTTAATCATATACAGTGCATGAAATTGTTATGTCGCTGAATAAATACTACTTACATAAAGCACCATTCAGATTTTGGAATATTGCAGAATTGTGATCCAGTGAGATTTTGAGTGTTTTCCTTAGGTCTTCGTCCAAGTAAATCCGTGTATAATACAGTTGGTCATCTTCCTTGTCACTGACTGTCTTGTGTGTGAGCATTTTATAAATCTCAGGCAGGTACCCTGACAGAAATTATTAGATATTAAAAAAAAACATTCTACATAAATATAATTATCAAATAGATCATCTTGTTATTAACATACATTTAAAACTAATAACTAGATTAAAATAATGGATTTATATATGTAACTGGATCCTGCTCTTGATTTTTTGGTTAACATTATATTCTACTTTATTAATCTTTGTTGAAGTCCATGTAAATACTTTTGACTTCTGTAGACAGAAGAGAGAAAGATAGAAAAGAAAATTGCAAAAGGGTGCTGGTGGGGCTGCGTGGTTCTCTCATTCCTAGTGTCCATGCCTAAATACCCCTACCCGTCCACAGTGGGCATCCTAATAGAAAGGGAACAGTCCCAACAAGCACTTCCTGCTTGGTTCGTTTTTATACAACAGTCCCTCCTGTTAGTATAAAGCTTCATGATTAAACTAGTCTGCAATCTAAAAACCAATTTCTTAATTACAAGTAAAAGTAATGTCTTAAAGTACATTTAACGGATAAATTGCCTCTTTGGATAAATTGGCCTCTTTACTTCATAAGTTTAGCCACTTTCAGCCATTAATCTACAGAGGGAATTCATTCATAACATTTGTAATCTATTCAATGTAATAATGTTCATTGAATAACTAGTATTTAAAATGAATGCCCTTTATTCAATATTATAGAATGGTGATTAAATACTTTTCATTGTTACTCATGTAAATATTGTTGCAAATGCTTATTTAATTAGCAGCAACAAAACAATGTGGTGTATTGTTATCATGTTTAACTAAAGCATTGATTGTTCTACTAATGTTAAACTTTGTTTATCTATATCAACTAAGAAACATGTAGTTAGCTTATAATTATATGGTTTATTTTATATGTAGGCTTGAAGACCGAAATCGGCCTCAACACAATCGGCATTCTGAAATTTAACCAGAAGCGGACATATTGGTGTCATGGCATTTTTTAAAACCGCTGCCACAACGCTAAATATTAAGTCCCGAACTCGTTTGATAGATGTGATGTAGTTAAGATTTGATTACTTCATTAAATCCTATTCCCCTATTTTAAGATTATGTTTACAATGAAGAATTCAATAGAATTTGCTTTCCTTTGGCAACAAATTAACTAGAGAATGAAGTTCCAGATAACTTTTGTAATTAGCATTGACTATTTGTTTAGTTTTCACATATTAACTATTCTGTTGAGGACCTACCTATAAATCCTCCAGAATTTAAATATGGATTAATAACTTCAATCTTGGGATATTTAACTGCCAACTTAGTGTCCGGCCAGCAGAATTGTTCAGCAGAAAATAATACTCGGGTTTGAGGGAAAGACTTGAATTTCTTGACTATCTCTTCAATACCTGACAGGAATAACACGTCATAGCTAAAACAAACAAACTTTCATTTAAAAATTATCATTAATGAATATGTATATCTTATTCAGAAAAAATGATTCACGAACCTGTCTGTAAATATTACAATTTGTTCCTTGTTTTCGGATTTCATCAATTCCTTCAACTTCTGTTTCAGTAAGTTTATTTTCTGGCCTCCACCGGGGTAGTTCATGTCTCCCCCGGTCCATTTCTGGCCCATTCCCAGCACCTCTACATCAATATCATATACTTTGGCTGATCTCAGAAACCTTTGGAGGCTATGGTTTTCTTCAGTGGCAACAGTCAACACTTTTACATCATCTAAAACAAAATGTTATCTTCATTAGACACAGTCCTCAAATAGGTAACAAGTATGTACAGTTATACACCATTTAGTTTAAGAAGAGAATAAACATTTAAACAAATCATTTGAGTTAGAATATCAATCCATAACTCATTAACTTATTATCCCGCAGTATTCTACAAGTAAATGAACGAATAAAGCTCATCTAATTCAAATAGATGACTTATGATAAAGCACGGACATAAATTTATGTTAGCAGAATATTCTGGAATATCATATCAGGTTCTTAAATTATTAATATAATAGGCATTAAGGTATTGTATGTGCAACAGAAATCATATTCTTCAATAATAATGTTATACATTAATTTGCAGTGCAGATAAAAAGTTCAGTATATACCTACGCAAAGCATTAAATTTTGAGAGTACCTACTGAGTAATTGTAAGTAGTTTTCATTCGGTAATTACATAGTAAGTTAGTTTGCGGGTTCTTACTTAGGACAGAAGTAATTTTACATCATGACAAAGATGCCAGCAAAGCACACAATACATAAAATGTAGACAAGTAGGCAAGTTAGTAATTGAAATATTATAGGGACCGAATAGTTTAAATTCGCCACTTATGTTAAGTATTACATTTAGATACTCACCAAATCCATTGATTTGACTAGTTATTAGTAGCAAACCTAACACTTGCATTAACATTAGTAAATTTCCAAATCGTTCCATGACCGCAACGGGGTTCACTGGACTTCCGGCGGTGCGGCCGTAAACTGAGATCTGAGATCGTAACACAAAACGCGGCTAAAACACACGGTCGTATAGCTCCGCTCGTTCTATATAGATATGTTCGCGTTCCCGTTCCCGCTTCCGAGCCGACACGGACACGATAAGCTTCGTAACAGCATGCAGCTGTGTATGTTGGAACTTTTATAGTAGATAATTATTAATGTGTATGTATATGAGGCGCTCGTCCCCCCTCGTATGCCGTCACCGGATCACGACGAAATCTCTGTGCTGTACTAAATATGAGATCACCGCCTCGAAGCGCATATGGTTTTTATGTCTTACACTATGCTTTAATTACTGAAATACCAATTGTGTGTTACATGTTCTAGTGCAGCGAGCGGCCGGCGTCTCAAGTTTCAACGAACTAACTTGCTATACATACACCATTCATTACACAATGTTATAATAACAATGCTTGATTGATTGAAATAGTTAATAATCTCAATAACCCCTCCCTCCGTCTTGCCCCAGTCGAAATCAAACAAACAAAACACGGTCTTAGTGACCACTTAGGGATGGCATGTGGCACTGGCACTTGTATCGACAAATATATCGATATCTGGCTTATCAAAAAAAAACTTATACCTACACCTATATAGTCGGTAAGTCATATTAACGATTTAATTTTAAATGAAATATAGTGATTCGATTTGGAATAATAACGCAAACCCACGCAATAAACAAAACACAAGCTTTACCAAGTTAAAAGTGAGGCAAGTTTATCTCAATTGCGTGCGTGAACTGAAAGTGTCAAAATATACTTATATAACATAAGCCAATGGGTGTCATTACATAGTATAAAATAAAGTCGATTCCCGCTGTCTGTATGTCCCTATGTATGCTTAGATCTTTGAAACTACGCAACGAATTTTGATGCGGTTTTTATTATACATAGAGTGATTCAAGAGGAAGGTTTATATGTATAATACATGCATAATATAGTAGAGAAACACTGATAATTTATGAATCTGTAGCCGAAGCCGGGCCGGGTCGCTAATAGTAAATAAAGTAAAGTAATGGCTTGGTTTTTGATGATGTCTCGCAGAGTGAACATAGGTTCTTCCACTTGACAGAATTTAATTAACATTTTCTATTCTATATATATAAATAGTATTCTAGCAAATAACTATCACTGAATTTTATTTAATTAATAAATACTTAACAAAATTAAATAATGTATCAATCAATCGATAGAACTACTGTACACCGCACCGCACTATCACATGCTGTCACACTGACAACTACCTTCTGTCAGATTACCTGTTAACGTTTCGTTTTTTAATGAACGTTCCGTTTATAGTTTCTACATTTTAGTAGTATTATAGAGCGTAGGTTAGCGTTTTTTAAATGTTTTAGGCATTTTGCATAGCAATACGAATGCAATGTGTCCGTGTTAAAACTGACTTATAGATTTAACTCACACTCTAAGGTTTTTTTAATTTTGTCTAATATATAGACAAGGCATTTTATGTCATGGAACTGGCTCTGTTTAGCGGGTTAGGTTAAATAGGTACATAACGAATTTAAAAAACGTAACATTCTGCAAACCTTATACGTATATATTGATAAAGTGCCTATTCCGCTTTTATGTATTTATCTATACCGGGCAGAAATAACAAAATACTGAATTCTTATTTTATTTGCTAGCAGATTGCTTACTTACCTACCTACCTACCTAGTACTTAAGTCAGTACTTAGGTTGGCCCAAGCACAAGGTTCTATTACCCGATCGGATGTCGAATGCACACACGTAGGTGCATAATACATTAAATGGCCATCTGTTTTCTTATTTTTTTAAATTCTAAAGTATACCTACTTACCACAATAAAATAATTCCATAGGTAAGTACGTAGCTTATCTAGTAAGATTTGAGAAACTAAGTACACAATGAACCTAGTATAGGTAACTAAATTTCCTTGATCCAGTACACTCAGACAAAGTAGACGAATCTGTAGGTACCCTACATAAAACATCGCACTACTACCCACTTAAAACATCGCATAGCTAATTACATCTAGGTGCTTGTTTATGCTTTGCTACAACCAAGTAGAAAAAACGTGCCATAAAAAGTAGGAAAGTGTCACCTTTATTATAGAGGAAGTGCTTCTCGCAGCCTTTATCCTTGGAGTTCTTCGTGCAAAATTCTTCAGAGAGAGCGCCCGATATGACAGCCGTCAGCACAGCCAGCGCCGAGCAAGACTTGAGGGGGAAGCTCCAGTGCCTTAGAACCATGTTTTCGCCAATGCTCCCGACGACAGACTGCACCCGCACCGCCGATACGATCTATCAAATCGATTGCAACAGAAAAGGTGAGAGCGTTTCTCTATTTTTATTGCTTTCAGAAAAAGTTATCATACCGTGAAATGAAAGCGTCGGACGTGGTAAAAAGAAAACTTGACTTTTATTGTAACAGTAAATTGTGGACTGTTAGGGGGGACCTATCGATTGGACATAACAAAATTTAACACAGTAGGTAAGTACCTACCTTCCGGTCTGAACTTCTACCTAAAGCTTAGTTCTGCTGGAGCTGTGAGGTGGGTAGCGTAGTATTATATTCTCTTTGGCCCTAGTCTGCTAACACAATACGAGTACCTAACTATCCACTCGCGATTTAAGAATAAAGTATTAAATAATGAATTGATACGATGTGAGTGATATTATTATGCTATCTATCAGTGTCACTTATACGTAGGTAGGTATGTATCGTCCACACTGTTGGTTATGATAATTATATCAAGCGAGACATGTCAAAGTTCATACAACACAAAACAACAATCAGTATTTCACAAAAGAACAACGGGAAATGTAACTAAAATAACTCATCAAGTTGCCAGCCCGGTATCGATAGTCACAGAGTACCTACTACCAGATTCCTCAACTTTTTATTTAATGAAATCCTTATATGTCTACCTTTCTTACCTAACTACCTTTCACAGAATAGTGGGCAGTCACATAGGCATTATAATATTTGTTTTATTTCATGTAACTAGCTGAGCCCGCGACATTGTCCGCGTGGAATTTAACTTAACAAAAAAGCCCGCTCCCGCGTTATTAGCCCGCGCAACAGGACCCATTAAAAAAAAATGATTTTCTAAAATAAGAGTAGCCTAAGTTACTGCTTATAACAACAGCTATCTACCAGTGAAAGTCCCGTCAAAATCGGTCCAGCCGTTTCTGAGATTACCCGGAACAAACACACCGACCGACAGACAGACAGACAAAAAATTTTTAAATCGCATTTTGTTATAGGTGTCATATGTACTTTCATATGCATTTAGTGAAAAGGTGTTATTTTGATATTACAAACAGACACTCCAATTTTATTTATTTGTATAGATTAAGTCGCCAAGCACGTGTACGAATCGCCCATACTTATAGATGCTTGTGATACCAAAGGCATTGCTCGCACATTACCCACCTAACGGGGAGGGGGATAGAGGGAGGGGGAAGGGAAGGGGGTTGGCCTTCCTGCTCTCTCGTACAAAACGCAGCTATAATAGCTCACAAACATTTTGCTAATATTTTTTAGCCAGCACGTAAATGAGCTGAAGTCAGTTGGCCCAGCTTGGCACTACAAATTCTGGCGAATTGTTCATGAGATAAATATATTTGGCTTATTTCATATATGTTATGAAAAGGCTTCACAATATTATAAAGGCGTTACTTATTTATTTGTCATCTTCAGTGTACCTAACTACAATTCACATTTATTTTAATTATGGCCGGAAATATAATTCTTACTACTATATGTATTGTGTTGTCCACCAGAGGTAACATAACTGAAGACTGTAACTCTACTTATAATTATTATAGATTATGGAAAGTGCTATTGAAATAAACAAAAAACCCATTGCGATCCAGAAAAGGTTACTAGGTTATCTTATTTTTTTCGGTATCGTCTCCAAGCCGAAATATGCATTTTTCGTCAGATAATAAGTAGATAGCAACGGTCAACGGCACAGTACAAATTTTCCAAAAAGAATTGTAACTATAAGTGAAAGTGCGCGTTTGTGGGGCATCGGTCTCGGTTCGCTTGATTCTATTTAAGTTGATACAGTTAACAGATTAAATAGAGGCACCATGGATCCGAACTACAGCACAGAGCACCGCTTAAACCAGTGGCGGTAACAAAACGGCTCGATGCAAACTAAATAATATGTAGGTGTCTATCACCGAGCATTCTGGAAGATTCAGAAATGAAGTCGCATCTTTGTGTTCTATATCTGACCCGAATTTAAAATAGATAAGATTCTAATGAACACACTAACAAAACTTACTCACTTATATGTGTTTTTAATGAAAGAGGGAGCGATAGTTAAACTGAACTTAAATAAAATTTCATGATTTGTATTTTGAATAAGAAGCTATAGCTTAACTTAATTAAGTTTTATTTTATCAGAGATTTTTTTCCTAGTTCTAGACATTCAAATGGTACCTACTTAGTTTAAGATCGTTAGATTTTGCTGTCGTGGCGTTATCTCAAATATGCCATACAGAATAATGTTTTACAGCTAGGTAGTTCTTCGAAATTCGAAAGCTGAAGAATAAGTCATTGCATGAGGAAGACGTTTAAACCCACCTATTCAAAAATGTTAACTTGAAATACCTCTGCTCTGTTTGATAATGGATTTCCATCGCTCTGATAACTGTAGCTAATAACATACCTGTTATAGGGTAAGTAGCTCGCTATTGGCACATATAAAGCTTCAGCCGAGCTGTAAACTGGAATCCAATTTGTGTAAATGAGATTAAAAACATCAGCTCGCCGCAACACACGGTTCATAACAGTCGCTAGTGCCATCGAGGTAACTCTCGCATTAGCAGATACTAGGCCAGCTCCAGACATGCCCAAGGAGGACCCGGAAACGACAACACTCAAAAAAGAATTGACAGACTTGATCGCCAAAGTAAAGGTATGTAAGTACAGTAACGCAGTGCTGGATTGGATTCGGTGCGGCTGCCTAAGCGGCAGTTTTTAGACCACATAATATAGAGGAGTACTTGGCTGCGGCTTTTAAGCAAGAATTTATGTCATTGAAAACGTTAAAATATTTTAAGCAAAATTGTTCTACATACATTTAAAAAGCAAATAATATTACTTTACTAGGTATTATACCTGGTGAAATATTATAAACCAATTGATTCGTTGTAATCAATGATGTTACCTATAAATAATAATCTAGAGTCATACTTTAAAATATCGCTAATGATTTCACTCTGTATTATAATAACTATTCCCAACGACTTGCAACTTCGATTACCTACTTATTAGTTATGGATGTGATGCAATATTTTCCAATAGGTACGCATGTTAAACTTATATCACCCCTCTTTTTCCGTCGGGGCATAAAATGTACCTTATAAAGCTGACTATAAATTCATGACTGGGTTTACCCAAAAGCTTTGTTGCTACTTAGACCAAATTAAAACAAAAGTAAGGCTTAATCTATCATGCTGTAGGTATCGTTAAAACCTAGGAAATTTATGTACGTTTTACACTATTAATAGATATTAAAGTGGCGTGCCTTTTTAATTTAGTACCTATCAGAAATAGGTTCTGTTATTTAGAGAATTATTAACTGCGAATATTTCTATAAAAATTGTCTTGATTGAGTACATAACTAAGAGATGAATCATAAATATTAATTAACCATAAACGAATAATGGTTTGTTATAAATCTATAATAATACACTTACCTATAGCTAATGATCCTTTAATGCTTTATTTGTCAAACTTTTAATGAGTGATGATGAAATAATGATTGATACGGTAAGAGTATGCGATATAGTAGTTGTGTCTTGCTCTATCTTAAAGCATTGGCATGAGTCTATTACTTTCCTTCATACTCTGACGTACAGACTCCATCTATAGTGTAATATATGCATGCGTTAAGCTTCCAAGGAATTCACTGAAATTATTTATTAATAAAACGTATACGCGACACAAACACACTACACACTGTTCACTATCCACAGGCCGAGCAAGAAAAGGGCGCCGATGCTAAACTGGCGGAAAAATGTTCAGACCTCGGGGATGTACCCAAGATCAGATTCGTTACCAAGAAAACATTGAAAGGTCACATCAATAAGGTGAACTCAGTGCACTACAGCGGGGATTCCAGGTATGCAAATTGCTTGCTTTTGTTTGCTAACGTCTTTATCGAAGAATGTAAAGCACGTACCTACCAAGTTTCATTATTATTAATATCATAAAGCCATGCGAATAATTAATAAATATGCGATTGAACTTACCCTTACAGTATTGTGAGTAAATGTTATATCTATGAGATCCGGGTCTGGTATGTTTCAAAGTATTTTGTTATTACCCAATTAAGACTTCTTATTTATTCAACCGGTCGAAGTAGGTATGATTTTTTATATTGATTAAGTTTACGTGTACCAATAAGTCTGCAAAATGTTGTAAGTGATGAGGAAATATTGTATGGCATTATTCACCTGATAAAATTAAATATGTAATGGAAACAATACTCACACCTGTTTAATTAAAAATACACAATGCCGACACTTGCGACAAATACATAGGTAATGTATATTTTTAGTGAATAAATTACCATTAATTATTATTATAATGTGGAAACGTTGATAATTGGATCATGCGAGGTTACTGCAAACTAAAATAAACTGTGCTCATTACTTTAGAAATTGTAGGCGCTCGGAAATAATATAATATTATGTAGCTTTGTTAATCATATTGCCACTGTATTTGTACAGGCTCCTTTAATACCTGCGTGCTACCTGAGAGCTCTACTAAGCCCTCGCAGGCAATAGACATTTAATAATATCCGCTATTTCTATAAAGCGAAAGGGTTGTTTTTCATTGACAGGCACTGCGTCACCGGCTCGCTGGATGGGAAGCTGATAATCTGGGACACTTGGAGCGGAAACAAAGTGCAAGTCATACCCCTGCGGTCGGCATGGGTGATGAGCGTGGCTTTTGCGCCGTCTGGCAACTTCGTAGGTACGCATTCGTTAGGAATAACATCTCCATTTGACTTCGATTCAGTAGGTACAACGTTTGTTACTTATCGCCGAATACTCAAGGGAAATTCAAAGGCAGTCTCACACACAACTTAAAAAAACCTGTGCGCGTTTGTGAGGGTGAGGGTATTAATATGTACAACAAAAGTAGATAATTGCTAAACCATTAGGTATTATTTATAATTTAGGGATTAAAAGTTCGGATTTTCATTGCTGCAAAATCAGTTGTAAACAGATTTCTAAACATACTTTGAAGGAGATGATGAGGATTCTTTAATAGGACATACCTATTGGAAAACTCAACGTAAAAAAAAATTAAGACTATAAAAACCAGATCATTAATTATTTGACAATCGGTGCAGTTGTAAACTTGTTCGCTCATCTGTACGCCTGTTTTGGTAGCGTGCGGCGGCATGGACAATATGTGTACCGTTTACGACGTGAACAATCGCGACTCGACCGGTGCGGCGAAGATGGTGCGCGAGCTGGCCGGCTACGAGGGCTTCCTCAGCAGCTGCCGGTTCCTCGACGACACGCACATCCTCACCGGCTCCGGGGATATGAAGATGTGAGATGTTCTCATCAACTATACCTTCCATGCTTTTATATCCTCATTTTAGCTTTCTACTGCTGCACCAATGTTCGTCCCTGAGCCCCGAACTCTCACCAATTTTGTATCAATGTCATCGGAGGTCCGATTTGGAGATGAGTAATTATGTGTCTTTAACCTAGCTGGGTTTACCATCATACCCTTCATTTACCGCCGGGGGAGGTTGCCGCCGTCACTACCCATAGTTTAGTTAAGTGTGAATGTTAAAATATAAATATGTATGAGGATAAATATGTATAAGGTATATATCTATGGGCCTGCGTTGCCTAAGTACAAATAAATAAATAAAATTATTGTGTCGCAGCGGACTTGTATCGATTTAACAGTTGTCTTTTGAGCTTTTTAAAATAGAAACAGCGACATGAACCGTTACAAGTATTGCGTCAGTGTAAAGAGGTGTAGAAACTCGATCATTGCTACAAAATAAAAGCTAGTTTGTCCTAGAAGCATATACAATATTTAACCTGCATCATCAAGATCCAATGTGAAGTTTTGGATTTGGAACTGAAATCGGTATATGGCGTATTTACAGATGCGTTTGGGACTTGGAGGCGGGTAAACGGGAGATGGAATTTGACGCACATGCTGGTGACGTCGTCAGCATTTCTCTGACGCCAGGTAACAATATTTAATTATTAGTTTTTGGCTATTTACTAGGTACATTATTGATCAGGAATCAGATTGTAGAGTTAAACTTGTAAGCACTATATGTGAACTCGAATGTCGCTCAAATCGAACACATTGACTTGATTACTTGACGTTCACAAGATCGAAAAAATATAATGTAGTATGTTCGAACTCGACTTATTACAATAATATGTGCTTTACTTAAAAATATAGGTACCTACTAAATGACTGCAACTGCTGGTCCATTGGATGAGACGCCTAGCAATAATAAAGTAAAATAAACATTCACTTATAAATGCGTAGATTGTCGCAGAGATGTGATTTATTAGTAAATCTAATTTCTTATCTGCCTTCTTTTCCCCTCTTTTTTCATCTTTTCCGCAGCAGAATGAAAGGAAACTTTCGAATTTACTTTTCCAATTCTCTTCTCTCGAAGCGGAGCCGTCGGATAGATCAATGGGGACGTCGAAATTTGTCAATTTTATTTAGTTTTTTTTTACTGATTACCAAAATTGATACGTTAAGATAATATAACCATAACGATGAAAGATAATATAACGATATTTTTTATATCAGACATGAAGTCATACGTGACTGGCTCCGTGGACAAGACCTGCAAACTGTGGGACGTGAGGGAGGACAAAGCTAAGCAGACGTTCTTCGGTCACGACGCTGACGTCAACAGCGTCTGTGTGAGTATAAAATACGGCCGGCTGCACATCTCAAAGAACGTTGCCAACAAAAGCTGAGCTCTCATTATTATTGACACCCGTGACAAAGAGAGCTCAGTCTGTACTGGAAATGTTGCATGTGCAAGTGACTCTACCTACCCCTGGGCCGGTATTAATAAATCAATCTCAACTCGAGCGAACTTAAGTAGGTATTTGTGACGTAATTTTGTACTTAGATTACATTACAATGACATTAACTAATTCCTTCTCAAGTTTGAGATAGATTTATTTAATATGGGTCCTAGTTTCAGCTTTTTCGAAAGTTAACCAAGAAGTTACTTTATTATAGTGGCGTGTACGTCTACCTTGTAGAGGGGAGCGGTGGTACATATTGATACATATATATTGTATACATATTGTGGACAAAATGTACTCGTACACCAGCACCACTCTCACGAAGGAAGACGTTATCAACCTATGTTATTGACTGACCCTAACAAATGAGCAGACATTGGTTTAGGTTACGACTAAGTTTAAGTCTTATTTTTATGAGTTGTTTAAAGAATATTAATGTTTTATTAATATTTCGACATTTCTTATATTCTTCCAATAAAATACGTGTCAAACTTTATTCATTTATTCTTCAAGTAATCACCGTTTTTCAGGTAGTCGATTATTTTGTTCTTAATTTTGGTTAAGGTCTAATTGAATGAAAACAGTCGTTATTTACCATTAAAATATTTAATATGAGTTTGCCACGGATAGTTCCACAACAGCGGGCAAGTGTTCGCGACGGCCTCCGAGGACAAGACCGCGAGGCTCTTCGACATCCGCAGCGACCAGCAGATGGCGCACTACACGCCGCCCGGCGCCGGCGGGTTCACCAGTTGCGGTATATAACCACCCATCTACTAATTTCTCAAAGACACACAAACTTTTGTCAACTTTTTTGGTACCAACTTTCATTGACAATGCGCAGATAGGCTTCTTCTCGAACAACAAACTACCTGATATAGCTGAAATTAGCATAGATGTTAATAAATATATTATAAGATGACACCACCGCAATGCCTCGAAGAGGTGGACAGTGAAACTATTAGCCATGGTATTGTTTTCTTATATTTACGCGGATACTACACATTGAAATAAAACTATTTTACGGATTTTATCGCGTTTATTAACTTTATGTTCCCGACGTTTCGGTTGCTTTACAGCAGCCATGGTCACGGGGGGACTGAGGTGTTAGACGTCCTGATGTCATAGTTAGTAACTGGGTACCCTCATATTTAGTTGTTATTTGCGGTCCGATCCACGCAGAAAGTGCTCACAGTGTCTCGAGGTCTTGCAATGGTACACTTGGTTTTGGATTTATTTATATTAATTACTGGATCCCAAGTTGGTGGTAGCACCCAGCCATCTTCCCTATTGAAATTAGGATGTTTTTTTAATTTCAATGGCCTCACGTATCATCCTTGGTCGGAATCGGTGTTCTTTTGCGAGAATCTGTGGTTTATCAAATCTGATATAATGGCGGATGCGGTCCTGTACATGTGCACAGATTGCAGACTTCGTGGAGCGCCGGTGTTTCACGTCAGCTATGTGTTCTTTTACGCGGGTTTTTACTGATCTTTTAGTTTGCCCTATGTAGGAGAGCCCACATTCACAATCGAGTTTGTATACCCCTGGATCTTGTAGAGGAATGATAAAATCCGTATAATAGTTTTATTTCAAATTTAGTCATGGTACCTCTTTATGACTAATTATTGCAGAGCTCAGTATAATAATTATATATATAATAAATTTAGTCTATAAAGTTATTTGTCACATACAGGAACGAAAAAAAAATACAAGAGAGTGACAATTGATATTTCTTAAACAAATTACAGAAAATAATCCATTTCCAGTCCTTTCCTTTGCTTGTATCCTTTTCCAACTAGGCAGGCTTTGTATTTCTCAATAAAGCCATCGGGATTTCTTTTTACTCGAAGAACCCATTTGCTCGGTAAGGCTCTCTTGCCTTTAGGCTTTGATAAAGGACGGAAAGGATACAGTACTTCATACTTCATTATTATTCAAATGCGATCTCGCGGCAATGACAGTGTGTGTAAAGCGCGCCGGCGCGCGGGGCCCGGTGTCAAAACTGAGCAAATCGACGTCAAAACTATGGATAAGCCTCATGATTTCAAGTCAATTACATAAGAATATTGTTACGTGGCGGGTTATACGTATTCAAAATACTGTTTTCGTAAGATAAAAAATATTAAGCAAATATGGAAATACTTTTTTAATTTTATTGTTCCACAAAAGAAATACATTAAATAATAAACAGAAGAGATTTTAAAAAAACTGGGGCTTAGAAATTAAATGTGACATTTAATTATAAGCGGCAGGACGTCCTTATGTACAGTGTGAAATTAAACAGTATTACGGCCGAACACTCGTATCTCACTTAAATCTCAACTTGCTAAAGCGTCGCTTAAATTTGACAACCTCTCAATTCTTTGTGGTATTCTCAAACGCCAATGAACTGATTTAAGACCGTGATTAGCTAAGTAGCCATCAAATGTCTCTAATATGGCAATACTTCAATAAATAGGTTCGTTCTCATTTTCAAATTCTATTTAGTAATTTGTTTGTTTCGTTCTATAGTTTAGACGCCGGTTTGGCTTCCTCATTTGTGGTAAATTAAACGTATCTTCGTATATTCTTGTATTTAATAAACATATTCAAATCCTCAATAAAACCGTTACATCGTCAAGCTTAATGTCAAGTGTCAATTATGTCAATACCATAGACATGGGTATTATATGGCTAACATTCGCTTCGATCATTTCCTTTGGCCTTGGCTCTAATCGCATTGCCATTAGCAGTCGTTACAGTACGAACATCATCAAAATGTTGATATGTTTGGTATAAATCAGCGCGATTTGTATCATGGCTCGTGGCGCCGTTATCCACGTACCAGTTAACATCGTCTGTTTCAGTTGGATAAACTGTGTTTTCCATAGACATCAGGATTAAATTCTCGGTTTTCGAAGAAGAAGGTAACTCCTGCACGTTACTCGTCTTTGGAGGTCATCCATCTTTAATCCGCTTTTTACAGTTTCTTACTCGATGACAGTAATTGCATTTTATCTTCTTGTCCTTCTTTACCTCATTAGTAGATGTGGTCGGATTTGTGAATAGAGCTTCTTGGTCACTGTTATTTTGTAATGACCGCTCGTATGCGCATATATGACTCGTAAGGCTTTCAATTGTTCTTTCTGTTTTTGGCACTAGTAGCCAGCTGCTTCGGAACACAAAGAAGGAATCATTTAACGTCTCTAGTATTTTGCAAATAAATAGCAACTGTGGTAGTTCTTGATCCTACTTCTTTAATACTTGATTAAGCTATGTCCATTTTTTTTATTTATACATATGCGTAGCTATATCGTCTGCTGCATCGTTTCTGTGACCGAAAAAACTCATACACAGATTATATGATTTGTCTTCGTTAGTACCATCAAATAACCGATTTAATTCTAGCCTTACGTCACGCGCATTCACAAACCGCATCACTTTCCTGAGTGTCTCCTCTTTCATATTAGTCGTCAGTATCAGAAGTGCACTAACATCAGCTTTAACAAAGCGCTCGAGATTCATTTTGAAAACGCTAGTGTCAGCATCGCCAGCTTCAGCCGCTGCTGCTATGGGTTTCTGAAACGTGCCCTCACCTCAACTACCTCTAAAGCATGCGGTATCATGCGTAAAAGGCAAGTGACTTTATATTTCCAGGTGTTCCAATTTGTTTTCCCTTCTAGTGAACCTACCGATTTTTTTCCAGTGATAGTATCCATGCTGCACGCCATAACCTATTATAATCTCACCGACCTTATTTAACAGAGCGACGTGGGAGAACTTGATTTGATTGTTATCACTGGAATTTAAGCACTTTAGTCCAAGTCTTATTTAAGAGAAAACACTTCCTATAACTTTGCTTATGATGCACTACACACAACTGTTATTTTCACAGAACTGTCACAATATTTCAAATCACACAAAAGTAATTTTTATAAATAGTTATCATAGAACAGAGTGCAACCTACTTTAACAGTTTGACCAAGACCCACGTCTTGTTTTTCTTTATTGCATTCAGCTCCTGAATTGCAGCTTTCCATTCATTACTTTCTCTTCTAGACAGTGCTTTTTGAACTGTTTTAGGATCCTGTTCTGACTCAGTTGCTTGACATAATTCTCTCCATCCAAAGGTTGTCAGGAAGAGATCGTAGTCTACAATAAGACCCAATGTACACTATTGTTTTTTTTATGTTAAGGTATTCTATCTCTTAGTGGGTACCCAGGTACCCAGTGGACGGAGGTCCGTCCACTATGATGAACATAATCGTCGAGAGTTGAAACAGATTCGCAGTCTTCAAACTGATCCATCTCGAAAGGAGGTCTCTGGATCCTCTTGTCGAGTAGTGTTCCACTCTAGGAACATAATCTATTTCATCTTGCACTTCTCCAGGATGAGCCTCTGTTTAATCATTCTGTGTCTGGTAGTTGAACAACCTCAAACTCTTCTCTGTTCCCTGCAATACTTCCTTCTTCAGTCTCTTTAGACAGTTTGAGTATCTCCTCCGGATGCTCTGCCAAGTTTCACTGCTTATGTATTATTATTATTATTACGGATGTATTATTGAAACGCCATTTCAATTCGCACTGATGTTATTTATTAAAGGAACATGACATCCGTCATAACTAATGAAACAATATGCTACTTAGCAAATAGGTCGCATATATAACATTAAGCTTTGGCATAATCGCAAAAACCTGTGTGAATCATTTCTCTACTTTTTGAATCCCACTTAAGTAGTTCTCTTTTGTTGAGGAATGTACATGAAAACTTTACATCCGAAAGTTTTCACCATCCTCAGATCACATTTCTTCCCGGACGATAACTCGTCTGGGATAACCGCAAGTGTTGGTAATCGGTTTTTAAAGAACACAGCGTGGTAAACAGCCTCTGCCCAAAATTGTTTAGGCAAATTAGAACATCAAGCATGCTTCTTGCTTTCTCGCAGATTCGGTATGCTCGTTCTGCGACACCGTTTTGCTCTGGCATATACTCCACCGTTAGTTGATGCTGAACTTTGAAATTCGTCAGGTAGTCATCTATCCGATTATTGACCAATTCCGTTCCATTGTCTGTGCGTAAGATCTTCAGTTTCTTACCACATTGATTTTCGGCAGACTTTTGAAACGCTATAAATTAACTAGAACTTACTTCCCTTAAAAAACTTCACTCTCTAGCTTCTATGATATATATAAAAGCTATACGAGTAAAATCAACAATGAAAGTCAAAAAATTGTGTGATTTACCAATAGAGTGCACCTCCATAGGTTCACATACGTCGGCGTGCACCAACTCCAGAACTTCCTTAGCTCTTGTAGCGTTCTTTTTTCTAAACAGTTGCTTGGTTTGTTTTCACATTACACTCAAGTTTAGTTAAAGTGTTGGGTAAACTTGCCCCTGTCGCCATCTTATCTTTGAGTTATTTGGGGGTTTTTTATAATAAGATGCCCCATCCTGCGATACCACAGTATCAACTGGTCACCTTTAGTTGCTGGTGCAAGTGCAGGACAGCATTTGATTTAACATATGCGCCTCGTTTTTCTATACCCTTCACAACAGACGTTCGTTTAACCTCACAATCACTATTAACGATCTCACACCCTTTTACTGTTAATACCAACACGTGTCCCGTTTTCTATATCGCATTCACACTCAGTAAGTTAGATGCTAACCTAGGTACATACGTCACATTATTGATAGTCAAACTTATTGACTCACAAACTACCGTTCCTCATACCTCAAGGTAGGTACCCAATACCTCATTACCATCTGCACATGTCACCCTCAAAGGCTTTGGAGTGTCCTTTGAATCCTTGAACCAAGATATAAGATTCGTCATGTGTGACGACGCTCCAGAGTCAATAATCCAGTCATCTGCCTGTGGTCTCGCCAACGTCCCGAATGCGTAAGCTTGCATGGCTCCCTTCTTATGTTTTGGATTGTCTGAACAGTCTTTCGCTTTATGTGACCCATATCAAATAAAACACTTGAATTTTGATTTGGTCTTCTTCTTAGGTGTGCTTTTTACCTTATGTTTATTAGTCAGGAGTGTAAATGTTGGTTCGCTCTCACTTGAGCTTGCTAAGTTGGTATCTTCCATTTGAATAAGTTAAATTTTTACATAGTCGGTAGTTAAAGCAATGTTACTGTTCTCTAATGCTTATATCTTTGGTTGAAACTCTGTTGTTAGACCTTGAAGAAGTAGAGCAGCTAATAGCTCATCATCAATCTCCTTCCCTAAGTCTTACAACTCTTGTGACGTCGTCATAACAGATGTCACATAGTCTCCATCTGTTGAGAATTGCTCCAATCTCATACTCACTAGCTTGGCTAGTAGTCGGCAGCGATTGTTCCGACCTTTATCTTCAAACGCGTTCCTTAAAGCTTCCCAAGCATCTTTAGCAGTTTTAGCTTAGGTCCAGCCATCAAGCAAAACTTTGCACGAGCTCTCCCATCCTTTCGCATACCAGAAGCTTCGGTGGCTGCGGGTGTAACACTTGTGTCATGGAGGAGATATAATTCCATCATGAACTTCCACGTTGCGTAATTGCTGTCGCCTTCCAGTTTCTCTATAGATGACAGTTCACTATTGCCACTACTTCCCAAAATTCCAGTTTCATGCGTCGTTATTGAATTTTGAGAACTCCCGGTATACTGGCATTCTATACTGGCTGGCCGTTGATAAATATCCTCATCGAACGCTGAGTAGGTATGCAAGGAATTTACGGTGTTTCCCCTACGCGAATGTTTTGATGTGAAGACACTGGCAGTGTCTGTGCCGTTACTAGTTAGTAGTAATAATAATAATAATAATTTTATTTTTGCTCAAAACAACGGTATATCAAAGGTCTTATGTAGTCAATAAAGTTCATCATGTTTTTGTCATACTGGTGACATGCAAATTATTTAAATTTGTAAAACTTATAGAAATTTTAATGAGTTATAATTATAAGTTATAATTATTACATTATCAAAATTTGTCATTCATAAAGTCAATCACACTTTCATACTATAAATCACCAGTGCTAGCGAAGGCCATAAATATTTATATGCAATCTACAAAAGTATAAGTATTTTTCATTACTCATACTCTGAAAGTAGGTCTGAAGTTGCCTGAGAAGCGGGTTGAAAGTAATACTTTTCAGGCCCGGGAGTTTCGCTTTCAACTGACAGCTGTCAAATTATAAAAAAAAACTAGTTCCATTTTCACATTTCTATGGAACCATGTTCAAACTTTTTCTACAGTCACTCAACAGCACGATGTAAAATTCAAATAACATAAAGTTAAGTATTAATTCAAGAATATATTTTTTTAAATGACTTAATTATAATTTAGTTTCAACAATTTCTTTAAAATATCATAGATTTGGGCAAAATATTTAAAGATGAAAATGAAAAATAATGGCTAAATAATGAAGTTGGCCGGCCAACGAAAAAAAAAAACAAAATAGGCGGCAATCCGATTTTTTTTTTCGAGTTATAGAGTATTGTTTATACTTCCTTGTATTATTTCTTTAGCCAATTTCTGTTTTTATTTTTATTTTCCTTGTATTCGTAATGAAAAGCACAGTGTTTACCTCGGGTGAAAGATTTATTTTGTTCCTCGAACTATTAGCGCCCTCGCTACGCTCGGGCGCCAAACCCCGTCTCGGGACAAAATAAGTAACTTTCACCACTCATGTAACAATGTACTATTAAAAATTTGCAATTCGATGAAATAAGAAAGTATCCCGTTGGGATCATACCATTTACAAGTTTCCAATCCCCGTGTCACTCTTAGCTTTCATTTGTTTTCACCATACCCCTTCATATTCATTTTTTTGATCTTATTATGTTCACCCAATTTATTACCTATACTAAACCGTTTCCAATGTCAAGGAGGTAACTACCTAACTCTTATGCAGTGGAACCTATCGCGTTTTGGAGAAGAAGATAAGTGTGTCTGTAGATAGTAGGGTTTTCTTATTTCTAGCCATTTCCCTGTTTATTTTCATAACTGGATCGGGTTCCAGTCAACCCTGATTCAGCTTTTGACAGAACAAATTGCCGCGGCAATAGTTAAAGGTGCCTACATCGTTTATTTTGTACACAGCTCTCTCGCTCAGCGGAAGGTACCTGCTCGCTGGTTCCGACGACAACGCCGTCCATTCCTGGGACACCCTCAAAGCCACGCATACCGGTAACTGACATACAAGTACTACCCTCATTGCGAGGGGGATTCGGGCAACAGTCACCTTTCTTTGACGACAGCTTGGCGCAGTGGTTGGAGCGTAGGCCGCTCGGCTCACTGCACATGGTGGTTGCGGGTTCGATTCCCGTCGGAGCAAATTTCGGAAATGGCCTTTTTGTAATTTGCCTAGGTCTGGGTGACATTGGGATCGCCCCCAGTCCATTGTACTGTACCCATAGTACAAGCGTTGCTTAGTTTAGGACCATACAGTTGGTGTTTCAGTCTGGCGATGATTAATTAATTAATCATTCTGGTGCAGAGTTGGTTTTTAACTGATTGGGCACATCCGAACACTGGTTAGATATTCTAAGAAATGCGGGTTTTCTCATGATGTTTTTCTTCATCTTACAGCAATGTATGAATCTTGGTTGACTATGAGATGCGTACTTATATCCAATTAAGTGCGAGCCGGAGTCTGAACCTACGTCTGTTTCAGTGTGCATTCCACCACCCTGTCACTGTTATTTGTATTATTTATGTATCGTAAGTAATGATCGATTGCAATTTATAGTGCAATACATACTAAATGATAAAATGTTCTAGGCTCTCTGAACGGCCACGAGAACCGCGTGACGTCCATCTCTATGGCACCTAACGGCATAGCGCTCGCCAGCTGCTCCTGGGACCAGAGCGTCAGAGTTTGGGGCTGAACTCCACATGCATTGACTTCTCCGATATCTAAAGATAATATCACAGACAACATACATAATGTTTCTAAAGTTTTAAATAATACTTGCGGATTTGCGAGTTCTGGGCATATATTATATTTATCATTAAAGAGTATTAAAATTTTATAGTAAATCAAGCAGGTTTTGTAATCTTTTTTCCAGCGAATTTAATAATTAAGTTAATAATAATATTTCAAGTTCTTTGGTAAATTTATATTTCTTTATTCTATAGTACTGTTTCTCGCAACTGCAATTCACCCTGTTTTCTAGTCCATGGATTGTATTCTGTGGCCGCAAACGAAGTTGCGACAAATATTCAAAGACCCATAGTTCAGAAAATATGATAGTTACGTGTAGGGTGTCTTTATAATGTCTGTCAGATTCCGCGCAGGTACCCTATTTTTTTATGGCCTTTGAAATACTCTGCATATCTGATCGTGTCCAACCATTATATATTAATAATTGTCTTTAAATTTATATTGCATTACATTTATAAAATATATTGCCATTCCTTTCAATAAAGCTTATGTTCTACGTATGATGTTAGAACAAACCTAGTTTTTTTTTATTGTGCCTTTAATTAGAACAATAAGTATTTTTTGCTTTCAATTATTTTGATGTTATGGTATGTGAACTAAATTAGCTTATAAACACTTGAATTGTTCAGGTTGTCAACACTTTTGTTTACACAAATTGGAGACTAGATGTGTGCACAAAAATCAAACATTGTGATTCGATTGTTGCGGCAAAGTAGGCTTCAGTGTATTAACTTAAATGCAGGTTTACCTTAAGAAATATCGTTACAAGTGGACCAAAGTTAAAATATTATACTTTTCCGCGGCGATGGCTTCAATTTTTGTTACAATTTTCTTTAATAACATGAGCTCTATACGGATATCTCATACCGAAACTCTCAATAAAAATGTGACTAAAAATAGACCTAGCGAGCATAAACAACAGGAGATGGCAGTATTACAGAAAAAGTACATTCTTCTTTGGACTAATGCTGACAATGTTCCGTTTATTTATTTCGGTAAGGGCAATTCTGCGTTTGTCGAGCGAAAATGTAAGTGGAACAACTGCTATGTTACCGAGGATAGGCAATATCTGGGCTCCTACACTGAATTCGACGTGATCGCGTTCAACGGGCCGCAGCTGATGGTAGCGTATAAGAATGACGATCTGCCGAGAGTGCGGCACACTCGCCAGAAGTACGTGTATGCGAATATTGAAGCGGCGGTCAACTACCCCATCTGTAGACAAACCTGGGACGGATACTTTAACTGGACCTGGACATATAAATTGAACTCTGATTCGATATGGGGATATTTTATAGTTCGGAATGCGAGCGGACACATCATCGCACCGAGCGCTCACGTGAACTGGTTGAACGTGGAGGTAATGGACCCTGTCGATGAGGACTTGCGGAAGAAGCTTAAAACTAAAAACAAAGCGGTGGCTTGGTTCGTCTCAAATTGTAGAACCATGAGCGGCAGGGAGAAATTCGTTAATGAACTGATTAACTATTTAAATTATTATAATTTGGAGGTGGACATCTACGGCGACTGCGGCACGTTCCGGTGCCCGAAGGAGATGATGAACCGGTGTCTGGGAGTTTTAGAGAAAAAATATTATTTTTTTCTTGCATTCGAGAACGCTATCAGCGAGGATTATGTTACTGAGAAGATAGTACACGCTTTCAATCATTTGACCGTGCCGGTGGTGCTGGGCGGGGCTAACTATTCTAGGTAAGCTATTAATTTTACCTCCTATTAACTTCTTGGTACCATATTGTGTGTTTAAGTAGTTCAACACGTGTTTGCTTTTAGATTTATGCCACCGGGCACGTATCTGAATGCGCGCGATTTGGGCTCGAGGAACCTAGCGCAGAAAATATACGAAGCTATCCAAGACCCAGCAAAATATCAGCAATTCTTCCGCTGGAGGAAGCACTACAGCTTCCACCTCAAAAACGAGAGCCCCGAGACGGACGACTACTGCCGATTTTGTGCCATGATTAATGACAATCAC
This sequence comes from Notodonta ziczac, assembly GCA_918843915.1. NCBI lineage: Eukaryota > Metazoa > Arthropoda > Insecta > Lepidoptera > Notodontidae > Notodonta > Notodonta ziczac. Next base: position 7,391,870 of record OU974038.1, on the reverse strand, counting down.
TTGATGACAAGAACTTCGATATATTACAATTTCAGCGACTGGTGGACGAGCCCACAGACTTGTGCATCTATACGAGCCCATAATAGTGACACCATGCCATAACATAATGTTCTGTAATCTTAATGCAGTATAATGCAGCACGAGAAAAAATACATAATATAATATTTAGGCATATGGTATACTTCCTATATTTGTTCTTCTACTTGTTGCTAGATTTAAATTTGTAACTGCCAGAGAAGCATCAATAAATACACACAAAAACAAACAACGTTAACAAATTTTATTTGATGGTAACTATAGACCTACAGTTCGTCGACGATCCTGCGGCTCAGCATTTTGTGCCACAGAGGCAGAGAGCCCCAAAACCTCGAACGCGCTGCCAGGTCTTTCTTCATGTTCGACTGGACATCTATCCTTAGATACTCCATTTCCCGCCCGCTTGTCGTCGGATCCCATTTGAACGGGATGCTCACAGGCTTATTAGGATTTCTGGAACAATAATAGTAGAGCCATGGCAGCCAAATGAGCACACATGTGAGCGTTCGCTCGACACGCTTTTACAAGCATTCTAGTGAGACATTAAACAATTTAACATTAATTCTACGCATAAAAAAAACGCTTCACTAATATTTTGGGCCAGGAAAACATTGACGTGATGACCTGGATGCATTCTAAAGATTAGCCAGAAATGGCCAACCAACAATTACAAAGTGGTTTATTTTATTTTTAATATATAACTTCGCCCTGTACCTATATATAGGTACCTATTATGACCAAATACCTCTTTTTTATATATGGCTCTGCCCTTTTGGACAATTCTGCCAATGTCAAGTGAGGTCCAAATACCTCTTAAAACTTTTCGCTATTACTTATGACAAAAATATTTACCCTGACGTCGCAAAGTTGGTCCACAGTGTCACGATCAATTCGCTCATCTTGACGTCTTCCTCTGAGACTGGTTTCGTGAGAAAATATATCGGGAACAAATGCATGAGGTCGTCAGCATGGCACACACCTAATATAAAAAATATAATTAAACCAGAATTTAAATTCTAAATCTGCTTGCGATGAGTCACTGAAAATAGGCCTAAACTCAAATATTAAGTTCGATATGAGTGGCAGTTACACTACAAAAAAATTACTGCCCATCTGGCCTAGAAGGCCGGCTTTGGCAAAAAAAGAGAAATTTAGATTTTGTCACTCTATGCCTTGTGGCTTATGATATGGAAATCAAACGTTTAATCAGCAGCAGGCACAAAGTAGTACACACACACCATAAACAACAACGGAAATGAAAATATAGTTAAGGGTCAAAGCTGTGGGTCAAATACCTAATTTTTCGCTGCGCTTGTTAAGGTGAAGGCGCCTGTCTAGCCCGCGAAATTCAAAATTTCCGAGTATTTTTATAGTTTATCCAAAATCTGAAAACATTTAAGACAACATTTTGTGATTTGCGACAAACACAGTATGCAGTTCGTTTGTTTAATACATTTATTTTAACCAAATATTATCACGGTGGATATGATACTAGTTAATCACTAAATATACAAAAATTGCCGGATTATCTGGATAGCTGTCTTTCTTGAAATGTTTTAGAGTAAGTTGGATATATTAATAAATGCACTGCACACGGTCTTTTTCGCGAATGACAAAATGTGTCTTTTATTATTGTGAGATTTTGAAAAAATTCTAAAGTACCTCAAAAAATTTGTACTTCGCGGGCTAGATGGGCGCATTAGCCTTAAGGTACACTTCAATGAGCATCGGTACAGTGTCATCTGTGCCGACAGGCGTTTGTTTCAATATGTGCTGGGGAAAAGGTATCGTCATGCACTGATTTTCAGGCATAGCCTCCTCAACCGCCGTTTATTCATACCTGGCTACCCAAAAATGACTCTACCACATACACCATGTACAACATAAGTATTATTATTATTATCTTAAATAATATTACCTATAATACTACCTGTAATAATTATATTACCTACTAGCTTACCGCGACTTCGTCCGCGTTTAACTTAACTTTAATTTAATTTAACTTAACAAAAAAGTCCGCTCCCGCGTTCTAAGCCCACGCGACAGGACCCATTTTTTAAATTTTGTTTTTCTAAAATAAAAGTAGCCTAAATTACTCCTTAAAACATCAGCTATCTGCCAGTGAAAGTCCCGTCAAAATCGGTACAGCCGTTTCGGAGATTACCAAACACACAGACAGAGAGACAGACAGACAGACAGACAAAAAAAGTGTCGTATGTACTTTCATATGCATTTAGTGACAAGGTGTTATTTTGATATTAAAAACAGACACTCCAATTTTATTTATTTGTATAGATAATAAGAAGGATAGATTAGGATCATATTACAAGTAAATGGGTATAATTAATTGTACAAACACAATCAGCAGACGATAAAGAGAAAGCATCTCGGTGCTACATAATTTTGTCTTGTCTTGTCATAAACAAGTGTTGTATTAGTGCGTGTGCTACCCTTACTAGTCTGGAGTTGGCCCCACTCCATCATACGTGTTCCCTGGAACTTATCGAGCGTCACACCTCGGCACCTTCCTTGGACATTACTGTAGATTATATCATTCCACCAGACTATATCATTTTTGCCCCAGGGCCCTTAGTAACATAGGTATGCCACTGCCTTACAATAAGTCCTATTAAAAGAGAACGGTACCTACTCCACCAATAGCCATAACACTGATGTACTGTTACTGTATAATAGAAATAAATAAATAAGTAAACATTTATTCGACACGCATCGTAGCGCGAACTGTGTCGAAAGGTGATTTGGCTAAGCGTGTGCTGGAGAAGAACGAGACTCCCCCAGCGCTGATTTTCAGCCAAACCCTCCTCAGTGGGTTCTTACCATAATCTCCATCTGGGTCACCAAATACTTGTGAGAAGCTGTTGGTGGCTCTGAATGCCAACTCGTACAGGTAAACTGGATTCTTGGTATAGTTCAACACAAGCTCGACCGCCTCCACTGCTGGCCACGCGAAATACGAATCTGTGTAGATCTAAACCATAAACAATAATTATATAGATAGAGTTTAAAATAATATGCATGCAGCTGATTGTCTGTGTATGAAAAACAAATACTGAAAAAACATTGTTGCATTGTCCTAGGCCCTAGTCTTTGTAGCAATGAAGTATTACCCCTAAATTAATTACGCTGATAAAGGTAATAAACTTACAAGGTACAGTACAACGTTTTCAGAAATAATAGTTACTCGTATATCAACCCAATAATGAGGTAGGTATCCAATGCTGGCCTTGCATAATTTTAATACAGTTTTATCTAGCATAATTACCGCAAATAAAATCATAGTTAATTGACCCTTAGGCCCGTATTAATAAACCGATCTCAAGTCTGAGATCAGTCTTGAGTATGCTTTTGACATGTCACTTCGTGCTACTGTAATGACATAAGAATGACATTTACAAGATCGCTCTAAGACTTTAGATCGATCTATAAATACGGCTCTTAGGCCCGTACTAGAGGTTGGATTGGATGTGAGTATGACGGGAAAGCGCGATGTATGGAAGGTAAAGACGTACTGCGCAGACCCCAGATAATGGGAAAAGGTAAGGCAGATGATGATGATGATGAGGCCCGTACTAATAAATCGATGTTAATACTGAGAGCGAACTTTAAAATGTCATTCCAGTACAAAATGACATGTCAAAACCGTACTTAAGATCATTCTCAACTTGAGATCGTTTTATTAATACGGGTGTTAGTACCTATGTGAGACTATTTTGTAGTAGTATAACGTACATTGACAATCCCCTCTTGCGTAGCCTCCGTGTCGCCGTCCTTCAAATATTTGTCGCGTATTTTCTGAGTGATGACGTCAACGTATGGTGAGTTCTCGTAATAAAATGTGACTGGCGCTATCGAGTCAAGACCCGACATGAATTCTTGATACCTGCTCGCATTCGCTGTTATCCCTGTAACCACATGAAATATATTTATTTATCATTTGTAAAGCCGGCAGGTGAATTTGCACTCTGCCAATTAAAATAACCTGTTCGTTTAGATATCGTTTACGCTTTTGTAGTAGGTACCTATCTATATACCTCAATTTTTGTGTTCCTATAATGTAAGCCAGTGTATTCCAGTAGTCCCCAGTGAAGGCCCCAGTAAAGGCTTAAGAAAGGGCGTAAGGGGTAAGCTAAAATGTGTAACCCACAATGAATATATAAATAAAAAAACGTGACATGAAAATAGATACCTACTTACCTATCCACTTTGCATTTATGCGGCCGGGGTACTTAATCCACGGCGTAACAAAGCGTACCTACCTCAAAACAAGCTATAATTATTAATGATGGCGTATGATGAGAATAAATTTAAACCACGTGTTTTGCTTATTTAATGAATGGTCATCGAACTTTTGTTTGAGTACGCACGCGTTGGTACCTCTTCTTAAATAACTTTGAAGTAAACAGGTACCTAATAACACGATACCTCGGACATAAACTAAATACGAAGTCAACCTAATAAAACTGTACACATTTACCTCCTTCTTGATCTAGTAGAAACTTTATCGATAGATCGATACTGCCAAATGCTAAAATAATCATAAGAAATTATCTCAAATGTCGCAATAATAATGCCAGGCTTGCTACAACTGTCATTTAAATTACACAGTAACCACCCTAATTACAGTAATGATAAGCGTTGTGCAAGATTGGTCCATATACAAGTAACTACCAAGCACAATCAAATGATCTGATGACATTATGGTTCCCACTTAAAGACGGTCCAATTCGGTCGACGCCGACACAGTGTTACACAGATGTATAAGGGCCTTTGCACACCACTTTTATAACCGCGCCGTCAGCGTCGTCTCGCCTTTGTAGCTATACATACGCGATACGCACGCGAGTCTGACGCAGCCGGCTGACTTTAGACGTTAGACTTTTGTAGGATAAAAGAGCACCGTCGACGCACGTTTCTAAAACGCGCGTCGACGGCGCGTTTAAAAAACGTGATGTGCACAGGCCCTAAGGTTTCCTCGTAGGGAATACGAAACCCTAAAGTTACGGCTATATTTTTTCCCTCTCTATAAAATGTTTGACCCGTCAGGTAGAATGATTAATTTATCAACATAATGTTGGTAATCAATATTCAAAACGGGCCTCTAAAAAAAGTATAGTAGAAACCAGTAAATGAACAATTACGCAATCACAGAAGTACCTACGCATCGGAAACGTTTTGTTATGTAGCGAAATCTTAGCGAAAAGCGACTTTTATTTATGATTTTGAAAAAAATGCTGCAGTACTATTCTGTAACTACAAACTATCTTACGCGTTAATCCGCCGAATGAAATGTCATATTTCAATATAACATTTTACATTTCATCATTTCACCCGCGGATTTACGCGTGATGTATGAGCTTGTGGTTACAGAATAGCACTTGTCACCTAGTTACTTACAGACCGATTTCAAGCATCCTTCATCTTTGGTGAGTCCAGTCATCCAGGGCACGGCGGGAACGTGCGACTGCTTCCGAGGGCTCCTGGTCAAGAACGCGCCGGGCAGCTCCGGCTCTACGACCGCCTTGAACGGGGTCATGGGCTCGTAGTCCCACGCCTGCCACCAACCAATATAAAATTTATAATGTTGCTAATCATCATTTATATCCCTCTTAAAGGGGAGGGTATGCTGAGACCCAAGCGACGCTGTATAGTCGGTAAAATTGAGTTCCATGTCATTTAGCTGTGCTGGAGTATACGCTCGTACCTATGGTCTGCTTAATAAATCCATCTCAAGTATCAGACCGATCTTGGAAATGTCATTCTTGGTCAACTTGTGTCATACTAGTACACAATGACTTATCAATAGCAGTATTTAAGATCGCTCTCAGACTGGGGATAGATTTATTAAATGCCTAATGCCGGGCCTATGTCTGTTTCAAAATGGCAGCCCTGCCTATTCTGTACTACGCTGTGCTGCGTCGCCTGCCTGTCAGCATACGATTAGCCTTAGTGTCTTGGCTAGGAGTAGGTAAATAAACTTAAGTTTAAGTTAAGTTATTCAAATCTAAAAGCTCTTTCTACTTACATGTACTAATGCATAATAAGAAACACAGAAGATTTTTATTATTTCCAACTTGGTCCACGAAACTTTGAGAAAATACTTAAGGCTAAAGCGCCCATCTAGCCCGCGAAGTTAATTTTTTTTGAGGTTTTTTAGTTTTTTTTCAAAATCTGACAATAATAAAAGGCACATTTTGTAATTCGCGACAAAGACCGTGTGCAGTGCATTTATTAATATATCCAACTTACTCTAAAACATTTCAAGAACGACACCTATCCAGATAATCTGGTTTTTTTTTGTATATTTAGTGATTTACTAGTATCATATCCACCGTGATAATATTTAGAGTAAAATAAATGTATTAATAAACGCACTGCATACTGTGTTTGTCGCAAATCACAAAATGTTGTTTTAAATGTTTTCAGATTTTGGATAAACTATAAAAATACTCGAAAATTTATAATTTCGCGGGCTAGACAGGCGCCTTCACCTTAAGGTGTGCTGACTTACGTAAAATCTAAATTCCGTGTTTATGATTTCGTAGCTGTCTTTAGTGCGTAGACATGCTAGCATTTTGTCCGAAGGAGATTGAGGGCAATCCAGGAATTTCGCGAGTTGGAAGGCGTTCCGCAGAGCCTCGCCTGGCGGCGCCTCCGCCCACGGCACCAGGGCAGTGCCAGACTCCGATATTGCTTTGTGGAAGAGCCCTGTAATCCACAAAAATGATTTATATCTAGTGTACAACTTAATAAGCAAATCAATATGAAAATGGCGCTGTACTCTTTTCCCTTTCGTTTTCACAAACAAGCTTTAACTGTACAAGTGAGAGTAAAGGCGGTCGAACGCCATTTAACATTTCTCCGCGGGCCACCTTCATTGCCACGGAACACGAAATTTATTATTTCGTGTCCATTAAAGATACGTGTATAGACCCGCATTAATAAATCTACCTCAAGTCTGAGAGCGATGTTAAGCAGGCTTTTGACAAGTAATTTTTCATTACTCATACTCTGAAAGTAGGTCTGAAGTTGCCCGAGGAGCGGGTTGAAAGTAATACTTTTCCGGCCCGGGAGAATCGCTTTCAACTGACAGCTGTCAAATTATAAAAAAAAACTAGTTCCATTTTCACATTTCTATGGAACCATGTTTTTATTTTTACTTTCCTTGTATTCGTAATGAAAAGCACAGTGTTTACCTAGGGTGAAAGACTTATATAGTCACTTTCACCACTCGTGTAACAATGTACTATTGTACTGGTATGACATAAGAATGACATTTCCAAGATCAGTGTCAAACTTGAAATCGATTTATTCATACAGACAGGCCATACTTTCCTACACACTGTAAGGTCGCAGCGTCCACAAATGAATGGTTGGCTTCTAATGCATGACTTTCATACGTGGCAATCAAAAGACTCATAACCGTACTAACTGACAAGACAGGGGGCCAGAGGGCCAGCCCATTAATATTACAGACACCTGTAGATTAGTAGCCGGATACATTCACACATATATACATAAGGCTTATTTGTGTCTAGTAATGGTTGTGGTTAACAAAATAGAGATTCCTTTCTATTTTGTTTTATTACCTGGTCAGTGATTTTACTGATCAGCCAGATACCTACCGTACGATAACTTTGTGTACCGAGTGTACCGCACATTGACTGACATCAATATACTACCTATAAAAATAAATATTCGTTTCTCAATTCACACTTGATATTCCTTAAGCATAGGCAAGAACCAATGTAACTATGACTTTATTTATCTGAATAAAATAATCGCTTAGCACTCACTGGAAGGGTCTTAAAGAGTTCCACTATTATGTATAATAAATGTACCTATACTTTATGTTTCCTTAACCGTAGTATTAAATAATATTGCCAGTTGCCATGTACCTGTTTTTATGTTCATTCGTCATTCATTTTAACAATTTGACATAAGTTGTAGGTACCTATTTAATTAATATTTTTTTAACGTAATTACGTGTGAGGAATAATATTCAAAACATACATACATTAAAAAAGACATTCCAAGATTACGACTAAGGAAAAATACACTTTACAAACGTAGACATAGGTTAAGTTGTAAGCTATTGACCCTAGAATCAGCCTTATTTAGTAAAAGTTCACTGTACCCTCTCACACGTTACGTAGCGTATATTTACCGGCGCTAGTTTCAGATATCATGTGAAAGTGCGCGCTGGCGCCGCCGGCGCTTTCGCCGAATATTGTGACGGAGTTCTTGTCGCCGCCGAAGCTGCCTATGGCCTTCTGTATGAACCGCAGGGCCTCCTGCTGGTCCTTCAAGCCATTGTTGCCGGGGCAGTGCTCGTCTTGCGTGGACAAGAAGCCTAGTGGACCTAGAAACATTTATAAAATTAGACGCCAAATTGAAGCAAGCGCGTGATGGCGATGGTGTTGGTCGCAGCCATGGAGTAAGGTCGCACCAGCACAGTATCATACTAATATTAAAAAGAGGAAAACTTTGTTTGTTTGATTGGCTACCCTCATTCGCTTCAGTTTGACTTGCAAACATTCAGTTATAAACTATTATTTATACCGACTTTTTTATGTAAAGTTGTTTAGCTACCTATATTGTTGTATAATATTATGTAGTACATAGACATAGATAGGTGGCAGGTATTCAGTAATTATGTTATGTTACAACGCAACTCGGGACTATACGTGAGGAAAACAATATATTTAATGTTTTATTTATTTATCCTTCTGTTTGTATTTCCCCATTAGATTTTTACTAGTCTATTGTCTACACCAATCGTCTTGAGGTAAGTGTAGAATAAGTGGATAAAACCTCCGTGGAGTTTACGATATGAATTGATAGATACTTATTTATTGTTTTCTGCTGACAGAGTCAGCAGAAAACTAACTAAAAATAACTTAATAACTTACCTAGCCTGTAGTTGATAGTGACCAGAACAACGTCTCTGTCCAGAAGGAACTGCGGGCCGTACATCTCCGCGGTGGAGTCCCCGCACATCCAGCCCCCGCCGTGCACGAACACCATCACTGGGAGGCCAGCGCCCTCGACCAAATCCTGAGCAATAAGGTGTTCAGACCACAGTCAGAACATGTAACGCCGGGGTGCAATCAATACCCTGGCGCCCTCTAGGCCATAACACGGGCGCATGGTCTTAGAGAGTGCCGAGAGGGACGCAGGCTCATTGGAGGCGTTGCGAGCGGCGTCCCCTCAGACCCTCCGCCCGTGTGCGCAGCACACCTTACACCATAGGCCAGGGATAGCGAACCAATGGCTGCCATAGGTAAACTCGGCCCTGTCATTACGCGTGTAATGATGAATATCCTTACACTAAAGGCGATGATTAAATATAGAAAGCTAATACATAGCGCTTACGAATGTCTTGGTGCAATGGGGATGAGTGCACAACTAGTGCACGTTTATTCCTAGGTAAGGACCATAATATTGTATTATGTTTGCTAGTTCCTGGTGGTAGGTAAAGTGGTGGTGCATAAGTGCAAGATTCAGTACTACCTATGCCTACCAATAGGCATAAGTCTACAATTCATTTCAAACAGGTAATGTACAGTGATTGTTATTACGATTGACATTTATGGAATTTTAATTTAACACATTACGTCGACAACACATTAATTTAATATTAGTCTTTTCAGACAGGTACTATAATCTCAAAATATTATACTTACATTACTAGTGACGGGAGTGTAAATATTAAGGTACAGGCAGTCTTCTTGCCCCACGATGTCTGTCTGTCGTATGTAAGGGTTTCTCTGTACACACACTGGGCTGGCTTTGGTGGCGTCCAGCGTCTCTTGCCATGGCCCAACTGGCACAGGTGCCTGTTGACGTGAAATATTATAAGTACCACAGTCCACATCACATAATCGATTATACTTAGTAAGCCCCAGGCGGGCGAAGCCGCGGATGGAGCTAGTAGATTATTGTAGATACTATGACTACACTATTAATCACAATATTTTTTTTATTTGGCTAGTAAACGAGATACAAGTCCAAGGTGTTGTTGTGATATTGAATATTTAAACATATTGAAAAGTATGATTCCGGTTATCTAAAGGTGATCGTCCACCCACTTTGACCAATTAATAAATAATTATTAAATAATGCCAGACTGACACCAATTTATGAGCAACGCTTACGATGGACTGAAACCTGGCAAAATTCCGAAAAGGTCATTTCCGGAATTTACTCGGGTGGGAATCGAACCCACAACCACCATGTACAGCTGAGTGGCCTACGCTCGAACCACTGCGCCATGCGCTCGTCACAGGACGTCAATAGGATTACTTCATTTCCTCAGCTTCACTTGGCTTAGCTCAAGGTGACAGCAAGCAGCGGGCCTGCTTGATACCACAGCCAAGTTGACGGTCACCCTAAATATCAATAGCAGAAATCATACACGTATTTAAAGAATCTTCACATTTATATTATTACACGAAAAAATATGCTTTCTGACCATTGTACCCGCCTCAACTTGATTCAAACAGCTAATTAAATTACGTAATATTTTGTAATATTACGCAATGGAATCAATCATTAGTTTAGAGAACCTACTACTTAAAATTAGGTTGTTGTTTGTGGACTAGTACTGCTGAGTTATGTGTATAAAAAGTATTGTATCCGTCCAATCTCCTTATCACGACAAGGCCGCATATCTATGGTAGGTAGGTACTAGCGGCGTATCAGAGAAATCGTAACTATTCGAAAACTTTTTCAGGTAACTGATCTCTAGGTACAATAGATATTGCACCTTCAAGAGCTGCACCTTACATTGTGTTAACATAATTAAGTATAATAGGTACTTGGAAAAATAAAGTTAATTCGCCGTCATCATTTTTTGTTAATAAAAAAGTATACAAATTTTACCTTGACGTCTCAATGAAATCAACTTACTATATTAATTAGGGACATAAAATTAAAATTAATTAAATAGGTTCAAGGTAAACAAAAACATGAGATATTTGCCTGCTTTTTATTATGTTTAAGAAAATGTTCTTTGGACCTCAAAGTATGATCTAAAATCAAAATTATGGTTTAAGGCTAAAGGCTAAAGGCCTCAAAAATTTTCAAAATCTGACTATAATAACTCTAAATTGAAAATTTTAAAACCCCCGATGCGATGAACTGTTCATCAAATGTATAATTTACCTAGTTCTTCCAAATAATGATGTTAGCGCGATTTGCGTAGCTCCCGTAGTCAGTATCCATAGTTTACTTCATATATCCATTGTTTTGGCTTCCTCATTTATAATCTAAGATGTACAATAATCAACAGAAAATCTGTGTAAAAGTATGAGACATTATTTTGTTATGACATTATAATAATTGACATTAGAATAGACAACGAATCTAAATATTGATGTCACGGAGGTTTTATTCCTAGTAAAATATTATCAATTATGATTCAATTTGATGTAATAACTCTGGTTGAGGTAGACGGGAGCAGCCTAGGGGAAGAATTTTCAATAACGCTAAAATTATTTTAAATTACATTAGTTTTTTTATATTCTTTTTCAATGGCGGAGCAACGCCCTCTAGAATTATTATAGCGTAATATTCCATGACCATTAACAAACCAAACAAAATTTAACGCATGCGCGTATCCATCATTTGAAACGTGACTTATGGAACGTCTTTAGTTCATACACAAATCTCAATAAAATTGATAAAATATTCATTTTTTTCAGAATCAGGGAAACTTTTCAAATTTATAATATTGTAAAAAGCCAGTTTAGACTATTACGATCATTTAAAAATATAATAAATCTAAATCCAATCATCTCAAATTTCGACTGGATTCGAGCCGAGGGAATTGGTTTTGGCCGTGAATGTGGCTTTTTTAACCTACAAAAGAGCTGATGATCTTCAAACGGCTGAACCGATTTTCATGAAACATAGCTAAGAACACTCTCGATCAGAATACCTATCTAACAAAAGAAACAAAATTGAAATCGGTTCATCAGCTTGGGCGCTACGTTGCCACAGACAGACACACAGATCCACAGATACACAGATACACAGATACACAGATACACAGATACACAGATACACAGACACACAGATACACAGATACACAGATACACATGTTAAACTTATAACACCCCTCGTTTTTCGTCGGGGGTTAATAAAAGGCACATTTTGTAATTCGTGACAAAGACCGTGTGCAGTGCATTTATTAATACATCCAACTTACTCTAAAACATTTCAAGAACGACAGCTATCCAGATAATCTGGCAATTTTTGTATATTTAGTGATTAACTAGTATCATATCCACCGTGATAATATTTAGAGTAAAAGAAATGTATTAATAAACGCACTGCATACTGTGTTTGTCGCAAATCACAAAATGTTTTCGGGATTTGGATAAACTATAAAAATACTCGAAAATTTTGAATTTCCTGGGCTAGACAGGCGCCTTCGCCTTAAGAAGGCGAGACTTAAGAAACATTGTATTATTTAAGATGTATACGTCAATGAGCTGCCATAACAATATCTACTTAATGATTGCCACATTAGTTTATCTATGTAGGTACCTGTAATAAACATCAGCATAAGTTATTGTGCTTGCATGTTGTTAATTCATGGAGGATAACAGTTGAATACTATTATCAAAATACTGTAGGGACCTGAGACTTCCCAGTTCTCGCTTCGTGGGGACAATTTCACGCACCAAGACCTGTCAAGTCTCTGATCCCTACCCTCGTGTCACCAGTTTGAAAAACGATGGGTATTGTGGGAATATACTAAGTAGTATTTATCATTACAAATTTATTCCTCGTTATATTAAATATTCTTCATTCAATGCCACTGTCCTCATGGACGCGAAGCGTGAACAAGACATTTTTAACCGACTTAAACAAAGAGGAGGTTCTCAATTCGGTTGTATTTTTAGGTGTTTCAAGTTAAATTTAAATTAGTCATGACAACAGAATTGGAGCAAGAGAAGATATTAATTTCGCAATATTAAAATATTTATATTCTCGTCAGAAACTCACCTTAAATCTCAAGTCTCCTAGTGGGGCGGCCGCATAGGGGATCGCCGTGAATGCAGCCACCTGCCTCCCGCCTCGCGTGCTCATGAAGTACCCCGCGACTTCTCCATACGGAGTGCCCAACACCGGCTGATGCCCGGCCACAACACTTTCGTACGTTACCACTAATATAAGCGTTATCAACCTCATTATGTACCAGACTTCTCAGGTAAAACCTGTTCGGCGCGATACCGTGCGGATGATCGAGCCGCTTCGAAAGCAAAAAACGTAATGAAAACAAACGCTTGGTTCTCCGGTTTTTATTATATACCTATCGGTCGGACTCATTCTAAGCAAATGTACTTAAGCGTGTCAAGCGAGAGCCATCGTCACAGTCGTCTTGTAAATAGATATTGTGTTGCTTTGTGGCTTTTCCTACGGCGCCATTAGGTACTAAGTGAGCAGGAAAAATACCTATGCAGAACTTGTAGAAAATTGTTCTTTACTTAGACGTAAGTGGAGCGCAGATATTAAAATTATTCTATTGACAATTTTGAGATATATTGTTCTAATCCAGCTCTAATCTAACAAAGTAGGCTGAACATACTAATAGATACGTACTACCTAGCAATATCTATTTACAGTATTTACCGAATTTCTTCTCTAAGTTGATAGGTATACGTCTGTTTGCGTGGTACCATTAGGTAGTTCCTCATACGAATTTAACAAAATTACATCTTCACAGTTCACACCTGTATTCCCAATGAGGGAATGCAATAAGGTGCACAGTGTTTTATATTAGTATTTATTTAAAAACAAGAACAACGTACTTCGCTCACTTGCTGCGGAAAAATAATAAAATAAAGTCTTATAGGTGCCCGTGCCCGTGGACTGACCGGCCGGCGGCCACCCACCTGGACCTGTGACACAGTGTGCTCGGTGCAATGGCCATGTGGCCTCTAATACAGGTATTTAATCTCAATGTTCTTATTTTAAATATCATCGACGAGAATATCTACTGATATTTTAATATAATTCTGTAAATAACATACTTATGATACGAATGTAGGTAAGTAGGTATTGATTTTAATTTACAATGGTGGACCGATTACCTAGTAATAATTTCTCATTTTCCACGGTTCTATTGTAAACTGGCACTTATAGAAAGGGGTCAAAAACACGGGGAGTCAACATTCATACAGTGAATACATATTATTAACTCACGATAGCAGTGATAGTGTTATTTGAACACCATCGTTTTGATTGTAGAAATAAACAGATGCACATAGTAAACTATTTATTTTAGTTAGACCCGTAAAAGATCTACTTATATATTTTTATATATTTATTTTCCTGGGAGAACTTCTTCTGTTCACTTTTCTATTTAGCAAGTTGAAGATCCTGTGCCACAGATAGGATCGTCTGCGCGCTCGACACCTCGCCGCCTTCTCCGCGAACGACGTCGGCTGCTCGTGGACTTGCGCCGCATTATTCGACCGATTAGCGAAACATACATTCCTTTTCCGGTATGTCGTCGACGACTGATGTGACTTTTCATCATTCTTCTTTTCTGTCTCTTCAATTTGATTTATCTTGCGTAAAATATCGTCATTCTGTCTCGCGATGCGATCTGCTGTACTTTTAATTTGCATCAAATCGGTGTTTAACTTAGGCAGTTGAATTTTGTTGACGAGTTCGAACTTTTCGCTAATGGAGTGGATAGCCTGCAGTAGAGTGACGTCCGTGTGTCCCGCGCCGCCCAGCTTGGTGGCGTAGCTCTGGCAGAGGGCGCACTGCCACTGGTAGCCCCGGTCGCCGCTGTCACGGTCGGGGCAGGTCTCGCTGACGCAACGCAAGTGGAACTTGGACTCGCATGTACCACATTTGAGACCCTCGCTACTTCGGAGGGAACGTTGGCATCGCTTACAAATCATACTGGAACAATGCGATTATTTTTAAATATGTATTAATATATATATGACCATACCTTCATGCCCTCTTATTAGTTTTTTTGTGTTATAGTTTAGGCTCAGTTATTAATAATGATATACCATTTATGACGGTATCTAACCCATGAGACTACTACCTACCTACCTATAATTTAAAATAATGATCTTGACGTTGCCATATTACACATAGTTGCCTTAATAGGTACCTACTTGTTTTTGATACTTAAGTATTAGATAAATTAGACGATATACTTGGTAAGTACATGTGGACGATTTGGTTTGATGATTTAAGAGCAAAAAAGGTTCAGTGGATATAACATGTGCATGACATCATACCTGGGTAAGAATAACTAAGTTTAGAAGAATAGAATGCGAACGCCGTAGTCACATACCTTGACAGGTAATTTCAGAGATTCTATATGTAGGCGCAATTTTAATACGAATCACATTAGCTCAAACCAAGATACTTAATGAAGAATAGGTTTTTCAATTTACAGAAAGCTATATATCATTATGAAATTAAATGTAGGTATAAATACAGTAAAAATGACTAGAAAATAAACTGAAAATAATTCTAAATCATAATAGCTAACTACTGACAACACATCATCTATTAATCAAAAACTTTATGACATGTCATTTACTCCTTTAATTGGATAGAAAGATAAGCAATAAAAAGTTTAATACACAAATATATAACAACATCCTCTGCCTTGACAGTTTCACGTAGGATCTTCAGACCAGGGCTTATTGAGCGCAATTGAGAACCAACTTGCATCTTGGGGGAGTGCAGCCACCACAGATATAGATTTACATAGATGACGCAAATATCACGATTTGTATTGAAACCAAGCGTGCCGAATTTTTAACACCTACTGTGACGTCATTAGTGACGGGAAATCCAAACCGCTTTAAAGACACCGGTGCCGCCGATGCCCCTCCGCCCACTACGATTCCCTCGAGTGATTATCACGCTCATACTCATATTTTTATATCTGTAGTCGCGAGGACTGTAAGTTATCGGCGACCAACCTCGACGCTTGGTCGGGGTTTTCGGACACGCTAAGTACATACATTTGCGTTATCTATGTAAATCTATATCTGTGGCAGCCACCCACACCTCGAGTTTTGGGTAGCTGCGGAAAGAGATACAAGTAGTTATTTCGCGATGCTCATTTCATTGCTCAAATCCTTTGTGGAGTGGCCATTAACTCCACACAGGCATTCTGAGCAATGAAATCATTCAGATCTTGTTGCTGAAATTATTTTATAGGCACCTACCGAGATTAAAAAAAACAGTTATGAAATTGCCACATATTTTTTTATTGGCAAACGTGTGGCCATCTGACTTAGAACATGGAAGACTTATGGTATCCAGGCTAAATTACAGCCGCGTAGAGAGGTCTTAACTTTCATTCCAGGTTTCAATATAATAGGTTGGAGCTCCCGAATAGACAAATTGTTGGAAATGGCTTTTTCGTCATTTGCCCTGGTCTGCGGGTGTCACTGGTATCGCTGCCAGTCCATTGTACGGTACCCATAGTACAAGCATACCAACCAATAGCAGTGATAGCCGATAATAGCAGTGATAGCCGATTGGTTAAGCCCGCGTCTTGCGGGCTACCAGGTCTTGGGTTCAAACCCCGGCTCGAACCTCTGGATTTTTCGAAATCTATGTGCGAATCATAATTTCTGTATGATTATCACTTGGTTACGGTGAAGGAAAACATCGTGATGAAACCTGCATGTCTTAGAAGATTTAACTAATTTTCGAAAGGTATGTGAAATCCGCCAACCCGCACTGGGCCAGCGTGGTGGATTATGGCCTGAATCCCCCTCGTGTTGAGGGGAGGCCCGTGCCCAGGAGTGGGACGTCAAAAAGGGCTAAAATTATTATTATTATTAGTACAAGCATTGCTTAGTTTGGGCCATACAGTTGGTGGGTCAGTCTGGCGAGATTTATTATTATTATACATGTATCTTAATATATATAACTCAAAGGTGACTGACTGACTGACTGACTGACTGACATAGTGATCTATCAACGCACAGCCCAAACCACTGGTCGGATCGGGCTGAAATTTGGCATGCAGGTAGATGTTATGATGTAGGCATCCGCTAAGAAAGGATTTTGATTAATTCTACCCCCAAGGGGATAAAATAGGGGATGAAAGTATGTATGAAACTTTGTCAATTAAATTCTACGCGGACGAAGTCGCGGGCACAGCTAGTTCATACATATGACTGCTAAAAACATAACTTTTCCAATTGGCTTTCCCGCAGTTGGGTGGACAATATTTTGTTATATGTAATTACAAGACACCTAGTACAGGTTGAAACGTAAAGGGTATTTCAACGGTTATTCAACTGTCCCACAAAGCCGATAGTTTTAGATTTACAAAGACAAGTTGCAAAAAAAATTGTATACCCTTTTTGTTTCACCTAGTATATTAGAATATACACGATTAATTAGGGCATTTCAAGGTGCCACAAACAGAGATACGTGTTGAAGAATTGCCAAAGTAGCTGCCGTTTAGTTTACAAACGACGCCCGACCACGGCGACTCTGACAAGTGTCTTCGTGATGGGCGCGAGGGGCTCAGCAGCTCGTTCAGATGACCCGCTGAATATCAAAGCCGTCGTCGAACGGCACCGCCACCTATTTCTAAATTCCCCCATAGGCCTAAACAAAATTGACGACAGTTTAAGCTTTGGTGGAGCATTATAAATACGAAGAATCTAGTACCCCAGTGTTGTGTGGAGGTAATTTAACTTACATTATTTTACTAGTTACGAAATAAGCATTAGGCTCCCTAAATTATTGTTTATAGATAACAGTGACATCATTGTATTACACGCTTATCTCCTTGATAAGGAAGGTGCCGTCGTTATCACACAATACACTAATTTTAATGAATCAAATTGTAAAGCATGTGTAGGTTTTACATTTTACATAGATCCTTTGGAATTGGATTATTGTATTTGGAATATTTATAATGATGTAATATGTCCCGAGTGGGTCGTTTAGTAAGTACCTTACCTAAGCTACAATACGGACATTATAATATATTGTTGTAAAATTTCCTTTTACGTAACTAAATTTAAATTAACAAATATATTTCATTTTATTTTACCTGTATTTGCTTAGTATTGAATATTATAATGGAGGATACTATTAATTAATCCGCACATTGTTTTCGAGTAGACGTATCATAGTAAATTTAAATGTTATAAACGCGTATGTCCATAATTTGCTTACATCAAAGGAATATCATGATCAATGTCAACCTACAGCTAGCGACAGTATACCTATTCCAAATAAGCGAAATAAAAATTTGGTCACACAGTAACGACAGATTATACAAAACTACCCACCTGTCATATTTTCTGAGTAACGGACCTATGGATATTTATATTGAATTTCGTGTGAATTTCGTAGTCTTACCTACACATCCAATCGCCTAGAAAACAGTGAAAGCTACATATAAGAACACCAGCTACCAACATTCAAGAAACTGTTTGTAAAAAAATACTTAGTAGGTAGGTATTTATTTATTTATTTTATTTATTTTAAAACTTTTTGGAAAGCTTACAGCTAAATAACACAATAACAAGAAGCATAAAGTAAAGTAAGGCCAATTATGAGCTTTCACATATAAGTAGACGTATAGTTTCTACAATGACAGGTAAAGGTAGACAGACCGAGTGAAAACAATTATAATATAAATAAGGAAATTATGAACAAGAATAGGAAAAAAAAATACATACACAATACAGTACATACAACATCAAAACAATAACAACAAAATTAAACAACAATTAACAATAAAAAATACATTACGTTACACTTGAAAGAAGTCGTTACTAAAGATTTTTTTAAGTTTACAAACGCTAGTGGTAAACAGATCCACATCAACTCTCCGAGACACTGTGTCAAATGTGCGACAAGCTCTAATCAGGTACGAGTTTTTTCTATAAACGCTTTTGGTAAGAGGGACGTCGAGGAGATGAGATTTTCGGAGAAACGGAGGTGGTACGCGCAGCCTGATTTTGCTCACTAGTTCAGGGGTTTCTATCGATCCGTTCATTAAAGTGAATAAAAAAGATAAGTCTGCTATTTTTCTACGTTCATATAATGGGAGAATATGAAATTTTCTGCAACGGCTTACATAATTAGGCAGATAAATATCTGAGCGAAATTGAATGTACCTAAGAAATTTCTTTTGTACGCTTTCCAAACGATCAACATAGATATTATAATTTGGATTCCAGATTTGAGAGGCATATTCAAGGTGACTGCGAACAAAAGCACAATATAGAATTTTGATCGTTTTAATATTTTTGTAATCGGCCGATATCCTGATAATGAAACCAAGTGCTCTCGATGCTTTCTTCACAATATTATCAATGTGTTCGTCAAACAGGAGCTTAGAGTCAAAGGTGACTCCAAGGTCCTTGATAGTATTAACCCTGGAAATCGGGGTGCAAGATAGTGTGTAGTCAAAAATGATTGGGTTAGGTTTACGAGTAGACGAACAGGCATAGCACTTGGAAACATTCAGGTCAAGCTTATTATCTACACAGTACTTCTGAAACCTGTCAAGATCTTGGTGCAAGTAAAGAGCGTCCACGATAGATGTAATGTTTCTCAGGATTTTCATGTCATCAGCGTAAAGTAAAATTCTAGAATTAAGGAAGCATGAAGCTATGTCATTAATAAATATATTAAATAGGAGTGGACCTAACAAAGAGCCCTGAGGAACTCCCGACGGGATATGTACTGACCTTGACATGTAACCATTGAGTACTACGGTCTGGCATCTATTTGCAACATACGAAGACAGCCACCGGTAAAGATTTCCCCGAATTCCAATCGATAAGAGTTTACGTAAAAGCAATACATGGTCTAGTCTGTCAAAACATTTACTGAAGTCGGTGTATATGACGTCGACTTGGGACCGCATTGACATAAATTCTGAAATGACGTCACTACAAACTACAAGATTGGACGTGGTGGAGCGACCCCTAAAGAAACCGTGCTGATGTTCGGAGATGCTAGATTTGATGGAGGAAAATAATTGTTCATGTATGATCTTTTCCATGATTTTTGCAAAAATACAAAGTTTGGAAATCGGCCTATAGTTCTCAACGCAGTTTTTAGGTCCTTTTTTGTGAATCGGAGTTATATAAGCCGACTTCCAGATTGAGGGGACCGTTCCCAAAGCAAGAGATCGTCGGTATAGGACTGTTAGCGGGACCGTGAGGCTTTTGGCACACTTACGGACGAATAGGGGAGGAATATTATCTGGACCGGCAGTTTTGTTTAAGTCAGCGTTAATGAGTAATCTGTATACTTTGTCTTCCGTGATCTCTACCGTGCAGATATCAGACACCAGGTCGCCCAAATGATGGGAAGGATTTTCTAATAACTCTGCTTCGGAGATGTTATCATCAGGTTCGAGAAAGTTTGAGTAGAAGTAGTCACTAAACATATTACAAATATCCTCTCCATTGCTGGAAGAGATGTCACCATAACTCAGGGTTGAGGGGTATGAGTTAGTAAGTTGTTTAGATTTAACGAAACGCCAGAACGCTCGCGGGTTTGAGATATTACCTACATATATTGTTTAAAACATTAAAACAAAAGTGTACAAATTTCAATAATTTTGCTTTAGTAATTTTGTATACCATTAAATTGTATCGTCGATACACATCAAAACTCATAGTCTATTATTTCGGAGTCTTAATATCCTGTATACATACTATACCTATGTGGTGCGGAGGTAAATGTGATAATAATGTACACCGTGGAAATTACAATACTTAATTTATTTTCCTCGTTCCTCGTATTGTTTAAGTATATTTTGATAAACTTTTTTGACAATAATTAGGTAGGTAAGTAAGCTTACCTAGGTTAGTACTGTAACGAATAAAACGAAAAAACATCTTCATAATATAATGTACAAAACGTTTATTGTATAATCAACAAAAAAATCAAGTCAGTCACAGATTTGTGTATATTGTAAAATGACAACCAACAACTATAAAACCAAAATTTTAGGTTGTTTTACATATTATTATGCACGTTCTTTAAATAAAGCCTTAGCGTGAAAAATGCAAATTCTTTGATACCAATCAAAGATGTTCCTAGTAGCTATTACTTGTAACCTAACCAGAAGTACCCACATGAACATATATAAAATATAATAAAAACAACATGACTCAAAAATCCCAATAAGAATCGCTTAATATGTGTCGTGTATAGCACCATTAGTTACAGATTGTCGATTTACAAGTTAGCGTGGTACTTCTTGTAGGGAGCCAGGCCGGCGGCGATCCTGCTGCCGAGGTCGGGGTGTACCTGGGAGAAGATCTTGACGGCTCTCTCCTGAATGAATCCGGCGGCGTCTTTGAGATGTCCGGCAATGTTCTCGGCGGCGCGCTGCTTCTCACCGTCCTCGAACACCTGCTTGTACAGCAGCGTCGCCTGGGAGAAGTTGTCCTCGGCCTGGCCGCTGTCGTATCTATCCACGTCCCCGGTGACATTGTATCTGGGCTGTAAGCGCTGCGCACGCGGGCACTCCTGCGGCCCCGAGAACGAGTTAGGGAAGTAGTTGGGAGTGTCGTCCTGGTTGCTCATGGCTTGCGGACCGTCACGCTGGTAGTTGGACACGGTGACGCGGAACGGACAGTTGACTGGAATCTGCAGGAAGTTAGCTCCGAGGCGATGGCGCTGGGTGTCGCTGTAGGAAAATAAGCGGCCCTGCAACATCTTGTCGGGTGAAGGCTCGATTCCGGGTACGAGATTAGCGGGGCAGAAAGCTATTTGCTCGACTTCAGCAAAGTAGTTCTTAGGGTTCCTGTCCAATACCATTTTGCCGACTTGAATCAAGGGGTACTCAGAGTGCGGCCATACTTTAGTCAAATCGAATGGATTAATCTTGGAGCTTTCGGCTTGTGCCATGGTCATGACCTGAATGTAGAGCGTCCAGGATGGGAAATCACCCTTGGCGATGGCATTGTACAGATCTCTTATGGAATAATCAGGATCCGAGGACGACAACTCGTTGGCTTTGTCCACGGGTAGATTCTTAATGCCCTGGTTTGTCTTGTAGTGGAATTTCACCCAGTGCGGAACACCCTGAGCATTCACAATTTTGAATGTGTGAGAACCGTATCCGTTCATGTGCCTGTAACCGTCAGGAATACCGCGGTCACCGAACATGTACAGCATTTGGTGGCACGTCTCCGGTCTCAGAGTCATGAAATCCCAGAACATATCGGCATCCTTTAAGTGAGTAGCAGGGTTCCTCTTTTGTGTATGAATGAAGCTGGGGAACAGAGTGGGATCCCTGATGAAGAAGACGGGTGTGTTGTTTCCGACGAGGTCCCAGTTACCGTCCTCGGTGTAGAACTTCACCGAGAATCCTCTTGGATCCCGGACTGTGTCAGCGGATCCACTTTCGCCACCGACCGTCGAGAACCTCACGGCGATTGGTGTTTTCTTGCCAACAGATTCGAAAACCTTGGCGGCACAGTACTTGGTGATGTCGTGTGTCACTTCGAAGTAGCCGAAAGCACCTGCTCCCTTGGCGTGCACCACGCGCTCCGGGATACGCTCCCTGTCGAACGCAGACATGGTGTCCAGGAAGTGGGCATCTTGAAGGAGAGCCGGACCATTCTTTCCAACGGTTTGTATGGCAGTATGCACTCCGACAGGCGCTCCGAATTTAGAGGTTATGTAGCCAGGAGAATCCTGAAATTAATATTTAAACATATTGTTAAATATACCTTACAAGTTTAAGAATAAGTATAAGTAAGTACCTCTGTGCGCATTGTCTAGTAGGTACCTACATATTTTAGCACGGTCGGTAAGTATTATGTTAATTCGCAATGCAACGCAAGGTAAACATCAAGTTGCTTTAAAGGTAACTTGGAGTAAATTGCGCAATTACGTCGATTTAAAAATACAAGTACATTTAAATATAAATAAGAAATAACACATTGAAAGCCTTGCCAATGCCATTATCAATATTTAATCACATAATAAAGTTATCAATGCTTATAGCCTACTTACTAATACTTGTACCTAATAGGTAGGTATAATGATGTTTACTCCAAATTCTATAAGTACCTACCTAGGTATCTACTTGTAATTAATGTTAAACCGGTACAAAGATCACTTCATACAATGACAAGCAATTTAATTGAAGAATACAATACCAACTCGGTAGCTACATACCTGGCAATTAATTGAATACATACGTTAAAATTATAATTAAATAGGTACACACACATTCCTTAGCATTGAATTCGAGTGTTGTTACTCGCGACGTAAATTCCTGCCAGTCACAGAGTAGCCACACAAACCGATAAAATAAACATCTCAATGAAAGCATAGTGGTTTTATGACAATATTTTGCAGATATATTTAAGAAACTAGATAATCACTAAACTTACTTTGACAGTTTTTTTGTGATTCACAAGCTGGTCGGAGGCTGGGTCCCTTGACGTCATTTTGTTGTTTTGAAGCTTGGTCGAGTGAACGAGACGACACACTGGACGCGCACCGAGCTCACAAATACCGCTCGCCGCGCGCGGGGCACCCTTTTTATAGAGTTCACCAGCGATAAACAACTATCGCACACAACAAGCGGAGCCGGCGACAGCACGATAGCGCTGTGTTTCACATAACCTGTACGTAAATAATTTATTGTCAAGTAATGTAAAGTCCCATAAGGTCAATTCGTACAGTAATTTTCAGCGTAAGTATGCCTACTTAACTTTAAATTTAAATGGTTACTACGTTGGTAAGTATGCAGTAGGTAGTACTTATTAAATTTTACACTTATAAGATACTCTTGACATTGATTAGATTGCTAGGCTGACTGGATTTAGGTAGGTAATTGGAACGGACTTACGAATATATGTGGACATTGACGTTATAGATAGGTATCTAGTAAGTGCCTACTGTGGTAATACAACTTCTGAGCCAAAGAAACAAATTGTAGGTAGCTATTTTCCAAAGAAAATACAACATAAGTGGGTAGATAGGTGTATCTATGTTTAAAGAAATAATCCTCACAAGTAGGTATTTAGAACTAACGGTGAATGAGGTGGTTAATTCTGACAACTTTAATTCTGTGTGTAACATGTTTGCCGTGTTAAATAAATTAGGAAGTTATCTAATTTACCTCAAATTTTCGAAAAGTTCGTAGATAAAAATGCGTCCTGGGATAAATTATGGGTATACCTACTTAATAAAATTTGATAGGCATAAACTTATCAAATTAATGCGGTCTGAACCTGAGGTTAATTAGGTAGGTACACCTCATGGGTTAAAAAAGTTACTGATAGGTATGTATGATAACTACAAAGATAAACGGAACATATAAATGTACCTACCTCTCTAAGTTCGTCTTAAACCAGGGGGGGTCCAATTATAGAAATATTATTTTTTCCCGGAGCCAGTTATCAAACATAAAACTATCGTCTTGTGTACAACGCATTTCATAACATTTAACTATATTACACGGGCGGGACATACCTATACACTTACCTACTTATACCTATACTGGGACCACTTATCGTATAAGAACATACTCGTGATTCACATTCTACTACGCAGATTACTATCGACCGGATCTCATGCACCAACATCAACGCCATAGGCTGTGTAAATGTTCTATAAAATTATCATGACATGTACAGACTACCTTAATAAAATTAAAAATTAAAAAAGCCTTTATTCCTGATACACATTTGTTCTATGAATTTATACAACTGAAATCTATTTATCTATAGTATAATCTAAATCATATTGAAAAAAGATATATAAATTAGCTTTATCACGATCCCTTCTGGGTGAAAGCCTCCTCCAGTTGCTTTCTGTATTCAATTTTCGAATTAGCGAATAAAGCTAGTTGGCTGCGACATGGACATCATATTGTACTTTAATCAGAGCTTATAAGTACTAACATAATTGGTACAAATACCTACCTATGTATATTTTATTACTTATATATGTTTGTAAGTAAGATCAGTTTTATTCTCACTGCCGTCTGTACTATAGGAAAACACAATATTACAATAGCTTTGGTACTCACTCACTTGCCTTACCCCTCGTTTGGACTGACGAAATATTTACACCAATAAAAGTGTGTTGTCTCTATTTTGTGGTGTCAAAAAATAGCGACAGCTACATACATCGGTGTTTTAAGTTTCAACGACGAGGGGATACGTTTCGTGGTACGCATGGCAGCTGCGTCTTTTTGTGTTCGGTGCGACTTCGTCAAATAAAATGCCATGTCCTTTCATTGCCTTTCAGAAATTTAACATATTTAACAAATATAATTCAGATTCAACCATGGCATAGATAGGGTACGTCTGAGATTTTTGTATTGCATTTGCGATGGACGGTGAAGGTAAACATCGAGAGGAGACTGGCACGTCTTCGCAAGACGAATGTTGTTCAGCCCGCACTGAGCCAATGTGTCAATGGCTCTAAATTTCCCTCGCATTGAGGATTGTGCCCAGAATAAAGGAATTAGGCGAGGCTATTACATTGGGACAAAATACAGTATAATATCAAATATGTTGTAATTACATGCGAAACATGCAAACCTTTGTCTACCCCTTATCCACCTTCTCGTAGGTAGTTGATTTATATATTTTTTAATAATCTAAATATATATAACTCAAAGGTGACTGACTGACTGACTGACATAGTGATCTATCAACGCACGGCCCAAAACCACTGGACGGATCGGGCTGAAATTTGGCATGCAGGTAGATGATATGACGTAGGCATCCGCTAACAAAGGATTTGATTAATTCTACCCCAAGGGGATAAAATAGGGGATGAAAGTTTGTATGAAACTATGTCAATTTTAAACCGATCGGGCTAAGACTTTGCATGCATAAAGCTACTATGACGTAGACATCCCCTAAGAACGGATCAAAATTCCACACGGACGAAGTCGCGGGCTCAGCTAGAGCCTGATAAAAATCCAAATCCCAAGTATTAGGATGATGGCCCAAGGCACTTCGGACTATTGAATCACCTTGTATTCATGCTGGATAGGAAGAGCCTGGCTCGCCGCGCCGGTGACGCGAGGTCGGACATCTGTTGTTTTGGGCTTTCCCATTGGAAATCCCAAGAAGCAGTTTGGAAGTGTGCCAAAATATGACAAACGGCTTCCCTCTCGGTGGGAATATAATACCGTTAGATCAATTTAGAACAGCCAGTAGGAACAATCTAATTCGCTTTGAAATAAGTAGGTACCTAATTAAAACAAAATTATTTTTGTTTTTTACTAGGTACTGCACTAAGGACCGATTTATTCAAAAATTTGTCAAGACCACGGCTACCTATATAATAAAACTAGCGGCCCGCCCCGGCTTCGCACGGGTACATTGCGGTTACATTATTGGAGTCTTAGTAAGGATCCCTAATTTTTTTGAAAATATATTGTAGCCTATGTTACCCGGGGATAGTGTAGCTTCCCAACAGTGAAAGAATTTTTCAAATCGGTTCAGTAGTTTCGGAGCCTATTCATTACAATCAAACAAACAAAGTTTTCCTCTTTATAATATTATTATAGTATGATAGTAGGTAAGCATGGAGATTCTTGCTAAACCTCTTCCATATACAGTGTTTATATTACATCGTCATAAGTTATGTCAACGGTTTACTACTTTTATTGATCTATACAAATAAATAAAATTGGAGTGTCTGTTTGTAATATCAAAATAACACCTTTTCGCTAAATGCATATGAAAGTACATACGACACCTATAGCAAAAATGCGATTTAAAACATTTTTGTCTGTCTGTCTGTCTGTCTGTGTGTTTGTTCCGGGTAATCTCCGAAACGGCTGGACCGATTTTGACGGGACTTTCACTGGCAGATAGCTGATGTTATAAGGAGTAACTTAATTTTAGAAAAACAATTAGGGCTCCGCGTAAAAAAATAAAAACACATGAAATCAAACAATATCTCCGAAACGGCTGGACCGATTTTGACGGGACTTTAACTGGCAGATAGCTAATGTTATAAGGAGTAACTTAGGCTACTTTAATTTTAGAAAAATAATTAGGGTTCCGCGTAAAAAAATTAAAACACATGAAATCAGAGAGTATCTCCGTAACGGCTAGACCGATTTTGAGGGACTTTCACTGGTAGATAGCTGATATTATAAGCAGTAACTTAGGCTACTTTTATTTTAGAAAAACAAAATATAAAATGGGTCCTGCCGCGCGGGCTCATAACGCGGGAGCGTGCGTTTTTGTTAAGTTAAATTCCACGCGGACGAAGTCGCGGGCTCAGCTAGTAAAAAATATTTTGATTCCTATCGTCATCTTAGCCACTGTAAACACAGATGGCATTCGCCCTGGGGCAGTTGTGTTAGTTTGGCTGTTTAGCTTAATTCATCAGTTTCCCATAACCTACGAGCTCATTCAAGTAACGGAATTGTCATCACCGGTCCAATTTCTTATCTCCTCCGCCCCCCATTATACAACATAACAACATTAAGTCAATTATCGGCATCTTTCAGATAATAAGTTTTAGGGATAAATCGATATGGTACCTACCTATAATAGGTAGGTACATAGTTCAGAGATAATGAACGTTATCTATACGCTATCAATTTTTATCACACTCACATATTTGTGTTGAAGGTATTGTATAAGTGCAAAACCATTAGGTAATAGGCATCTATAATTAAGTATATCATTTTTTTACAGAATAACGTCGGCAATCATACGCACTATCCGCTTGATGTTACAGTTATCGTAGCGTGCCGATAAATAGATATTCAGACGTTGCCGAAAGCAAGGAGCACGCCCCTTTGTTGTTGTCTCATAAGACAGAGAGACTGGAAGGTAGAAGGTTGGGCTTCCTCCTCTTTCGCTCATCGTACGAAACGTAACTATAACAGCTACTTTTCGCCCGACTTCTGTCAGAGGGTAGTACTACCACAGTCGACTCAGACATACTGCCCATTATTAGCCCGTGGGCTACATGCGTGAGTACTTAAAATACAATCTTTATTATTGGTGCGCATTGACCTTAACTGATCATAACTTATGATCAATGACCTTTAATTCAGTAGGTATTTATGCACGAAAGAAAAAACATCTCAAACTCATTGAGAAAGTTCATTTTTAGTAGGTAGGTATCTCATAGTATGATGTTGTCTTGTTACATGCGAAAGTGGTCTCCATACACGTTTTATTTGTAACGTCCGTTACGACTTACGAGTCCAATATAAAACCTACCGGCCTACATAGAGCCGCGATCAATTTTATTTATATATATGTACAGCCGAGAACAGAACCGCCTGACCCCTGAATGTCGATGCAACAGAACCAGATAAATAGCCAATGCGCTCTAATATCTGCAGTCATTGTTCGGTGTCAACGCAAATGTGTTTTTTTTATTAATATAGGATTGTCTTTGTGGGTGTTGTTTTTATTCCAAATCAGTAATTACAGTCATTAGGTACATGAATATTCATAACTACACAAACATTATTATAAGAATTATGTTATTTTATCAACTGCAGTATTTTCAAAAGAACAGGCAAGTAAGGCAAGAAACGAATTTGTAATTCAATAATATTATCAATCAGACAAATAAATGAGTGCAGTAAGTACAATGTGTATCTCAGTAGCTAGGTATCTCTTTTACACGTCCGTTCAGGTCGACGCACTAACCTTTAACAATATTAACCATTATTTTAATATTGTAACTATTTGAGGACAATATGGATGTTAGTTGAACGTCGAAGTATTATCAACGTAATTATTATTAACTGATTAGATTATAATTAGGTAGTTACATCATACTCAATTTAAACATAGTTTGTGTACTGCTTAGCGTGTACGCTTCATACGTAAAGAGGACATGCGAAGGGAAATAGCATAATGTTCTCGGTATTAAACTCTCCTTATAACTGATCCAGACTTCGTTATTTGCCATTTTTCATACGAGTAGTTCACATTACTTGAGGAGCTCTTAAAGCAGCTTTAACAGCGATGGGCATTAAGTAGCTATTTTAGCTGCATTTTGCACGAGAAGAGAAGCGAAAGCACACTATTTGGCACGAAGATAATATCTATCTTCTATATATATATATAAATGTTTGTCTGTATGTCCTTTAGAATCGTAAACTATGCATTTTCATGACATGATCAAATGCATAGTTTACGATTCTAAAGGACATACATGCACAACACTTTGCTGAAGATCATGACATGATCTCTTCAGCAAAGTGTTGTGCATGAGCCCACGAAGGTTTCTGAGTTCGTACGACCAATCTTTGACAGCGTAGCAACGCGCGCAGGGTACAGCTAGTTATTTATAAATGATCATGGGTTTTCCTATGGTATAAAAATGAAAGAATTGGGCCCTGGCAGTGTGTAGCACGTGTTATGAATGTATTATTCCTCAACTGCGGTGTGTAATACGTGATTTTTCCTTTGCCCTAGAAAATGATCATCCATTTAACACCGCTAGTTACATCGGAGTTAACACCTGCTCCTATTACTTCCGGAATATATACATCACGTGTGATAAATTATAGATATATATTATATAGGTATGTTTAGAACATATTATAAAAGAGCTGTTAATAGTGCTAACTAGGCGTGCCGATCTGACATCGATCGTGTAAATCCGTATTCAGTGTACCTACGAACTGTAAACAGACGGTTACAGTTGAATAGCAGTTTAGAGGTTATATATATTATCACAACTAAATGAAATACGATCACGCCTTCTGTGAGATGGTAGGCAGTGGTGAGCTGTTGTTTAACTGATCATACGTAAGGTGTTTATTTGGTTATTTTAAGTTAAAGTACCATGATTAATAAACCATAGGATTATCCCTAATACCTCTGAAATTATCTCATTACCTATGTACCTATATGCTTAGCTAACCAAACACTTATAATCCACTTACTGCTTTATTTATCACTTGCCAAGATACGCTGATAAGCGGGCAGGTTCACATTAGTGTAAAAATATAAAAACACTGATAAACGCCGATTTATGGTAGGTAATACGTATTTTTAAAGTTCGCAAATTTACAACAACGTACTTGGTATTTTGTATAACTACATACTTATTATTTTTTGTGTGCCAATTCGAACTGCTCGTCGTCAAAATGATCTTATCCGTATTATCATTGAGGGTCTGACCTTAGAGTAAAATCGACCGCGGGGAAATCTATTTTGTTGTTATGAGTGTTATGACAATGTTTCCAAAGCTACGTTGGAATTCACCAAAGGCATTGATAAGCGCGGATATCCATACAGTACCTATACTGGAACAATTATTATACGATTCGTTGCATTGATTTTCAATTCCTGTGTGTTGGTAGGTACTTATATCCAATAGTCATGAATGATACTTCGCTAATATATCTACCTAACTTAACTACATTATTATAATAGCCGCCGGGTGACGTAGCTACTGGTCTGTTTGCATGCATAAAAAGTAGGAATAATAAACTAGAATAGAAATAACTTGTATGCTCATTACATGCTCATTAAAATTATATTATAAAATAAAAATGAAAACATGGCTTTAGCTTCAAAAATGGCGGATATTCATATATCTAAACATGAGCATACCATATTGGGATGTACTTTCAAAAATCCTTTCTTATTGCTAGTCTACACCATAAAATCAAAGCTATATAATAGGTGTCAGCTACTGTCTCATTGTCGTGTTTCTATCTTCAGTTGTTTGAGCTCTGCGTTGATTAGTGACTCAATCAATCAGGATTTCCCATCTTTATTATATTAGATCCTATAGATATAGGTAGTACCTAGATAGATAGATTATAATGATATTAATTAATATTAGTTATTAGTAAAATAATTAATATACTAGTGTAAAAGTTGTACCTACAAGCCTAAAGGATGGCCCTTGAATTCGTGTTTGAAAAACTAAAGTCAACATTTCATCACATTAATTTGACGTGTAGCATGGCGTTGGAACACGTCATTGCTATTCAGTCAATGAGCGCCAGGAAGTATATTAGGATTGGATGCGTAATGTTTAGCTTGGTAAAAACCCATAGCCCATTTTAGATTTATTGGTATGAGTATAATGCATACTATCATGAAATGATTCTATGACTGGGACGTACCACCAAACAACAGAATAGAAATTGCGAGACTTGCAACATATTATGTAGCTATAAATATTAAGAATATCTAAATTTTATATTAATATACTAGCTGAGCCCGCGACTTCGTCCGCGTGAAATTTAACGTAACAAAAATTTTATTAAACAAAAAAGGTTTGTTCCGTTCGCAGAGTTTACTAAAATAATGAAGTTGATAAACTAACACCTATGCTAAGTTTAATAACATTTTCCTTTATATTATACCTATCGCAAAGTCCGCTCCCGCGTTCTGAGCCCGCGCGACAGGACCCATTTGTGTTTTGTGTTCTAAAATAAAAGTAGCCAAAGTCACTGCTTATAACATCAGCTATCTGCCAGAGAAAGTCCCGTCAAAGACGGTCCAGCTGTTTCGGAGATTACCCGGAACAAACATAAAATTTTTAAATCGCGTTTTTGTTATAAGTATCGTATGTACTTTCATATGTATTTAGTGAAAAGGTGTTATTTTGATATGACATACAGACAGGCAAATTTTATTTATTTGTAGATAAAGCATATTATATATAATTAATAGATATATTAAGGTCTTCGGCCTACACATAAAGTGACCTTGCGTATCAAGTTCCTTCAATGTCGTTTGTTACATTTTATTAGGTATACTTAGTATTTAAAACATTTTGGTACATGCAGGTATTTGATTGCAGGTACATTAGGCTCCTAAAAAAACGAATGACCCTAGAAGACGCTTTGATGGCTGGCTGTTGGTATTCAATACACTCCATAAAGTAATAGTATAAAGTTCAAAGAAGGGCAAGACCATGGAACAATAAAACCAGATAGTATCTTACCGTGACGGCAAGGTCACGGGCGTGTGCCCAAAACAACGTCATTGGCTAATAATGAACCCTACCTATTTGTATTGAAGATGTCAATCAATGACGACAATGATCGTGATTCGTGACGTAGTGTAGGGCCTTCGTGGGAAGAGAAATTATTTTACCTAGGTAAAAAGTAAAGATCGACTATCCTCCTATATATTAAAAATTAAACATAATAAAGAAAATACCTGAATAAATAAATTGTTTGTATTGGTAAAGGGAACTCCAAAGTAACGGCCAGATGTGACCAGATGGAGGTGTGGTTAGTCGGACCGGCCTTACTTTTAATAAAGTCACTGACCTTAATATTGCTAACAGTCGTGAATGTTGTCACAAGTGCGAGCTAGCGTACAGTAAGTATAAAATTATTTTCTGAATATTATTAACACTTTTTGCGTACCTAGATTGAACTTGTAAAATTAGTACAAAAAATAGGAAGGAAAATCAAGCGTTGGACAAATATGTTTCTAAATCACGTAATCACAGGTGAAGCATGGAGGAGTAAAATATCAACGTTTTGAGGGTTTTGCTCCGGACTCGGAGGACAATTGGAAAATGAAATAAAAGCAATTATCTACGACAATAATACGCCAGCAAACCCGAAAACATGTTAAAAGCATATTAGCGCTGAGAGCATTCATTGTTTTAACACTGGTAGAACGAAATTGGCCAGAAAGGAGCACCTGCTCACAAAAGAACGGCGTCAAGTAATTATTATAGCTGCATCTCCCACTGCCAATAAGTTTTTTGAATTTGTTTCATTTATTAACCTGTGGAAACCTTCTATAGGTAATTACATCGCGTTTTTATAATTTGCAATAAACCGGTATTACGAATCCGGCCGCGCCTCAGTACTGAACACTCGTGGAGATATCTTGTGATACTGCATCTATCTGTAAACATACTATAAACCTACGTAATAATAATCCTGTACGTATACTCACAAATACAAATATCTTAAATATTATGATCTACGTGGTAAACTTTAGAGGAAACTGGAAACCAATAAAACACAATTTATCCGTGTACTGGCTTGTTTTAAACATACCGATGTAGCTCTATCCGTGTCAGCTCTGTTATTATGGATTTTTTCGATGATTCAACGACATACCCTTCGCCGAATTTTATTTGGATAAAAGTCTGCCTGCGGCGGCTTTAACGTCTGTGACCCTTAAAGTTCCCTATAAGTATACGATTTCTGATGACTTTCTAAGTCAAGCAGAAAGTTAAGACAGACTTCGATTGGCCTTTCATAAAAACAAAAAAATATATAATAGCTACATAGGTAGGTACTCTAATGAGGACTTAAAAAAGGCTCTGGTGGAAATCCGGGTAAATAAAACACCACTTTGGGAATTTTGTAGTTTAATATTCCGAAGACCACAATATTAGACAGACTTAGTGGACGCACTACAGATGACATAAAAATTCCTGGGCCAGAACCAGTAGTAGGACAGGACTGCGAAAAAATGTAGTTGAATGGTTGTTAAACATTTCTAAATGTGGATTTCTGGTAAAAAAAAAACATGAGCTCTTTAATATGTATAATAATAGTAATACCTACCGACATTTTTTTAAACATTTGACAATGTTATCATGTTTAATTACTATTTATTGCTCTTGTTATTTGAATAATTAAACTCTGATCTCTTTAATGAGCCGATTAC
Source organism: Notodonta ziczac (assembly GCA_918843915.1). Lineage (NCBI taxonomy): Eukaryota > Metazoa > Arthropoda > Insecta > Lepidoptera > Notodontidae > Notodonta > Notodonta ziczac. Next base: position 7,358,193 of record OU974038.1, on the reverse strand, counting down.
ATGTGTTATTTGTTAATTACCAATAATAAAACTGAAGATTCTGGATGGTCATATGTAATTAGTATGACCTTTTCAACACCTATATAATTATTATGTAAGCTTAGTGTATGCTTAGTAATAACACATTATAATATAGAGATAGTAATAATTATTTAGCCCTTTTAAAATCCTACTCCCACGGGCTTCCCCCCAATACGAGAGGGATTCAAGACATAATCCAGCACGCTGCCCCAGTGTGTGTCGGCGGATTTCACTCGTCTAAGTCATGCAGGTTCCCTCACGATAGTTTCCTATACCGACATCCCAAACAAGTCATAATCATATTGGAAATTATGATTGAACTCAGGACCCTGTGCCTGCAAAACGCGTACTAAGCAATCGGCTATCACTGTTTTACTAGTGCCACACACACTTACTATTGTAATAACTGAAAAGTTTTTAACACCTATTTTGCCCATAAGTTTCCAGACAAAGGCGGCACAAGTTGTGAAAACAGGGAAAAGTATTCGATATTGAATAAAATCTTCCCACACGTAGCGCCACGAGTGGAAACACAACTAATATGGACTGGAAATGCATGGCAATATTAGGTAGGTAACTAGTGTACCTACTCGAATTTGATGATCAACAAATATTCTAGACCCCAGGCTCAAACCGAGGAACAACTTCCTTTGAAGATGTGAAAAAAATAGGTTTCAGAAAATCCTTTTTTTTGGATGTGTCATTTTAGACTACTTTGCATTGTTAGTTAATTAGTAGTCCTGGGCTCCATTGCATGACTAGTTTTTAGCTCGTAGGTCGGGAAACCACGCCAACGAAGTGCCACAAACAGACAAAATACAGATGTAGAAATTTGAAACTGAAAAAACACATTCATCTAGCTGGACAGACATTTTTCACTTTGTAACCTAACAGTATTCGATAATAGGAATGAAGCGGCTTTTTTATTGCGTAATAATATCAAGTAGATAAGTATTAAGTTTAACGATTTATCTAAATATCTGTCGCAATATTTCCTACCGCTTTCGCATAGATCACGTGAAAACAGAACACCGCGCTATCAATTTAGTGCTCAGATCAGAAGACCATCAGGAAATGACCGTCGTACTATTTGACTATTACGTCATAATCTTATTCGTTTTTAAGAAGGCTCGTGGTTTTGCTGCGAAGACCTTGAACAAGGTTAATTCGAATAGTTGTATGTATCACGCAAGACTTACCTGCTGATACATTATTCATGTATTTAATTCTATTCACATATATAGACACTTACATAGGTAGTTACCTATTGTGACTCTATTGTTTCTGGAAAGTATTTTTAAATATGTTAGCGTATTTTTGTTCGATACAAAATATATTACGATACTAAGTAAGTACCTACTCTCTTATGGACTAACCTTCTATATCTGTAAATATATTGTTACTTAACGCCAGTTTAAAAATAATAATGTTCCCAAACTAAGTAACGCTTATACTATGGGTACCGTACAATGGACTAGGGGAGATCCCAGTCAAACTACGAAAACGCCATTTCCGAAATTTACCCCAGCGGGAATCAAACCCGCAACCACCATGTGCAGTGAGCCGAGCGGCCTACGCTAAAACCACTGCGCCAAGCGGTCATTAAAAACTTAAGCATGACTAAAATACATTTTCTGCACTTTTTTATCATGATTGTAATTGGTTGTGTTAAAATTGGTTATCATAAAATCACTATCAACCTAAATATAAAAATGATTTGAAGCAATAAAATGGGATTGTATTTAACGGTAAGACATCTATAGTTTTCTTATTATGACTATGTGGTGCTGTTGACGTAGGTACACGTGAGAATACGTAGGTACTCTATTACATTCAAAGAATTTGTCATAATTATTACAAATTCTTTGGTTACAGTAGATACTGTTACTTCTTTTATTAAAGACTGATACTGACAACGGTCGTCGCGTCATCATTTTTTAATCTCTGCAGGTTTGTAAAGATAAAATTGTAACCTACTTAATAGCATTCAGATACCTAATTATCAGAAATATTTTACTTAATCTGTAATCATCTTTCATTACTAAGTTCAAAATGAACTGTCACTAAGTACCTACTTACGCTTGGATTACTCAATATTTAACCACAGTTCTAAGTATTTATTTTATGATTATTATGACGTAAATAATCTGTGTGCCTGATTGTCACGCCGTTTTAGCTAAACATTAGGGTTGGCATATAAACGTAACTGAATTAAACGTTTTAAACAATGTTTTAAATACTTTTTTTTAAGTATGTTAAAACTCAACAAATCTGATTCCCATCCATGCTAAAGAAACGCTTAACGCTACACCTTAGACAACAGAATTAGAACATTGTTGCGTCATAGGTATTGTCATACAATATTTAAGAACAGCATCAATAAACAATGCGCCGTCGATTGTGAAATATGGAATTCATTGTTCGTCAACCACTGTTTCGCCAGATCGGTGTTGACGTCCGATGCGTGTCTTGGACTTACACTAAATTAAAATGGTCGTTCTGGTCATTTGTTAATGTTGTGACGGATCGCGTGGACACGGCCACGCTTCCACGCGTTCCGTGTTCATTACTGTTGCACACTTAATGAGTCTCTACGTAGGCACGGCGCGGTGCTCTCAGAAATATGCATGCAATGGAAATATTCACGATAATTCTAATAATGACGGTGCCGATGACTCGAGGCCTACTGGAGCATCTCCAAAATTGTTATGATTACTGCAAATTGTGAGTGAAATTATGATACTCTACGTGTAAGTGTGTAAGGTACCTATTTTAAGTGAATGTTGTATATTCAACGCTTACTTGTTGCTTGGAAATAGATATGTGGTATAAATTACTAGGGGAAACGTCTCGAATAAGTAAGCATAATGACAAATAGTTTGAGATCATTGTATAATTCCCGAATAAATTAAGACAGAGTATGAGTCAGTTAGAAAAAATAATAATTCATAAAATATCAATATAACAAACGGTACATTCATCTTATAAATTTGCGAATAACTCGGAATCTAACACTAATAAGTGATGAATCAAATAAGGTATTTTGATAAAATCTGTTTTGAATAATGATTACCATTATTAAGTTTAATTCGACACGACCGTCAATCTATTAAATTGTTTTGTTCCAGATTATCTAACTCATCTTATAATATGAGATCGGACTGTGACTGCACCTCCAATAACGAATTTAATGTTCGGCTGCCAAAGCAGCAGCGCTATCGTGACGACACACCGCCACCCCCTGAAGAAATTGAAGAAAGTGAAATTGACTACGATCCAGTAAAAAATAACTCACACCACAATTCTCCACACTTCGGACAAATAAATCAGAAATCCGAAATAGTAAATCCAATTCCTAACTTCAAATATCCAGATATTGAACCCAACATTTTCAAAACAAAAAAGTACTACCGTAGAAACGCCACACATGATAAAAGTAGACATAGAAGCCATTCCGAAAATTCTGAACAAAACCTGCATGAAATTATTACAAAAAATGAAGTACCATTGTATCTAGACATTGATTTATATGAATCAACAAAAAATAAAACACATAATCAAGTATTAGGAGATATATTTGAGAACTTCCGTTTCATAGAGAAAAACCTATCAGAATGCTTTAATTTGCACATCTTTATATTTTCAAAAAACGTTGATAGCATTAATAAAACAAATACAAATTGGGGTCGCAATGTCAAACAATACGATAAGTTATCAAATTCTGAAATACTGACAGAAATACAAAATAAATGTAATCAGACGGGTAATCTTGTAGAACAAAGTGTGTATGATATTAAAAGGTGGGTGTCGTCAAAGAGAGATTCTGGGAGTTCAAATGAAGCGAATAACAATTCGCATGAAATCTTAAATTATTCCAATGAAACAGAAACAGACGCAAATGTTTTAAAAAATAGTCATGATACTATAGACCTTGGTAAGGAAGATACAGAGACAAATGTAACTATGATTCAACTTAATTACGGCCATAAGACTTCAGAAACACAATTAAATAATGCAACGAAGCGAAACAGCAATAACAAGACCATTAACATGGAAGGGTTAAACAATCCAAGTACAGAGCAAGAGTTAGCTGTTATCACAAAGTTTAACCACTCTCAAATAGATAGTACCATTGAAACTAGCTTAGACAGTACTATTGAAACGACCACGCAAAATACTAATTCAGATTATTTACTAACAAAACACCAGCGCAATGATACTCTGATAACGATTCCCAATTATTTAACAAGTGATAGTACTTTTGAAGATACAATCACTGATGCAGCAAGCCGTGCCGAGTTCCAAGAAGGCGAATACCAAATACCCAGGGTGATAACAAAAGAATTACCAAACAACACGCTTGAAAGCGTTGTCGAGGGGTACGAGGTAATCCCAAACTCAGATTTTATTGAAATTTCCACAGCAAATACTGACCTATCACAGTCCGTAACAGAACAAGACCCTGAACAAAACATCGATTTTGGACAGTTTACAAACAGAACAGTTTCACAAGACGATAATAGCCTAGAAATTAAAGGACACATGTATTTCTTATACGGAAAACATCAGATACCAGCGCGTTTCATACAAGAACAGCATGGCAATATACGTTTAGCTATTGATGCGTTTTCGTTATGTGAAAATTATGAACAGCAAAATAACAAATCGGCTTTTATGAGTTTGTTATGCCATTGCATTGTATTAGAAAATTGTACACAAAACTGAAATACCATTAAAATAGTTGACACATTTATGTTCGTTTTTCTCGTCGTGATGAGACTTTTCTCAAAGACGTCCCACTCCTGGGCACGGGCCTCCACTCACTACGAGGGGGATTCAGGCCGTAATCCACCACCCTCGCCCAGTGTGGATTGAAGGATTTCACATGTCTTTCGAAAATTGATTAGATTTGCTAAGACATGCAGGTTTCCTCACGATGATCCTTCCTTCACCGTAAGCAAGTGATAATTTTGTAATTATGGTTCGCACATAGATTTCGAAAAACCCAGATGGGCGAGCCATGGTTTGAATCAGGACTTAGTGCAAGATGCGTGCTTAACCAACTGGCTATCACTGACTGCCTTTAAATTAATAATATGCTAAAAATCTATCAAAGTGCCCTAGGTAAATAATAAATAAGGAGGTAATATAATATTAAAATTTATAATATAAATACTATACACAATAATACTCAAGTGCCCGAGATATATAATATTTACTTCTTTTCTGCTGTCACCATCGGGTAAGTATACATCTATTATAATATACTATATATTTCATATAAAACCAAAAATACTTCCTTTGAGGATCATGTTACAGCAGGTGTAGTTATATATAATATGTTTAATATGTAGATGTAGTACATATTCCATTACTACCGTTTCACCCTGAAAATAAAGAAAGAAAAATATGAAACTTTGAAATAATAGGTTGCTTTAATTAAGTGAACACAATATTATCATAAAGAAACATTAATTCGCTTTGATTTAACATGTAGATACCCATTTAAGGAAACATAAGCATTTTTTTGGAAATCAAATTCACGAAAAAAAGATTGATCATAAATATTATAAGTTTCTAGATATTTTTTATTACAGCTCAACCTTAGCAGTCAACCATCCAAAAAGTTGATAAAGGAAACTATGTTGTAGGTACTTCTTGGTTGCATAGGTAGGTATAATTTAGAAATGGATAATCAAAATATTAACTTATAGTTTCACAACAAAAGCATAAGCACTGATGCAGTGCATCCATATTTCGCTGATGGCATTTTGGCTCTTAGCTAATAAGTAATGAACATAAATAAATGGATATCATTATTGTAATTCGCATAGCATGACGCGTTATTAAAATTTAGTAAAACTATCGCAATTGACAATTATAATTAAGATAAATGCATTGTAATTAATAACAACTTTGCTTAAATTTACAATTGACAAATAATCATGCCCACATTTGTAGGTGTAACACACTATCCATTTTAAGTCGCTTGTTAGACATTTGCTGTGCTTTGTAATCTTAAAGTTCATTGATATATTGCATCATAGATAGCAGTAGGATTTGTGTACTTTACAGCATAATATGGACAAATCTATTAATATTATGCAAACAAAATGTCTATTCTGAGCTTCTGACAACCAACCTCAGAACATATAAATTGGGACTAAAGCTACCTAGGAGGAGGAACACCACGCAAGCAAGGACTCAAGATAGGCCTAAGTCTCAACTAATGAAGATAAGATGCAAAGCCACTCGAAATAACTTCAGGTTTTATGCCAACACAACTTTGGTTCAACAGAATACCAGATCATCAAACAAAATTTAAATCAGTCTGCCTGTTTGAAAGATGAGACGCCATAGACATACACTTGTAGATAACAGTAGCGGTAAAACAAATAACAAACTAAATGTATTGCATTAGGAATTAATAAAAAGCTGTTGTTTTTACAGACTACATATTTATAACATTAAGGTAAGGTAGTGTAATAATACCTATGTTTGTAGTTCCACAACCACACAATTTTCTAGAGTTCAATGCTATTCATGGATGTTACTCTGTGCACATTGTCAGCCATGATCGCTTGCTTCAATATTGTGATAGCTGGTGCTGACCATAGTGAGCTACTGAAAAGTAAGAAATCATTGTAATCATATAATACTGAAGAACCAATATATTAATCTTAGGTATAGAAAAGCAGTGATAGCCGATTGGTTAAAGCACGGGTCTTGCGGGCACCAGGTCTTGGGTTAAAACCCCGGTTCGCACCGCTGGATTTTTCGAAATCTATGTGCGAATCATAATCATATGATTATAACTTGAATGATTATCACGGTGAAGGAAAAACATCGTGAGGAAACCTGCATGTCTTAGAAGACCAAACAAATTTTCGAAAGACATGTGAAATTCGCCAACCCGCACTAGGCCAGCGTGGTGGATTACGGCCTGAATCCCCTCGTATTGAGGGGAGTCCCGTGCCCAGGAGTGGGACGTCAATAGGGCTAAATTATTTATTTATTATAGGTATAGATAGACCCGGTAGGGGGCGCTGTTGTCACATCCAGAAAATACCCTAGCCAAGATGCGGGTATAAACTAGTTTAGTTATAGCCGTTATGTAATATACTTACGTACTTGACCATTAATTACTTATTGCAAGTAAATTCTTATCGTCGAGTTCCCAAAAAAGGGAAATGAAAAAAATGAAATTTGGGAAAATTTATGTCCTGCGAGTACTTTTGTTCAGTTCTTTGTATATTGTGGCCGTCCTACAACTGGATATACGCAAAGTGAGCACAATACTCAATACTAGAGAATACATACGTACTATAAGTTCCTTGATATGCGTGAATTCCGTTTCCGCAGTGGTTATAATCAATTTCAAAGGTTATATTGGGTGGGTTAACTGCCTTTTTGTCTTGGAAACTGTCAAAGTCACAGTCAAAGTGTACCAGTACCTTGATTACATTCTCTTTGGTGTATACAGCGTCTCTATCTTCACTTCTATAAAGGGGTTTACAAGCTACACGATTTAGTCGGCAACTATTTTCGGCCGTCCACGAGGTGACAATTCAGTTCTCGATCCATTTATCTAAGAATTATTTTGAAGTGTTCTATAATTTAATAATAATTTAATAACTAATATAGAGTGGACAATCATCAAAGTTGTATTATGTGTAAGGCCCTTTATTCCATGATTTTGACCATAGACATTATAAACGCTCTTGACACAGCAAATTGTTTTTAGGATGTTGGTAGAATAAATTATCTTTGGTTGGTAGTTCTGATAAACTAAGGATGCGACAGATTTGCGATCTAGTCGATTAGTTTCACAATGTTCGATTTGAATTAATTAATTGCAAAGAGAATACAAGTCCGATCTCCAAAGTCTGTGGACCGCCACAAAGATTTGACAGGGAGCCATGGTGTGCCATGGCGACAGTGCATTACCATTACCATCCACCGAAAATAGAAAATATTATAAAATACAAATGTACTTAGCGTTCCTGTTGTACCGTCACGTAGAACTGTGACGTGCCATGGCATCTAACGGTAAATTATAAAAACATGCTATCTATACAGCCAAACCACGTATAAGAACTTTATCTTGTTAGTAATTGGGCCGAATTTAACTAGTTGAAAAAATTACTAGGTACTCTTGAAAGAATAGTACCTACTTCTCTAACTAGCCTAAATGAGTTACATTTACTATGGTGATGTCTAACTCTAGGTAGACACACACCTATTACAGTTGCGTACAAGTAATATTTTATAATTTAGTAAGTGGTACATTTGCACTGATGAAATAATAATAATAATAATAAATAAATATATATAATAATAAATAATAATAATATGTGAGGATAGTTCAATAAGTAATATCAAGCATGTTTGGGGAAATAGGGATAAGGAACAAATACTCATGTATTCTAAATTATGTGATGAATTCTTTTATGATGTTCAAAAGAAATATAATGTCCTGGAACTAGACTGTGTGGATTCAGTCTTACACTGTGATAATAGATTGCATTATTCGTTTATTGACGACCTTTATTGTGATATTGTACGTACATTGCAGTTAGCAGCGGAATTTAATTTTGATCTAAAAAACAATAGAAAGGGACAGAAAGTTATTGGATGGAATTTTCATGTCAAGCGTTCACATGCTAATGCTCGTGAATTATTTGCTGTATGGGTTCAACATGGTAGGCCATGCTCGGGTTATCACTATGAAAATATGGTTGCCTCGCGCCGGAAGTTTAAAACAGCGCTGAAGTACGTCCAGAACAACCAAGAAAAGATAAGAATGGAGGTGCTGGCCCGTCATCATGGATCTGGCAATTTTATTCAATTCTGGAGAGAAACAAAAAAATTAAGTAACAAAAACTGCCTGCCTGCCTGCGTAGAAGGGGAGAAAGATAAGAAAAATATCGCAAATCTATTTAGAAACCATTTTAATATGGTCGATAAAAATAACGTTGATGGCGCTAAATGTGTGCGGTCTTGTGCGGGCTCGGAGACTCACCAAGTAACAGTTACGCCGAAACAAATTAGTCTCATCTTAAAAAATATGAAACGTGGTAAGTCTCCGGGCCACGATGGCCTGAGTATAGAGCATTTACTGTATGCGGGCCAACATATCTGTGAGGTTTTAGGGCGGTTTTTTAATCTCTGTGTAAGGCATTGCTACTTACCAGATGAACTCACCCGTAGTCTGGTTGTTCCTATCACCAAAAATAAAACTGGAGATATCTCGAGCATGGCCAATTACAGACCAATTTCTTTGGCCACGATAGTGGCCAAGGTACTTGAACGAGTCATCCATTCCCATCTAGACTCATTAGGAACCGATGATGGGCAGTTTGGTTTCCGGTCAAAAGTATCCACTGATATGGCAGTTTTTTCTCTTAAGCAGGATGTTAGTTACTACAAAGAACGTCAAACCACTGTGTACGCCTGTTTTTTAGATCTTAGTCGTGCCTTCGACACTCTCAATCACGACTTATTGTGGAAGAAGCTGTATAACACGAGCGCCCCGACTGAGGTTGTTGATCTTCTTGCGTATTGGTATCGCAGGCAGACTAACAGCGTCAGATGGGGCTCCGAGTTATCAGATAGTTACCATCTTTCTTGCGGCGTTAGACAAGGCGGGCTCACCTCTCCTGATCTGTTTAACACATATGTGAATGATTTGATCGTGGAGCTGAGTGGCACCCCGGTAGGGCTCTTGTTCGATGGCAGATATGTCAACAACTTGAGCTACGCCGACGATATGGTGCTTCTCAGCCCCTCGATCAAAGGCCTGAGAAAACTCATTACCATCTGCGAAAGATATGCCAGAGATCACAATCTGATCTACAACTCAAAGAAGACAGAAATGGTGATTTTCAGAGCGGGCAAGGGGCCCCAGAATGTACCCGAAGTTCGCCTGAACGGGGAACTTGTCAAAATAACGGACAACTTCAAGTATCTTGGCCACATTGTAACTTCTGACCTTAAGGATGACGCCGACGTGGAACGCCAGCGTAGAGCTCTTAGTGTGGTGGGCAACATGGTAGCTAGAAAGTTCTACAGGTCATCGCGAGACGTAAAGACTACACTATTTAAATCGTTCTGCCAGGCATTTTATACATGTCAACTCTGGACAAACTATACAAGAAGATCGCACGATGGTATACGAGTGACTTACAATAACGTCTTTAGGCACGTGATGGGGCTGAAGCGCTACTGTAGTGCTTCCGATATGTATACAGAGGCCCGTGTTGACTCGTTTAATGCTATCCAACGAAAGCGGATTGCCTCTTTTATGTCCAGGGTTGACTCGTGCAAAAACGCGATCATTAAGAGTTTGGCTGACAGACTGTTGCGAACTGCAATGTACAGACGATGGGTGGAAATTGCCGCCTAAATAATGACTCCTATGTCCTAGTACCTTGTAGATCTGACGCTACAAGTTTATTCTTTATTTTATTTTTATTTTATTATTTATTTTTTACATTTTTCTTAGCTTTTAAAATATGCTTGTAAAACTATGGATCTTTGTGTCTGCAATAAAGCAATATTATTATTATTATTATTAAATATTAACACGGGCTTATAAATTAAAATAGGGAAAACATCCTAAATCGATGTATGTTTCGTCAGTGTAAACTAGGAATTATTTAAACAAATGTCGATTACTTACATCGATTTGACCAATGCGACCACATTTTAGGTTACCTTTCGAGTCGATGAGCGTTTGTCTACTTGCTGGCACGGCGCGGCAACGGCACAGCTGCTGGGAAAGCAATAATACTTACATCAAATTATAGGCACGTTATTCCACTTGTGATGGCACGGCGAAGGCTCGGCGATGACTTTCACCGTTTAATTCTGATATATTAGATATGTCTATCTGAGATAGATTTAACTACGTTGATTATATTTTTGCCTTAAATGTAAGATAATTAACAAATCAATTTGACGCATTGACGAGAGCATTTTTACGTATTGTAGAACTGAAAGAAGTCCGTGGCAGTGCTGCCCAGCGCCCACCAAGCGTAAATCGGCGCCGGTGCGAACAATTGCAACAGCGTAGCGGAAAAGCGACGCAACGGCACGGGGCGCTTGCACTGCCAGCGCCGCCCGGGCCAATGCCGTTGCCGATAGGTAGATCCTTAAATACAATCGACTAATAAAACTGTATTATAAAATCGATTTAAAACTATGAATCGATATATACTGAACTACACTACACTAGTCTGTATGGTCGATAAATTGATTTTTGACTCAATTGTAACGACGTCGAAGACCGGTAAACATCAAGGAGAGGTCGTGGAGGATTTTACCATCTAGCCACCATCGCCGTTCGCCAATTACACCATGGCTGATACCGAAAAGGCGCCGCAGCCGCAGCCCCAACAACAGGAAGAAGATCAACAGCAACCGCAGCAAGCTAAGGCGGCTAAACAAAAGCAGGTCATCGGTAAGTGTTGCCGCTACGCCATCTTAGTTTTGCGTGTACCGACCCGGTATCGAATTCAAAAGCACATGTTCCCAAAAATGCTGATTATTGCGTTTGTTTTGGATTTTATAAGCGATGAAAGATTGATTGTTAGGTGAAAATAGTAAATCCTTATTTTCGTAATCCAATTGGCCAAGATAGGTGTTCGTATGTACCTACGCATTTTGGCGGCGTTATTGATCGTGTGTTGACCCCGGTAGTGCCATATAGGTAGGTAGGAATACTGGGCCTGCCTACCTACCTATTGGACTATGTAGGCATCCATACAAGTCACGCGGGCGGTACAAATCGATAGAACCTATCGGGAAATGCGTCATGGAGCCATTTATAAATAAGTAATGTATATGTACATATAAACATGCATAATATACACTAATAAATACGAATGAAAAGAATGAAAAACCGGCTAAGTGCCGAAATTATATATAGCTAGCTAGGTTTTCTCGGTTATCATAAACAAGTCGCATAAAAAAGGTCATTTTGGAGTTCAATATCTCTTTAACAGGAATACATTAATAAAAACTGTCAAAGGAACCTCATAATGATCATAAAATACCTATTTAACGAATATACACTCAAAAGAGGGTAGGTATTTTTTTTCACACCTGCTTCTCAAGTATATGTGGTATCCTAGAATAATTTTGCTTTCAATTTTATATGAACAGTTTTGTATCAGTAGGTACCACAACTCTTATTTTTGTGCCAACACCTAATCTATTTACTTGATGTTGCTCAAACCACTCAACATGTGAATGTTGTTGTTGAACAAACTTGTTGAACTTGCAATGCAAACATTCTAACCCCCTTAATCAATCCAAATTCTAAATGTTTGAGTCTAACTGTTTTACTATGGCCCTTATTTATTTATTTAAATAAACACTGTCTTATTGCTATAGGACAGTTCTGTAATTGTACCTAGGTATATTACAAAGCTTGTAGATCTACTTTTTTCATTTATAGGTATTGCATAGTGATTTCATCTTCATTATTTCTTGAGATCACTGTCTGTGATACTAATAGACCCAGCACCTGTCACAAACCTATGCTGTTTTACTTATATTCTCTCATATCTAATTTTAATGGGAAGTGGATGAAGCTGCTCTGTTTAGAAGATCTCTTACCAATCCTACTTTATATTCTCACAAAATGAAGGTTTATTAGTTTTGGTACTTAAATCACCCAGTTCATTAGAACAAGTGTTGCTTTGATTGGGAACATGTCCAGATCATAAACCATCTCTGGAGGCCTGAGTTCAGAAGTGATCAATTATATACCTAGCAGAATTACATTAACATTAATATATGTAATAATGCTGTATATCTGTTAACAAGACTTTGAAAGCATGTCAACAATAATGGTGGCTTTTAAGATCATCCAATCGAAAGGTCTCAAACATGCCAGATTGATATTTAAGATTGGGTTCTAGTAAAATGCATGGCCATCTGCAACCATAGGTGAAATTAATATTTCATTTTTGTTTTTTAGCTGAAAAGGTTTCGGGAACCGTGAAATGGTTTAACGTGAAGAGTGGATATGGTTTCATCAACCGGTAAGTAACAAGCTGATTTTGGTGCATGGTTGTGGTGTGAAGACAAACTCAAATTGTTTATTTTGTTTGTGGGGCAGTTACATTTGACTTTTTTACATATTTCTTCAATCGAAGACTGGATCTGAACATGACCTAATACTAACTAATACCCTCAGGAATGACACCAAGGAGGATGTATTTGTGCATCAGACTGCAATCGCCCGGAACAACCCACGCAAGGCAGTGCGCTCGGTCGGCGACGGGGAGGCGGTGGAGTTTGCCGTGGTTGCCGGGGAGAAAGGCTACGAAGCAGCCGGAGTTACCGGTCCCGGCGGAGAGCCGGTGAAGGGCTCGCCCTACGCAGCCGACAAACGCCGCGGCTTCCATCGCCAGTAAGTATATTAGCAATGAAATTGTACACATTCATATACAGAACTCCACATAATAGTTTGAATTATTTCAGATATTACCCCCGTCAAGGTGGCGGACGTGGCGGTGAAGGCGCTCCACGTAGGGGTGGCATGGGACGTCGACCCCCGCCCACTCAGGGGGGTGCACAAGGGGATGAGGGCCAGGAGGCAGGCGGAGCACCACCACAACGCAGGTATGTGTGAAAATTTAAACATTTGTACTTTAAAATTTCCAAGATTGTTGTGATTTGTATGACTGATGATCATTTACTTACAGCTATTTCCGTCGCCAATTCCGTGGTGGACGTCGTGGCGGCGGCCCGGGACCCATGAACCGTGGCGGCGGCGGCTACCGTCGTGCTCGCCCGCGCAACTTCCAGCCGGGTCAGGGGCAGGGCCAGGGACAGCCTCAAGGTGACCAACCGGACCAAGGCCAGCATCAGAATGGCCAGGAAGGAGAGGCCCCACCCCCCACATCCTCGCCACAGCAACAACAGGCTAAGCCAAAAGCCAACAACAAGCCAGCCGGCACTACCATTGAGACCACCACCAATGAGAGTCAGGCCTAAATGCTGGCAACTGCACAGTGTGGCACACCCTTACGTAGTGCATGTTAATTCTAGATGTGTCACACTTCCATCAAAACTATGTCTTGTCTGTTCAACTGAAGAGTGTTTTGTTTCATTGTTGTTGCGGCCGCCTCAACACCCGGCAGTTCTGCAATATTCTCTCGATTGGGATGTAATGTTCGGGCATGTTACAAATGGAACTGCATAGTATTGTAGATCAAAAATGTGATATTTTTATTATTCTAAATAATATATGGTTTTAAATGGATTTATCAATTATTTTGGTTTTACCCTTAAACTATATATTATTTTAAAAGTAATAAATATACGTGTTTTGAAAACAGTCGTTTTTTAACTGTGTAATTAATAATGTAATGTGTATGCAGGTTCCAAAGCCCCAAATGTATCATGTGAATTTAAAGAACTCTCATTATTTTCTTAAAGTTTTTTATATTGAAGCATGTTTTAAAGTTTGTTTATTAATAAATTATTAGGAAATACCAATAAAACAGACACTCAATAACTACAAAATAAACTTCTTTTTACCTGTGTGAAAATTATTTTATTTATCTTTTCCACACCAAAACTGGCAATAATAGTGAACGTCATGAGTAAGATTGATGAGGTAATATTACGTAGCAGTTACAAGAATGATTTTGAGAGGTTGGTAGCTACAAACCTCAAAATCATTCAACAACATCTTGATCGAATTGAACATCTTAGACAAAGCCATATGATAGCTATCATATGGCTTTGTCTAAGATGTTAAAATACAGAATACGCATGTGTTGCGTTTTCTCGCCGGGCCACCATGACCGACTATTTAATTCATTAATTTAATTAGTCTTAAAACATGTAGTCCGGTTTCCCAGCCAGGAACTGACTCGTCACTCGTTGGGTCACCGCTATAGGTACCTCTACCAAAGACCTCTTACAATTAATGTTACATGATCGGAACTCGAAAACACCTTGCGTATTGTTTACGCATAAGTATACTGAATATGGTGACCAATTAAAGAGTTAGTTGGATATTGGTTATTTAATATGTGATATTTTATTAGCCTTATATTGGTACCTACAGGTGAAAAGAAAACAAGCTACCAAAACCAAGGTCATCCAAATTTTATAGCATGTACGTGTAAACAAGATGGCGCTGAATGTGTCATACGAATAGTCAAGAGTAGGTATTTTTGTTCTGTAGGTAATTTGGCATGCAGGTAAATGTTATGACGTAGGCATCCCCTAAGAAAGGATTTTGATTAGTTCTACCCCCAAGGGGATGAAAGTTTGTATGAAACTTTGTCAATTAAATTCCACGCGGGCACAGCTAGTAAACCTATAAAACTTGAGTTATCAGAACGTTAAATACTTATTTCGTTCGTTCTGGTTAGGCCACTACGCCTATGACTTTTAAACCATGGACGAACTAACTATCACATTTTACGACTTATTGAAATACTTATATAGTCACCACTGGAAGGAATGCTTCCCAGCGGTGACTACCGCTGCTTGGTAAGCGCCGTTGTCGATATCCAAAACATAGTATATAGGTATTTCCGTTTCATTTTGGTGGATATGTCGCAGCCAACTAGCTTAATTCGCCGTTCAATTAACAGCCCAGGCACTTTACTAAACAGCGCCGTTCAACTAGTGGCCTGAATGATATTCAGCCATTTGATCAAACAGCTAGGCAAATGACTTGGATCGATGACGTTTAATTACTTGCTTAGCCGTTTAACTACTTGCCTAGCCTGTTCATTTCAATTTAGTTCTACTTTCTGCCACCTAGCGCCGAAACATACCAAACTGTCAATATGGCGTCAGCAACAAACAACATTGATGGAATAATTTTATTAGGTACTTAGGTATTTTACGAAATTGTTTAGATTCACCGAACCTACTTGCCAGGTGGGATTTCTGTGGGGTCATAAAAAAATAACCCTAACCTAACTCTGCTTGGGTATTATTTTGAAAAAGTTTTGTAGTACTTAAATGTCAATCAGTTGCCTAAGCATTAGCCAGCCAGTTTATTAAATGTTGTAACAGACGATCCAGCTGAATATCATTTAGGCCGCTAGTTGAACGGCGCTGTTAAGTTAAGAGCCTAGGCTGTTAATTGAACGGCGAACTAAGCCAGTTGGCTGCGATATATATATAATATAGGTATACATATACATATAATTATGTATACCTGCTACCGCCTTGCATTATTCTTCTCCTACTTTGGTGTTTATAACTGTTGAAGCTTTTGGTTCCAACCAAGAAGCTTAGAATACCACTGGAGAGTGCACGTAGAACTACGGAGTGAAGACAGGTTTTTTTCATACATACATATGTTCTGACCCTCTCACACTTCATCTGAAATTGCCATGATAAACACAATAAAATACCCAAACTAACGTGTGATGAGCCAAGATTTCGCAAGTCCATGGTTTTCGTGTCTGTTTTTTTATGGATTTTATTTACATATTACATATGCGTCAATTTGAGAATCCTCTTTTGACTTCAGTATTTATTTTTATATAGAAAAAAAAAATAGATCAAACGTTCACTTTCCTGATTGTCGGTAGCTGTTATTTTAATAATCTAGCAACACTGATACAACTGATACTGATCAGTGTTGCTAGATTATTAAAATAACAGCTACCGACAATCAGGAAAGTGAACGGTTGATCTATTTTTTTTTCTATATAAAAATAAATACTGAAGTCAAAAGAGGATTCTCAAATTGACGCATATGTAATATGTAAATAAAATCCATAAAAAAACAGACACGAAAACCATGGACTTGCGAAATCTTGGCTCATCACACGTTAGTTTGGGTATTTTATTGTGTTTATCATGGCAATTTCAGATGAAGTGTGAGAGGGTCAGAACATATGTATGTATGAAAAAAACCTGTCTTCACTCCGTAGTTCTACGTGCACTCTCCAGTGGTATTCTAAGCTTCTTGGTTCCAACCAAAACCAAATCTAGCATGTTTCCGCAAGCACGCTGCTTTTAAAATCCATGGAACAATTCGATAGAACGCTCGCGGAGCATGCGTTTTACATATTTTATACAAACAAAGCGGAGATATCCGCAAGCGCCATTGGCGGCAGATGGCAATCACCGGTGCGCTCACGCACGTGAACGAGAGTTGCCTTGACATGCACGTCAGTGGTGGAGGATCGAGCGGCCCAGCGCACACGCCGTTCAAGTCCGGCTCAGTGCGGCCGCAGCGGTGATCGTAAAGCGCAACTACAGAACACCGCGGTACCGCGCCGAGTCGCGCACACCGGATTTCGCAACCATCATCACGTTTTATAGCTGTCCCTGTAAGTAAAATTACGATACCAGGAACGGTTGCACCTTTGAATTTCAAAATTGTTGCGAGTGATTTTGTTTATTATTACTTTTCGTAACTTTTCCCTCGGCGATCGTTTGTAGATGTGTTATGTATTCACAGGTGGGGTGTGCTTTAAAGTTTTGTTACTCAGAGATCGGTTGTTATAATTTTTAGCCTTGTAGTGAGTCGATTTTTGGCATGGTTAAGAAACTCACATTATTTCTGGTTGTTCGTAAAATCACATCTAAACGTTAAAGTATCTAATGCGGGATTTGTTTAATTTTTATGGTGAATAAGAATTATTGGCTATCAAATAGCTACCTACGGTCAGTTCACGCTAGAGCGAATGTTTGCATTGTATTCTACCAATCGTAATTTAATGGTAGGTAAGTACTAAATCGACGACTAGTCGCTCAGTGCTGCAGTGTCAACTATTGCAAAACTATACCGTTCTATGTTATACCTACAACGCTTTGATACACTATTTGGAAAGTTTATCTACCTGCTAATAGGTATGCGGGTAGTTATGTACTTCGCGACAGGTTTAAAAATATGATCGGTATGTAGGTACTCATAAGTATATAACATATTTTTTACCAGTCAGTAGGTATGACGAATCCGTAAGGTCTTTATGGAGGAGATACTTACCTACCTATAATCTCCTCGATAAAAACCTCACGGATCCGGTCGACTGTTCATTGATCAAAGCTACCAAAATACCTATCTTTCGAGTAACGAAATATTTAAGACGCCTACTCGTGAAATTGCTGTCTGCACTCATGTGCTTCGGCAAACAACTCATTAATATTATTATTATTAATATTCTTTCGTTATCGTTTGCAATAGTTTATTTATGTATAATCGCGAACAAATAAGTATGAGTGGGTAGCATTGTTTTACCTAGGTATTTATTACATTTTGTTTAACTCCAGAGAGTATTTTAAAATCCGTACTTATGAATAGGTACGTATGATTATTAGTATTCAATCGATTGATATCCTGATCGGATGCTTTAAAAAATTGTAGGTAGGTAGATATATTTCTTAAATTTATTATTGTTTTATTGTATCTAGATTTTAGGCCAAATAACCAAACAGACAGATAAAACCATCGTTTATTATTATTCAATTCATAGACATACCTACGCACCTAAGCAACACATTAAACAAACAGGAATTGCAAACCAGTTTGGCATTTAGTAAAGCTCTAATTGGTCGCAACTTTTTGGATATTTTCGTTTTTTGTCTAGAATCCGTAAGATTAAAATAGTTTGCCTTCTTTTTCTTTTTATAAGTTTAAACATGTTTCCTACGCTGTTTTCTATTTGTTATTTATAACAAATACTACCTACGTTCGTACTACTACCTAAATAAAAATGACCACATCAGGGGTATCCGAGGTGCATAGTAATATCTTTGTACCCACCCACGACCCGGAAATCGAACTCAGTTAACTCCATCTAGGCCACGCTTGTAACGACTGACGACCTACGGTTGTGTACGTAAATAAAAATAATAATATAAATCAGTTAAGTGTAAAGTTTATTTAACATCAACATGCTTAGGTAGTCCCCGGTTATGTTAGGGCACAAGGTATTATTTAAATTAGCTCATTTTCTTCACTAACTCTTCATTAAGAGACTGTTTTACTTACACCAAATTAGATTCATTTTATTAGGAAAGTAGGTATCATATCTTTCAAAGTGGGCTCTGCTCTGGGATAAACATGTCCAAGATAAAATAATGATAAAAGTAAGTGAATGTGTAAATAATTTAAATTATCATAATGTAAGTGACGTTAGATTTTCGTCTCTGTCATTTTATTAGTTTTATCTTCAGCTGACAACTTAATGCAGTAGGGATTTAAACATTCTGTAGTCATTCTCATCAATTCATCGTCTCAAAGCGGCCTTTTTGATGTCCTGATTACTTCCAAAAATGACATAAAATTGGAAAAAAAATATGTTTACGTTAGTTGTCGCCCGCGGCACCGCCTGCGTGGTACTTCGCTAAAATAAAAGTAGCATAAGTTACGCCCTATAAAATCAGCTGTCAAAATTCCGTTTCGCAGGTTAACCGCAACAGACAGACGTTAGGACGGATTTTTTATTTAATTGTTATTTTTAAGTACCGATTATTTATACTTTCATGGGCATTTAGTAAAAATTTGTTACTTAAAAAGTTAGTTGCGGACAAACACTTCAATTTTATTTATTTGTAGGTATTGATGCAAACTAATCAAAGCTTGCACTATGGGTAACTTTGTATTTTGTTTAGAAATAGGTATGTAATGGTCGCTACGCCTCTGTCGGTTCCGGCTCTGGCTCAGAGCTGAACTCAGTAATGTTTTTTCCTCGGCCTGTGACGGAACGAAACTTGTCTTGAATTTTCGCAGTCATGCTTTTTATAGTTGTCTTCCGTTCAGGAACAGGCTGTGAATTCTGAAAAAAAATTGCGATTAGGTACTTACTTACTTATTAGTAACCTTTTAAAGGATACCTTATTTCCTGAAACCGATTTTTATTGTATTTCTAATTGTCAGAGTAAACAAACAAAATTGAACTGAATTAATGGTATTGCTGTCTTGAATATAGTTAAGTTAGGTTAATAAGGAATTTAATGTTGTAGGTAATAAAATAACATTGTATTGCAAGTCGATTGGAAAATCAGTTTGGATGCGATAACGATGCAGACTGAATAGACGCTAATTCTTATGCATAGTTCCTACCTTCCAGCGTAAGATTTCTATGAGTCTGTGTACTTATAAAAACGGACAGATAGGTACAACTCGGACTTATGGCCCGTTTCATTATTGCAAGTAGGTAAAATCCGAAGTTAGGTTTCAAAGTAAAAGTAACGGTTAAATTAGCTTCTTTTCTTCACGATTTTCGCTGTTTTTAGCTGTTGCCTTTTATTGCTTCATGAAAACACTGGCCGTATAAGTGAGCCATATGTGGGAACACTTCAAATGAATCCTACTAATATTATAAATGCGAAAGTTTGTGAGTGTGTATGTATGTTTGTTACACCTTCACGCAAAAAGTACTGAACGAATTTGGATGAAATTTGGAATACAGATAGTTTATAACCTGGATTAACACATATAATACTTTGCTTAAGTCTATGCGGACGAAGTCGCGGGCAGCAACTACTTTTTTTTTTTTTTTTTTTTTTTTTTTAATTGACTATATGTTGTTGGCCAGAGTGGCCATAACAACTTCACCCGGACAGAGGGCGAGCGCAAGTGCGCTCCAGCCATAGGGGCAGGGGGGCAGCTAGCTCAAGGGCGTCACTAGGGACACGACCTCGGCTTAGGCCGCTGCCAGGAGAGGTGGCGAGGGTAAATCTACCACCGGATCGGAACGCGACCTCGACTGAGAAGATCGCAGCAACTACTAGTTTCTAATCGCGCATTCTTCTAAATGTCACTCATGAATGCATATATCTATGAAATCAACCAGTATGCAAATAGGATGCGCTAACGCTTGGTCAGGTCGCTTATGTAATGACATTGTGTTGTCTCAGACAGTCCGACTTGGTCTTTAGAAAACAATGTGTCTAATAACCTTTGTCTGCTGCCTATGATTATCTCGGGATAAACAAGAAATATTCTTCGTCGAAAATAAACTGTTTCTTTTGCTCTTTGAAGTGCATTTCAAGGTCTATACATGTCGTCAACACATTATTGTTCTGTCTTTATTTAGTTTACTCAAGTGTTGGTACCTAAACAACATTCCCCATTGATAAATGCATTGGGTATACATTTTGTTTGCCTACTTATTATATGAATATAATTATAATAATATATAAGTTGCCTTAGCAATCTAGGTACCTACTTATGTTTGAAAATAAGTAGGTAGACAAATAAAGTGGGAACACAGGTACTTAGTAGCTTAAAGCGATACCGGTTAACGTATTCTATAGGTAAACAAGCGTGTGATCTGCGAGATGTTAAGCAGTTACCACGTAGCCTAATGATGCAGATGCTTGCGATAACATACGTATTACATCTTGGTATTCTTTTAATTAAATTTTCCGTACCGGAATCGCTCCGTGAGATTTTAATTAGAAAATAATAACAACTGTAGGTATTAATACACTAGCAGCTAACTAAACGGCAAACTAAAGGAAAGTGCGAAAGTCATGGCCGTCAATATTAATAGTAGACGGTGAAAGTGCAATGATAATAAGTAGATAGGTACATCTTATCTGTACAAATAAATAAAATTGGAGTGTCTGTTTGTAATATCAAAATAACACCTTTTCACTAAATGCATATGAAAGTACATACGACACCTATAGCAAAAACGCGATTGAAAACATTTTTGTCTGTCTGTGTGTTTGTTCCGGGTAATCTCCGAAACGGCTGGACCGATTTTGACGGGACTTTCACTGGCAGATAGCTGATGTTATAAGGAGTAACTAGACTACTTTTATTTTAGAAAAACAAAATATAAAAAATGGGTCCTGCCGCGCGGGCTCATAACGCGGGAGCGGGCGTTTTTGTTAAGTTAAATTCCACGCGGACGAAGTCGCGGGCTCAGCTAGTATACCTAAATCTCGTGTCACAATGTTAGTTACCATACTCCTCCGAAACGGCTCGATCGATTTTCATGAAATTTTGTGTGCATATCGGGTAGGTCTGAGAATCGGCTACTATCTATTTTCATACCCCTAAGTGATAAGGGTTATCCACATTTCACGCGAACGGATTCGCGGGGCAGATCTAGTATATAATATAAATGATAATTAAGGTGCGCTCAGGGAAGATCGGACTAACATTTGAGAATTCGAGGGAACCTGACTAGATTTTTTTTTCTCAACGTCTATATACGTCAGATTATTCAAACACGGTGCTAATTATTAACGAATATACGTAATTTAGCCCTGATTTTTTCTGTGTTTGTAAACTCATTGGTTTCCGACTTATACGTGAGCAAAGACGAGACATTTTGTTTTGGGCATGATGAAAAATTTTCCGTCAAAGGGCAAGACCGGACAGCAATTTAAAGTTGATTCTAGTGCTTGGAGAACAATGTCCATAAAGGATTATATCCAAAATGTATCCTTCTAAAACATATTTAAAATATAACCTTTTATTCCAACAAACACACATGTTCTGATCGATTATCCGAATTATTGGTTGTTGGCATCCGATCTTGCCCGTGATGCAAAAATTTTGTGATTTTGTGATTCTCAAACTTTGTAATGTGTCAAAAAGGTATAACCTAGATATGAAAAAAATGATGTTTTACTATGTAACCTAAATGATTTATATTAAGAAAATGAATCTGAATCCGATTTATATATTATGAACGGTGTAATGTGAACAAAAACATTGGATTTGATTGGCATTCAAGGCGACATATAATAAAAGTTTGACAGCCACTGCCCTTTTTTTGAACGCGTAAATTTTAAATCCGATCTTGTCCTGCCCGGGTGAACACCGGATCTTTGCCTACAGTGACCCTAGGACTGTTTGGATCAGTTCTATCTAGCTATCAGCCCATAAAACACAGTATTCAGAGAAAATAGTAATAAAACGAGCTTTATTCTCTCCAAAATATGCAATCAAAAGTCTAAGGGGGAAGATCGGAAGACCGAAAAATATCAAAAATTCCCTTTTTTTGCTTTTTGGCGCGTAGCACACGTCCAACTTGACGGAGCGACTAGTGGGAACTACTGGTCGCGGCAGGATAAAATGGCGTCTTGTAAAATGTTGACAACATTATAAAACATGGCCAAATTCGCCGGGAATTAATTTCGTCTGGTCTTCACCCATGTCCGATCTTACCTGAGCTCACCTTATATAGATTATTTATTTGATGTGAACTATTGGCGACCTTGGTAGTAAATTCACGGCAAATGGCATGACCCTCTCTCGTGCCGTCAGGCCACCTCTACGCCCGCGCCACCGTTCTCGCCTCCCTTGTTTGTGTGCGCGCGCATGCTATAAACTATAACATCTGCCATCACAACTTTTTTTTAAGTCAACCGGCAAACTAACCCATCAACCATTCAATGTCAATTAGAAGTAAATATATCATCATCATCATCAGCCTATGCTTGTCCACTGCTGGACATAGGCCTCCTCTAATGAGCGCCATAGCGCCCTGTCTTCAGCTTGCCGCATCCAGCATCTGCCTGCAGTCTTTCGCAGGTCGTCATCCCACCTGGTCGGAGGGCGTCCTACACTACGCTTGCCGAGTCGAGGTCTCCACTCAAGAACACGTTTACCCCAGCGGTTGTCGGTTCTTCGCGAGATATGGCCAGCCCACTGCCACTTCAGCTTGCTGATTCTTTGAGCTATGTCGATAACTTTGGTTCTGTGTCGGATGTATTCATTGCGAATCCTATCCTTCCGAGAAACTCCAGCAAATATATACTAAACATCAATATCTAACCTCAGAGATATTGGTAGACTTTCGAGGCATACTGACGACGGAATGTGTCCCCCGTGCTTTTTTATCGTCCTGTTCAGTATCCCCTGACTCACTGATGGATGAGGATGAGCTGGAGAAAATCTGCAAGTAGGTAGTAAGTAGGTAACTTTTAAAAGTTTTAAAAAACTCTAAGAACGTATTCCCATGAATATTTACTAAAGAAATATGTTGGTATATAATAAACGATGAATTTAATTTGCCGTAAGCAAATGATAATCATATTGATAAGTTTTATTTTATGATTCGTATTTAATTTTTGTTAACACGGGTAATTGATTATGTTCCATTTGTTCACCTCTGATTTCAGTGTCAGGTGATCATCTGTCACCTGTGATCGACTAACTGACCACACACATTACGTAATTTAAAAAAACTAACTATTCAAATGAAAAATATGCTTTAAAGCTACTTAAAAATTTGCGCGTTTAAAGTCGGGGGCTACAACTAGCTAGAATGGGTACAATAATATTAAAACAATCACATAACCCAGATACATTGAGGTGCAAAAGGTCACACTGGACGATACCGGTATCAGTGAAGTCCTCTTGGCCTTCTCAATATCGCAAGGTGCTTCGTCTGGCGATTTGAAAAGAGGGTCAATGCAGAGCCTGTTGTCTTCATTCGCGTTGAATATGAAGAAGGACTTGGCTGATGGGGGCAGGCACCGCATCAGGACATGTCCTCCCGCGACCAGAGCGCATATTATAGCAGCCACCACGGCTATGACCGGGGCATAGCTCAGGTATTCCACAGGGAGATCACATCCTGACTTGCGTTCGTCAAACCTGGGAAAACAGCATGATCTTAATGCTGCTGTCAGTTGATTTAACAAAAAAATGTAATTGTTAAAAAGGCCCACTTTTGTCGAACAGTCAGACACTATGTATGAGTATTGATGCCTAGAATTAAATGGTACTCATACAAAATTTGTCGAAATTCGAACACTTAATCAATATTTCTGAAGCAGGTACATACTACGCAAAAGTTTACTAACAGTTTCCTGAATATTAATGGCTGCTGTGCGTAATGCAGTTTAAGACTTTTTTCTAGGCGGTCCGATGTAATGTAATCTAAGGCGGCAATACGAAAGTTGTGACAAATATTGAAAGGACCGTAATTCAGAAAATAGTTAAAGAGTACCTCCTCAGTTCGCTTTACTATTTTGTCTGTTTAAGAAAACACTAGTGCTTTTTTCTTTTGAGTTTAGTTTTCGGCACTAAATAAAAATAAATCATCATTTTGTGCAGCTAGGAGCCCAACACTATGTATAAGTATTCAGCCCCATTTTGATGCCAATTTTAAAGTGTCTTTATGTCCATCAATATATTTTTGCGTAATAGTACCTAGCGTCCATCATCCGTAGATTGAATGATGACCGGCCTGAATTGGTCTATTAAGGCAGTCATTCGACATTGAAGGAACAAAGTATCAAGCCTGTAATCCCTGAAGGGTTAGGCTGAGGGTTATGCCTCACGCACGTCAAGAGTTTAATGGCCACGATGGGCATCAAACCCTGAACCTTTCGGTGACGCGGTCGACACCTCCAGGTACACTGACTGATGGGGTTTAAAAATTATCAAAATAGCTTGTAAAATCTTAACCCTACATCTAAAATATATAACTCAAAGGTGACTGACTGACTGACTGACATAGTGATCTATTAACGCACAGCCCAAACCACAGGACGGATCGGGCTGAAATTTGGCATGCAGGTAGATGTTATGGCGTAGGCATCTGCTAAGAAAGGATTTTGATTAATTCTACCCCCCAAGGGATAAAATAGGGGATCAAAGTTTGTATGAAACTTTGTCAATTAAATTCCACGCGGACGAAGTCGCAGGCACAGCTAGTTTCATTTATATTTACTGATACCCTACTGTTCATTGTATCGTACCAATTACTTCTTTCTATGGACGCAATAGACGCCTTTTAGGGTTCCGTGTTCCAACGGTAGACTCGAACCCGTGTGATCATAACTCGTCTAATCTAGCGATCAAGACATGCGTTTACAATAACGATTATTTGAATAAACACAATGTTATTCATGAGGACAATCTAGAAAGTCACTTGTTGACGCACCAGTCTGTAACTCCACAATTTTTGATTCCATCACACACTACTCCCGTGGTGAAGCAGAAGTCCTCGCCTTTGATGGAGCAAGTGGTCTCGTTTTTATTGACACAGCCCTTGAGGGGCATCCGGCGAGCTGATGTCGCCGTCACTTGGTACATTTCAGCCTGGAAAGTAATATTTCTCCTTAATGCAATTAGGGCATCAGAATGAGTGCATATCTTCCTCGAAATTTACTTCCAATTTAAAATAAATAAAACTTAAATATCATTCAAGTATGAAATGATAAGATTTATAATAAAGGACTTGAATTTTTTGAACTTCCACAGACATTTTGTAGTCTCGTTTGCCACTAAACTGGTTACGAGCCGATTTTGGCTCGTTCACTGGCTGTACATATGTATATCGAAATAAAAATATATAAGTATGTCTTATATTGGAATGTTATTATACAGGCAGCATGTATGACCAATTACATGTATAATAGCCGCCACTGCATTAGAATGCTGAGCTAAACTTGTGTTCAATTTATTTCTCTAAAAACTCGTTTAAAAATATTTAAGCTAAATAGAACCGTTACAAATAACGGCTTACGTTGATATCGGAGTTGATGCTGCTGTTACTCAGGAATCTGAACCGTATTCTGCCTTTGACTGTGATGATGTAGTACGGTGAGGTGACATCCCTCTCCTCGACCAGGTCGCACAGCCGAAGGCACACATTCTTCTTCATCACGGTGAACGCGTCCCGGTTCGCCAAGCAGTTTATAGCGATGGTAGTAGGGAATTTTATCACAACAATAATAATCGCCTCGTCAATGTCTGTCACTATTTCAACAACACATTCGTAGTCAATTTCGTTCAATGTTCGAAACACCTGTAAGATGATATTTTATCATTAATGATATTGCGGCCTTAGAAACCTAATGAGGTAAGAGATTCGGGTCTAGACCATATGTATCATTCTGCAATGCTAACTGTGTTTTCTACCTAGGTCTAAGCGGAAGTATCGCCCCGATTCTGTCATGATTGGTACGACCTATGAATGATAGCTGAGCGTTTATACTCGTATAAGGACCGATCGATCAGCCAACTACTGACTATCTTCGACTGCATATTGCTAAAACCAGTCAATTTCTTAGTTTCTTTCCTAGTTTTCTAGGACGATACTCTAAGACTAATGAAGGTTACCTACTTATGCTCTGCGAATCAATTTTGTTTATAAACAAATCTGTCGGTTGGCGCAAGTGAAAGCGAATGTTTCTTGGTGGTACAGCCGGTTCATGGTGTAATGTTTTACGAACCACAGTCATGGTGTCAGACATTCCCATGCCGAATGAGATGTCATAGCGCAGCCGACTGGAGAATGCGCACGCGGTGCTGATGTCCCTCGGACGGTACAGTAGCAGCAGACCAGACCCGTCCACCGACATTAGCAAACTTAAAATGTGCACTATAATATGTAACATTTTTACAGATTTACAATTCTATTTGGCCATGCGAGGTGTCATCTACTTTGTTACACTTTGGTAGGTGGATAGTTTGCTTGACAGTTAGTCTTGTAGTTCGCCGTCAATTGCTTTACACATAAATAAATAAATTAATTTCATGTTTTTCTATAGGTAGGTATTTTATTCAGCTGAGCGTTAATTTAGTTAATTTAGTCGATGTTGCTCCATTCTTACGATTAACCCTGTTTTCAGCAAAATCTTTTACATTAGGTATGGAAGAAATAATTATGTGTAGGTATCTAACCTACCCATAGGCACCTTAAGCAAATAATGATGCTTGATACAGTACATAATAATTTGAATTAACTTAGTAAATTAATGGCAGTTAGTCATTAAAAGGCAAGAGCAAACAAACTGTTTGATTTAATTATTAAAGGGTGCCAGCGACAGTGTTTTTGTTTGTTTTTAACTATTAACAGTTACAATAACCACATAAAGTTATATTTGTGTCCAACTTTGTCATGGAAGGTGGATAATCTTCTTTCAACTCCTATACTTTCTTCTGATTAAATTCATGCGAGTTCTAAGAAAAGTTAGCATTTTCCGGGCTAAATAGTTAAGTGTCAAATCTCTGTGTCTTCGTTAGACTAGACCCCATATTTACCTTATTGGCTTACAAGAGTAAAGGTGGAAGATTGAGGCACTAGTTCAAAAAAAAACTTACCTACCTATTGAAATAAAACTATTTTACCGATTTTATCGCGTTTATTTTGTTTTTTTTATGTTCCCGACGTTTCAGCTGCTTTACAGCAACCATGGTCACGGGGGACTGAGGTGTTAGACGTCCTGATGTCATAGTTAATAACTGGATACCCTCATATTTAGATGTTGTTTGCGGTCCGATCCACGCAGAAAGTGCTCACAGTGTCTCGAGGTCTTGCAATGGCCTACCTAATGCTTACCTACCTAATTAGTATTTTCTTGGTGTTCCAGATGGCTCAAGATAAGGGCACACCGCCAGTGGATGGCGACATCATTAATGAATACGTCTACAAGAAAGACTTCCGAACTGCATTACCCCAAATCTTGGCCGTGAGCGCTAAGAATTTACTGCTTTTAGGTAAGTTACATTGCTTACAGCCCGCCGCGCCGCGCGCCGGGACTGATTGTAATGGCATTTTTTCCATTTTAATATACTATATGGGAGAGTGGAGGTCTTTATGCCGGAATATGTCAACACCGTAAGTGCAGAAAAACAAGGGTCACAGTCGCTGCGAATAGGACAATTAAAATATAACGTAGTTACATACCTACAAAAAACATAATTATATCATTACAAAATGTCTCATTTTTATTGTCTGTAATAAAGTAAATGGTGTCTATAATACTATAATGGTCCCTATCTATCGGCATTGATCTCCAATTCTCCGACAGCCATCTCAAATTCTCAAACCTGACCTGATATGACCTTCTGTGCCCAATGAATGCAATCGTAGGCAAGCAAAAAAATCCTTAAAGTTAAAATAACACAAACATCTCAATGCACGGCTTCGTTACTATGCGGTCCCCATGTTTTGTCTAAATTATTCTCAGTATTTTCAATAACATAAGGACCGTGAACGGCGTAAGTGACGTCGAACATATGTTTAGAAGGTGATCAAGTACCCACCTACCTACAATCTACATACAAACCTAAGCTTACATAATCCACGTAGCTTGAATGTACGATTTACTTATGCCGCATTCGTCTCGCTTTTTTATTTACATTCCAAAAGATTTTTAATTCTCCTCGCAGTGCCCGAAATTAAGTACACAACACGAACAAAAACCAAACTATTATACAAAAAGATAAAACCATAAATTAAGTAGGTCCTTACCTAAGGTCTTGCTTACAAAAGGTCAAGTGAGTAAATAAAAATATGTGGAAAATTTAATGTGCTTGAGGCCGTGCTTCGTCAATGGGGGATAGTCTACTGGTTTTTAGGAAATCTAAATATATATAACTCAAAGGTGACTGACTGACATAGTGGTCTATCAACGCACAGCCCAAACCACTGGACGGATCGGGCTGAAATTTGGCATACAGGTAGATGTTATGACGTAGGCATCCGCTAAGAAAGGATTTTGATTAATTCTACCCCCAAGGGGATAAAATAGGGGATGAAAGTTTGTATGAAACTTTGTCAATTAAGGTCCACGCGGACGAAGTCGCGGGCACAGCTAGTCTTAGATAAAAATACATTACTTATAAGGGCCATTGTAGACCGTAATAAATGTAACGTATTAATAAATAAATCTCAAGTCAGAGAGTGGTGTTAAGTAAACTTTTGACGCTTCATTTTGTACTGGTATGACATAAGAAGAATCGTTGAGATCGATTTATTTTAGGGACCTACTTAGTACTTAACAATATTATTATTATGGTAACGTACTTACGTTCATTTTGCACTAAATATACCTAGGAAGCTATACTCGTATTATCACATTTCCTTATCTTCTATTGTATTTAAGTCGCCTGGCTCCACTAGAGCAAATCGAGGAAGCTGGGAGCGAGGAAGGATATCTGGTAGAAGGTAAAATTAGGATCGCTTGTTTCCTATCCAATGCCTGCCTAGGAATAATGTACTTCTATTGATCGGTATTTATGGTAGCTGCGCTTCGCCGCATCGCTTTTGTATACAGAAAGCACGTATCACAGGAATTGACGTAGGTATTATAGATTTGCATCATCGATACTTGAGATTCAATGATTGCAGTTGTTATACGGAAATAATCAGCATAATGGTACTGAAATAGGCCAATAGTTCATAACTAATAGATTTTTCACTGAATAAATGTGGAAATTACAATTTGTAAGTGTCTCCGGCCCCGTAGCCCAAAACAAAATAAAGAGTTTAAGAACTAAATGATAGAAGCAGTGATAGCCGATTGGTTAAGCACGCGTCTTGCGGGCACCGGGTCCTGGGTTCAAACCTCGGCTCGCACCGCTGGGTTTTTCGAAACCTATGTGCGATTCATGATAATCCTACTTCCTACTTATATTATAAATGCGAAAGTTTGTGTGTGTGGATGTTTGTTGACAGGGAAATACTCATTTATTTTATCGATTTCTTTCTACTATTGATTGTTACAGGTTATGGAATGACTCTCGGGTTCTCCACTATCCTCATACCAGCCGTCCAGTCACCCAAAAATGGCGAAATACTGCATTTGAACAAATCAGAAATATCTTGGATAAGTGAGTGTCTATTATTATTTTATTATTAAACTGTGACATAAGCAACTTAGTGGTAACTCAGAACATTATTCTAGTTTTAGTAAGGATCCCTAATTTTTTTGAAAATATATTATGTCACCCGGGGATAGTGTAGCTTCCCAACAGTGAAAGAATTTTTCAAATCGGTTCAGTAGTTTCGGAGCCTATTCATTACAATCAAACAAACAAAGTTTTCCTCTTTATAATATTAGTATGATGATAAGGATAGGTAAGTACATAAGAAATTGATTTATTACAAAAGGCATTCCTATCTAGGTACTAATTTACAAACATCCTTCCTGATACGAGTTCTCAATGTTTATACCTATCAGTGAACAGAAAGGGAGCGTAAAGGCCATAATGTCACGTTATTCTCGTATATTGCACCTATCTACCTATGTACTTACATGTAAAGATAGGTTATAGCACCTATGCACTTGCATGTATAGGTAGGTAGTTAGACTTTTATTTTGCTCAGATTGTGCGGTACTTAAGTAACCTTTCATAATATTAATAACTAATAGGTAGGTAGGTATGTAGGTAATACCCTTAACAAACTAAACTTCATTAATGAAACCTAAAAACCAAGAGACACCTTGATGTTATTAGGTGGGTCTTGGTTTTCGTTATAACAATCTATAAGTACCCACTTAAGTTTTTCAAATTTCAATCAATTTTTTTGTGTTGTTTACCTGATAAAGATTTACCTAATTTGCAAATACTAGGTAAGCATCACAGTTTCTTTTATAGGGGACAACTAACAATCTGTCGTTTTCATTACCTACCTACCTACCTATTTTGTTTCCTACTACTTCTTTTTTGCGGATGACCGAAGATGAAGGTTAAATACTTAAAACGTTTTAATTATTATCTATTGCTTCTAGCTTATACAATTAAATAAATACTTGTCATACCTATTTCGTACTTAGATATGCATTATAAATAATTTGTTATATTACAATGCGTGTTTAAATTTAGTATAAAGTATGTAGGTAAGTATATATACCTACTTACCGACGTAGATATTTTTATTATTAACTAATATATAATAATAAAACTAACTGGTGGATTTACTCAAAGCTCACTTAAATATTTTTTTGAGGCACTTAGTTGTCGCTTTTTCGACTTTTTTTCTATTGTGTAAACCACAGATTTAACCATATGGAACAAACGCAACAAACGATGTGAAGCCGCAATGCATTTAATGTGTGCGTGACAACTAGGAGGGGCACTGTAGGGACACGTACATCGGTGTGCGTTTGAAGTTGCCAGATATTGTTTAGACTAAGGTGTCAACCATGACAACTTTATCCAAGTTGAAGATCCAAGATGATCGCGATTATTTCTATTTCTCAAAGAGCGAGCACGAAATATTTGCGACAAAGTGTTCCGTTTCGCTTTGTATGCTTTATCGTTTTATCACCTAAGTAACGTCAGTGAACTCGACATGTTGCGAATGACTTAGGGATAGGGTACTACTTAGGGAGCGGGACTGAATACTTATGTATTTCTGAGACGCTATTAATACGACGCTAATTAGAAATGAGTATATAAGGGGAAACCTGAAAGTAGCGGCGGTGACAGAGATAATAAAGAGCGGAAGGTTAGCGTGGTATGGACATGTTATGCGAAGAGAGGATGATCATGCGGTCAAAAGGACGATGGGTATGAGAGTGAGCGGTAGTCGGGGTAGGGGACGTCCTAAAAAGACGTGGATGAACTGCGTGGAACAGGGTATGAGCGAAATGGGAGTGAGTGCAGAGATGACGGATGATAGGCTTGAATGGAAGAAGAGAACGTGCTGCGCCGACAACACCTAGTGTGGGATAAGGGCAAGGTGATGATGAGATGCTATTAATACATAGGTATTACTACGAATTATATTTATATTATACACTTTGTTTACAGGTTCCATTAATTTTATAGTAGTGCCGGTCGGTTGCGCTCTCTCGGGGGCGGTGACCTCTCCTCTCGGTCGTCGGAGGGCCATGCAACTGGTCAATGTGCCCTTCTTCATAGCCTGGCTCATCTTCCGATTTTCCACTTCTACCGGACAATTGTATGGCGCCCTGTTCTTAACAGGATTGGCTGGAGGCCTTCTAGAAGCTCCTGTAAGTTTTACCATACAATGCGTCCAAGATCCAACTTGCGAAAATCTAGGGACGTATCAACTTATTATACACCCGCTGAGACTATCCACTAATGGGGTGTACACCCTACACACTCCCCGTAACAACTTTTTTTGAAGTGATTACCTTTTATGGGAGGGTAAACCGCTTCGTAACGTAACGCGTTACGGCGCCACTCTGTCTAGTTTATGTTATCACTTCTGTCGAGCGTCCCAAGGCACACGTTCTTTTTTACTTGTAACTAATTTAAATATCAAACTAATAAATTAAATAATGAGATTACTGACTATATAGGTAGGTACTTTTGTGATGTGAGAATGGTATTTAGGAATGGAGTAAGCAATGTAATAAGACCAATCTGTGTACCTGTGAATCATCAGATTTACTTATATTTATTTTTAGCGCGTCTCACTATTCCACATCTCAAAATTTTCTTTAATTGCATCCCGGACACATTGTACCTATTATCTACTTTTGTATTAAATATTTTAAGACCACGTTTATTGTGGGTAGGTATAACAACAATTACGACAATTAATAATTTTAATTTTACTCTTAATGAGTCAAAGGACCTAGTTTTGTGGATGGGTTCCTATTTTCTTTATTATGAGGTCCAAGGGGTGTAAAGGTTAACACTCATATAAATTCGACGAGTGGTTGAAGTATGTAAGTTTGAATGGGCTTCATTAGGTTTTGACAGGTAAGTAGGTAGGTAGGTAGCTAGATTATGAGATGATAGAAGACTGATGATACTGCCGTAGTTATAGTAATCTCTACGTAACAGCTTATCACGAAACTTTCGGCTCGTTTTCTCTCTGCACGGGGGCAGGTAGAGGTTCTTTTATTAACGTTCTTGATGAATGCAACGATGTCCAGGTGCTGACGTACGTAGCAGAAATCACCCAGCCACACCTGCGAGGCACGCTCTCCGCCACCAGCTCCCTGTGCATCATCCTGGGAGTGTTTACGCAGTTCCTCTTGGGGCTCTTACTTTACTGGAGAGAAGTCGCTTTGGTCAATATTGTATTTACGGTAAGATACAGTAACAGGACATGTTGCAGTCTAAGTTGGTAAGAAATTATCCTGATTAATGGAAACCTGTCTTGGCCGAATTACAAAATCTGATTTTTTATTATGTCCTGAAAGACAGGACGCGTTAGTTCCAGGTTATTACATAATTATTATATTTAACAATTACATCATAATTATTTGTTTTATATTTTAATAATTAACCAATTCTTTTGTAGCACATAGAAGAATTACAATTTTGGAACCTTTTAGGAATAAAATAAAAATTAAAAACAAACATAATGTGATACCTCATGTTTTGATAAAGGTATTGGCGGTGATCGCCCTTTGCTTCATCCCTGAATCACCGCATTGGCTGGTCTCCAAGAAACGTCACGATGACGCTAGAAAGGTGCGTACTATTTAATTAATGGATTTGTTACTGAATCTGGTAGCATTGTGCTAGGGAGGAACTCTAGTATTGTTTTACTCAAGATTAGAGTAGGACCCTCTGCAGGAATCCTAAAAAGCACCAAAAATTAAGGACACCAATTTGTTGAACATGAACCATTCTGTGAAAATTTACGTTCATTTTAGATAAGTATACCTACTTACCCAAACGTATACCTTATGTTTAACTTTATGGACCTACTTTTGTATAAAAGATTATTAAGAAATAAAAACTTATTTTGTTGAATAATTTATTCTTAAAATGTTTCAGAGTTTACAATGGCTTCGTGGCTGGACCGATGGCAACGCCGTTGAACAAGAACTCAGAGATATTCAAGCATTATATAAGAAGGAGAAAGGTTGAGGTTTTTCTCTTTCTAATTGATAAGCCTCCTTTAAGTACCAATACCAAAATGCCTGAGGGCTTTTAATTAGTAATTAACTTCTACCGTTTATTTCAGTGGATACCCAAGAAGAAGAAGAAAGCTTGAAAGAAAAAATATCCCACTATATGAACCGCAGTTTCCTAATACCATTTTTTTTAATTAGTCTGGCATTTTTTGTTGGGCATTTTAGTGGTATGACGACGTTGCAGGTTAGTTCTGTCTAGTTTTATAAACCTATTGAAGCATTACAGTTAATTAAAGTACCTACTTAGGGCCTATGCACACCACGTTTTTTAAACGCGCCGTCGAGGCGCGTTTGTAGCGATACAGATGCGATACGCACGCGAGTAAGACGCAGCCTGTAGACCTTTGCACAACTGTCCACGTTTATAAAAGGCGCCATCGAAGCGCCGTCATCGCTCGTGATATCAATACAGACGCGATGCTAACGAGCGTGTGTAGGTATCGATACAAACGACAGCAAATTGCTTTGTATAAAATAAACCGTCGTCGACACGTGTTACTAAAACGCGGGTCGACGGCGCGTATAAAAAACGTGGAGTGCATAGGCCCTTATTGTTACCTCCTATCTCTCCATCGCAGACCTATGCAGTATCAATATTCCAAATGCTGGAGGCTCCTATCGACAAGTACTACGCGACGCTGATCCTGGGCGTCCTGCAGATATTGGGCACCGTGGTTTGCGTGCTGGCCGTCCACCACACCGGCAAGCGACCCCTGACCATCTTCTCCACGGCCGGTGCCGGCGTGTGCTGTGTCCTGGTCGCCAGCTACGACATTTACATCAAAACTGTGAGAGAACACAATGATCATTAAGTACATGACGATATGACGAACCGTATATGACGCAAATACTTACGCGTTTGTCGCAGAACCGTTGATTCGTCATTCCTTTTTATTACGTATAAACACTTTATTCTTCAGACCTTCGTAATCTTTAGAGGGAGGGTAGCTTTATAAGTAAGGTAGCCAAAACCACAACTTTACAGTTTCTGACGAATTTCGTAAAAAATAGTAGGTAGTCAAATTTAAAAATACTAATAAGTTACTTGTTCAATTACCTGCATGAGGCAAGGGTAAATATAATGTGAGTTTCGACTGAAAAACGTCTTGCTGGCATTGTCTTGTTTTCATACAAAATGTTCTTATCCTTAGATAGGTACCTATACCGATTCTGAATATCCAGCGAGAGTTACAATAATTATGTTAGTGGACTATAGTGAAAACTAAAAGATGAACAAAAAACATACAAACGAATTTTGAAGTCGGTTGAAAATAGCTTTGGCCGCTTTTGACGTGCACTTGGTTGATTATTTATTTATTATTTTTTTATTTCATATTTACAGAACTCTGTGATGGAAAGTCCAATTACAACTGTCGTAGCGAACGCATCGTCGCTAATATTAAACTCCACTTCACAAAACATAACAAATAGCATGGTGAGTACTCTGTTTATGAGTATCTGTTCTAGGCAGTTCAGTGGTAGAGCAATGCCTACAGGCATTCTTATATTCAGGCTCGACCAGGATAGTACTACCTTCTCACAGAAGATCGGCGTAAAGTACTTATTATTTAGCGTTATATAGTTTATAGTAGCGTTTCGTATGTTGAGTCAGAGAGCCGGAAGCCCAACCAGTCCCCCACTTCCCCTCTGTCTCACTTGCCTTCAGCTCTGCAACGTGCCAGCAATACATTGATATTGCAGGCATCTATAGGCTACGTTAACTGCTTAACATGTCGTAAAAAAGCTTATTGCCGACTTGGTTTTAAAAAGGGTTGTTTATATCTTCTACTGCACCAATGAAAATAAATAAAATTGAAGTGTCTGTTTGTAAGTTCAAAATAACAGGTTTTTACAAAATTCAGTATATGAGAGTATATTTCAAGTAACCACTTAAAAAAGAAAACATTTTTTTGTCTTTCTTACTGTCTGTTTATTCCGGCTAATATCTGAAACGGGTGGACTGATTTTGAGACTTTCACAGATAGTTGATGTTATAAGGAGTAACTTTGGCTACCTACTGTTATTTTGTCGAAGTACTGCGGGCAACAGCTAATCCTTAATAATATTTTAAATGCGAAAGTAACTCTGTCTGTATGTCTGTCGCGCTTTCACGCCAAAACTACTAAACAGATTTAAATGATATTTAGTACACAGATAGTCTAGAGCCTGAGAAAGGACATAGGCAACTTTTTAATGCAAAAAAAGGGTTGTGAAGGGTTGAATGGGGATGAAAAGTTGTATGGAAGTATTCTCAAATTTAGAGCTAGAAGCTTGATACTTATTTTTTAGGCTGTTGATTCGATATAAATAAATATGATATTCAAAGTTTGTAAAAGTTTTACCCTCAAGGGTGTAAAATAATAAGCCTAAATAATTAAAAATGCTACCCAAAGACACTATTCCAGGCTCGAAGTTGCACAGCCATTTAAAATAAATTTAATCGCTTTATAATCCAGATCCAGTTTCATAATTCTTATTCTTGGATGCCAACGACGCTGCTCATGTTGTTGGCGTTGGTGACACACACGGGAATCAGGATGTTGCCTTGGATATTAATTGGCGAGGTAAAGTCTAAACGTAACTATTATTATCTAAAATTATTATCATGATGTATGGTAACGACTACTGTCGCGGTAGGAAGCATCAGTTGTTTGCTGTCCCCGCTTGACGTACCGTTGCCCGAGCTAAGTCGCCAGTATCACGCACCCTCACTGCTGGATTCCAACCCATGCATGGATTTGTTTGCGGTTGTCATTTGAGGTTCTGTGAGAAAGATGAATGATATTTATAACTTGTAATGTATCTATAGTTAGTAAATTAGTGTAATTGGCCTCTGGCATTCGTCCTATTTTAACTTTAATTAAATAAATAAAATAATGGTGGACTGTCGTCTGAATCCCCCTCGCATTAAGTGGAAGCTCGTGATCAGGAGTGGGACATTTGACGGGCTAATAATTATGATGGATCTATAAATGATCGGATAGCGCTCTATTTATATCCGGGCATGTATTATGTAAGTATACCTATTGATCTTTCAGGTTTTCAGTGCAAAAACAAGATCCGGTGGTGCGGGCTTTGCTAGTGCTATTGGTTACATATTCGGTTTTCTCACGAACAAAATGTACATAAGCATGGTGGACACCTTATCAATTTGGGGCACGTACAGTCTATATGGTGTTGTAAGGTAAGGTTTTGATGATTCAACCCTCAGCACAAACCATATCGTTTTTTGTATCAGTTTTTATATGATTACGAGTTCACTATACCGGTAGTACGTAATTCAAGATATTGCCTTTCAGTTTTATTGGATGCATCGTATTTTATTTTATATTGCCCGAAACCGAAGGGAAGAAGCTGAATGACATTGAGAATCATTTTGCTGGATTGAAAAGACTGAGCAAAGGAGTATACCGGTCTAAGGTATAATATCTTCTTACTTACTTTACTTGTTACTTCTTACTTACCACATTAGGTACAAATCAATAGAATGTTACTAAATAATTAAAAAGTTCTGATTGAAATACTTAGTGGATGCCACCAAAAACA
Organism: Notodonta ziczac; assembly: GCA_918843915.1. NCBI lineage: Eukaryota > Metazoa > Arthropoda > Insecta > Lepidoptera > Notodontidae > Notodonta > Notodonta ziczac. Next base: position 7,320,075 of record OU974038.1, on the reverse strand, counting down.
CTTTTTGTTTAATTTGTTTATTTTTAATTGCTATGCCTAGTTCTTAATATCAAAAATGCGATACAAATAAAATAAATTCATAATAAATCTTGTTACAGAAGAAGCCTCGGTGTGATATTTCAAAGATGCAAGAGTTGAAGGGAACAATAAATCCTACTTTTGAAAGCGATCATTCTAAATTATAGTAAGATATTTGTCGCCTAATTTTAGTGCCAGCAATATTAGGTATAAGTACTATAATAAAAAATAAATAACCTTAGGTATGCCATGCTTTAGAAGCATTGCCATAGTAAAAAGTGATTTAATATATGTGCCTAGTATAAATATTATGGTATGAATATTTTGGACATCCTGTAATGATCCAAGTTCATAGATAAGCACCTACTAAACATCACGCTTTTACCTCCTGCGACTAGGTTCCTCATATTAATCCACTGTATGTACCTATCTTTCAGAGTAACCACGAAACTAGATGATGAAACCCAACACAGTATGTACCTAGTACTTACTTACCTACGGTGTTTTCTGTGATTTGTTTATTTTATAATATAGGTAAGCTAGGTGACCACTAATAATAACGTTCCATTATAGATAATATATAGATTAGGTAAGAACCAAACTGCCAACTGAGATCTTCATTTCCTTTTTTTTTGTATTCCTAAGTATAGGGCCGTAGTGTTTATTAGCCAGTATTAGGGGACCTGCATCAGCTAGAGGCCACGCTTCGAGTGAAACGAATTTAACTTGGCTTGCCACGCTACCGCGTGTCTACATTTATCCTTTTTTTTCATCAAATTTATTTAATTAAAAAGGGTGAATAACAGCGTAATTATGAATAAACTTCTGTTGTGATGGATAAAATAAACCTACTTTACGAAGTTAGAAAAGGGTAAAGTGGTCCCGATACCTGCATTGCCTATGGCCTAGAGGCCCGACATGGTTATTCCGGCTCTGCCTAAGTACCATCATAATATTAATAAAAGTAATAGGTTAGTGTATCCTTAGAATTATTGTAAGTAGATAAATTACTGTAAAGCAGTGCTGTAAATAGTACGTCCTACCCATATCAAAGGAAATTGACCGTTAAATATACCTATGTTTGTGAGTTTTTTTCATCTATTAAAATTTTATCTATTATTGTTGCATATATTTATTAATATTAAAATGTAAGTTAGGTAGGTATGTTTAATATATTATGAATTGTAAATGTAAATAAATTATGTTTACCTACTGTTATTATGTTTAGTAAAAATAAAAATTATTTTAAAACTACTACAATTTTATTATGAGCTTTGGCTGCTATATCGATGTCTCTTGAATAGTCCTGAGTCCCGATTCCCGAGAAATCAACTCACAGACAGCGTTATTCGATCGCCTCAGTCAGTTAGTCACCTTTGAGTTATATATATTTAGATTAACGTTATATTTTTGATGTGAAACATCTATTGGCGCACTTTGGCAGTAAAATTTACCAGATTTCCGTCACGGCAAATGGCATGACCGTCTCTCGTGCGGTCATACCCCTTGTACGCCACCGCACTCTCGACTCCATTATGTGCATGCGCAAACCATACACTACACATGTTTCACATCAGCCGGGCCCGGGCGTCCCGTGACACTTTTTTTGGCTTCACCCTTAATTGTTATAGGGTAAGATCATCCAATCTCGGTAACATCGAGATCATGAAATTACTGGGAACTCGCATGATTTTTTAATCCCTGCAAGGAGCGATATTATGGCGGGATTAGAGATAGCTATAGCATTTTCAACTGCTGGCTATTTAGCATCCCATAAGTATTCCAATAAGTCCGGCAGACGAAACCTTTGACATGTTATGGTACTTATTTGAATAATAAATGGAAGTACTTACTTATAAATCACAACGCTACTAATTAAGATCCTACTAATTCTACTATTATTATAAATGCGAAAGTTTGTGAGTGTGGATGTATGTTTGTTACTCCTTCACGCAAAACTGCTGAACGGATTTGGATGAAATTTGGAACACAGATAGTTTATAACCAGGATTAACACATAGGATACTTTTTATACCGATAATTCCAAAATTTTTGTTAAGTTAAATACTACGCGGACGAAGTCGGTGGGCACAGCTAGTCTATACAAATAAATAAAATTGGAGTGTCTGTTTGTAATATCAAAATAACACATTTTCACTAAATGCATATGAAAGTACATACGACACCTATAACAAAAACGCTATTTAAAATATGTTTGTCTGTCTGTGTGTTTGTTCCGGATAATCTCCGAAACGGCTGGACCGATTTATCGCGGGAGCGGGCTTTTTTGTTAAGTTAAATTCCACGCGGACGAAGTCGCGGGCTCAGCTGGTAGTAAATAAATATACCTAGTAGGTGTTGGCAATTAATACGGGTCCATGGATTTATTGAGAAACGAAAATCACTACCAACCTAATTCCTTAATTTACGACCCCTGCTTATCATTAAGCATACGCCAGCGTATGTACTTACGTACGGTAGGTAAGTACCTACTACTCGCGGACCCACTTAGCGGCCGAGGCGTCCGTGTCGTCGCCATGGATGTTCTGCTGTACGAAAAACTTATTGCTGCGATAACGCTAATAAGTAGTTACTTATACCATAATGTAGGTAGGACCTAACCTACCTACTTTAATATTAAAGTTTTTTTTACCTTTATTTAAGAGGGTTTAATCACGCAGTGATTATGCCACCCCCATAATATCTTAATTTACCCTAACAATCTATTGACACCTTTTTTAACTAACTTATATAAACTTCTAGCCTGCCCAGATATCGGTGAGGCAAGGATTCCATTGCATGTTCCAACATTACAGGTGGCTTTGCCCTATAATGCACGTCTTTCGGCTTCGTTGCGGACACACTCCATCATAACATGGAACAAATCTTCGACTATGTTGCAATCAGGACAATAAGGAGACGTCACTTTACCCATCAGAATGGCAAAACTGTTCAGGGGGATATGACCAGAGCGAAGCCTTAGAGCGAGCACCACCTCAGATCTATTTATCTCAGTTTGATCAAACCATACGGAACGAGAAAGTAACGGCTGGTTATATTAAAGGTAATAAAAAAAAACAGTGCCGTCTAGGGACGCCCGAAAGAAGCGAAGCTTTGCAGTAGATATTAGATATATTATATTAACGCGTAACGCGTTACGCGTTACGCTTTTCACCGTTTTAGTGCCCGGGTAGCGAGCGCCCCGAACGTCCGTAAAGAAGCTTCGCTTCAAAATTAATTAAATTGGGGGTAGATCCGTTCGACAGGTACAAATTGACATGCTCCATTCCATAGTAGGTTCGGTGCAAAACTCCCAGTTAAAACGAATCCTCCGCGCCGCGCGCCCGTAGTACCTACAAGTACTACATACTTATTCCATAAAAGATTTTCATAACTTAGATTCTCATATCGTGTCCATAAAATATGATAGTTCGTAGTCGTGAATTAGATTTGCTTGATGTAATCAGTAACATTGCATTATTAATTATACTTTACATGTGCTCTTGAATGTGGAATTGGTTTTATGGTTTCTTAAGCCAATGGAAAAATTTGAACCATCTATAAACATTGCGTACACTTCAGACGGTGAAAACTGGTCAGAATTAAGTTCCAGTAATTGTGTTTATAATAGTGGTTTAACTTGTGAGGTGCGGTTCGGGCCACGTTATAACTTTGATTTCACGCCATGCGGTGCGACCGGACCCTGCTACGATGACAATTACAACCACTATTACACAGGTGACAATAATTATGGCGGAATCCACGGAGTCCTATCTCGCCTGTCTCGAATTAAATTCATATTATCCAGAAGTATGTCGCACCCAATTGTATAAATAGGTAGGCCGTTTTACATGACGCCTATATGGGATGTCAAAAAAACACTACACACTGCACTATTTGAGAAACCAATTAAAAAGGTTTAATTTTTACCCGACTTATCCGGAACAAGGGTTATTTTTTTTAATATTAATATTATTGGCTTATTGTTCTTAGATTTATTTACGAGCTATAGACCGGGACCCGACACGATGAACAAAATCTTTTCAACCGACTTCAAACAGGAGGAGGTTATCAATTCGTGTGTATGTTTTTATTTTCTGTTTTCAACCGATTTCAAAGAGGAGATTCACAATTCTGTTGTATGTTTTTTTAATGTTTTTTATCTCGGAACTCCGTCAATTATAAATATCGAGCTGTTTATTTTGGAAAGGATCTTCTTTGAGATTCGTCCCATAAAAATTTCGTCAAAATCTGTTCAGTAGTTTGGCATTTAAATCAAAATAACTGGAAAATAAACCGCATTCAAGTAAAATAATTTGGCCTAGTTTGAGAGATGTTGATTATGGACTATTTACGGTTACCAGCGATTCAATACGAAGTTTAACAATAAAATAAAATAACCGACTTCAAATAACCTGGAGGAACTAAAAATCTAGAAAAAAGTAGGGTCCTAATATTTATTTTAATTGGGAGTCGGTGCCAATTCGAGTAGTAGGTGTGTGGAGGTAGGTACCGAAGAAAATTTCCGTAGTGTAAAGAGTGTCTGACTCAAACTTAACGAAAATATAAGGTCCCTAGTTATTTATAGCTTTATAGTGGACCCAGTTTTTTTGAAGTCGCCTTAATTTTTAATAAAATAAGTAAGTATTTTTCGTTCGGTAACAAGCTTCGCCGAGCATGTTAAGTTGCGTTGGATGGCGTGCTATAAAGTTCACCACAAGAAAAATAATTTCAAAGAAAATTCCGAGTGATAGCTGATGTGTGTTCTTATGCGTGTTTTTCTATTCAATGCTAAATTTATGATAGGGACACCAAATAATTTTTATAAAAAAAATATTTGAGTGATACTGACGTACGAGACGAGACGAGACGTTCGAGATCAAAGTTTTTGTACGAAAATGTTAATATAAATGAAAATAGTATAATAATGGCTGTATACCTGTCCCTTTAAAATATCAAGTTAATTACTCATCAATAGGTAAGTAGTAGTTGTTGTTAACTTATAGTGCCTAAGTAGGTAGAGTGGTAGTAGCGGCAAATTTTGTCGTAGTTTGGAGATACTGAACTAATTTTTTAAAAACTGGCCAGGTGCACGTCAAATACTCATCAATAGGTGAGTACTTAGTTGTTGTTAACTTATAGTGCCTAAGTAGGTAGAGTGGTAGTAGCGGCAAATTTTGTCGTAGTTTGGAGATACTGAACTATTTTTTAAAAAACTGGCCAAGTGCACGTCAAACTTGCACAAGGGTTCTGAAAATAGACATCGTCTCCTTTAATTGCCTAATGAACACTCAAATTTGTAGCTGAGATTTTTACTGATTTGCTTATTTATTCAACCACAAAAGCTTTTCTTGGTTACGTAACTTTTTTCCTATCTATACATCTATATAAATGAATAAAATTGGAGTGTCTGTTTGTAATATCAAAATAACACCTATTCACTAAATGCATATGAAAGTACATACGACACCTATAGCAAAAACGCAATTTAAAACATTTTTGTCTGTCTGTCTGTCTGTATGTTTGTTCCGGGTAATCTCCGAAACGGCTGGACCGATTTTGACGGGACTTTCACTGGCAGATAGCTGATGTTTTAGGCTACTTTAATTTTAGAAAAACAACTAGGGATCTGCGTAAAAAAAATAAAAACACATGAAATCAAAGAGTATCTCCGAAACGGCTGGACCGATTTTCACGGGACTTTCACTGGTAGATAGCTGTTGGTATAAGCAGTAACTAATGCTACTTTTATTTTAGAAAAACAACATTTAAAAAATATTTCCTGTCACGCGGGCCCAGAACACGGGAGCGGGCTTTTTTGTTAAGTTAAATTCCACGCGGACGAAGTCGCGGGCTCAGCTAGTTGTATATAAAAGTATTACTTATTCGTATTCTTTGTTAAACTAGGGGATAAAGATAATAATGATAATTATATTAATAACAGATTCACGCATAAAGCATTTTTTGTGATAGAGCTATGTTATAGTAGTAGTATTGACAATTGAGGAGTATTAAAAAAAATGTGTATGAAAGGCTTTATAAATTAAAACTTTTGACGGTGGGCAAAGTTACCCTAAACTATTCAGAACCACGCTTGTCCAAATCAACAATGCCCGTTATCAAAAAGTGCTGTTGTCAGATTTAGATATTTTATAACATTTTATACAATGTGAAGGTAATTGGGTTCTTGAAAAAAATATATATATTGGTTTTTTTGATGTATTTTTTAAACTGTATTATTAATAATATTGATATTTAATGCAAAAACTTGAACATTTTTTTTTCACTTAATTATAAACAATTAAAAATTGATGAAATTTAAATAAAAATCGCGTGACTATAAACGCGCCATGATTGGTCATCATAGTTGTGACGACATAATGTTATAGCTATTTAATAACAGTACAGCGTTTACGGCTATTACACGTGACTAGACCATAATATTGAAAATTTATTGCTAAAATACGAGTTGTTAGTTAGTTCCGATTAGCTATGTGTGATAAAGGATTTATTAAGGCAAAGTCTGATAATATTCCTGATGTTGATATATTTATGATCACCGATTTTTTAAAAAAATGACGTTTGGTTTAATTCTGTTCTTTAATACTTACATCGAAATGATCTTCACAACAAAAAAAAACTATTTTGTTTGGGGATTATCACGGTGCACTGCTTGAAACCATTTATTTCAACATTTGACATCTTGGGGAACATTTAAAAACATTTTGTCAGGAGTTGTCTTTGTAGTATTCGTACACAATGGTACAAAACAAGAACGATAACTTAGAGGTTCGACATTTTTAATATAAATTTAAATATTTAACAATGACAACAAAATTAAATAGATCAAAACACTGTATTTATTATTTTTCTATCAACTGCAATGAGTGAAAACTAACATTATGACGTCCCACGCGCTCGGGTTTGTTCGGGAGTTGTCGGCGTGTCTACGGTACTGGATTCAAAAATTAATTTTTATTTTGAAATAAATTTTGAATTATTGCGAAAAAAAAAAAATGTTTTGTTATAAAACTTGTATAATATTGACTATGGTATGATAAAATGAAACATCTAATCGAAAAATAAATATTTATTAATATATTTATAAGACAAAATCAAAATATTTTATAAATTATTTCCTTAATGCCTAAAGCTAGAGTCTAGGAACAAGACCCCAATAAAATGAGTAGACAAATCAAATCACATGGCAATTAAAAAAGAAAAAACGAAAAAGGGAATGTAAGGCAAAGTAAGTATATGAATGTCCTCTTTCATGCGTGTTTCAGAGGTTTTGCGTTATTTCAATTGGTTTTTTGAAAAAAAAAAATGTGATAAATGGAAAGATCATAATATGATCTTTCCATTTATCACATATTTTTTTTATTAACAAGGCTTTATAAAAATACCTTTCCGTTTTGACTGATAGTTAGACTCTGACTGTATATTTTTGTAGACCCAGCAGTAATTATGACTGCTTAATTGCCATGTGATTTGATTTGTCTTCTCATTTTATTGGGGTCTTGTTCCTAGACTCTAGCTTTAGGCATTAAGGAAATCTATATATATAAAAGAAAGTCGTGTTAGTTACACTATTTATAACTCGAGAACGGCTGAACCGATTTGGCTGATTGGTGGGGAGGTAGCTTAGAACCAGGAGAAGGTTGTAGGATACTTTTTATCCCGTTCCAGTGGAACTTGACATAAAACGTAAAAACGTGATATTAAGAAACGCCAATGACAGCAAAAAAAAATTCATGAATCAAAAATAAGTCTAGCCGTTGATTATTTAAAAATGGTATATAAAAAGGGAACTGACTGCTAAAATGTCGTCTATAGTTAAATATGGTTGAATATTTGATAATTTGAAATTTTGAAGTTGACAGTTGATCTGTCAGTTTCGAATTTCTAATAGCTTATTGTGCGGATATTATCATTAGCGTAGTATTGCATTCTCTTTGATTAGCAATACGATGCCGCGTCCAAGACAATCTGATCTTTCGCGACAAAGCCGTAATGCAACCAGGATTCGAAGCATTGCGAATGAAAGAACTGAAGGAGAACAAGAAATTGGAAGTGAAGAGCGCCGCGGTAGTATGGCTCGAATTCGTGCTTCTCAATCACAAGAGCAAAGAGAGGCAGCCCGTGAAAGGGCTCGGTTGGCAATGAGGAATCGTCGAGCAAACCTCAGAGATCAAGAACTAGATAATTTTCGACGCACAAGAAGAAATTTATCAAGTACTGATTGTGGCATGTTCACGGATCGGAAGACCATCAGCGTTATTTGTTCTTGCGCCTGATAATAAAACGAAAAATGTCGTCTATCACAACGTGCTTCAATGAAGAGTGCAAACGAAGCACCAAAATACATGGCAAAGATATTGTTACCTAAAATACACAAGCCTGAGGACCCGCTGCGTACCATTGTAAGCCAGATTGACACACCAACATACAGTCTGGCCCAGCACGTAGCGAAGGTGCTCTCAGCTAACACAGTTAGCTACCGTGGGTAAATCTTTGCTTCAGAGAGCACAAGGGATCTGAGATGAGCAACACCTGGCTGACGAGATACATCATGTCCAGCAAATATTTATCAGACACTGTGAGCAATTTCTGCGTGGATAGGACCGCAAACAACAACTAAATATGAGGGTACCCAGTTAATAACTTTAACATCAGGAAGTGTAACACATCAGTCCCCAGTGACCATGGCTGCTGTAAAGCAACCGAAACTTCGGGAAAATAAAAAAAGAAATAAACGCGATAAAATCTGTATAAGTAATAGTTTTATTTGAATACATGGCCAAGAAATATTGTATATATTTGTATTTTAAAATAAATATTTAATTAGTCATTTTTTAAATCAGCACATTTATAGCCTCAATGGCGAAACAAAGTTTGCCGGGACAGCTAGTAATTTATAAAAGATTTTGATTTTGTCTTATAAATATATTAATAAATATTTATTTTTAGATTAGATGTTTCATTTTATCATACCATAGTCAATATCATTTGTAATGTTTATTCATGTACATCCAACACCCACAATAGAGAAGTAAAAATATTCATATCATTTTACTGAAATGTGACAACCCTTACAACTTAAAACCTGTTTGTATGAAAAAGATAAATAATGCCTAGGTAACATTGCCCACTCGTATAACTACGAAAACGTTTGTCCTAAAACATTTTTTAAACCTAGGGCAAGATTGCCTTAAATTCTAGTCGTGGTATGATTTATGTATTTTTAAGAGTTATATTTGCGTCAAAATCGAAGTTGAAAATGTTGGCTAAAAGTCCAGATTACTTTGCCCCTCATCAAAGTCGTAAAAAAAATGGTTTGATTAAAAAGAAAAGTTTGCCTACTTTAGTACGTAAAGGAAAAAAAGTCGTTAGATTGTAATAAAAATTGGCCAAGTGCTTGTCAGGCCATGCACAGTGACGGGTTCCGTAACTGGTATACCTACCTATTGAGTTGCGAGCCCAGGATATTAGTTGGCATATTTGACGGTAGTAAACTTTTTTTGTTGAATCTTATTTTTAAGTAGATACAAATTGAATTTAACAATAAAAAATGGATTTGATATATTAATAATTATTTAGGTGGTCGAAATCCGGCTCGGATGACATTGGGTAAAATAAACATGAGTGAAAAAGTGTTCCAATTAAAATCTTTATGTATCACTTAGGCACCTTGTGCCACTTTCATCGTCATAGTCATCATTCACCCTAATTATAAAATGATCACAGATATTGTCCATTAATCATCAAGAGTGCATTTTGTTCTCCTCTTTGATAACATGGTTCTTGTGTGATAACAGTGTCCCCAATTGTCAGGAGAAACATTATCTAATATTAATTTTAATGGCTTTTTTCCATATTTTATTTCGCTTACGCTGTTTAGATTAAAAATAATACAAAATGTTTGTTACATCTGATAAATCGGTAAGCTGTTAAAAAAACATTCCATTTGGAAATAATGGGACTTCGAAAATTAGATGGTAAAAAATTAAACCGTATTGTTAATATGTTAAATACATTTTTAACTTACCATTTTTATACGTTAAGTCCTAAAATAAGTAACGTATATTTTTTATTTCATTTTGTATTCCTTTCTTGGTAAGGTGGTTGTATAACTTGCCACACTTTTGGAATGTCAGAATTCCACAGAATAAAAAATCCAATTATGGGAACACACAAGAATTTCATACATTGGGTCAAAAACGTGTCCGAAAATGATAATGAAAAAACGGAAAGCAAGAGCAATCCCTAATTCACATTTTCTTCGAAATTTCTTTGTTTATGAAATTTTGAAATTTACCAGAAATTTTTTGGGAACTCTGAGGTCACTGTTAGGAAGGGACATGGTAATCGCTTATGGCTATCTCCTTCAGATTGATTTTCATATTGGCGCATGATGCGCCTTGGTTCGGTCTGGGTTATTTTAATAAGGATTGAATGTAAATAAAAATAAATTCAAAGAGCTCAGTCCTTAGATAATTATATAGAATAGGTTCATGATAAAACCACATACTTATCTTACCCTTAGCGATGCCCGAACTTAGACCATTTAGTTAACACCTCTCTGTGCCCGAATAACCAAAACATCGACTAAACCAAAAGTTCTATCATCGCACAGCCAGCTGGCTGGCTATACCTAGATATATTATTAAAATAAGCGCCTTATTGATGAGGTCCATCTTGATATAGTAAGTCCCGCCAAGGTCACGAACGATACACGATAAAAAAATATTTAGACCTATTTTGCATCCCTACCACTGTATCAGGCGACAATGACTGCACTATTGATTGCACAATGGCAATACTGGCACAACTCTATTAGACTAACCATAGAATTCTATGGAACCATAACTACTGTTAAAATCGAATACCATATTTATAACATTTTGATAACAGGATTGTATGGGAGTGCATTACTTTCTAGTAAGGTATAACATACAGAGGTTTACAGAAAAATAATGTACAATAGACGTTAACAAAGCCTTAACATAGGTCAGTTACGTAGTATAGAGTTTCATGCTGCTTCATTACACATTATAGAGACACATTATAGTGAACCATTTTTGTATCTGACTAAAACATATGCTTGTTGCTCTATATAATATTATTTGTAAACAATCTGCCGCAACCACTGAGACTATAGATTATTGACACCAAAAAATTGGTGCTGTTGAACTACAGCCCATACCTATGCTGAGCAAGACAAACTACACTCTATGTATATCATTCACTCTAATGCAAAGGTAGGTCAAAATGTTAACACCTAGCTCTAACATGACCAAAAAAAAGTTTTTCTTTTATGGGTTTTGGGTTTTGGTTATAGGTGCACGCATGTATGCCGACCTTGACCTAGTACCGGCGAAACATATACACCGATTTGTATTGTGGTCCCTATTTATTGACTGCAAAAAATAGAGACAACGTAACTAATTGGTATAAATGTGTCGTCAGTGCATAACTTACAACACTGTGGAGAAAACACATTTAGAAAAGATATACTAAAATTGTGCATTCACTGCATATATATTTTAAAGTATTGGGGCTCAGCTCTACTATAGGTGTCTATCACTAGAAAAAAAAAACTGACATTGACTGACATGCTTTCCTAGCGGAATATTGCATGACGTGAGTAGACGTGAACGATCGAATGACAGTTTCAAGATTTCAAAAAATTATGTACTAATATTTTTATTGGAAAGAAATATTTTTACATTTTTTTATCTTTATTTAATCGAAATAATACCTCGGCAACAGCGGTAAAATTAAGTGAATAACGATATTTTTTGACTCTATCAGTGACAGTCACGTTTGTTTATTGGTTAACATCCGCCATTTTGTACTGTCGTTTGTTTAGTGACTGGGTCTCTACTATCATAGTGATGCTAATATAATCAACCAGCAAATATATATTGTGATTTCGCAAGTGGTGTACAATGTTTTTGCAAGAAACGTTGATTTTAAAGGGTATAAATTAAATTGTGTGACTTGTCAACTGACGTCGGTATATATACATATGTGCCGGATGTGTCCTACAATCGGTTAGGGCGATTTTACGTGCCACCTTGAGTGGTGTACGTGTCCCGATACCTATGCTGCCAAGAACATGAGTAGCAACGGGAATCAGGTGCCGTTGGCGCCGAGTCAGCGCGGGCCCGGACCGTATCCTTTTTATTTTATAATGCAGAGTCGTTTATTATATTTACGTAATAATATGCCACTTCAGCATCTGGTTGTGCTGCAATTGCGAATAATTTATACCTGTTTTATTGTCACTGCTACTTAGTAAGGTTTTGTCATTTTTCTATCATGTGTTTCCACAGGTTCCTCTTCCTGATAGAGGCATTATTTACTAACTACATAGAGCTGTGGAGGGAGATCCACTGTAAGAACGGCATGCTTCTGTGTCCATCAGTATGCTTGTGGTACCTATGTAAACATATTTTTTACTTTGTGCAAGATTAGATCAAGTGGAGTATATACCTAGTTTCTGCTAGTTTCAGGTAATAATAATAATTTATTCTGAGTATTCCTCATATTATGTAGAAAATATAAAGAATTCAACATACAAACATATTTCTGGTGTTTTAAAAATACAAATGCAACAATTGGAGCATTTGGGACTTAGCATGTAAGTCCCTTCGGAGAGACAATTAAATGATGTGTCCTAATAGAGCAAAACATTTATTTGGTTTATCGTAGAGCAAAGCGAATGTTTTTTCTATCAGATGTTGTATAATCTTGCGAAATGTCTTATGAATTTCAAACCTGTCTAAATCACTTTGCTCTACAATCATTCCAGGTACCTACTTACCATGTGAATTATTGAATAATTATAATAATTTTATTGTAGTCACGAAAAGACTATTTAACCATGTCCTTAATAATTTTTTTTATTTAAAGTTAATGTTGAATAATATTAGTAATTGTTTAATGATTTAAAATATGCAGTGCCTAATTACTAAGCACTTGATATTTTGTTAGATTAGTTTCTGAGACAGCCTTAAATTTATATTTCTTTTGACAAAATTCATGCAGTTTCCAAGACAATTCAGTTTTTCCTGACAATCCTAGGCGTCATTATTGGACTTCATCATCAATCTTAACAGGGTCCTTATCCTGAGCATTTCTTGTAATGAGCTTTTCCCTACATGTTATTGAAAATTTTAATGTTGTTATGCTTTGGAAAGTTACTGCACAGTTATTTTAGTTATAAGTTGTAACAGAAGTTAAATAATGAGCCTACAAAACTAACTTGCTTTTGAAAAATATCTACTGTAATTAAAACCTCAAGTAGAATAACATTTTTATTTGGACAAATTTTCGACAATCAATTAATATTATGAGATACCTAAAACTATTTTATAAAAGTTATTTCAACAATTTTTTATTCAAAATTACGATTTCCAATTCAACTACAATTCCAAAATAATCCTGTTGAGCTGGCATAGCCATTTGGTGTTTTATATTAGTATAGGTTAAAAGTATTGAATTCACAAACATCTGTATGTACATTCATGTTGTATATTCTTTTTCTTTTCTTTTTCTTTTTGAGGTTTTTGTATTATATGCCTATAGGTCTGTTGATTTTGTGGGTTTGGCATATACCTAGACTCTGGTCTAGTCTCTAGGCCAGCAGGCTGCATGTTTGTCATGGCTGACCTAGAGGTACCTATTAAAAATTCCATGCCATAAAGCCCATGTTTGTGCAAAAATAAGGAAGCAGAATCAATAAGAAAGACACAGATCTTTTTATTATTAGAAGAACTGGATACTAAGGCTACTATCAAACATTGGGGTCAATCACTGGGATAGTAAAATTATACTAGCAAGCTCGTAAATTCATGATTTTATCTGGATTGAATAACTGGCTTTAAGTATCTGTGCCAATTATTAAGGATTTGATGAGTGTGTCATATTTTATTAGGGTCCCATAGTCCAAACGAGATACCCTTATATGATCATTCAGTTTGTCATTAGATCTGTCCGTTTCAGTTCATAACAGTTCCATAACTTTACAGTTTTTGACAGAAGTTGGTGAAATTTGGTACAGATATACCTTAAAGTAGATCTCTCTTTTAAAAATATAAAATGTTACAAAATAACTTATTTGAATTACCTGGGGGAAGGTACTTCAAAAAAAGTAGAGTAAATGGAAAGTGGGGATATGTTTTTATTCATCCCATCATTTACTGTTAAAAAGTTATGAATAAAATAACATCAATAAAATGTATGCTTAATAGGTTCTACTGTCATTTGGGTTTAGTTTGGTATGATTACTAAGAAAACTTAGCGAGTCAAAAATATTATTTAGTTATTGAAATCGCTACGGAACATATTGTGCGTGGCTCGACACGCACTTGGCCAGTTTGTTTAGCCTGTATCTGTGTGCACTACAAATAGTAAGCAATATAGCTTGCTATTACTGAACGAAGACTTATTCCAGTAATAAGAATTATATTATCATACTTTCTCTTTTAGAAATAAGTTGCTGTTGGGCTTTGGTTTAATCTACTATATGCATGAAAAGTTCACAAATATTCCCTGTTACAAAGATGTCCGCATAGAGTTAAATAAAAATACCTACTTTCTTTTAATATGTCCAAAGTATGGATACATATTCTTTTGAGCATACAGACTGAAAGCTATAAATTCCTTAAACCAAATTTGAAGGATTCAGTATGCTGCTCGCCACCCTTATTTTACTGATATTGTTTGGTTGCACCTCATTTGCCTGAGCCGCTTAAAACAATATACATTTTAAAATGTAATTGTAATTACATTTAAGCGAACGTAACAAGAGAATCAAGTAAAACATGCCAAATACAGTGGCGGTTCCGTGGCCATTTCAATAAGGAAAATTGACCGCATATATATCAAATTTTAGCCGTGAAACACACATAATAACAAGCAAGATTAATGGACAGTCGGACGAACGTATACGGTGAAACTGTAAGTAAACGTAACGATATATTGTGGCGATAATTTTTGCAGATTAAGCTGCACAAGATAAATCGCTACGATAATATTGTAACGTATTTAGCTAGCATTAGTTTTACTACGGAACCCAAAACAGTTCACATTTCATGTTTAAGTTGGCGAGTTTTTTATCAATGTTACTATTGGGTTTTGCCTCTTTTTTAGGGATTTTGAGTCGAAACTACAAACTCCTTATACTTTCGCCATGTGCGTGTGTCCATATGTTTGCCATGATGATACTATTAATGCCACTAAAAAGTAGAAAAAAATCTAAGGTGCAAGGTTCATGGAACAAGAGTTAATAAGTATTTTAAAATAATTACGCGTTTTATTTACAGGTTATAACAATACAGTTCACTTAACGAAATTTTAAACTCCACAATAGACTTGGAACGTTAGTTGCATTGACTTCTCCCTCTCCCCCCCCCCCCCCCCCCCCCAACTTCTAACCACTGTGAGAAAAAATAAAGAAACAGAATACTAGCGTATAATAGTAAGTAATTGCACACCTAGGGCTATAGCTGACGTAGTAAAAGTTGATCCCTGCAATTTTAAAGTCAATAATGAAGGTCGGAAATATAAACGCAAATAGGTACAACGCTGATATTTGTTATAATAATAAAAAATAGCCCTTTTAAAGTCCCACTCCTGGGCACGGGCCTCCCCGTCGTGTTGACTTTTGTAATGCAAGATTAACTATGATTAATTCCTAAAATTCTAGAAATCCCAGCTGACATTTGAACCTTGCACATCTTGTGTTCTAATACGTGTGTTCGACCATTATAACACTCTTCAATAATAATAAAATATCTCGCATTATATCTTTTATTTTAATGAAATCAATAAAATAAATAAAATTCATTCATTTCTACACTTTTAGTGTTCTCAGGATATTTTTTACCTGGAGTCTGAGGTTGGTATTTATGTAAAACGCCAGATTTTTGTCGATCTTAAACTTTCATAAAAAAAAATAAAAAATGTATGTTTTCAAATATCTGTCTTCGAAATCGTAGGCAATATATTTTAAATAAATGATGCACTCTACATTATTATTAATCTGTTATTTTCAAAATGTTTAATAAACGAATCGATTGATTCAAAATATACTTCAAATACACCGGATAATAAGGAAGATTTAACATTAGTGATTACCTAAGTACCTAAGTAAACTTGCAGAAAACTAACCATAAGCACCCGGGAACAGGGTGTAAGGGGCATCGTAAAACTGATACCATGAATTCAATTCATGATTCTGTTCCGATTGTAATTTTCCGTCAATATTTTCATTTATGCTAAAAGTTTTCAGGATGGTAAAAATGATTTTAGTATGAAATGCGTGTTCGAGCGTATTGAGTCTTAATTTATTTTGCAGCCTATTTCTAAAATAGTAACTATTGATTTATTTATGGAAAATCACTTGAGATAGATTTGTGTAATAATTTAATGCTAAAATAAATGTAATAATAATTCGTGAAAACGTCGCCGGAAAATTCTAACTCTGGGAGTTCCAGAATCATGAGTTGAATCCATGGTATCAGATTTCGTTACGATGCCCCTTACACCCTGTATTTAAACTGTTATATTTTTTATTTATGGTGCATTATGTGTATTAATTGTAGTCTTTTATATCATCTAGAATTTTGGACCCTCAGTGCCTTATGTATTTCATGAGAATATTTATTTTTTTATGTTTTCTTAAATGTTCATAATTTATAACTTGCACTGTACTGCGGTAGTCTCGATAGTTGTGTTTACCGTTTATTTTAGTTACGTTTATCAATATAAAAATATTTTGTCCCGACAATACGAACAGTACTTACTGTACCATTTTATGTGGGAGGATCATAACAATTGCACAAAATTGTAATCCATTCATCCATCCTAAGACCCAGACTGAAGTGCCCGCATTTGGCTTTTTTTTCCACTACCGGTTTTGTTTTCCGCTCAGTTACATTGCTTTACAGATTGTAGGCCGCAATGTACTGCGACGATCGTTCTGTCGCTAACTTTACATCGGATACTACATGACAGGGGTGACTAGGTGCGACTGGGAACGCCCCAAAATCATAGCAGAGAACTATACCTTTGTCTCTTTCTTCCATTCGTGTTCTATTATACATACTTACAAAATTTGTTCGTTGGTGCGTTCCTAACCAGACGACTTTCCAAAAGTGATCACTATTGTTAGAAATAAAATCGTCAATAAGTAAATTTAAGTAAAGTTAGTACAAATTTAGCAATAATTGTACATCTCGACGAGAAAGGTTTCCCGTGGCATAAATGAGTGCGAGTATAGAGCGATGTAGCTTGTATCGCGCCGTTTGCTTATCGATTTTCTCTATACTGCATTAAATTACTATTTAAATTGTGTATGCGGACTGTAAATATTTTAGCAATATGCGTTATGACGATGTATTTAGAAATCGAACATCGAAATTTGCGTAGTGATTGATAACACTGTGTTCATATCCAGCTGGGAATTCAATATAAAGCCGAAACCCTAAATTTCCGCATTTATTATGACATGATAAGACAAATACAATTCGCCCTATGCCGATGATCGTGTCGCCTTTGTTTTGGGAATGGTTCAACATTTGGCTAATTCAATTTCTAAAAGATTTATACCATGAAATTAAAATGGTGGCACTAAGAGGAACAAATACTTCATTGAATAGTTTATCGCATGCATGTGTTAACCATGGAAATCAGTCGCAACGGAGATCGATTGATGCGGCACAAAGTTTACAAACATCATTGAATATGCCTCAATCGGCGGTGGCACAGCACATCGGCGCGAGTCAAATCAATTTGCAGCCCTTGAACAATGTCCCAGTGCAGTTCATTCTGCAGCAAACCAATGCTAGCTCTATCAAACATGAACAATCGGCTTCTCGGTATACCAACTCAAATTGTATGCTGCCTTCGCATCATTATAGATTATTAACACAAGCTAGTAAGTGAACATGAATCTAATTAGCGTGACCAATAGTGTGTTGCTTATTATTGTTCTATTTTGCGCACATTTTTCGTTTTTTGTTTCTTCGGTGAACGTTATTCCCGAGATTAATGTTTTCTTTATTATAATTGAACTTTATGTTCTATTGTTTTGCACTTAATCTATGATAACACTTGCGCGATATTATTATACAACATAACGTTTCTTTACATTGGTTTTGTTTGATTGACTACTACTACTACCATGTATGTAAATAAATTCCTTAAGTCAATGTCTCAGTTATCCACGAGCGTCAACACCACACAGTGAGTCCGGGCAGTCAGCTTCGAAGAAGATGCATCCAGATTAGATGGACAAATTATTTGAATGTATAATATACTCGTTCGTATTTTTTTCAGGACCGGTAGAATGTTACCACCCCAGTGGCGCCGCCGGGGCTGCATACATGCCAAGCACCGCTGGCGGGGCGCAGCCCTCGGCCCAGGCACCGCTGAGAGTTCAGCCAACACCCCAGCCGTCAGCGCCGCCGGCACCTCAACAGGATATGTCTAAGACCACCATGGTTAGTAAATTGTATGTCGGTAGTTAGAACAAAGATGAGTTCAGATGACATCAATTTTCGAAATTTCTTGGATATTTTGCAGTTTTTTCACAAAGTTAAGCAGGTACTGTAGCTTCTAGATGCTTGCAATACCAGTGGCATTGATCGCATGTTGCTGGACCGAAGGGGAGTGGAATAGAGTGAGGAGACGGATGGGGGTACTTCTAGTTCTCTCGCTTATCGTACAAATGCGGGCTATAACAGCTACTTTAAGCCGAGCGACTTTGAGACAGAGTACTATCCCAGTCGGTCCAGCCCGTATAATATACCATATTATGAAGTAAAACCACAGATATAGATTTGCATAGATAATGCAAGTATCACGATTTGTATTGAAACCAAGCGTGTCGAATTTTTAACACCTATTGTGACGTCACAAGTGACGGGAAATCCAAACCGATTCCAAGACACCGATGCCGCCGATGCCCCTCCGGCCGCTACGATTCTCTCGAGTGATTATCTCGCTCATACTCATATTTTTTATATCTGTAGTCGCGCGGACTGTAAGTTAGCGGCGACCATCCTTGACGCTTGGTCGGAGTTTCGTACACGCGAAGTACATGCATTTGCGTTATCTATGTAATCTAAAATGGTACGATTGCGAAATTTTGTTACGAGGGATCGGGATTTTGGGCATGATATACTTTTCCGGTCAAGTTTCCATGAGATGCGGCTATTCTTTTTTTTACTATCGAATGCAGCTCCTTAGAATATATCTTGCCCACGTAATAATGGTATACTCAGTATAAAGTTTATATTATAATAAATAATTTAAAACTTCAAGCGAATCAACCTTTCGACCACGCCTGTCGTGCTATTATAGAAATTATCGTGATTGCTGAAACTGGCGCGAATTATGTAGAGTGCCGGCCGGCAAGTGACCAATGAAGGTTGCACGAGTACTTTCAAAATTTTCCTGATTTATCCTATTTGTTATTTTTCAGGCTGGCCATAGTTACGTGTCTCAGAACCAGACGCAGCAGCAGCCTCGACAACAATACACCAACTTCCAATACAGAGCGGCACAGCATGTGACTAGGCCCAACTCTCATCCAAGGTGGTGTATTTAAAACGTTTATCCTTGCCTCGATTACTGAATAGAAACATCAACGAGATGCCACTTTCTGTACATTATCATAAATGTCCTAACGCGTTATTTGATTGCTCACAATTTATTTATAGTATTTAAATTTTGGGCTTATACAGGGTGTGTCAGAAGTAATGTATATTCTAATGCCTTGTGTATACATAGCATGTTCCATATAAGATATTTTTAATAACATATTACAGAATAAAGGACTCAAGTTTTTTGCTTCCGCATCTTAATTTTGGACATCACTTTGACGCTTGGGATAAGGGCGTTTAACAGGGTTGGAAAAACTCGCGGTTCTTGGAATACGGTTTAGATTTTTCACTCATTCAATTTTCATTTCATTCACAATGAGGTTTTTATTTGATTATGTTGTCAATAATGCCTCCCTGTAAGGACAACATTTCGCAATATTACATTGAAAATGTAACTGCTAGCTGTCTGCAGACCTATCTAAAGAGTACTATTATTATTATTTTACTAGCTGAGCCCGCGACTTCGTCCGCGTGGAATTGTGATCTTTTCTTAGGGGATATCTACGACATAGTAGCTTTATGCATGCAAAGTCTCAGCCCGATCGTTTTAAAATTGACAAAGTTTCATACAAACTTTCATCCCCTATTTTATCCCCTTGGGGGTAGAAATAATCAAAATCCTTTCTTAGCGGATGCCTACGTCATGACATCTACCTGCATGCCAAATTTCAGCCCGATCCGTCCAGTGGTTTGGGTCCGTTCCGTCCGGTCCGTCCGTTGATAGATCACTTTGTCAGTCAGTCAGTCACCTTTGAGTTATATATATTTAGATTAAATAATTCATTTTCATTTGTAAAATCGTTTTGATATAATCAGGATTTAATCGAATTGATTTAATCATTCCAACCTGCCATCATATAAAATCGTGCTCGCAGCATTAAGTTCGCCACCTCAGGCCACCTGTATACATAGAAGCAATTATCTTGTTCCCACAGACAACAACAATCGTTTATACCGAGCGGCACTGCTGCAGCTACTGGCCCGGCGGTCATGTATCCAACGTTAGTTTACCAGCCTACGCCCTTGAATATGCAGTCATACCAACAGCCTCGCTCCAATACACAAGGGTAAGAGCTCATTTCACTGCAGTACGATTTTAATCAATGTCGCTTTTTGGCTACTGCTAAAATCCATAAAAAAATCCTCCATAAAATCATACAGTGCCTACTCACAATCAATTTTTTTGTAGTCGCAATTATCCGTACTTTTCTCATGACTAAACCCACAGATATTGATTTACATATTAGATATTGTAAATCTATATCTGTGACTAAACATAACCCGCATTAAAAAAAGTCAAAGAGTGACTAAGATTGCAAAGAGAGAGTTAGAAAGCGACTCGCGATGACTGCCCGACGCAGTGCTATTCTGTATCGACAAACTATAACTAAGGTGTGAATCCGCGGTTGAATTGTCACATATTTGACATCTCACCCGCGGCTCAACGCATGATGATACTAGTGAAGTGAACCAGTACCATAAAATCGGTTTAAAACCCGGTATATAGCGGTTAATAATGAAAACACTGATTACTTATATTTCAATGAAATGTGCAACATGTTTGAGAATTTAGAAGCGTATTCGAATCTTAGACTTCAGCTAGCGCGACCACCCCAGAGCTGGAATTTTCCGTCGATGCAGTTTCCCCTTGCACCCAGTATAGATGGAATGGTTGTAATAGGATTAGCCCCGGCATGTGCTCCAAAAGTCGGCAATGGAATTTTTACAAGAAAAGATCTACGTGTACTACCATATTCTCATAACCGCGCTCGAGACCGTTAAAAACCTAGATGGATGATCACTTGTAGCATTTACAAGTGAGCGGTTTTGTTCTTGTTTCGGAGGGCACCTTAAGCTGTCTTCCTCGGCTATCACAGTCGTTAAACCGTGTCTGAAGCCTTCGCGCGGCCTGAAAACTTCAGTAGTTCTTCAGTAGTAGTAACAAAGTTAGCCACCAGCTGGTGCGATAAATTTTCCTTATTTTATGGCTACGACACCCAACCATGCGTGACCAGATATGCACTTTGCCGGTTTTTTAGTGATGTATTATTGTTTTTGTATAAAGTTCAAATGGTTATTCATAAGATAAAATAAAGATTTGATATATCGATTGGTATATTTACAAAAAACCTTAAAACAGGTGTTTCACTGGTTTCTGCAAAAATATATTGGTACCGGTTCTGTAAATTGTATTCGGTTCTCATCACTAGATGATACCAAATCAATTCAGACGCCCTATTCACCATTAAAACCGCACTCAAATTGGTCGATTCGATTGTTAGGCACTCTTAAATGGCATTCTTAGCAACAAAAACAAGTTGAGTAAGCTTCATTGTGCCTACAGACGACGCGATCAGTTGATAACAGATTCATTCTGTTGTTATGTATTAAATGTTAAATTTAAACGTGAGACACTGTTAAACATGAAGTTAATTTCCGATATATTGTAATAAAAACTAAGTGAAGGTAGAAAAAAAATACTTCGCCAAATGATGTATTAGTTTAATTTGGTCTATAGGCAGGAACATTTCGACATAACTTTCGCGATTCATTGTGTTGAAATGTATTAAATGTTAAATTTAAACGTGAGTAGACACTGTTAAACTCGTAGTTAATTTCCGATATATTTTAATAAAACTAAGTGAAGGTAGAAAAAAAATACTTACGCCAAATAATGTTTTAGTTTAATTTGGTCTATAGGCAGGAACATTTCGAAATAACTTTCGTTATTAATATTAAAAACAGTTTTGTATTATAATTTAGTATTTTAATTTATATAAACCTTTATTGATTTCAGGTATTACCCATTTATGGGACATCATTATATAGGTTATAACACACCTCCGGGCCACAACCCATCATGTAAGTTTTATAATTATGGAGTTTGAAGCCATTTATTCAGCAAAGGTTCCCAAACATTGTTGTCTCGTTGACCAATTGTCGATTTTTCCTGTTTAGGGTAGACGCTTTGCTAATAGTGGTTATACAGGTTGAAACACAAACGGTATACTTTTTTTTTCAAAACTTCACGTTGTAATTATAAAAGTGTCAGCTTTAGAGGAAACTTGAAAAACAAAAGGTGTTATAGGCATACAGCTGTTGACAGATTTCACAAGTCTACAAAACCTTTAGTACTTCAACTGACCCACAAAGCCGATAGTTTTAGATTTACAAAGTTAAGTTTCAAAAAAAATAGTATGCCCTTTCTGTTTCACCTAGTATACTAAGTCATCGACTTTAGCCCCCTTATTAATAAACTTGGATTTGCGGTTGTGTAGTTACACCTTACTTTGTTTTTTTTTTCGTTCGAATGTCAAATTACTATTGACAGAAAGAGATAATTAGATGTGTAACTATTCGCCCACTAATCCACGTTTATTAATTAGGGGGTTAATGTATATTTACTATTAAAATGTTAATGTTTTGTATAAGTTGAATGTACTACAAGCGACCATAGAGGTATAGCATACATTTACACGTGAAACACGTATATAATAACTATATCAATAATCATTTAGCCCTGTTTGACGTCCCACTCGTGGGCACCGGCCTCCCCTCACTATAAGGGGGAATCAGGCCGTAATCCACCACGCTGGCCTAGAGCGGGCTTAGATTTTCTAAGACATGCAGGTTTTCTCACCGTAAGCAGCTGATAATCAGATAGAAATGATCACACGAAATCACTGTGAAACACATAATATACCGACTACTATAGTATGTTATCGAGACCGCCAATTCGTCAGCAACCGTGATGATGAATTATTTTGTTAAAATATTATTTTTGTTATATTTTCAACAGATTACTACACGCCGAACAACCCTCAGCTGCCCGCGCCCAATCTTCAACCGAATACTCCCGCCGGCAGGAACAATCCCACGACGTTGGTGGGGCCACAGGGTACCCCCGCAACCCCTACTCCGCCCACTGTCACGCTTCCGCACCCCCAAGCACACATGCACCCAACCATGCCTGGTAACAATTTACTATTATTTAATTAATGTTTGATGAAAAAACTGTTTTAATATCAGAATAAGGTGTTATCGAATTCCAAACAATTACTAATTTATCAATATATATTCCACTAGTTTCTGTCCGCGACTTCGTCCGCGTAGACTTAAGTCAAGTATTCTATGTGTTAATCCAGGTTATAAACTATCTGTGTTACAAATTTCATCCAAATCCGTTCGGTAGTTTTTGCGTGAAAGAGTAACAAACATACATCCACACTCACAAACTTTCGCATTTATAATATTAGTAGGATGTTACTTTCCATTCCAAATTTGTGGCTCGAGTTATGCAGATTCTTTGGTACTTAACTTAAGTTAGTAGTACCCGCACAATTTTAATATAATTGGGTGATTATCATTTCAATTCCAACATCTATTAAAGCTATAATTTTCGACCTTTAATATGGTAAAAGACAGGCGTATTGGTATGAGCCAGATGTAGTTGATACCAGTACTTTAATAAAACTATCTACTTGTGTACCTATGCCCCTTCAGTGTTGTGAATAGCCTTTTATGCGCACTGTGGTGCAATGCGGTATTGCTTTTGACACTGAATTCTCTTCAAGATACCCGTCATGTTTTCTGATGGAAAAGGTGGCCATAGATCAAAGGTTTGAGTGTGGCTAGCGCAAAAATGTTCCACTTGGGCATACTACAACATTTTGTGCTCATACTAAAATGTTCACTTATGCACACATTTACTGTGAAGCTCTTGCACGACATATGGATAACTGCCAGGGAATTGGGGGCGATTTTTTTCCATTTAACATTGAGGCACCACTCCGGTAGCCCATAGAAGCAGACAGAACTGTAATTTTGATTATGTCTCCTGGTATGTAATATCCTGAGCAGTTGCTTATCTTCTTGTCGATGAATACTGGCACTGGTTGACACTATTGCTTATTTGTTTGGGACAATAGATATTTGTTAATTCTACAATTAAATACTAATGAAAGCCATCTACAGTTATTACAACAAAATAATGAATAGGCATTTATTGAAGGAAGTACACAGTACAATTCCAGTAGTGTAACAATTTACCGATTCGCCTTTGCACCGCGTTGCCCTTGGAAAATATCTACATTCAATACCTTTTTTTATATTTCTCACGGTACATACATAATAACGGCTGCTTTATTTTTAGGTATACGCCCACCTGTTCAAAAGCGCCAAAGTCACAGGCTCGCTATTATAGACCCTGTTACTCGTGAGTAGAATTCTGTGTATTTTGGTTGGTCACATATTTATTATATAAGTAATTTTTGTAATACTACCTTCAATCTTTTTTTACAGAGCAAGATATACTATCAGAAATGTATTCCAACGATAACTTTATAAACATCGAAACTAACGATCGACAAACACCACAACCTGTAAGTAGTAGTATTATGCTGTGCTTGCAAATGTTTACATATTTATGGTTTATTTGTTAATCTTGCTCGTCAGTTGGTATGAAACTAATTTGTGTTTATCTTTATGTTAACCAGGAACACAGTGTTATCCAAGAATTTACTAGAAAGGTCAACGAAGTTGCCAATCAGCCTTCCTGTGATAGTGCACTTAAATCAAACTATGTAACTACTAAAAACGTGGAAGCACCCGTATCTTCCGCGGCAAACTCCGTTCAAATACAACCAAATGCAATAAGCTCTGTTAATAATAATATAGTAAAGTCTGATTTATTAACTGTTAATGATACTAAAAATTTAGGACCTGATGTTGCTGTAGTAGCAAACGAAACGCCAATAGTATCAGCAATATCAGATAGTCCTGTCATAGTGCCTAAAATGCCTACAATTAATAAGCAACTCCAAAAGAATAGTGATCAGATTGTTCAGTCTGTAGTCTTAGATACAAATAAGAACATACCACCTAATAAGCAAATTAAACAAAGCAAGAATGTGCCTCAAGTCGAAGATGTAGAAAAGCTGCCTGATAATATAAATCCGGCGGCTGTAGTGACAGAAGCGCCGGTCTCGAGCGCAGTGGTTGTGACAGCGGTCTCTGCACCTGCTCCCGTCCCGACGACTACCACTCCTAGTACTCAAACCCCTATCGCCGCTCCCGCGCCCGCCCCCGCACAACCCCTAGCCCCAGCGCCCCAGCCGCAAAGAATACGCGAACCGAGAGAAAGAGTCAAGTCGGAAAATAATAAGGAAAAGAGTAAAGACAGGGAATTGCAAGAAAATGAAGCCCCGTCCGCAACAAATAAACCTAACGGCCCTACGCCTGTGGGTAAGTACCTTTCGCTTTTTATTCCTGCATAAGAAATGACTTCGATCCTGTCTCCAAAGATTTTGGTTACAACGCTCCTATTTCATAATACAACAATTCCTCGAGAGTTTGTACACACGCATGGCAATATACTCGAATGCGCACAGAACTCGGCACTTTTGCCGAAATTGAAACTTTGCGAGATGTCAGGCCGCCTACGCGCCTTTAGTGGCGTCCCATACATCAGATGAGGTGAGAATTGCACCCACTCCATATAGCCTGATCTAACGCTCCGTTTAGGGGGATGGTGCTATGGGAAAATACATTAGAATGAGAGTGTATCTGATCAGGCCGTGGGTGAATATTTTAAGCTTAATAACAGTGCCGTCTAGGAACGTCCGAATGAAGCGAAGCTTTATTTATAGTATAATGCGTAGGAACTAAGCGCGCCGCAGCTGCCACTCCGTACGGTGTACCTATATAGGTATATGTTGTGTAACGCTACTGACGCTTAGCACGGATACAGTGGCCGCGTGGCAAGCGTCCCGAACGTCCGTTTAGAAGCTTAGCTTTTACAGTATTTATTTTATAATAATCCTCGCAGGTGACTGTTCCATTAGTTCCAAACTGGAGCAGTATATTACACCTACCTTGTAGAAAGCAAGGACACTTTCCGTGTTCAATAGCTTTTTCCATACAAATTATATTAGAATCAAGTATTATCAGCTCACGAGACTAGGTCCAATTAATTTAACGACGATCCGTAGTGCCCTACAACTGGTCATCATTCGTTATTTTAAAGCCACATGTATCATTTTTGTCTCCCGCTTTGCAACAAAGACAAGTGGTTAGTTTCCTTCGGACCACTACTATTTTTTAGTTAAATTCGGGCGGGTTCCATGATAATTATGCTTTTCTCCGGGACTCGTCGAGGATCAAACCTCGGCGCCAGCAATAGACACCCTTGAATTCACTACACTATCAATACATTGGATTTGAAATCGTAATTTCTAATGAGTCATTTAAAATGTACTTACAGCTATTTTATATAGGTAACTACTTCAATTGTTGTTTTTAATGTCATTTTCAATTGGTATCAGGTAAGTGTTAGGCCGGATTTCAAATTAACGTGATAGGGTACATTACGCTTACATTATTGGAGTTTTGGTAAGGATCCCTAAGTTTTTTGAAAATACTAGCTAGCGAAAATACTACTAGCTTCTCATAAGTGAAATGTTTTTTTCAAATCGGTTCAGTAGTTTCGGGTCCTATTCAATGCAAATAAACAAACAATCAAATCTGTCCTCTTTATTTTATTAAATTATTAAATACTAGCGGCCCGCCCCGGCTTCGCACGGGTACATTGCGGTTACATTATTCGAGTTTTAGTAAGGATCCCTAATTTTATTGAAAATATATTATAGCCTATGTCACCCGGGGATAGTGTAGCTTCCCAACAGTGAAAGAATTTTTCAAATCGGTTCAGTAGTTTCGGAGCCTATTCATTACAATCAAACAAACAAAGTTTTCCTCTTTATAATATTAGTACGATAATGATATTGTTCATTATTTCAGTAGGTACCTATTTTTGTTAGGCTAGGGTTATTTTATATGTATTTTTTTACATCTACCCCGAAATCTTGCGCTAAGCAATCTAGATTGGGCAATCCAGGTGGATTGCCCAATCTAGATTGCTTAGCGAACCTTTTAAGACGTTTTATAAAACCGCGCTCTTTTGTAAAATCTCTATAATTTTACTATCCATGTGCGACATAGACAAGGTGACGACATATCCGTTGTATTAATTTTGTTCGTAAAAAAAATAGCCTATGTTACCCGGAGCCCCCGGAGCATAATAACAAACCGATTGATACCTCATTCAAAAAAATCTGATAGTTTAGGCGGTACGTTGGAATATAAGAATACATACATAGACTGCCAAAAACATAACCCTTCCTTTTAACTTTGACCTAGTTGGGTAAAGGAAAAAAGGGGTAGCAAAATGTGGTGTAAGTTGAACTTTTTAGTCTCCAGGTATATTCAACTCACAGACTTCTAAATACTACTTATAAAGGTTCAATAGCAGATCTTCGGTATCTGGTAACGGTGTGCAACTGCCCTGCGTTGATTGGCATTTGATACTGAATTCAATGTGTAAAAACCACAGACTTTTAACAAAGTCACTGCGCGCGCTACTGTCTGTGCCTAGTGACTTGTTGTGCCACTACTCGTTATATATAATCACGGAATTATTCTCACTGGCTATCAGTGGCGATGCACAACGGGTATCTATTTATATTTAGTAAAATAGGTAACATGATATTATGTAATAAAATACCCGAATATATTATGTAACCGATTCCTTTTTTTAGTCTATGGTTAACTTGAATCGATCGATTTCGCACTTGCGCACAACACTAGCCGTACCCACCTACTTCTGAAGCGCATGGAACGATCCAATATGGCGGCTTTTATCTTACAGTCACTGAGTATGGCTGGGTTTTAAATATTTTTAACTTTATAATCAAATCTTTATAACAATTGAATTCAATTGATTTAGCATTTTTAATATTAATTATTTATTTAAGTTTAAAAAATAAGTAATGTGTTACAAGTGCAAAGAGTGATAATATTCGTCGGACAATATTCTAGATCCTTGAGTGACCTTTCGGATAGACTTTCATTTACCATATTGCTACGTTAACGTATCATATTTTAGTTGTGTGAACATTAATTAGAAAGTTCGGCGGAATTATATACTGTGATATAATTTAGGTATCAGTGCCACATATTAAAGTCTGATATTCAGGTAGGTACTGTGCAAGAACTCCCACGTGGAAATACCTCACGTCTCTATTTATAGATTACGAACTTGGTTCGTAAAAAGTGATAGTCAAGATTAAAACATAGTTTTACTGAATCGCCGTTCGTGTTTTAATCAAGTTGGACATCGAATCTGTAATTACTCACTTGGCCATTTCACAATCGAATCCTTAGTGCAAGTTTCTTCATCCTTATCCATACGTCAGACATAGCTACCTTCATATATCGTAATGTGCCTAAAGTAATTTGTCACAAGAAATAGTTTCATTACGTCTTCTATCTGTACGCATATAACTCGATATCGAAGTGAATGTCGTTTCTACTGTCGTCTGTCTGCTAGTAAGGGCGTTGATTCCAGAATTTAAGCCCGGCCTACATTTTCGCTTCGTAGATCCGCGAAAAGGCGTGAGCGTGGATGGTTCCCGTGAATCTTCGCGTGCTCACGTCTTCTCTACTCGCTCCACAAGGACTGATTCTGACACATGACAGAGCTAAGTGTGCCAAGAATTGTGATGCTTGGTCTTCTAACTGTATATTTCCATAGCATGTTCATGCTAAATTGGGTGTCAGATCAGGCTATGTGGAGCAGGTTTTCCCTAATCAGATTGGGTAGTTCACAATGCAAGTTTGTATAGTCTGCCATTTGTGTATAACATTCACAGAGGTGGAGATGCAGGCAGAAGCTAATTCACTATAAAGGACAGTTATTTGTGTACTTTAAATACAAATAAATTGTGATTTATTGTTATTGATATGTACCTATTTTAGTTAGCTTTGTTTCTTTTGAATTATACATGAAGTCTATGACAGATTATGATGTCATTATATCATTTGATCATAACTGTAAAGCCTACATGAAGGGTGTTTTGTGAGAATTTGAACGTCATATAATGCCAGTAAGCTGTAGAGGTCTACCGAGGCAGGTTCCTAATAGAGAAGATGTTGTAACATGAACATACTGCACAAAAATTGCAAACCAATTATATAAAATTGACCAATGGCTAGAAATGTGGACAATGAAGCCAAGTGCAACAAACTGCTTACAGATTGTACATGTACCCTAAGAAGTTAGACTAGCTAACAGC
Source organism: Notodonta ziczac (assembly GCA_918843915.1). NCBI lineage: Eukaryota > Metazoa > Arthropoda > Insecta > Lepidoptera > Notodontidae > Notodonta > Notodonta ziczac. The sequence goes on along the minus strand of OU974038.1, from coordinate 7,290,251 downwards.
CATAGACAGAATCCAGTATACTGGATTCCTGAGACCAAGGTATCTTATAAGATACCTTGGTCTCAAACTAGATTGTAGTGTAACATGAGCCAGCCGCTTTAAAAGAAAATGAGCAGACCTACAATGTTAAAGGTCATACTGGCTTATAGGGGGACCAATCACATCTAACACTAGACAATAAAAAAATGCAATCAAATTAAGAACCTCCTCCTTTTTAAAGTCTGTTAAAAATATAATTTTATAAAGCAACTAGCTGTGCCCGCGACTTCGTCCGCATGTTATTTAATTTAACAAAATTTCCGGATTATTCATCCCCTATTTTATCCCCTTGGGGGTAGAATTAATCAAAATCCTTTCTTAGCGGATGCCTACGTCATAACATCTACCTGCATGCCAAATTTCAGCCCGATCCGTCCAGTGGTTTGGGCTGTGCGTTGATAGATCACTATGTCAGTCAGTCAGTCAGACACCTTTGAGTTATATATATTTAGAGGTTAAAACGCTCCTATGTATACACCTCTAGAGATCTGCCAGAGGCTTCAATGGTTTCAAAAGAACTTTAAAACAATATGTAAAATACCATGGTTGTTGAGAAACAACAAAGAAGATACCAGAGGGCTGAAATGCTGGAAAATATTAAAACTAGATAAGAGTGACTAGAAATTATTAATTTGAAGATAAAGGATTTAATGGAACACCTCTCATAATAATTCTAATCTTAATTCACCATACATTCTGTTTACAGCTAGGAGTGCTAATCGCAGATTCGAAAAAAAAGCCTCGTATATTTGTGTTTCGTAAATAAAAATGATACCATCTTGAGGTTCTTTGGAATTAAACCGATAAGGCTTTTTAAAATGATAAACTTCACTTATATTAGTCTTACTTCCTCACTTATGTGAATGTCAAGCTGTTATTGAGAACATTTCCTTTTCTTTATTTCAGTGATTAGTTCAGCTGATAGCTCACCTGAAGTTATCCTTCCGACTAGTCGAAGTAATCAAGCAACAGGTCCAGAACCAGCTAAGACGCAAGTTGTAGTAAAACAAACGCCATTGGCTCCAGAACCTGAAATTCCAGCGATTGTTGAGACAAACATTGATATTGTTGACAAGAGTGAGCCCGTTATTGAACCACCACCCACTGCCACACAACTACTATCTGCAAGTATTGAAAAGGTTGCCAAGGAGCAGCATACTCTACCCCATAGAACAATTGAAGTAAAAGAAGCATCTAGTGGAATTGAAGCCCAAGCCAAATTAACTCAGAGTATATCTAGTGTTCTCCGTTCTAATCAACCTGAATCTAAAATGAAAGATATTAACCTTAATAATAAGACTACAGGTTTGTAACTTGTGTATATTTTTGTTGTTAATTATGTTTTATTGTTTCATTTTATTGCCTCTTGAATATGTCGAGGGAAAGGGTAGTAGTGAGTAACTCCTTCGATTTATGCTCTGGTTTGAGGTTATATACTTGTTATGTATAGAAATTTTAATTTCAAATACCAGAATGAAACTGATCAATCTTTGTCTCTTTGTCTCTGTCAAGGCTAGTCCATTATGGTAAGGTTATGAAAACAGTGAAACATTATTATTATTAAGTATATAAATTGCGCAGGATGTATTAAGGAAAGAAAATGAGTTCTGGTGCACATTAATTTTATTTATAAAGCTGTTTAATTTGTAATTATTAGACTCATTTCAACCAATCATAAATAAATGAAAATTAAGTTATATACCCAACTAGCTGAGCCCGCGACTTCGTCCGCGTGGAATTAAACTTAACAAAAAAGCCCGCTCCCGCGTTCTGAGCCCGCGCAACAGGACCCAATTTTTAAAATTTTGTGTTTCTAAAATAAAAGTAGCCTAAGTTATTGCTTATAACAACAGCTATCTGCCAGTGAAAGTCCCGTCAAAATCGGTCCAGCCGTTTCGGAGATTACCCGGAACAAACACACAGACAGACAGACAGACAAACATTTTGTAAATCGCGTTTTAGTTATAGGTGTCGTATGTTCTTTCATATGCATTTAGTGAAAAGGTGTTATTTTGATATTACAAACAGACACTCCAATTTTATTTATTTGTATAGATAGGGTTTAAGTTGTGATTGTGGATATGGAATGTAGTTACCTCCTATTTATTGCTTCTAAAGTTTTATTTTAGTAATTGCCAAGTAGCTGTTAATTTTTAATTTGTCCAGTGCTGAAGTTTCAGATATGTTTATTATTTTAGAAAAAAAAATGGTTGCAATAGTTTGCAATCAATTTTTTTTTTCTAAAATAATAAACATGGTATTGACATAATCAATACCAATTGATTATGTCAATACCATAGGTTGAAGCAATTATTTTTTGTTGTTTAAATTGCCTTTATATAAAAATTGTGTGGTGCAGCTTTCTTTATTTACCATTATTATTTTAACAGATCCGGATACTGCCAACGGAAACCCAACTGAAGTAACTAAACCCGAGACTGTTAAAGAAGATATCAACAAAAATGAAAAAGGTGTAAAGAATTCTAAGAATTCTAGTAAGAAGTCCTCAAACAAGATGGCCAATAATGAAACAAATGTTAAAGAATCAGAGTCATGTGAGAATGGTAAAAATGAGACTGATAAAGTAGTGAGTAATGTAGACAAAGAAAACCCTCAACCTGTAGAGGAGATGACTACACCTGAAACCGCATTGGAAAAACCTGCTAAAGGCGAGCAAACGTCGTCTGCGGTGGCATTTGTGCCTAAATACAAATATGGTGAAGGTGTGTTTAAGATTTTTATGAACTACTTGCTTTTTGGAGAATTTTGAAGCAAAAGCCCCATGGCTTTTGCTTCAAAATTATGTTGTAACTTTAGTTTAATTCATGCATGGATTGTGTTAGTAATATTTATCAAGGATTGTTAAGTAACTGTGTCTATAAAAAACGGTATTATGATGAAATGTTAGTGTTAGTATTTTTCATACTTGATATTTTTAATTATAGATCAATGGTCTCCACTTAACAAGGCCGGCAAGAAGTGTTATGATATTGGATTGCTCAAACAAATCAAGGAAGATCCTCTTTCAAAGAATAAGCCTAATGCTCCATTGCTGGAAGCTTGCAATGTAATTAGGGTAAGTAATCACAATTACTGTTGCATAGCTAAAATGCTTCTGAATAATAATCTCCAAATTTATTATTTTAATATATTTATGGTTATAAAGGTAGTTTTCCTATAAATTTGAGGGTAAATGTTTAAATCCATATTTTATTTTATCTGTATTTTATAGACAACTCCAATGCAAGAGCCCCAGCCATTTACTCCTATTATGAGGCCAATGAACGATTCGCTTTTCCCTCCGTTCGTTAAGTCATCTGGTATGGGATCTAGGAATAATACTTCTCGAGATGCAAAGAAAGACTCGAGGAACATGGCACAAAGTGGTAAGCATTAATTTGCGTTTTACGATTTTTTTATGTCATTTTAACATTAACTTAATGTACAATCTCAATTGACAGGTAAAGGAAGTGTGAAACTGAACCAGGGTCCCAATGCTAACAACCCACATAAAATTTACTTGTCGCTTTCATTGCGCGAAGAAGTCAAGCTTAATGAAGTTGACTCTGCCTGGAAACCAACTAGATTCCGCAAGGACAACCTAGACGAAGAAGAAGTGAAGACACAGGTAACTAAAGACACTCAAATTGAAATCTATACAAGATAAATATGAATTTGAATTAATAATAAATGAAAGGGTAGTTATAAAATGTATAAAACAACAAAAAGTGTGATTTTTATACCTTGATTTTATTGATGTCGTAATTTTATTAAATAAAAAAATCATTTCGTTCTAGGAGCTTTACAAGAAATTCAGGGGAATCCTGAACAAATTGACTCCCCAGAAGTTTGATACCTTACTTGACAGAGTAAAGACATTGGAGATAAATAACCAGAAGCGTCTTGAGGGTGTGATTGATCTGGTATTTGAAAAGGCCATTGATGAGCCTAACTTCTCTGAAGCCTATGCGGCGATGTGTAATAAGCTGTCGGTGCTCAAGGTAAAAAGTATAGCTTTTATTTCCCCCGTTTCATTTTATGGTTAAAAATGTGTATTTCATTGGTTTTTTTAATTATCAATATTTATATTTTTATAAATAAGAGCATACATGAAAGCAAAAATAGACGTTACTTCTGCGTGACTTTTACGTTCTTACCCACCATATTATACCCCATGATAACATTATCCACATTCCTTTCATGTTTTTGTCCTATCGTGCTGCTGGACGGCCTACAGTGATCATAGCCCTGTAGTATTCTATTCGGTAACCGTTTTACTCTACATATTGTCTTCTCTCCTAGCCCCGTGTACAGCTCAACTATACTTATGTGTTGCAACTTTGAAACTGCTACATTCACCTTAATGCGCTGATGTATCTTGAGGTTATAAACACGACCATTTTGGTGACGACAATCGCCTCCATGACTTTTTGGACCATTCTTATTATTTACGCCTATCCTATGGTGAGGGAAAATTTATCAGCTGGCACCACGTCAAAGTAGGCAGGACGTGGGTTTTACTAAAGAGTAAACCGATGTCCGAGATATACATAATTATAGACCATGTTCAATATCGCACCATCAACAGTATTGTTGCCATCCTATATGCTTGAGGCCCTAATTGATTTATGGAACGTGTATAACTTGGAATATTGCAAATGCATTTTAATATGGCGTAAATGATAAATTTGGTTCATCTTGATTTTCGTCCTATCCTACGGCCCTTCACATGATAAGACGTCTGTGTTGGAGAATTTGTTTAACTGTTGCTATACTTGTTATACTCGTTATAATCATGTGACTGGTTTTTCGTACATTGCTTCCGATACAGCTACTGGTAGTGTTTTTTTTTTAATTCTCAGCAGCTCTCACCGGGCTTAATGCCCTATAAATCCTATGAATTAAAAAATAAATACGAATTCCTAACCAGATATAAATGCATGATTAGAGGCGAGTCTTCAGCTCGAAACATTACACAAAAAAATCTTCCTATAAAATTTTCCCTACGTGGGTAAAGAGGGTAGGCAGGGTATAAAAATCGTTTGTACCGAAATAAAAAAGTTTTTGTGTAATGTGTACAGCAAAGTACACTCTAAAGACGCGCCTTTATCCATACAGCGAAAAGTCGGACATTTTGCGAACTGGACCTTGTGCGAATTGGACCTTTTGAGAATTTGAACTGCTGCGAATTTTATTTTTTTGCGAATTAAACCTTGCGTCAATGTGACATTTTGCGAATCTGATCGATTTTCTGCAGGTATGTAGGGGGCGCGCTAGTGAGCATAACCCTGGACATGCCAGTCATTTAGATTATAATACTGAACGTCATAAATGTAGCCAGTGATCAGTTTCCCATGCAGACCTACTTTCTTATTTTTTGTTTTAATTAAATTGTAATACACTTCAGCACTGAACATTCTGTATTGTGTCATATCGTTATTAAATATTGTGTTAATTGGACATATTTAAGTACATATAATAACAAACCTAATATTAATATAATTTTCAGGTACCTGCTGATAATGCGACAACTCCTGAACAAGTCGTCAACTTCAGAGCGCTTATTATAACTAGATGCCAAAATCAATTTGAGGCTGACAAAGTAGACGAACAAATACTAAAATTAGAAAAGGAACTCGCAGATTGTACTGATCCTGTAAGTATTATTGGATCGCTATGAACAGTATAATAATGTCTAATATTCTAATAGTATTGATAACATTCGTTTGCGATATCAAATTTCACTTTTAAGGACCTTTCTGATTGCTACGTCCTTAGTGAAGAATTCACTACTTGAATTCAATACTTGCGGGCGAACTTACTAGCCGACAGCATAACGTCATTATGAGTGTGTATGTTCTCTATTAATGAAGATTTTTTTATGTTTAAGGCCAAGAAAAAAGAACTTCAGCTAATGCTTAACGAAGAGAATCGACGGGTTAGGATGAGATCAGTTGGAAATGTTAGGTTCATTGGTAAGTTATATTTATCACAATATTGTTACTTACTTAGTTGCGTTTAGTAATATTTATACTGTTTTGGAACCGTTTATGAATTATTTTGCCAATTCATGGATTTCTGACATTGAAATAATGAGTGCGGCAATAGCAATACGTTTAATGCCGCTAAAGGTGCATGAACGAACCAATTAATAAAACACACATACGTGGTATTATTTCAGGCGAGCTGTATAAACTCAAAATGCTTACTTCCAAAATTATGGATTATTGTATGAAGTATTTGATAGACAAAGTAGAGGAGGAAAAACTCGAGTGTCTGTGCAAACTGCTTACGACTATTGGCGAGCAGGTCGAAAATGAGGTACATGGCCAACTTGATAGCATATTCAAAAAAATGCAAGAAATCGTCGATCGCAAGACCAACAATATTAGCAGTCGTGTCAGGTTTGTTATTGGATTAATAATATATTAGTATACAGGGCTGTCGCCTCGAGTGGCTTTCTTGTAATATACACCACTTGGAAAAAAAAAATAACCGATTTATTTTAAATTAACCGATTTATTTTTTATTAGGTTTATGCTCCAGGATGTGATTGCACTTAGGAGAAGAAAGTGGGTTGCCAAGACTGTTATTGATTCACAGCCCAAGATGATGGATCAAATTCAAAAAGAAGCTGAACAGCAGCAACGGCATATTGAGGTATGCACCTGTTCTGTTGCATATAGATATAATTTCTGACTAACCGTTTGTCACATATACAACAGAAATAGATGAACAAGATTGCACAAATAAAATACCTTGCACAATTAATACGAAGTCGATCGTATAAGACGGTACGCGCGACACTCAGCGCCTCGCGAACTTTGTGTGTCTGTATTATTTTTTTGTGTTATACCTATACTCATCTCTATCTCCATGGGAATAAAAGCAGTTTCTTTTTAGCCTGTAAATAAATAAATCGATCCCAAGTCTGAGAGCGATCTCTTGAGTTCGCTTTTGGCGTGTTCATTTTGTATTGGTATCACATTAGAATGACATTTTCAAGATCACTCTCAGACTTGACATGAATTTATTAAAACGGTAATTAAGTAGCGTAAAATATAAAACACGTTTTAGTGAATAAAGGTTACGTGAAAGGTTACCGCTACTGCAGCACGCCATTTTAGCACCTTGTTTATTTGCTCTACCTTGGTAGAGGAACCGTTGACATTTGGCCTAAAAATATCAGTTCAACTTCGAAAGCCAAAGCATAATTAAGTAATTAGCTTTTTTTACGTCGTCATATAATTGGCGCCGAATAGAGTGACAAACTTAGTGAATGAATAATACGCATGTGGCCGATTAGATATGTCGCTACTCCTGCGCTTTGGTCTACATCTTACTTATCCCACGTCACGCATGCGTGTAGATCATAGATAGAGCATACGTCAAAACTATCACCATGGTTCTACGAAAAAAAAAACCTTAATTTTAGGCGGTGCGGTGAGCGAAACGGCCACTCGGCGTTCCTGCGTGCTATGCTTCACATAGGCAATGAGTTAGTTTATCCTACAGTAGGCTTAAAGGTCCTTACTTTATTCCTCCTGCCGTAGGAATAAAATTTTGTTGAATCACAGTGAACGCCGTTATCTATTAACGGCGATTATGACATAAAATGTCGAAAGCGCATAACTATAGACGATAAGCGGCATGAGGGTTAAGTAAGGCATTCAACTAATTCATATGTTACCTATCAAGTCCTAGTAACGTAGGTGGTTTAGGCTAGATATTTTTATGACCACCCTGAAATCCTACCCAGGTAAAAAAACTTTGGCGGTTTAAAGGTTTGGTGGGTCTTAAAATAATATACCAATTTTAAACATGCACTGTAACACATACATTAAACGGAAGATGAAGACGAAAGCGCACGAGTTTAGATATTCTATTGACCTTGTGTGAATATCGCTGACATTGACCTGAACCACGGCAAACCTTGTACGAGGGCGGGATGATACGTAACTAGCCTAATAAGGAAACACTTAACTTTCCATGAAAAAAATAATTTTATTTTTCGACATAGTCGTTCGTTCTAAAGCAGTAATGCCTTCCATAAAATGATTTATTTCGAGGCCTGTAAAATACTCCTCTTCAGCGGCTATGACTTCATCATTTGTGGCAAATTTCAGTCCGCCTAAAAAAGTTTTGAGCTTAGGGAATAAGTGGAAGTCTGATGGCGGTAGATCAGGCGAATAAGGTGGGTTGGGCAGCAAATCATACTTTGCAATCAGCAAATCAGATTTTTGCCATAGCTTTTTTGATCGTGCGGAAGCAATCGCCGCACCCAACGGGCCGATAACTTTTTCACATTTAATTCCTCAATTAGGATATGATGTACCCGCTCTTTTGAGATACCTGTAGTGTCAGCTATTTCAGATAACTTCAATCGTCGATCTGCTAAAACCATATCATGTACTTTCACGACCATTACCGGAGTCGTGACGCTTTTTGGACGTCCGGGGCGGGCTTCATCTTGGACACATGTACGACCGCGTTTAAACTCAGCCACCCAGTTTTTTACTGTGGCATAAGAAGGAGCACATTCACCCAAAACATTCTCTAAAATGTCATAGATATCTTTCCTCTTCATGCTCTTCATATGAAGAAACTTTATCACCGCCCTTTGTTCAATTCTATCTATTTTGAAAACAGTTGACGAAATATATTTTCAAATGACAAAAAATCAATAAAATTTTCACGCCACCAAATTCAAATTTAGAACACAGTGGCGAAGTTAAAAATGACATTTTTTTTTTAATTTTAACTTTATAAATAGCAGTGGCTAGTTACTTATCATCCCGCCCTCGTATTAATACAAACCGATTTTAAATTGATATTTCATTCTCAGACAGAAGAGCTCATTTTGTTGCAATAATGGCATACTAAATGCATACTGGCTGGACACATAAATCCTATCTTACAAATGCTTGTTCATGCCGTGGAATAATAATATATTGTTCGTATTTATGATAAACGAGTTGTTTATGATTAAATCGAAACAACATTCCCCTTTAGAGAGAAACGGAACGCGCACTATCCTGGCGTCATTCTGACATACCTACATATAAATCGGGAAGTCCCCGCGAAATGTCATCGTAGTTATTTTACGTGTTGCGTTGTGATTTTGTGTGCCGGTTTTTGCTTCGTGTGTTTATTTTTACAAGTTATGTTATTAATATTAATTATAATTAAAGCGATAATAATAAGTAATTCTGAAAATTTCAATATATCCTTATTATTACAGTTGATGAACGCGAATCCAATGGGCGGCGGCTTTCGTCGCGATGAAGGTGGGAGAAAACGTGGCGACAGCCGCAGGCAGGGTGGTGGTTCTAATAATTCGTATAATTCAGACAATAATTGGAAAACAACCAAGACAACCAATTTCCCAGTGGATACATCGAAACTCAAAGCTGTATCTCAAAAGGTAACAATAATGATTAATTTTTATGAAATATTTTATTTGTGTGTGGGAATTATTATTCATATTCTTTAGTATTGGTAGTGACTGTAAATATACATAAGACGTCTTGAGTGTGACTATCGAACACAAATATTAATGTTATTTATAGTGTCTGATGTGTCCTTCACTAATATTATTTGGTTATTTTACAGTGTGGTCTCAATACTATAAAACTGGCTCCGCATATGTCATCATGGAATCATGGCTCGAGTACCAAGAGTACCCCTCAGGCCACCAGCAACCCTATGTTCAGCCTCAGCAAAAACATGTACAGCGTTTTGGATACTGTACAGACTGATCCCACAACTATTAGAGGTACATTATTTACATGAGTTATTACTTTCGATTCGATAAACAGTTATCATCAATTCGTCCATTAGCTAGTAACGTTAGCTAGTGCAAGAACGCTGGATACTAGCCTACATCATTCAGGGTTAACGTAGCTTTCTATAAATATATACAAAATATGATTTATAATATTAGTGTAAATAAATTATGAAAACTCACAGCAAAATTGTTTTACAGCCAATAGGGATATGACACCTAGCTACCATTCAAAGGGAGCATCCATTGAAAGGTCAACATTCAATTCCAGAGGAGATATATGTGAGTATGAATGTCTTGTTCATTGTAATCATGATCATCTTTTATGCATTTAATATTATTTCAAGAGATAGACAGAACATGTCCACTGCTGGGCATAAGGGAGTTCCAGCTGTTCCTTGTGACCCGTTAATCATTACATTAATTTATCAGTAACTAGCTGTGCCCCCCGACTTCGTCCGCGTAGTATTTAACGTAACAAAATTTTCGGGATTATCGGGATTTAACGTATCAAAAATTTCGGGATTATCGGGATAAAAAGTATCCTATATGTTAATCCCGGTTATAAACTATCTGTGTTGCAAATTTCATCCAAATCCGTTCAGTAGTTTTTGCGTGAAGGAGTAACAAACACATACATACATACATACATCCACACTCACAAACTTTCACATTTATTATATTAGTAGGATGTAATGTTTAAGATGTATCATAATTATGATTCTGCATGTGATGATAACAGCCCGTCTCGTAGCAACTGGTGCACCAATTGTAGCAAATATTCTGGATCTGGATCTATATGAAAATTTGTTTCAGCAACCGGAAGCGGTAGTCGATCAGGCTCCGTGGGCATGGCGCGTTCAAATTCAGGCACTCGCAGCACGAGCGCCGCCGCACCGTCGCCCGCCGCGGCGCCGGAGAGCCCTGCTGTGCCCGCCGCTGCTACAGTTACTCAGGAGCCATTGCCTGACACCAAGAGGAACTCTGTTAGATCGATGATTGATCTTTTCTTTATCAATCCCGACGACGACGAAATGGTAGCAGAAGTTAAACAGTACTACCCACCACAGTACCATGCAGCTGTAGTCACTGAAATACTTAATGTTGTTCTCGAAAAGTACGTACTATTCATGTCTTTTGCACATCATTATTATGTTCTTGCCTATGAACAAATGTCATGGTAATCGAATTTTGTTTTTTAGGGCAGTAAAACAGAATGAAATGATTGCGAAGTCCTTGTTACGTTTAGTGTCGACCGGCACTATCTCTCCTGATAATTTTATAACAGGCATGAAGGAGATACTTTCACTTGCGCCTGAGTATTTCATCGATATTCCAATGTTATACGATAATTTAGGAAAGTTTATTGCACCGCAAATTGAAAAGAAGGTGGGTAATATTTAAATAACAGTATTCATTTATAACTAAGCTCCCAATGAAATATAAAGCTGGGATTAATACATAAAAGATTTAATTATAATATATACATTCAACTTTTCAGCATATCACATTTGTACAAATCTTAAGCCTTTGTGATACCGTAATTATGGAAAAACATGGGCATTTGTTATTGAGGGCCATCTTGAGGGAACTAAAAGAAAGTATGGGTCCTTCCTTTGTTAAAAACAAATGGCAGGAGTCTGGACTTAAACTCCAACAATGGATGGACGAAGAACAGGTATGTACATTGGCTGCTGAGGGAATCAGGAATCAAATTTTAACTTAGTCATTTGTATGAAGTTTGCTTGCCTCGTCTTAATTAATAAACTTGTTTATAGGTGGCAAAATGGTTAGAGGATAATAAATTCGAATTTTTGGAAGGCGATTCTAAGGCTTCTGAAGAAGCGAAAAAGATATTGACACCAGCTGAAACTCAAAATAAACTGATACAACTTATGAATGATGATCAAAGTTTCGAATGTATAAAAGGATGGCTGCAGGTAAACATGACGTTTTATTAAGTACTTGAATAAGAATGAAAATACCATTCTACATTTGTGATTAAAACTTATAACTATATAGTGTGTAAGTAAATTTATAATTATGTACATCATATGCATTGCTAATGTGTTCGTGTGTCACAGGATAATTTCGGCCAGTCCCTGAATGAGGACTGGTTTATGCGAGCGCTAATCCAAGCGATATGCCAACACGCGCTGGGGCCCGAGGCACGCGACGTACGGCACTTCAATCAAGACCGCATGAACAAGTATGCGGGTCTGATACACGAATTCGGCGAGACGAAAGAGACGAGAGAAGCCAGCTGTTTGTTCGGCATACAGCAGTTAATACGTACGCTAGAATACCCGAATGGTAGGTCAATTTGCGAGTCGTATGCGTATTTAAATTATAATTGCGAATTTACAATTACATGTATTCTTGTCAATTGCAGGCTTAACATTAGAAATATTCCAGTATCTACACGAACAATATTTGATTTCATTAGATGGATTTATTGCTTGGGAAGAATCTGAAAAAGAACCTGAAGGAAAAGGTATAATATTTTTGTTTATTATTAATTATGTTAAGATTTTTCATCCTAATCTCCACAAACGCATAACAACACACTCAATCACCAACCCAACTTTACTTAAAATGTTTATAAGTAAAGTTGGGTTGGTGGTATTACCACATACTTGTGTGTCAATTGTTGCTGTCTATTTATCAAGGTAAAGGTATCAATAGGTTCACGTTTCTTTGATTTTCTCTTGTTGTCATGTAGTCTCATGGAGGACATGGAATTTGTCATGGAGGATATAGGAATATATATTTTCCTTTGTCTCTAGAAGATCTTTAAAAATAGAATGTACAGTCTGTTTCTATATACGTGTGATATATATATCTGATGTGTGTATGTGGTATGTAGTATGTATATGTGTGTCGCAGGTGTGATGATGAAGGCGCTGACCTCGTTCTTCACGAATATCAAGGAGGCTGACAACGAGGACTCGTGCAGCGAGGACTGACGAGCGCGCCCCGCCGCGGGCTCGCCGCGCCCCGCCACCTCGTCTGACACACCCACATACAATGTCTTCTATATTTTTATATATTAGAATCATCCTAAACGGAAGATTATTATGAAGCTAGAAAAAAGTTGTATAATATTTTTAATGCGATACTTATTATCAAGATTTAAATTAAATTTGCTTCAAAATTTACATACTGAATATTTTTCTGGAAAAGCATTACGTTGGTTTTATAATTAGTGGCAACTCCGAGGGATCATTATAATAATTATTTTACTATAAAACATAGTTTATGGATTATCACATCAATAATTATTGTAGTCTGATTTTGCTTTATATTTCGTTCATCTATTATGCTAGTAATAATAAAAAGCTTCAGCTTTTGAATGAATAAATTATTTGCAAAATTCGCAAGTATGTAATTATTTTTTTGCTCATATTATGTTATGTACTGAAATGATATATGGTTTATTTATTTGTTATACATTGTAAACATAGAATTATCATGTTAGGACTGCCGAAAATATTACCCATATACAATTCCTATCAGAGAGTTAATTACAACAGCTTATATTTTCGTTAAATGTAGAAGTTTTGATGTCATAAGTTGTGTACATAAACGATATTTCATATTTCCAACCAGTAATCGATATATTATTTGAACGAAGCTAGTAGGAGTTCAGTTCTATGGGTATCGCTCTGTGTGAACTGGCTCATTTGTTGGTTTCCCTAGTATGGATATCACGGTCATTGAGTAGCGGCGCGTTGTGGTGCCCTGCATCCAGAATGCTACTACGATTGACCATTGTCAAATATTTAGCTTACTGATCTACCGTCCTGTTACCTTCGGTTATTGTCTATAAAACCTGTATAATTTCAATTAGATCATTTGCATATGGTTTGAGTTATTATTTTATACTATATATGTATATAAATACAATATAGTTTTATTTAAAAAAAACGGTATACACCTAATTTGATTTAGCTTATTATATAATTCACCACGGACTTTTGTATCTATTACTGTATGTTTATAAAAGAATTAAAATAAATTTGTCAACTCGGTAATAATGTGTAATAATAGAATAAAAAGGTAATTTGTGAAAATACCCTTTTTATTTGTATGTATTTATATACTTATTTAATTTGTATGTTATTATATACTTTTGTTCATTCAAAATAATATGACAAACTTGTGCGATAGATGTTGTTAAAAATCTATCATAAATAATCATTTCGTTTAAATCATTAAGTCTCTGTTTAATTATAATTATGCTATCAATTTAGTTTCGTACAATAATACCAATTTCAAATCCTTCTTGATCATTGCAATAAACATGTAAAAAAATGTTCAACGGTAGCTGTTGAAATATTGATAAAATATATTTTGTATCATTTTATTTTAATTGGTTTATGTTGTATGTAGATAATTACTATTTAACGTAAATAATATGATGCCTATGTCAAAAGGTTTTTTATACGTATACATTTTCCGAAAAAGCGAACTTAATTTGGTATATTATTGTTTAAAAAATATTACTACGTCTCCTGTCCACAACTACGTTGGAGCTAGACGAGTATCATTCTCATTTGCCGCACGTCAGCGCATAACTTTCGAGTCTTATTAATTCAGTTGGCACGTGTACTTGTCAATCCTGCTTGGATATTGTACTGGACGTGTGGGTCGGAACCAAAATAATATGTAACACCAATAACCAATGGATTTGATTTCCTGTTCTAGACCTTGTATGGTGGACAGGGAATGTAACATGAGTTTTTTTCCTGCCGTGCTTGTTAAGCCCTGTGTATCATCCACACTACCATCTGTAATACTTACATGAATTTATACCAATGAGCACCCCAGGAAAACTACTCTAGGGGCGGATAATCTGGTTGACTGACTCCACGTCAGAATTCAAGGTTTCTTTCATAATGAAATGTATTGACGTGTGCAGTCTGCGGAAGCCCTACATGTATACATGTTTTAATTTTGTTAGTTTCTTATATCCGCTAAGTTGTAACATTCGTAATGGTTTATCAAAAGTTCCAGGTTTAACACTACATAATATAAATTGTAACTTTCATTTGAATAGATACTTTATTATTTAGTTTTAATTATATTATTTAGGAGAGACTCAGCTAGCAACGACGTTTGTCTCAAATTCTTCGTGAATCAATTCGGGCGGGCCGGGGCGCGCGCTGTGCGGCGGCGCGCGGCGCGCCCGTGCTGCGAGCCCCACATGTCACGTTCACGTAACCTTAATGTCTCCGCTACTGAGTTTATTACTTATAGCTACTCTTGTCAGTTGACTATGTATGTTATGTAAATAAAACTTTTTAAAAAAGCTAATCTTTACTGAGTATTCCTATTATTAACATCCATTAATTGTAATTTGCCCGGTAACAGAGGACGCAAGCAATAAAAGACGAAAACAGAGCTTTTATCTTTCATTGATTGATAAATGTATGTATCAAGGAATTTGTTTGAAAGAATACTTTATTTATTACTGAACTTTATAAAAAATGAAAAAATAAATCTCAGTTTTGAGATTTTTGTACATAAATGTTGTTTAATTTATAGTCAAATTACCAAGTGTACCCATACACCTATACAGTAATATCTACTTATTATCAATTCGAGTTAAAATTAGGAGCCTTAAAAGTATTCAGTGAGTTGATTTTTCCTCTTGTCTACTATTCGACCGATAACTCAATCTGTCTGGATTAACTTACGAACGACACGTACCCTCTTAGTTTCTTAAAATAGTTAACACTGATAGCTCTAAAATCCAAGTTCCTTGTCTAACCTTGATGCGAAGACGCTCATTGTAAGGAAGGGACAAAACCAATTACAAATGAGAAGATAAATTCGTAACTACTAATGAAGGTATATTATGAACATTCAACTCTTGTAAACACTGATACAAAAATTTATGTCATACAATTTCATAATATCAGAATATTCTTTCATCAAGTTTTCATAAACAATTTGCCAATATTCCAGTTTGGCTTCTTCGTCTTGGATTTGAACTTTAATTTGCCTAAGTTCTGAAATATAAGACGATATATGAACGAAATTAAATTATTCATTTAATTACGTATTACGTACGTAGATACTTAGTTAAACTGAAACACATTTGGACCATTTACCGTAAAATAGGTATTAGAAACGATTAGTACTAACTTTGGCACACACCGCAGGCTACGATTTGTAACATTATACGTAGATCGACATCGTCTTCCACCCTCCCGACGTAGAAAAATCGCACCAAGTGTGGCATGAGTTCGAAAACCCGACGCATAGGAAATGTAGCAAAACGCCATTGGTGGATGCTGAATGTAACTGAAAAGCGGTCATGTAGGTACTAACCTATGTATTAACCTGTGTAAATATGAAATATGATTTTATTAAAAGCGATAACCTGCCACATACGCCCTGCTTTATACCTAACGCACCCTCTAAGTAATAAGAATTAATTATGGCAGCGTTGGCTCTATCCCATGTAGCGCCCGGATACAATCAATACCCTGGCGCCCACTAGGCCATCTAGGCCACACGGGCGCCTGGTGTCTGAGAGCGCCGCCAGGCACACAGGCTCTTTGGAGCCACTCTGAGACCCTGCTCCAGTGTGCGGTGCACACCCTGAACCTTTTTTTACCGACTATATGTTGTTGGCCAGAATGGCCATAACAACTTCACCCGGACAGAGGGCGAACACAAGTGCGCTCCAGCCAGAGGGACAGATAGCTCAAGGGCGCCACAAGGGGCACGACCTCGGCTTGGGCCACTGCCAAGAGAGTTGGCGGGGGTAAAATTACCACCGGATCGGATCACGACCTCAACTGAGAATATCTGGCAAGAAACTCAGCGGGATTGTCTGGTGCCAAGATGCGTCTAGGTACGTAGACACACCTTCTAGCGGAAGCGGGGGTACGTCGACCTCGCCGGCGAGGTCGGTGTCTGGTGGGGAGTATGTGCGTGTCAGTGCGGTGAGTGCGTCGGGGGCTATACTCCCTGCACCATAGGTAATGCCGGCCCTGAGTTATAGTACCTATAGGTGTAACCTTACCTAATGTATTGGCGTACTGGTAGGCTATATGGCGCACAAAACAGCTTACATCCGAATCTTGCCGTTGTCTTATCTTGAGATCCATTCCCATCTGAAGGTGAGTTTCACGCAGTGGAATACTTGGCGTAAGGAACCGCCTTATGTTGTCGTAGTCCCTGATTTTAACTGAAAATGGGTTTGGGTATTTAAATTCTGCTGTGTACAAATTTTTATTTGTGACCCTTAAGGTACCCTTAGGTATCTAACCTCACTATCTTGTTAAAACTTGTTCGCCGATAGTATGTATGAGGTCCTTACCTAACGCGGTCACTTAACGTGAACCATTGAACGTTATTGGGCCTCATTAATAAACATCTATCTCAAGTCTGAGAGCGATCTTGAGTACGTTTTTGACAATTCATTTTGTACTGTTTTGACATAAGAATGACATTTCGGTGACTCGGTGATAAGTCAGACTTGAGATCTATCTAAATATATATAACTCAAAGGTGACTGACTGACATAGTGATCTATCAACGCACTGCCCAAACCACTGGACGGATCGGGCTGAAATTTGGCATGCAGTTAGATGTTATGACGTAGGCATCCGCTACGAAAGGATTTTAATTAATTCTACCCCCAAGGGGATAAAATAGGGGATGGATAATCCCGAAATTTTTGTTAAGTTAAATTACAGGCGGACGAAGTCGCGGGCACAGCTAGTTTATTAATAAGGGCCTTTGAATTTCATCACAGGTAGGTTATGGGTAATACTAACAGAAAACCATAAGCACATAGAGATCTGGGCAGGCAATGGTGACACGTCTCCATGCGGTGTCTGGTATACCGTAACCGCCGACGCCGAGGGCTGCGTCAGCGCGGTCCGGTATATGGTCTTCACGACATATTAACTGAAATCGTTCTAAGTACTTAGTAACTTCAAACAAGGCAATAAGGAAGAAAACCGTACCGTAATAGCCGCATATTTTCTTCATATTGTTTCCAATGACTTACTGCATTTGTCTGATCTCAATATCTGTGTACCTACCTACGGAGCGGCGACAGCAGTCTACCTTCCGTGACCCAACTAGTGGGATATTGAACTGGTTGTAAAAAATGACCCCAATTGCCCAACAGTTGCAGTAGGTACTAAGTAAATACAAATCATTCAGCGACACTCAAATCTCAGGGAACATCAGCCTAGCAACTGTTTTGTCATGAAGCATACTGATGCTTCATGATCTTACTGAAGAAAGTCACCGGTATAAGTTACCTGCAATCGGAAATGTGGCCTTTTTATAACGGGTAACAGAGAGATCAGCGCTCCCCCTGTGCCGTCAGCTATGTGCGCGTATTCGAGTGCAAGAACTTGTAGATTCCTCAGTTCTCCGAGACTCCTCAGGAAGCAATGCCTCGATTTCGGTCTGGGTATGTACTGACCACTACCTGAAAAATATTTATTTTCTACGTTTGTAAACTAGGGTGCTCAGTCAGATGAAAAATATTTACTGACTGTAAATTAAACAATAATATCAATATGTATCTAAGCTATCTACAATAAGTCTAGTGGCCTTTTAAAAAATCTTGGGTTCTTCGGCTACACACAAAATATAGCCTACATGTAACCAGCAGAACTATGTTTACGATAAGTTTAAAAATAAAAATGTCATTGATTGATATAAAAGTTGTCAAATTCATACAGCAATGATATAATAAAATACAAGTACAATTTTTATATAAAAATAATAAAATAAATTATAGTTAACACATAAATCGGAAAAAATAACAAAACCAATAAAATAATTTGTGAAAATAACTACACATAGGCTGCGAAAATGATTAACTGTTTGCCATTACTGATAATCGGTCCAAGTTTCAAGTTGGTTTGTTTTTTGATACCGTGTGCGGCGTTACTCGGCATGATGGGAATGTACATCGGAGGGCTATTGACACACTTTTCCGATTTGGCATATTATAAGTTCAATGGGATGTTGGGATATGATGCAGTAGGAAATATAACTTCGGGATAATTGACTACAATTAGTTGTTTGTCATATTGACACCAGCCGCTCCTCGCTGTTGCCAGGCAACTAGCCTTCGATGATGTGGTTGACGTAGATGGGAATCATTTATCCACAATATCCAAATGCATGGAAATATTATGAGTACGGACGAAGAAAAATCTAAACTATCCAAACTCCTGCAAGGAATTGAAGTCCCGGAAACGAGATTAACGGAGCGATGCTCAGATTTAGTGAAGGAGTTTCACAGAAAATTCGACAATGAAGTGCAGGAGGAGGAACAGCAAGATAATATTGAAAGTGAGGCATATGAAAATCCCTATAGACCTGATCAGAAATTGTTGGAGGAGAACGAAAGGAAGCTAAGGGAACTGTTATCCAAAAGCAAGAAGTGAGTATAGTGTGAGTTTTTCTATCTTTAGATTTAAAATTAATGTTTTAAAATATTTATAAATTGTTATTCCAGGATCAAGAAACACGCCCCTGAAATCGAAGTGCTGAACATAAGTGATCCTAAAAGGCCGTGGCGCACTAATTCTAATAAAGAAAAGCTTCACCGTATAGACAGTGAACTGAAGCAACATCTCGAGAGGTGCACTCAGCTAGTTGTTCCTCTGGACGAGAACGACATGAAGGATCTCGTTAAAGAATGTCAGGAAGAAACTAGAGCAACGCCCTCCGTAGGCATCGAGCGTCTCAGGGAAACCGTGGAGTCGGCCCAGAAAAATTTACCCAATTTTCAGTATCGTAAAATTGCAAATTCAACAGCCACTGCGATCTTGACTAGCGCTCACAATATTGATGCTAAAATTACAACAGAAAATGAAACTGTGTGAATTATATCAAGTGTTCAATAATTTATTATCAGGTTGTTTTGGTTTACTCATGTGAATGTGAATATATAGATTGGATGGCTAATAAAATGGTTTTATTTTAACCCGACTGCGCGGCGCAAAGTACCATGGATGAACAATTAATTCGATTTTGAAATGTCTTACTGCTAGTCACCGATCTCGAGGTTCTATCTTAATAATTGATAAAGTATAATAATTTAAACATCTACCTACACCTAAAACAGACACATGCATAATCTACTTTACTTGCAACTACTGTTCCTAGTTTCTCTATCTTAAAAAGCCCTCACTTCTACCCTTTAAGAAGCTTTGCCTTTATAATGGCCACTGATATGCAAAGCTTTTACGCAGAAGGGAATTCCAAATAGGTAGTTTAACTGGCAAGACTATTCGGAAGTAGGTATCTACTGAAAACGGCCGTAAGGGCGCATTCAGACAGCGCTTTTTCGGCGAAAATGACGCTTGGATCACGAGCGCCGTAAATGCCTATAAAGCTTCGTCTGTCTCGTTTAAAGAGCGTTAAACACGCTTCATCTGCACCGAAATAAAAACCACCGTGTGAATGCGCCCTCATATTCATGCCGGCCACATCAACATGAAGTAAAGTAGATGAAGTAAAGTGGGTACAGGTTGGCTGACAAACCGGTAATGTAGCTGTAGTTGATAAGAATAGGATTTTCATTCGGCAAAACAAATCTCCACAGAAATAGATACTTAAGGGTATCCGCATTGAAACAGGCGAGCTGTTCAATCAGCCTTACACCCTCCAGTCGATTGCAGCATAAATTTTCAAAGGACACCAACTGTAGGCGATCCTGAAAGCTTTACAATACACCGTATCAACCATAAACGGCTTCCAAGTATGTTACAGTCGTTAAAATCAGGATTATTCAGAGCATGTAGCGCGGTTCTTTCCTAAGTTATAGACCTCTTTTTCCTTAGTATTAATCAAAGCCTTTGTAAAGAGCCTTTCCATGGATATGTTGGTGGAGACTCTAGCACTACAGGATAACCATTTCGGGATTTTTTTTTAATAATAAATTACTATACTTTATCAGCGACAAAAGCTATCAATTACTTCTTTGTGCCCGCGTAATCTTAATATATTCTGGTCTTTATGTTCAGTAAAAGTCGCGTAAACATCCTTACAACAACATAAAATTCTAGGGCTTTCGTTGATGAGATTTTAAAATCAATTAAGTACTGAAAGAAGGTAAACCTTTTTCTGGTAATTTTAATTACTGTACTAGCGGAGCTAGAAACTCTTAGAAAAGCCATAAAACAAATCAAAATATATTATGATTTTTTGAACGCACGGAAACTTACCTCAGTATATTCAGAAGAAGGCGAAAAAATGACATCCTTTTAAAGTGATCCAGGCGATCAATCTTGATGAGTTGATCAGAAATTATCAATCGATCCATTTGAGCTTCAGTATTCTCTAGTTTCTATCATAAAAAACATACTTAATTATCTTTATTTTATGAACTAATTATGAGCCCCATCATGAGATCATGGCCCGCAATTATCATAGTAAGTATTATTTCTTCTTTTAAAAACCTGTTAATGGTTAGCTACCTTACTGCTGTAGTCACTTTGCCAATATCAGAACTGGTGATGGCAGGAAATTATGAAGGAACAGGAAAGGAAGACGAGGAGGGGATAGAAGTAGTTAACCATAGTTTGAGATAGGTTGTATTCTTTCTTGGATTATGAAAGATACGATCACTATCATTACATATAGCATGTCATACCCCACTGCTGACTATACCCTCCTTTGTTCGTGGTAACCATCTCTAGCTATCCTGTTGATCTGGATGAGATGACCAATTCCGGTCAAGGGAGACTTCGAGCAATTCCCTTACCCTATCTTGCTGCTGATATGAAAGCCTAGGTTTTACTCTGCCCACTCAAAGGAAACACATAAATAGGTAAGTAGGTCGTAGTACCTTAAGAGTTTCTTCAAATGATCTATGAAATTCTTTTTGATATGTAGTAGAAGGTAGTTTCAACGCAGTGTTGGCCTTCCAGTGATAGCTGCCGAGGGGCGTGGGCATCCTCAAGTTAGGGTACTGGTAGGTGAACAGCACTTGTTCACAGTGGAGGCCGCCCACAAAGTACCGCTGCACATCATGAATGTCCCAGTAGCGGGTGTCTGTACTCCTGGTAACGAATGTAGGCAATATATCTATCTTCCATGACGACGGCTTGGCGCAGTGGTTCAGCCGCTCGGCTCACTGCATATGTTGGTTGCGTGTGCGATTCCCGCCGGGGTAAATTTCAGAAATGGCCTTTTCGTAATTTGCCCCGGTCTGGGTGTCACTGGGATCGCTCCATTGTAAGGTACTCATATTACAAGCGTTGTTTAGTTTGGGACCATACAGTTGGTGAGTTCGTGTGGCGATATTTATTCATTTCTTATCTTGCTGTTGCATCTATAGCTTGCCATCACTAATGTATGAATAATTATTGTTCTCTAGTCAATTCCAGTCACAAACACAATTTAGACGGAGTTCAACAGCTGTATTCTGCCGTCATCTTAATACGATGCCGCTGGCCACTGCCCTGCTGATCGGCTTTTTAATTTGAAATCGCCTACAATCGCCAAGCCTACAGGCCGTCTATCGATAGAGGAAGGGTGCAATGCGTAGCTTCAGCGCCACGGCTGGCCACTGCGCTGTCCCAGTTAAAACAAAATCAGGGCTTTTAGTAGTGTTTGTGATTGTACCTACGTAATACTCACAGAAGTACGTTCTCCTCGGGTAATATACCGTCTGAGCTATCCACGTAATGAAGCCAGATGAAGGGGTTCTGGACCCAGTCTCCGAGCGAGAGGGGCCCGGCGCTGGGGCGGTAGTCCCGAGGCCAAAGCAACCACCTCACATCATGCAGGTGTCCAATAATTTTGACACATTTGCAATCAACTGAACAGTGTGGATAATGGACACCATTAGTACGGTCTAACCACGAGATGAGAAATTAAATTCACACTCATAAAATCTTCATTAAATAAACTTACATTCAGATTCGGTTGTATCCATTTCTGTTATTGTATATTATATTGATATTTTCATAAAATTTTAATTAGTAGCATCAATTGGTGTAAATGTAACATAAATAACAGTAATTTGATTATTAAATGTAAATACTAAAACATATAATTGATTACAAAATAGTAGAGAACTTTATTTATTTATGAAATGAAAATAATGACATTTTGCATGTTGTCTTGTTTGTGGTTTCCGAAATCATAGATTTGATTTATTTACAAAGGTGCTTGCTATGGTGTCTCCAAGGCACGGAAGTCATAAGTAACCCACAGACTTCAAAATATTACGTTAAGTAACCACAGTAAGTAACGATAATTGGTTCATGTTTCACGGTGCCTCGTAGTACTTAATAATTAAATGGGTGCCTGCCTCTGACTAATGAGAATAATAGTTAAGCTAGTCAGAGTCGAGGTCTGAGCATCTAGTTTAATGCCCAAGCTATCCACCTAGGACATAGGCCTATAGGGATAGGGATAGGGATAAATACGAAGATCTAAGAAATAAATTAAATAAAATCGCGCTTAATTCCTTGGAATTTCGTTATATTTTAAAAATATACAAAGAATTAATAGTATAATTAATTAATTTGTTCTGTACAATTTAAACATACATATTTAATTTAAGGATACTAATAAATGCGTTTACACAAAATCGGTTACTAAACAATATTCAAATACACAGTTAGGTAGTCTGTTCAAAATATGACATTACAACCCGTATCTGAAGTTTAGTTGATGTTAACAATTTCAATTTGGAATTAGGATAAAGCGACCAACTTTCTGAAATTAGCTAGGACCATGTAAGAACTTTATATACAATAGCTTTTGGCCGCGACAACCACTTTTGTGTTATGAAGCTCGACTCAATAGCCATAGAGAGATGATATTATTATATTTGTGCCTTTTCAGTTAATCATATTACGCTATAGTCTTTAGAGTCATGATCGAACAAACAGATATACAGACATAATTAGCTAAAACATCGTAGGTATTTCGATTCAGATTATGTTAGAGCACATTACATAGGTATACATAGGTAGGTATGCTTCCCAACTTCTTACTGTTCAAAAATCTTGATTCTCTTCACCTTTGACATATTTTAGTGTGAATTTTAAAATTGTAGTGTATACATATTTTTGACCTTAACTGTAGCATAATAATTAATAATTCCATGACATCAATAATACAATTTATGCACCTAACGTTAGTTTAGGTTGTGTATGTAGGTAATTTTTTTTAATCAAACTGTAAGTAGATATCCAATTAAATTACGAGTCAAGAAGCCCAAAAAATTAATTGGGTCATTACAATTATTTTCGTTTAGGTCTAGGCCACAGATATAGATTTACATAGATAACGCAAATGCATGTACCTCGCGTGTACGAAACCCCGACCAAGCGTCAAGGTTGGTCGCCGCTAAATTACAGTCCGCGCGACTACATATATAGTGAGATAATATATAATCACTCGAGAGAATCGTAGCGGGCGGAGGGGCATCGGTGGCATCGGAGTCTTTGAATCGGTTTGGACTAAATTTCGACTGTGACGTCACAGTAGGTGTTAAAATTTCGGCACGCTTGGTTTCAATAGAAATCGTAATACTTACTTGCGTTATCTTTGTAAATCTATATCTGTGGTCTAGACAATCGCTTCCATATTTCTATGGCTTGTATAAAGTAAATCGATTTCAAGTCTGAGAGTGACCTTGGAAATGTCATACCAGTACAGAATGACATGCCAAAAGCGTACTCAAGATCGCTCTCAGATTTGATATCGATTTATTAATACAGGTTAAGAGTGCTGTCGGGTATTACATAACAAGTCAATGGATGTCGGTATAAAAAGAAAATTGTAAATAATATTGCCACTGGCAACTTAATATTTATACTAAACCCAAATAAAGTAGGAAAGTACCTCTGATTCAACACCTGCCTAGAGAATCAAAGTAAAGTACCTACTTATTTCATTATCGAAATATACACGTTAGATACATGTTACAGATAGGTATAGTGAGTGAGATTTAAAACAGTCAAAAAGAAATGGTGAGCAACTTCCGGTCGCCGAGAATGGTAAACATCTCTAGCGGGAGGGTATAAATGTATTTCGGTATAACATGGCTGTAAACTTAGTTTCGATTTAACAACGTTTATCGATGATATTTTGTTATACTTTAGTAAGTTACCGCCTTATTACTTACAATACCTCATTGTGGATCTGTAACTCTATTTAAACGTGACTATACTATGGGTTTTACGCTCCCTTGTCGATAGCGCATACGTAAAATATTAATATAGGTACCTTATGGCATTGCACAGCGCCCGTATCGGGTTATAACGGGTTTTTAGACATAAGAATATCTATATCATATTATTTTTTTGCGTAGAGAACGTCAAACTCATCGTAAAGCTACACATATTATATAGTTGTATTGTTTTAAAAATATCAATCAGATGGATTTCCTCCATGCTTCCCGCAAAATACCCCTGCCGTTGTTCTGTTTATTTAATTCAGATTAATTATAAGATTGTTTTTATCTTGTATGGGCCTGTATTCATAAATCGATCTTAAGTCTGAGAGCGATCATGAGTACGCTTTTGTAGTGTCATTTTGTGCTGGCATGACCGAATTTCGTGAAATTTCCAAGACCGCTCACAGAGTTGAGATCACTTTATTGATACGGGTCGCAATTCGTTATAGCCGCAAGTATACACCTCACTACAGCCGTGCCATCCAGTGTACCACAGTGTAGCAGATATTTTACTGGCAATAACAATATAACAGAGCTTACCATAATAATTTGCGCGGAAGATTTTACAAGCGGTTATTTTGGACGCAAGTTTATTGTCAGAAATGGACTTTTATAATTCAGTCTTAGCAATCCGAACATGTAGATGGATGGATTTGTGTCAAAGTTAGAATAAGTAGCAACATTCGGCAACCAACATTCTGTCCAGATCTACCTACTTACTACTGTCAAAACCAATGTCGCAAGCATTTAAATAAATTTTGATTTTTATTTGTATCCTTTTCAGGCTTTATGTTATGTAAATCAATTTTCGAAATTATTTACTTACTACTGCTAGAAAATGCGGAATCCTCTCGGAAGGGAATGCAAAACTTTATGCACGTCTTGTTTAGTAGCTAGATGGATCTTAGCAATTATATTACTGTTACTTTTATATCTCTAGTACATTCAACAGCAAATGCTTTTGGGGTCGTTTTTTTTAGAGTTACTGCCAATGACGAATCGACGAATCATCGAATTCACGTCAAAAGCAAAGGCGAGTCGTCCGAGTTACCGCGAGCAAAGACAGAGTAAGTTATAGATCAAGACTATATTGTGAATTATAAGAATGTTATGCACTTAAAGCTGCATTTTGACATAACTACTACTGCATTGTAATATGTAGGTAGGTATTAATAAGGCCTCGTAAAACTAATATACCATTACACTGTCCCCGCTCGACAGACCCGGCGAGATGTTGTTAATGAAGAATTAAAATAAAATGTTCGTACTAAAAATGTATGATAATAACTACCATTAAATCATTAAACCTAGTCAGGTATTTCAAACTTAATTTATTCGCTAATTAGCTACACTAGGCTCAAGTACGATTACTGTAGTGCACCGTTAGTAAAACAATGGTGGAAATAACAATTAAGAACATAGATACAACTTTGTCGGTATATTTTATGTCATAATCATATAGCTTAAAAGCATAATTTCGTATAAATAGTCGCAATTATTTTTCGCCGCCGCTGTAAATATAGTACGATCGTTAGGTACCAGAAAAAAAACCAGTCACGACGTAATCACAGCCTAATAAATAATAACGCTTACTGCTGGTACAGTGAGATCAGACACATTGGAGTTCTGTATATTTTTCATTTTGTCCCATTTCACCGTCATC
The DNA here is from genome assembly GCA_918843915.1 of Notodonta ziczac. Lineage (NCBI taxonomy): Eukaryota > Metazoa > Arthropoda > Insecta > Lepidoptera > Notodontidae > Notodonta > Notodonta ziczac. The sequence goes on along the minus strand of OU974038.1, from coordinate 7,263,578 downwards.
CACTTGGAGACAATTACCATTACCTACGTGAAGGGTTTTTACGGAGGGATTATTTGGTAGGTACTGCATACCGCATACATGTCCAAGTAGGTGCCTACCTGTCTTAAGAATACCTATTAGTAAATAATGTTTTACTTTCTATCTGCCACGAGGTCTCTTCTGTGTCTTTCACATAATATTATTGTATAGCAGTCATTCCCCACACGCCTCACGAGCGTGTTAGTATATCGCTCCACCTTGTGAGGAGGGCACGTCCAACGCTATGTATTTCCTTTCGTGGTCACCATCCTGAAAGCTTTCTGCCCAGCGGCCTTCGGGTCTGTGCCACGCCCATTGCCACTTCAACTTTACCAAACAACGAGCCGAGTCGCTCAAAAATTTAATTAAGTTGTTAATTTATAATAACAATTATTAACTAATATGTTACTAAGCTCAGTCGCACTCCGATCCTTCACAAGTTACTAATGAAATTTGGACAGACAAATGACGGGTGTATGACACACAACGATTTCATATAGATCACAATCGCAATCCTCTTTGTAAACTATGAAAACGTCACGTGCTTGCTGCCCTGAGTCTCATAATAACACGCAATAATTTATCTAAGAAGGAACATAACATAAAATTGACAAAACTCCAACTCGTGCAATAAATACATTTTGCGAATTCACTGGCAACGGGGCGAGCTCACTCCGCCAGTGAAGACACGCTCACAACATTCTTCTAATGAGTAATTTATTTGGCTACTAGAAGATGACTTCCTTTGCAAACAATCAAAATAGTAGGCACCTCTCCCGTTACGAGTGAATTACCAAAAACCAACCTACATACCTTAGTTATTACCTTTTCAAAATAGCACCGCCATTCAGATTACTATAAATTTCTAGACTGACTTCAAAATTATAACAAGTATATCGAAATTGGTCGCGTTCACATCACCGGGTAAACTACATTGCGTGAGGCACGCTTGTGCCTCGGCGAGTCCGTAAGCCTTTTCCATCACTCCAGAGAGCACAATTTTATTATAGGATAATCGCCTATTGGAATTTTCTAATCGCTGTGCATATTAGCGCTACGGGACGCGTCCGCGGCTAGTCGCAGCTAACAACTGATCGTGCACCGACGTAATATCATATATCAAAGTGGGTACTAGTTTTTGCTATCGCACAACTGATATTTTACTTCCACATCGAGCATATGTCGCACTTATAAAGGAAAGTCAACGGGCCCGAGCGGTCGTCCCTCGATCAGACGGTGGGCTGCGCGGCGGGCGCGTGCGCGTGCGTGAGGTGCGTGGACTCGCTGCGGCGAGGCGGCGCGGGCGGCGGCCGCTTCTTGATGGGCTTGGGCTCCTCGCGCCGCGGCGCCTGCTCGCGCCCGAACACGTTCTCATAGAACGGGTCCTCCACCCCGCCGCCGTAGTGCTCCTGCACCCACATCGACACGCTCGTCTCCTTGTAGTCCTCCTCCAGGGGGTACTCCCGAAACCCGAGCACCTCGTGCGGCGTCGTCGCCGGCTCCAACTTACATTTCTGTGCCACCTGCCACTTTTTTCTCATCACCCTCTGCAAATCTCTGAGAAACTCTTTCGGCGGGTTGCTGTTCGAGTCTGCCAGTTTTTTCGGAGACGACAACCGCGTACTTTCGTTGCGTTTCGGTGGCGGCGGCTTGCGCGGGGACGCCGGCGGTTGCTCTTTAAGATTGAACGATATTTTCTTATTCTTTTTATTGCTATCGGTACACGTTGGCAGATCGTCAGCGAAGTTGACCTTCTTTATTGAACCCGTCCGCTCTTTGGGAGGTTCCGTGATTGTTAATTTCTTCTGAACGGTGGGGCTTCCATTACTCAATTTCTTGGTTTGCAATTCGACGAGGCAGGCGCCGTACGCTACGTTTTGCTGCCCGTGGATGCTCTTATCAGAGTGGAGAGAGGACGATCGTGACGCCTCGGAATGAACGCTGTCTAGGGAGGGCTGTCGCGGGAAGGAGCGGCTCGGCTCAGCGCTCCGGGCGCTGATTCTGGACTGACCCGCGCGAGCGGCCTGCTCGATCTGTTGAGTCGTGAGTTGGTTTACTATATCATGAACTCGGCCGGGGGCCGTGTGTGCTTCTATAGTGTGTTCCGGTGGCGGCGGCGGGAGACTCAGCTGTGAGCCAGTGAGGTCCTCTAAAGGTTCGAGCGGTGGCGGTGGCGGTGGCAACGAGTCCAGACTTAAAGTGGAACTGAACATGGCGTCGGGTATATCTTCGCTTGGAGGCGGGGGCAGGGGCAATTCCTCCGCGTTGGTCACAATCTGTGGCCTTTGCACTTTATCGTAGATGGTAGTATATCCGTAGAGCGCGGAGCCGCTGTCAGCGCTGTTACGATACACGTTGTCTCGGGGGATGCTTTCGTAGTGCCCGTACGTGGGTGATGGTGGCTCGTGGCGGACGGGGCTGCTGGTGGCGCTGAGGCGAGGGTTATTCGTACTGCTGTAAACAGCAGTATCGCCCGAATCTGTGGAAAAATAGTCAAAGTTTACTATTATGTTTTTTCATGACTTTATATTTAGGTATACAACAATCCTTACTAATATTATAAAAGCGAAAGTAACTCTATCTGTCTGTCTGTTGCGCTTTCACGCTAAAACTGTTGAACCGATTTATGTGAAATTTGGTACACTGAGAGTCTAGAGCCTGAGAAAGGACATGGCTACTTTTTAATGCGTAAAAAGAGTTGTATAGAAGTATCGTAATCTTTAGAGCTAGAAACGTGAAACTTATATTTTACGCTGCTGATTCGTTTTTAACCTTTTATAAACAAATATGACATTCAAAGTTTCGAAAAGTTTTACCCTTAAGGGTGTAAAATAATTAGCCTAAATAATTAAAAATGCGACCCAAAGTCCCGGGCACAACTAGTTTATTATAATTAATAGACGGATTGTACAGACGGGGTACTCGTATGAATTATGAGTCCCATAAGAAGGTCAAGTTCCGGGAATAGAACATACCAATGGTATGATGTCGTTTGAGCGTGGAGTCGTCGGGGCGGGAAGCCCGCGGGCGGCGCGTCAGCGTGCCCGAGTCCCCGCCCCCCTCGTCCTCTGGCCCGCATTCCCCTCCTTTCTCCACCATCTCCTTCAGTTGGCGCGTCATCCAAGTCAATGGAATATTAGGCTTCATGGACGGCTTTCGTTTTATTGTACCTGAAATTACACGATACACATGAAGGAACATATTATATCTAATGACGAAAGCACTCAATATTTCCTTCACAAACTATTCTTAACTTTTGCTCGTTAATAGGAAGTACATACTTTCGGGAGTTTTGTGTCGGTATCTGATGAGTATTTTCACCTACTTACCCATAGGGAACTCGCAGTCGAATGCGCTTTCGGAAGCGGTCCCACCGTCGGAGAGACATCCGCTCGAGCTGGACGACGAGGCGCGCGAGTGTCTGCACAAGACAATATTTTAATCATGTTTTGGACGAGTAAAACAACATTTAAATACAAACAAATTCACTGACATAAAACAAAGTAAAAGAGGACATAAAATATACATTCGCATTTTTATAGTAGCTGGACATAGAACGCACGCAAGTATTCATTTGAAGACAGCTCATTTTCTTGGTTGAAAGGGTAGCAGTTGAAAGCTGGAAGCGCATTGCTTAAATTATAATCATTATTAATAATAGTAGGTACTGAAAAAAAAAACAGATTTCACATGGAGTACATCAACAGCACTATAGTAGAAGGTTCAGAAGATTAGAAGCACTTACCTTCCACAGCTGATGTCAGAGTTGACGACGCTTGCGTTGCTGGACGTGGATTGCGCGGGGCTGCTGATGCCGGCAGCCACGCTGCCGTTAGTCTTGGTCGGGATTGATGTGATCTGTTCAGATTTGTATAGAGCTCAATAGATCTCGGGAACTAAACTGAAGCACGTTAACAAGCTTCAGAATGTCGGATGTTTAGTATATATGTGATCAATTTAAAATAATCAAATAAAATCTTGCTAAAGATGAATCTGCTATAATGCAAGTCTGCTAATTAAATAGCGCCTCTTGCAAATAAAACAATTGCTTTTGGTACTCGGCCAGTTTTGGTAGTCTTCTACCGCAAACCCGTTTAATACTAAATTAATTTAAAAACCTAAAAAAATAATCTGTTAGCATTCCATTGCCAACAACATGCCGCCTAGCAAGTATTTAACGGACTACCGAGTTTTGGCAAGCAGATAAATTAATGCCCAGTGGTTTACCAATAGTATGATATATTATGATATCAGCAGAAATGGGGTCCAGGATTGCTTTTGGAATAATAAATAGACTATAGTGAACTTACCGAGCAAGACCGGGCATGAGCCAGGTGGTCTAAATCCTCTTGGGTCAGCTCCTCCACCAGTGAACGATGGTTTTCCAACAGTTGTCTCCCGTGCTGCAAGGGTCACATGTTAATAATATTATATAATTGTTATAATCATGAAAATAAGCAGTTTTCGTATAAACAAACACAGCCAACATTGAACGAAACTGAACAGATAGTGAACATGTTTAAATAAATATTTAACCAAGTTTGTATGCAATGCCGGTAAAAGTTTGTCTTCGATAGGTTACCAAATCTGTTCAGTGACTCCGCTGCTGAGCGTACAATTGAAACCTGTTCTTTATCTACCTTTGCTATCCGCATAGCGGCAACCCATCTCTCCAGGGTGCGCTGGTCGTCCGCGCACAGGAATTTGATAAACTTTACGCTCTTTGGTTGTTGCAGTCTCGGGTGTTTGATGGCGAAGCAGTAGTCTGTCGGTGATTTATACTTCTTCTTCCAATTCAGTCCTAAGTAAACTTCATTGGTATCGAACGTCGCCAGGCACACTAGCTCCTTCAACGTTTTCACTTTGTCCTTGGGTGAGTAGTACAATCCTAAATAAGTACAAACGAAATCGGATTTAAATAAAGTTCGGCGTCAAATGTCACGTTAAAAGAAATTCGCATTTGCTTATTCGCTTTGCTAAAATGAGAGAGTGTGGCCACACAGCTTAGCGATTCAGGTTCAGTTACTAACCGGACGGACGCAAAACGCAGTAGATCTTCTTCCACCCCTTCTTGGCGTCGTTCTTTAGATACAGGGGGCCTTCCATGGGGGGCGCCGGGTGACCCGACACGGACGGCATGGCGCTCGTACTCCCTCCGCTCTGGCCGAAGAACTCATCTATGATCACTTGTCTAGAATGCTCATCGTGTTCGCAAGACCAGCCTTAAAACATACCAAGAATAATGCAGGTAACCCAAATATACATTACACATTTTGATAAGTAAGTAACAATAATTACAACATACTCCAACAAAAAATACTACTTAACTAGCTTAGGAACCGTTAATAAATCAATTACCTCTATCATCTTCAGTCAATAGGAACTTTTCGGGAGTTTGGAACAACGATATCTTGTCTGGTCGCTCGGCAAACAGAATTTTATTTTTGGACTCCCTCGTCCATAGCATTAAATTGTCGACTAACATTTCATGGTCTTCGTACACTCGTTCTGGGAAAAGACAATATTAATTATGTCAATTGTAAGCTTCAGATAATCTAGAATATAATGGAGAAACAAGCAAAATAGGAAATTAAGATCAGGAAGGCGAGATTATCGCGGCAGGAAAACACATTTTTGAATCTACGTTACCCATATGAAGGTCAGGCAAGTGTTCCACGACCGCCCACTTTGGTTCCATAGTGACATGGTTCTTCTCTGCCAGGAGCCTCGCTACGTATCCGCAGGACATTTTTTCGTCCACCAGCAAACTCTTGGAAGACCCATCCATGGAGAATGCCTTTATGAACAGTTTCTTAATGTTGGCTTCACGCATACGCTCCAGCGCTAATTTTATTTTGTCAGCCTTCTGCTGGAAACTTGCGTCCTAGAATTTTACGGGCGAATTATTACTTTAAAACCTTTTTTAAGAATTAGATTCTAATATAAGCAGGATTATTTTAATATTCACCTTTTGAGTTTGATGAAGGTTTAGTTTGAGAGATTTACATTTAGAGCTGGCACTACTGGAGGCAGACGATTCGCTGGATAACATGGACACCTGAGAAAAGAGTAATCAGTTTATATCATCCAATTAAAAGTTATCTCCACGAGGCTATTTGTTCATTATAGTTTAGCCTTCATATTGTACGAGTAGGTACTTTTCCATTGAATATGGGTACCTACTGAGTAGGTATAGACTGAGATTTCCTATGTTTATTTATGTTGTGTTGGTGACTCACGGTATCACTGAAGGCCGAGTCATTGTCGGGGGAGTCGGTGCGGGCAATGCTGGAGGCCCCGTCGCTGCACTCCTTGTCTTGCCTCTGAGAAGCATCGCTGGTGCCGTCAGCCCTTGTTTTAGACGCTGACGACAATGCTGTGAAAATAAGACATCTGTTAGAAACATAGATATCATGAAATATAGCGAATGGAGATAGAAATGAATCAATGCACGTCCTAGGCTGTATTTTGTTTTTCGCGATTTCAAACCTTGGGATTATTTTTTAGTAGGAGGATGACGAAACCCATTGTGTCGACATGGGAAATGTTATATTGCCTATTGGTGTTATATAAACAGGATATCCAGTCCCAATGTAATGCCATTGGGTACAATGGTACTACAGTGAAGTTACACGAACTGTTTTGTGAATTATAAGCTAATCGCCGGGCGGTTAATTGGAGGAACACGATTCAAATTATGAATTGTTATTTTTAACGCACTATAAAAAGAATGACGTCTCCAACAGCTAGATGGCAATTCAACATCTGAGCAGCGTTGCCGTATTAGATTGCATGTTAGTTATTCAAAGCTATACTCACCCGACGAAACCCTGGATATCTCATCATCATATTCCGAGTCGAGTGCGCATAGCTCGCCCAGGATGGCGTCCAAGTCGGCGTCCTGGGTCTCCTCGAGGTTGGCCATCGAGAACCTGTACGTGTCGATGCGTGGCGCCACGATCTCCAGGGGCCTCAGGCCTGACGATGCGTCACTCGAAGAGTTCAACCCCTGAAATATGTAAATACATTAAATGTCACCAGGTGCAACAAAGCCGGCAAAAAAGTGTACGACCCGCACGATGTTCAGCTGTTACCGTACTCGCTTGCAATATCAATGGCATTGCTGGCACGTTTCCGACCTGAAGGTGACTGGGATAGAAGGAGGAGAAGGCAGGGTTTGGACTTCCGGCTCTCTCTCTCGTCGTACGAATCGCAGCTATTATAGTTATCTACTTTACGCCGATCTTTTGTGACAGGTTTGTCCTACCTAGGTGTAGCCAGACCGTATATGAGCTGAAGTCAGTGGGGCAGCCAACAAGGTAGCTGTAGAGCATGTCTCTGTCTGATGGGTGGAGGGGCGTCAAATAGAGACACGTAGAGTAAAATGGGGGACACCTATGTATTGCAAGTATCGCACCTTATTTATATTACCGGCGATATTTAGATTTACCGGCCCCTAATAAGTCGGTAACTAATCCCTGGCCATAATCGTGGTAACAGAACGCCATGAATTTAAATGAAGGTCCCTATATGTTCAGGTATTAATTATCTATGCACATACAAGTCGACATCCCAAAACATAGTTGGGAATGCATTGTATGCAAACAATAAACTTGGTAAGTTTGTATGTAAGTATAGGTACTTATGTCCTATTGTGTATGTACGTATTATGTAGATGTAGATACTTAGGTATTCCTTATAAGTATCTTTATACTTAAGGTGAAGGCGCCTGTCTAGCCCGCGAAATTCAAAAGTTTCGAGTATTTTTATGGTTTATCCAAAATCTGAAAACATTTAACACAACATTTTGTGATTTGCGACAAACACAGTATGCAGTGCGTTTATTAATACATTCATTTTACTCTAAATATTATCACGGTGGATATGATACTAGTTAATCACTAAATATACAAAAATTGCCAGATTATCTGGATAGCTGTCGTTCTTGAAATGTTTTAGAGTAAGTTGGATATATTAATAAATGTACTGCACACGGTCTTTGTCACGAATTACAAAATGTGCCTTTTATTATTGTCATATTTTTAAGAATATCTAAAAAACCACAAAAAAAATTAACTTCGCGGGCTAGATGGGCGCTTTAGCCTTAATATTAAATGGATGCACCATAGTGACAGAGGCAGTATTGTCTGTTATCATAATCTCTATTGGATTATTACCTATGAACGTTAGTTATAATAATGAACAGCAAGCACCTCATTGCCTAAGTAGTAGCTAAGCGTGCCAACCTACTCTGTTTGCTTTATCGGTAAGCTGTCGAGTTGTTTGAAAGAGATCGACTAGGTACACACAATGTTATCGTTAAGCGAACGTTCACCCACCGTCGATGACATGTCCAAACTTTTTTCAAAGCTTTTGTTTTCAGTCGGGGAGTTGTTAACGCTTCTGGATTTGCCACTGGCCAATCGAAAACTTCTGTTAAGAGACGACAGGAATCCTCCACGCTGCCACTTAGTTGATTCGTTTAGTTGCACATCCATCATTTCGTTTACATCGCAATGTGCAATGACTCACAATCCGCACTTCACACTACCTATTAGTAAAGCGTGCCAAACGGCCGGCGCCGCGCCGCGCACTGCTCTCCACTAATGCACTACCGCAGGGTTTTGTCAGGGGCATAAAACTATCACACGACTAAGATGACTAACTTTGTATTTGTCGAAGGTTATTATGTTCGATTTAAGTATAATACCTACCTATTGCACGAGCTGGTTATATTTCTAGTGAGAACGGAGCCTACGCGGGCTTGCACTACAAACACAATGCGCACCACGTCTAGATAGCTAGATTTACCGCGCAGACCGGTGACCTCGCCCATTCACTGGCGAATAGATACGAACTTTTCGCGCCCGATAACATTAAACTTTGCAAAATAACAGAACAAAGAGCAGGGTCGACGCTAGCTGACGGGCGCGTACGAGGCACGCGGGCACGACCACGACTAGCCCGAATAGAGCGAAGCAAAGTGAAGTGAGGAGTGTTACAAAATGAGCCACGAGTGCGGGCCCGGGGCGGCGGCGGCAGGTCGCCACTCGCAGCAGTGCAGGGGGGAGGCGAGTAGACGAGCAACCGTGTTTTGTGACTTGCGCACGTGTGCACGACCCGCTACGCTACGTTGTTTGGTTTCAGAATGACGACACGGGGCGCCGCGGTAGTGTGCGTGCGGGTCCCCTCGGCCGGAGCCCCCGCTGCACTGGAGCGAGCCGCGGCGCCGCACGCACCCACGCCCCGCGCCTCGCCGACCCGAGATATCACCCCGCATCTATTTTACACTAATCATTAATTCTCTAATTCTAATGTGGCAGCGCCTTTTGAACGAGGATATGCAATAGGGGACGTTAAGTAAATTGGAAACAGAATTTCCTGTAACATTCATAGCATTCAACCAAAGTAGTTCCCAACTTAAGATTTACTCACTAGAGTAGTAAGCTACTTAAGTAGGTACTTCCCACATAATAAGGAGCTTCTTAGATGCGTACATTTAACTAACTCCTAGCTTACCCAGGCCAGTTACTAAATCTGAAGCTTAGATTGATAAAATAGTTGTCGCCTACCTATCTTGTAGATTTTTCACAAAAGTATTTGCTCATGTTTATGGTGTTTGTGTATGTTGAATACATAATGAGTTCTCACTTAGGTAGGTACCAACTTAGTTGGTGTGTAAGATATGAACTATGTTGGTGTGTAGTAGAAGTAGGTAACACAAAAATAGGTAGATTACCGTTCTTGATAAAAACAGCGGTGGTAATTGAAACAAGCCCTTGGTAGTAACGACGTAACATGCTAAGGTACTTGCCTGTTATTTAGCACTCCGTGGTGATGGAGCTGCATGTTATGATCGGGGGAATCAAATGACCTACTTCTGAAACGTGTTCTAGTTCGGGACTTTTGTTTTACAACCGCACCCTAATTTCTGTACGTCATACAAAAAAATAAAATTGACTCGGAATAATCAAAACCGTAGGAAACAGATTGGTCCGTCAAAAACAAAGTGTAGTGTAGTAGTATTTAAATTTATTTAAACTTGCTAATTACCATATTGCTACTGTGTAGCTATAAATTGCTACGTAGCAAACAAATTATTATGTAACTACTTACCAGATCCTACTAATATTATAAATGCGAAAGTTTGTGAGTGTGGATGTTTGTTACTCTTTCATGCAAAAACTACTGAACGGATTTGGATGAAATTTGGAACACAGATAGTTCCCGGTTATGAACTTATTAACACATATGATACTTTTTATCCCGATAATCCCGAATTTTTTGTTTAGTTAAATACTACGCGGACGTAGTCGGTGGGCACAGCTAGTACAATTATAGGCATGTGTATTTTAAAATTATATCTTGCGGGCCCAATAATAAGTTTTCTGAATTGTACAGGACTCCGCCAGAAAGTGTACGAAAAAGGTGGGCAAAAAATGGGAAACAGGTGGTGCGCGGAACACCTGCTCATGCGCACAGTCTACACGACAGATGTGCGGCATCAACATCTTATTGATCTCACAGTCGGAGGCACATTGTATTATGTTTGGTCGGATGGGGTCTCGTTCTTCCGAGTGGAGTAATAAGCCATACATACATACTCGTATACCTACTTAATATGTATAATGTATTATTTAAATGATTTCAATAACATTCCACCCACAAGACTCAGTTTCAAGTATTCAATAGCTATAGCAAATGCAATGATTTGTGATATAATATAAATAAAATACATTAATAAGTAATACAATATGTAAATAAAACAATTCGATACATTCATAGGATCCCTGGATTAAAATTTTAAAGTTGGAAGAACGCAGCGAAAACCTAAAGTTCCTGTACGTAATCCAAAGGTCCTGTAAATATGTTTGGATCAATATTGATCAGTCAGTTGTCATACTCAATGGCGTCTATAATAAACATATTATGAACTTCACTAAGTTCGTTAAATATAAAAAAGGGTATAAAACTATCAAGTGGATATAAAGAGGGACATTGATGTTTATCAAAGTTAGATGCAGCCAAGAAAGTAGGATGGCCTAAAATTATTTAAATTTATTTGATATTGTGAATATTCCATCGTTACAAAATGGACCTTCATTAGGCCCTCCTAACACTGGTTAGTAGTTTTACGTAAATAATCTGCCAGAGCCATTAACTAATTTGGATTGACACCAGAAAATTGGTTCCGGTTATACCTATATCCGGTTGAACTAAAAACCAATACGCTGAGCAAGGCCAAAAATGCTCTATAGATCCGATTCACTCTAATGCAAAGGAACATGCATGCATAACGTTTCCGCATCTGTCAAAATGTAAAGCGACTCTACCATGACAGAAAAATACTTTTTCATTACTCATACTCGGAAAGTAGGTCTGAAGTTGCCTGAGGAGCGGGTTGAAAGTAATACTTTTCCTCCCTAGGGAGAATCGCTTTAAACTGACAGCTGTCAAATTATTTTTTAAAAACTAGTTCCATTTTCACATTTCTATGGAACCATGTTGCAACTTTTTCTACAGTCACTCAATTACAGCGCGACGTAAAATTGAAATATCATAGATTATATAGATTAATAGATTATAGATTATAGATTATATAGATTAATAGATTAAAGAAATAAAATTGGAGTGTCTGTTTGTAATATTAAAATAACACCTTTTCACTAATGAATATGAAAGTACATAAGACACCGATAGCAAAATCGCGATTTAAATTTTTTTTGTCTGTCTGTCTGTCTATCTGTCTGCTGTCTGTCTGTCTGTCTGTGTGTTTGTTCCGGGTAATCTCCGAAACGGCTGGACCGATTTTGACGAGACTTTCACTGGCAAATAGCTGATGTTTTAAGGAGTAACTTAGGCTACTTTAATTTTAGGAAAACAATTAGGGTTCCGCGTAAAAAATAAAAACCCTTGAAATCAAAGAGTATCTCCGAAACGGCTGGACCGATTTTGACGGGACTTTCACTGGTAGATAGCTAATGTTATAAGCAGTAAATTAGGCTACATTTATTTTAGAAAAACATTTTTTTTTTAAAGGAGTCCTGTCAAGCGGGCTCAGAACGCGGGAGCGGACTTTTTTGTTAAGTTAAATTCCACGCGGACGAAGTCGCGGGCTCAGCTAGTTTTAAATATATATATTAAACGACTTTATTATAATTTAGTTTCAACAATTTCTTTAAAATAACTTAGATTTGGGCAAAATATTTAAAGATGAAAATGAAAAATTATGGCTAAATAATTAAGTTGGCCGGCCAACGAAAAAAAAAAAAATAGGCGGCAATCACATCTTTTTTTTCGCGTTGTAGAGTATTTGTTCATACTTTCTTGTATTATTTATTTAGCCAATTCCTGTTTTCATTTTTACTTACTAGTTTATTTTTACAGTGTTTACCTCGGGTGAAAGACTTATTTTGTCCCTTGTGTAACAATGTACTATTAATACAATTTTAACGAGCTGAAATGCGTTTTTTGCTTAATTCTTTGCAATTAAAAGCTATATCGCGTTCTAACGTCTGATATCAAAGGTTTTGTATGAAAATGTTGTCAATGACTGCTCTATACTCTTTTCAATCTCTTTATTGTTAGGTAATACCTATTTACTCAGTATTAGGTACTCAGCCTGATCGGTTGCGGTTAGACTGCGAATCCTTACAGAATTATTTTTAAATAAGTAGTTACTAACTTGTACTGAACTGAACAAACACAAAACAATGTTAAAGTCAGTAAGTACCTATCTACTTATTTTTGTTTGTGCTGTTATCACTTGTAATGACACCAGCGGATGCCTACTATACGCATTGCACTTGTACTCATTATTATTGGCAGAACTAAGATTTCTGTTTCAGTTGGGGAAATAAAAAAAATCTGTGCCGTCTAGGGACGCCCGAAAGAAGCGAAGCTTTGCAGTAGATATTAGATATATTATATTAACGCGTAACGCGTTACGCGTCACGCGTCACGCGTTACGCGTTACGCGTTACGCTTTTCACCGTTTTAGTGCCCGGGTAGCGACCGCCCCGAACGTCCGTAAAGAAGCTTCGCTTCAAAAATAAATTTGGTGTGCTCGCCAGCGAACCACCCTAACTCGTGGTTCGTTGCTAAGGGATTTCCATTTAACATAATCGACACACGACAGATGCGGCGCTGCATGCAGCTCACGGTCATTACCAAAGCCCATTTCCTAATAATTTGTGTCAGAGCCACTCCTAATTTATTAACAAAGACATTGTTATTAAATAAGAGGGGGCCGGTACCAATCCGTGCTCTGGTCGAGGAAAGGTTGATAAATAAAGAGCTAAAGGTCTGTTGAAAGTCAAGTTATGGCGTGTTCATATCCCACTAATATTATAAATGCGAAAGTTAGTGAGTGTGGATGTTTGTTACTCTTTCAGGCAAAAACTACTGAACGGATTTGGATGAAATTTGGAGCACAGATAGTTCATAACCGGGGTTAACACATTAGATACTTTTAATCCCGATAATCCCGAAATTTTTGTTAAGTTAAATACTACGTGGACGAAGTCGCGGGGACAGCTAGTTGGATGTATTAACACAAGATGTAGCGCAAGGAGCCTGTCGGGCCGATGCGAAATCATGGTAAAGGCGCATATGCGTTTGTGCACCTGTCCCGAGGCGTGCGGGCCGCGGCACGCTGCTATGCCGGCTGCAAGCCACACGTGTTCCACTTTGTGATACAGCATCAATCATTCCTTTTAAAACTCAAACCAACTTTTTTGTATTTAGGGTTCCCTAACTTCCTAAAAAAACCGGGCGAGTAAAGTTAGAAAGGCTTTTAGATGGAAAGAAAATAAACTAGGTACTCAAAAAACATAAAATACTTATTCACTGGTGGGTACTCGTATCTATGCCTGCACGTAATAAAATCAACCATATTTTTTCAGACGCAAACTAGATTACTTAATACCGATATATTTTTAAATAGGGTTAAGCAAGTTTATATTTACTTAGTTAGATTGTTAACTCAATAAACAAATTTTATCGTTATAAATAATAATGCATAAAAAACAATAGTGCGCATCGGGCGGTCTTATCGTAGGCTACGATTTCTGACAGCACTGAACAGCATCTACTAAGCTATTTTCCGTTACGGAACCCCCGATATGCGATGCCGACTCGCATATATATTTTTTGTATTTATTTAATTAACGAAGGTGGGCATATATTTCAGTTGAGGATTTGATTTCGAGACCCGACCAGATGCTACTATTTATGGCTCGTGATTGAGATTGGTGTTGTGGGTAGACGTTGGGCAACGTGGCACTTTCCGAAGCGCTAAATGATGGGCTTCAGCTGTTACTTGCATCCTTAATGGGATCGTAGATATACAAGGTGTTATGCATAATGACGACTGACGGATATAGAAACATGATCTGATATAAGACGTGTAAATACGACGGGCTCACTGCACGTGGTGGTTGCAGGTTCGATTGCCGCTGGGCAAAATTGCGGAAAAGGTATTTTCTTAATTTTCTCAGGTTTGGGTGTCACTGGGATCGCCCCCAGTCTATTGTACAGTACCTATAGTACAATCGTTGCGATATTTATATAAATTATTTATTAAATAACTCAGCAACAGCAGAAGCTCAAATCTATACATGGTATTTACATATATTATAATTATTGTGTGAAATCTTAAGCATCTACCACTTTTAGATTTTTTAAATAATAAAAGCTATATTCAAGCGTACATTTTGCTAAAACTACTCAGTTGCACTAGCAAGTACCGGTTTCGGAACTTTAAACGTCTGTATTCCTGGAAACTTTGCAGTTATTTCAATTGTAAGATATAAGTATATGTAAGTACACATGATTATGAAATTAATAAAAATAATAGTCATCATCTATACTAATATTATAAAGAGGAAAGATTTCATTGTTTATTTGCATTGAATAGGCTCCGAAACTATAGAACCGATTTGAAAAATTCTTTCACTGTTGGGAAGCTACACTATCCCCGGGTGACATAGGCTATATTATAATTTTAAAAAAAGATAGGGATATTACCAAAACTCCAATAATGTAACCGTGATGTACCCGTGCGAGGCCAGGGCGGGCCGCTAGTCTCTATTAAAATATTAGAAATGTGTTAATGAGCTAACCGCAGTGAGGACGGTGAGTTCTCCGAGCCACTCGTTGAGCAGGGCTTCGGGGTCGTCGGCGGCGCCCGCGCCTGCCTCCTCTACCAACGCCATCTGGAAACCATAATAAAACAAATTAAAAGGGGCTAACATACTTCATGGATCAGAAGACAATACCACAATTTTACTGATAACCAAAATATAACGGTTTCTTTTCTTAACGATACTTCAACAATAGAAATGAAGTTGTAAACGAAATACGAGCGCGTCAAAGTCAAAATTACAGCTTTTTGTTCAGCCGCCTATTATTTTCTATTCAACGTTGTCGTTTGGTGAGACAGCCCCTAGTAAAAAAAACTCTGTGTATGGACAGCCCATTATTAACAATATATCCTATTTATTTGCTGAAGTTCGGTTGCAGTTCCGTTTTGTTTGTAGTTTTGTATGCATATCTAACAAATTTAGTAGGTATTGAACACAATATTTCCACCATACATTGGCTTGGTCTTTCTAGCTTACTTTCATGTGCTAATATAATGCAGTAATGCATTATAGATATTTTTTGAAGCGAACATTCGGGGTATAGTATCCACTTTATCCGTGCTAAGCGTCAGTAGCGTTACACGACATTTGCCTATATAGGTATTAAGATGGGCAGCTGCGGCGGCGCGCCTCAGCTGTTTTTAATGCTTAGTTCCTACGCTTTATAGTAAAAAGCTTCGCTTTTTTCGGGCGTCCCTAGACGGCACTGTTTTTTATATATATCTACAGGGTTATTGGTAAAACACTAACAACCTCTCAGGACTATATTTGTAATATTAAAACGACAACCTTTGTTCCATGAATTAACTCATCAGACCTTCATGCAAAATTAAATGTTATGAATTCTACGCCCGCAATCATCATAATCTTGAAAGTGTGTTTTTTCAAAGTTGTTGTTGTTGTTTATGATTAGTAATACAGTCCTGCAAGGTTTTTACTGTTTTACTAAAAACCTTGTATATTATCACCGAACATCTATGATATTCCTATATCAAAGCAAAACGAGTACGTACTAAATAACAATAGCACGTGGTCTTAACAACGCATTGAAGAATATAAAGTACTATTTAGATTTAAAGTAAGTACCTATATTACAGTTCCTCAGGCTACTGAATTTAATACTTGTACATATATTACCTAAATAATTTAGCCCATTTAACGTCCCACTCCTGGACACAGGCCTCTCCCCCATATGAAGAGGATTCAGACCGTAATCTACCACGTGCCCAGTGCGCGTAAGCAAGGGATCATCATAATTGAAATTATGTTTTGCACATAGATGGTGCGAGCCGGGATTGAACCCAGGACCTTGTGCCCGCAAAACGCATGCTTTACCAATCGGCTATCGCTGCTGTAAATTGATATTGCCTCACAATGCAATAATTCCGTAAATACCTCAAGGGGAGAGTGTAATTAAAAGTTACAATTAGAACTGTTTTACCATGACCATTCCCCGTCGTGGGCCGCCTTGGCAACAAACATTCCTTTCTAAATCTGTGAAGTGAGTCTACTCTAAACACAAGGCGCAGAGGTTTTGTTATTAATTGTTAACAGGTGTCATTTTCCTATTGTAACAGTTATTATCCGTTTCTGTCGGAAGTCTACCTGTTTTGTTATTGTGCGTGGGCGCTGTAAGTAAGCTGGCAGATTAAACTTAAGCCCTGAAGTAATTCCGCTTACTATTTCGCTAAGGTACGATCTGTTTTTTCAATGTCTAGAAAGATTATGCTGCAGTAATGTGCGGTGGTGTATTGTCAACAAATAAACTAAGCCCGTATCCTACAAATATTATACCTACTAATATTATAAATGGGAAAGTTTGTGAGTGTGGATGTTGGTTACTATTTAAGGCAAAAACTACTGAACGGATTTGGATAAAATTTGGAACACAGATAGTTTATAATCGGGATTAACACATAGGATACTTTTTATCCCGATAATCCCGATTTTTTTGTAAAGTTAAATACTACGCGGACGAAGTCGCTGGCACAGCTAGTTAATAAATCAAGTTTGACGTCGATCTTGAGAATGTTATTCTTATGTCATACCAGTACTGCATTAAATGTCAAAAGCGTACAAAATGAAATGTCAAGGTCGGACTCAGAGTGGTCTCAGACTTGAGATAGATTTATTAATGCAAGCCCTAACTGCTTATTGCTTGAGCTCGTCTGAGATCTTTATTCTGCATTATAAAGGTGGAACGGAAGCGAAACTTAATAGAAATACAAAATTAGCGCGTGATTGTTAAGTTACTAAAGACTAGGGGGGTTAGAATTACCTGCGTATTAAGTTGTATTCATATTCAACAGATGTCAGCTTTTTTGCTTGGAAACAGCAGGTGCAGGATTTATTATATCTTTATTTTGTGCATATTTTAAAACCAGAACATTTAGTATGTAGCTAACCCAGAAATGAAACATATAGGTAGTCAATTAGCGGGCCCGGCACAAGATGTCTTGCTCTACTTAGAACCCTATTGCAGCGTCATCTACCGGGGCCAATTGTGAATCAAAGCCATTACGGGACCCACTCAGAAACGGGAAATTTTTTTCAAAATCGGTCTAGACGCTGAGGAGGAGTTCAGTGACCAACATACGTACAGAAAAATGTATACAGCGAGGCGCTACCATGGCGACTTTAATTTAACACACAGATAGGGCTAGTGGTCAATAATCATAATAGTCATTTTAAAAAAAGTCCGTGAATTGAAAAAAATAAATTTTCGAACAAAATAGATAATAAATACAGTAATCAAATTGGCATCACCCTTGAAATCCGATTCATTCAGCTACTCTTACGCTCGAACCTACTACTCGGAGCGGGGCGAGCTAATAGTATTATTATTATTTCTAATAGTATTTAATTTCCTTTTAATTTCATTGAAGAAGTGTTGTTATCCGTGATTTCGGCAGATGACCTAATACGTGTGTTAATTTAAAGTCGCCATGATAGCGCCATGCTGTATATAAAATTGTGTCAACTGGTAGATATAACAAGTACCGTAGATTGTCTAATAGTTCTTATAGATAGTATACCGATGCAATAGGTATGCGAGTTCATCAAATAGCTTTTCTTATGTCTCGGAGCGGGGCACGGCCCTTGCCCATGATGCCATTGTTAAAATAACTTCTACAACCGGGAAGGAAAGTTGGATTGATCAATAGATGCAATATTTTACGTAATAAGCGGCCGACAACACATAAAAGGTATTTTCGTAACATTGCCACAATGAAATAGTGGCGTGGTTGTCGATTTTGAGTCCTCGATTGTACCTAGCGACTGGCACGTACATAAACACCAAGGAAATTGACATAATAAGAGATTTCTTTGCTAAACACAGATGCAATACCTCGCGAACAAGCTTGCGGTCAGATTATAGTGGTTGCTTTTTTAATTGTTACTCATTGCTTTCGAAGTTTTATTGGCAATCTCTGATTTAAATGTGGACTTTCCAACAAAACTGAACTTTTAACGTATAAAACCAACGCAAATTAACCTACTTATTTAGAAGTAATGAAAATTAATATACAAGAACATTCATTTCTAATTTGGAATTAGGTATTTAAGTGTTGATCATGCATTGCCCCTGCACAATAACCAGGTACCTACAATAGCATTGTATCTTAAGCAATTTCACCCTATATCATTTCGTGTTCGCCTGTCCGTGGTTCATTAATTACCAATCTTCGTAGGTAAATCATAATAATAACATATCCCCATGTATGTACAGAGCTGTTTCAATTATTAATATTGTATCAACAACAATGTAGCTTCCGGCGAAACATTTATTTCTCGTTTAATATAAAATAAACCAACAATACCTAATAAGAAGTCATTCAAACAAAGAAAAATATACAAATATTAATATAGATTGTATTTTTCTATAAGCATCTATAACTCCGTCAAATGACGTAAGTGTAAATACGAAATTCTAGAAATTACGTGAAATTAATTATAGTATTATTTTGGTGGTTACATCATTCTGAACGTAATGTTTGATGTTTCTGCTGCAGATATCGCGAAGTGTTTACACAGTGAACATGTATGTACCGGCATAACAACACGACTGCAATCTCTGAATGGGATGTCCAACACATTCCAAATGAACAAATGAACTGAGCACCAACTGTTCATGAAAATAATGTTAATTACACAGTTATAAGAATCATTATCAAATACGAACAAGAAGGCAGCTCAATACATTTTAGGTACAGAACATAATGTGTTTCATAATGTACAACATTTAAGCTTTCTCCTTAAAATGTATATACACACATTTAGTTGGGGGAAAGTGTAGCAGTTGTTGATATAAATTAAGCGCGTCAATTTGACCAAAGCGGCCATAAATGCACAGATCCGGGCCTTGCTGGACGCGGCCACCAATGTGTTTGCATGGCTCCCATCGCGTGTCTTGGCTTTATTTAACCACTCCGAAATACTTTTGTCGTGCCTCTCTATCTAGGTACTAAATTGGGGTTAATATGCCTAAATGCGGACATCACAGGTGATTGTAGCCTTATGTTCTGCCCGCGGTCCCGACTTAGATTGACATATATTTGCACATTAATTCAGCTTTACTAAACCCAAGAGAGGTACCTATACAAGGTGAAACATAATGGGTATACTATTCTTTTCAAAACTTTACTTTGTAATTCTAAAACCATCAGCTTTGGAGGGAACTTGAAAAACACAAGGTGTTATAGGAATACAGCTGTTGACCGATTTCACAAGTCTACAAAACCTTTAGTACTTCAACTGTCCCACAAAGCTGATAGTTTGAGATTTACAAAGTTAAGTTGCAAAAAAATAGTATACCCTTTTTGTTTCACCTAGTATATGAGTGACCACTTAATATTAACCCAAAATGTAGTTTAAATTGAGTTAAGCGCTTGTACGTGTTTGCTCGTTAGGAATGAATTCCATGTTTAGTTCGCGGTCGTGGGGATTTTAACTCAGTTAGTACGAGTACCTAATCAGATGCCTGAAAGGTCTAGTCCAGAAAGATGACAATCCTGTGGCTCTATCATGATAGATCTGTAAGATGAAACTCAAAGATAATTTATAGGTACGTTCGCTAGAGTCACTGGTCGAGTGTATGCATAAAATATATTTTCTATGACAAATATTAGTTCCTCGGATAACCGGTTGAGGCGCTCCTCAATTTAATTTATACCTATTTTACGTAAAACTCTACTGGAACTAGGATGCCTGACACTAAGGCCTGGATTAATAAATTGATCCTAAGTCTAAGAGCAATCTTGGAATGTTTATTCTCATGTCATTCCAGTTCAAAATGACACTTCAAAAGCGAACTTAAGACCGCTCAAACTGTGAACTTAGGAAGTTGGCAGTAAACACGTTAGGTAGTACTTTTACCACACAAAGACTATGTAAAACATTTTATTACTTAGTAATAGTATATAATATTATAGTAATATAATATTATTACTTATAATAAGATTAATTAATAGGAACCTTAAACAAGGAAGCAGAATCCACCAGTTATCAGAATATCCTTCACCC
Source organism: Notodonta ziczac (assembly GCA_918843915.1). NCBI lineage: Eukaryota > Metazoa > Arthropoda > Insecta > Lepidoptera > Notodontidae > Notodonta > Notodonta ziczac. The sequence goes on along the minus strand of OU974038.1, from coordinate 7,242,894 downwards.
GCGGTATCGTTGTTATGACAATAAAAAACGGTTGTGATGATTTCATAATTTTATATAGATACAAACTACGCATATTAAATATATTATAATATTATAGGTGGTGTATTATATCTGAAGTATTCCTAAAATAAGATTTATAAAGGCATTGCCTCTTTCATTTGACGAAGATGAAGAGAAGTCTAAGATGAATCCCACTTCTAGTGAAGGGAATGTGTAAAAGTAATTTGCTAGAATATTTAACCTTATATGTAAATGTAGGTAACAATACCTTTCAGATACTCTTCCAGTCATACCTAGTTAACTGCTATGGATACTTTCTTCAGAGCACATCTTTTGACCGGCCTAAGTCAATTCCCGGACTGCATTGCTATTCGTTTCACTCACAATCTCACACACTACCGCATTAGCAGTCCAAAGTGCAAGCAAACATGCGCACAGACTGACCACTATTAAATGAATGAATAGTCTATGAGGTCGCGTGTGACGCGAGCTATGATAAATATACTAAAAAAGCCAATTACGTCATAATGTTATAAGTCTAACTCATTGAGTGGAAATGTAAGAAATTCCACGACAGAAACAAGTTGTCGCTTATTTCGCTTATCGGCTATTATTTTGCATGAATGGACCTCTTTAGGAAGACAATGAGAAAAGAAATAAATTTATCTTATTATGGGGCGCCGTTTATTATCGCGAGTACTTTAGGTTGCAACAATAAAAAAAAATAGATAATTCCTAATACTCCTGCGGTCGTGCTGTGAAAAGAGGACACTCTGTCCTAAAAGACAATTAAGAAAATAGCTACTCTTGCTATGACCAAATAAAGTGCAATTTAGCTTACACAGCGTCGCATGTGAAAAGAAATGTTACACCTATAAGGGTCTCTTTTTCCTTCGCATAACTCTTTATCTTTATGTAAAATTATTATCTGGCAACCGGCAACGTATTGAGTGGGTCCACCAAAGCGAAGCCGCCGATGTACTTGCAGCTTCGTACCTGAAGGTGTTATTACACACACTATTTTTCATAATTTTTATGTGATGCTATAGTAACACTTTAATAATGACCCAATGATATATCCCCACAGACCAAACACCGCGTCTATAATTTTCTTCAGGAAAACTTTGTCACGTTTGATGGCTTTTATAAATAGGTGTGATGTATGTGAAATGTTTGCCCACGATCTCACCTTGTTTAGGTACTAGAGCGAGACGATGACTGTTCTTCATCGAATGGCTGGTTCACAGCGTGATTCATATCGCAATCATTGTTTGTAGAACCGGATTAGTTTATCGCCGTGTAAACAAAAACTATTACGAAATCAGTTTGTCACTTTTAAGGAAAATGTGAGGAATTGTTACATTCTTTAATAATAATTGCCATCATGTGGACTTTTTAAGATTGCTTGGTAAGTAATTTTTCATTACTCATACTCTGAAAGTAGGTCTGAAGTTGCCTGAGAAGCGGGTTGAAAGTACTACTTTTCAGGCCCGGGAGTTTCGCTTTCAACTGACAGCTGTCAAATTATTTTAGAAAAAACTAGTTCCATTTTCATATTTCTATGGAACCATGTTCAAACTTTTTCTACAGTCACTCAATTACAGCACGATGTAAAATTGAAATAATATAAAGTTAAGTATTAATTCAAGAATATATTTTTTAAATGACTTAATTATAATTTAGTTTCAACAATTTCTTTAAAATAACATAGATTTGGGCAAAATATTTAAAGATGAAAATGAAAAATAATGGCTAAATAATGAAGTTGGCCGGCCAACGAAAAAAAAAACAAAATAGGCGGCAATCCGATTTTTTTTTTTCGAGTTGTAGAGTATTGTTTATACTTCCTTGTATTATTTCTTTAGCCAATTCCTGTTTTTATTTTTATTTTCCTTGTATTCGTAATGAAAAGCACAGTGTTTACCTCGGGTGAAAGACTTATTTTGTCCCTCGAACTATTAGCGCCCTCGCTACGCTCGGGCGCCAAACCCCGCCTCGGGACGATATAAGTAACTTTCACCACTCATGTAACAATGTACTATTGTTAATTCCAATATACCTGTATCAATTTTAAATTTTAAGTAAGTAGATAAATAATGATGACGATTATTAAATAGTAAGAACTGATGTTTTGTGCATTGTTGGACCTTCAAATTGCAATGTTTTAAAGCCATTATAACGATTATGGTTTTGCTCATAATCTGCACGGAATGTAAACACTGAAAGGGACGGCAGGCACGCCGCACTGCGACCGCGCAACGCAAAACTTAACAACTTCAAAAATAGTACAGTTTTATAGCATCCGTCATGTAGGTATACTTTTGGTTTGATAATATTATGAACGACTAGCTGTGCCCGCGACTTCGTCCGCGTGGAATTTAATTAACAAAGTTTCATATAAACGTTCATCCCCTATTTTGTCCCCTTGGGGGTAGAATTAATCAAAATCCTTTCTGATGCCTATGTCATAACATCTACCTGCATGCCAAATTTCAGCCCGATCCGTCCAGTGGTTTGGGCTGTGCGTTGATAGATCACTATGTCAGTCAGTCACCTTTGAGTTATATATATTTAGATTTAATAAGTACCGTACTAGGTAATCAGGACTTCTTCGAAAAGTGGGTATGTAAAGGAATTTTTGGGCACGCTCCCCACTATATGACGTACTTAGGTCTTTATTATTTATCGATCTTAAGTCTGAAAGTGATCTTGGAAATGTCATTCTTATGTCAGTCTAGTACAAAATTACACGACAAAAGCATACTCAAGACCGCTGTCAGACTTGAGGTCGGTATGGTTATTTATACTACAGGCCTAACTAACTTATTTAACTTAACAAAAATATCCACTTAATTCCGTACTAACCTCACTATTAGAATATTAACATAACACCACAGGTAATTAGGTAACTATTTTAACATTATCATTATGATTTCATTTTTTTTCAATTCAGTCTTATGAGTGGGTAAGTACATTTTGTCTACAAGGTGACACATAATGGGTATACTTTTTTTCAAAACTTAACTTTGTAATTCTAAAACCATCAGCTTTGGAGGGAATTTGAAAAAATAAAGGTGTTATAGGAATACAGCTGTTGACCGATTTCACAAGACTACAAAACCTTTAGTACTTGAACTGTCCCACAAAGCCGATAGTTTGAGATTTACAAAGTTAAGTTGCAAAAAAAAATAGTATACCCTTTTTGTATCACCTAGTATACACTTCTTAGTGTACTATAATTAGTTCAGCCCCTAGACGTAATGTTTAATGCGTAACGACGAGCTTCTGACACGCATGGCGGATTCATACCCAGATATAGAGTCTTATTCCAACCCGCAAGGCGACTATTGACACCTACCCGGTGTATATCATCATACTTAAACACTGCGGCGTCCAAGCTGAGTACCGACGACCTGATTCCGACGACGATATAGTACTTATTTAGGAATTCTTTGGTACCTTCTAAACCAACCTGATTCCCTGTTTCAAAGGTTAAAAAGGGCATTTGAGTTGCTTTGCTATAACACGTCCGTCGCGATAAATATCTACGTTAAATCATCGTATATAGGTAGGTATCTACTTAATACATTTTTTTCTAGATTGCTTTGGTTAGTATTCAATAGATTTGTAAACTTTACAACTGCGATAATGTCGTAAACTTATATTGAAAGTGCGGTTTCACACAACATTTCTCTATGTCGTTATAAATATTTATTATACCTAACTTTTTATTCTGTAATTTGTTGTTTCGCACGGGAGACAATGACTGTATGTTGACGGATAGGTTTGGCGCGTTTGCGAGACAGCACGCGTGTCGGTGCATATGTTAGGGATGAGAGCAACGCCTCTGCTCTTAATGCGGCGACGCACCGAGACGCCCACTTGGACGTGGAACAGAGATTTTGTGGAAACCGAGCCCCGCAAACGAGTTGTTCGTACCATCAGTGACAAAAGAAAGTAATAGTAGAATACATAACGTGTGGCTCATGCACATAGCAAAGCCTATGTATACATACTAACATGACATAATGTAAAGAAGTCTACCTGATAGTATTTAAATAATATTTGATCTGTATAGTTCCATTCAATGGTTCAGTGGTAACACAACCACTTAAGTACATGAAAGTGTATTACTTCATTAAAAGTTTATTTTATTTCATATAACCAGCACGTACTCGATAATTTCGGAAACGTCCCTGAAAATGATTGTAGGTATATGTGCGGTCACGTATACGACTCCACATATTTTACAATGTCCTACGTCAGAGTAACAAGGAATTTCATAACTCGAGGAGAGTGGGGTCTTAATTAAATTGAATTCCTCTGAGGAACGAGTTGCGAGCGTAACAAGCCATTTATGGCTATTAGCACCGAACAATTCGTATGAGCACGCAAGCGCCCGCAACTTCACCGTGACTTCACCCAACTGAAGGAAGCCGCTCGCCTACCGGTGTTCGAGGAAGAAAGTCAAAGTTGAATGAAGCAAGCCATTTCGGTTCTCTATATTTCCGGAGTTATTCGCAATAGGGGGTGCATGGTGATTAGGTAAAGCGTGTTTGCGCAAATTTAATTGTTGTATAACCCTGTAGAGATGTAAAGAAAAAGGAGGAAGAAGAGCTAATGGAAAGCGATGTTTATTTCAAATAATACCTAACAAAGATTCCAAATCAAACCAAAACCATTCATTGCGCGTAAGTACGTAAAAGTATCAGTTATGTATAATGATTGATATTAGTATTCATGTAGATCTATTTCGACATTATTTCAGGCATTGTCGTTCGGAGTCGTTCGACCGATTGTTTGAAACCGAGTTCAGTACTCGTACAGTGCGTTGCATATTTTTCGTGTGACTCACGCGTTCTGTTCGTCCAATAATAATTAGTATTTAACAGGCCGTGCTAAATGCTTTCACACAGTCAAAACAACTCAACATTGTTACCAGCAAACAAAATGAAGCTAAAAATAAGTTAGGTAAGCGCACGTAAAATTAAGCTTTTATGATATGTTTATTTATGGAAAATGAAAAAGGCTTACATTTAACCGATTGTAAGTAGTAGCCTAACCACGCATGAAATTGTATTAAAAATGATGTAATATAATAACATTTTAATTTCATTCTAATTTCGTAAAATGATTGCGATCGTGGACGGACGTGTCTGTGTCCAACATCAAAGGGGCAAGGTATTGATGGATTGCCTATCCAATGGTTATGTATGTACCTATAAACATGAATAGGCACCTATAGTAGAAATTTAGAAAGTATACTAAAAGCATACCGCACCGTTATAGTCTCACCAAAGGCAAGAAATGATTTTACAAATAAATATGAACTCTATGACTGACGTCCCGCAACCACCCCTGTCGTGGTGGCATGGCGTGTATGCCACTTAATAGGTATGCCCATAATTTTCGTTTTTATCAGAGACCATGAATTTTGTTGTAGACTGTATTTTTACCGCAAACCGAAATGAGCTCTTTTATATTTTTAGATTTTTTAAGTACCTATAGACTACCTCAACATTGTATTCCTATGAATTGAAGAATCTATTTGAGGCACATACATTTATCAATGGTCCAGGTTATGTAAGTAAGTACTTAAGAACCTATGTACTTATAAGATTGTCTCAACAGAAAGTTTACTAATATCTCTATCAAACTGTAGGTACCTATGTATTTCATTTAGTGTAGGGGCAGCTTTTGGGGCGTTCACGACAAAAGCTTTATGTTTTGCGGTTTATGATCCAGCTAGTGTATAGCTATGGCTACACGAAAAGTTTACGGAAGCCGTTCCGCAGTTACCTACTTGGGCTGGACAGTTCTGTTAATATAATACCATAATACCCTACTCAGGGTTTTGTAAAAAACGGAAAACCGTTAGTTCATCAATGACACTTTGAATTACCTACTGCGATTAGAGGAAATAATATCAGTTTTATTTGTATGGTCCGTTCTAGAAGCCTGGCATTGGAATTTTACTAGCTGGTTGGTTACCTAAGTCCCACTAAATTTCCACCGAGCGTCAAAGTTTAATTAATGAAATCGTCGGCGTTTTAGTAGGTGCACGTGCGAAATCGTATAGGTATTCATAGTTGTATTGTTCCGTCTGGATAGTACGAGGTGGTGCACACGGGCGGGTGTAGAGCGGGGGCGGGGTTCCCGCGGCGGGGGCGGGCGGCCGGGCGGCCGGGCGGCCGGGCGGGCGGCGACGGCAGAGGGCGGCGAGGGGTATTGATCGCCGCTGCCTGCACCACCTTCCACTGCAACTCGGGAAACTCGCTTTTCTGACATAAACCACTTGGGCGATAACTAGCCGGCAGCCGATGAGCATTTTTAAAAGCCTTTTTAATTGATCGAATAGGTTCTTCCTATAGGTAGGTAGGTACGTCGTCGTTCGGTTGGCTACGTCCATGAATTTTTGATAGTGCTTTGACTGCAGTCACTGCAGAATACGCAAATAATTTTGTTACCACTTAGTTCATCCAGAATTAGATTGCAAACGAATGAAGGGAGGATTGCAAAGCTTTTCATTTTTATTTTAGTGTTAGGTTAAGTTTGTTAGTGTACGATGGCCAATCTCGGAGTTCAAAATAGGTACCTAGATACCTTCTAGGGCTCGTGGTGTGTGAATGGTCTTCTAGTTTACCTACACTTTTGTGTTATGCCTTAATAATAGGAAAAGTTCAACTTGAAAGAAGCAAAGCGTAGGGGACTAGCTCTATGTTAAACGATTAAGCAGTAGGTACTCATATTATAGATACCTACCTCCCACGCGTGATAAGGAAAAAGTACAGTCAAACTGTAAATATAAAATGATTCTTAATACTTACCTACCAACGTGCAATTAAGAATCATTTTAAGCAGATTGGTTTTTGGTTATTTTGACTAGGTATTGTTATTCCCGTTCAATAGCTCACTTACTAATAGGTCATATTGCTAATAGGTATGATTGTTTGAAGGGAAATGTTTGACATACCTACCCAGGTAGGTATAATAGGTGAGAAAATACTTACATCTAAGTACGGACGAGCGGCTCTACCAAGTACTTACCACTTAGCACATAATAACGTACATAGGTAGTAGGTGCCTACTTATGTGCGATATATATGTCATCTCGAACGCTATGCTATAAGTACCTACCCCATTATAACAATGCGCGATGAATGCGTAACGAGGTAGGTAGGTAGGTAAACAACCGTTCGATTATCTATGCATTATTTATGTTTGTTTGGACGAAAATAATAGCGATCCAAATAGGTCCTTATTTATGACTAGCTGTGCCCGCGACTTCGTCAACTTAACAAAATTATTGGGATTATTCATCCCCTATTTTATCCCCTTTGGGGTAGAATTAATCAAAATTATTTCTTAACGGATGCCTACGTCATAACATCTACCTGCATGCCAAATTTCAGCCCAATCCGTCCAGTGGTTTGTGCTGTGCGTTGATACATCACTATGTCAGTCAGTCAGTCACCTTTGAGTTATATATATTTATATATTATTTTATCATTTACGTAAAGGTGCGACTGTGTAATAAATCTTGTTAAGGACAAGTTTACTCGGTCAAAAACATCCGCGCTGACCTGATACCAATAATATAGGTACTTACCTACCTATATCACGAGCACGAGCTAAGTCCTACTAGGCTGCAATCTGCATACTCGGGAATCAAGACGACCGCGACGTTTTTTTCCATTATTTCCACCGGCTCATCGTTATAAAAAATGTTGAATGACACACACCGAAAAATGGAGAACGAAACTTTTCCTTTTGAAAACTATGATGGGCCGTGATTGTGGAATTGGTATGATGTGGAGAGCGAACGGGGTTGTGGGTGGAGCAAGGCATAGAGTGGGAAGAGACGCCGGCTCCCGACCAAGACCTTCAGCCAACAGTGCTATTGACCTGCAAATGGGCTCACTAATGTAATAATGTACGCGCTGACATCGTAAACCCACTTTTGCGGTGCCACTCCGTAGCGAGCTGGTAATCTATAACGAATGGTGACAATTCACCACACCCTATTCGTTGACCGGTCCGCCGTCGGGATATTTGCGCTATTGTTTTAAATTGCTTTATCCTGGTCAGCTGTCTAGCGAGTGAATTCGCTTCCCACTGCGCGCCGCTAATCCTGCTGTCCAATCGTTATATAACCACCTACATTGAGATTAGGATCGATAATGTACTAGCATTTGAAATACAACTTAAAGTGCAGTACGAAACTATAGAGCGCGTTTTTGAAGGTTACGATGAGACTGGTGAGTAGTGGTTTGACAGCGGCAAGACAATAGTGCAAATTCGGTGGCATCGTTCCTTTCCTTACGGCAGTGCGCACAAGGTCTGGGTTGGTTGGGTCGACGTCCTGCCGCCCGCGCCGCCCGCATCCCCGCGCCCGCCAGCTGTCTCCGCCCGGTTATATTTAGACCGGATGGCGGAGCTCTCACTGAAACAGTTTCTTCCCTCTGTTTGCATAACGAACCAAGTTGACGAAATGAATCATTTATAGCAGAACAAAGATGCCCTACAAATGCGACTCAGCGGTAAAGTTAAATTTCGCAAGCTTCGTAGGGTGAGCCGGAATAAAGATCGATCGGTACGATTACCAACGCGAACGGTACCGTTAACTGTGGTGAACAGGCACGCAAGGGCGAACCACTGAACCTGGGACTCATAATGTTTGATGGTGCATTACAACACGTACGATCGTAGACGTCAACGTTAGCGAGATAGTAAATCAAATGGGCGGTCGATTCCAACCCAAAAAGGGCAATGTACCGTTAGCCGACAAATGCAGTCAGATGCAAACGAGTGGTGCGCCGCCGACCGCTGCACAGTTAAGCACACAACAGCACACATGACATATCGGAGCGATTCTCGCGACTAAACCGGGAACCGCACTATAGAAAGCAAATACGAGTCGACTGTAATGACTATGTTAATTTACCCGCTTATACACGTTGACCAACCAAAATGATACTTGAAAAAACAAAGACAAACATCAGCGGCCGCGTGTTTGGAATGTATGAAAACAGTAGGAGAGGCCTCCGCTGTGCCCACTTGAATCAACTCAATCGCCGCTAAACTAGTTAAGTGTAGTTAAACAACAACTTGTTCGACAGTGAAAAAATGCAGACTACTCGTGCTCTAACTAAAGCCGATAGATTTTTTTAATCATTCAATAAGGCAGTTCATATTGTGTGTTGAACTTTTCATAAGGCACTTGTGTACGTGCAGTATTGTCAAGAATATTGATACTTATGTAGAGTACCGCGTGGACCGTTGACATCATTGTCTTATTATGTTTACCGATGTTTACGACAGCGCTAGATATAGGTAATTACGGTGGAGAGCCGTGATTGGCTCCAGACATATTGATATAAGTAGGTACGTTGCATTGTGGCGCTTGCAGTCATACATTCTTGATACTCGAACCAAAGAATTTGCCATAACATGCATACTCGTCATATTTCTAGGATTCCTAGGTTGGTAGTTTAATTAAGTAGTTTAATGATTTCGTTGTTCAGTTTCTAGTCGTAAAGTTGATAGTTCCACACGCAATTCAAAAGCTTGTCAATTCAACGTAGCGACAAAACACTCAAATAATTTACAGTTGCCCGTGGAAATGCTCGCTCATAGTTAAATTGAGCGACCGGCCACGGCCCTCTGAGGGGGCGCTTTCAAACCCCCTCTGCCCCTCCTCGCCTCGCAGGCGAGTTCACTACGGTCCACCCTAATTCGCTAATAAGTTTATATTGATGCCGTCCAGTTTCCTATACGTGGCTAAAATCATCAAAGCTAGGTGTTCGGACTGCAATTGGACTTTCAAATAGTATTAAAGTGAAACGGTACTGGCCCGAATCTCAATGGTAATTCACTGAATTGTATGAATAGTAGTCGAGCTATTGTTGCCGTTACTTAGTTCTTTGTTTTAGTTCTTTGTTACTTAGTTATTTGCAAATAAGAATTTGGGCATACCTATGTCCTTTTGCGATATTTATTATAATTGATTTGATACACTTATCTTTAAACTGGTAAATCTTACCCGCTGGCGTGAGATGATTACCGAAGCCGCATGGTAATTTGAAATCTGTAAGCAAAAGATGGATTTTATTAGCGCATTACAAATCGGTGGTGTGTTAAATACAAAATAAAAACGAAGCCCGCCGGGCGGCGTCTCGCGTCGTGGTGAGACAAGCGAGGATTGCCATTAATGGAAACTGTACAAACATCCAAAGCGCCTGACCAGTTCTTTGATCTGGTGCAGGAAACGTCAAGGTGGACTGCACGGGCGATGGTATAAAAATAATGATAACTACTTCTGAATCAGATAAATAGGCACTAAGGTGGTGGGTTTTCTCAGACATCATATTATTTTATAAGAGGTTTGTAAATGTTTTCCACGTAATATACCCACGTAATTATAACAATTTTATATTTTATGTTAAGCATGTTCTTTAATTAAGCCCCCGCCCTATACAAATGAAATCATCTGATAAGAGTTCAATGGTTAATTGAATATAAGTACATAATTTGAATGTGTTTAGAAATATAATATGAGACTAGCTGTGCCCGCCGACTTCGACCACGTAGTATTTAACTTAACAAAAATTTCGGGATTATCGGGATAAAAAGTATCCTATAAGTTAATCCCGGTTATAAACTATCTGTGCTCCAAATTTCATCCAAATCCGTTCAGTAGTTTTAGCCTGAAAGAGTAACAAAATTCTACACTCACAAACTTTCGCATTTATAATATTAGTAGGATAACTATCATCCTTTTCGTTTCCATTAAGCTAAATTCACGGTAAATAAGTAATGACAAAATCATCTAACATTTTTTACTAGGTAGGTAGGAGGCTGGAATGGTTTGGACACGTGATGAGAAGGGATGAGAAGCATGTGACTAAACGAGTGATGAATATGAATGTGGATGGATACAGTGCGAGAGGAAGGCCCAAGAAAAGATGGATGGATTGTATTAAGAAGGATATGAACGAGGTTGGAGTGGATGTGAGTATGACGGGGAAGCGCGATGTATGGAAGGAAAAGACATACTGCGCCGACCCCAGATAATGGGAAAAGGTAAGGCAGATGATGATGATTTTTTACTATTATCAAGTATCCAAATGTCAAGGTCAGCAAAGACATCCGTTCGCTTATTTAATAATTATCACATGACTGTACATCCGCTTAGCTGAATATTGACCTAAAAAGCGCTCCTATTCTCTCTCATCACCAGTAGGTTAACTGCCAAATAACCAATCAACACTAGGCCCGAGGTCTATTTCCAAACGGAAATGCCAGGCCTACACAGCCTGCGCCCGCGCACATGCACCTACATATAGTAGACTAGTGTCTGCCAGCGACTTCGTCCGCGTAGACGTAAGTAAAGTATTCTATGTCTTAATCCAGGTTATAAACTATCTGTGTTCCAAATTTCATCCAAATCCGTTCAGTAGTTTTTGCATGAAAGAGTAACAAACATACATCTACACTCACAAACTTTCGCATTTATAATATTAAGGAAGAAGTAGGATAAAGCAACGGCTGCAGCTAACCATGGCTTACTACAATTTGATGATGTAAATTCATGTAATGCATAAAATTTAACTGTACAAGTTATGACAATATTACGTCGATAAAGGAAAGGATTGACAGTGGGATTGACAGTGGGTTTGACAGTGGGTGATGGAGGGCCGTGGAACTGGAATAGTTTCCCACATAACAGGAATTGAATAGTATATAAGCTAGCTAGAGATAATTCAATCTGATAAGTGACTCTTATGACACTGACGTATGGGTCAATTTGCAATAATTCACATTCGTCTTCGTGAAATGAACCAAGTATAGCATGTCTCAAAAGCCCGAAATACTACTTGTAGGTTTGGATGAGTATCAGGTACTTAGAGTATAAAATTAAATGTTATATAAATGTAAACGAAATAGGAACATTAAAAGGGTACCTACCTAACAGTGGTGGGAGGGAGTGGCGGGACTGTTCCCAATTTAATAATACCTATAAAATCTAGTAAGTACAATGTTATATTCTGTATTACAAGGGTCACTTATCGAACAAAACAAAGTAGAAGTTTATTCAAAGGTAACCATAATTATTAAAAACAATTATGGTCGTACACTTAAACATAAGTGAAGTGACAGACATAAAATAATATTTTCTCAGAATGTTTATTAATAAACAGAATTGTATACAATAATGGAGCGAAAGCAAATGTACTGTACATAACTAAATTGTGTTACGTTAATAATAGTATAATCGTGAGCGTGGGTCGTTAGTGAGAGATATCAGACAATAGAGGTGGAGTGTCACGGACGATGAGGACATTTCGGCGGAGCCCACCTGATACGAACAACGAGACACAAACTATTTCGGGCCCTTGACCGACATACAGATTCGGAAAAAGCTCAGAAACGTGAGGATTTTATCAATCGGTTGATAAAATTGTGTTGTATTTTATTATTCATAAAACTGCTTGGGTGAAAGAGGTATGACAAACATGGAACATGAGTTTTTTATTACTGTCAAAGATATACTGGTAAGGTACTTACTTAAAGTCGATAGAAAACATTTGAAGAAAGAGAGATAGCTATACAACCTACACAATGCCCATCTTGTACGCTGTGAAGCCACGTTTTTACTATTGTGATGACCAGATGGTGACCAAGTGTTATGAGAATTTTAGTACATTAGCAATATATAATTACAGAAATGTATGGTTCGCGGCTTCATTGATATTTCAAGACAGCATTGACTATGAACTGCTTATATCTCATCTATCATAATCATCACTAAGCCCCAAGGTCTTACCTACCAAACGTATTTTATGCTGCCATTGCCATTAACCTTTACTTAGATGAAGCTGGATAACGATGAAGCACACAATCGCATTGTTGTTTGTGAAACAAGAAGGTACCTCAAGTTATGAATTTACCTAATATTGTTTTGATCCCTCAAAATTGTTGTTCTTCCTACTGGTAAAACATTTAAACATTGTCTTTACGAGAACTCTAAAAAAATGATTGACTAAATACTTTGTAATTACAGCAAATTGTATGCGAAATAAGTTAGTAAAAAATATTGATAGGAATAAGAATTACAAAAATAATTTCCGGTCAATACTTTTAGTATTATTTTCTTTCACCGTACAAAGCCTATACCTACAAAAATTATAAATGTGAATGTTGTGAATGTTTGAAATTTGGCACATAGTTTATAAACTGGATTAACACATAGGATAGTACGGATGAAATAGCGGGCAGTAGCTAGTAAAATCATAATTGTTACAAATTCGTTATCTCATAGGTGTTTCAGTAAATCAATAGTTATTGGCTACGACAAATTAGGACATACGCACCATTTGTGATAGGTAGTTAGTACGTTATTGTCCGCTATCGGGTATCGACACGGCAATCAGTGCACGTAGGAGGCATTCTGTCTTGCCTCACAGTATCAGATGTAGATAGTTATTTAGGTACTGTTGTTTATGAGCACGAGCCTCGGGTTGGGAAATGCGTAGGTTATCCACCTCTCACCGCCCACCCTCTTACTAAATCAAGTCGCTTTTAAATAAGTATTACCCAGCATCGGACTGCTCGACGTCTTGATACTTTTAAAATATTTTTCTATAAATAGATTAGCTTAGAAGTCAATTGGCGACGACCGCTTGGTGCAGTGGTTCGAGCGTAAGCCGCTCGGCTCATTGCACACGGTGGTTGTGGGTTCGATTTCCGCCGGGGCAAACTTCGGAAATGGCCTTTTCGTAATTTGCTCAAGTCTGGGATCGCCTCCAGTCCATTGTACGGTAAACATATTACGAGCGTTGCGTAGTTTGGGAACATACTGTTCGTGTTTCAGTCTGGCGATATTTATTTATACCCGTAATTTAAAATTATAGGTACCCAATATTTTTTACGCTACGTCTAAATAATAAGTTCTTATATCGTTGTCTGACATAGGTATATTTTTTTTTTGACAAGGTGGTGACGCGCTGGATTCATACGCAGGATTTAAGTAACACAAGTTTAATATAAACTGCGTAAGTATAATAATAAAGTAATGTGTGAATGGCCGTCGCTATATTCTGTGCCCACCTTTATTTGCATAGCGCGATACGGGCCAGATACGGCGACTGATAATATACTCGTATTTTTTATTAAATTTCTTTTGGGAAACACTTGTGTTGTTGACCTACATTACGATATTCGGATATTCGCCATCCGTTGTCAACTTAAAACCTGTTTTAGGCCAGTATCAATAGATCGAGCTCAAGTTTGAGAGCGATCTTGGAAACGTCATTAATATGTCATACCAGTACAAAATGACCAGTCATAAGCGTACTCAAGACCGCTCTCAGATTTGAGATCAATCTATTATTAATACGGGCCTTAGAGGAATTTTAATGGAACGTTTTTTCAGTTTTAAAGGAATGTGATCTTTCAAGGGTATCGCACAAAGTGTGCAATGAACAAGTGGCAGTGGGAAATGGCTTCTCATTTTGCAATGAATCCGTTTCAGGAATAGCTTTATGGGTTGGCTCGATTGGGGTAGTATCAGCCTCTCACAGAAGATCGCCGTAAAGTACGCCGTAAAGTATAGCTACGTTTGCTACGGTAAGTGAGAGAGCCGGAAGAACAATCACCCGCTCTATCCCGTCTTCTGTGCGACGCAAGTAGGTATAGATGAGTAAATTGTAGGTAATCTATATAAAGCACTTGGTAAGGCCACGAAAACCGCAAGATCGATCTACAATATAAAGTGCATGGTCATGACATTTCAAAGCGTTGCAATAATCGAAATAAGTAATTTACTTATATAAGTATAGGTATATCACGATAGGTTGTAAGGTAGGTACGTAATAAAAAAATATTTAATGTTGAGGCTTTATACTCTTCATTGATTTTCACAGCTATATATACCTAAGTAAATAATAAATAAGTAAGTACAATATGATTATTTAAGAAACACACAAAATCAATTAAGTAATTTTATAACTTTGATAACAGAGCTTGCTTGAGTTTAAAAATTGTGTGCGATTAGGTCTCTAAGATAGAACTTAGTTTTATTTTTTACTAGCTGACCCGACATGCGCTGTCCTGTCTTAATTTTGAATATTGAATTCGAATTGTTCCGCTCTACTTTCTTAATTGTTTCCTTCATAAGAATCTTCTCCTGAAAATATTAAACAATAGCGGCCCGCCCCGGCTTCGCACGGGTCCATTGCGGTTACATTATTCGATTTTTAGTAAGGATCCCTATTTTTTTTGAAAATATATTATAGCCTATGTCACCCGGGGATAGTGTAGCTTCCCAACAGTGAAATAATTTTTCAAATTGGTTCAGTAGTTTCGGAGCCTATTCATTACAATCAAACAAACAAAGTTTTCCTCTTTATAATATTAGTATGACTACAAAAAAATAATTAGCGAAATCGTTCACGCGTGATGCGATGACCGACGAAATAGAGATTCATTTATACCTATTATATAGATTATTTTTTACGAACATAGTATACCTATTCCTACTATGTTCGTAAAATTGCCTACCTTCTCGTGTCGTAAATACTTCTTGTAACGCTTCCAAGCGCTACGTTCGACATAAAACAGCTTTACAACCGCGCCGCGTCTCGCCTGTAATGTTCACGTAGGTAGGCGCAGGCAGTTACTGATTTTAATCATTTTACCATCATTTTACACCGCCACAGTTAGCGCGCGCTCGCGGCATAATAAAAATAATACGTTTTTTTCACGTTACTTACAGCTATTTCGTTCTAGAATTGTAGAACATAAAAATAAGCTAAGTCGTGTCGTTTTTATTAGTGACACTAGTTCTACATAAATCCTGTTTGTAGCGGGCACGCCACTCGCGATTATCATTCTCAGAAATGATAACCCTGACTTCAATAAGCCGCTTATAGTGTAACTCAAGTAAAAGAGCTTACCTATGATTGTATTGAGTATTATACAGTGTTATACTTTATGCGGATAGCATTGAGCGTGTCTATAAAGTGACGCAATCGTTGTTTTCACACATCCAACGCATCGGTAGCGTGTTTGTATCGGTTATTACCTATTTCATCTCGATTAAAACCTGACCGACATACCTAGTACATTGCCAATTTATTTACCATTAATATGAATGTGTACAGACTCATGCGCGTGTTTATAAACTGTGCGATGTAAATATTATGAGAGACGTATCCAGCGTGAATTGGGCACCAAATGATTCATGAAAAATAACGCACGTTTCAATCAACATCTCAATGGACTTATAAGTAGAGATTTAAAATTACACTTAACTACATACAACTATCTCCAGTTTAACTAACAGTTGTCTGGCCAACTCGATTTCGTAAAAAACCGCATAAAATTTTGTCCTAATGACATGATCTCACGGCATTGCAGTGGGTATATTGCTGTGGGTTGCGAAATTTTGTGTAGTGCACGTATCTCAGTACGCGTGAGGATTTACCTCATAACCCCACAGAAACAAGACTTTAAGCGGATTTATACATAAATGTTGTTTATTACATCATCGCCATACATCCGACTCCATCAGCCACACCGCAATGCAGTATAATTTACATAGCAAACTTAATCAAGGTACCTAGGGACTGGAGATACTCGTATAAGGATATATCATTATGTAGGCTATGTTTGCGTTAGATTACAAGATATTATACAGCTATATATATAAAAGAAAGTCGCCAGTAGCATGCCAATTAGATATTACCGCAAAGACTGGCCAGCGAGTAAATTTATCTGAAATTTATTTGCAACACTGTATAGCCTTGAGAAAATATTTTTCTACAAATTGAGTTTGTTACTACTGATATACTTACCTATCACTGCATAGTAAAACAAAGTCGCTTCCCGCTGTCTGTCCCTATGTATGCTTAGATCTTTAAAACTACGCAACAGATTTTGATGAGGTTTTTTTCAATAGATAGTGTGATTCACGAGGAAGGTTTATATGTATATAATACATGCATAATATAGTTGAGAAACACTGATAATTTTAGAGCCGTGCGAAGCCGGGGCGGGTCGCTATTATCTATAAATCGAAAAAATGATAGACAGCGATACCTACCTTTACTTGTCTAGTTATTTTATTTCCATATAATTTTTAATATGTAGTATCAAGAGTGCAATGTAATATATAAATTGTATGTTTCTGTAGGCCACTAGTTCCCCGAGGACAATTACCGAGGCATGGCGTGCTGATGAACCGCATTGTATGTAATTAAAGCACTCATACGAACAATTATTTGGTGTGCGTCGTCCTTGTAACAAATACTGGCTCTGTGAATCAATTGAGAGCCGCAGCCTCGGACGTTATTAACATAAAGTAGAAACTGATGTCGCAGCGTGCTGCTCCCAGCCCCTACACAATTTGTATGAGGAGAACGTGGCGCCGGCGCACACCTATTTACTTTACAACGACGCATTTACGCTTTCTTTACAACCTTATTCGATACTGTGGTCCACTTTTTAGTTCGATCTCGTTTACTCGTTCGCACCTTTTAGCATACTATGTTTAAGTTGTTTATTTTGACGGTCACATAGCATAATGTAACATGCAAACTAGTATCTAATTGGTTCCTGAAACTTATCTGCCAAGTCGCAAACATGGAGACAGCCTAAAATAGAAGCTGATGTCGCTCGCTACTCTATCCTTACCGGCCTCTACACAATTTGTATGTGGATACGGTCGCGGCGACGCATATTTTTATTGCTGCACCGTCCGCCCAGCTGCACAATTATTATATGTATGCTGGTGTTATTTAAATTGCAATGTGTTATGTAAGTATGGCGGTAAACGTGCCAGTATTTGTTTCCGTCTTCGCGATGGGACTGAACATATGCGGTGTGGTTCTGGTGGATGCGATTTACTTTAGTCTAGACACGTTTTGAACGATTGTTGGGCGCCGAAACGGCAGGAAGGATGTCCCAGGAGTGCGGCGCGTGGGTCGCATACATCCCATCCACATTAAAACCTGGCATTAGTTCGCTCGGCGCGCGCCCCCGTCACGCCCCGCGCGGCTACAAAGCAGTTACCTCATAATAAACTATTGCTTTGGTTGCAAAGTAACAGAATTGTATGACATCAGACTTGCTTATAAACAACGACACTTGGGGAACACCGACAATTTTTATTTAAATTTGTTTAAATAATACAAAAAATATGTTCGGCGGTTGCCGTGCTTTGTAGGTTTCCTATAAAACATATTAACTCATCCAATGATTTCATAGGGCATTTAAGGTTGGCGCAAATCTTGCATATTCAAAAGATCATAAAACTATGGAACTCGTTATTTCCTTTTTGTGTGATATTGTTGGATTCAAAACCTATAAAGTGTTCATTTTATGTTTTTTATCCACTATCATTACACAAGGAGTCGTGGTCTCGACTTGTTTCGAATGGCAAGTAATTCCATTGCAAACTCGCATTACCGTATTTTATAAGGAGCCTACTACGAAACGAGCAATACACACAATAAACGATTTCCACGGAAGAACTACCATGAACTCGGGCTTGTTGACGCTCACTTCAAAACTCCTATGGGAATGCAAACATATGGCGTATTACATCATTACGATACTTTATGTGGCTCTACAACGCGCAGCGTGCGCGTCATATAAATAGAGGCCACGGCGCGGGACGATTACTGCGCTTGTTATCATAACATCGATGTTTTTATTTGAATTGTCATAATGTGTGTCCGTGTAAGGAAATCAGGGCCGTGCGAACTGAAAGGCGATTCTTTCAATATTTGGCCGCGGTGGGTACCTATACTTATATGGAGTGCAGTGTGACTTACTTACATTCGGTAAACGTGGCGTTAATAGTGATAGATATGGGTACATTATTTTATAACATGCGACCACACGCAGGCTGCAGTTCGGCGAACCCACGGGCCGAGGCCCGCGCCGCCGCCGCCGCCGCCGCTAGCGGTGCGCGTGAGCATTACACGACATAGTGACCGAGCTTCATGTTAACTTCACCATGTAGGTACTCGAGTCTTGTGCATGACTGCGCGTACTAATAGCTACGCCCGAGCCTCGACTCGCTTCATTTCGTCCACCACTAAAATCTTATTAAAATAGATAAGTGCATTCCTTTATTAGAAACGTAGGACATTAAGTAGGTACCTCAGACGTGTGAGGATCGACTCGCGCTGGGCCGGCGGACTGGTGGACTTTAGCTCAAAACTAGGGTGTGTTGACAAGAATGTTGTATAATTTATAATGGAAATAGAATCGCTTCTAATGAAATTAGGATCCAAAACCATTAGCGCATTTTGAGTGCACTGCAGGACATATATCTCTTAAATACCTATTGTCGGAATTATAATTTTTATTTAAAAGAGTTGTAAAACTTCTGCAATGTCACCCTAAGCAATATGCGGCTTGTATATTAGGTATGCATGCATGACGTAATCACGTAAGAGCCTCTATTGGACAGCGATAAAATTGATAGAGCATGTCTCTACGAGTGAAGCCTACAAAGTTTGTGTAATAAGTAGATGTGATCAGTAACACTGCCTCCTATCGAATAGGTGCCTTCCGATATATTAATAAATATCTATGAGATCTTCTTTTCTTCCTTACTATTACCATTTAATGCATTTCATAAATTCAGTAATACCAACGTAAAACTCAAAAATAATAACTTATTATTGTTTGTTTCATGTAAACCAACAAAGCATTTATGAAAAGTCAGAATTTGCCACCGGTTCGGAGTGCTGCTTCCACTCAGAAGATCCGGCAAGAAACTCAATGGTTACTCTTTTCAATGAACAAAAGATGGTGTACATTCTCAGGAAGAGCAACAGAATATGAGCAGGCAACACATACATAAGGATCTATCTACTTACCATTTATTATTTCGTTTTACGTATTTATCTTCTTGAATGTGTATAGAAGGTTGGTAGTCAATATATAGAAGGAGAATCGATGTATTGACTACGTAAGTGACGTAGGTACCTACATAAAAGCACTTAGCACAGTCACAGTGACAGGGTTGTTTTGTCCAACTGTCTCTACTTCCGTAACCTTGGCGATACATTTTATATTCACAATGCTTGCCAAAAAAATAAAAGCTACTTATCCCAAAGTAGTTAGGTCTAGGTATTTATGTAAGTATAACTTTACAACAACAGAAACCTCGTTATAAAAGTGGTGACGTAACCTATAGGTATATAAAATGAAAATGAAACCGAGTACTTACCCAACATAGGTATATCTATAAAACTCTCATCATTAATGACTAAGTAGGAAAGAGATTTGAAAGAATTGTAGAGTAGCCATTGGGAATATTTTCATACAAAAACTTATATCTAGAGCGTCACTAACGCTATCTACCTTTGAATAGGTAGCAGAAACACATAGGTGTTGAAATAATTTCAGAACAATGATTCGCGCGAATCATTGTTCTGTGAAAATAATATCAACACAATATGTCGGCTACCACACAGTATTCTCTACGAAAATATTTTTCTATATTTAGGTATAAGTAACACACGAATGCGGAGCGACTTGTTAGTTACCCAAGGTACGTAGCATATTACACAATTTCGATGGCTTTGTTCCGTGTCCAGCTCGTTATATTTTAATTTCTTTGGGTACCACCTAGATACTCTATACTACGGGTCTTTTCCCTTTTGTAACCTAGAAAACAAACAATATTTAATATTATTAGAAAAATTGGAGGTTATTATAGTATTGTCTACGGACCTGGGGCACTGGTCCCGGGCTCAGAGTCTGCTAATCAAATAGCACGTACTGGTTTGTTGTTTTCTCTAGTTTTTGTCAGTTTTAACATTTCCAAAATAAAAAAAACTATGTTATCTGATAGAGTGGAAATGTATGACCTTAAGGCTAAAGCGCCCATCTAGGCAGAGAGGTTCAAATCTTTTGAGGGTTTTTAGAAATTTTTCAAAATCTGACAATAATAAAAGGCACATTTTGTAATTCGCGACAAAGATCGTGTGCAGTGCATTTATTAATATATCCTAACTTACTCTAAAACATTTCAATAACGACAGCTATCCAGATAATCTGGCAATTTTTGTATATTTAGTGATTAATAGTATCATGTCCACCGTGATAATATTTAGAGTAAAATAAATGTATTAATAAACGCACTGCATACTGTGTTTGTCGCAAATCACAAAATGGTGTCTTAAATGTTTTCAGATTTTGGATAAACTATAAAAATACTCGAAAATTTTGAATTTCGCGGGCTAGACAGGCGCCTTCACCTTAACAGAATTAGGCCCTGCACCTCTTCAACTTTCTTTTAGGTCAGAGTCCGCGCGGGTGCCTGCGCCCTCCCGCGAGCGGGTCCTCCCACGCGCCGCCGCGGCCCACGTGCCAACCTCCTCACAAATATATCATCAACACCCAACACTCCACACCGCTTCTTGGAAAAATTATGTAGGTGTACAATAATATACGCTACGACTTGTACAGATAGAGCGATTAGGAGAGCGAACGGACATTAGGTGGGGTCAATATTCTCCTGGTGTAGTGGAAAGAGATTATTATGACTGACCCGGAGGCGTATTTTGAACTCTAGTTTCAGGCAGCTTACTCTGTAAATTAGACAGCCTGGATTTTTTGTAATTTTGTTTCTGATGACGAATGGGAAAATCACAATTCAGGCAAACAAAAACCTAGGTCGATATTAAGATTGAACACAATAAATACCTAGCAGGATTACGAAATAAAATTACCCTGGTTCGTCAGTGAAATGAATTTCCTGGAATTTTTCAGGTTTTCAAATTTCTTATGAGCCCCTGCTATGATAGTTATGAACTCTAGGTTAGAGTCCGTTCGTTCTCGTTGTCTGTACGCTAACAAACATTGAAAACCGGGCAGCACCTATGTATTTGATGACTTTACAATATTCTCATAAACTGACATCCGCATACTTTAAAAACTATAAACACACGTTGATGACTATGAAAAGCGTATTTTTCTATCAAATCTATTTGAATAATATGCAACTGGCTCTTTCGAACAGCATGTAAGTATCAGAGGCCCGACCTATTTCAGTTTCAGTAATACGCAGGTACTATCAATACAAATAAATAAAATTGGAGTGTCGGTTTGTAATATCAAAATAACACCTTTTCACTAAATGCATATGAAAGTATATAAGACACCCAAAGCAAAAAAGCGATTTCAAAAATTTTTGTCTGTCTATCTGTATGTTTGTTCCGGGTAATCCCCGAAACGGCTGGACCGATTTGACGGGACTTTCACTGGCAGATAGCTGATGTTATAAGGAGTAAATTATGCTAATTAAATTTTAGAAAAAAATTAGGGTTCCTCGTAAAAAAATTAAAACACATGAAATCAAAGAGTATCTCCGAAACGGCTGGACCGATTTTGACGGGACTTTCACTGGTAGATAGCTGATGATATAAGCAGTAACTTAGGGTACCTTTATTTTAGAATAAAGGGTACTGTCGCGCGGTCTGAGAACGCGGGAGCGGGCTTTTTGTTAAATTAAATTCCACGCGGACGAAGTCGCGGGCTAAGCTAGTTGTAACTAAAATAGGGTATTATCTTTTGTAGCAATTATTCCAAAAGGTATATTAACTACCCTTTGGATTTTTGACGCAACTTGGCAGTGGCCTTAGAACGCGTCCAAATACCATCCTAAAATGATGAGTTATGGGTTAAATAATTAAAAGATTATTTAAATTAGCAGAAATGTGTATATATTTATTTATATTGAAAGCACTTTTGACAATGCCCGCCAGACAATAACAGTTTTACTTATTCCTTTTTATAGTTGTTATTGTTTAGAAAAGAGTTTCTTTTCTAATAAAACCACTGTAAACCGCAGTATAAATAGTGTTAGTAGAATTATAAAATATTATTTGTTAATTAGTTCTACTTGGTCATATCGATATTAGACAAAAGAATACGTCCCCTCGCGTACTCATGCAAAAGCGAAAGTATTATTTCGCACTCCTATATAAAACATCCTAGAGAAGCAATTAAATATTCTGACAAGACATCGACTGGGCTTCATTTTAATCCTAAAACCAATTAAAATTACGGTTGTACATTTGGTATGACGACATCTACCATTATCTTTCACTCATTGTAGGAAACGCGGTTATAACAGCTACTTCAAACCGATCTTCTGTGAGAGGCCGGTACTGCTCCGATCGAGCCGACCGGTATATATGAGCTGCTCTCAATTGGATTCAGAAAAACTAACTTATTCATTTGTCAAAATTATTTATTTATTTATTGATAGGAAGACCAACAGCTAGAAATAACAATTATAGATACAAGTATAAAGTCACAAAACCAATTATAGGTCTACACGCATAGCAGTTGAAGAAGTAGCAAAGGTGTAAACAAAAAAAAATATAAGTAAATGTAGTATCGCAGGCTTGTGTGCATCCTCCGTCCCTTTCTGCCCTCCTTACGTTCCATTTCACGCATATCATTTACGTTCCGTTCCCACATAAATATAACAAACTAAGCTCTGCAGGGAGAATCGGAAAAAAAATACTTTAGTTGTTAGGTTACTACTTAAGTCCTACAGGAAGGTAAAAAATAAAATAAAAATAATGATTACGAAATGGCCCCGTTCAATTATTATAACATTTAATTTATTGCCGTTTCATTTCCTAGTCAGATCGCGCGTTGCACAACCGAACTCCGTGCGAATGTATTTGTTTATTTTTAATTGATAAATTAAACGCGTAACCACAAACAATGGCCAATCCGATATCTAATTACATCACTTATTGTTTATTCAGGATGTAACAGCGATTCAATGGCCCCACTGAGGATGCGGTCTTGGCTAGACACTTTTGATTTTTATTTTCGAACGCCGCGTTATATAAATTTGATTTATAGTTAATTATCTGCCTATTACTTACGTTACATAATTATCCTCATATTACATGTCCAAATACCCATATCTATGTTCCCAGTTACCATCCACAAGTTAAGTACTTAGAGCTTGACCGAACTATTAGGCATTTCCGAGTGCCGAATATCCGATAAGAATCTGTCAATATGCATGAAAATATCTTTGTTGTGTGAATGTAGGTACTTATATAAGTATGTGATATAAAAAGGCACTTCCTTTTTTATATTAAAAAGTCTGCTAACAAGAGTACGATCCGTTTGACGTTAAGTAGTCACCGTAGCCTATAAATGCTTGCAATACGAATAGCATTGATCGCACGTTTATGACTTAAAGGGTGTGGAGATTGGGATACTGTTAGAGGGAGAGGGGACTAGCCTGGAAGAGTCAGCCCATATATGATCTGTAGCCAAGTGGCTATATCTTGGCTCTACCACCTTTCTAGCTGTCTACAGTGTCTACCTGCTATTATAGACGTGTAACTGTTTGTTCGAGCATAGCGCAAAAACTACTGAACCGATTTCGACAATACTTTTTAATCTATTATACAGGTGTATTTACTTCATGGTTAGACTTCAAAGAGAGGGCAGAGAATTTTACTACTTCTTTATTTATTTAGACTGCATCTCGTTATTTAGATAGATAGATATATATCTCGTATAGCCCGCCAATGTATGGAACCGAAACACCTGTGACTTAAATAACGCCAACCGGATAAATATCTATCCAATCTCAATACTGACAGTCTCTTAGATAGATACGCTATCGTCTATTTTATTTTATTAAAAAGTTCGTGTACCTACGCCGAATAATAACTTTCATTTTGCGATTTAATCGATACTTCCGATATCGAGTGTGTTGCGAAATCTACGCTTCGCGCGGCACGACCCCTTTTATTAGAACATACATATATAACTACAGAATGTTTCAAAAACCCCTTAAATTATATTAGAGGATTTCATACCTAATTACCGGGAATTAAAAAAAATACAGAAATTGGAACACTTTTCTACAAAATTAATTAAAATCTGTGTGTCTGATTTGTAATGTCAGACTAACATATTGTTACTAAATGCATATTATTATGAAAGTTTATAAGGTAGGTAAAAAACATTTTAAAAATTTGGTCTGTCTGTTTGTTCCGGATAATCTCCAAATCGGCAGGACTGATTTTTACGGGACATTCACTACATACAGCATGGCTAATAGAAGGAGTAATTAAAGCCATTTTTATTTTACAAACGTAACACGCAGCCCCGCGGGCAACAGCTAAAAGACTAAAGTCGGTCGAATAATTTTAATTATCAATATACCTATCACCTACAAAACAGCCTGCAAATATGAAATGCATGCCAGCGGCGACCGTTCTCATCTGTACCAGAATTGAAATTGAAATGAACCAGCGAATTTAATTATCGGCTTCAATTCAATAGGATTGATAAGAATGTCAGATGCAGAGACAGCTTATTACCATGGCCAACGAGAACCGATACGAATAATACGATAATTTTATTAAATTATATACTTTTACCGTTTCGCCTTCATTTATTTTAATGAAATAACCGATATCAAAATTGTTTTCACAAAAAATGCCTATTGGTTCCTGAGACAGTTTACTTGATTTCCCCATACTATTCCAGTTAAAAAAACACACACTGTTTATTTTTAATGCATTAAGTAAAAAGCTGTTTTTTGACATTCAAACAAACAGAGGGTCCAATTTTATTGATTTTAGATTTTATTTTATAAGATTTTATATTTTAAGATTATTACCTATCTTAAAATATGAAATCCAATTTCCGTATTACAGATTCCCCTTTCTCAATTATCATATAGTATTGGCTCATTAACTCAATTATTAGTTACTAGCCTACACTAATTACTTGTTTGTACTAAAATAATAAATGAGCAATGGGTCCGGTAGGTACTTACGTATGATGGGTTCTACACGATCAACTATCTATTGTGTGTGAAAGATTATGAAACATTCAAATATCCACTCTGTAATGCAACATAATTGACGATGTTTGGTATTCTATCGAATTTATTGGATTTGCAAGTTTATGTTAATGGTTGGACGCGCCTCGGGAATGGATACCTAACCATAGACACGCAGTCATGTTGACCGAACACGGAATAGATTCAGAGACACAGTCAAAATTACTTTCCATCAGACTGGTGACCTTATTTTTGGATCTTAACTCGAGAGGGGCTAGTTGGAGAACACATAGATATAATATTTTTTTTGTTTCACCCTCTGACGAATAAATATATTTTTCTGATATGAGGAGTAACAGATCAAAGTGTATTAACTCCGTCGATGTAACTTTTGGGATGGGGGCTTTTCACATTTTTATATTGTATTGATATTAATTGTGTTTTGTGTTGTGTGCTATTCGTTATTCGACATTGCCAGAGTCATATTGGGCTTGACCCAATTGTAAGAGGCTATTAATCCCACTAATATTATAAATGTGAAAGTTTGTGAGTGTGGATGTATGTATGTATGTATGTATGTATGTTTGTTACTCCTTCACGCAAAAACTACTGAACGGATTTGGATGAAATTTGGAACACAGATAGTTTATAACCGGGATTAACATATAGGATACTTTTTATCCCGATAATCCCAAAATTTTTGTTACGTTAAATACTGCGCGGACGAAGTCCGTGGGCACAGCTAGTATAAAATAAAAAATAAAAATATAAAAAAAAACTTTTGACATAAAGGCATAATTTTGGGTGGGTGGAGTTATATCCTACTAATCCTACTAATATTATAAATGTGAAAGTTTGTGAGTGTGGATGTATGTATGTATGTTTGTTACTCCTTCACGCAAAAACTACTGAACGGATTTGGATGAAATGTGGAACACAGATAGTTTATAACCGGAATTAACATATAGGATACTTTTTATCCCGATAATCCCGAAATTTTCGTTACGTTAAATACTACGCGGACGAAGTCGGGGGGCACAGCTAGTATAATATATTTTGATCTATTACTCCTCATAGGTATATGCATTTGAACTGAGGGGTTCGCATGAGTTATTAAGGTATTCAAATACCGATCGACCAATCGATTGTCTCCATAGCTACACGTTTCCGATTCGATTAGTAACTATTTGATACTGGCTAAACTTGTAATAACTTGTACTTGTACTTTTGCACGATCGAGCTGCAATCGACGATCGATAGAACGTTGCTCTATGTAAAAACCGTCGAAAGACATCGACTCATCTCATTTCACTATCGATAGGACGATCGCACGTTCGACCGACTAGTGTGGTAATAGCTTTAGGTAGATTTTTTTAGCTCACTCTGTGTTATCTATTTTAGATAGAATAATAACCTAGCATACATTTGGCCAAAGAACGGGCTTTATTAATAGAATGCTCGCCATATGGTGCACATTATAGACCAGCACTCCACGCTTATCACCCCTTGAAGGAGCACCTAAGTTCCCAATACCGATATTTTTCTTTCAATAAATACCAATATCCGAATCGCTCTCTGGTTCATCTACAACATTATTTTGAATATTATTTTTTAAATTGATGATTTATTCAGTTAGTATTTTATTATTTCCATTTTTACAAATTTAAAAGATAAATACGTTCATTTATTTTGTCATTCATTCAATTAGTTTGTGTGTAATGAAAATGTTGTATTATTTAATTATAAATTAATAAATAATAATCCTAATCAGATCAACATGGAACAAAAACAGGATGCCGACACGGAACCGTGTAATTACCGCATAATTGCAGTATCACAAGTTTCTGATTAAGTTCTGGTATCATCTGGATTGTAAACCTTGTTAACAGTTTAGGCAAATATAGGCTCCAAATAGGCAGTGTTATCTTGTGGAAGGAATATCTGGGCAGCGGCGTGGCCCCAATGCACGGTCGTCGCCCTCACGGCGCCCGCGCCGGGACGCGGCAAGCGCCCGCGCTCGTTGTTATAATTGATACAAATTGCTTAGAAATCCACAAATTATGTGTAAACAAGCAGCTATCTGGGTAAACAAACGAGATAACATACCGATAGAGCGACCAATAGTTGTACTGTCATGATAATTTTGTTTTACAAAACAATTTCAAACGGTACTGTCCAATTGGAAACATAATTTGGGTGGGTACAGTAGGTTATTGAATTAAATATAATAAAATTAAGTTAAATTAGATAAAGCTTGGCGAATCTTAAACTAGCTAAACTGATTGCGTGCGAAAGAAACCATTTTAAATAGAATGTAGAGCAACTGCTTAGAGGTAAGTAATCCAGTCCGGCGGATAATTTCAATTTTATAATCAGGCGTTGAAAAAGGAAAAAAAAATAGAACGCGCTCAGAACGAGTCGTAAAAGGTCTAAATGATACGGCCGTGCATTCTCATCACATGAGGCGTATTGCAGAGCGTGGCTATAAATAGTTCCCTATAAAAATACGATATGTTCCCAGAACTTCCGCATGTAGGGATCACAAGTAATGGTGTGTTTTTTGCGCGTTCCTCGCGTCCATATTCTTTAAACGAGTTTTAGCTTTTGTACGGGATATCGCCTGTAGATCCTTCAAACGTAGCTACAAGTTAGGTATGCTATAGAAGATGGAAAAGAAACTCGACATCGATATAACTTTCATTAGGTAATTAATTAATACATCAGTTAAGAAATATAACATTTTATGAACGACTAGCTTATAACAGCGACCCCGGCTGTGTAGTCTTCAAGAGTTAAAAGTTAGGCTTAGAATGTAACAATACTATTTTATTATATTAACTAGCTGAGCCCGCGACTTCGCCCGCGTGGAATTTAACTTAACAATAAAGCCCGCTCCCGCGTTCTGAGCCCGCGCAACAGGACCCATTTTTTAATTTTGTTTTTCTAAAATAAAAGTAGCCTCAGTTACTGCTTATAACATCAGCTATCTAACAGTGAAAGTACCGTCAAAATCGGTCCAGCCGTTTCGGAGATACTCTTTGATTTCAAGTGTTTTTATTTTTTTACGCGGAACCCTAATTGTTTTTCTAAAACCAAAGTAGCCTAAGTTACCCGCTATAAGATCAGCTATCTGCCAGTGAAAGTCCCGTCGAAATCGGTCCAGCCGTTTCGGAGATTACCCGGAACAAACACACAGACAGACAGACAGACAGACAAATTTTTTTTAATTCGCGTTTTTGCTATAGGTATCGTATGTACTTTCATATGCATTTAGTGAAAAGGTGTTATTTTGATATTACAAACAGACACTCCAATTTTATTTATTTGTATAGATCAGTAGATAATACGGAGTACGGACGTCCGTTTCTATACTTAGGTACTTACGTAGTTTAATATTTGAATTAGTGCATAGGTATCTATCGCCGCCCGGTGTGTACATTTATATCGATGCGTGAGTCATGAGTTTCGCGCGCGGCGGAAGTGGCTTCCGGCTTCGAACATGCCTCGCGGTGGCGATAAGAATACGTGTTGTGTCGTCCGAACCCACCATGGGATTTCTAGGGTTATATATGGTACATATTGTAGGTGAAAGGCAGGTCTGTTAGTCACAGCGACATAGGTCATAACATAGCCATAGCATAATTTTGTAAATAGATTAAATGAAAGGGAATAAAACCACTTCGAATAAAAACAAAGGTTTGTGAGTTTAAATTTACAAATCCAAACAAACAAAAGATAAAGTTGTAAGTGGTCAGTATAGAATAGACAGGTATTATTTTCTTCTAGTCTACAAAGGTCACTGTTCACTGAGAATCTTCACTAAACGTTTTGTACGTATTACAGCTGAGATTTATGAAATGCGTCGTATTAAGTAATACATTACACTACTAAATATATATTATACTAGCTGTTCCCGCGACTTTGTCCGCGTGGAATTAAATTGACAAAGTTTCATACAAACTTTCATCCCCTATTTTATCCCCTTGGGGGTAGAATTAATCAAAATCCTTTCTTAGCGGATACCTACGTCATAACATCTACCTGCATGCCAAATTTCAGCCCGATCCGTCCAGTGGTTTGGGCTGTGCGTTGATAGATCAGTCAGTCACCTTTGAGTTATATATATTTAGATACTCAGTACCTTTTTTAATTGAAATGGTTGCCTCGGTATTGAAATACCCCTCTTATTATCTCGAGCTCTAATCGAATCATATCGAGCTGAGTTCATCAACGGAACGCACGGATCCAATATTGCCGGTATTACGGAAGCCCGGATAGCGCCGATAGAGAAAAATACAATTTCAAATCGCACTTCACGAGGATGGAGTATTGAAGTCGGCACGACAACTTTTAATTAACATTTCTTTTTAACTTTGTTTATAGTTTTGTATCTTAACTATATGAGCATGTACACCATCTTTTATTCATTGATAAGAGTAACCATTGAGTTTCTTGCCGCATCTTCTCAGTGGAAGCAGCATTCCGAACCGGTGGTAGATACTGACTATTCATAAATGCTTTGTTGGCTTACTTGAATAAAAACAATTTTGAGTTTGAGTGGTTTGAGTCGTTTCAATACATAGATACAAATAGTACTAGAAATATTACTATAACGATTATTTTTATTAACCTGCCAGCGTAAGTTATCACTAATTTCAGGACATGACTTACCAATTATCATACATACATACCAAAATAATTTACTTATCTGTTAAAAATATCGAACTTATGACTTGATTTTAAGTCCACAGCTGTAATAGGTAGCTTGTAAGCTTGTATTTGGTAAGCTTGTCATCAAATAATATTCAGAGCTCTTTGCCTCAGGTCGTTAGTTACCAACATAATTATAATTACTTGGTACACAAACCATTACGCCATTATCGTAATCCAGCGTCGTACGAGTAAAAGGAACGCATCTGTTTACAGGCACGCACGAAGGGAACGCACAGGAAGTCACAAAGCTTTGCTCAAAACAACCGAATGTCGTGATGTGACTGTATCCGCCACGTAGTGAGGTCGGCTTTAACTGAAGTACAGCGAAGTTGTATTTTATACTTAAGTCCATTAAAATCATTACTATTACGTTAATTAAGATGTCGGCACACGATCCACACACACACTTAAACCCAACACTTTTGGCTACCAAATTTGTTCTAAGACTCTGTGGTTGAAATTAGTTGAAACTTACAGACGCAAATTAAAGTAGCGTATATTGGAGCAATGAACAGAAGGATGTTACAACAAGTAAAAACCTTTAAACAACTGTAACCCAACTATGGAAAAAATAATTACTATAATTTAAGCATAAATAAAAATCGGGGCCTCACTTTTTGTGATGTAACATCCGTTATATTGATATTTTTCGTATAAAATGTAGCCTATTTCAACTGGACCATACTAACGCATCGATAGACACCTCATTCATTAAAATCAGATGTGTAGTTTAGCGTTACGATGGATCATTAAAATGATACAAATATCCATTCATAGACTGCTAAAAATATAACTCGTCCTTTTGGCTTTGCCTTAGCCGGGTTAAATCCTATCGGCGACTGAAGTCCGTTGCGTGTCGTGCGTGCGTATCGCAAGGTTCGTACGTATCTTAAGAGCTCTATGAGTATGAATAATGATTGTTTGGCGTACCTACACCTAAATCACGTTGATGTATCGCCTCCCGGGGCCCGACTTACGCCGAGTACCGCAACTCCCCTTATCTTCACACTGCTAGGCATATTTATAGAGTTTACTTTAACGTGCGTTTCGCTTCGACTTCGCCCGTATTATTTTTTTATTTCATCATTATTCGTGATAAGTACCTAGTTAAACAAATGAAATGATGCATTGGGTTAACATTTTATAATTGATATAAAATATAACGATTTATTTAGTTGAATAGTATTTTTAGTACTGTTCGTCTGTTAGGTATATAGTGTGAAATCTGCATTTTCACATAAATGCGTTCAAGTTTCAATTTCAAGACAGGACATCCATACAGATTCGTTAATAAAACAGATTTGCAGTGACATCGGACATTAACTGCGTGCGTTCAGTGTGAAGGCAGTGATCCATCATCGGCGATGACGTTTTAACTCTCTTTTAATGGAACATTTCCGGCGCAGTGTGCGCAGACGCAATGCGTTGATGGGCGGCTGGCGCGGGCGCGGGCAGGTCAACAGATGACCTTTCATTGTTCGGATATCGATAACCGAGGCGCCGCCGATATCATGCCGGAGTACCATTACGTTATTAGCCAGGATATAAAGATGTATGCCCGGTTCCTGTATACAAATCACGAATAGTTTTACCGGTCGCTATTCGTCTGCCATCGGCGGCAGAAATAACAAAGAAAAAACGAACGCTACAGAGCTTTCGGACGAATAGGAAGCTTTGGACAACCGATTCATAGCTTAGAACATAACTCTAAATTGAAAATTTAAAAACCCCCGATGCGACGACCTTTTCATCAAATTTATACAATAATCAACAGAAAATCTGTGTAAAAGTATGAGACATTATTTTGTTATGACATTATAATAATTGACATTAGAATAGACAACGAATCTAAATATTGATGCCACGGAGGTTTAATTCCTAGTAAAATATTATCAATTATGATTCAATTTCATGTAATAACTCTGGTTGAGGTGGACGGGAGCAGCCCAGGGGAAGAATTTTCAATAACGCTAAAATTATTTTAAATTAGATTTGTTTTTTATATTTTTTCTCAATGGCGGAGCAGCGCCCTCTAGAATTAATATAACGTAATATTCCATGACCATTAACAAAACAAACAAAATTTAACGCATGCGCGTATCCATCATTTGACACGTGTCTTATGGAAAGTCTTTAGTTCATACACAAATCTCATATAAAAATTGATAAAATATTATTTTTTTCCTGAATCAGGGAAATTTTTTCATATTTATAATATTGTAAAAAGCCAGTTCAGACTATTACGATCATTTAAAAATATAATAAATCGAAATCCAATCATCTCAAATTTCGATTGGATTCGAGCCGTGGAAGTTGGTTTTAACCGTGAATGTGGCTTTTTAACCTACAAAAGAGCTGATGATCTTCAAACGGCTGAACCGATTTTCATGAAACATAGCTAAGAACACTTTCGATCAGAATACCTATCTAACAAAAGAATCACAATTGAAATCGGTTCATCAGCTTGGGCGCTACGTTGCCACAGACAGACACACAGATACACATGTTAAACCTTATAACACCTCTCTTTTTTCGTCGGGGGTTAAAAACTGTTCGCGGACTGACGACGACTTTCAATGATGCAGGTAGGTAGGTAGTGGGAGTAGTACATATGAAATTATAATAATATGATACTACTCCTACTACCTACGTATTTCATTAAATAATTTCTTCTGGGCCCTATGTCTACTACATATTCCTATTTAATGTTAATTTCGTGACAATAATCAAGTTGGTTTACAATAAAATTAGGTCAACGGCTAGTTTTAGTAGATTAGTAAATCTTCATTTTGATCATGGTAAGTAAGTAGGTGAAAGGGGTAATTTCGGAAAATATGAACCACTTAACTCGGCTATTACTACTCTACTGAACACTTAACTCTATGGAACTAGGAGCCGAGATTAGTATAAAAGTGGGAGATGTTCAAAGTGGGGACAAGTGACGCGGTGCATCATCTTCATAGGTCTGTAAAATTGACCATTTCAAATGGGGAACATCCTCACGAGTCTAATCCGAGTCAAAGCTGGCCGGCCTGCACTCGGGACGGAAGCTCGTCGCGTGGCCCGTGCCGTACTTACACCGGGAACGACCCACCCCCGCCGCGCCCCGCCCGTCCCGCACACCCGCACCGCTCCCCCCATCTCCCTCGAGGTGAATGAACGTCTTACAGCAGATTTCTATTATGTATATTAGATATGCCTTAGTAATGCCACTTACAATTAGGCCGAAATATTGCTTTATTCATTGCTTCCCTTCCAAAGCATTCACGCGATACAGTAAACAAAATCACATAGGTAATGACCTTGTTTGAGACGTTAAATTTCTGCAACCTATCTAAATGAACTGCAACATATAATTGGACATAGACCTTGGTCGACGACGGAAAAATCGGCCGTAAATTGTAGCAGTAGGTAGGTCTGTAGTGCATGACAATTGAATATTGATGTTAGGGTTTGCTATCACGTTCATTTGTTTTCGGCTCGAGCGTGATGCAGGGGCCGGCGTGTTGGGGCGCTCCCTGGCCGAGCCCGCGCGCCGGGGCAGGGCACTGACTCATCCCAATGTCACACATTATGAGTTCACATTTTGATAAATTAATCAATCCAAAGGGGGTTGAGTAATTTGGCAACTTTTGTATTACGTACTTAGTCTTTCGGATTACCTATCCCCTTAGACAAAAATTACTTTGCTTTATTAGTATAAATAAATAGGTTATGTAGGTAATCGTCTCACCTACTTATACAAAACAAATAAAATTTATTTACACGACTTAAGTTTCCATTATTTTGCATAATAACGTAGGTACCTACTGCAGCTATGTTGCTATTATTCATATTATTATATTCGGTTGAACACCTTTTAAATAGCGTTAACATGAACGAATATCAACATGGTTGGCAAAATATGGAAGTATATAATACTATAAATCCATTGTTTAAAACTTTAAACATCATTGCTTTCTTTGTGCGCAGTTAAGTACTTGTTTGTTTTTAAATGTATTATTGTTCGTTTGCCAGCTATTTTAAATAGAAGTCGTTAAGTTATTAGCTCCAGTGAAAGCGACCTCTGAGCTTCGCTAGAATCAACTACTCAGCGTTGTAATTGTAATCAAGTAATGTCGCCTCTTTGTCGGTTACTTATTACATTTGAGAATTCGAATTTCCTGTTGTAAATAACAATTCAGACGGAAATTAGAGATACTGTAAACAATGAACTCTCATAGAGTCGTCACTTACTAAACGAAGGTCCATTAAAATACCCGAATAATGTCAAATGTGATGTGAAAGGGAAATTTAAAAAGACACGCGTTCTTAACGTACGTATTCAATTAATTAATTTGTTATAACACATGTTAACAACTTGTATAATCACAGCGCTATTAGACCCTTGCTCCAATGAAACACATTACGCTTCAGCAGTTTCATGTATAATAACTATTGTTTATAATTGTATGACTGTTCCCAGTACCGTTGAACAGATCACAGTATCATAATACCCATAAGCGTTCTCCCTGTGCAACCAAAAGAGCCCGTAAGGCTCTTTTTTGTGTCATTCTTAAAATCTCAATAATTATAATTTAGTAACGCTTACAGTAGGTACCAACATTAAAATTCGCGATCGAATCTAGCGAAAGCATGAATTATGTAATAGGTACCACACTACAGACATTACGTCTATTAATTCTTATGCTCAGGGCATGTTTCATAAACTCACGATAATCTTTATCTGAGGATTGTGTAACGGGCATTTAGTACTTATTTAATTGTATTCTCTCTCTTCATCCTTAAGGCTGTTGTAGGTATTTTTAATAAAAAAGCCCTGGTTAGGGATCTAATTATTATTTGCGATTTGAAAGGACTACAATAATGTTTTACATCACCTAGCGCAGTAAGCAACATTATAGGTACCTACTTAGGTAAAAACTCGGTGACCGCGGTCGGTGTAACACGCCTCCGTGCGGCAGATTGTGTTGCAGATCGAATGGCACACATTGCGTTTCACGGACAAAACACACATAATGTATATACAGGTTGACACAGAAAGGGTATTCTTGTTTTCAAAACTATACTTTGTAATTCTAAAACTCTCAGCTTTGGAGTAAACTTGAAAAACAAAAAGTATTACTTATAGGGATACAGCTGTTGACAGATTTCATAAGACTACAAAACCTTCATTACTTCAACTGTCACACAAAGCCGAGAGTTTTAGATTTACAAAGTTAATTTGCGAAAAAAATTGCATACCCTTACCCTTATGAAGTACCCGTTCTGCTTCACCTAGTTTAGGTATATACGTACATATAAGTACCTACATAAAGGTGTAGGTTCCTAAGTAAATAGTGTTTCGAAGTGTTCTTATTAATACTGTTTCGAATTCCAGCAACAAAAGTGTCAACTCAAGGATTCAATTCAATCACCAACTCATTACGCAGGTGCTAGACGAATACTGTCTGTATTGTCTACAGTGTGCCTTGAGCCTTATAGGTAAGTACAATCTCCTCCGGAAATGCGAAAGTACTCTTAGGTGCGCAAGATCAACTAACATTTATGTCCATAACACTGAAATAACTGTTCATTAACTGCAATTTAGAATAATCCGTTAATTTATTAAGTGACGGAAACTGATGATCCATTGGTTTAGCATTTCACAATAGACAGATGTACAAATCATCTTTAGATAAATACAATAAACAATGTAAAATCAAATGATATCATAATGATACATTTCTAGGGATATGTCTGATGTAGGTATGTATCATGACAATGCAAGTGAAATTGTTTCAAACCAATTAAAATTATTATTTGGGACTAGCTGAGTCCGCAACTTCATCCGCGTGGAATTTAACTTAACCGCTCCCGCTCCCGCGCGACAGGAGCCAATGGTTTTTTTTTTCTAAAATAAAAGTAACCTATGTGCTGTCAAAATCGGTCCAGCCTTTTCGGAGATTACCCGGAACAAACATACAGACAGACAGACAAAAAATGTTACTTCGCATTTTTGCTATAGGTGTCGTATGTACTTTCATATGCATTTAGTGAAAAGGTGTTATTTTGATATTGCAAACAGACACTCCAATTTTATTTATTTGTATAGAATATAGAATAGATTGATAACCATATAGGTTGTGTTATCTAAGATACGATTTACTGAAACATTAGTGCTTATTTGGGGGATTCAATCGATTAAGTATCTCTTGCTTGTGATCCAACGCAGTGCCCCTATAAGTAACCAAAATTAAGATGGACGGACGCGGAAGCGATCCTGCATCAATTAACTCTATACCTAAGTAGGTAATTGATGGTCAATAACGAATTAGGGCCTACGCAC
Source organism: Notodonta ziczac (assembly GCA_918843915.1). Taxonomy (NCBI): domain Eukaryota; kingdom Metazoa; phylum Arthropoda; class Insecta; order Lepidoptera; family Notodontidae; genus Notodonta; species Notodonta ziczac. Next base: position 7,205,998 of record OU974038.1, on the reverse strand, counting down.
ACCACGTATTTTAAACGCACCGTCGCCGCGTCGACGCGCATTGTAGCGATACAGACGACAACAAACTGCTATGTAGGATAAAAGCGCGTCGTCACCGCGCGTTTCTAAAACCCGCGTCGACGGCGCGTTTAAAAACCATGGTGTGCACAGGCCCTTACTTATTCTGTAAGTTAGTACCTACGTACCTTAGAAATTTTACCTCGCTTCGAATTAGAAGGACAATCAGGCTGACGTGCGTGCCAGTCAATTGATCACGTGGCCTGCAGGTACCTACTCCCGTGTGCCAGATCATTGCGCCATCTTAGTTATAACAGCTGTTTTATTCATAACCAACTGGAGGCCTCACATCCGTCTTGACCGACTTTAGTGTTGTTCCAGATGATCCTCCGCTCTTACATTGGACTAGACTAAATTAATTAGTGTTGGCGTTTTTAAAACATGATAATAATCTGCTCATCAATCAGTGGTGTAATTGTGTTGCATGTGATCTTCTTAAGTAGGTAGGTGGGTTGGGTTAGTAATAGATGTATCGAAAAATTACGCATGTTTTGGACTTTGGATATTATTATTAAGTATCGTGACTTACTTATTATAGTTTTTACCTACTTGCTTTTTAAGTAAATGGGAGTTTAAGTAATCATTCAAATCGATATCGGATATGGCTTTCGAAATTTAAAATTTCTGTAGGTACCTATTTTAGCCATCGTTAAAGTTATTTACCAAAATTCAAATATGTATTTTTTGGAATGAATTTTACAACGGAAAAAATACAGAGCTTTATAATAGTCTCCGAATACGTTTTCGATATCGATCCCAAATTTTAAACCATAACTCTTATGTTTCCATAATTTTACTTTGCTTTTACTTTGCTTCTCCAGGAGCAGTCACTTCATTGGCCTTTCAGTTGATTCCTGAATTGAAGATTTTAAGTTGCGGTAAGCATTGACTCTATCCTATATTTTCGTTATATTAAACCATGTAGGATTTAAATAACCTATAGGTACATATACAAAATGAATATTGATAATGTTGGTTGTGTGTTGTTTGTGACACAATCGAATAAAAAAAAAATCGGCGACGATAAAATATTAGGTACCTACGACTAAAACAAAACTACACTACTTACTTGTAAACGTAAAGTTCCTATAGTTAGGTACTTAATCATAATAATTTTATTATGCTTACAAATAATAATAAGTAGGCAATTAGGACAGATATTACGTAGTAACACCACCAAAGCCTACCCTAATGCAATTTTTTGCAGATTTTAGGAGGAATTAATTAAATCATAGGCAGTTAACTTGAGTTTGGAATGTTATTTTAGTTAACTATTTAGTAAGTAAATAAGAATATTAGTAGAAATCAATATTAAATTTTACTTTGTACGTATGATTGTTACTTATTCTAGTTACTATAAAACTAAATTATAGATGTTTGTGTTATGGTTTGCATAGACTTTTGAGTCATGTTGAGTTAGAGGTAGGTAGGTACTTAATGCATAAAATACTCACCAACAAAAGCAGTTACCGCGATCCCAGTATAAGAAACTCATACATTCCCAATTTACCAGCACAGTCGGATAAACATAACTTTTGAACAATAATGTCTAATGCAATGTCTTACAGTCTAATCTTCACTTTCAAAATATTCACAAATGCCGGCACCCCGCGCGGCATGCGGTTTCCGATAGTAAGTCAACACTGGAGGCGGTCGGATACGTGCGTCCGCTCCGGGCCGAGACTCCTCGAGGGTATCGCTCCACCGGCGATGTTCTAACGTATGTATTTTGTGTAGTGTAGGCGGAAGCGTGAGCTAGCACCACGCACTTCACAGCGTGATTGCTGCGCATTGAAAATCTGCAATTAACGCCATCTATTGAGATTCAATAGAATGAATTAGCTCTAGAACCGCGAGGACCTATGGAGTAGGGCATTGTAGGTGGGATACGAAATATGAGTAGCAGCGTCATCTATTTTGTCTCAGTAGAACTAATATATAACATTTGTTTAGTAAAGTTAACTCTTGATTAGCCGACAAACTGCCACGGTTAACTCACTGTAGGTGACACTAGTTGGCCCAAAATGTAAGAAATAAAATTTAATCGCTTGGCTAACTTTTGGCTATCGTCGGTCTTCGATTGGCTGACTTTTGGCCACTGACACTTGTCTAATTTTTGGCCGCGTTCGCTTGTATAACTTTTAACCGTCGCTTGACTTACTTTGTGTCGTCATCGCTTAACTAAGTTTTGACTGCGGCTTCGCCGGTATTCTTTATCGATTTTGATCTGCAAACCCACACACATCCACAGTAGGTTCCAACATATTCTTTCCACCACCAAAGTTCACCCATATTATTCGTAAGTCGATGGTAAAAGTTCACTCACAACCTACTTGTTCTGTGGACAAACCTGAAACCAGTTCAATTATGTAAATATGCCTTAGGTCCATTTATTTTAGTGCAGAGAGAGTCATAAAACCAGGTTCACTTTAATAGAAGCTGCATAACATGTATTGGTGTATCTTATCTATTATACAGGGTGAAAGCTTGAAATTCAGCATAACAACGTACCTAGCTCCGTACCTATAACTTAGTAAGTAGACGGCCTGGTTTGAATGAACAATAAATTCAGGATTAAGTTATCAATTATCGATCTGTAGTCTCTATGAGGAGCCCTTAAAATATATTTCTAATATCTTTGGGACTCCTATGATTCATTCCGCATATAGATTATTTGTACCGCAAACAAAAAAAAATATGTACTTACCACATTTATTTCCAACTAGCTGTGCCCGGGACTTCGTCCGCGTGGAATAGTGTCTTTGGGTAGCATTTTCAATTATTTAGGCATTTTTTTACAAATAAAACCTTTCTTTAAATACTTTAATGAGCTATTTGCAGTGTTTACTGCAAAGAGCTATATTTCCATACAAACTTTCATCCCCTATTCCCTATTATTATTTTACACCCTTGAGGGTAAAACTTTTACAAACTTTGAATGTCATTTTTATTTATATCGAATCAACAGCCCAACAAATAAGTTTCAAGCTTCTAGCTCTAAAAATGTCGATACTTCCATACAACTTTTCATCCCCCCTTTCAACCCCTTAAAACTCTTTTTTCGCATTAAAAAGTAGCCCATGTCCTTTCTCAGGCCCTAGACTATCTGTGTATAAAATGTCATTGAAATCGGTTCAGTAGTTTTGGCGTGAAAGAGCGACAGACAGACAGACAGACAGAGTAACTTTCGCATTTATAATATTGGTAAGGATTTATGTACCTACGTAGTGCTCAAATATACGCATAAGTAAGTATATAAGTATTTATTTATGGTAAGTAAGTACCTATTATACAGTGCATAATCACTGGAATAACAGTTCACATTCGTCATCATGTCCATTCATCTGTTCGCAGGAAATACCTGTGATAAAGAATATTTATTACCAAACAACTCTTTAGATTATAACACGACGAGGACGATTTTTCCTTGAAGCTATTCCGCTGTCCAACGTTTTAACAATATAAGAGGTGAGCCGTAAAATAGGCCTCATATGACATAACGAATCAGTTTCTTATGATTGCCGGTGGTAAAACTGAAACTTCTTTAGTCATTCATTCCAACTATGCGGGGATAAGCTGAGACTTTTTTTTTGGTTCTAGAAGTTTGTAGGGTCGAATTAAAAACAACTTGTTTAAATATAAAAAGGAATAGTTTTAGATACATTTTTCAAGGAAAACCATGAAATTTAATATTATTGTTGTTATCCTAAGGTATCTATACCGAGGTATCTAGAGGTATCTCTCTCGAGGTAACCGAGCGACCTTAACCAAGGTATCTATTTATTTCTTATACCTTAGTTGGTACACTCCGCTTAGACTTTCCATAAAACTTATATCTCTTTAATTTAGACTAACTTGGCTGGTCAGAAATTAGTTCTAGCGGCGTTTGTATGAAAATATATTTTGCGACGCCGCAAAACTAACTTCAGGCCAGTCAAGTAACTACGCCTGTACCTTAAAATGGCCATGTTGACATGTTGACGACCGCCTGGCGCAGTGGTTCGAGCGTAGGCCGCTAGGCTCACTGCACATAGTGGTTGCGGGTTCATTTCCCGCCGGTTCAAATTTCGGAAATGGCCTTTTCGTAATTTGCCCAGGAGAGGGTGTCACTGGAATCGCCCCCAGTCCATTGTACGGTACCCATAGTACACAAGCGTTGCTTAGTTTGGGACCATACAGTTGGTGTGTCAGTCTGGCGATATTATTATTAATAATAAATAAATAGCGTCAGCGTTCGAAGCTGCGTAGTCCTCAATTGGTTCTATCACCCGTTGTTCAGAGCGCCATCCTCACAAGCCACACATTCAAAACCCGCAAATACTTGAGATAAACCACGCTTCAGCATAAAGGCATCTGATATCTGTCGTGTGGGTGGAATCGTCTCTATAGGTACCTCCTTTACAGCTGTCTTACTGTATCCAATGTAAGTAACTGTACATTTAAAGATCATATCGCTAGGATTCATTATGAATGAAGTCATCAGATACATCGAGACTTGATGAGGTTGTTGTACACTTACAATATTGAATTATTTGAGCGGCATCTACTGTGAAACAACTAAACGATCGTATGATGATCTGGCTATGATCCCAAACTAAATATACCTACTACCCTTGGGTAAAACCCTTGTTATTAATATAGTCCTGAGGGGTTGCTGGTGTTACCAACAACCCTTTATACTTATACAGAGTGTAAGGGGCATCGTAACAAAAACTGATACAATGATTCAATTCGTGATTCTGGATCTCCAGAGTTGGCATTTTCCGGGGATATGTTCATGAATTATGCTCAATTTTTTTAACATTTTTTAATTTCATTTTAGCATGAAATTATTGTACATATCTATTTCAAGAGATTTTAAATAAATACATCAATAATTACTATTTTAGACATAAACAACTGAAATGTAAATTAAAACACAAAACGCCCGAGCAGGCATTTCATTCTAAAATCAATTTAAAAATGCTGCAAAATTTTAGCATCCTTCATGAAAATATCACAGAAAACTCCAACTCCAAAATCATGAGTTGAATCCATGGTATAAGTTTTCGTTAAAATGCCCTTACACACTGTACTTACTAGTGGTTACGAGGATAAAGGGTGTGAATGATTAGGACAATTTGGGATGAGCAAAGTACTTATCATTTTATTTTCCATTATTAAATTCCCCTTCTTGGTGTAAATTATGATGTCTTTGTTGCAATAAAGTGATTATTTTTTATTGTAATAATGTTTGGTAGAAAACTGAATAAATTGAGCGTCTTACCTTTACTGTTATTACAGGTGTCATGTAGCCTCGTGCTCGTGTAGCCTTGCTTGAATCCAGGCTAAATACTACCTGAATGCGAGTGCCGCGTCAAATAAACTAAATTTCACTTTGTACATTAGCATAAGGATATAGGATTATAGCGTGCAATGGAGGCGGATAAGGACAGCTTTCAATTCTGTCAGCCCACTCGGCGTTACCTTACTAACTTATACTTACCTAAATACTTTAAAATTTGGAACGGATGGAAAGAGGTTTCGGATACACAAACAAGATTTCCATTCTTTGGAACCGGTTGACAACGTGTGTGTAGCCGTGGGCCCCCGTAGTTCAAGAACATTATAAGAATATAGGTTTGTTTCGGTTTGGTTCTGTATTCAAAATCACAGATTTTTTTTTTCTGTGGCATAACATTGAACGGTTTTCCATATACGAGATATACTATGCATTAGATAGGGCTAACTATCAAGTCTCTTGTCGGCTCTTCTCAGTGGAAGCAGCATTCAAAATAGCAGTATTAGTGTACCGTCCTATCATCTATGTTCCAAATTTCCGAACCAAGTCAGTAAGTACATTGGCGTATTCTTGAATAAAAAAATTTTATTTTGATTTGAATTCGAATTTAAAATCAATCGATTTAAAATCGACTCGTCAGAATTATATTAGAACGAAACAGTGTACAATGACATACTTACAATATATTTACATGTATATAAATTTGGATTGACGGCGTCCCAAATCCCATAAACGATAACAATTCAACAATCGTTGGCAGCGAACAACATGCGTTCGGTTTTGGCATTGTAAAAGCAAAGTGGAAGATCGCTAATGTAAATTTGGTTTTAGTTCTGCTTATATTTGAGTAGCTACCTATCTATTCTGTTATTTCTTCATTTTTGCTTTAGGATATAACATGACGGATAAAGGAAAATGCGTATACACATCCTCCTCTTATGTCGTAACGATACGTAGTACTATAGGCGTGCTGATTGGAAGTGTTTTGCGGAAACGGTAGAGCCGCGTTCATTGGCATGCGCAGGCGCAGTGTGCAATGACCTTTACTTGAGTTTACTATGCCGCAAGCCACAAGGATGAATCCATCGTACATCGCATTGTCACAGAAAAAACATGAGAAACAGATAATTGACGCGTGATTAAAATGATTGTTCGACTATAAGCAAAGCATACATTAACTAAGCAATCATTTTTAAACAAATTATTCATTGATTACTGTTCCCAAAGTAACTCTGGAATCAAATTTTATACACTGAAAAATTTGAAGAAAATAATAATAGAAGTCACTCTGTCTAACACTTTTTAAAAAGACGGTACTATGTAAAGAGACAATAAAAGACGTAGTAAGTATTTATAATTATCTATTTATAATTATGCATTTTATATACCACAGTTATAAATAAATAATCGTAGATTATATAAATAGAAGGTGTATTTTATATTTGCACTCTCTCTCTCTCTGACAGACACTATCTAGCTGGTGCTGGATATAGGCAGAAAAAAGTTAATTCGTCTAGGCGGCAATGAAGTCGGTATAGGTACTTAAGTACTTAGTTTGTATACCTACTTGAGTAACTACCATTATTTTAAAAGCACGCTGATACATGAGGTAGGTTAGGAATACAGTTCTCGTCAACATTGTGAATAGTCACGGATGTTACAAATTTCACCCAACACTCAGTTTGATATCAAACGTTTTTATGTAAACTTCCTATGATAATACATAGATGCTTAGTTTCTTATATCAACTACCTACTTAGATATCTGCCTTATAATAGTATACATTTATAAAACCCACCATTCATAGGTGTCACACTTACCTACCTATATTAATTTACTATGAATAAGTTTTATTTATTATTTAAACATTTTATTGTTGTATTTAATGTAAAAATGTAACCCAAAAGATAAACAAATCCGAGATCAGCTAAAAATAGGTATAAAACAGAAACATGTTTTGAAAACAAGGTCGTTTAAAAATTAGTTTATATACAACAAAACTTTCTAAAACTAGTGACGAACTATGTTTACAGGCAGACTTACTGAAATATCTAGAATTGTAGACTAGAATAGATAACGCCTGTTTATAGTTTGAGTTAATATTCATTAAATTATAATTATACATATATTGGTATACTTACCTCATTATCTAGTTGTATCGTTGTCTCCTCACTACTAGATTCTTAAGTAGGCACTTAACGACGTAAACAACATTTAAGTTCTTAATCCATTGTTCATATTTAGTAATTTGTAAGCCTTTTTAATAATAACTCATTCCCATCGAAACTTTATAACCACATACAATTTATTTTCTCTTTTTACCGATGAAGGGGTATAATAGGCACATCATGTGGAAACATTAGTGCATTAATTCAATAAAATCACTACATAGTATAAAACAAAGTCGCTTCCCGCTGTCTGTATGTCCCTATGTATGCTAAGATCTTTAAAACTACGCAACGGATTTTGATGCGGTTTTTATTAATAAATAGAGTGACTTAAGAGGAAGGTTTATATTATGTATAATACATGCATAATATAGTGGAGAAACACTGATAATTATAGAGTCGTGCGAAGCCGGGTCGCTAGTAATAAATAAGGCTAATTAAAATATATCTTCATATCTCTTCTTATACGCCCCCATGCGCAAATATATTAATTGCTACACATTTTGAGTTCTTTAGCGTTACCAGGGTTATTGATAAAACACTAACAACCTCTCAGGACCATATTACAAACATCTTACATCGTAAACAACAACTTTCAGGTTTAAGTTCAGTTAAGTAGTAGTTAGTTGTTTAAGTACGTTCTACCTTCTGCTGGGGAAGTCATATCCATAGGAATAGGTTAACAGGTATAATAGTAACCTATTCCTATTATATTATCCTTGTCCTATTCCAAATTACCTCAGCAACTGTTGGCCCTTTACGCCAGGGCCTTACAAGCCTGGGTATCCTATGTGGTAAAGTCGCTTCGCTGTAGACTAATTAATAAATTGTAGATCCTTTTCACAGTTATAGAGCTCGACAATAGTAGGTACCTATACCGATTGTCTGAATAAAAGATTCATACCATGCAGGCCATACAAGCTCACTATTTTTATTTAACGTATAAAACAGCTGGTGTCAAGTATGAAGTAACGGTCCCATAATATTCAATTAAAAGCCGATTTAAACCGGAAGAACTACTTTTTGTTATCTGAACAAGTGTCTTGACCTCTTAAAATAGAAAAAGTTATTTGGATAGGATTATTATGGAAGTGAATCATGTTATCTTTGAATGCAATGAAGTAAATGCATCTTGCATTTGCATATCATGATAGGAAAACGGCTAGATCTCAATAGTTCATTACTATGCGTAAGTACCGGTTCTAAATTTCTAATAAAATTGCGTTTTCCCCGTGCTGGTGGTACCGGATTAAAATCCAGTCAAGATATGGATGTAATATAAGTGTAATGGATTTCATTCATCTTTTACATTCCCAGCTATGATTATCAATTTGCAAAACCGTTGATAGAAAATATCGTGAACAAACGTAGGGTGCTACTCTTAGCAACGATAATCGGTATATCATGACATTCATATTGTCGCATCCTACTCTATATTCCATATTTATTGCCATCGTAAATCGTTTGAACGAACTATAATTTTGTATTGTCGTTCAGTAATCGATACGACGTCAAAAATCTGAAATTTAGAGTAGGGATTCGATGGTTTCGATATATCGATTATCGTTGGAGTAGTGCCCTACACTTTTTCAAAAACATGTGACTTTCGCCAACCCGCACAGGAGCAAGGATAGCTATAAGTATATAGCCTGAATACCCTTCGCGATGGGGGGAACGTGCCCAGTGTAATCACATAAGTAAAGAAACAAAGTTCTGAGAACAACACAGGCTTACTTTTGCCCTTGATAAGTATTCGCGGGCGAAGAAGCGAGAAAAGCAATAATGTCTTTATATAAAAAGATAAGGCGATATGGGCGCACACCATAAATAAAAGTCCTAATTGACAGCTACACTCTTAAAAATATTTCGGATACGTTTCAAATAAACGTGCAGTTATGTTCCTGTGAGGGGGGTCTTAGATTTGAATATTATGGTAAGTAAAAGAAGGTACATCGAGGATTTATGGGTGAATAAACATTTTTGCACCCAGCCTTTTATGGCTTTAACTTTAAATTTGGTTAGTTAATGCTTTTTGGCGAAAGCGACAATATTTTCACAGGGTAACCTGTGGATCCAGTTAGTCACCTTTATTATCCGCGGGCTTATTAAATAATCGTGATTATTCGATTTTAAAGAACGATGGTCAGGAACGTTTTATTTTTTTTATCGTGATGATAAACGTAGGTCCTGAGTTAGTGACATTTTGTTGTGTGTGTGCTGTATGTGTTTCTAAGATTCAGTAATCGAGCTCATGTTCGCGCGTTAACCTAATAAAATCGTTTAAGTGTATATAATGTAACGAATTTGCGAATTTGGTATGTGCTCATGTAACGTCTGCTACTATACATTATTGAATTATTGAAATTAATTACACAATTATTGAAAATAAACTGGCGAATAAAAAAAAAAAAATGACATGTAAAAAGACAAGCCCGCTGAGTTTCTTGCCGGATCTTCTCAGTCGAGGTCGCGTTCCGATCCGGTTGTAGATATAAGGAAAAAAATATGTAAATTGACAATTTGTAAGTGCCCCCGTAGGCCTAAACAAAATAAATGATTTGAATTTGAACATACGGGTAGGAATATAACATATGTATATAAGTGCGGTGATTTTTGTTCCCAACTACTTATTAAATATAGGAATTTAGGAACATAAAGTTATTAATGCGATAAAATCCATAAAATAGTTTTATTTCAATGTACAGGAATTTAGTTAAAAACATGATATGCATCCTATTGAAACTATAATGATTTAAAGATTCAATAGGAACTTATTTAGAACAGTGTACGCACTTGACCTGAGAAATTCATATAACAATGTTCCAAACACCCGGACGGCCACCACGCACCGTCGACAAAGCCGTTACGGGCATTAGTGCCAGAACCATTGTTATAACCAGGACTCGCAGGTTTCGCAGAGAAAATAACATTGTTACGGTGTCCTCCAAGAAGGGGAAATTGTATAAAAGTGAATGGCGGGAGGGCGCGCGACTCAGTCGCACCGCGGTCGACAGCGAAGCAGCTGCCGCCTCTGACATAGCTCACGGCACTCAGGTGAGCGCCACCAGCGACCGACCTCCGAATCGCAAGTCTCCAATTAGCGGTGGTTACCGACGGCCGCGCAGCCCCAACTGGCAGCTCGCACTCCGCCGCGACTCCTCGCCTGGCCGCCGGTGGCGACGCCCGCTCCCGCGATAAACCCAGCCGTTTCCCGCGCTCGCCGTATGCACCGCGCGTAACTTAGCGACTACAACCAACCACCCCCGATTTCAATGAGGTGAGTGCACATAATAAATGTATAAATTTACTAAAGTTTGCACCCCACAATGTATGCTGTGCGTTCACCTAACGTAACCTATTAAAGTTAAAAAGTATGGCCCATAATTTAATTTCCGTTTATTCCCTTTACTTATTGGATTTAAAAACTATTATTTTATGAGTTCTAACATGGTCAAAAGTGGCTATCATCGAAATTTTTAACTACCACTTAATTATTAAAGTATTTTCTACCTAGTTACATAGGTAACCCCTGTTACATTTTAATTAATTGATGTGGGCACAATTAATGTCTGTAAGACTTGTAACTTAGATCTAAGTTATTAATCTTAGATATTATGATGAACATTGTTTATACATCTTAGAATTAAACGGCAAGCCTAGATACTGTCCGTTTGCTTGCGTCAAAGAAAACAAATAAACGTAAATTTTGATAAGCACTGACGACAAACTGTAATAACTGGGTAATAAATAATCCTGATTTATGGCTTATGCTGCAACCAGCGTGTACTACAAACGGCGGGAGTTCCGAGATGTTTGAATATAAAAATAATACTTAGTATAAAAAGTACTGAATACGAGAACAAAATGATGACGAGTAGGTAACGAAAACACGATTAAATGATGCCTTGTAAATATTTATTGGCTGCAATTAAATTGATGGATCGTTTCAATGTATAGGTACCTAATGGTATACCGTTGAAAAACATTAAATGGCCTTAAGTAGTTACAATTCATTCTTGCTTCAACAAGTCTTCTTCATAAATTCTTTCAAACCGTTAAATTAGTATTTACCTCAAACTTCTCTGTATTTTACTAATTATTCCTGTAATTATTTAATTATGACGAATCAAGTAAGTTATGACCAAATCAAACAATGCACCGACACGCCAATGATTGCGCCGTTGACCACGTTTGAAGGCTCTCAAATATACTAACACCTACTCGATAAACACAATATGTTTGCTTACACTGTTTGGCTATATACTTAACAATACTACGTAGACAGCCACTTATTCTCTCCTATTATCCGAATATCCAACGCCTTTTTTCCTTCCTGACTGTGATGAAACACTTTGATTCATTGTGGTTTTGATATTCTTCCTGTTTCCCGACGTCCATCAACATTACTGGCCCACCATTCATAAATTAAGACGTTCATTATTGAAAATATTTTTTTTGTCGGAAATGAATATTCAACTACAGAAGACAGATCATTTTCCTTGACACGATTCTGTTGTTTTGGGTTAAGAGCGCTGTTATCTTGTATTGTTTATTCATGATCATTTATGCACATCGCTGGTCACCAATTAACTTTACTATAAAGCTATAGTAATGCCGTTATGATGAATAATTTCTTACGATATATAATAATCACATTGCCTCCCCTCACTGACACCGTGGTCCTGTCCCAATAATTTTGTGCAACGATTAAAATATTAAATATAATTAAAACTCACAATCAAAACATTCAAATCCCTACGAAAAACTATATACCCCGTATTTATGCTTAAGGATAAATAATAATACATTACATATTAACTATGTTTATCCTTTGTTTGAGGGTATAGTTAATAAAAAGCGGAGATTTCCATAATACATACTGACTTTTTATGAGACTGCGTCAACATTTAACTATTAAATTAAAGCAATATTTGTTATTTCTTTTCTTAACGGTCAAATTGAAATACCTACTATAATTTTAATAACTTGCACCTATGTGGGTACTTATTTCTCGTAAATATTAATATAATCCGCATGGCCTATCAACCTTCAATAATAGTAAAGTATTGTGATATTTTTGTTACAAATAAATTGAATCGATGTCTGTGAAACACAAATAACCCCGTTACAGTAGGTAACATCGTGGCTGATATATCATTGATACGGGCGGGTATAAAATATTATTGGGGTTTATCTATATTTTCCCACTTGAGATCAGTTACTGGCGTCCTTGCGCGTGCCAGACTGCTTCTGGATCGTCTACGCCATCACTAATACCTGCCATAAAAATGTCTATATTTTCTGAGAGTAATCTATCGTATAATCGTAAAATCGACGTCGGCAGTAAAAGCATCCGTGTCCTATAAAGCACTACCTTCGGAATGCATTACACACAACGTTTTAGCATTTTATTTGACGGTCCTATGGACATAACACTCGACACCGACGCCCCGATTGGCAAGAAAAGTAAGGGAGACAATATAGTAGCCATTTTACGATTGTTGTGCCAGTTGTTACGATCGTATTGGCACTTGAAGATGCCCTAAAACAACTAGGAGACACGGAAAGCCTTTACTGGCATTTAAAACACTTTTGTACTTAGCTACCTGTCATGGTAGTTATTTATTCCTCAGTAAAAAAGAATCAGTAAGCAAAGAATTTTACTTCTCAGTTTAAAAGTCCTAATAATCCAATTTCAATACTTATTTAATTTATTTAAATTTTGTAAAAAAACTGGAAATTTATTTGCCTTAGCGCCTATTGAAAGAATATCCAAACTGACCGCGAGTTATTTACCTGCTAGATTTATTAGCAAACGCTTCAAATTAATGTTTTTGTGATTTCAAGTTGCAATCAATTTCGTAAAAGATTCTTGGGTAAATGTTTAATGCAACAAAAATAAAGTTATCTGTCGTAAAAAGGATTTATTATAGGTTTCGTAGGATCCTACTCGAAACACAAAATATCTCAATGGTAAAATGGGCCCGACGACAGATCGCGGCTTCGATCGCTGCTTCGATCGAATTTATTAACGAAGGTACACTTGGGAGATGTTCCGCCTGATGATAAGAGGTAACTGTCGTCGCCCAAGACATCCGCAACGTAAGGGGAACAGACGCAATCCCGGCCTTTACGGGGCCTGCAGACTTGCCTTTTGAAGAACCCCATGTCGTTACTGCAATGGCAAGCATACCTAGCGTTAGCTCCTAGCATAAACATTTGGATAGAGAACCTAACGGGGGTTGATAATAATATCCGATCGGACAAAAACGTAGAGTTTATAAGTCGTTCCTTTATCAAAGAGTCCATGTGATTGGGTATAGCCTACCAAAGTATATCACATTTCTTTTTTATTGAATTACCTAATAAAATGAGCAAAACTTATAAAGAAAGGAGGTTGCATACCCACCAGCGACCTTATCCTAATTTGGCGTAACCTCTAAAATTTATATTTTCTCACCGATCTCACCTTGTTGGCATACAATCGTGCCGATACGTGGCAAGGCTTTCACGGCAAATGCGGTCATACGATAATGACTCTCCTACAAATAAAAACATCATTTTAGGAACTTCCATAATGTTTGATAGGTCACTTTTCCATAGGGATTTAATCAATTTCATATTGTTGTTCATGTAGATAGTATTTTTGCTTACATCCCTCTCGGTCTGATCTTATTTCCAATTGAGAGGGGAGAAGCTACGCGCATAAATAAGACACAATGATATCAAACTGTATTTTCATATAACACCATCTCTCTCTATCGGCTGCCAGATTAGGCTGTTTTGTTTCACGGAACAAATCTAATAGATGCGGCGATACTATGTCTATGATTTACACTTACCTAAAATGGTGTCTAAAATATTCACACTAAATTCTGCGAAATCAAACATCTTATGGGCCTTCCCCTATTCGCTGTTCAAAACCTAACGCGATGTTTATACGCGATGTGTAAATAAAAATACACCAACACCTATCTCCGAAAGGGATAGAACACAGAGTCTACACTACTGTGAACCCCAATTCGCAAATCGTTTTCTATCCCAATGTAGGCGAGCATTGCCATTAGATATACCGGGCATATTCAACCTCAATGCAATGAAAGTCTGTCAAAAGATGTGCATGTTTTACTAAAAATAATAATAAATAATTTAGCCCTTTTTGACGCCCCACTCCTGGGCACGGCCCCCCTCAACACGAGGGGGATTTAGGTCATAATCCACCACGCTGACCCAGAGCGGGTTGCGGATTTCACATGTCATTCAAAAATGGGTTAGATCTTCTTCTTTCCTCGCGATGTTTTCCTTCACCGTACGCAAGTGATAATCATATACAAAATTATAATTCACACTTAGTTTTCTAAAAGCCCACGGGTGCGAGCCGGCGTTTGAACCAGGCACCAGGACCTGGTGCCCGCAAGACGCGTGCTTAACCAATCGGCTATCACTGCTAAGTAAAACATGCATTGGAGCATGTCTTACTTATCATAATAAAATACACAGATATGTTTAATTAATCAAATATGCCACATGCCACACTCATTAGTTTGGATGCGTAGGAGCAACCGGTAGCTGGCCTGCGCATATGCACTTGCATCGACAAACCCAGTCTAATCTCACGATTATAGCTTTTCTTGAATATGTTCTATACAGAGGTAGAACGTCAACCCTTTAATGGCATACTGGTTTAGCTAGTAACGCCAAGTCAAGCGAACATTTCTCCGTACAAATACACAGTACCTATCATTAGTTTATTAGAGTCTTGGACTTTTAATAGAACCAGAACATTGATAGCACTTTTGCGTGATGTGTAAGCGCGCAATATACTTGAGAAAGAGAGAAACGTATGCTGTAATGACACTCGTCAACTGGTGTTATTGGGCAGTTGCCACGCGTCATGCCATGTAAGGCCGGCGCCGTACTGGTAAGGCGATTGAGATGCGACAGCGATATCGCTATAAGGTCGAAGCCGCACCTGTAAGGCGATATCAATGCAACAGCTATTAATCCTCTACAGGACATGGAGGTGGCATATTTGTTTAGAAACTGCCGTCGCATCACATACGTCACGGTTAGCCTGCAAAAATCTTATTCTAATCTTACCCAAGTTACCGATCGCTAGAGGGTTTTTAAGCGCAGAAAGTTGGTACGCTCCGTATTAATAGGTAATCAGCCAAATCTGTAGGTACTGAAAGCTCGATGTTATTGGAAAAAATAACGACTAGGAAGAAGGAATGAGTAGCGATTGAGTATTTGCCCATTAAACAGTTGACTCTCATTTAAAATTGTGATTTGTAATGGTCTCGAGAACCGAGTTTATTACATCGGCCGTATCAACACGCCACTCGTTATGTGTGGCGTACACGCTTCTGATTCAATCAAGATCAAGTCAATTGAGAATACCTATCTATTGATTTACACGCCACCAAATCGACACATCTAAACGTTCTCTCTTTTTCGCATATAGGTTTAGAACATTTCACAAGAAGCACACGCGCGATGTATAGGAATATATAAGTAATGTATATCGAAAAGGCTTGTTTACGTGTATAAATAATATAACATTAATCTGATAAAGGAAATTGAAATTGCGTCTGCGTATCAATCAATACTAGGATTGTACAGCTTCCAATTGAACCGATGGCGCGGCGTCGATTCTATTTACTTGGTAGGTATTTACTCGTAAGGCATCATTGTTCAAAAAAATATTAAAATAATTATATAAATTGTCTCTTGGACCGAAAAATGTAGGTGAAGAAATTCACCGCGCGGTCATAATAATTCAGTTTGAAAAGGGTGCTTCAAATTTAACAAATTTGACGTTTGTTTTTTGTGTCAGTTGTCATCGCAATTACCTACTTACCGCGAAAATTATTTAACATTAATCAAATTTTACCTACTTAGGTTTGTAGTTTTCTCACACTGTCAAAGTTTTCTCGGCTAGAGGAAGTTGAATGTCATGATCAGACTGCAACTAGAAAGTTCTAACTTAAACTTAGCCTATCTAGCGCCGGAACATCTCATGTTCCGAGCTCGATACTTAGTTTCGCGATATCTCGTTTCTAACTTACCGAGCAATGAGAAACTTGAAAGAAAACTGAATTGCCACTCTCTCTATATTTTCTACATCAACTTGTAAGTTAATTATATGTTTATACATTTGTGCTCTATTGATTTCAAGTAGGTACTTCACGTAAATAAAATAATCACTTTACGGCATGCTTAACTATCTAGTTGTTTTTGTCACGTATTTAGACTTATTTTTATTTTTTTTGTTCATCATACTAATATTATAAAGAGGAAAACTTTGTTTGTTTGATTGTAAAGAATAGGCTCCGAAACTACTGAACCGATTTGAAAAATTATTTCACTGTTGGGAAGCTACACTATCCCCGGGTGAGATAGGCTATAATATATTTTCAAAAAAAATTGGGATCCTTACTAAATCTCGAATAATGTAACCGCAATGTACCCGTGCGAGGCCGGGGCGGGCCGCTAGTATCCTATAAACATCTTTAAGAAAGTACTTATATTAATTAATATTAATTATTGATTTCTTGTAGAAACATTAAAATAAAGCAGCACTGGTAATTAGTGATGGAACATTTCACAGGTAGCGTGTGAAAAATCATATTATGTATATAGAGTTCATACGTAGCAACTTCTACAGACATAGGAAATCGTAAAGTGTTCGGTACTGTCTCGGTTTTCATGATAAATCATCGATCCGTGATTTCATAGGATTATTATGAATCGTGTATTATGGTGAAAATTCACTGGTGATAAAATTATTGACTGTGAAAAATCACTGGTCAAATAACAGTAAAAGAAAAAAAACAATATAAAAATGTATTGAAAGTAGCAAACATTTCCATGCCTTCTGATTATTTTCATGGTAACTGACTAGCTTAAATCTCAGATCTGATACGAGATAATCTTACCACGTGGGTACACGCGTGTAATCGACTTAATTACCAACAAGCCGTCGACTGGGTGTAGGTAATTAACGTAGCGTTAATAACTTATGTTGTTAGTTACGAAGTTTTGATTTGATCAAACTCGCTGATTTGCCTAAACCTGGAGGTGTCGCTCGAGAGCCGAGACTGTTTTAACGCAAATTGTACGCATCCTACCTAATGGAGGGTGATACTGATTTAATCGTAGTTATATCATTAACTTAGTTACCGAAGTCACCTGGGTCGCACGCCGCTCGCACCCCAACTAAACTCATCGTTACGAAGCACTATAACGTATTC
Organism: Notodonta ziczac; assembly: GCA_918843915.1. Classification (NCBI taxonomy): domain Eukaryota; kingdom Metazoa; phylum Arthropoda; class Insecta; order Lepidoptera; family Notodontidae; genus Notodonta; species Notodonta ziczac. The sequence goes on along the minus strand of OU974038.1, from coordinate 7,188,239 downwards.
TGTGATTTAAATTGCTTCATTGCTTTAATATTATGAAATAAGACTGGGAATTGATTAATTTAATTTCGTGGAAATATTAACAAGCCATATCAATATAATTGCAAGAAATTTATATTAATTCAACCGGTTTTCCTGTCAAACGTAGTTTGAAGTGATCGAGAATGCAACGAAATTTAATTTCAAATTTTATTGAGTGATTTAAATTTATATAACTTAAGTAGAATTTTGATTTATTGTTATGTTCAAATTGTGGTTTTAGTTGTGTCATATTAATCACCTATTTCGTTGGTATTTATGGTATTGTTGAATGTTAAACTCACATCCCAATGTTGATGATGTTTTGAATAGAAAAAGTAAATACTTACCTACTCAAGCATATAGCACGTGGTATATGTTATACTTGCGTTATAACGTGATCTCCATGGACAATAGTTATTATACTGTAGCCAAACAATATCAAATTATAAAGTTATCTAAAACAATAAAACGTTGCTTCCATAGTTACGGTTATGCAAAAGTTCATAAGTATGTTAGGGAACTCCGGTCTACCTATTCAGATGTTCCAGAAATTAATTAGACTAACAAGGTATTACCTACTGAGTATGTGTGTTATGCGAGCACAATGGAATGTTCCTCTACAAACAACTATTTTCCAATTCAGCACAACCTAATCTCGAAAGTTGATCTGGTGAGAGAAACGCTTCTATATACGAGTACCTATCCAGCGGACGGCTTCCAAGACTAGTGTGATGCACTTGCAAACAAGTCTGTATCATTAACGCGTCAGATTACGTTGCCGCTGCGTTTCGAAGTGAAGTAGGAAACAGCTCGTTACTTCCACGCTATTACATGCATTAGCGAATCTCACTACGAGATAATGAAGGTACTTATCCCGCTCGCCGGGCCCGGGCTCATATGCACGGAATAAAGAATAATTACTAACTGGAATGTGTTTGTAGAGCTCGCATCTTCTTATATGTTTTAAGCAGATTTACGGTTACATATTAGGTATGATATCCGAAAAAACGCATTAATGCTTAATATTCGTTGCCATATTGTACGTAGACGAGGATGAATAAGTAATTTTTTTGAAAAAAAAAACTATAACAAATGCCACTATCTGAGGAAAAGCAAAGGCCATTCTATTTACTTTCATGTTCTTTGGTTACGTTGTATGATCTTATTAGACGCAGAAGCGGCCACCCACCATGCTCCGTCATTTAACGATAAATAAAATATAAATAAATACTCCGATTGAATTTACTACTAAGGTTTCTGATTAAATACTTGAGAGAGATATCTGTCGGCAGAGGCTTTAGGCACCTGCTCCAGAGTAATATTAATAGCCAGGGCGACAGTGTAGACACGACAGCGGCCGCGGCGCGTGGCGGACGCGCTCTACCCGACTATTGTTTGATAAAATAATTAGTGGATATTGCATTTCGATTGGCACTCGCAATGACCGAGAAACACGATTCCCTCAAGGACCTACAGTTCGTACCATGCACTTCCTTTTAGAACGAACTAGATATATAAGTATTTCTCACCCGCACAACGCTACATTGTGAAAGTTTTATTTTATTTTTTTATTAAGTAATTTATATGTCAATTGAGTCAATTGAACTGTTAGCAATGTGATGTTTTCTTTGTTATTCCAGTGGGGACGCAGGATACGTCTCAACAAACTACGACATGAGGAACAACGTAAAGTAAGTACATTATTATTTAAGTTTTAATAACACTAAATACACAAATTAATAATGAAATAACTTTGATACGTTAATACTTAAAATATGTATATAATTAGGACTCTAAAATGCAATTAATTAATAAAAGTATTTCGATCGCAATAAGGAAGTTTCCTCCATCAAAACTTAAAGGAGGCCTATTTAATCCTGGTGTTATACTTTTAGTAATAGGTACTTACGTGTATTCAGCCCTGTATGTTCAGAACAAATCATTGTTACTAACATCTATTTTATATCAGTTTATTTATTAACGTAAACGTGACTTCTACGACGCGTAGTTACTAAAGTTGTTATGAAACATTTTAAATTAATGCCAACACATGGCGACAAATTATCAGTATTCTGTATTCAATTCGGCGCCACCACACGATAGTATGAAGATGACTATTAAAATCATATTTTTACGTATCTCGGACGCCTCTCAGTCAATTAGTTATGTGTATTCACGTCCTAAGCTATGACACAACGCGATAATAAGATGTAAATTACCTATTAAATATTGCTCTCTTACGCGAACTCGCCAGTTATCTCCAAGTGCCTACCATGATTTATAAATTTAAAAGACGTGCTCTCGCCTCCATGCGCGTTTACAACATTTACAATGTAATTTAGTTTTCTAACTTTATTATTGATATACTTATCTAATAATAAGTAGGTACTGTAACACTGTAACACAGATTTTGAGATACTGGAGATATTAATCTCATAAAGGATGTAAACTGACCAACTTTAGTTGAAATTTTTAATTGTGTGTTATATAATATTCTACAATACAACAAGCGCAGATAATGATTGTTATTATGCATGGATGTTCTTAATAAATATTACTAAAGTTTAAATTAACTTTAACTGATGTATAGACATGTAAGTAATATATGTGTAAATAAAACAAGAAATTCACTGACTGAATGACCGATCTATGAATGTACAATCTGAACCGCTGGGGTCTGACGGCACCTTCTATAACGTAGGCATCCACTACGGAAGTTTCAACGCAAACAAATTTCATCAACTTTCGGTGAAAACTGGCATAAGTTATGGCACTGTGATGTACAAGGGCGGACGGATAGACGGACTGGACGATCTTATAGGAGTTGCCCGTAGGGACTACGGAACCCTAAAGATTATTACTTCTGCACAGACATTGTTGTTTAATAGTAAATACAAAACTCAAGTGACGTGAGCAACAAACAGGTTGGATCGTGATTGGAATCGAGCGAGTTAATTATGTAAGTATATTTACGGGCACTAAATCGAGTGAATACGTACACGTGATTACGCCACCGTACGCAATAAACAGTGGAGTTGTTAACTACGTTTCTATGACGTGCGACCTTGTTCATTAACTGTTACTACTCTTTGCCCGTGGCTTCGGGCGACGATTGCTTCTTTATCACAACCCTTAATAATAAAAACGTGATGGGAGTAGGTATGCACAGCTCACTTAACAAGCGCTCTAATTTAAAAACCTAAAACTGAAAAGAGTTACCAATGAGTTTCTCGCTGCATCATCCCCGTGGAAGCAGCATTCCGAACCCATGGCGTATTCTGATTATTCATAAGGGCTTTGTTGGCTGACACGAATAAAATAATATTGATTTGATTTGATATCAATTAGCGGAAATCGTATTTGATTTACTAGTTATTTCGTGTTACTTAAACAAAACACTCTGTTGTGTCTGTGCCATATATACTTAATTAAATTTAAAGTCTGGAGATGTATTAAATTTAATACAGTAAAACATACGCAGGATTATAACCGCTAGTTGTTGCATCGCATTCAATCTAACCGCACCGAATTTACGAGTATTATTTAGTTAATAATAATATGATGAATGTTACAAAAGTCCGTAATGATAATTTAGTTAGATATAGGTGCGGCAGCTGATACGTAGAAGCCTAGTGAAGCCTGACCAAAATGTAGGTCTAGGTATCTATCATATTTTCTGAGTTATGGGCGTTTGAATAGATGTTGCGGCTTTAGAACACATCCAATGGCCCTGAAAACAGTGTTTATGAGCAGAGAACAAATACTCAAGAAACTATTTATAATAAAATGGAATAGTAAAAACTTGAGATATTTTTTTTCTACTTGACTACGCTGGGATGGAACAGGGATGGATAAATTGATAAAACCGGGCTGAATAATCCTCTCAAGCTCGTGTCAATGATGCTGCCTTTTGATGTACCTACCGGCACAACTGATGCATTAACACCTTTAGGTGACTCCGTCATTGTTTTTGTTCGCGCTTCGCTAGCTCAGCGGTCACTTTGAATCTTTACTAATATTATAAATGCGAAAGTTACATGTCTGTCGCGCTTTCACGCCAGGACTACTGAACCGATTGCAATGAAATTTGGTACACAGATAGTCTAGAGCCTGAGAAAGGACATATGCTACTTATTAATTCGAAAAAGGGTTGTAAGGGGTTGAAATAGGGTATAAAAGTTGTGAGGAAGTATCGTCATTTTTAGAGCTAGAAGCTTGAAACTTATTTATTAGGCTTTTGATAAATAAATATGACAAACAAAGCTTGTAAAAGTTTTACCCTCAAGTGTGTAAAATAACAATAGGGAATAGGGGATAAAAGTTTGTATGGAAATATGTAAGGTTTATGTGAATGTTTTATAAGTGTACGGCATGAGACAAAATATTAGAGCTATTCTGATGTGTCATTTACGGAGTCATTACAAACACTATTCCACGAGGACGATGTCGCGGGCACAGCTAGTAAGTACTTTATAAATAATTCACGCAGCTCTGGTTATCGTAATTTTTGTGACGCGAAAAAAACATCTTCTTTGTTGTACTCGTAAAGCTCTGTTTTTATTTGCCGGCTGTTGAATAAGTACTTAGATGATGTCACAATAATCATGATCATTTTCTGATGACAACTAACATTGATGACAGCTATTTAAAACTAACCGATTTAAAAAGTAAGGCCTCCCTATTAGGCAGAACGCCGAACCCTAAGTTCTCCCTAAAAAGGAGTCGGACGGTTCTATTCCTACCCGTATGTTTTATTTTTATGTTACCGCATATCTTCAGCATTTATGAAGCGTTTTTTTAATCAATAGGTAACTTCTCCACATAAATACAATTAAGAAATACTTATTAGATAGAAGCGATATTTTCGCTCATTTTCGTTTGCCCTGGTATACCCATACCTAGGGACGTTTTTAGAAACCTCTTAGTTGTTATACCTATTTATTCACGCAGGTATGTGAGTTTGTGAGTATTTGGTTAGGTACAGATGTTTAGAAATTGGTAACTAACTACATAAGTCGCAGAACTGCTACGACTTATAAGATATAAGGAAACCGGTAGGTACCTACATTATGATGCTACCCACACAACGCGCCTCAAGCTGCCATTAAAAGCCAGCGTAGTTTGTTGCACCGCCCCTCAATCAAACGAGCATCGCGAATAATTTAACATAATAACCACGCGCATTGTTGTTAATAAATTTAATCCCATAGTTCATTCAACTCCGAGGTTCATGCATCCGCAAGTAACGGTCCATCTCCATACAATCGTCCTGCCGCGGGCCAAGCCTACCGCCGCTGCCAGGACCGTTACCCACATGCTTGATCACATAGTAATATCTTACATCAAAACCGAAGCACGACCTTCGGTTTCACCTTAAGATTAGTTCCAAGAATTGTAGGAAACGGTGGAACCGAGAGAACAGACCCTGTGCTCACAACGCGACCGGTTGAATACGCAATACGTTGCACTTAGGAAAGACTTAAACGTCCTTCTGAACACATCGGGGTCTATAGTGTTATATCTAACAATTCCTTAGACCGCCGTTTGTAAACAAAAGTAAGAGTGATCGCTTCAATTTACCTTGACATAAGCCCAGTTTCGCTACCATTAAGACGGTCAAAAAGGTTTGTTGACCTGCCCGGAGACAATGAACCTCGTGTCGAACCGGTCTATGAGTGATATAAAAAAACAACTCCATACGATAAAATATGTTGTGTAGTATCCAATGACATCGCAGGCTGTTGGTTGCATGACAACTATTGCTACTACGGGAGTAGTAAGACAGGTTGTTGCTCCCGGGAGCCGAGGCACAGAGGGAGCCGTGATTCCGCGAAGGTGCACGCTGAGGACTCCCGCTCCCCGACCCCCTCTATGCTACTTAAATGAGATTCTAAACCGGAATAAACTTAAATAAGAAAAATACAGAGACAATTATCCTGTCTATCCAGATTAAATGGTCACAGCGTGGCTGTGTTCCTGTTGCCGGGCACCTAATTGCTTTCTGTTTAATTCCCTCAAGTGATTTCTTTACATTTTCTTTACTTTACTTTCTCGTTCTAAATTGTAACTCGTAGTGTCGTACCTATGTTCAGTAAAAACCATTATAGCACACCTTGGTAAGTTTATTCGTGTTTTGCTTGCTTGCGTTATGACCAATAAAATAAGCAAACATTGTAGGTTCTTAAAGTTATAATACTGTGTCTACTTTAGTATGCAAACACAAAAAAATAACAACTACCCGCAACTAAAGATACCTATTTATGATAATAATTACTTCCATTAGTTAAGATTGAGTAGGTATAATTATTGTTATGGGCGCGTAACTGACATGAGTCCTACTAATATTATAAATGTGAAAGTTTGTGAGTGTGGATGTATGTATGTATGTATGTTTGTTACTCCTTCACGCTAAAACTACTAAACGGATTTGGATGAAATTTGGAACACAGATAGTTTATAACCGGGATTAACATATAGGATACTTTTTATCCCGATAATCCCGAAATTTTTGTTACGTTAAATACTACGCGGACGAAGTCCGGGGGCACAGCTAGTATGTTTATAAATACGTCGGACACAATATCAAGAGGCAATGTATTCGTTATTCTTGGTTGAGAATCTCAAAACAATGGTGTATGTTTAGATATTATGGTCACACGTTGGTTTCAGTATTTACTACAACAACTAGCGTCTTGTGATACCAATTAACCTATCCACGGAGGCAGACGAGCATAATTAATTACTAAGTACCTGCATGAATATGTAAATTATTTGAATATATGCACTGACTGCCTGTTTGTAAAAGGAAAACATATAACCTATCAAAATATTCCTCACGCGCTTTTGAATTTACCATTTTATACTTAAGGCTAAAGCGCCCATCTAGCAAACGCACTGCATACTGTGTTTGTCGCAATTCACAAAAGGTTGTCTTAAATGTTTTCAGATTTTGGATAAACTATAAAAATACTCGAAAAATTTGAATTTCGCGGGCTAGACAGGCGCCTTCACATTATAAGCTTATTCATTCTCGTAGTATTTGTGTGCAAGCTTAACTTACAGCAAAAGTGGATAACTTAAAACATCGTATTATTATTGTGGCACAAGGTCCGGGATTCAAACCCCTACTCGCACCTCTAGGATTTTCCAAATTTATGTGCGATTCATAATTTCAATATGATTTTAACACTTGCTTACAGTGAAGGAAAACATCGGGAGGGAACCCTGTACACGTAAGAAAATCTAATCAATTTCCGAATGACATGTGAAATCCGCCACCCTCCCTGGGTCAGCGAGGTGGATTATGGCCTGAATCCCCCTCTCGTATTGAGGGGTGTATTGAGGGGATCAGATAATTTCCGGTGTTAGTCTATATTTAAAATAATAAAAATATTTTTTGCCCTTTTGACGTCCCACTCCTGGGCACGGGCCTCCCCTCAACACGAGGGGGATTCAGGCCATAATCCACCACGCTGTCCCAGTGCGGGTTGGCGGATTTCACATTTCTTTCGAAAATTGGTTAAATCTTCTAAGACATGCAGGTTTCCTCACGATGTTTTCCTTCACCGTAAGCAAGTGATAATCATATAGAAATTATGATTCGCACATAGATTTCGAAAAATCCAGAGGTTCGAGCCGGGGTTTGAACCCGAGACCTGGTAGCCCGCAAGACGCGTGCTTAACCAATCGGCTATCACTGCTTCTAGTCTATATTTATTATTATTTAATTACATTTTATTACTGTCTATAGTAACACGCTATTATGAAAAGGCCAACCGCCGGTGTTTTGTATTCATAAACAATTTCCTGAAAAATACTCGGACTGGTCATGAAAAACACACAAACTACGGTTTTGCGAGAGAAACAATGGCGTAACTGTACATAATTTTGCATTACTACTGTCTCTGTTGACATACATTTCTTTATAATACTCCGAGCTGTGCTAATCGATGTTGACGTTTAGACCATAAGATGGCCTCTTAAGAGGTTCAAAATAACGGTTGTGTTAATGACTCAACGGAAACAACGACTTTCAAAATTCACATTATAATAGATGTAAAGGTGGATGTTCCGAGGCAGCAGTACCTAAGAAACTCAAGGATTTCTTCGGGCAACTGTTGATTAAGATCTTGATGACGTCAGCGTCATATTCTTGTTATTGCCAAAGATGATATTACTTAAACTATTGTTTTTGTATCATAATGGTACTTATTATTTATGAAACTCACGCCCCTTTAGGCGGTGAGTGACCAGTCAATCATTATAATTTTTTGTTAACAGTTATGAATGTTTTTCTTGTTATTACTATAAGAACCATTTTCAATGTAATAAGTAAGCAAAAAGCCAAGGTGTAACGGTGGTACTTGGAGCCAAGCTGTAGCTACAGCGAAACTACAGCGAAACTACAGCTCATATATTACACGGGCTGGCTGTGTCAGGGTAGTACAGGGGTACCAACCTCTCACAGAAAATAGGCGTCAAGTAGTATCGCTGCATTTCGCACGATAAATAAGAGAGCTGGAAGCCAAATCCAAGAGGGATATAGATTTACATAGATAACGCAAATGTATGTACTTAGCGTCTCCGAAAACCCCGACCAACCGTCAAGGTTGGTCGCCGATAACTTACAGTCCTCGCGACTACAGATATAAAAATATGAGTATGAGCGAGATAATCACTCGAGAGAATCGTAGCGGGCGGAGGGGCATCGGCGGCATCGGTGTCTTTGAATCGGTTTGGATTTCCCGCCATCTGTGACGTCACAGTAGGTGTTAAAAATTCGGCACGCTTGGTTTCAATACAAATCGTTATACTTGCGTTATCTATGTAAATCTATATCTGTGCATCTTACACTCTCTCTGCCCCACTCCCGTTCTGGTCGGCGTACGGTAACTGCTTAACATCAGGTGGGTAGTACACGTTTTTGCCAGCATTTTTATATAACAAATAATCATTATTGTGAATGTTTGAAAAAACAATCCTTAAGTATAAAGTGGGTTTAACTATAACTATAACCCTATACTTTGGTAATCAATCGATTAAACTAGTCCTTTTAAAATGTGTTTGTCAGTATTTTGATAGAAACTAAGATACTTCAGTGGGAATCAGTTACGGGTTTTAAAATGGTATTAATAATTTACTTGTTGTTTAACAATCGAAATCTGTGACCACCCAGCGGACTCTCTCATAGAGATCTAGAGATTAAACTGTTAATTAACGTTTCTTCCATCGACCTCGATAAAAGCTGTTTGTGTTGTGGGCCTATTAAGACCACGGATTCTAACTGCCGATAAACATAGTGAGCGAAACGCGAGCCCTGTGGAACCAGACGAATCTCCGCGCCGCCGTTATAAATTACATTTTTTTTATTACAAACTAATTATTCGCTACGACATTTTGGATGACATCCAAGTAGTCTTTTTTTGTACTACGACTTGGGCTCGTCCGGACGGTAGAAACGTGGTGCCCTATTACTTACAAGATTTAGCGCCTTGAAATTCAGTGTGAAGGTTATTTTTTCTGTTCCGGATTTTCCTTTTAGGGTATCGTACTTGACAAGCAAAATCGATTAAAAAGATAACCTTATAATCATACATTTTGCGTCTGCAATTTGGTATAGATACCTAATGGTTTGTCACAAGGCTTTTACTGGTAATTTAAATAATATTTATATGCATATTAATTTCATAAAAAATGTTACTGAGCTAATCGAGTGAAAATGGGCGTTCTATGTTCTAGATTTCCATAGCTAAAAGTCTGACATTACCGCATTTGACAGTAGTTTTTAACTACAGGTATTTTCGTCGATTTATTTAGCGACATAATTTTTGTATGAGTTTAATAAAATTAGAAAAAGTGCAATATCAATTTATTTCACAAAACTTCTTAAATGTGTCATTGCCAGACATTATGTACTTCAAGCCTTTTTAAATACCTGTCTAGTCAGCAGCACGGAATCCTCGAGCGTGAGCCCGACACGCACTTGGCCGAGTTTTTTTCGGTGATTGCCTCCCGTCCCTCATAATAGAGTCATCTACAGTCGGAAAGCAAAGGCCAACGCGAAGTATTCACCGCACTAACTAGTAATCGAATATTGCTGAACTGACCAGACATGATTGCCTAAGCGATGTCGACATTATTTCCAATTTATTTTTTGTACGCTATTGTATACTATTGCTATTCAAATCACCACAAAAGCTACAAGTGGCTCGACTGGTTTTGTTTTCACTTTTTAACAAATTTTGGGAAATCGTTTACCTATACATAAATAGAAGGACAAGGCACTAATCTTAACTTAACTCCCTTATTAACAAACGTGGATTAGGAGGCGAATAGTTCCACACCGAATTATCTATTTCTGTCATCCTAAATTTGGCATTCGAAAGAAGAAGACAAAGCATGGTGTAACTATACAACCGCTATTCCACGGTTATCATTAAAGGGGTACCTATAAATGTTATCCAGATTATATCCTCTTCCATGTGATATGTTTGAGGCGTGCAAATTCAGATACAATGCTACACTTTTGAGTTTTACTGATATCTTAAATGGTACGAACGGAATAAAAATGTGCAGTTAGCGGGAAGTAAACAACGTGCAAAAAGCCTAGAACGACTCTGGCATCTACAATTAAGTGTGTCAATAACACCTCTGGCTAAAAGTGGTTCCAGAACAAGTACACGTGAATGGTCGAGACTAATCCTAGACATACTTCTTATAACTTTAGTTAGAGACGTAAGTAGGTACCTATAAATATACTATAGTATTATAGATAGGCAAGTACGTGTCTACACCTATAAAATTATGGATTTGTGTGCTAAAGAAGATAAATCTAACACTAACTTTCTAACAGCTGACTTCTTTGAATGCAATCGCTACAAAAAAAGCTGTCCTAACAAACAGAAAAAAAATATACCATAAGATCTTATTTTTGTGGTATTTACTTAGGCCGATACATCATCTTTACAATTTACTAAGGGGCTGTGCACAATATCATACGTTCATCATTATTAAAATAAGACCTTATGTTCTCTATTTTAGGGACTTTATTTCAGAAACTCTTAGGTAAAGTACACGTAAGCGTAATTTAAAGCCGATAATTATTCTTAAAATGGGACTAATAAATATATTGCAAGTGGTTAAGTAGAAACTCTAGCATAATAGATAATACCATGGTGGAACATAATTATACATAACTGAGAATTATCATTATGGGAATAAGTTTAAAGAAAAACAGCACATATACAGCATTCATCAAAGGTCTTACTTATCATCGACACCAATCAGATTTTATCGTCACACCACGAACCCATGTCACGAATACAAAAAGAAATATAACTTATAACATTGACAAGTTTTTATGTTAATTTTCTAGTGCGAACGATCGGTTGACCGTTGGGATTCAAACAATGATTTGATACAAGTCATGTGTAATGATAAATCAAATGGAAATCTAGTGCAGCAATGTGACATTGGAGAAACAGCGCTGTCTCGAAGACGGCCGAACGATATGTTTATTGACATTTTGTCACGTTTTCCGATTCACTGCATTCGTGTTTGCTATTATTCTATCCGTTCGTCATTAGAGAAAATATAAAGCAGTTTTAGTAGAGAAAAGTGCTTTGTCTTTGTCGATGTCGCTGCTCTTCCATCCACCCAACCATCAGTCTGAAGTACTCTGAAGACGTCTACTGCTGGACATAGGTCCCCCCTCCACACATCAAGCTGCTCTTAATCTAACCAAACTATCTTCTACTCCTAGCTAAACTAAAATGTCGCATAATGTGTAACAAATGAAGCTTATCAATAAATATGATTAAAATAACTATATATTAAAGTACCGTAGCATATTAAAAATAAATAATACTAAGCTACATTCTACTTTTATAAAATTCTAACACCTGCCTGACTGACAGACAACACACAGCCAAAACAAAAACCATTGTTGTGCTCGATTTAGAGTCGCTGTAAAGATTATGACATCTGCGGAAACGAGATACACGCATATACCCTTGTATTAGAGTGAATGGGATGCATAGAGCACCTTTCAACTAGCTTAGCGTACCTATAGGATTTTAGTTCAACTAGAACAATAAAAATTAGTTTCAGTGGTTGCAGCAGATTATTTGTACAATAATAACCTGAGTGAGGTGTATCTAACGTCGAGATTTGATTAAATTTTTCTTGTAAAACCGTAAAATTCATTCAAAAATGGTAAGTCAGGCATTAACATTTAGTACCTATTTCTACGAGTATATAGTGTAGCTGTCCTATACGCGTAACTACGTTCTATAGCATTCCTTTTCTGAGGTCTACAAACATGAAATAGGTATAGGAGTTTGGGTGATCACACTTCAATATTTGGTTATAACAAATAAAAAAATTTGGAAATTGATACCACGAGGGTTTAAATAGAGGTGATTTTTTTTTACGGAAATCGTAACAAGCACAATGGTATTAATAAACTTGGATTCGTTTGGATCTCGTTCTGTCATCAGTAATTTGACATTCGAAAGAATAAGACAAAGTATGGTATAACTACACATCCGCTAATCCTCCTCTATTAAAAAGGGAGGGTGTTTAAGAAAGAAAGAAATAAATATGACACATTACTTAAACCTTATCCTGATCTCCACCTTCTTTACACGACTGTCACTCGTCTTATCTAAACTACACTTATATATATATATATATACTAGGTGAAACAAAAAGGGTATACAATTATTTTTGCAACTTAACTTTGTAAATCTCAAACTATCGGCTTTGTGGGACAGTTGAAGTACTAAAGGTTTTGTAGACTTGTGAAATCGGTCAACAGCTGTATTCCTATAACACCTTTTGTTTTTCAAGTTTCCTCCAAAGCTGATAGTTTTCGAATTACAAAGTTATGTTTTGAATAAAAAAGTATAGATAAAACGATTAATACTATAACTACGGTAATAGGCGTAGGTACGACACACGAGACCATGAACTGAAGTTAGTTATGAAAATTGTGTTGATATTAGGGCTTTTATCACTTGCATTGATAATACGTAATATTATGATAGTCAGAATATAATACACCTAAAGTTATAATAAGTTTTCGCTTACGAGTTATAGATACGGTCTAATAAGAAGGTAGTATCGAAGTAAAGGCCAAAGAATTTATGCTCATTGAAGTTAGAATGTATCCCGACGGCTTTAAATAAACAACAGCTGCAAAGAAAAGTAACAAAACTTGTTACGAAGGACCTTCTTCTTAAAATGATTTTAAGCCTCTTTACTAAGAAAACTAATAAAAGACTTTTGTTTGAATCCCCATAAGATCATAAAGAATGGATCAAGTAAGGATCCCTAGCGACTTATTTTCGTTTAGCACCAAGGAAAATTACGGTTACGCGAAATTGGGTTACCAAAACAAATTGAAAATTTGGAGGCAATTTTCTCCTTCAAAGAATAACCACTTTCAAATTTGGTAGGCATTGGTAGCATAAATAACATAATTTATATTATGTAAGTAATAGTAGAATGCCATTGACTGACTAACTCTTCACCAAATCTTAACTGTGAAGCCTACTAACTTATAATTTGGCACGTGCCTGTATTTCCCTTGGCTTTAAGTGCTCGTTAAGAAAGGACATTATTTCGCGTGCACGGAGTCGCGGCTAACGGAACAGTTGATATCTAGGGTCTTATTTTAATAATGCGCGATATTTCTCAAAACGCTTTGATGAACCTACTATAAAAAGTAATGCGATGTGTTTCTGTCTAACAGTTGACCTTTGCTCGTATCGCTCGCTACCAACTGTAGCTGTACTAACCAACAGATAATATTTATACTTACTATCATTATTATTCTTTGTGGTAGTTACATCATCTTCAGCATTTACAAAGGGGCCATGAAAAATATGGTGCACATTTAAAATAGGAGCTTTAATTTTATAAAATTGTCGAGTACATTTAGCTAACAGTACCAGCACGTTACGAACGCCAGACTGGAGCCGCGTTGACCGGACCTACCTACCACTTTCTCGTTTCCTGCAGTGAACTGGTTTGAAACTTTGAACTCGGGTTATACTCTTGCTTGAATATTTATTTTGATAAGCTAGCAGTGAGCTTATATTATAACCATACATAAACACATTATTAAATCTTAATGTATTTTTCATATTGCGTATTTTCTCAAAAATAGTTTTTACTTAAAATTCATAAACTGTAATCAATGAAAATATTTTTTTGTCATCTGTATCATCCCCACATCTATAACTATACGAAAAAAGTTACGTTTACGTTAGATGTTCGAGTCTACGCTAGCAAAGTTGCGGATAAAACTAGTTATTAAATTAACAGACTTGCCATCTCATATCTATAATAATAGGTGACTACTCAATAAAAAACGTACGGGAAGCCTAACAACTATCTCCTTGCAGGCCATCATTCTGGGGTCAGAGGACGAAGCTCGAGAAGCTGCTGATGCTGGCGGCTAGCCTGGCCACCATGCTCGCCATCGCTTTCCTCGCCGCGTTCATCGCCACGCTGCTCCTGCGCACCTCGGCCGACATCACAGGTCAGTCTTATGACGGCATGGGCTCCAAACCTGAGACTGTACAGAAAAAAAATATCTTCATAAAAAAATATAAAAATAACTAATCTTCGACTTCATAAAAATTTATATAATGTATTTCTACCTAAGTGTGTAAAAACCAATGTCCATAAAAACCAGTAACATTTTTCTCTTGAACTTTGAATTGTGGAACTAAATGGATTTAACTTTGTTCCGAAGTGATAAAACAGTCATCAAAATCTCGTAGGCAATAAAACGGGCAATCTTCTTTACCTTAAAGTCTATTATAGATACAGTCAGTTCATTTCATAAAGACGCGTCAATTATTGCAAATTGACACATATCCCAGCGTCATAAGAGTCACAGCACGTTTCTTCATGATATGAACGAACTATGAGTATCGCGTTGCAATAAATGAAGAACACTTATTTAGTAGTCCGGTCACCTGGGTAATAGTGTATTCACAATACCTAAACAAAATAAAAAACCTACGTTACACATTTGTGTTTACAAACGCGACTCAAGCCAGAATGTACACTGATTGAATATATAATTAGAGAAAATTTTACAAATGATTCACCCACCACCTTTGTTTTCTGTCCTCACGCGTAGGGCTGCCAACTAAATACATCATTTGCAAACTTAATTTTTTTTTACATTTTTGCAAAAATAAAAACAAGTAGGTAATTATGTGTATTATCCCCACACCCGTACCTCCTTATTATATTTTTTATTTTCCTAGTCTTCCTTTTGTTGTTTCAATTACGTTATAAAAATTAAAGCGCTCATATGTTCGAAGACCAAGCTTTATAAGTTTACTTATTATCTAAATTAATTATTTCAATAATCATTCCAGAAAATCTAGGCCTTTTCTAGGTTTTAACAAAAAACGCTTCTGGGCGCATAGACTTATTTGTTCGGCAGCCCTATTAAATTTAGGACATCTGTAAGGTCGCTCAACCACCTACACCCACTGACCACTTTATGTGCAATTATGTATACCTTGGGAGCATTTATTTGTAGCATTTCTTACTTTCTGCAGTATTAGCATTACTGCAAGCCAACCAATTGATTCCACCCTTTCGATAACAGTGCTCATTCTGTAGATATAAACGATTGATTAAAAGTATTTAATAACATTGTCGTCCTGCTCATGATCATAAAGATAAAGCAAAACAGTATTATTTTGTAAATTTTGTCATATTTTGCACACTTGTATTTGTGGCAAACTTATTTTTACCATTAAATCCACCGTAGTCGTATACTAAATATTTAGGCTGTATAATAATGTCCGCACGTGTCCAAGGCCCGTTTTCATGAACAATGTGATTCAAATGGTCACATGGTTTATTACTCTTTTATTACCTGATACTTGGTACAGAACAAAAGGAAAAAGTGTAAGAGACATTCATCACTTAAATCCGTATTGATAAATCGATCTCAAGAGTCTGAGAGTGATCTTGAAAATGTCATTCTTATACCTATCAAATCAACACAAAATGACTCGTCAAAAGCGCACTCAAGATCGCACTCAGATTTGAGCTCGATTAATTAATACAGGCCTAAATCACTCAGTTGTAAGTAGGTTATGGCCCTGCCAAATCTGCCGCCCCTAAGCCGCGAGCTGCAAGGTCTATTTATAAAGCCGACACTAGGGTTCACTCGTTCATACATAATCTCCCATGTGAGCCGGTCCACAACCACCGTGCCCCCCATGGAGGGCACGCTCCATCACCCCCACATTCGCACCATTGCACACTCTCATATCGGACATTCACATCATCAACATTCATCATCGTGAATAATGGTACTCTATGGCTAACATAAACTAGAGTGGACAAGTAATCTTTCAAGACTAATCATACTTCATCATACTAATCATAGGTACTAATATTATAAAGAGGAAAACTTTGTTTGTTTCATTGTAATGAATAGGCTCCGAAACTACTGAACCGATTTGGTAAATTCTTTTACTGTTGGGAAGCTACACTATCCCCGGGTGACATAGGCTATAATATATTTTCAGCCGGGGCGGGCCGCTAGTTTACTTATATAAAGCAACAAGCGGCCAGCCACGGCTTCGCACGGGTACATTGCGGTTAGATTATTCGAGTTTAAGTAAGGATCCCTAATTTTTTTGAAAATATATTATAGCCTATGTCACCCGAGGATAGTGTAGCTTCCCAACAGAGAAATATTTTTTCAAATCAGTTCAGTAGTTTCGGAGCCTATTCATTACAATCAAACAAACAAAGTTTTCCTCTTTATAATATTAGTATGATTAGTTGTCGTGATTTGATGACACCAAAATTTCCAGGGTTCCGTAGTATCCACGAGAAAACCTAATAAGATCATTGTATCCCTTGGCAGGTCTGTTTTGTTTAAACAACTAAGTTGGGCCCGTAGGTATATTTTTCTCTAATGACTTAATTCAATTATTAAGCTAGTTCGTTATTGTGCAGTAAAACTTGCATACATTATTCTTGGTGTAGTTGCATTATTATGTACCTAGGTACCTATAATATGACGTATATCTATTTATGGGTAGGTGTTCCTTATATTGGATGCGACGGCAACGAGCCGGAAACAAATGCGGAAGAAGCGCTCCGACTACACGATTAACACAATCTGAAAATCGCTGCGCAAGATTTACCTACTTGACACGAGCTTGCAGAATCCAATCAACTATGTGAAATTGTTTTAGAAAAAACAAGTGTCGAGTTATCGCAACGGAACGTTAGAAAATTCACTTTAACACAACATTACGAGGGTCGATTACAAAATATTAAATCACGTCGTGCCTATGTCGAAAGCTCGGCCACGGTTCGGCGCGCACGCCTGCTGTACGCTACACTAGGTACCTACATAGATAGTTTTAACAATAGATTCACCTGCACCTAAATGGTCAACTTCAATATATAATATTGAGGAAATTTCTCATAAACAATGGCTTTCATTAATGACAAATGCATAAGTAGGCACCTTAAATCATTATTAATTCAGTGAATCTGGCTTCTAAATGCGAATAAACAGGCGTTTATAACAGTGATCTATATCATCAAAAAAATCTGATAGACAAGAACTGGAAAACAAACAAACCTAAAGGTTGAACTTCAGTTATAACCTTAAAAACGTATTTTAATTAATAACTACTGGTTACTTCAATATATAGATAGCTATCCTCATTCGGATCAGGAAAATTCACGAGTGGCACAGTTTCAAAGTAATTTTTATGATTCAGCCAGTGTCGATTTAAAAATACATTTATCAAACCAAACACATCTCATGACAATGTTGAGAAACCCATATTTATTTATTTGTAATTTTAGGTAGATAACGAAATAGTAAATCTACCTCCCTATTAGGTACCTACCGTACTGAAGTGGGTAGGTAACTCTCAATTTACCAGTTTTATTAACAACTAGCGGCCCGCCCCGGCTTCGCACGGGTACATTGCGGTTACATTATTCGAGTTTTAGTAAGGATCCCTAATTTTTTTGAAAATATATTATAGCCTATGTCACCCGGGGATAGTGTAGCTTCCCAACAGTGAAATAATTTTTCAAATCGGTTCAGTAGTTTCGGAGCGTATTCATTACAATCAAACAAACAAAGTTTTCCTCTTTATAATATTATTGTTAGTATGATAAAGAAACGTATGAAATTCTTGGCTTGTTCTTAGTAGGTATATATTTGTCGCGTCATTGTGATTTACAAGGAAATATGTTTTTTTTGGAGAGGAAACTTCCTACTTGTCAACTCCGTTTACCCAGACCTCGGGAATAACATTGTGTTGTGGATAAACTTTGAAATGTTTTTCGCCGATTATTCTCATACTTAAGTTAACTTTAGTAGGTTGGTAACTTGGTTATACATATATATTTATAGGAACTTAATATAATAGATTCTCGAAAATATTTTTAATTACCCAATGAGGACACTCGCATATTGACTCATTCTAAATAGGTAGGATAGATGGGTATAAGTAGGTACTTACCTACCTAACCACAATATTAGGCAAGAATAATAAAGTGTAAGAAAGTAATTTTTTTTTATTCGACTAATGTTTTTAATGCATACCTAATTTTAAAAATTAAGTCTCACGATTACCGACAATGGAATTTAAAAAAAAATACTTCAATATTGGGCAAAATACTGATATTTAAAGTTTCGGTTACAGTAGGTACCTACTACTACTACAGAATACAGATATACTGAGTTATGACGTCGTAACTTAGTCCTTTTAAGCAAACTATAATAGGTATAAAAATACTAAGCACCTACTTATACATATACGATATTAGTAGGGAAACATGATTTAATTATTTTTAAATTTATTACTATAGTGGGTATAACTTATTTTTTTTGTTTTTCGGGTTGGTTTAAAACGTTATGCAGTAAATAACAACGAGCTTATCGTTGGCCGCGGCTAATCTACAAAAGCGCGTAAGCTCTCTATGTACCTACTCCGTTGCGTAATAAATTTTCAGAGGAATTACTAATTGGTTACGTAACGGTTAGTAACATGGTCATATTTAGGATTGAACCACAGAGTAGGTATCTAATGATGTGTACTCTACCACGCCTTAACTCACTTAAGGAGAGATGCGATTTAGGTTTATACTAGGTGAAACAGAAAGGCTCTTCTTATTTTTTTATTTCATAAGAACCTGCTCCTGACAATATTTAACACAACAAAAAAATAATTAGCGAAATTGTTCCATCCGTTCCCGCGTGATGCGATGAACAAGGAAATAGATATTCATTTTTATATGTATATAGGTATAGATTTGTACCTAATATCTTGAACATTAATAGTCTATGTACCTAGTCCGAATAGCGTAAGTACATTATTATGTAGATAGGTCCTCTTGAATGCTAGTGAATGAGGCAATTACCTTTTATTTTTTAAATGTCATTGGTTTTTGATGATAAGAAATGAATAATTCTGAGACTCAATTGCATTTTAAACACTTTAAGCACATATTAAACACTTCTACTTATGCCTAACTGTACATAGGTAAATATTATAATTCTATTGATTGTGATTGTGACCTACTGCGTAGGAACAACCCTACCACTGTTACCTACTTATATTGTTGATTCGAAAACGTTAGGTGCACTAAATAAGTACTTATCTATATTGTTAATAAATACGACATATCTTTGTAGGACTTATCTAAAAAGTTCCAAGTGGATGGGTATTCACATGTGAATTATTTATTTATGCTTGTCACTTCTGATCAAGGAAATACCAACCTACAGGCAGTCTTCGACTTCTTGGTCAATTTTTTATTTAAACGATGATTCAGATTATTTTGCGAGCATGATCAGCGAATCAGATTAATAAAATATAACAATCGATTCCTAACCGTCCAAGATAATATAATAATGTACTTACCACGTACTTACCACAGAGCTGGAACTTACCTATACTTAAGTAATATAAGTTTTAATTTAACGAAATATACCTAAATAAGTTGCATTAAGTAAATAAATAAATACATATTTAATTTAAAATAATGATTCGGGTACGATCATGATACGATCACCGACTGACAACAGTGACAACGGAGCTGTCGGTCGGTGATCGAACGTTGGTAAGTTTGAGAATCTCTGCTCTAGATTATATGACCAGGGGGGGCAAGTCTGTTCATTACGTTGAAATTTGTGCCATCGGCAAACCAGTCACAGACTGTTTAATTTTACGACTGGGTGGCCGCTAGCTAAAACGTCAAATAAATTAGTAGACTTAGCCCCAGGCCATAGATAAAAAAAAAATGAAAGGTTTTGGTAACATGTTATAGGATTAATTTAATCATTTAAACTAGTATGTCATGCTAGTAAAGTTAACAAGTATTATAATAGTGAACACAACTGGATTGATGATTACCCAATACCTACTCCTTTGTACAAAAATCATCCTACTGTCAGCACAATTTAGAGCGCAAAGTAAAAAGTGATTTCTGTGCAGTCCAAGATGTGAGCCCGAAATGGTTCCTGCAAACAATTTTTTTTTTTAATGTTATCTGTCGTTGGTTCGCTACATAATGTTTTATAGTAGGTACCTGTGTACCTATTTCGTTAACACTCGCAGACTATTTGTATTTCACGCTAGTACCTACCTATGACAAACATCCATTCACTCTTTCACTCAGCATGTTGTTCTATCTGCATTTTAGACATGCCACAGACTAGTGAACTGAGACTTTCTTCATCCATGCCGCCAGTCGTCATCTCCAAGGGATCAGCTGGAGCGAGTCTATGCAACTCGCCGGGCTGCATTCACACAGGTAAACAATACTAATAACACCTTATAGTTTTTAGGTGTTAATCTTAGGGCCTGTGCACACCACGTCTTTTAAACGCGCCGATGACGCGCGCTTGTAGCGATACAGACGCGATACACACGCAACTCAGACGCAGCCTGTAGACCATTGTAGGATAAAAGCGCGCCGTCGACGCACGTTTCTAAAACGCGCGTCGAGGGCGTGTTTAAAAAGCGTGGTGTGCACAGGCCCTTAGGTACTTTCATATACAATATAGCTCCTGGATGTTGCCTTTCTATATAAATAAATGAAATAGTATTGCACTGAGTAGGTACTATGGGTAGAGTTACTAGAGTTATATTAAAAAAAATAGATACTGAGTTCCATATCTACCGTCCTTATTTCCAAGCTTATTAAATAAGTCATTGATGAAATAGGTACTTACCTACCTACAAAAATACCTAGTAGATAGATACTAAACTCCATGGACTAGTGTGACGTGTGCCATGCGCATCTTCAATTTTGTGCTCACTAAATTCGAGGAATTTTCATGATTTATTGTTTTAATTTATGTAGGTAACTCTTATAACTACCGACATTTGGGACTCATCAATAGATTACTCATAGACCTACGTGCTCAAGACATAAAATAATTATCCATTTAGGTGTTATATCACCCTTAATGGTACTTGTTATCCCTAGCGACTGACATAAAATAATATCCTAACGTGAAATACCCACTCATTCGTATCGCGCGTCACACGGTTTGCTTAAAAAGTGCAGCGAGCGTCTCTGCTCGATGTAATGACTACCTATAAGTATGTATATTGTAAGTTTAGTGACATGTTGCTTTACGTTCGACCATTTGGTCAGTCGCCAACTAAAGACTCGTCCGATTCTAACTCGTATTTTGATATTCTAGCGTCCAAATTGCTTTTGAATATGGACGACAAAGTGGATCCATGCGATGATTTCTACGACTTCGCATGCGGTTCCTTCGTGAAGAACACACGCATACCCGACGACAAGACCTCCGTGAACACCTTCTCCATTATCACGGACCAGCTGCAGGAGCAGATCCGCGCCCTCCTCGACGAGCCGATCAAAGAGAAAGAGCCTAGGCCCTTTGCCCTCGCGAAGACCTTGTACCAGGCCTGCATGGATAGAAGTAAGTATACAATTTGACCTACTAGTGCAGGTACGAGTTTGAATCTCATTAAAAATTTCCATGTATACACAAAATTCATGACATACATTGAGTGGAAACTTTAGTTATTATAAATGTGCGATTGTGATGGACCAACTTTTAATCATGTCTCTCGCCGCATCCTAATCACACACGTAGGTATCACACGAGTTTATTGTTCGCTGCTAGCACTCGCTTGTTTCATATTGTTTTCATTAAAACTTTCGCGGAATTGTTTTCATATGATTGGAAACAACTTTCCGTAGGCAACCTCTCCCGGTAACAGAGTAGATCCGAGTGTAAGTACCAATAAGAATATCCGCAAATTGGTTAAACAAACATTATTCGTGTCGGGTGGACGGCTCGTTACACGCTTGCTATTCCGTATTTCGTACACTTGTTACATAATGCATATTTTTCCATAAAGTACCTACGTGTTATACATAAGTAAAGTTTTTATGGATTGTTTTCCTCCTATATTCTATTGTATAGGTAATATTCTATTTCCAAAGCAATGGGGAAATAACTTATGCGGAATCTTAAGGAAAGGAACCGGTTTCCCGTACTCCACTTATCGACAATTATCTGTGGAGTAAATCCGGAAGTGGACACCTTACTTATCTAATTTAGTAATCAAGAATACTGAATGGCATTTCTACGATTTTTCATAATTTTAAAGTTAAGTTATTGTGTTATATGTACAATCCAAAACCAAAGAGTTATATATTGAAATATTGTGTTCGAATTTTGCCCAAATATTTCTACGACTTAGGTTGTCCAATACTTATCCAAACACCCGATTTTTATATTGAACTTTTAAACAACTAGTAGTACAATTCAGTGCAAAAGTCCTTTTACGATAATTTATCAATACGTAAGCACGAGGATATAGTGCGACTAATACAGGGATCTCTTAATTACGACAATAAATAAATAACTATAATAATAATAATTAGCCCTTTTAACGTCCCACTCCTGGGCACGGGCCTCCCCTCAACACGAGGAGGATTCAGGCCATAATCCATAAATAAATAACTACTCGTATAAAAAAATATATCATCAGGCAGACGCACCAACTGTAAGGTCTTGGTTCCAAACTAAGCAACGCTTGTACTGTACAATACAACTGACTGGGAGCGAGCCCAGTGACACCTAGACCTGGGTAAATTACGGAAAGCCATTTCCGAAATTTGCTCCAGCGGGAATCGAATCCGCAACCACCAGGTGCAATAAGTCGAGAGGCCTACGCTCCAAACGTCGTCACTGTATCTAAATATTATTACTTGGGTACAATAAAATGTTAGTGAAAGTGAATTAAAAGGTGTTGCTTCCGCCATTTACATAACCGACGTGATGTAAGATGGAGGAACTAGCTCTGAAATGTTTGTAATGAAATCGGGTTACTGATAGTGGATCACCTGTGACGGAAAGATGGGTAACACAGCTTCGAACAGCTTCCAGTATGGTGGAATAGTTTAATTCATTTCATTATTATAAGTAATGTGTTAACTTCACGTTGCTAATAATCCAATAAAAAGGAAAGTTAAACCGCTATGCATGTATCTCGTGTCTACCACGTGATTCACTTATTGTTATAACACTGCAAATGTCTTAGAGCTATCAATATGAAGGTAAAGACCAATTAGATAGACCAATTGATGTCCAGGAATAAAATAAATCAATAAATTATAAAATCTAAATACCCTATCATGTACTTATAGGCATTTTCCCTTTTCCATTCGTGTTTTATAAACATCGGGCTTATCCGTTGCGGTATCAGATGCCATCGAGGCCCGCGGCGTGCAACCCTTGCTGGAGATGCTGAAGCGACTGGGAGGCTGGCCGGTGCTGGACGCCGACTCCTGGGACGAGCGCTCCTTCTCCTGGGAGCAGTCCGTGTACAACTTCCGCGCCGCCGGCTATTCCGTCGACTACTTCCTCGACTTCTCCATCAGTGTCGACGTGAAAAACTCCACGAAACGAATCATCGATGTAAGGACTTACGTGTTATGTTGAACTATCGATTCGGTCGGCCGGCCTTGCTGTGGTTTTTATATTGTTAATGCACGTTACACATGCCTCGTTCTCAAGAGTTAAGGTTACGCTCGATATTATGCGAATTGATTTTCAATTATGCCTCGCGAGTGTTGCATCAGCGAATTATGTGTTGTTTTGTGCAGTCGATGGAGCGGTAGTTAATGAATATTTTCTGACAGTTGGACCAGGCGTCGTTAGGACTGAGCCGGGAGTACCTGAACCGTGGGTTCAACGACAAGCTCGTACAGGCCTATTATGAGTATATGGTGGACATCGCCGTGTTGCTGGGCGCCGAGCGCACCCGCGCCGAGGCCGAGCTGAAGGAATCCCTGCAGTTCGAAATGAAACTTGCCAACGTGAGTCACCGGATTGGTACTAGGAGTACCAACTATAAAAAAGCAATAGAGCTATAAAACTATAATGTTTAATAGGACTGTATAGAAAAAGTTTACGATCTTAGCGCATTTTGCAATCGAGACCAGTTCTATTAATTTATATTGTTGGTGGTCTCTGATCATTAAAATTATACAATCTTTCGACATAACAATGTTGACTTATATAAATCTAATTACCGTGGAATATAGGCAGTAGGTGGTTTACAAAGTAGATTATTTATTAATGACGTACCTGTACTAGCAGTTTGTTAATCTAAACGGTCGTTGCCTTGACAGATTTCCTTGCCGCTGGAGAAACGTCGTAATGCTACGAGCCTCTACAATCCCATGACGATTGCTGAACTACAGGAGAAATTCCCCAAGTGCGTGAATACGTGATTCGGTTTGAATCAGCAAGGACAACAGGGACATTAATTTTCCTAAGCTACTCTCTTAACAGTTTAATTCGGAGCATTTAAAGCTAAATATTGACAACACAATAAATAAAATAAATATTAAACTAAATATTGACAAACGAGCCTCAACGACCGCTTGGCGTAGTGGTTCAAGCGTAGGCGACTCGACTCACTGCACATGGTTGCGGGTTCGATTCCCGCCGGGGCAAATTTCGGAAACGGCCTTTTCGTATTTTGCCATGGTCTGGGTGTCACTGGGATCGCCCCCAGTACATTGTACGGTACTCGCAGTACAAGCGTAGCTTAGTTTGGGACCATAAAGTTGGTGTGTCAGTCTGGCATTATTATCTATAGTAATGTCCTTGCCAATGCCAGTACATATTCTTATATTGTGACCTTATGTATAGGAGACTAATGAAGGTGTTTGCTTAACAGGATCCCGTGGTTGGAGTATATGAACCGCCTCCTCGCTCCACACGTCAAAGTTGGCCTGGATGAAGTTGCTATCGTCAGCGTGCCCAAATACATAAGCGACCTTGAGGTTTCTATCTTGTTCACAGTTTGCATCTTTTCACTACATCAAACGAGACAACTTTTATTTGTATTTACGCCGTTCCATTAACAGCTTTACAATGTAGGTTATACAGGGTGTTCCAAAAGTCCAATATAATATTAATGGTATATTTCCAATATTATCGATGAATATAAATGCCCACCAAAACTACTTAGTAGGTAAGTGATATTTTCTGAGTTAGGAAAGTATGGGCTTTTGAATACTTGTCACAACATTCGTGTTGCAGCCTTAAAACACATCCAATCGCCTGGAAAACAGCATTTACGTAAACTGTATTTAGGAGTGGCAGCCCCTTTTTTCAACAAATAAAATTGTATAGTAAGCAAGTAAGTGTTTCCAAGCTTTTCTTGAAATTTTGAACAAGTTTTTATACTATTTATTCGTATGCCTGATATCCAAGCATCTCCCAAATTATTTTTGACTTTTAAGCACTCCGTAAAATCATAGTTAATCATAATAATATTCAGACGCAGATGTTTTTTTGTTATTAATGTACCGAGATACCCACGCTCAATATGAAGTCATATCTAATATAATTTGGGTATAAAAGCCGCGACCCAAAGCGGGTTATCAAAAATTCGGTTTGCTTCGATTCGGTTTATTGTCGGCATAGCTTATCATTTAGTTACCTATATAAGTACCTATTTGTAATGTATATATGAAAACAATACTGTAGATAAGCATTAACATTTATCTAATATACAAATCTAGAAACTAGGCCTATCCAGGGGGCAATTTCGTTAAAATTTACGCCAACAGTTAGGTATATAACCAATCGTAAAATACAACAGAGGGCCAAGTCTGCTAATTTTGTTGACATTTGAGCCTTCGGTAAATCAGTCGCTAAATAGAATAAAATGTACCTAATCGCTGGCTAAAGCGTTAACGAAATTAGCAGAATTGCTCCCAGTTGTATTTTAAAAATCAAAGGTCGATTAAAAACTGTTGGCCAACTGGTCAATAGCAATTGGATTGGTGGTTTTGATTATTCGACAAATCGCGCATTACGTTCATGGACTAGAAGACTAGGTACCAAAGTAAAGAAAACAATAGTTGGCCGGCACGAGTGGATAGGTAATAGCCATTATGTTAGTGGACCACCGAGAACTGACATAATTTATATTAACCGAACTTGTCTCCAATTGAAATTAACAGGAGGACCAGGGCCCTAACCACGCTAGCTACTCAAATCGTAATAGAAAAGCAAACGCTCGCGATTACGTTTCAAACGCTCCGATTTTGAGATTTCTACTGACATTGATATGGTATGGTGTCAGCAAAACTTCAAAAGTGGAGCGTTTGAAACGTAATCGCGAGCGTTTGCTTTTCTAATACGATTTGAGTAGCTAGCGTGGTTAGGGCCCTGTTACGCCGTCCGATGTTAATAAAAACAAATTGTGGCATTGGCAAAGAGGGAAAGTCAGATCAATTATCTTAGGCTCGTAAATAACACAAAAGAACAAATGTGTAGGTAGGTAGGTTTGGGCCTCACGCAAAAAAAGGCTGAACGGATTTGAATATAATTATTTATTGGACAGGTGTAACCTACACTACCTATACCATGAATAATGAAGATTTATTCTGCACTGGAATAACATAATTTATTATTATATTAATTACTAGCTGACCCGACAGACGATGTCCTGTCTTTTAGGGGTATGAAGAATATATAGTAGCCGATTCTCAGACCTACTGAATATGCATATAAAATTTCATAAAAATCGGTCAAGCCGTTTCAGAGGAGATGGTAACTAACATTGTGACACGAGAATTTTATATATTTAAAGAGATTATTTTGCACTGGAATAACATAATTTATTATGATTATTGTTATCATTATTTATTATTATATTATACTTTCATCTTCAAAGTAACGTAACAACATGCCTATTGCTTGTTCAAAGGTTCTTCTGGAGAATACCTCTAAACGCGTGCAGGCGAACTACGTGATGTGGCGGGTGGCGGGGGCGTCGGTGTCGTACCTGACCGACAACCTACGTCGGCGCCAGCTGGCTTACGTCACCGCGCTGTCCGGGAAGACGGAGCGCGAGAGCAGGTGGAAGGAGTGCGCCGACACCACCAGTGCCAGGTCAGTATAACAATCATAATATCTAAATATATATAACTCAAAGGAGACTGACTGACATAGTGATCTATCAACGCACAGCCCAAACCACTGGACGGATCGGGCTGAAATTTGGCATGCAGGTAGATGTTAAGACGTAGGCATCCGCTAAGAAAGGATTTTGATTAATTCTACCCTCAAGGGGATAAAATAGGGGATGAATAATCCCGAAATTTTTGCTAAGTTAAATTACACGCGGACGAAGTCGCGGGCACAGCTAGTATAATATAATACACAAGCTGTGCTCCGCGACTCCGTCCGCGTGGAATGTCGACCACCCTTAACATTTAGGGGTTTGAAAAATAGATAGTAGCCGATTCTCAGACAAAAATTTCATGAAAATCGGTCGATCCGTTTCGGAGGAGTATGGTAACTAACATTGTGACACGAGACTTTTATATAATATAGTTGAATCAGATAGGGGTAAACAATTTTTTGTTAGTTTACTTTGCAACTCTAAAACTATAAGCGAAGTGGGAAAGATGAAGGACAACAGGTGTATTAGGGATGCAGCTGTTCTAAGATTTCATAAGTCTATACTTCAACATTCCCCCTAAGCCATCGGCTTTAAGGGTTACAAAGTTAGTAAAAAAATGCTAGGAACACCCTTTCTGAAGCACCTTGTATGTATCTCTACCTAAATAATCTTAAGTCCTCGTGACGCTGTCTCTCATTTTTTGAGGCGTTAATGCTCTTTTTGAAAATTAAAAACAGACTGCTACCGCAATATGTTGCGAGATTAGAGAATGATAACAGTAAATAAACTAGATGTTCGTTATAGGGTGTTTCTCTATTGTAATAAATGCATCAATTTGTTCTCATATGCAAGTAGAGTCAATGATGAGGCTACTAAGACGGTTTGATAGTGGGAAAGCCAAGCAGTAGCAATTGACTTCAGCTCATATACGGGATAATTTAGCGAATAGTAATTAAGGCTAAAGCGCCCATATAGCCCGCGAAGTTTAAATATTTTGTGGTTTTTTAGAATTTTTTCAAAATCTGACAATAATAAAAGGCACATTTTGTAATTCGCGACAAAGACCGTGTGCAGTGCATTTATTAATATATCCAACTTACTCTAAAATATTTCAAGAACGACAGCTATCCAGGTAATCTGGCAATTTTTGTATATTTAGTGATTTACTAGTATCATATCCACCGTGATAATATTTAGAGTAAAATAAATGTATTAATAAACGCACTGCATACTGTGTTTGTCGCAAATCACAAAATGTTGTCTTAAATGTTTTCAGATTTTGGATTAACTATAAATATACTCGAAAATTTAGAATTTCGCGGGCTAGACAGGCGCCTTCACCTTAATAGAGATTGGTACCTTTATATTAAGATTAAGCGTAATATTACTTTTCAGTATGTCGATTGCCGTCGGAGCTCTCTACATTAGGAAGTATTTCAACGAGAACTCTAAATCCAATGCCCTGGAGATGGTGAATGATATCAGGTATTTATCGTGAATATATTCCTCTCTTTTATTGCACCACGCACTTCCGCAAAGTGTTATTATTAGAATGAATTATGTTTTATTAATCTATTTTTGTGATTGTTCAGGCAACAGTTCCGTAAGACTCTAACAGAAGTGGAATGGATGGACGAGAAGACCCGCCAGGAGGCCCTTGAAAAGGCCGACGCTATGGCCTCGCACATCGCCTACCCGAGTGAAATGCTTGACAACGACAAACTCACCGAGTTCTATTCTGGAGTAATTACATTTGCAAATTATTCAAAAACTGCCAAGCCGCCTCCCCAACTCACTACGCTCCTTGCATTAAAATTAGCTAGGGCGTCTTGCCGGCGATATGCGCCAATCGATGGTCATTTAATATTTAAACCAGAACGAAGTGAAATTGGCAACCTATATTCACAAACATTCCTATGAGGACGCAGTATGCGCGAACGTCCAGGACATTGAAAAATGTCTAACTTTCTAGGGTAATGATCACAAGTATCTAAGTAATTGTTTGTGATACATCCGATAGCGATACGATAGCTATACGATACGACGTACGATAGCTTTATGGTAGAACTGCACTTTTTGATTTAATACAAAATTTGCGCACCTATAGTAAGCAACCTAGTGTAACATGAATTCCTAATAATATCACCATACTGTATCGAGTCCATATTTCGATACCACAAATATTTGCGATACCAACCACCGCTGAACTTAATTCAGTAGGGTAAGCAGGGGGAATGGCGTTCACTTAAGGAAAACACACTATATTTTTTAAATTATTTGTTTTCTTTTGAAATTTAAAACATTAACTTAAACTTTAACTATTAAATAATCAACTTTTTAATAGGAATCGTATTTATCTTAGAATTATTAGCAGTAGTAAACATTTAAAAAAAAAACAGGTTTGAGCGTCATTACCCCTGTCATTGGGTAATGCCGCTCAGGCGAAGGGGTAATGATGCCCAAATCTGTTTCTTTGTCATATAACAAGTAAGATCCTTTATCATTATCAAATAAGCATGAAATCAAAGGATACAATTAAAGTACAGTCTATAATCATAAAATGACACCAAATATTTGGATTTGTACCTGAGATTAGCCTTATACAATAAACAAATATAGCAGTGTGTACCGACAAACTTTTTAAAGGTAAACAAAGACAAAAAGAGAAATATAAATTATAAGATTTTATCGTTAAGTACATAAATCACAGATGTATCCTTCTGCCGAATCCCATCCAGAACATGTAGCATGAGACCACAGCCCACATGTTGTACAGTGATATCGCATCTTGTATTTTTGTTCAAATTCCTCACAAATAATGCATTTGTTATAACTTTTATCGCCCACATTCATTTTATCATCACTGTCATCGTCACAAATGTTTTCTTGCTCTTCAACTTCACTCTCTGAAGAACTTTTTTGGGATGTTTTTATTTGTAAGATTTTTTCGTATTTTTCTTTTTTTCTTTTACTTTATAGTTATAGCAGTTTTAGCGGATTTAAGGTCTTCTTCCTTCCAAGCAGCTTTGGCAATTGTTCTTTGGCTATTTCTGGCCATGTCTATAAGAATAAAAAAAATAAGTCACTAAAGGGTAATGGCGCTCATGTGAGCGCGACAACCCCAAACGGTCGTTTTGAATTTATCTTTAAATTAAACAAGCATTGAAATGCAATTGTAGAAAATATAAAAGTTCATCATAAAATAGAATGATTAAGTACCCAGGAAAGCTATATTAACAATTTAATAAATATCAAAATTCTGAACTTACCGAAAAAAAGATCGTGACGAAAATTAGTTCAGCGCAGCCGCATACAAACAAACGCACTTCACCGTCTCTTGCCAGGAGCTGACTGCCCCTGTGCATCGCTATGTGTTAGATGCCCTTCCCCTCCCCCGTTTTACGTATGGTGGCATGTTGTTATGCACCATTTTCATAGACTTATAGAGGTGCGCGCCATTACCCGATGAGCGCCATTCCCCCTGCTTACCCTACATTCCAATACCTACTATGTTTTTAGCCTTTGCAATTTAAGGAATGTTGGAATAATGTAGGTATTTTCGATACCGCTTTCTTCAATCCAGCGCTGGATTAACTCACGAAATCCAGAAACTAGATGTGTTATTATAGTTTTAGTTAGTGAAAATAACTTATAGGTACTTTGAAATCTAAAGGAGACGTCTATTTTTAGCTGGAAATGACATCGGACAAATTGATGGAATCGGTTCTGAACCTTACGCTGTTTGGAACTGAGTACTTATTCGGCAAGCTGCGGGATCCCGTCAACAAGACCGACTGGGTCACCCACGGCCGCCCCGCCATCGTCAACGCTTTCTACTCCTCCATCGAGAACAGTATTCGTAAGTGGAACTAATACCTTTTTTTTTCTCAGCGAGCCCTATAGCGAGGTGTAAACATAATTAATAACAAAAAAATCAGGAACACCGTTGTTCTCTGGAACTTTTAAAAGTGGTGTTAATGAAATCCCATCTAGCCATATAATATTTTAAAACTGTAACATTAAATTGAATAAGTTTTAGAGCGCGAAAAGGCCACAATTTAAACATTTACCCCGTATCATCTGCTCTAGGAAGCAAGATTTAAAAACGGTTAAAAAAAATATTGTAGATTAGCAGAATGGAATTAGCCCACCCATGCTTCTGCAGACCAAAACAAACCCTAGTGTAAGAGGTTGTAGATCGGTTTCGGTTTTCAGAAGTATGTGTGAAATGGTTCCATTCTGCAAAACTATATCAAATTAGTATAAAGAGTGTGTGTTATTCTTATTATTTGACAGAGTTCCCAGCCGGCATCCTGCAAGGCGCGTTCTTCTCAGCGACACGGCCCGCATACATGAACTATGGTGCTATCGGGTTCGTAATAGGCCACGAGATCACACATGGTTTTGATGACCAGGTAAGTTTTGAACACCTATTCTAATAGGTAACACGTGTATACAATTTGAATATCTATTTCGAGTATGTTTACGGTCCTGTATAGCCTAGCAAATGAATGTAGAAAATAGCGAGGGTGTCACTGTTTTTGATACTAGAACACTAGTTATGACACTAGAATTTTAAATAAAAAAATTAACTAATTATATTTATTACAAAATAAATATAATGATTTTAAGATTAACATAGAATTAGCCTGTTTGGTTCCGTTTCTAAACATTTTTGTCGAGCTGTAAATAATAAGTTTTAAAAAATATAAAATATTTGTTTGCAGGGTCGTCAATTCGACAAGAATGGAAACTTAGTTGATTGGTGGCAGGAAATGACCAAACAGAAATATCTGGAGAAGGCGAAGTGTATCATCGATCAGTACTCCAACTACTCTGTCAAAGAAGTCGGACTCAAGGTACCTATAAACTTTCATAGGAACATTCTAAAACGAAGTTCTTACCTCCCACACTTGATACCACCTACAAATTTTTGGTTATCCATATTAAAGCTAAACACGATATACTTTAGACGGTGAGATTGTTTATCAACTAACCATGTTTAGAGATTCGACTGATTTTCTACTACTAGGTATTGAGCTATATAGCACCGCATGTCCTAGTTATATGGTACGTTTTACTTTCTCAGCGTTTTCTGGAATGTACCTCCAACTAAGAAATACTTGTTTGTTGACAAACGTTCCACCTATATCGAGTTTGACTATATTATAGATAGATAGGTAGGTATTTTTCCTGATTGGTGTTATTCTTTAATTCCAGCTAAATGGAGTGAATACTCAGGGTGAGAATATAGCAGACAACGGTGGCATCAAGGAGGCATACTATGCATACCAGGCGTGGACGCAGCGGCACGGCGAGGAGGCGCGACTGCCAGGCCTCGACAAGTACTCACCTAAACAGGTACGTGTCAAACAATTAGCATACTTTCGCCGCTATGTTATTATTTTTACTTGGATGGCATTATCACAAAGGTACATACAAGAGGAAAGCAGAATGCATGGAATCTTAGGAAGACGCTTTTATGTTATGTTTCCGTGTACCGTCGATGGTAATGGTAAAGGACTAATCGTCACGGTGTTCGGTGTCTTTCCTCCTGGCCCGCTTCCCCGCTCACAACCCAACGAACGCTACCGTCCACGATATGATGACTATAAAAGCATTTCACGGACGGCGTAGTCGATCCGACCGTGCAGCGGTAAATTGTAAAAGGGCCCATTTGAATTTTTAAATAATATGGTGGCCTGAAATAATTTCATCGAATAAATTATATAAATAGTAGCCCTCAATGTGAAAGTACTGGGCGAAGACCTGCCCTCAATACGAGTGGGATTCAGGCCATAGTCTATCCCGCTGCTCTAAAGCGAGCTCTTCATTGATTTTGTAATTGTATTGCGACCTAGTTGTTCTGGCTGAGCGCGGCGAATACGTGGTGCGCCGTGTACCGCAACGAGGCGATCAAGCTGCGCATCACGACGGGCTTCCACGCGCCGGGCCGCTTCCGCGTGGTGGGGCCGCTAGCCAACATGGAGGAGTTCGCCGCAGACTTCAAGTGCCCCCTCGGTTCGCCCATGAACCCCGCAAACAAGTGCAAAGTGTGGTAGTATCTGCCGCCCGGAACGCTGAACGACGCGGTCGACGTGACCGTACCAGCCGAGCTAACACGCACGCTTTGTAACCAATAAATACATACATTTCCTACCACCCGCTACAGTTCGCACGCGGCGCCGCCGGCGGCGTCCTCGTCGTTCGTTACACGTGAGGCTCGACGGCGGATGCTTGTAACTGCAAGTTTGTGGGTGTAAAGTTGAATGTTAGATATCATCTGATACTTTGGTGTTGTTAACTTGTAAATAGAATAGCTAAATTGTTTTATATAGTGTGAATTTATAGTTTGTACTTTCCGATCACCCGCTACGATCGTTCTGTTGATAGGTACCTACGTTATTTTCTTTGGGTGAGATTTTAGACTGAGCACAAAAATAGTATTTGACGGGTAAATATGTGTAAGTATTACAAAGCTTGTACATCTAAAGTACAAACCCTGTTTTTGTAGTCTACACTCGAGAAAATATTAGTCTTTCATATTTATTCAGAGCCGCAGTTTCAGACACCTGTCCTTTCATTGTTATTAACAACTCCGAATAGTTTCAACTTCTTATCTTTCTATGATTTGTACGGAGTGCGACTGCGGCCCCTAGTGTATTAATTAAATTTATAAATACTGCATCGAATCTCACTTTATGTGATTATGAAACGATCAGTGATAATTTAATTTAATTTAAGTACTAGTTAGTAACATTTTTGGATACAATCGTGTTGTTGTAAATCATTGAAACACAAATATAAAATCATTTTTATCGATTAATGTTTTTAATTTAATTTTTACCAAAACGGTAGTCTGTGAATCAGTAGGTACTGCCACCGCATGCTCCTTGCAAATTCTATTCTAATCTATGGCCAAAATTCAGATGAGCAAATGTCAAATATAAGCTGTATTATAAGTTGAAAAAATAAAAAAACAGAATCAATAATTATTATTATCATTTTATTTGCCCAGAAAACAATACACACATAATTATGACGGCATGTATTATTATATAGTAGGTATTGGATGATTACTACATGACATGGATAATTGTTCTCATAGAACTAGACGACAATCAACATACATTTTATTATTCGAGGTATTATTACGTATGAGTACTGTAAATTGGAACTATGAAATCTGAGTAGCATTTTAAACATTGAAAAAGTTTCTTGCGAATATTAGACAACATTCCAAGTATACACTTACAATTCCTATGTATGCTTAAAACTTGTGCGATCTACTACGTATCTATAGACTACATAAAACAGCTGCATTTACTTATAGGAATAAAAATGAAATCATTCAATGCAACACATCAGTGCATGGTAGGTCGGTGAAACAATTTTTTCCACCTATTAAATAATAATACTGTTCAGGGAAAGCACACAATAACATAAGGAACCTGCCTGCTCCGCCTGTTAGTTCACCTCTTGAAACGTTGTCATAATAAACAGAGGCTCATTCACACAACGTGCGCTGACCATCCGTGTCAATATGACAACTGCTTATAAATTACATTACCTACTATAAGCTCCACTTTTACTCGCTGCCACAAGACACTTTTATCAGATTCTTAATTCGAAACGGGAAAATGAAATTTTACTCCATTCTAAGGAGATGCACGAATTTTTCGCCACCAGGGCGGCGCCACGTTAGCGTGGGATGCCATAGACACTAAACTGTTTGCCTTGTGGGGGTGTGTATATGATAGTCGCTATAATTTATTTTTATAGTACCACTGTCAGAAATTAAGCCAGTCAGTCTAATCAAATCTGGTGAGCTGATCTTTTTTGCTCCTTTCAAGGAAACTAGCTTGACTTATATATTTCGAACGATTATAATACAATTTACTCATACGAACTAAAACTAATATACTAAATTGCAACAAACACATTTAAAATAAAAGTAATGTTTAATTGAGATTATTAATGGATATACATATATTCGAACACATTTTCGAAAAAATATGAAATCATTTTAAAGCATCGAATTAAAAATCGTATTGGTTTGAATTCATTCTCGCAACAAGAAGTAACTATTTAAATAAATAACTAAACAATAATTAGCAATAATATAATTACCTAATTGTATACACCAGCTAGCTACTTAAACCAGCAGACGAAATTAATATCAATAAAAAGATTAACATTTGAGATCACGAAAATAATGTGCCTAACATTTCAATTATAAAGCATAGGGTAGCTTCCATAATAGGTTTACATTAAAATATTTAAAAGTGACTAGTCCACGAAATACACGGCGTACATTCTACCATCAAATATTGTATTTATTATCAAGTCTATTTTTATTTAGTGTTGAAGACCTGGGGATATGTTTATTACGATTATAATATTATTTACGTAATATACTGACAGGAAATCTTACGCGTTAACATCCACAAACAGTTTGTCGATGCGAACCCTGTCGACGGAAAACAAGGAGACAGATAGCATCATCAGAACTACACCGTGTTACACCGGATTATATATATATAGCTCATGACAATCATATTATACTTAAATATTATAATAATAATACTTACAGACAACCATTCTGTGCCCGTCGAAATTTAATATAATAGGCAAAGCCACAACACCGCTAAGTATTATACCTGTATTTCAACAGTACCTAGGGAATAAAACATTACAATTCTATAATAAATACATACTGTCGCGGTGTTGGGCGCCGGATGTCATAGTTAAATATACTTTCGTACAGAATGTTATTTATTATGCATGGACGCTTACTCCTCTAGACTCGGTGGGTTGTCGTCATTGAACACGACGTGTGGTTTTAAATATATCAAAAATGCCAATAAACGGTCGTTCTCAGCTTCCGATCCCCTGAAAGAAGATAAGTATGATGATAAAGATTATTAACTACTCTTGTAACACTATTTCTTCAATCAGACGTTTAATGAATACGGTATTTGTTCCACTTTTTTATTGGATAATCACATAAGACTTACTCGATTCGTTGTTTGTGTAAAGGTATATCTATACAAATAAATAAAATTGGAGTGTCTGTTTGTAATATCAAAATAACACCTTTTCACGAAATGCATATGAAAGTACATACGACACCTATAGCAAAAACGCGATTTATATTTTTTTGTCTGTCTGTCTATCTGTATGTTGTATGGTGTAGAAAAACAATTAGGGTTCCGCGTAAAAAAATAAAAACTCATGAAATCAAAGAGTATCTCCTAAACTGGTGAACCGATTTTGACGGGACTTTTACTGGTAGATAGCTGATGTTATAAGCAGTATCTTAGGCTACGTTAGAAATAATTAAGACTTCAAAGAATAAAATAGGCATATATACACATGTTACCATTGTATTTTATTCGTTACACTACTTTTCGAACTGATGATAGAATTGATAAATGCCCATCACTGGAGGCTTCATGGTGAGTTAAGCCGTTGGCCACTCAACATTATAACATAATATTAATAACCCTCTTGAATGTGAAATATAAATACTTATATTGTATTCGATACATATTGAACTAAATGTAGAATAAATTAAAAATACTCACTCTACATCAACTTCGATAGCCAACACAACAAGGTGCGGCTTACCTTCTTCATCGAACCATCTGGAAATAAATACCGTTTAATATAATTATCAATACAACCTATTTTACAAGTTAACATTAACATATATACAACAGGGGTAAGCAGTTCTAAAATTATTATATGATTCGTAACCAAAAATATTCGGATAAGCAGATAGAGCTGGCCTCTTCTAACACAGGTTAGTTTATATTAAATAACAGGAAAGTCTCACTGGGTGATTGCGGGTTCGATTCCAATCAGGGTAAATTTCGGAAATGGCCTATTCGTAATTCGCTCTGGTCTTTGTGTCACTGGGAACGCCCCCAGTCCATTGTACGGTAGCCATAGTACAAGCAATGCTTAATTTGTGACCATAAAGTTGGTTCGTAAAACATTCCATATCGAGTGTGTGTTTAGTAATAGTTGTATCTCTCACACGTCAGCCAGGGGCGGGGCGGCGCTGGGTGCGGGGGCGAGCGCTCGCGGGCGCCGCGCTTCGCCCCGCTCGTTGCCAGCCGCCTGCGCGGCGCCGAGCGTCGATCGCGCCACGTGCCAGAACGCGCGCTGCGCGGCGCCCACACCGTCTATGCGCTCAATACGCACCCAACCTAATGCAAACATAACCAACTTGTCTAGCCTCCTCCTTGTTTAACTTTAAAGAAGATGAGATGGCTAAAAATGTTTGAGCAAAAAATCCAGAGTCGATTAAAATGTTGACCATTGGGTTAACTTTGATTTGGCGTCACCAAATAGGCAACCCCCAAATCTTAAATTTTTCGTGTATCTCTATTAACAATATTTATTAATTACCTTCCTTAAGTATTCATATAACTCTGTTTACAACAAATAGTTTAGTAAATAATAATGTACCTTCGGACATATTTTAATCCCTACATATAAACAATCTACTATATAAAAATAAGTCGGGTTTTCCTTCCTGACGCTATAACTCCAGAACGCACAAACCGATTTCCACGGTTTTGCATTCGTTGGAAAGGTCTCAGGCTCCGTGAGGTTTATAGCAAAGAAAATTCAGGAAAAATTTCAACAGAACGCGGACGGAGTCGCGGGGCACAGCTAGTATCTTATAATTTATCGCTCTATTAAGCCTTCAAAACCCAACAACCAATTTTCTTCGACTCTGGGTTTTCTGTTCTAGATTTCGCAAAACCATTTCCATTAGAAGCCAGGTGGTTCTTAGTTGGTAAAAACATACGATAATGCACCCTCACGAAGGCACTCGACACAATCGAATTTGTACCTTATTACCACGTATTAATATTTATTATATGTCTAAGTCTGATAATATGTTACCCCCTGCACAAATTTAAATCAAAATTGCTCCAACCATTTATGTATTAAACTTTATCAAAAGTACAAAGACACGGTCACATCATACTAATATTATAAAGAGGAAAACTTTGTTTGTTTGTTGTTTGATTGTAATGAATAGGCTCCGAAACTACTGAACCGATTTGAAAAATTCTTTCACTGTTGGGAAGCTACACTATCCCCGGGTGACATAGGCTATAATATATTTTCAAAAAAATTAGGGATCCTTACTAAAACTCGAATAATGTAACCGCAATGTACCCGTGCGAAGCCGGGGCGGGCCGCTATATATTATAATAGGGAGTTAAAATTACCAGCTAACGGCGGCTGCGCATCAGGCTGGCAGTTGGAACAATAGCACCGGACCTGTCCCCACGACACGGCCTGCCTCAGCTCCGGGTACGGCAACACCAAGAAGTTCCAATACTTCAGCACCAAGTGCAAGTGCTCGCAATTCTCCCCTGTCGCTTCCCACTCAGCCTCCAAACTATGCCCCTCCGCACCCTCTTGGTCCAAACACAATATACGATTCAAATAGTTCAAGTTCTCAATCGATAACGAATCCGACCAGATGTCATCACGACGCGTGGATTCGTCAATCGAAGACGATTGTTCCTCAGTCAAATCCGGCAAGTTGCCGGTCTCCAGCGTCAACGCATCCATTATTTCGTTATCCAGATTGTCCACATCGCTCGCCTCGGGGTATCTATCGTTGTGGCGAATGTTCGTGTCGCAAAATTGTTCGTGTATCGCGATGTCTCTCGGTTCGCCCACCCGGGAGCCCACGCTGAACGTGTGGCGGAGCGAGTCCTTGGGCTCGCCGAGCTCGTCGGCCACTTGACAGAAACTATGCGTGGAATGGCTCTTTTGAATGCAACGATTCACCATTTCGTTGTTGTCAGCGGGTGTGTCGGATAGTATCAAGCTATGATGTAACGACGTCCGGTGAGGGTATGTTTTCCTGCACTTGATGACTCTATTTTGGCCGTCATTTTCGACAGATTGACTAGTTGGAAGGCTCGCTTGCGGAAGCGGGTCGGGCATCGTGCTGGGGCCGGCTTCGACGACGATCGGTTCCAACTCGTCCTCGATCAGGTTGTCCTGGCTGTAGGCTTTGACTTTTCTCTTCGGGCGGAGTTCCTGCGTGCGTTTAGCCTGATCTTCCACATTCTCACTCTGTAATATTTCTGTTTCTGCGAGTGATTCCTCACGGTGGTTTTCGGTTATTATCGGCAAATCCAATGAAGCACCGCTAGCGACTACGTACGGGTGCAGTAAAACCGACACCTGAAATTGACAATCACTATGTTTATAAGACACATTTAGGGATTAAAAATAATAAGCAAGAACCACAGATATAGATTTACATAGATAACGCAAATGCATGAACTTCGCGTGTACGAAACCGCCTTACTTACAGTCTTCGCGACTACAGATATAAAAAATATGAGAGTGAGATAATCACTCGAGAGAATCGTAGCGGGCGGAGGGGCATCGGCGGCATCCGTGTATTTGAATCGCTTTGGATTTCCCGTCACTAATGACGTCACAGTGTTAAAAATTCGGCACGCTTGGTTTCAATACAAATCGTGATACTAGCGTTATCTATGTAAATCTATATCTGTGGCAAGAACCAAATAAGAATATACCTGAGACACTTTCCCGTAGAGTTCGATGGTGGGGAAAACGTGGCTGAAGCGGCGCGGTATGTTGGCGATGGCGCCGATCACGGTGCCGTCTATCTCGAGCACCAGGTCGCTGTTGAACCTAAAGTGCAGCGTCAGCACCGACTGCTCCACGAGGTGGTCCAACGGGATTCCCAAGTCGGAACATGCCTGTGTACCAACATATTCATGCCTAGTATCTTCCACGAAAACTGGTTAAAAGTCTATAGAAACAATATTATTTCCCATTTTCCACTTCCCCGCCCATTTTCCACTTTCTGTGTAAATATGTAATAATTTGTAGTGTTTTGTTTTCTAGTGGTGGATGAATAAAGTATTATCTATCTATCTATCTATCTATCTATTACAAAACAATTGGGTTTTCTTTCTAAACATTACTGGAATAGGGTTGTCACGTTAATAGTGGAGCGGTTTAACTAGGCTAAATACTTGTACCGTGTAAAACCGGTTCAATACTTATAGGAGTACTGGTGGATAAGAGATTTAAACTGAAACTTAAAATTGTTCTTATTCATTTATGCCAACAAAGCATTTATGAATAGTCAGATCTACCACCGGTTCGAAATGTTGCTTCCACTGAGAAGATCCGGCAAGAAACTCAATGGTTACTCTTTTCAATAAACAAAAGATGGTGTACATTCTCAGGAACATGGTGAAAACAGTAATTTTGCAAGATTCGAATTTTTATTAGTGATTATGTATGACACACCTCATTTAAAGGAAAATATACCTTGTCATTCTATGAAGTACAAAGAATATTCAATCTTAGTGGTGATACTGGTAGAGTACTTTCTTCGCCAACTATACAAATGACTTCATATTTATTTTGCGTTACGACCTTGATTATATCGGCATGAAGAATTATTGAGATTTGTAACATTATAGTGCCGTATAATAATAAATCGATCCCAAGTCTGAGAGCGATGTTGGAAATCAGTCATTATTACGTCATCACTACTTAGTATAAAACAAAGTAGCTTCCCGCTGTATGTATGTCCCTATGTATGCTTGGATCTTTAAAACTACGCAACGGATTTTGATGCAGTTTTTATTAATAGATAGAGTGATTCAACAGGAAGGTTTATATGTATAATGCATGCATAATATAGTAGAGAAACACTGATAATTATAGAGCCGTGCGAAGCCGGGGCGGGTAGCTAGTACCAGTATAAAATGACATGTCATAATGGTATTCAAAACCGCTTTCAAACTTGAGATCTATTTATTAATACGGGCAATAGATTACTCAACTGGTATTAGTTATTAAGCTGACATTTTTAGTAATGGTACCTACTTAGACAATTTTAATTGTTTCCAAGACAGGGTTTATCTAAATATATATAACTCAATGGTGACTGACTGACTGACTGAGTGATCTATCAACGCACAACCCAAACCACTGGACTGATCGGGCTGAAATTTGGCGTGCAGGTAGATGTTATGACGTAGGCATCCGTTAAGAAAGGATTTTGATATTAATTTAGAAAAAAAAACAAATGGGTCCTGTCGCGCGGGTTCAGAACGCGGGAGCGGGAGCGGTTAAGTTAAATTCCACGCGGACGAAGTCGCGGGCTCAGCTAGTAATAGTATATAAAAAGCTAACCGCAAATAAAAACGTTGTTATTCGATTGTATTCCTTGTGTCTACTCACCAAGACGCCATTGTCGGAAATTATATCGCTGGACATAACCCAGGTGGGCGGTTCAAAGTGCAGGGCGACCATTGGCAGCGGCTCATTGGGTAGTATTCCCACCGCGCCGATCGACGACGATCCATTCCAATCGGAGGAGATCTTGTCCACCCGGAACTAGAATTAAAGTTATTTGTTTTGAGGAAAGAAGACGACGATTGCTCAGTGGATAGGTACTTTCTGTGACGCCAAGAGCATCGCTAATATGGCAGAGAAAATATTCGCAGTTATCGTAGCGCAGCCTTAATAATAATTAGGTATACGAAAACAAAACAAATCTGACATACAAATGTAAGATTATGTAATATTTTACTAGCTTATTTATGTATGTTGATTAAAAATCCGAATTAACCTAGGCAATTTATAGCTAAATACCAAAACAATTTAATTTAGTCGTTCCGGGAGTACCCGAACAGAATAACATACAGACGTGTCTAAGGAAGTTTAATATTAAATTGATCTATTGTCGAGAGCATCCGGAGTCAAGGCGATGACGTAGCGTAGTCGTTAAATGTGCCAACGTTTTGTGCGTGCCTCTACTCTATTAGAAACACGACGCCGCTGCGACTCTAGTGTGAGACTTCGACTTGGCCGCGTCACGACAGTGATGAATATTGTTTTATTAAAACTTGTGTATATCTGTTCAGATGCACCAGCTCGCCAGTTCTTCAATCGCATTGCACAATTACATGAGTTCTTAGCTTTGCGGTAGCATTGCCAAAAAAAAACAATTGCAATGCAAACATTGTAACATAAATCGCAGTCTTATAGTTCAAGTCGCATAACTACTAGAAAATAAAATATCCACTATTAAAGTCGCGGAGCGTAACTTATATTCAAAATCATTCAAATAAACACAAAACTATAGTCGTTTATTACAATTTAGTATATCGCCTTGTAATAACCTACCCTAAAGTTGTGTCCGCGCCTGAGTGGTTGGCTAAC
The DNA here is from genome assembly GCA_918843915.1 of Notodonta ziczac. Taxonomy (NCBI): domain Eukaryota; kingdom Metazoa; phylum Arthropoda; class Insecta; order Lepidoptera; family Notodontidae; genus Notodonta; species Notodonta ziczac. The sequence goes on along the minus strand of OU974038.1, from coordinate 7,145,463 downwards.
TATAGCAATAGCGTCATTATATCCTGATACTCGCATGGCGACGGTGTCTGAAACAAAATGAAACTTGTTTAAATTTAGATATAAAACAATACACCATATTTTCTTGTGAAATTAGCTTGAATGTGAAAATGCTATATAGGTGTCTATACATCTATGCTTCAACCTGTATATACTATATACCTATGTATATACATGTTGAAGCATAAAAGATATACTTTTTTTTCAACACTTAACTTTGTAATTCTAAAACTATCAGCGTTGGAGAAAAAAACAAAAGGTCATACAGGGATACAGCTGTTGACAGATTTCATAAGTCTACAAAACCTTTAGTACTTCAACTGTCCCACAAAGCCGATAGTTTTAGATTTACAAAGTAAAGTTGCAAAAAAATAGTATGTATACCCTTTTTGTTTCACCTAGTATAGATATCGATTGACATCGCAAGACAAATTCTAGGCGGCAGGCGCACGGGAATAAATATGATTAATTATCTATTGCCGACGGAAGTCTTGTATGGTCGAGCAATCGTACCTGAACTGCATAGCCTGATGTTCTTCCCGTGCATGTAGTGGAATGTGTACGGCAGAGGGCGCCGGCGCCGCACTGGCTCGGGAGTCTCGGAATCACTCTCGACCGGTATAGGATCGCTCTCAGTAGCGACCTCGCCTTCCTCATACGTTATAAAAGTTTCCTCGCTATAAGTACAAATAGTATTATTTAGTGGAGGTATTTATAGTGTTACTAGTGTCTGCACCCGACTTCGTCCGTGTAGACTTAAGTAAGGTATTCTATGTGTTAATCCAGACTATAAACTATCTGTGTTCCAAATTTCAATCAAATCCGTTCAGTAGTTTTTGCGTGTAAGAGTAACAAACATACATCTACACTCACAAACTTTCGCATTTATAATATTAGTAGGATTCCTTGTCAGTAGTGTCATGATGAGCCTGATGGGAAACGTGTTAATATTCAGATGGTGAATGGGCGTAATCGTCAAACATCTACCGAAGGAAATGGCATAACAAACATCAACTTTTTTCGGCCGCTCTACAGCGGACATGAGAAACACGCAGGGCACATCAATGTACACAAATATATACCAAAATAATTTGTCCTCGTATGTTCTTATTAAAGCACATTAAAACAAATAAATGGTAACCTCGAAGTCATTATTGGTCACCATTGTCGATCCTGGTTTACAGGAGTTACAGTGGAGGGAGAATGTGGCGGGAACAGTCCCAATAAAAAAATAAAATCTTTTTGGCAGAGTGATATAGCCTTCTCCTTAGGTGAATTATTGGAGGGGTTTATAAGTTACGTACCATATCTCCTTAGACGGCAGTTCATCATCGATTAATTGCGAACGTTCTATTATTTTTATTTCCTCAAATATCTGCTCCACAATAATGTGCTGCTCCAATGTCTGGAGCTCCTCGAGTTCGGGGTCGCCTGGCGCCGGATCCGCAGCATTATCGTCATCAGCCAATTGGGAGTTGTCCAGTAACGCTTTTGGAGCTACTAACAGTCTGCGGCACTCGAAGTCGTTGGAGACTGAGCAAAAAATTGAAAAAAAAAAACAATGACTAACATGCTTTGATAAAGGAAGTTAGATTGCTCTCAGACTTGAGGTTCAAGTCTTTCAATTCTTACTAATGATAAGTATTATTCTCTTTAATGCGAGCTAACACGTAATCCTGGAAGAGTATAAGTGATTCAGATCAACCGCTCAACAGAATTACACGAAGCTATAAGAAAACATTGACACAAGTCAACTGGCTTATTCTTACTTTGTTTCTCTGTTGGACGGTTGATGCGGGCGGCGAACGTATAGAAATTGTTAAACAGAGGTATATTATAGACCCAAATTTCGGCCATATTGCTGCAATTTACTGGGCATAATTCTAGACTGCAAGTTATGAGAATTTTCGAGGAGAAAATACCAGTTCATGCAGTTCAAGTAATCGATATAAAAATAAAACCTCACCGGAAACTTGGTTGAGAGTTGTAACGACATTGCCCTTCCAGACTGCTTGGATTTTAGTCACGTGGCCGTATATTTCCATGACGACGTATACTTTCTGTAACGGATAGTATAAAAATATATCAGCACAACACTTCGTCAGAGTAAGCTGTGAGTGGTCCTTAAACCTTCAGAGATTCAGTATTCAAATCTCGAAGATACAACATAGATACTGCAGATGCTCGTTGATATTGCAGTCACTTTATCCCCTATTTTATCCCCTTGGGGGTAGAATTAATCAAAATCCTTACTTAGCGGATGCCTACGTCATAACATCTACCTGCATGCCAAATTTCAGCCCGATCCGTCCAGTGGTTTTGGCCGTGCGTTGATAGATCACTATGTCAGTCAGTCAGTCACCTTTGAGTTATATATATTTAGATAAAAAAACATAACCTAATACTTACATCAGGAACATTCTCAAATGCTATGTCCATAGGCTCAGAGTTATAATAAACGATGACTCGGCCATCAGATACTTTCTTCAAGCCGATACGGTCGCCAGGGCGCAGCCACTCGAACGAAGGCGCAAACGACACCACATCCTGGTTTCGAGTTCCGGGCACCGAGTATTTCATGTACTTTCCTGCAGAACATACAAAACCACAGATATAGATTTACATAGATAACGCAAATGTATGTACTTAGCGTGTCCGAAAACCCCGACCAAGCGTCAAGGTCGGTCGCCGATAACTTACAATCCTCGCGACTACAGATATAAAAATATGAGTATGAGCGAGATAATCACTCGAGAGAATCGTAGCGGGCGGAGGGGCATCGGCGGCATCGGTGTCTTTGAATCGTTTTGGATTTCCCGCCATCTGTGACGTCACAGTAGGTGTTAAAAATTTGGCACGCTTGGTTTCAATACAAATCGTGATACTTGCGTTATCTATGTAAATCTATATCTGTGTACAAAACTATACCCTAAAACTATACTACTAACTATAAAAGTATGCCTTTAAGATGACTACACAGGACATTGACCTTTCTTTAAATGTTTACCGCAGAAATACCGACCGTGTAGTGGCAAGTAATGAGGTCATCCAGCCTTTTTATTGCTACCAGGGCGGCGCCATGGTGGAGTGGGTGACTACAGACTACAGACATTAAAGTGACATTAAGTTGTGTGACACTGTCAGAAGTGACAGGTCATTACCTGTGACTTCTGACAGTGTCACACAACTGTCATTACACCCAAGTGATTCAAGCGACATCTGGTGGACTTAATTTATTGCGCTGATTGCAACGTTGGCGTTGTTTCTTTTCTTGTAACGATGACGTTGTTAAAGGATCTCCCGCTCCCCCGCTCTTATAGTCATGTCCTGTGTTGCAATCTTCAAACTCACGGAGTAAATTCTTTATAGATATAGGAATGTTATTGGTAGATGTGTTACAAGCCGAGCCACAATGTGCGTATTCAGAGCGAGGGTCTAAACTTGCAGCAATAAATACATACCGTCAATATAAGCAGTGAAATGTGGAAGACACGATATGGAAGGTGGCAGGCTTCTGTTAACATACACGTTCAAGATATTGATGTCAGTCACTCCCATACGGAAACTGCCGGCGTATCCGTACTTGCATTGCGCTATTTGGATCTATAGCAAAAAAAACAAGTTATGTAAAGTTGGTGACTACTTGTTGCTATACTTTTTCTTTCATTCCAATTTTTTTTTTGGGACTTGTCCCGCCACACACTCCCACCACTGTAACTCATTTAAGCCAGGATCGACAATGGTGACCAATAATGACGTCGAGGTTTGACCCTCGACGAGTCCGGGGGAAAAGTTAAATTGTCTTGGAACCCGCACGAATTTAATCGAAATAAATAATAGGAGTTGGATGAAAAAAAATCCACAACCCTCCAGTGCAAAGCGGGAGACAAAAATAAATAGCTGGTATGGGCATCTGCCCATAGAAACAAGACTGTTACAGTTGATTGAAGACCAGTTGTAAGGCACCACGGATCGTAATATGACTAATAGGACCCAAACTCGTGAGCTGATTATACTTGATTTCTTTCCTATTGATAAGGATTATAGGTACCTCAAATAGTTCCCCGACCGCAAGGTGTGCTGAGCTGAACACTAGAGCAGCCATCGGATCGGGCGTGAGCCGGCGCGCGATGGAGTACTCGTGCATTAAGCAAATGTTATCACCGCAATACTCGGAGAAACTCCTACAAAACACCAGTTAACCTCAGACAAAACAAATACCATAGACAATGAAGAGTATAGACGGGTCGTTGGTGTTCACAAACTTTAGCATATTTTTTTTTTTTTTTTTAAAGATTACTTGCAATGTGTGTTTATCACATTACTAGTATTCCCTTTAGCCCCTCCAACTAAGCTAATGCTTGTGCTAGGAGTGGGCTCACGTCAATAGTTTAATGGCCAGGATGGGAATCGAACCCGGAACCTCTCTAACCACTAGGCTATTGACGCTTCAAATATCACATTTTTTTTTGTTCATGGATTAGTACGTGAGTGCGATCTGCCGGCTAGATCTATGACGTCACAGTACACAACTGGGGTCCACGAATTATAATTATATATCTCAAAAAACTATTGGACATAACATATCGAAGTAATTTTTTTCCGAAGTACCTATATGTATATGGCACTAAAAATAAAAATCATGCATACCTCCTAATTCACTCAATAGGGACTTATTATTGCAACCAAAACCGGATCTGTATGTAAGATTAGTCTGTGTCTGTCTTAGATAAAAATGTACAAGTACTTATAGAAAAGGCTTACCAATACGGAGGTGGCGGCGAAGACAGCGCCCTCGAGTGACTGACCATGGAATTATCTGAATTCGAGCAACCATTATAGTTGAAAACCCTCTCCTCATTCTGGAGTATTGTCACCTGTTCAAAGATGAAGGTTAGCTTAGCTTAGATATTTAAAGGTTGCATACAGTTCTACAAACTTTATTTGGCTTGTGAGAACGTCGCTAGTGTCGATGTAAGACTGTCAAAATATATTTTTTTCTAATTAATATTTTGATGAAGCAATAATAGCCGATTGGTTAAGCACGCGTCTTGCGGGCTACCAGGTCTCGGGTTCAAACCCCGTCTCGAAACTCTGGATTTCTATAATTTCTATATGATTATCACTTGCTTACGGTGAAGGAAAACATCGCATCGTGATGAAACCTGCATGTCTTAGAAGATTTAACCAATTTTCGAAAGACATGTGAAATCCACCCAACCAGCACTGGGCCTGCGTGGTGGATTATGGCCTGAATCCCTTTCGTGTTGAGGGGAGGCCCGGAGTGGGACGTCAAAAAGGGCTAAAAATATAAATTAATTATAATTAATATTTTAGTGCCTCTTTTGGCCGTCGGTCAAATAAAGCTTGTAGCACTGTAAGTGAGAGGTGGTTTTGAAATAATAATGTACCTGTGTGCATTGACCGTAGAGGTCGACCACGGCGTAGATGTTCAGGTGCGGTACATACCACGCCTTGCCCATATCCATGCCGTCCAAGTAGTAGTGGAGGCTGCGGTCCGCGTGCCACATCATACCTTACATTCGAAATATAAATTTACAACGAGAATGCGCTTTGCCCCACGAAATATTGTTTCTTTGGCCAGTTCATTCAGTTCTCTTTTGCCTTCTGCTTTCTATTCCCTTCTGCCGCGGATTAAACATCAAAAGTCATTGGCGGCTTCGTTATAATTACTGGGGTGCTACTCTTAGCAACGATAATAATCAATATCGTGACATTCGTATTGTCGAATTATAATCTAAATTCAATTTTTTTCCGTCGTATATCGTCTTAACGAACGATAACTTTGTATAGTTCGTTTAGGAACATTGACAGAAAGGAGTAGAATAATTTGATCCTAAAGTTGCCATGTCCAATCAGAAATTGAGCCACATAGTGGTCCACCTCCAACCACGCCCTCTCCAGACGTTCACGAACGCATGGAAATAATTGGTGGTGGTGGTGGCGGCCCTTAGTGGTTTTAACCCATCTGGATTGCCGTTCGGTCAGAAGACCTTATAAATACGGTGTTCAATCAATTTTTGCAAACGCTGCGCGCTATATTCGAATATAACTCAAAAAAGCGCGAGATTTTTCCTAACAACCTAAGAACTCCCACCCGCCCCGATATATAATAAAACGAATAACTTGCTAGTTTGTTCAGTTTTTGATTTTCTAAGAACTTTCAGTGTCACTCTCGTATCGGGTGTGTCATACCGACTCGGCTGCCGACAGTGAGCGTGTCCAGGTCGAGCGGGTACCCGCTGCGCACGCACTCGCCGTCCTTCATCATGGCGGCGCCGCTCAGGATGTACGTGTCCCAGTTGAGGTCGGTCGCGGTGCCCGCCACCGCGCCCACGCCGCCGCTCGCCTCCAAGTCGTCCGGCCGGATTGCCGTCACACCTGACAGTTGGACGTGTTATTGCAAAATAGAATCAACCCATATGCAATGCTGTAGACCAAAACCAACCTTGTGTTTGTGGTTCTAGGTTGATATTAGTTTGCTGAAGTGTGGGTTGGTTCCATTTTGCAAATCTACGTCCAATTACCGGTGGTGGATGAGGATTGGAGTCCCCTCATATTGGAGAATGTACAGGTAAGTGACATGGCCGCTGAATTTTCTCAAATATTCAATAGAAATAAATAAATATCGCCAGACTGATACACCAACTGTATGGTCCCAAACTAAGCAACGCTTGTACTATGGGTACCAGACCAAGGCAAGTTACGAAAAGGCCATTTTTAAAATTTACCCCAGCTGGAATCAAACCCGAAACCACCATGTGCAGTGAACCGTGCGGCCTACGCTCAAACCACTGCGCCAAGCGTCGTCTAATTGTTTTAATACTCTTTATGTTACAAACTTTGGTAAAATTTCTCAAAGCCACATATTGGCAATATTATTCTATATTTTTTTTCGTTTAGATCGAGATTAATAATGAATTTGAATCAAAATAAAAGTGTGGACGTAATTTAAAATCTTGATTCTGCTAAATTGCAAATTGTTAAATTTTTATTTTTAAACATTAAATTTTTAGGGGCAATAGCTTCCTTCGGAGAACCTGTTCCCCCATATTAATAAACGTGGTATAGCGCGGGAATAGTTATGAATGATCTCTTTCTGCCATCAGTAATTAGAAATTCGAAAGAAACAGACAACGCATGGTGTAACTATACAACCGCTAATACACGTTTATTAACAAGGGGGTCAGAGAATAGAATAGTGATGGCCTGAGTTGGCATCGTATTAAACGAATGTCGCTTCATATTGTACTGAACCGAATTCAAAATGTATCCTACTAATATTATAAATGCGAAAGTTTGTGAGTGTGGATGTGTATTTGTCACTCTTTCACGCAAAAACTACTGAACGGATTTGGATGAAATTTGGGATACAGATAGTTTATAACCTGGATTAACACATAGAATACTTTACTTAAGTCTACGCGGACGAATTCGCGGGCAGAAACTAGTATGAATTAGTTGAATTATCTATATCGTCTTACCGATCTCGAGGCTTCCGATCCAGCAGTCCACCATTTTGTCGATCCGCAGCTCGAACATGTCGCACTCGCGCAGCGGCCGCGAGCTGAACAACACCGCGTCGTTGAACTCCGAGTAGACGGTCGCGCGCCACGCGGTCAGCCGGTTGCGGCTGAGACGAGCGTTGCGACCGTGCACGCGGTGGAAACACATCTCCCTGCACAGGGCAGAAAGGACAAAAAACACAGCTCAGCAGATTTCACACCTTCTTATTTTAAAAATATGGCCCACCCAGTTTAATTGTCATTTCGCCAGTGTCCAGTAACAAATAGCAATAACAAACCAAAAAAATACATAGACACTAACATAGAACCTCCTCCGTTTTTGGAGGTCGGTAAAAATATGACCGTCCACTTTGAAAATCCAAATTGAATTAAAGCGTGAGGCTCAAGACCGAACGGGATGGCGGCGCATTGTGGAAGCCCTCTGCCCCAGCTAGGGGACATAGGAACATAAGTAAGTAAGTAAGTACTTTGAAAATCCAAAGTGGAGGGAGATTTCATATCATTGGAGTGGTCTTTTGCTATCTGACACTTTTCTTCTGTTAATGTCACCGCAACGCCCACGCTACTATGGCGCCGCCTGGCGACATTTTTTGCGTTGATTGTAGAGCCAGTACTTTACTAATTTATTGAACCAGAAGAGAAGCAACATATTTTTATAATAGTCCTATGTAGTATGTGGCAAACCAGGTCGTCTCGATAAGAGATCCACGCTGAAAATCGCTGGCGTGGATACGGTAGTAGTGCTTATCTCGATTAGTGGCTGTTAGAATGAATCAGACTGAAGATTGTCTGGCCTGTGGACAGTCCATACTATGTCTCTGGTGATTGGTGACAGTCCACATATTCACATCATTGATCAATATGGAAAAGGGTGTGGCACCTAGGATTACACTCTCAAGATTACCATTAAAACTAAACTCATCCTAACTAATATCTTTATAAATGCGAATGTAACTCTGTCTGTCTGTCTGTCTGTCGCGGTTTCACCCCAAAACTACTGAACCGATTAAAGTGAAATAATCTGGTACACAGATAGTCTAGAGCCTGAGAAAGGACATAGGCGACTTTTTAATGCGAACAAAGAGTTGTAAGGGATGAAAAGTTGTATTCACCAAAGACACTATTCCACGCGGACGAAGTTGCGGGCACAGCTAGTTATAAATAAACTTTAAAAAACACTTACGGAAATATGGTAGCATTAGATTCCGTCGAGAACGGTGATTCAGGCGTATAAGCCGGGGGCGGCATGTAGGTGTCCACAATCGTCGCCTGAGCCACTCGACCGTACAAATCTGTTAGATTTATATACCGTCAATTTACACCTGTATTATTATGTTAGTAAATGTGCTTCTCCTTTTTATATGCTTCACCGCCTTATAGTACATAAATGTTTGAAAAATTATAGAAAACCAATTATATTTCAGGCGGAATTCTTCCGTATTCCAATAGAAAATCAAATTAGAATAATATAATTCCGAGATTTGTTTTAGAGACCAAAAATATATATACCTATTAAATACGAGTCAATATAAAACTCACCTATTATACCAAAAACATTTTCCGGCACGTCAAACGCGGCGGGGCCCTGGTCCGCTCCGTTGACGAAAAAATGTAGTATCCCCATGTCTTTGCGCATCACACCCACAGTGTCTCCTTCCTACGACATCACATCACACACAATAATAATGATATATTCACCCATATCAATTCGCCAAACCCTCGCTAGTTAACCAACCGTAAAATATCCTTTATGTACAACTTGTATGTATTTTACGGGTTATATCGCGTTTATTGCCTTTTTTATGTTCCCGACGTTACGGCTGCTTTTTTTTTTCAATGTGTAGTATTCGCGTAAATATAAGAAAACAATATCATCGCTTACAATAAGATGGATATATTGTATTAAGAGTGATATGAACGAGGTTGGAGTGGATGTGAGTATGACAGGAAATCGCGATGAATGGAAGGAAAATACATACTGCGCCGAACTCAGATAATGGGAAAAGGTAAGGCAGATGATGATGATCGCTTGCATTATTCAGACAATTAATAACAACGAATGCAAATAACATTTGCAATACTTTGGAATGGATATCGAACACGGTAACGATACGGATACGAAACTATATTTACGAAATCAAAAGTGGTTTAAATTTCTTATAAAAAAGAAACACTTTTTGCATTACTGTCTATATCTACGGCGCTTAGCAACAAATTATTGCTTCCAGCTTAATGAAAAAGGTTCTAATTATCGAATTTCGTAGTTTGTGGGGGTCTAAAGAAAAGGCCTATGCTCAGGAATACACATAAATAGGCTAGATTAAACAAAATATGAAATTACTTAGATTGAAGGACATTTTTTCTATACTCACAGTAAGTCTGTTGAGATTCCTGACGTACTGCGGTATGAGGACAGTCCCGTCACGTATAACATCTTCTCCGGTTATTGCCCAAATGCCGGTTCTGTTATAGAAAAGAAGTTCATAAATATTCACACATAAATCTGATATTAGATAATGAATTTTAAAGTTGGTACTTTTATATTGAATTCAAGTATTCATCACAGTTGGATTGTATGAAATTGGTAAGACATATTAATATAATATTCATATTTGACGAGCGCTTGGCGCAGTGGTTCGAGCGTAGTCCGCTCGGCTCACTACACCGAGTGGTGCCGGGTTCGATTCCCGTCGGGGTAAATTCCGGAAATGGCCTTTTCGTAATTTGCCCTGGTCTAGGTGTCACTGGGATCGCCCCCAGTCCATTTAAGGTACCCATAGTACAAGCGTTGTTTAGTTTGAGACCATACAGTTGGTGTGTTCGTCTGGCGATATTATTATATTTCAGATAATAATGGCTGATACTCACTTAGCGTTGCTCATTTTGAATGGAAATTGTATATCATTAGAGGAATGCTGCGTGACCCCGATCTCAATGCTTCCAGCCCACTTGGGGATAACCAAGTCAAGGCGTACTTGGAACAGTTCGTTCGTCCTGAGAGTGCGATTCGTCATCACTATCCCATTGTTGAAGTATTCGAAAGCACTGAAACATTGATAAACAATATAATACGTCATATCTTGCTGAATTGCTTTCTGATCAAGGGCTGTGTAAAAATAACTTTACAATTAATTGTATTATAAGATAATACTTACTTAGGCCTATGAGCAGTCTTACCATCATTAATAATAATAATATTCGAATCACGCAGCGTATGAAATAAAAGGCTATCCTCGTCAATTTCTGGTCTGAATCGGCCTGGAATAAAACTTAATTATTAAACAACTTTATCTATTCCTGTTACCAATAAAATCGTAAGTACATAATTAAATGGTATATTTAACACTAGCGACCCTCCCGGCTCTGCACGGCTCTAAAATTATCAGTGTTTCTCTACTATATTATACATATAAACCTTCCTCTTAAATCACCCTATCTATTAAAAAAACTGCATCAAAATCCGTTGCGTAGTTTTAAAGATCTAAGCATATATAGGGGCAGACAGCGGGAAGCGACTTTGTTTTATACTATGTAATGATAATGAAGAGTTAATTGACTCACTTGTCGCCGGCATGTCCGGGGAGTCATCCATCAAATGTGGGACGGTATTCGCGTTGTTACCAAGATCCTCACATGGATCCACAATAGAAACCTAAGAACCAAAGATTTAACAATCACCAAAAAGTATTAATCAATAATTATTTGCATTTGCGATTATCTTTCTTTATATTTTAATGTACAAACTAAATTATTTATTATTTACAAAGAAATATTTTGATTGATATAGATATGGGTATAAACTCAAATCTTTTTTTTTCTTCTTCACATCCGGATCAAAATGCAACCTCATCTGAGAAGATTCGGCAAGAAACTTAACAACCTTCTTTATTTCATAAAATTTAGAATTAAATTATATAATAAACCACATTATTCGTAAAGTATATTTTCATTAGGGCTTGTCTATAGTGTCACTATTCAATACTAACTTTGACAGTCATGCCGTACAAGTCGATGACTCCCCACACTTGTTGCTCGACCCGGTCCGTAGCGACGCCCTGGTCAACACCGTTGATAAAGTAGTGCAGCTGGCCGTTGGCCTTTCTCATCATACCAACCGTATGGCCCTCCTGCAACCATAGTTCATATGACCTCTTTCCTCAAAATAAAGAAATAAAAAACAGTAATCGGTCATATTGGCTCCATAAGTGAAACTTTAAAACCAGGCTGCTTACTCACTCCAACACAAGTACATTAATAACAAATTGTCAATAATAATCAAAGAGATTGTTAAGTAGACATACCCTAAGTTCATCCAGATTGCAGTTCCCATACTCCATACAAGTGCCGTGGCCGTTGAGAAGCACCTTGCAGCCTGACATCATGATTGTGCCCGTGTCCATGTTTGTCATTGTTGAGGGGAACCTTATGGTAGCCGGGTTGTGGCTAGTCACTCCAACCTGGTGGTAAATCCTTTACTTAAAGTCTAAATATCGCTATAATATTTTCTTGACCCTATACTGCTGCAATATGAAACAACAAGACAATAGTGCGAGAGCTGCAAAAAGAGCATCATTTTCCTCCCTTTTCTTTTTGTCTACGCAAACAGAGATAGAACATCAAAATAACGCAGTCTCTATTCCCACAAACATAATTTTTAGAGTATGGATAGAATTAGCGCTCACTCCATATTTCTGTATAAGTCGTAAAAGGCGACAAAATGTCTATTACCTTATGTCTATTAAGATACTAAGATTGTAGTAATGAACATACTTCAATACTGCCGCTCCACTTGTCGACAAGCCTGTCGATCCGTATTTCGAACAGCTCGTTGTCATATAGAGGACGATGGGTCATCACCACGCCATTGTTGTAGTCATCTAATGGCCGAGCCCTCTCCGCTGATCTACAATATACATACATGGTAAACAACTATTCAAATTATGAATTTGACGACCGCTTGACGCAATGGTTTGAGAAATAACCACTTGAGTCACTGTACTGGGTAATTGCTAGTTAGATTCCCACCGGGGCATATTTTACATAATTTGCCCTGGGCTGGGTGCCACTGGGATAGCCCCAATATTCTATGTTACTAATAGTAGGCGTTTCTTAGCCTGGGACCGTACAGTTAGTATTAGTCTGGCAAAATGTATAAAAAGAAAACAAAAATTTGGTTTACTTATAACTTTGATTAATAACCAATTAACTTGCAAGCCACTAGCAGAAGAATGTGACAGCAAAACACTAGCATAATTTGTAATGGGCTATTGAGCTGTCATATGAGCTACAATTTACCGTGTAAGTCATGACTCACCTATTACAGACTGAGTATTCCATCAAACTCTGTTGTTGGCAAAATCATTGATTTAAGATGATGGAAGCCATTGTTGGATTTTTAAGGGAACTGAAGTGATGCTTACTTGTTATTTGCTGACAGCTTCACCAGTATTCCACATCTTGGATGGAAACGCAAATGATCTTGAGCCACTGAAAAATTAATTCTCTTAGACCGACAAACAGGGTAGCAACATTATTTTTGAAACAAATAGTTACCAAGAGCGCAAGCTCCCTCCGAAGTCATCGGAATAAAAACACTTGTTGTCTCTTTAGGGATGGGCTCGGGGGGCAACCCAGCCTCATCCATTTCACCCGATGTTAAGGTATCATCATTATTCGGGTCTTCAATCTAGAAGGACAATCGACCAATTGATGATGGATTTTTTACTTTTAGTTTATGTCGAGTTATATTATTAAATGCTGACCTGGTCCATACTCGTCTCCATTATGGGCCTCATCTCATTGACATGCATTATTGAAACTTGTACGCATTGCCCGTAAAGGTCAATGACAGCAAATAATTTAGGTGGCATATCACTCTCAGCAATTCCTAAACATCGTCCATTGATGTAGAACATCAGCTCCGCCTATTGGAATAACAAGCTTTACAATGCACACATGATACCTATACACACATTAACAATTGATAAGGCTGACCATGGGCTTACACTGGAATAATGTTAACAAAGCCTCATGTTGTGTCTATTTTTGACTGTCAAAATAAGGATAACACCATCATCCGAGCAAATGAGGGATTAACTGAATAAAGGCATACAGAGTAATATTTTACAAATATGTAGTAGACTTATCTAGTAAAGCACCAAAACTGCTGTTACCGTCAAAGTACCTACACATAAAATATGGGCTTCGACAATCTCACTCTTGATATCTTCTTAAGAAATGTAATAATAAAATGCAATATTTATTTATACTTCTTTATTCACATCACTGTAACATATTTACCTTGCTAGTCCTCATAACTCCAACGCAGTCTCCCTCTCTGAGGGTGTCGAGTTCCGGTCCATATGAGTTGACTAGAGTCACTCCGTCTTTCACAATTGAGCTGCCCGACATTATCTAAACATGTACATAGTTGCATTAATCCATAGGTACAATATCGTTTTAAACCTAGACAATTGTTTTATTAAGGTGTGTAGTTATTACCCATGCTGTGTTCCTTAACTTAGTAGCTGTGGCCGGCAACTCCATAAACTCTGGATCCAATGTAGTAGCACCAATCTCCAGGCTACCATTCCATACATTTACCTAGGAGAAAGAAACAAACAATACAGCCACAATCTCTTACACAATGGGAAAATATGTTTTCATGTTCTTTGTCTTACCTTTCTATCAATACACACTTCAAACATAACATCATCCTTTAAGGGTTCGGAGCTCAGAATTAAGCCATGGTTAAATTCCACGAAGTTCCTTACAGCTGTAGAATTCTCATTCAACAAAGTGACTCGGTCACCGCACCTTCGATGGAACCTCATTGTTTTCATTGTACCGCACAATGCGCGCAGCGTTTAATGTAATTTACAATCTTCCTTTACGCAATATCATCGTTAAAATGTTAACTATTCACTTAAAATTCACATTATTGACACAAATAACTCGTTGCACCTAAGCACAATTTAGCCGATAATTATTTTTTATGCCTTCAACGCCTTCAATTAAACATTGATAAAAAAACTCAATGTTCAACGCCTATTTAGCCCATACCCAGGGCACATTTTTTATATGAACGAAATTGAAGGCATGAAATAAATCGTGTTATGCCCATTATTCCACTTATTATTATTTAATTGATGGTAAATTTAAACATTTCAATTCAATAAAACTTGCATATTTTTTGTCATAGACATTTTTCAGTGTTGCCCGGATGCCGATTACCCAAAGAGAATAAATTCAATATGCGATTACAAAGCATAGACCAATGTAATTTTATATTCTCTTTGACATAATTGTACTGGTTGTGTGGAGACGTCGTCGGTCGTGATCGATGAATTGTTCACGAGATGGCGTTAGAGTCCGAAATTGTATCATTTCAAACCGGGATTTCAATTTAGTGTTTCGCGAAATTAAATATTTATTATAATAAATATGCATGTAATAGGTTATCATGAAATATGTATTAATTATTAGTATTCATTAATTATAAAATTGTTTAAATATACATGATTTATTATAAGAATTGTTAAAGTTCGAAAACATTCAATTATTCGACTTAATTATGATTGAAAGTATTTGATTTGACTAAACCACCAAACGTGGCGGTATAAATAACCCCCTCTGTGCCAGAATTCGATTCATTCTGTTGTGAGCCGTGAACGAGGAGAGTCGTAAGTTAAGTACCTATTATTTCTTCTATTGTATTTTAAATATGTGTTAGGTGATCTATGTAGCATAATAAACAATATTGTTAAGGCCAATATTTTACGCCGTTGGTATTTCAATGATTATTTCTTCCTACCATTAAATATATATGCTACATAACGGTTGTTCTTTGTTATACCTATCTTTGCCATCCATAAGCTTTACAGTCTACTATCAATCCGTAATAAAGTAGACCAGTTTTATATATATATCGCTTATTTCTGTATAAATCAAAGTAATGAGTCGTCTAGAATCAAAGTCGGCTATCTGCCATTTTAGGCAAAATTAAATTATTTATATGGCAGCACAGAAAAGTTTGATTCAAAAACGTTCAAGTTTTCGTTAGTGATCAGAAACGGCTATTTACTATGTAAATCGTATCCAAACGTACGCTATAGAAACAAATACGGCCATCTTTCGGATATTATTTTCAAAAATGGCTATCCTAATGTGCTAACCAATCACAGGCGCGTATTTGACAGTTGGTTCAACGGTGAATTCAAATGGATGCGTTGAGTTTTGTAGTCAGTTTTTAAGCGATTTTTAAGTGTTAAAACAATAAAACCGACATACTTAAGTGTAATTCTATAAGATGGATAGTCCATTGACACCAGTAAATAATCGATATTCGCGGAAACAACGGAGAAATCCAGAAAACTGGAAAAGAAATGTAGCTAAACGAATGAAGCGAGTACTTAGTTAGGGTTGACCATTTTATTTTATCGTATCTAAATAATTTGTATTAGTAGTAGTTAATTGTGTGTTATTAGAAGAATATTGTGAAGAGACGCTCGATGAATGGAATGATTTGCGAATTTAATTTAGTAAGGTTGATTACCAACGATTTTATTTAAAATATTATATAATTAAAATATGGGCATCATGTAGCCACCAATTTTAACACAATTTTTAGTTTTGAGTTTGTCAGTTGAGATTTAATTACTACGAGGCATGCCTTTTAAGTTCTGTCGTTTCCATAATTCCCGGCAATTTTGAATTTGGAACTGTTCTATATTCGAATGTGTTTAAATTTCGAATCTCAAAACAGTTGAATGTATTAGGATTAATGTTATTGTTTAGTCACAGCGTCGATTAGAATCTGTCAGGTTACGTACGAAAATGAATCTTTCTAAGGAAAATGTTCGTGCAATAATTTTCTACAACTTTAGAAGAGGCCTGACACGGCTTCAGTGTTTTGAAGAGCTAATATCTGTGTTCAGGGATGAAGCCCCATGTCTGCGGACTGTCGAACGCTGGTATTTAGAATTCCAGCGTGGACATACTAGTGTTAGTGACAAATCTCGCGAAGGTCGCCCAAAATCTGCATTCACTGAAGATAACATCATTGGAGTGAGACAACTAATTCTCGAAGATCGTCATGTGACGTATCGAGAGATAGAGGCTCTATTAGGCATCTCAGGGACAACCATTCAGAAGATCTTGCATGAAGCGCTTGGTGTAAGAAAGCTAGTTTGCCGTTGGATACCGCATCTGCTTTCCGACGATCACAAGGCGGCCCGCGTCAGATGGTGTAAGAAAACTCTGCAAAGGTTCAACCGAGGAGAGTCAAATCACGTCTACGACATCATCAGTGGTGACGAATCTTGGATCTATGCCTACGATCCTGATTCCAAACAACAATCTACAATCTGGGTCTTTCAAGACGAGCCAAAGCCGACTAAAGTTGTTCGTTCTCGAAGCACTTCAAAGAAGATGGTGGCCACGTTCGTTAGAAAACTGGCCATGTTGCGACTATTGCACTTGATGATCGTAGAACGGTTAACGCAGAGTGGTATACCACAGTTTGTTTACCACAAGTCATCGCCGAACTTCGAAAATCTAACTCAAAGCGACGCATCATCCTGCACCACGACAATGCAAGTTCACACAGCGCTCGTCAAACGATTGAGTATTTGAAGCAGGAAAAAGTAGAAATTCTTGACCATCCTCCATACAGTCCTGACCTAAGCCCTAACGATTTTTTTACATTTCCTAAAATTAAGAAAAGTCTTCGTGGTCAAAGGTTCCAGTCCAGTGAAGAAGCAGTCGACGCTTTCAAGTCAGCCATTTTGAACACCCCCACTTTAGAGTGGAATAAATGTTATAATAACTGGTTTGAGCGAATGGAAAAGTGTATTAAGCTACGTGGTGAATACTTTGAAAAACAATAAAAAGTACTATAAGGTTCTAGTTGTGTTTTTTTCTTCAAACGACAAAACTTAAAAGGCATCCCTCGTATTGATTAAAAAATAATATTGTTGATTTCCAAAGATTTCATTATTATTAATTTCCAAATATTTCTTTTTTATTCATTTTATAAGATTTAATTATGTTGATTAAGCTATAAGTTTTATATTCCAACTAATGTAACAGACTGCTTTGTATATACACTTTAATAAAAATGTGATACTTTTATAAAATGCATCTCATAAATTCTTACAAGCGACAGCCCTACGATTGATCGCCATCTTTGTTTGTGTGTCAGTATCAAATATGGCTATCTGTGAAGAATGTCAGTATCAAATCCGGCTATTTCTAGAGTTTAATATCAAATACGGCTATTTCCAAAAAAAAAACGTTAATAATAGCTTATTTTTAAACTCCACGACATTATCTTCGTGTTACCATGTAAGATAAATACCCATAGATTATATATAGATTTTACATTTATTCATCAGTCGCACAGTTTAGAAGAAATTCATTTTTTTTATTTTACCAAAAATGACCTAAAGTATAGATAGACGCCTTTGATTCTACACGACTCTAAATCTACTATGAAGCATTTAATGCTTCATAGTAGATTTATTATATTTTCAAGTTGCTAACTAAATAAATCTAACACATGCAATCCTATTTTCATAACACTTGTTACACTGCATTGATTTAGGTATGCAGGTGCAATATTATTTATTTATTTAATTTGGTACATGGAAGACTTACAGCTAAGTAAACTAAACATAAATAAAAATAACTTAGCGATAGGAAAGTCAATTACAAGTCTTCACTTATCATAAAAAATTTAAGACCTACGGCAATAAATCTGATGAACTAACATTCAAGTTACTTCGTGGGCGATTCAAGATTATGGAATCGGCTTGCTACAAACGTTACCTTAGCCTAACTGAAGAAGCAATCAAAAATAATCCAAAGTACTTTTGGACTTTCGTTAAAAATCGTACCAAATCGAATGCTTTCCCTAGTGCACTTAACTATGGCACCGATACACTCGTCACTGGAGAATCGATTTGTCAAGCGTTCTCTGCCAATTTCCACTCATACTTTCTCAACTCGGCTACCAGCAGCCCCTACACCTCGTCCTCTACCTCATCTTCTCCAGACCTTTTAGCAGAATTTCCACGTTTCGACATGTCATATTGAGGTGAATGTTGAAAGCGTGACCACTCTACTTCGCAAACTAGATACTTCTAA
Organism: Notodonta ziczac; assembly: GCA_918843915.1. NCBI lineage: Eukaryota > Metazoa > Arthropoda > Insecta > Lepidoptera > Notodontidae > Notodonta > Notodonta ziczac. Next base: position 7,126,753 of record OU974038.1, on the reverse strand, counting down.
AGGTGCTGGACCTGATAACATTTCGTCTAAAGTTCTAGTAAGTTGTGCACACTCTATCTCGCTGCCTATTTCCCTGTTGTTCTGTAAATCTTTGTCCTTATGTGTTGTCCCCAGTGTTTGGAAATCAGCGTATATTACCCCTGTGCTTAAAAAAGGTTCAAAAACTGAGATAACTAATTATAGGCCTATCTCTAAACTTTGCATCATAGCAAAGATTTTTGAGAGGATTATTTATAATCAGCTATATCCCGCCATCGCTAAGTCTCTTCACACCTTTCAGCATGGTTTCTTAAAAGGCCGATCTACTGCCACTAATTTGATCTTCCTTAATGACTTCATTACCTATAGTATGGATTGTGGCATGCAAGTCGATGTTGTCTATACGGATTATAGCAAAGCATTCGACCGAATAGATCATCACATCCTACGATGCAAGCTAAAACACATGGGTATACACGGTGATTTTCATAATTGGCTCTCCTCTTACATCGACAACAGGTCGCAAGCTGTAGTACTCAATAATTTCACATCTAGTTGGGTTTTCGTACCGAGCGGTGTCCCTCAGGGCTCATTGCTCGGCCCTTTGTTGTTTGCCATCTACGTAAACGACATCATGATGTGTCTGCAGTCTTCTAAACTGCTGTTTTCCTGATGATAAGAACATTTTTAAGGCAATATTATCACCAGATGACGCTATGGCATCATTTTTTATTATCACAGTTAACATATATTTTAATATTTATTTTATTTTTCGATTTGTATAATATACTATTATATAACACATTATTTATTTAAATATTTCATTATTCAGGTATATAAACAACTTATTTAATACGAACTTTCGAACGAAATTATGGTGGCACCCGTATTTAATAGCGGATGCCACCATAACGTCTTACTCATTAAACCAAATAAGAAAAAAATGAACCAATATTTATAAATAACAAAAATATATATATACCTAATGGTATTTTACTTAGTTTTTTTAATTTTTTTGGTCTTGGGCATATGTACACGGTACACCCCATTCAGCAGTTTTTCATCATACAAAGTGGTGGGGGTAGTCATTCCTTTATCAAAGGGGTAGTCACATACACCTGACGGAAAATTTCCGTGTCGGTATTTGAGATCATTCAATTCGATGGAAATCGGAAATGTAACTTTAACGTCTGCATTTTTGCCGACTTTAAAGTTAGTATTCTGAACATTATTTCACTGTAAATATAATTTTTATTCTATCTAGTGCGTACCCCGAGGGTGATTGGTCCGTGCTAACTAACAAGCGAAATATCTGAATCGTAAAGCTTTAACAAGTTCGCAGTGATCCATCACGCCCCGTAGATTTTCTATCATTAGGTATGCTTTCACGGTGCAGGATAATTGCAAAACTTTCCTGCAAAACGCCAATTGCCACTTTCTGAAGTCACTTACTGTACATTACGGCCAGTAATTGGCCACTGAAGGACTATCGGCAGCTCGTTAACAGCTTAGAGAGTAACAACAGAATGAAGTAGGTATATTTTTCTTTTAGATAGGTATGGCCTACGGAGATCTAGAAAAATAAATGTTCATAACGACCGCTTAGCGCAGTGGTTTGAATGTACGCCGCTCGGCTCACTGCACCGGGTGGTTGCAGGTTCGATTCCCCCCGGGGAAAATATCGGAAATGGCTTTTTCGTAATTTGCCCTTGTCTGGGTGTCACTGGGATCGCACCCAGTCAATTGTACGGTAACCATAGTACAAGCGTTGCTTACTTTGGGACCATACCGTCGGTGTGTCAGTCTGGCGATATTTATAATTTTTCTGGAATTGTCTCCACTATGTAACTGTTAAAAAAAATAAAAACTACATGAATAACATCAGTTATAAATTCTGAAGCCGTACGTACGTAGTTCGTCGGGTCAGCTAGTAGGTATGTAAACAGTGGCGGATTTACCAGCAGACTGAGAAGGCTGGAGCCTAGGGGGCAGATTTTTGGGGCGGCAAATTTGGGACCCAAATATTTTTTTACCTCATTGATATCATAAGAATTTCTGAATGACTGTTTTCTGATGTGTTACAGATATAACTCTGCAACCAATTTTGCCGATGACTATTTTACGTGCAATTTCAACGAAATTATAATATTGTAAAAATAATCTAGGAAGTGACAACTGTAGAAGCAAGGGCGGCCAAAACTTTACAGCCTATACTTGGAAATTTGCAAATCCGTCACTGTATGTAAATAAACCAGACGTACCTACTTTTGCAATTGAATCAATAGAGACAAGTAAGTTATATCCAGTTCCTTACAATCAATCCAGATAATTAAAGAACCCGCTCCAGCAATCCCGAGAGGAAATAACCAATCTTACAAATAAATGACGATGGCAAAGTTGTTCCACCAGTTGAACTAACACAGAAACTAAAGGTAATAAGGTGTAATAATATCTATTGATCTACAATGAAAACGCAATTTTAAATGTAAACAAGTAAGTAGGTAAGTAAGTCAGTAAGTAGGTAGTAGCTTGTTATGAAGTAGGTTATAGTTCTGAAGATACATTTCTATAAAAAAACAGGTATGTACCTATAGAAGATAATTCTTGCGAATCTGTTTGTGACTGACTGGAAATGCTAGAAATGAATAATATAATTGTATAGACAGCTTGCAGGCGTGTTTGTTAATTTGCACTGACGCAGTCCGAGAAATCGAATTCACGTAGATTGACGGGGTAGGTGCATAAAGGGTGTCACAAAAGTCCGAAATAATAATTTAGGCACGTATATGTATGGCCCCTGGTTGATACTTCATATAGCTATTATAATATTTTCTGAGTTACGGGCATTTGAATACTTGCCACACTTTTCGTGTTGCGGCCTTAAAACAGATCCAATAGGCTAGGAAACAGTGTAAACTGCATTTAAGAGTAGTTAGCCACTAATATCCAAGAAGTAGTTTGTAAGAAAATTGCTTAGTAGGTATGTTACGTAATATCACAAGTCATTTGAGAAATTACGTTTAAAAAAGGGAAAATATACGGGGTAACATATTTCTTAGTGATCGAATTTCGATAAATATGTCTGATATCTACTTCGGATACTACTCCTATCGGCCTATCGCACTTTTGATACACCCTGACTGCCGAAACCAAATATGGATCATAATAATATGATCCATTTTGTATTAATGCATTAATACAACAGGCATATGAATATGATATTTTTTTCTGTACTTAGTGATAAAGTAATTATTCGTCATCGTTATATCCAAGGACGTAATATTGAATGATTTAACATAAATGTATTTTAACTACATTAGCAGTAGTTGATTAGTAAGTTCGTGATTATTATTATGTTTAGTTGATCTGGCGAATACGTATAGTTACTGGGTACTCCGTTCTGACACTAACGTCATCTGTAGGCGACATAGCATTTTCAATTAAACTCTAACTACACAGATCCGAACTGACAGGTTAAGCGGATTGGAAATAGACTCTACAAGCATGAATACACGAATGATAATCGAAGGGACACCATGAGATGGATGCACAGTCTGGAGACAGAATTATGAAAAGAGAACAAGTAGTCGTATTCATTAGTGATGTTACGTCGTTTCGTGCCTGATGATAAGAAGTTTTCATGTGGGCGGGGTATCGATCGGCGCGGGTATGTGCGCATCCCTGACTCCAGTCTACCAGTAAACAGAAAGCACGCTCGCAGTCGACGCGGCAACGACACGGGATGAACATGCTGAGCGCGCTGCTGGCCGCCGCGGCCGCGACGTGCGTCCTCGCCCGAAACACTGGTAAGTTAAAAAAAAAACTTTCCTAAACACCCATTCTCCTAATGTTATTGTGTCACCTTTTTATCGCCTGCGATGACGCGTTTCCCGTATCCCCGATATGTGATTGCGAATTTTTACTATGCTATGCTTGGCGCAAACATGCTAATGGAATAATCAGTGGTGACTAAGCTTTATTGGTAGGTATATCATGTGCTGTGGAATAAACATACGGATTGCGATTTGCATCAATCGGTACCAACGGACACCTGTTACGTCCCGCGCTTCAATAGTAAAGTATATTATTTAATATCCCTACTGGTTACTTTCATGTGAATTTAATTTCATTTTAGGTAGGTACTTATTTAGGTAAAGTTAATTAGGTAAGTATGTTAGAATTAACCCAATCCTACGGGAGTTACGGTGTGTTACGATACGATTACAGCATAGGCATACTTAATACTTACCAACCCAAAAAGTCCAATGGTATTAAGTAAGTATATATTTGATAAAATAATTGTTAATAACAACAATAATTTACTTATATTTAATTTCAATTTATGATTTAAAAAATATTTTAAGTATTTATCGTTATTTCATATTTTAAAGTTTTATTATCTTTATCTAGCTTGGTAGGTAGTTGAAATGAAAGGAAATATTAAGTAACTCAAATTGTTTATTTTGTTTAAAGAAACTAAGCTGGCTTCTTTATTACCTACCTATTATTATCATTATAGTAATACGTGAAAAAAAACACACTTATAGTATAAATAGACAAGGAGTGCAGAATGCTAATTCATTAAACTAATAAATAAATAATTACACACACTACCTACCATGCGTTTGACACACACGCGGTAGTATAAGTAGTACCCAAGAACTTTATACATAACACTGGATGTTTTAGCACGAACAATGTTTTGAAGCCAAGAAATTTGACCTTGAATGACGTCACATATGTTTGTTGAGTGTTGTATCAGTGTTGCTAGATTATTAAAATAACAGCTACCGACAATCAGGAAAGTGAACGGTTGATCAATTTTTTTTTTTCTATATAAAAATAAATACTGAAGTCAAAAGAGGATTCTCAAATTGACGCATATGTAATATGTAAATAAAATCCATAAAAAAACAGACACGAAAACCATGGACTTGCGAAATCGTGGCTCATCACACGTTAGTTTGGGTATTTTATTGTGTTTATCATGGCAATTTCAGATGAAGTGTGAGAGGGTCAGAACATATGTATGTAAGAAAAAAACCTGTCTTCACTCCGTAGTTCTACGTGCACTCTCCAGTGGTATTCTAAGCTTCTTGGTAGTACCTAATATTTTGACACACACACACATTTGTAACTTCCACTCGGTAACTGACTGACTGACTGACAAACGATGACAGTTTTGCTTTTATTTATTTCGGAGGGCGGGACTTCCATAGTACATTCTGCGTGCCAGTACCTATCAATAAAAAAGGTTTTTGGGTTTATGTAATCGTTTTTGACAATAGAACCTTCATGACGTTTAAAGTTAAAATTTAAATGAATTATGGTCGAATGTCGACCGCGAGCGACTACTAGTTATTTTAAATCGCCAGTTGCTTACCTATAAGAGAAAGCACTCACGTATCATTTCATTTAACCACGATATTTCTCGCGGATCACATCAGAAGCTCTGAGCAAACAAGCAAACAGACCCGATCTATTCAATCGATTTCCAAACCAAGACCCCTACACTGAAATATCAACATTTTCTAACGCAGGTTCAGGTTTTGTTTGTTTTTAGATGTTGCCATGCTATTTTAGTTTCACGTAGCAACTGCTAATTTCAACTTTTGGGTTGGTCGGCGTATATTTAATGCCTATCTACTACCTGCTTAATATAACAATAAGGGATCCGGTTACTTACCGTATCGACTGATTGACTGTTTATAACAAAATAACTAACATAGTCGAATGATATTATTTAATCAATAAAAATAATATGAATACACTTAAAATAAGTAAAACATAACCGAAATTTTAAATTTAAAGTGCCCCAACATCATCGTCGATGCCATTTAACAGGCTAGACTGAATACATATACCTAGGCATTCCACAACAACTTTTAGCAGTATTTTTAAAAAATTATATCTAATCCTGCCACTTAGCTGGCTTAAAGAATAAATAAAAATATTAAATGTACAATTAAACTTAATAGTTCACATAGAATAGAACACAAATAATGACTATAGAATCAATGTGGTAAAACAACAACATTACCGTATGATGATAATACCATCGTATAGGGTAGGTAGGTATTGATCTATTTTGACATAACCTTGTGAATTTTTAAATGACCACATCATATAAAACCGTGGAGACGTATAATTTGCATAAGTTACTACATTTTGCACTCTCGTAGTGTTATTAAACTTAAATGCAAACAGGATTTTCGCAACGGGAGGTGCTTTTAGTTGCAAAGTGGTTGCCGCTCGCTTCGCCTACGATAAATAAGGTTTCGGTAATAACTTATTACATATTTATTGTACTTATATATGTTTAGAGTCAAAGTCAAATCGTTTGTAGACTTTAGGGGGCACATACAAATTATACTTTGTGCATTTTAAATTATGTTTATCTCAAGTCTGCAAGCGCAGACTGCGACTCTTCTGAGAAAAGAAAATATACTTATATAATTAGGTAGGCGTTCTGTATTTAACTTCCAAGATAACTATTTTTAACTATGGAATATTCGAATCCTGAACAGTGATTAATTTATAAAAAAAAATAGCTGACCCGACAAACGTTGTCTCGTCTTTGAATATTGAATACGAATTGTTCCGTTCAACCTTCTTATTTTTTTATTTCATTAGAACCTGACCATAATAAACGCAACAACAAAAAAATCTTGTAAAAAAAAGAAGTAAATTAGCGTAATCGTTCCATTCATGCGTGATGCGATGACCAAGGAAATAGAAGTTAATTTTTATAGAATATATCTACTTATATTATATAAAATCCTACACTCTCGCTTAATTTTATATTTTAGTTCATAATGATGTAGATCATTACAATTCAAATAAAATAACTGTTACCCTAATCTGCCATAATCTTCGCGTTAACTGGAAACTACTTGTCTGGGGATCAAGTCTGCTAATTTCGTTGACGTTTCAGCCAGCATAATTTTCATAATTACCTACAATTACAAAATAGGAAATCAATTCATAAGACAGCTTGATAACAAAATATCGGGCGTATGCTAACCACGTTATTTAAACGCGCGGTCCACGCGCGTTTGTAGCGATACAGACGACAACAAACTGCTTAGTAGGATAAAAGCGCGCGTCGACGCGCGTTTGTAGCGATACAGACGCGATGTTAACGCGCGTGTGTATCGATACAAACGACAACACACTGCTCTGTAGGATAAAAGCGCGCCGTGGACGCGCATTTGTAGCGATACAGACGCGATGTTAACGCGCGTGTGTATCGATACAAACGACAACACACTGCTCTGTAGGATAAAAGCGCGCCGTGGACGCGCATTTGTAGCGATACAGACGCGATGTTAACGCGCGTGTGTATCGATACAAACGACAACACACTGCTCTGTAGGATAAAAGCGCGCCGTGGACGCGCATTTGTAGCGATACGGGCGCGATGTTAACGCGCGTGTGTATCGTAAAAAGCGTAGTGTGCACAGGCCCTAAGGGCGACGCTAATAAAAATATCAAGTGTTGATAACATTTACACATCGTAAAGTTTATTGATGCTTATTACGTGGGTTTACACACGCACCATCCTTGAAGAAATAGGTAGATAGGTACCGCAACTGCTAATAACATGTAGGCACCGAACCTTGTTTAAGTTTCTGTGCTTCATAATTCCATGTTTCCATCTTATTTGCGGATGCTTACATCTGTCATGTAGGACCTAGGAACCAAAATGCTTGGATAAAGTAATAATATTATGTGTAGTTGCAGGTGCTATGGCTGTGCTATGGCCCAGCACCTAGAACGATCATCCTAGCCCAGAACTTTCTTTAATAATTTATTATATTGGATCGTATATACTTAGTTCTTCTTGCGCGTACTCTTTCGACACTTCCACTCAGATTTGCTCTATACCTCTTGCGTCAGTCGACTTTGATTCATCCTCTTGATACGGCCGTAGGTAGGTACCTACCATCTCAGCATACCTTTCTCAATTTGTCACTATCATCCCCCAGCTTACATTTAGCTCTTAACACACTATTCCCTTACTATTCCTCTTCAGTACGTCCGCAAAAACATGTGTAGGTCTACGTGTTTTAAGTAGGCATACAAACTTGGGTACTTTGTTGCAAAGTAATCACACGTACTTACTTAATGTATGGTCAACTGAAGCACCCTTACGTAGGTATCTCCGCTTAAACTTGGATATTTAAATAGGCAACTTCAGTAAATATGTAAGTTAATATTGGACATAGAACCATATAAATTACAAGACATATCCAAACACCCCACTGCAATACAGTCTTTCAGAACTTTCGTTAAATCTATCATCAACAACTTAAAAATAATCAATTGCACATAAAAATATTTTATTGGAAATAAATAATCTTCTCTGTATCCACTAGCAGAGGAGAAACTAACAATCGCAACCAAAAACCATTATATAATGGAGACGGAAAACATAACAATCGTAACTAAAAATCAAAATTAGTAACCCTTTGAGTAAGGTCAAAGGGCCTCAAAAAAAAAAGTAATTTTATCCCTTCCCGATTGTCGTCAGGGCCGACAGCGGCGTCGGAGATGTCTCAGCTGGTCCCTCCGCGCGCCCGTGCGCCTCCGCCGCTGCCACCGATACGGCAATACCCGAACGACTTCATTCTGCCCCAACTCATGCTGCCCCGATACCTGGGCTATGAAGAGAGCCCGCAGATTTTTCAGGCGCGGAACTCCGAACACGATTGGCTAAATAAGGTACGACCTAGATACCTAAAATAACAATTATCTACTACAAGCAGAATACATAAATTATTCATCATGTTTAAATCTCTTTTCTTTATAAATATAGTATAGTTGTCATCGGAAATATTTCGACTACGTATCTAATATTAAAATTATTTTCAATTTACTTTTTTTTTTTTAAAGATTACTAGCAATGTGTGTTTATCACATTACTAGTATTCCCTTTAGCCCCTCCAACTAAGCTAATGCTTGTGCTAGGAGTGGGCTCACGTCAATAGTTTAATGGCCAGGATGGGGATCGAACCCGGAACCTCTCAGCCACGAGGACGGCCCCTCTAACCACTAGGCTATTGACGCTTCTATACTATACATACTATACTTACTTAAAACTTCCTTGACACATACAAAGTCAATTTTGTCTTGAAATGTCAATGAAACCGATATGGTATTTATTGCAAATATCCTGATATTATAACAGCTCTACATCACCAACTTACTGCTGTGCTATCCAGCACAGTAGTAAAAGTCCGACTTCTCAACTTTCAAAATGGTCGTTGCTTTGTATTATCGTATATCGCTATATCTTTTTCTTAAGATATTTTCCGTCGAGTTAGAGTAGTAAAGAATATACTTTAGACCAGTGGTTCCCAAACTTATTTTGTACACTGCCCACTTTGAGAATAAATTATTTTTTAGCGCCCCAATTCTTTCACCTACTTAAAAACCACAATAACGTCAAATTTAATTAATTGATTATTGTGAGCTACGCAACGCCCTCATTTTTTTTCTGGCTCTCTTACCGCACCCCTTTATACCTGCAGCGCCCACAAGGGGGCGTTATCGCTCACTTTGGGAAAGGATGCTTTAGACCCTTAAAAAGGGTGAATTTGGTTTTTTTTTTTAATGTCATACCTCCTTGGTCTAAGGGTATACGAAGTCGACCGTGGCACTCTTGTTTTCGATACAGGAAATAGAGCGTATTAACGAAATGGAGGACGCAGAGGATTCTCCAAACTCCTACGAAATGGAACTGTCTCAGTGGAACCCGCAAGAATCCGACATATCACGTTTATACGAGGAGCCGGTGGGAATCCAGGACATGCAGAACTACCTACAGGAGAGAATGAGGACAAGTTATAATAATGTGCAGTATTTACCGCCAGACAGAGATCAATTTCCTGTGGTAACACACAAAAGTCAACAAAATTACAGATCTGTAGAAACCGTAACTCAACATGAGAAAAAGAAGAAGCTGTTCGCCCTCACCCCCCTCGACAGAGGATACTACGAACCGGAGGAGAAAATTAAAACCCAACGTAAGTTATTTATTTTAATTTCGCCGTACTTAATTAACGCAATGTTAGTAACTTTGTAAAGGGTTTCGTCAGGATTTCGGGAACAAATTGCGAGAATAGGTACTTGCATAAAGGAAGATAGGTATAGTTCGTAAATTGCATGAAGACGGGTGCTGTGACTCTTATGACACTTTCTTAGGGGTCAATTTGCAATAATACACGCATCTTCGTGAAATAACTTTACGATTCAATTATTCTTGAGACGATAGACAGGCACCAACCAATGCTTGGGGATATTTTCCCCTTCGGACATTGAATAAATTTAATAAAAATTAATATCCTTCGCTTGAAGTATAAGGTAACTATAAACGAAGTTTGTGTTAGCAATTGCTCCTTGCTTTGTTCTGTGCTGTTAGGTTGATGCCAGTATACAATAGTAGTCTTTGGTTTGATGTTTCAGAAGTCCGAAATACCTAATATTACGCAACTTTATAAACATGTACTATGTGATTATACGAATATTGGCCGCTATTTGTTAATGCCATTAAAGTACACAGTTTTATGGGTTTTGTGATGTGTTGTAACTTGTAAGTAAACAAATAATCAAAAGCCACGCGTGTAATTTAGAAACTCTAGAACCTACCTACCTACGTGTAGTAGGTATGTCTTCATCTAAACTAATATTATAAAGGGAAAAGTTTTATATATAGAATGTATTATTGGAATTTTGTATGTTTGTAACGAGTAAACTCAAAAACGACAGGACCTTTTCAAAAATTCTTTAAACATTAGAATGCTCCTTTATTCTTGAGTAACATAGGCTATATTTATTCGTGGAAAAAATAGGAATCTCTACTAAAACTTAAATAATGTAACCCAAGGTGTAAAAAAATCCATAAATATCTTTCATCGCATGCGCTACGCAAACTATTGATGATAGAACAAAAAATGTTCTAACAAAATATTAATCAACATATCAATATCTACAAAAAACCTCGCAATACAATGCGTCCAACTAGGTATTGTCTTATTGTAGTTACGTTACTATAACTACTTTTTACATTTTAAAATCAGACCATGTTATCCATACTTTATAATTAATCCTTATCCAAATAAACCATTTCGTATTTGAGACTATTTTAATACCTGAAGATTACTTTTTGCATTATTTAAATCGGACATTACACTCAAAAGATATTACGGATTTAAAAATGACAATCTAAACAAATACAAATGAAAAATAAGGCACGCAGCGCAGCGGCGAGGGATGGGACACCGAATTACGGGAGAGGGGTGTCTATGAAATACGTTAAGTTAGGCAGTTCTTTTCAGAACTATTTACATATAAATTTTCTCTGATAGTCCACCCGTGCGAAGCCCCAACGGGCAGCTATTGACTATATATTTGTACTTAAACATTATTTCGGTGATACATGATATAGTGATACGTGATACAGTGATACATGAAGTCATACTGACCTATTGGTCTAGAATCTGGCGGGCCGCACGAGGGGGGCCAGGCGATGAATACGGAATTGGAGCCGCCGCGTCAGATCCGACAGAACCCGAACTTGAGTCGAGGCAGGCCGCTGGTCAACGATGAGTTGGAGAGGCTCAGGACGAAAGTGTAAGTATCCCTATAAAAGTTACAGTTATAATCCTTACCTTCACTAATATTGTAATGACGACCGCTTGTCGCAGTGGTTCGAGCGTAGGCCGCTCGGCTCACTGCACATGGTGGTTGCAGGTTCGATTTCCGCCGGGGCAAATTTCCGAAATGGCCTTTTCGTAATTTGCCCAGTTCTGGGTGTCACTGGGATCGCCCCCAGTCCATTGTACGGTACCCATAGTACAAGCTTTGCTTAGTTCGGGACCGTATGAGTTTAATTGAGCACGGGGGGATATAAATGCTGCAAAAACATAAATGCTACAGGCTACGAGTTTCGAGTTACCTACAATAATGACTCCAACCGACTGCCGCGTAGAATTCGTGCGAGTAACATTAGTAGTATTGTTTTGCTAAAGTAAAAACAAACTTTAGGCAAGTATCCAGTGAGCACACTTCCTAAAAAATTGTAAGATTTCCAACGTACAGCTGCGGAAAAACTGCGTCTTAATTTATACACAAGAGTACATTTTCTTGGTCAGAAATGTAAATCTAAATGACAATGTTAATAATAACTATTTTTATAGGAATATTAATTAAGTTAATAGTTAATTTTGTTAATAATTGATTGGGGATAATTTGTTCGAATTTTCCGCGGCAGCCGGTTAGAGCCTTAATGGATTTTATAAACTTCTGAATTGTTAAGAATTTGTTCATAGATAATAATAATATCTAAGTAACTAACTTTCATATATACTTATACAAGGTTATGCAAACAATATATACCTTATCTAATTACTTTCTTACCAATAGGTACTTGGCCAATTTTATTTCATAGGTGGGTACATAGATACCTCATTGATCTCATAAATAGTAAACTACGTACCTATCTTAATAGCGTTGTGTTGTACTCACAGCGGGACACGAAAGTGTTCATGTACCCACCTACTAATAAATAGAAAGAATCGTTCACATTAGGTATCCGTCCCCTTTTATGGTTTTTATTTATTGATCCACTAAGTAAATACGTTTATCCATACAACTATAATACCTATCCATTTAAGAGCAGTGCCATGCCCACTCTCAAAGGTGCATCCAACCAAATTCCTTTGACGCCACAAACCGTTTGTCTGCCAGACGAAGTTAGATAAAAGAAAGTTGTCGCACGACTCGCACAGGTTTTGCGGGTTTACAAACAAAGCAATTAAACAACTCTGCTTAATTTTCTTGTGCTAAAGCGTCAGCGCTTTATCAGGAATGTCTTTGCAATGTTAACAAAACAACTGACCCTGCTTTCTCCCTACAATAGAAACCCAAAATAATGCCGTTTGGACTGTTATTTTTCGTTGGGAACCACAATTTTTAATTATCAAGACTTGCATAATATCATATTTTAATTTGATAACGAAGGCAGTACTTATTTATACGTGGTTTAAAAACGTATTTTTCAGAATCTTACTTATACATTATAGGTATTCTGATCCTAAATAGCTACCTACTAGTTGTTGTCTTATACCTACCTATCAACAGCAGTGTGTAAGTACACATCATATATAGGTAATCATCATTCGTCCGAAGTAATGTGCTCAGCATGCTCGACCGAAAGATTTGCGAATCCCAAGGTGTCCACAGAAAGTAGGTTAGGTAAATAGTTCATCAATGTTATGAATAATACAAGGACCACAAACTAATCCCTACATAGGTACTATCCGTCTGCAATTTCGTGTAATGTATTTTTAGTGCTAGTATTATTTCAGTGCGATAATGGCCTCCGGTTATGACCAATATAAATTCCTCCTAGGTTTTACTATAAATCAATTATAGATGCCCATTGTATTTAATTTACTCACATACATGCATACTACATATAAGTAGTCTTATTGCAGGGCAAATAAGGACTACCGATTGCCCGTCTCCTTACTGCCAACTAATCTGCGCTGGTTGAAACTAAATCACCCCAAAGATGTTGAGGAGAGGTGAAATTGAACACATAATAGACACTTAGAGAATTCCTTTGCCTCTACTCCTAATAAAGTCCTTAGTTGCGCATGAAAATAAACTTGGTCCTATTGGATACATACAACTTTCGTTCTAAACCAGCATTCTGGCATTCACCAATTTATTTCTTGAGCAGTGCAGTGTGCATCCACCTCTGTGCGAGTTTCATGTGTGCACTTAGAAATTATAAGTCTAGCCTTTGAGATATATTTATGTCATGCGTTCTATATGTACCTGTGTATACATAATATGTATACAAACTTACATGTAAGTATCTTACGGAGCATCAGGGGACAGTTTTCTAGACGCGTTGTTTTAAAATCAGGCGTATTATTGGCACGTACATTATAAATGATAATTTTTGGTGCGACTCGTATAAAACGCGTGATAATTTTACGGCACATTTACGCGGTAATCGCGCGAATGAATCAGACGGAGCTTTTCAATCGCACGTGGATTTTTTCTCCACAGTGTAGTACGGTAACCAGCTTGAACGCGCCGAATACGCCCGGTATGTAAAGTTATAGTTGGAAGTAAGTTAGTTGGAGTTTGTTAGTCAGAGCAAAATTTATCGTAATATTAAACCATCTTAATTTAAATGTATAAACCCAATTGGTATTTCGAAAGAACACATTTTTAGATCGAGCCTTTGCAAACGAATACGTAATTAATATATCTAATATAATATAATTGCAATGCTATTTTTATTTACAAAACCAGCATGGTTTTCTGCCTTTGTTTGACGTTGATTATTACGCTGCCATGAGTCCGCCCATAGCATGACATTACGCTTACAACGGCAGTGCGTCTGATTGTTTCGATAAATTTTGTTTGGAGAATTGTACGTTTAGTGGTTTTGTGTTAGAAAGTAGAATTTAGATTTCGTAGCACACACACATAATTATAGAGCGTGCAAGTCCTACTCAGAGTTGTGGCTGAGACGGTTACTTGATGATATTTTAATGTGTGATCTATCCAGTACTCCAGGGGACGTCGACAACACGAAGAAGTCGCACAACGACGTGGCCAAGGCGCAGATGGTAGAGCCTGCGGCGGACCCCGCGGACTCTATCTACGGCGTAGCGCTTATTGCCGCCGTCGGTTCAGCGCTCGCTATGATCATCGTGGGCTTCGCCTTCGGCTGGTACACGTAAGTACCTACTGTCCTCTCAATTACCTCCCGATTTCAAATTGCGGGTAATTTAAAATCTTATCCTACTATATAATATAATATCCTACTAATATTATAAATGCGAAAGTTTGTGAGTGTGGATGTATGTTTGTTACTCTTTCACGCAAAAACTACTGAACGGATTTGGGTGAAATTTGGAACACATATAGTTTATAACCTGGATTAACACATAGAATACTTCACTTATGTCTGCGAGGACGAAGTTGTGGGCAGAAACTAGTTAGTAAATATTTTCACTTCGACAGGTTATCTAAAAAAGCGAAAGCAGCTGCAGATGTGGATTATCCAGCTTACGGAGTCACTGGGCCTACCATCGACATGTCCGGGGACAGGAAACTAGCTCATTCCGCTCACATGTACCACTACCAGCATCAAAAGCAACAAATTATTGCTATGGAAAGGTACAATTTGTTTTTCAACATTGGTACTTACTCAACTTTCTATTTGTAGATTAGTTGGATTGTACCTGCAAGCTTACCATAAAAATGTCCTCTTCTGTAAACCACCCTAGGTAACTTTATTACAAAATAAAACTTAAAGTCACCGCAATACCTACATAAGAAACCTACCAAGTGTTCGCAGTCATAGTAAACTTAAAACATTGAACTAAGTGAAGATCCGCGAGTGGAAAATTTTGTCCATTTTTTTTTTTTGTTTTGTCCCTGGTTATAATTCGGTTAAATACAGTTTGTCCAAAACTACGTATGTAATTATGACTTATTATTCTATTTCAGTCAAATGAGTTTCAATAGTGAAATGAGTGAAAGCAAATGAAGAATAAAGCCTTGAAAATACCGCCTTCGCTACGAAAAGCTACGCGCGTAGCACGTTGCGTAACCACACGAATTCTTTAGAATATTATAATTACATTGACCTACAAACATTACCTACATATGAGGTTTCAAAGCGCCCGAATACCCAGCGCATTGTGAATTTGATAAACTTTCTATAGTTAAGGCTAAAGCGCCCATCTAGCCCGCGAAGTTCAAATTTTTTTGAGGTTTTTTTGTTTTTTTTTTAAATCTGACAATAATAAAAGGCGGCTTTTGTAATTCGCGAAAAAGACCGTGTGCAGTGCTTTTATTAATATATCCAACTAACTCTAAAACATTTCAAGAACGACAGCTATCCAGATAATCTGGCAATTTTTGTATACTTAGTGATTAACTAGTATCATATCCACCGTGATAATATTAAGAGTAAAATAAATGTATTAATAGACGCACTGCATACTGTGTTTGTCGCAAATCACAAAATGTTGTCTTAAATGTTTTCAGATTGTGGAAAAACTATAAAAATACTCGAAAATTTTGAATTTCGCGGGCTAGGTAGGCGCATTCACCTTAACGTTCCTTATACAAAAAAAATTGTGAACGCTCTACCAAGCCAAGCTCGAACGAGATAGTACCACCACTCTCGCTAAAAAGATCGGCGTGTAGTAGTTATTATAGCTGCGGTTCATACGAGAGAGCCGGAAGCGCAGCTGTCGTCGTCCCCCCTCCTACCCCTGCGTCCGTCCCCCTCCCGTTCAGGCCGGCAGCTTGCGAGTAATGAGTTTGGTATTGCAAACTTCTATAAGCTACATTAACTATTTGAAATCAGGCGGATCGTATGTATACTTGAAGGAAAATACGTCGTTATCTCTGTTCAGTTTATTTCTTGTTTCTCATTAAAGTTTTGATATACAGGTTGAATAAGATAGGGTATACTTATTTTCAAACCTTAATTTTGTAATTCGAAAACTTTCAGCTTTGGAGGAAACTTGAACAACAAAAAGTGTAATAGGAATACAGCTGTTGACAGATTTCACAAGTCTACAAAACCTTTAGTACTTCAACTGTCCCACGAAGCCGATAGTTTTAGATTTACAATGTAAAGTTGCAAAAAAATAGTAGGTATACGAGTATACCCTTTTTGTATCACTTAGTAAACACTTGTATTATGTGTGTGTACGCACATGCCACAGGAGCGGCTTGGATCAAGGTAACGGCTCTGTTTCGGACCCCGAATCTGAAGAGGAAAACGAGGAAGGTGACTACACTGTGTACGAATGTCCTGGATTCGCTACGGTGGGTACATTGTCTTTTTAAC
This sequence comes from Notodonta ziczac, assembly GCA_918843915.1. NCBI lineage: Eukaryota > Metazoa > Arthropoda > Insecta > Lepidoptera > Notodontidae > Notodonta > Notodonta ziczac. The sequence goes on along the minus strand of OU974038.1, from coordinate 7,109,880 downwards.
CCACTACAAAAATAAGCAGGTTCTACGTTCGACGCTATGGATGCTTTTTTTTTATATCTTCACCGATTTCTCAGTCGATTGTGGACCGATTTTAAAAGGACCATAGAAATTTCATCAAAATCGGATCTGTAGTTTGAAAGATGTAAGTAATATTTAAGGATACCAAATGAATACGTAGGTAACAAATTAAAATCAAGAAAAATAATAATTATAAAAAACAAAATTAACTGACTTCATATTACTTGGGTGCACTAAAATGCTAGAAATAAGATCCTTATATTTTTTTTCATTTGGAGTCGATGCTATCTTTGTTCTACTTCTTTGGTACCTACCCCTACTTACTTGAAAATTATAAGGTCCCTAGTTATATCTAGCTTTTAGTGCACCTAGGTGTTCTTGAAGTCGATTTATCTTATATATAAAATTCTCGTGTCACAATTCACAATGTTAGTTACCATACTCCTCCGAAATGGCTCGACCGATTTTAATGAAATTTTGTGTGCATATCGGGTAGGTCTGAGAATCGGCTACTATATATTTTTCATACCCCTAAGTGATAAGGGTTGTCCACATTCCACGCGGACGGAGTCGCGGGGCACCGCTAGTTTTTTATCGAATATTTTTATCGTCATTCAACTGTTTGACTAGGCATAATCATGTTTCGCAGACTGGCGACATAGAGGTGAAGAATCCCCTCTTCACCGAGGACCCGACCCCGGCCACGCCCGGCAAGTGCGAGCTGGTGAAGCCCCAGCCCAAGGAATAATCGGCCCGAGGCGCGATGGCCCCTCCAACCCCACCGTGCCCAACAAGCATGGCGACCGATCTTCATTCACTGTTATTGTAGATCCAATTTCAATATTTCAAGCACACGTTTTCAATTTCAAAAGTCATTCGTTGTGTCGTTATACGTATATATATATGTATGTACTACAATTTATAGTTTATTGCTATAATATTTTTAGTCACATTTTATCACAGCGCACCTAGGTACTTATGATTTTATACTTGTTACACTATACAATAATGTTGTCTCATTACACGAACACACATTTATTAAATTGTGGGCGTGTTTACTTTTCCATTGAATGGTTTTTAAATAAATATCGCACTTTTAAAGTCAAATAATTAATTATGAAAGTTATTTATATATAATACATATTATATTATTAATACAATATTGTACTCAATTACTAACTAATACACAAGGTGTTCATGTTTTCCCTGCACAGTACAACTGTAGCACAGCACAGCTAGATGAAGTATTAGACTGCGACTGTACTACTTATGTATCTAACTTAGAAAATATATAAAGATGTTGTAATTATAATATAAATATAACTACAGATTATATATAGTCCACTTGAAAAATATCAATGTCTATAATAAATGAAATGGTCAAAAATGGAATTAAAAAGATTATTAAATAGCTTTAAAATTGTGAAATAGGGAAAACATGTACCTATGCATCTACATACAGATAGTATGTGTAACAAAATTCATGTTACCTAATTATTATTCATAATAGGTAAATGTAAAGTGCTAACGAAAATAACATTTCGTTTTGCAGGTCAGGGCCACGACAAGTATTTAAAAACCTGACTGTCGTGCGTTATTAAAATCATCACTAAGCCCCCTTATTAATAAATAAGGATTAGCGAGCGATTAGTTACACACCGAAATATTTCTTTCTGCCATCAGTAATTTGACATTCGAAAAAAGAAGACAAAGTATGGTGTAACTACACAACCGATAATGATTATCCACGTTTATCAAAAAGGGGGAAGAAGTTTGAATGTTTTTTCATGCCTTCGGCCTAAAAGTAGTTTCAATGATACTACCTACGCCTTGTCTGGAGTTTAAAATTAATTACAGGCGATATAGGTAGGTAAATACATAATATAACACTTTATTTATTTTGTCTAATTACCCGCGGTCGCTGCCAGGTCTCTTTGCTCGACTTTTATTTCCGTTTTTGTAGTAACTTAGCTTATTCATTACTAGCGACCCGCCCCGGCTTCGCACGGCCCTATAATTAGTTATCAGTGTTTCTCTACTATATTATGCATGTATTATACATATAAACCTTCCTCTTGTATGACTCTATCTATTAATAAAAATCGCATCAAAATACGTTGCGTAGTTTTAAAGATCTAAGCATACATAGGGACATACAGACAGCGGGAAGCGACTTTGTTTTATACTATGTAGTGATAATATGGTACTTAACTTTTTTTCTACGTTAAGTGTCTATGTATTATTTCAAATTAATATTTCCTATAGGTACTTGTTATTGATATCCAAATATAAGATATTGTTGATATATAATTATGATCATCGTCACCTGTGTTAATACTTAAATTACCATAATAAATAATAACATAGTATATTATTACATGCATACATACTTTATATTATACATATTACACGCCGACATATCTTCTACAAACTACCTTTGTACAATTTCCTAAATGTTTTATAGTATAACAATTTATATTATACCTATGGTTAATGATAATGCAGACAACTCGTGTATAATATAGTACAACAAACAACACAAAAACCTCACATTAGGAGTTGGAATTTAACTGTTCCTAAATATAATCGTCGTACTTGTAAGTGAAACATACAAAAAATATTATGGCTGCATATGCATATATATATATATATCTAATTTGTGTATGTGTACCTACTTTCCTCTGTATTCAATCCTAAATATATTTTAATTTACGAAGCATATAGTATATTATATACGTTGAGAGAAATATTATACGCTGAGAGAAATGATAAATCTTTTTAACCTTACTAATGACTTAAGTTAGAATAATGAAATTATATTAAAATACATACATTTTACTTATACATACTTAAAGTTAAAGTTACGACGCTATAATATTCTAGTCATCCACATACCAATCACATATTATACAATATAATAATTATATAGGTATCGCAGGTTTAACCTGAGTGTGACGAATTATTTTTCGAATATTTTACGTACCGTCTTTCTGTCAATTGATGTTGACTGAGTGAGTGTCTCACCGTGCCACCATAGTGTTACATACCTACATACTACATTATACATTAATATGTAATTTTTTAATAATCCTTAGCTTGTTGTTACTATAGGTACTTTGAACTTATTATACCTACCTACCTATTTATACTTATCGAAAAAATGGTTTTATATTTTTATTAGAAATTGCACTTGCTATTATTTTAAACAATACTTTTAATAAGTTAAAAATTTCAATTTGAGTATGTGTCTTGTGTACCTATGTTAAATTGAGTTGGTCTTTAGTGTACCTGCAATTGTTTTCTTAATTATTGTGTGAATAATTGATTTATAAATGATTATCGATTTGCAAGTGCTATAAAAATTAATATATAAATGCACAAGAACAAGTGAGTAACGTTGTTAATAAAACCCAGAAAGATTAATATATTTACTGCCAGATAATCAGAGCTTCCACATAAATAAATATCTTATCACTGTATTAATAATGTTACCTTAGTATAACAATATAGGAAACGATTTAATTGTTACCAAAATATTTTTAACAATTACATTCCGGAATCATAATACTTACCTATGATGCACTGCTGTACCTATCTATTTAATGTGTATTTAAATTTGTTTCTGAGAATATAATATTTAGGAGTTATATAAATACAATTATATATAAATGGATTAATGTGATATATTACATGACTATATGTATACAAAGCAAATTGTCTTATTATTTCACACGTCGGAACGATGCTAATAAAGCTAAGATAGCTTTCGAGAAAGACTTGTGAAGTTTGCCAACCCAGTGTGGTGGACTAATGGACTATGGCTAGATATGCTCCTTGCATTGAGAGGAATGCCCGGTATAATGTCAACAGGCTCGCCCCCTACGAGTATTACGGTGCGACCAAAATACCATCGGTGAAATGTAGGCAGCAAGCTGAGTAGGCATAAGCCTAGGGCGGCAGGTTTTAGAAGCGGCAAATCTAGGGACACCATTTTTTTTAGCCGTCCTACATAAAATATTAAAGATGTAAGTACATTAGCTGTAAAATAAAGGCAGTTCTAAAAATCATTTACCATCCGAATTCCAACCAAATTGCTGGATTGTAAAAGTAATCTAGGAACTGACAATTGACGAGGTGGGGGTGGTAAAAATGTACCACCCTCTATGTTTGGGAAATATAAAAATCGACCACTGGGTGCACTTCTGCCCACCCCTTCGTTCGTTCCCTTTATTCGTGCTAGTAGTGTAATATTATTTTTAAAGCACTGATTTACACTGTGCGACGAAATTCCAGCTTTATCATACTAATATTATAAAGAGGAAAACTTTGTTTGTTTGATTGTAATGAATAGGCTCCGAAACTACTGAACCGATTTGAAAAATTCTTTCACTGTTGGGAAGCTACACTTTCCCCAGGTGACATAGGCTATTATATATTTTCAAAAAAATTTGGGATCCTTACTAAAACTCGAATAATATAACCGCAATGTACCCGTGCGAAACCGGGGCGGGCCGCTAGTCTAAGATAAAAATAAACCTTAATGACGGGAGGAGAACGGAAGATAGAAAGAACGTAGGGTTTCTATTGCAGATATTGTTGATAATAAGCACTTTAGGACTAGATTCCTGTAGCCAATGCCATCTTCATCATCATGATCATTCATCGGCGGTAGAGCCAATATGTAACCATTTAACTACAGATTATACACGGGTACCTACATACCTCTCACAGAAGAACGGCGTAAAGTGTATATATTTATAGTTAAGTTGCGTACAAAGGGTAAGAGAGCCCCCTACTCCGCTCCCTCTATCCCCTTCCCCTTCTTGTAGGCAACAGGCGAGCAATACCTTTCGGTTTCGCTGTTGGCTATAGGCACTTGAGTAGATATTATCTACTCATGTGCTATAGGCAGGCGACGCGACGGTAATTTTCTAAAATCATACGCGTCGTGCGCTTGTTTACTGTTACTGATTTCGTTATATGTATTACTAGCTGTGCCCACCGACTTCGCCGCGTAGCATTTAACTTGGAAAAAATTTCGGGATTATCGGGATAAAAAGTATCCTATGTGTTAATCCCGGTTTTAAACTATCTGTGTTCCAAATTTCATCCAAATCCGTTCAGTAGATTTTGCCTGAAAGAGTAACAAACATCCACACTCACAAACTTTCGCATTTATAATATTAGTTTTTTACGCTTTCACGCAAAAACTACTGAACGGATTAGGATGAAATTTGAAACACAGAAAGTTTATAACCTGGATTATCATAGGATACTTTACTTAAGTTTTAAGCGGACGAATTCGCGGGCAGAAACTAGTATAAATATATCTGTGAATTATTTTCTACTTTCATATCCGTCATAGATTCAGGAAGCGTAGGGAAAATTTCTAAAAGGTATATGATCTGTGTGTGTAAATAGGAATGAAATTGTAATTATGTAGGTAGGTATAATATAAATAAATACAAAATAAAAATAAAACAATTTTAGCTTGAGCTAGATAGAACTTTTAATAAGTAGTGACGAACACCAACGAGAATTTCAAGATAAGAAACAACAATCGTAAACTCTTTTATCTATGTATATTCTGTTATGAGTAAATATAATAATTATGTATAATGTAGATAATTATTATACTGATTTGTGTCTAATACCCGTAGGTGGTTATGCTCGGTAAACTCTATTTAATATAACAAAGTTCTTCTCTATTTATTAAACTACTATTGTTAAGTATAATAGGTACATATAGGTATCATTATGAGAGATTCTTTCAATCGAATTACAATACAATGAAGAAATCATTTCACCTCGCGTGATCACCACTAACTTGTTTATTTAAATTTATTCTAGTAGGTACAAAAAATAATCTGTCTAACAACAAATTATTTACCTAATTATAGATGCCTATATAAATATCCTTAGGTATCTAAATATTTGATAATCTTACCACAAGTAGGTACTTAAATAAATGCTACATTTTATTTAATAACATGCGAGCAAAAATTGACTGACGATCTGGAGCGAATTCGGACAATGGTGCTAATTATGTTGGCTACAAAATTGCAACTAAACTAAATTTGAAACACTTATAATGTCGCTATCATTCTTATAGTATGTATATAGGTACGTGATCATGAAAAGGACAGCTTTCGATTTACTTTACCCAAATTTAGTTTCTGAGCCAACAGAATCAATGCCATACTGAGCAATAGTACAAAATATGTGTGCAATTGTAAGTAAATAGGTTAGGTATACCACGGCCAACGAGAAGCTATACGAAATGATAATAATATTCCAGTTCAAGTCGGTCCCGACTCCCGACGTTCAAGCGCCTATTTTTAAAATTGTGGTTAATTCTGTGCCGGAAACCGATATGTTAATTACAAACAAATGAAGGAAGCGAATCGTTAAAACAACTTATTGAATAAAACTATCTATTAATTTTCGTATCGTTTCTCCTTGGCTATGGTATACATAAAATAGTAATTAGTGTAGCACACAGTGCCAGATCTGCACTAAACAATAGCAAAAGCTCAAGTGTTTTTATTACACCCTATTGCACATCGGAAGTCCCGTTGATGTGGGGCGCTGTAGTCGCGTGTCAGGATTACAATTTACTTCTGCATTTATCCGCGGGACTTTCTATTTGGAATATACCATAAATAGCGCGCTGTCCGACGACGGCGCCGGGTGCTCCGCTCTCGCCTTGTTGCATTCACTTCCGCACCTCGTCGCAGTGTGCTCATAAAACTGTGAAATTCACAGCTGCCTGTGCCCCAATTACCTACATCGGAATTAGTCTTCACTTATACTACCTATCTAAATAAAATATATTATAAGTATGTAACAACATTTTCATTGCTTAGTAGGTTGATAGGTAACTTTCTGAAAACCTGGCCTGACAGTTTTGTATACTCAGGTAAAGCAACTATAACTACTAACTACTATAAAGTATGACAATACACAGAACTCCGGTAGGAAAGATATTTGAATATTAAGTACTAGCGGCCCGCCCCGGCTTCGCACGGGTACATTGCGGTTACATTATTCGAGTTTTAGTAAGGATCCCTAATTTTTTTGAAAATATATTATAGCCTATGTCACCCGGGGTTAGTGTAGCTTCCCAAACTTAAATAATTTTTCAAATCGGTTCAGTAGTTTCGGAGCCTATTCATTTCAATCAAACAAACAAAGTTTTCCTCTTTATAATATTAGTATGACTAAGTGGATACCTACCAACTACCTGTATAAAAATATGTAAGTACCTAAGTATAAGGTATAGGTACTTATATAAAGCAGGTTAGTATTTTGTTAGCGAAGTGCCGACAGACTTGTAAAGCCCTATTCAGGCGGGGCGGTGGCCCATTTGCCACCGGGAGCGAATATATAGGTGGATACTGGAAAAAGAAGCCTAGGTGTGGCAGCCACGATGAATGTGGTCTAAAGAGGTCTTTACACTTGACACACTTGACCACATTCATCGTGGCTGGCGCATCTTCTCTTTACCTAAGCTCAATAGGTATTGAGCTTAGGTAGTATAATTATATTTTATTGAAATGTTCTCAGAATGTACGTTCCTCGCACTGTTTTATTATCGTATCAGCCAGAGATTTCAACTTAGATAACTTAAGGGTGTATTACACCCAGAGAGGTGTTAACATTACACCCATCGATCAACTTTTTCTTCATAGAGTAACTTTCGATCAATCATCTCTCTATATATTTATAGTAGTCTGTCATTTATATGTATAATAATATTATAAAGAGGTAAGATTTGATTGTTTGTTTGTTTGCACTGAATGGGCTCAGAAATAACTCAACCGATTTGAAAAAAAAATTCACTGTTGGGAGGCTACTCTATCCCTGGGTGGCACAGCCTGTATTATATTTTTAAAAAAATTGGGATCCTTACTAAAACTCCAATAATGTATCCGTAATGTACCCGTGCGAAGCTGGGGCGCTAGTAAACACAACAGGCATTCAAACAAATGATTGATAAGTCGATTTACTTAAAGCAGACTATACATAAAAGCTTTTAATATAATTGATATATTAGTTAATGACTTAATATACTGAAAGTTCCTTCGCTATTTTTATTATTTGTTCGTTTCAATTCACAACCATGATGGGATGGTAATCAGAATTAAGTCCACTTTTTGTTCAAATGCATGATACTTATTGGTTAAGTATTGGCAAAAAAACAGCCAATCAGACCGACAGATAAGAGTCTCAAGTATTATTTTTTTATTTACATACGTAACCTTAAAAAAAATTGTCTCCACACGTATTTACTCACGTAAGTACGAGTACCGTTGTTAGTTTGAAATTTATTGAAATCACAGCCTTAATTATATAAATTAAATAAAAAATGACCATCTCGTAAAAGATGGCACAAACCCTAAAATTAGGTAGCTACTTAGTTCCGAAGATCGTAAGATTAGCTGTTTGGCAGCATAATTGGACGAATTGTATATGGTGTAAATAATGATTAAGTAAGTAAGTAATAATTGAATACATTCGTTATAAATCTAAGAAAGACGCTAAGTAAGTGCCCAACTAAAGTATGCATTACAATTTAGATTCAAGTGTCCGAATGGGCTCCATTTCGGTAATTACCAACAATTTATAATATAACAAAATTAAAGTCCGGTATTAATAAATCTTTTGACATGTTATTATACCACCTGTCTATAGCTATTTTTAGTAACATGAGGATAACGTAGTGGGTTGCACTTTTACTCATAGGTATATTATCATTTCCTACTATTTGTTACAATGTACTGTGCAACTGTTTGTTATCCCTATATATCAATAAATAAATACCTAACATTTCCAAGATCATCGCTCTCATATTGATCGATTTATTAATACCGCCTCCAGTCTTAAGTGCTACTCATTATATATACCAACTACTTATTTAAAATCTAACAACGTGAATCGTTAATATTATAGAAATCTCTAGCCAACTAATGTTTGTACGTAGCTAATTATGTGGCATACAATTAGTAAAATTTAAAAATAATATTTTTAATATTGTTCATAAATTTAAATATTTTTTACATGAGTGCCTAGATAGGTCACCTTGTTTTACTAGCAAACCTAGCATCCCGTTCTAACTCATATAATGGGTATTTTAAACGTAACATAATAAACAACTCAATAAGTATCTACTATAATATATCTTGATAATTTAAATTAAAATACGCTGTTGTTTCCACATCGGCACCGTGGTGCGTGTCCCACATAGCTTAGCACATATATCGATAACGGGATTATTTGGCTTCGATCCAACATTTGTAAACACACTCTAGTATATCTAGTAAGTAAGTACCCATAAAACTTTTAGAATACCAAATTATTACAGTAGCTAAATAGGCAGAGTTAGATACCTAACCATTAATCAGTAGTTGTAATGCAGCAGAGAGTCGTCGCCCAGTGAACACTTAGTACTAAGTGTAAACAATGTTACAGGAGTGACAATAAAGATGACTTATCCTACTAATATTATAAATGCAAAAGTTTGTGAGTATGGATGTATGTTTGTTACTCTTTCACGCAAAAACTACTGAACATATTTGGATAAAATTTGGAACACAGATAGTTTATAACCTGGATTAACACATAGAATACTATACTTAAGTCCACGCGGACGAAGTCGCGGGCAGAAACTAGTGAGAATGTTATTTACTTTTATGATTCGACATCATTACGAGTAAAAAAAGCTCTAATTTCTATGTAATTAGATAGGCATAATATATTAATTTACGCCGAAATGTTACTAAGCACATCCTTTGGTTTGGGAAAGAATAAGGCCGGGGCCGCACCGGTGAGGCGATTGCAATGCGACGGCAATTTATACAAATTATGTTTTATGTGTTGTGGCTACCGCTACGAGTATATGTTTATGCCATCTCTATAACTACCTAACAGGCCACTTTTGGTAAGGTCCTACTTTTGGTATTCAACGGTACGACGTCAAAAGGGCTAAATTGTTTATTGTTATTAATGTCTTAACTCCCATTAGGTTGCGTTACATCCGCCTCAAGTATCTAAACAAAAGATTGCATAATATTCTAACACAACACACACTAACCTAGATAGTAGGTACACAATGTTTATACAGAGTGGAGACGACATAACGACATTAAATTAAAACACCATCACTACTAGTCAATCAAAATACTTTGTGATAATGAAATTGGTTCTTACATCAACAAACAAAAAGCGAAATTTTCGAACAAACTAATTCCGAAAATAATCTAAACGAAACACAACACCCTTTAGTAATATTATCTACTGACCTCAATTGACCTGTAGGCACTACGGGTAAGATCGGCAACATCGCTTTTCTTTACACGTGCGGTGCCTTTGTAGGTTTACCTATCTGGTTTCGTTCATGTAGGTATCGACGTCCGCGCACCGCGCCCCGCGCCCCCCGCGCGCGCTGCACCCGAGTGTGCGCCCGTTGATTGCCAAATGTTTATTTTAAAACATTGTAGGTAGGTAGGTAAGTAGGTAGGTAGACAATCTTTTTTAACACTAGGTACACTTTTCACGTTAATTAATCACTAAGTCACATTAAACACAATATTTAGGTACGTACCTAACCCTAAACCGGTATCACACTATTGTTTGTTTACACATGGGGTAGGCACCGTCTTCCCAATAGGTAAGTAGGTAAATAATCTTTCTTAACACTAGGTACACTTTTCACGTTAATTAATCACTAAGTAGTCACATTTTAAACACAATATTTAGGTAGGTACCTAACACTAAGCCGGTATCACACTATTGTTTGTTTACGAGTACACATTTGGTAGGCACCGCCTTCCCATATCTCAAATCACGGTATTTAAAACACCACAATCGTATTATCAATAACATAAGAGTACGTATTAAAACTAGATCTACACTAAATGAACTTACGGCAAAAGAAAAGGAATGTCCAATTTTACACAAAAACAATGGCCGCGCGCATAACAACTCTAACGCATTGAAATTATTAAAAAAGCGAGGTCTCACAAGGACAGCTAGTCACGCACTGGTGATCGGGAATAAAAAACAAAACTCCAGCAAAAGCCTAAAACCCCAGACGATTTCTTTCCTTTTCTTGCACACTAATTCTTCCAAATGCGGAAGTGATTATAAACTATTTTTACTTACACTTACTTTGTTTGTGCAAAGGTGTCGGATTGGCAACGTAGCTATCTTCCTCTGTCTGTTTACACTATGCCGACTACAAATCGAATAGTACAGCTCGTAAATATTCGTTTGCTTATAATAATAAGAAGTTTAACATTATGGTAATAAGGTCAAAATTTAATCAACAATATTGTGATATTTCTAAGTAACCGATGATTTCTGAGCCGCACTTTTTATTTGGTTGTGTTTTACGCATGTAGGTAAATCTAAATTGTTTTGGTCCTTCTAGGTGAATGACCTTATAAACTAGCCCTGCGAAATCGTATTGTATTCACAGCATGTGTTAAAATTCTTGAAGTGAAAACTAATTCCTGGGGCTATACCGTTCAATGTAATTTGATGATAGTTGGTGTACGAACTACTATGGTGATACCCAATATGTGGTTTAAATTAATGTTGTCATGTCGTCTCCACTCTGTATAAAGTACCTATATTGTATATTGTGAAAATGATATGAAACTTATTGCAAAAGGCAATCGTGTTTAGCTTTCTAAACACATTATTGTCAGAAACAATTACACCTAATCATATACGTAAACATATAGACTGAAAGGTATACATATATATAGGTAGGTATACAATAATTTAATTCCGAATTATTCTACCTTCCCAATTTTTAACGAGATATTTTAGAGTCCTGAATATATAATTAAATTAAGGCTAACACTTAATCTAAGGGAATGACATTAGTCGTGATTTTTATTGTTTGCTTGTAATATACATAGAATTTCTTTGATTAATATAGGTAAGTACATAATTAGAATCTCAACAATCTATTTTTCACAGCAATGTTACTACGTGAGGTCAAATTCAGGTATTTATGTAATCTTTACCACAGCACTTCGTCTTAAAACTACGAACATCATCACGCGTAGGTACCTATAGGAGCAATCCGGCTAGGTGGGTAAATATCATAGTCATTTAGGTATTAATAAATCGATCTAAGTCTGAGAGCGATCTTGGAACTGTCATTTTTATGTCCTACCAGTACAAAATGTCATTTTTTTCAAAGACTAGTCCCGCCACACTCTCCCTCCACTGGAACTCCTTTAAGCCAGGATCCACAATGGTGCCCAATAATGACGTCGAGGTTTGATCCTCGACGAGTCCCGGGGAAAAGTTAAATTGTTTTGGAACCCGCACGAAATTAATCGAAATAAATAATAGGAGGAGTTGGAAGAAAATATTTCCACTTCCCTCCGGTGCAAAGCGGGAGACAAGAATAGCTGGTATGGTACAAAACGACATGTCATAAGCGTACTTAAGACCGCTTTCAAACTTGAGATCAATTTATTAATACAGGTTTAGGTGTCGTCGGTCGCGTTTCCACTGTAACCAATTTAATACCTACTCGAGATTTCGTAAGGGATTTACATACCCGCCAGGAGGTGGAGTCAGTCGTCGTTGTCCATGCCTAAGAGCTCGGCCTGCAGGCGCTCTTTGGTGCGGCAGCAGGCCGTCAGGCACAGTATCCGCAGAGCCAGCCGGAACTGCGGGCTCAGGGAGATAAGAATCACGATTTTCCAAAAAGAGTTCAATATGCCAATCCAGACAACCCCGAAATGTAACATAGGAACCTTTATTTCGTGATCGGTAAAATATTCGTAGAGCTTGACGCCGACGTACGGAGCCCAGCTGAGCCAGAACACGGAGACGAGCACGAAACTCATCCAGTGGCTTGGGTTGGAGAGGTTTTCAGCGAGAGCCGTCGCGTACTCCTTGTCGTGTATGGGGACGCCGCTGCTCAGCTTGCGCTTCATGGAGAATATATAGAAGTAGTTGTACACGATAGATATGACGCTCGGGCCGAGCACGAGGATGCCCAGAGTCGCCGTGTAGGCGTATGTCGTGCCCCAGTCCAACATGCAGATAAAGGTCTCCTTGTCAAAGTTGGCCTCCTTCTTGTAGCCGAGGAGCGGCGGGCAGCACAGCATCGCGGCGGAGATCCAGGTGAACACCATCCAACATTGACTTCTGGTGCGTGTTTGTACCTGATTGGCACGGCCCGCATTAATAAAATGCCACGACAGTGGTGGACCTACTCTGTGTGCCCTAAGCTACATCTGTACTGATAATGATGGTTATATCGTCGTGGAGGATTATCTATTAATACTAGGTGAAACAAAAAGGGTATACAATTTTTTTTGCAACTTAACTTTGTAAATGTCAAACTATCGGCTTTATGGGACAGTTGAAGTACTAAAGGTTTTGTAGACTTGTGAAATATGTCAACAGCTGTATTCCTGTAACCCCTTTTGTTTTTCAAGTTCCCTCCAAAGCTGATGGTTTTAGAATTACAAAGTTAAGTTTTGAAAAAAAGAGTATACCCATTATGTTTCACCTTGTATACAGGGTGTATCAGAAGTCCAGAAAATATTTTAGGTAGATACAGTTAAAATAGCAGGATAGCCGATTGGTTAAAAACGCGTATTGCGGGCACTAGGTCCTGGGTTCCAACCCCGGTTCGCACCTCTGGGTTTTTCGAAATCTATGTGCGAATCATAATTTATAAATGCTTATCACTTGCTTACCGTGAAGCAAAACATCGCGAGAAAACCTGCATGTCTTAGAAGTTCTAACCAATTTTCGAAAGACATGTGTAATTCGCCAACCCGCACTGGGCCAGCGTGATGGATTATGGCCTGAATCCCCTCGTGTTTAGGGGAGGCCCGTGCCCAGTAGTGGCACGTTAAAAAGGGCAAAATTATTTATTTTATTATACAGTTTAAATGTACGCAAGTAGTTCATCGGTTATAAATATTTAACGTATGCATGAAGTATACGTAGAAGTATTATTTCGCTCTTTTGATACACCCTTTAGATTAGACTTTCAAGACCCTAGCCAGGTAAGGAGTTTCAGTAAGATATTGACAATACATTTTGGCCTCCAATCAAAACCTCAATTTACATTCGTTTGATTCAAATGTAATATAGGCACCTAATAAAACAGCACAGTCATGTCTGTATATTCATAATTATCTATTTTAAGGAGTCAGAATATGAATAGATAGCAATAACGAAGCTACAGCAGTTGTGGGTACTACTGTAGGTAAGCTTTACTAGAACTGAGCATAGCCAGCGCATAAGGTACTATGTCCGGGCCTACGATGGGGTTCGTTCGATTACTCAGTAACGTGTTATTTACTTTGTTTTGTACTGGAAATTACACAGTACACATTGCGAAAGATTTACGATAGCAATTGATTTTTATAGTTTCTAGTAGGTACTTATTATTTTTATTATTCTTTAATAAAGTTTTTGTAATTACAGCAATTATTTAACTGAGCATTGTGAAACTGGCCCTATATAGGTAATGTTAAATCACGAGGACCGACTTAAATGCATAAATAGGTAACTATTGAAAGAAATGTTAACAAGTGCATATTATCGTTACAAGAATTTACAGAGAAATACAATTATTATAACAGGTAACATTGTAAATAGATCGGGAAAAGGTATCTGTTAAATAAAAACCGAAATAAAACCAGTAGCTTTCTATTTGCTGCGAGCCGCCGCCGCCGCCGCCGCGCCGCGCCGCGGTGCGATGACCCGCGAGATAAGTAAATAACATAAACAATAATTTTGTATCCTACAATTTAATACATCTAAGTCCTTTTTCAAACAACGTTCTATCATATACAGACTGATGTATGTCTGTCTGTCTCCGTGGTCACGCGCAATATGTACCTACACTTAATACATTAAGTATTAAATTCCAACTATGCCCAGTTTCATTATTGTAGATAGGTTGTAGGTCTTTTCTGGAAAGCACGACTGCCAATTTCCCCAAACCTTGTTTAATTTATGTTAAGTATTGGAAGCCTAGTAAACTGACCATGCGATCAACGATATAAACATCTAAAATTAAAGAAGTTAATAGTATGATTGGATGTCCGAGAAGTTAGCATAGCCATTTTGATTTTTTATAAAACTAAGCTTTGTGCTGACTTGTGCTAGGCTTGTGCTACGTTGTGCCGCAAATTGCGACTCCCGATCTCAAAAAACAAAGCGGCTATCGAATAATAACCATTTTTGCACCAGCATAGCCATTTTGTTTTTTCGAAAATCTGAAGGTTGTGCTGGAATGTGCTAGACTTGTGCTGCAATGTGCTGCAAACCGTTTTTGATTATCTCAAAAAACAAGTCGGCAATCAAATAAAATACATTTTGCACCAGCATAGCCATTTTGTTTTTTCAAAAATCTAAAGGTTGGGCTGGAATGTGCTAGACTTGTGCTGCAATGTGCTGCAAACCGTTTTTGATTATCTCAAAAAACAAGTCGGCAATCAAACAAAATACATTTTGCACCAGCATAGCCATTTTGTTTTTTCAAAAATCTAAAGGTTGGGCTGGAATGTGCTAGACTTGTGCTGCAATGTGCTGCAAACCGTTTTTGATTATCTCAAAAAACAAGTCGGCAATCAAACAAAATACATTTTGCACCAGCATAGCCATTTTGTTTTTTCAAAAATCTAAAGGTTGTGCTGGAATGTGCTAGACTTGTGCTGCAATGTGCTGCAAACCGTTGTTGATTATCTCAAAAAACAAGTCGGCAATCAAATAAAATAAATTTTGCACAAGCATAGCAATGTTGTTTTTTTTCAAAAATCTAAAGGTTGTGCTGGAATGTGCTAGACTTGTGCTGCAATGAGCTGCAAACCGTTTTTGATTATCTCAAAAAACAAGTCGGCAATCAAATAAAATACATTTTGCACAAGCATAGCTATGTTGTTTTTTTCAAAAATCTAAATGTTGTGCTGGAATGTGCTAGACTTGTGCTGCAATGTGCTGCAAACCGTTTTTGATTATCTCAAAAAACAAGTCGGCAATCAAATAAAATACATTTTGCACAAGCAAAGCTATTTTGTTTTTTTTCAAAAATCTAAATGTTGTGCTGGAATGTGCTTGACTTGTGCTGCAATGTGCTGCAATCCGCTTTTGATTATCTCAAAAAACAAGGCGGCAATTAAATAAAAAGTATTTTTGAACCAGCATAGCCATTTTGTTTTTTCAAAAATCTAAAGGTTGGGCTGGAATGTGCTAGACTTGTGCTGCAATGTGCTGCAAACCGTTTTTGATTATCTCAAAAAACAAGTCGGCAATCAAACAAAATACATTTTGCACCAGCATAGCCATTTTGTTTTTTCAAAAATCTAAAGGTTGTGCTGGAATGTGCTAGACTTGTGCTGCAATGTGCTGCAAACCGTTGTTGATTATCTCAAAAAACAAGTCGGCAATCAAATAAAATACATTTTGCACAAGCATAGCTATGTTGTTTTTTTTCAAAAATCTAAATGTTGTGCTGGAATGTGCTAGACTTGTGCTGCAATGAGCTGCAAACCGTTTTTGATTATCTCAAAAAACAAGTCGGCAATCAAATAAAATACATTTTGCACAAGCATAGCTATGTTGTTTTTTTTCAAAAATCTAAATGTTGTGCTGGAATGTGCTAGACTTGTGCTGCAATGTGCTGCAAACCGTTTTTGATTATCTCAAAAAACAAGTCGGCAATCAAATAAAATACATTTTGCACCAGCATAGCCATTTTGTTTTTTTCAAATATCTAAAGGCTGTGCTGGAATGTGCTAGACTTGTGCTGCAATGAGCTGCAAACCGTTTTTGATTATCTCAAAATACAAGTCGGCAATCAAATAAAATACATTTTGCACCAGCATAGCCATTTTGTTTTGTCGAAAACCTGAAGGTTGTGCTGGAATGTGCTAGACTTGTGCTGCAATGTGCTGCAAACCGTTTTTGATTATCTCAAAAAACAAGTCGGCAATCAAATAAAATACATTTTGCACCAGCATAGCCATTTTGTTTTTTTTCAAATATCTAAAGGCTGTGCTAGAATGTGCTAGACTTGTGCTGCAATGTGCTGCAAACCGTTTTTGATTATCTCTATAAACAAAGCGACAATCATATAAAAACCATTTTCTAGACCAGCATAGCCATTTTGTTTTTTTCAAAATCTAAAGGTTGTGCTAGAATGTGCTAGACTTGTGCTGCAATGTGCTGCAAACCGTTTTTGACTATCTCAAAAAACAAGGCAGCAATCACATAAAAACCATTTTCTAGACCAGCATAGCCATTTTGTATTTTCGAAAAACTGAAAATTGTTCTGGAATGTGCTAGTCTTGTGCTGCTATGTGCCGTAAACCGTTTTTGATTATCACAATAAACAGATAAAAATATTTTGCACCAGCATGGCCATTTTGTATTTTCGAAAATCTGAAGGTTGTGCTGGAATGTGCTATACTTGTGCTGTAATGTGCCGCAATCCGCTTTTGATTATCTCAAAAAACAAGGCGGCAATTAAATAAAAAGTATTTTTGAACCAGCATAGCCATTTTGTTTTTTCAAAAATCTAAAGGTTGTGCTGGAATGTGCTAGACTTGTGCTGCAATGTGCTGCAAACCGTTTTTGATTATCTCAAAAAACAAGTCGGCAATCAAATAAAATACATTTTGCACCAGCATAGCCATTTTGTTTTTTCAAAAATCTAAAGGTTGTGCTGGAATGTGCTAGACTTGTGCTGCAATGAGCTGCAAACCGTTTTTGATTATCTCAAAAAACAAGTCGGCAATCAAATAAAATACATTTTGCACAAGCATAGCTATGTTGTTTTTTTCAAAAATCTAAATGTTGTGCTGGAATGTGCTAGACTTGTGCTGCAATGTGCTGCAAACCGTTTTTGATTATCTCAAAAAACAAGTCGGCAATCAAATAAAATACATTTTGCACAAGCAAAGCTATTTTGTTTTTTTTCAAAAATCTAAATGTTGTGCTGGAATGTGCTTGACTTGTGCTGCAATGTGCTGCAATCCGCTTTTGATTATCTCAAAAAACAAGGCGGCAATTAAATAAAAAGTATTTTTGAACCAGCATAGCCATTTTGTTTTTTCAAAAATCTAAATGTTGTGCTGGAATGTGCTAGACTTGTGCTGCAATGTGCTGCAAACCGTTGTTGATTATCTCAAAAAACAAGTCGGCAATCAAATAAAATACATTTTGCACAAGCAAAGCTATTTTGTTTTTTTTCAAAAATCTAAATGTTGTGCTGGAATGTGCTTGACTTGTGCTGCAATGTGCTGCAATCCGCTTTTGATTATCTCAAAAAACAAGGCGGCAATTAAATAAAAAGTATTTTTGAACCAGCATAGCCATTTTGTTTTTTCAAAAATCTAAAGGTTGGGCTGGAATGTGCTAGACTTGTGCTGCAATGTGCTGCAAACCGTTTTTGATTATCTCAAAAAACAAGTCGGCAATCAAACAAAATACATTTTGCACCAGCATAGCCATTTTGTTTTTTCAAAAATCTAAAGGTTGTGCTGGAATGTGCTAGACTTGTGCTGCAATGTGCTGCAAACCGTTGTTGATTATCTCAAAAAACAAGTCGGCAATCAAATAAAATACATTTTGCACAAGCATAGCTATGTTGTTTTTTTTCAAAAATCTAAATGTTGTGCTGGAATGTGCTAGACTTGTGCTGCAATGAGCTGCAAACCGTTTTTGATTATCTCAAAAAACAAGTCGGCAATCAAATAAAATACATTTTGCACAAGCATAGCTATGTTGTTTTTTTTCAAAAATCTAAATGTTGTGCTGGAATGTGCTAGACTTGTGCTGCAATGTGCTGCAAACCGTTTTTGATTATCTCAAAAAACAAGTCGGCAATCAAATAAAATACATTTTGCACCAGCATAGCCATTTTGTTTTTTTCAAATATCTAAAGGCTGTGCTGGAATGTGCTAGACTTGTGCTGCAATGAGCTGCAAACCGTTTTTGATTATCTCAAAATACAAGTCGGCAATCAAATAAAATACATTTTGCACCAGCATAGCCATTTTGTTTTGTCGAAAACCTGAAGGTTGTGCTGGAATGTGCTAGACTTGTGCTGCAATGTGCTGCAAACCGTTTTTGATTATCTCAAAAAACAAGTCGGCAATCAAATAAAATACATTTTGCACCAGCATAGCCATTTTGTTTTTTTTCAAATATCTAAAGGCTGTGCTAGAATGTGCTAGACTTGTGCTGCAATGTGCTGCAAACCGTTTTTGATTATCTCTATAAACAAAGCGACAATCATATAAAAACCATTTTCTAGACCAGCATAGCCATTTTGTTTTTTTCAAAATCTAAAGGTTGTGCTAGAATGTGCTAGACTTGTGCTGCAATGTGCTGCAAACCGTTTTTGACTATCTCAAAAAACAAGGCAGCAATCACATAAAAACCATTTTCTAGACCAGCATAGCCATTTTGTATTTTCGAAAAACTGAAAATTGTTCTGGAATGTGCTAGTCTTGTGCTGCTATGTGCCGTAAACCGTTTTTGATTATCACAATAAACAGATAAAAATATTTTGCACCAGCATGGCCATTTTGTATTTTCGAAAATCTGAAGGTTGTGCTGGAATGTGCTATACTTGTGCTGTAATGTGCCGCAATCCGCTTTTGATTATCTCAAAAAACAAGGCGGCAATTAAATAAAAAGTATTTTTGAACCAGCATAGCCATTTTGTTTTTTCAAAAATCTAAAGGTTGTGCTGGAATGTGCTAGACTTGTGCTGCAATGTGCTGCAAACCGTTTTTGATTATCTCAAAAAACAAGTCGGCAATCAAATAAAATACATTTTGCACCAGCATAGCCATTTTGTTTTTTCAAAAATCTAAAGGTTGTGCTAGAATGTGCTAGACTTGTGCTGCAATGTGCTGCAAACCGTTTTTGATTATCTCAAAATACAAGTCGGCAATCAAATAAAATACATTTTGAACCAGCATAGCCCTTTGTTTTTTCAAAAATCTAAAGGTTGTGCTGGAATGTGCTAGACTTGTGCTGCAATGTGCTGCAAACCGTTTTTGATTATCTCAAAAAACAAGTCGGCAATCAAATAAAATACATTTTGCACCAGCATAGCCATTTTGTTTTTTTCAAATATCTAAAGGCTGTGCTGGAATGTGCTAGACTTGTGCTGCAATGTGCTGCAAACCGTTTTTGATTATCTCAAAAAACAAGTCGGCAATCAAATAAAATACATTTTGCACCAGCATAGCCATTTTGTTTTTTTCAAATATCTAAAGGCTGTGCTGGAATGTGCTAGACTTGTGCTGCAATGAGCTGCAAACCGTTTTTGATTATCTCAAAATACAAGTCGGCAATCAAATAAAATACATTTTGCACCAGCATAGCCATTTTGTTTTGTCGAAAACCTGAAGGTTGTGCTGGAATGTGCTAGACTTGTGCTGCAATGTGCTGCAAACCGTTTTTGATTATCTCAAAAAACAAGTCGGCAATCAAATAAAATACATTTTGCACCAGCATAGCCATTTTGTTTTTTTTCAAATATCTAAAGGCTGTGCTAGAATGTGCTAGACTTGTGCTGCAATGTGCTGCAAACCGTTTTTGATTATCTCTATAAACAAAGCGACAATCATATAAAAACCATTTTCTAGACCAGCATAGCCATTTTGTTTTTTTCAAAATCTAAAGGTTGTGCTAGAATGTGCTAGACTTGTGCTGCAATGTGCTGCAAACCGTTTTTGACTATCTCAAAAAACAAGGCAGCAATCACCGAGGAGCGGGTTGAAAGTAATACTTTTCTGGCCCGGGAGAATCGATTTCAACTGACAGCTGTCAAATTAAAAAAAAAAACTAGTTCCATTTTCACATTTCTATGGAACCATGTTCAAAATTTTTATACAGTCACTCAATTACAGCAAAAGGTAAAATTGAAATTACATAAAGTTAAGTATTAATTAAAGAATATATATTTTTAAATGACTTAATTATAATAAAAATAACATATATTTGGGCAAAATATTTAAAGATGAAAATGAAAAATAATGGCTAAATAATGAAGTTGGGCGGCCAACGAAAAAAAAAACGAAATAGGCGGCAATCCGAACCTTATTTTTTTTTCAAGTTGTAGAGTATTGTTCATACTTCCTTGTATTATTTCTTTAGCCAATTACTGTTTTTATTTTTACATTCCTTGTATTCGTAATGAAAAGCACAGTGTTTACCTCGGGTGAAAGACTTATTTTGTCCCTCGAACTGCTCTACGCTCTACTACGCTCGGGCGCCAAACCCCATCTTGGGACTAAATAAGTCACTTTCACCACTCGTGTAACAATGTACTATTGCACAAGCATGGCCATTTAGTTTTTTTTCAAAAATCTGAAGGTTGTGCTGGAATGTGCTAGACTTGTGCTGCAATGTGCCGCAAACCGTTTTTGATTAAATCAATAAACAAGGCGGCAGTCAGATAAAACTCATTTCATATACATTTTCATCCCCCTATCTCGGAAAGAGTATTTTTGCTCTTCGATATCTGAGTGCAAAAGCCGTTTTTATCCGCTAGAGGATAAAGTGAAATTGAATTTAGAACGTCGTGTGCACTAAGTTTGTGAATCATTAAACCTATTTACTTCCACCTCCATGGTGCCGAAATTTACATACATTTTTTAATTTGTTAAAAACTCAGACTCGGAACCTTCTTTGTGTACTTATTTTTTTATTTGCTGTGCGCGCGCCATTTTCTTTTCACTTTTTTTTTTATTTAGTCATTTCCTCGCTGCGGTGGGATGAAAAGTTACGTGTTGCACTCGAGTGCAAATATTTTTCACCTCGTGCTCTTTTTCCTCGCTAACGCTCAGGATTCTAATTCTTGAATCACGAGCGCACGAAGAATTGAAATATAAACTTTTTTGCATATTTTTTTATTTTTTATTATATTTTGTTTATTATTGCCGGCCGCTGCCGGTTTTGATCACTGTTCTAACCTAACCTAACCTAACCTAAACCTAAACCTAAACCTAAACCTAAACCTAAACCTAAACTTAAACCTAAACCTAAGTCATAGCGCCCCTAAGGCTACACTCCAACCCATAAATTATATCTATGACTTATTAAATAGTTTAATAACATGTTTTCTCTATAATTTACACATTACCTTATTTAATATAGGTGTACATTTATTAACTTGTGACTTTCTCTCCTTAGACCTATATCGTAGAATTGTAATGTAACCTTTTTTCCATATTTTTTATGTACCGTTTATTTTTTAATTTAGTATTTATTATTCTATAACTTTAAATTAAACAGTTTAAAACACGTTTTTTTCTATAATCTACATATTGCCTTAATTAATATATCAATTTAATGACTTGTGTCTCTCTCTCTCCTTAGACCTATCGTAGACTTATCGTAGACTTTCTATATAACTTTATTTTAATTTTTTATATATTTTTTTTACTAAAAAATAAATTATATCTATAACTTATTAATAAAGTGTTTAACATGGTTTTTCGATGAACTACTTATTATCTTAATTATTATATACATTTTCTAATTAGGGTCCGTCTCTTTAGACCCGTCGTAGAATTAAGATGTAAGGTTTGTTTTTGTTATTTGTTTTATTTTGTTTTTTTTTCTCTATTTTTTATTTTTTACTTACTTCACTAAAGACTTAAGATTAATTTGAAATTAATTCAATAACTAAAAATACTTCACTCTGATCATTTAGATTCATCTCAAATCGTATATATACACGCGTGCATCTCTATCGCGACGGTATCGCTCACTATTGGCGTCCTTTTGTTGCGTGCATTATCATTATATCGAAGCCAATGAATACCAGTCCAACAGTAGCCTATATAGTGACCTAGGGAATTAATACACCTAGGCCCTTGATACTCAACAACTCCTGCTAGCTTGTATCGTGTGCCATCTTTTACAGTCAAGTTTTGAGGAACGTCGCGAAGTACATCTTTTTTATGTCTACCAGTATCCACATCAATAAATAAATGTGGGCCGTATTTGATTGTTTGCTGTATTGTACCTGGCAGTCCACAGCATATTTTAGGAACGTACCGCCCTAATGATACCGCCTGATCAAGAGCTGCGAT
Source organism: Notodonta ziczac (assembly GCA_918843915.1). Classification (NCBI taxonomy): domain Eukaryota; kingdom Metazoa; phylum Arthropoda; class Insecta; order Lepidoptera; family Notodontidae; genus Notodonta; species Notodonta ziczac. The sequence goes on along the minus strand of OU974038.1, from coordinate 7,086,754 downwards.
TCCTTGCGACGTCAAAGGGTTATAATTAATATCCAAAACTACGCGCGGATGTTCTGTTTCGATACCGCATTGTGGGCACCTGCATTGCAGTACACAACTCGGGGTGTCAGCGAATAAATCTTCGATAAGATTGGTAATATTGGAGCCTGTGTGGATTCTGACGACATCATTTTCAATTTCTTTTACTATTCTCGGCAAAGCATATAGAACATGAGCTCGTTCCTTGAAAATCTCTGACCCGAGACCTTTTTGTATTAATATTTCGATACACTTATATATACCTGCACGGTGTTCAACAATTGATTTGTAGCGTACATTATTGCAAACAACCGTCGCTAGAATTTGGCAGACGCTGTCAAACCCACACGTGTTTTGCACTAAGAATATAGTTGACTTATCACGAACATTTTTGCAGTGATTTCCATTCGGCAGCAATGGCAGTGATGTATACTTCTTAATGTTCGAGGAGTCAAAGTTAGGGCAGGCTTTAGTGTATCCAGATCTCCTTGTTGTTGTATTCTTGTTTCGCCAATTGTGCTGCTCCTTGAGCTCTATCACCGCCTCTTTCACATAGTCCAAAGCTTCGTCGGTTTTGACAGATAGCAGTCGTGTTTGCTTCCGACTAGAATCGTACTCCGTATCTGCACACAAGTTCTCCGATGGCGATATTTGTAGATTGGTCTTTACACGAAGTTTCGCATTCATATCTGGTTCTCGTACTGATAATTCAGAATGCTGACGTTTTTTTCCTGCCGTTGACGTTACTGCCTGATCGTGTGAATTGAGATTGTCACAATCATCCAAATGGTGTTTTCCTGGTTCGCAGTTAATTTGATCCAAGGAAGCATGATCTGGCGATGTTTGAACACATTGGGTAACCGGCTGTTTAATAGACGTCCATGATGCATCTGCAGGTTGGATAAATAAATCATCAGAATGTTCCACAACACCTAATGCCGATTTCGTGAATGATTTCTTTTTTGAGTACGTTAGATCATTTGTGTTTTCGTAAATCATGATGGGCGTGCCAGCAGGGTAGTACTTTTCAGTTAACTTTTCGTCTTCTTTTTCTTGTTCTACTTCTTCATGTTTCGACTTTGGTTTCTCAGGCTGTGTAATATTGTTCTGATTCCATTCTTCTACTTCCATAAGAGTGTTAGTTTCCGATTGTCCTGCTAATGCAAGTTTAATTTTACCAGGTAACGACAAAATGTGAGTGGCAACGAATCTGTCTGCGCGTAAGGGTTGCCTGACATTGATCAGGGTGCGATTTTTGAGATCATTAAACTCCGATTCAACAGCAGCCGATGTTGCGTTTCGTGTACCGCGTCCACAGGCTATTCGCATAGTTTCCGAAAATAAAGGGAAATAAGGGAGCAAATTTTTTAAATGCTTTGCAAACTTTGCATTATAGAACCCATTGACATTTCCACTATTACATTTTTGTTCATTGTTTACCCGTATAATACATTCCTGATAGAGATTGTTAGCCCATTCCCAGGTGTTGATTGGTACTTCGTCGGGACAATTTAAAAAATCATGGTAATTATGTTCAAAATTACCCTCTTCTTTGAAACCTTCGGGTTTTCTATCATCGCTTTCATCTTCTGAGTCAGGTTCATTTAAGTCAATATGAGGAATTCCTTTAATGAGTGCTGTGATGCGTATGCGTGCTTTGTCAGACAGACTTCCATTCCCCGCGTTTCGACCTAATACGAGCATGAAAATTTCTTTAGCTATTGCTTCAAGTGCCCCTAAGGTTTCCTGCTGTCTAAGTACAGCGACTGCCCTTATACACATCGATTTCGCGCCAAACGGTGTTCCACTGTAACATTTCCATTTCGCCACCATACAAACGAAATGACAAATGTCAAGGCGAAGAATACATGCAGGGGGTGTCGGAACCTGCCCTGTCAGAAACTCGAAGCAAGAAGACAAGTATTTTTTTAAACTAGATTGTTGCGCAAAAGCTCGGGCGACTCCACCCAAGAGAGCTTTGTCGAAGTCGGTAACCACTTCTTGTGGTACTGGAAAAGATGACTTTTCTTTTGCGCCTGTACGTAAGAATTCAAAAAGCCATTTTGCAATGGCATCGGTATGATGTTCGGCAGATAACATCTGAAAAACAGGCACAGTTTTATTGTTTGCTTGAGCAACAGCTTGATACAAATATATATGAGGACTGTAGCCGGAAGGTCGTTTTATTTTGCGAACTACAGACCCAGTGCCGTCAATATACAGAGTTTTATGGAATTTTTCGTACACTGCAAGTTGTTCTTTAGACCAATAATGTACGAAAAATTCTATAAATCCGATGGAATGGATTGAAGTTTCGTATATTGAATCATATTTCATATCCTGAAAACTTTCAAAAACATCGTGGGTCTTAATCAAACCCAGGATTTTGTCTCGCATTTCTGTTGCTGCCTTGCCAAGAACCTGGCCACTAGGAATATGTGCCGGCTCTTTGTCCCCAATGTTCTCTATCAAACGATCACCTTCTTTTCGTCTCCATGTACACGGAAGCAAATTTCCCTCAACTATTTCTTTTGCAACTTTTTGTCTTCGAGCTCCTTTCAATTGCCTTTTTGTTGAATGCTCAACCGATCTATCGAACCCAGAAATGAAGCATTCCATATCAATTCGTTCATTTTCAGTTGGGGCATTAATGATTCGTCCAAGAAATCGAGCTTTACAGTCAGGACATTCTCCAATAATTTTAACATAAAAACCATCATCCGAAAATGCATTATTTATAAAATTCAAAGGACATGGTATTTTGGTTTCGTCAAATATAGCATCATATAACGTATGCGTCCATGAATGCCTTTTGAGTTTCCGTAATTGTCGTTTTCCTCGAGACTCGAAGTCGTAATTTACCACCTCAGGTTCCATATCAGACCAAACGCTTGTTAAATCAAGCCTAAATTCTAAAACAGCGTCAATTGTGGAATTGAGGGAGTCATTCATCATGGTCGCATTGAGTTGTACGATATTTCGGGACTTTAAGAATTCTGTAAGTGTATTGTATCTGTTTTCCAAGATAATAGTGTAAATATTTTTAGGGTTTTTTCGTAACGGTGCACTCATTGCGTCAGAAAGTTTTCGAAAAACATCGTTTTTTGGAGGGAGAACTTTACCGTTATTAGACACCACCATAAATTCTGGAGACTGTAACAGTTGTTTTAATTGGGTGATAGCAGGAGGATCCATACCAGTGGTAGCAGAGGAATCCATGCCGGCTACAATTTTTATTTTATTTTTAGGCGTTTAAAGCCCTATAATACGTAAAATCGCCTTTTTTCGACCAGAATTTTACCTATCAGGTAATTAGGTACTGTGCTATTGGACTTAGAAATTTCAGAAACTAAAATTTGACCGAAATCGACGACAAAAGAGGTAAGTTTGTTAAAGAAAAGCAAAAATATGGACGAAAACAACACCGGAGACCTATGAGGAGACCACGAGGGACCTTCCCACCAGGTTTGGTAACTATCAGGTAAGCTGATATATAGTTAACGGACTATTTGTTTGCAGAGACTAAAAAATGACGACAAATAGACCAAGTTTATTAAATAAATTTGAAAATTAACACGAAAAATAAAGCAGAACTTATCGGGAGGACCACAAGGCACCACTAGACAAAATTTGGGAGCAATAGGATAATTAGAAAAGGAGTTATCACAATTAATGTTCTAACGACACGAGCAAATGTACCGGGCGCACGGCGCACTAAGGTAAACTTTTCGCAGAACAAAATGTATGGGGTGATTTTTTTTTATAAAGCTAGGCACTCGAGCGACGCCTCGTTGGAAGCGGGGCGTCGCGGGCGAAGCTATTGAATGAAAATTATCCAAAGGGTAGGTTCAAAAATGTTAGGGGGGGGGAACTGAAAATTTACAACTAATTACAGACTTTTGTTCCAGGAAAATGAAAATCTAGGTGACCAAGATAGCGAAAACCGTCAGGAAGACTACAAGGGACCTCCTCAGCAAGTTTGGTACCTATCAGGTAAGTAGATACTGTGCTATTGGACTTTGAATTTTCAGAAACTAAAATTTGACCGACGTCGACGACAAAAGAGGTAAGTTTGTTAAAGAAAAGCAAAAATATGGACGAAAACAACACCCGAGACCTATGAGGAGACCACGAGGGACCTTCCCACCAGGTTTGGTAACTATCATGTAAGCTGATATATAGTTAACGGACTATTTGTTTGCAGAGACTAAAAAATGACGACAAATAGACCAAGTTTATTAAATAAATTTGAAAATTAACACGAAAAATAAAGCAGAACTTATCGGGAGGACCACAAGGCACCACTAGACAAAATTTGGGAGCAATAGGATAATTAGAAAAGGAGTTATCACAATTAATGTTCTAACGACACGAGCAAATGTACCGGGCGCACGGCGCACTAAGGTAAACTTTTCGCAGAACAAAATGTATGGGGTGATTTTTTTTTATGAAGCTAGGCACTCGAGCGACGCCTCGTTGGAAGCGGGGCGTCGCGGGCGAAGCTATTGAATGAAAATTATCCAAAGGGTAGGTTCAAAAATGTTAGGGGGGGGGGGGGGGGGAACTGAAAATTTACAACTAATTACAGACTTTTGTTCCAGTAAAATGAAAATCTAGGTGACCAAGATAGCGAAAACCGTCAGGAAGACTACAAGGGACCTCCTCAGCAAGTTTGGTACCTATCAGGTAAGTAGATACTGTGCTATTGGACTTTGAATTTTCAGGAACTAAAATTTGACCGACGTCGACGACAAAAGAGGTAAGTTTGTTAAAGAAAAGCAAAAATATGGACGAAAACAACACCCGAGACCTATGAGGAGACCACGAGGGACCTTCCCACCAGGTTTGGTAACTATCAGGTAAGCTGATATAAAGTTAAGTGAGCGATACCGTCGCCATAGAGATGCACGCGTGTATATATACGATTTGAGATGAATCTAAATGATCAGAGTGAAGTATTTTTAGTTATTGAATTAATTTCAAATTAATCTTAAGTCTTTAGTGAAGTAAGTAAAAAATAGAGAAAAAAACAAAATAAAACAAATAACAAAAACAAACCTTACATCATAATTCTACGACGGGTCTAAAGAGACGGACCCTAATTAGAAAATGTATATAATAATTAAGATAATAAGTAGTTCATCGAAAAACCATGTTAAACACTTTATTAATAAGTTATAGATATAATTTATTTTTTAGTAAAAAAAATATATAAAAAAATAAAATAAAGTTATATAGAAAGTCTACGATAGAATTTCATTTTCATCTTTAAATATTTTGCCCAAATATATGTTATTTTTATTATAATAAAGTAATTTAAAAGTAATGTAAAAGTAATGTATTTTATTTGATTGCCGACTTGTTTTTTGAGATAATCAAAAACGGTTTGCAGCACATTGCAGCACAAGTCTAGCACATTCCAGCACAACCTTTAGATTTTTGAAACAACAAAATGGCTATGCTGGTGCAAAATGTATTTTGTTTGATTGCCGACTTGTTTTTTGAGATAATCAAAAACGGTTTGCAGCACATTGCAGCACAAGTCTAGCACATTCCAGCACAACCTTTAGATTTTTGAAAAAACAAAATGGCTATGCTGGTGCAAAATGTATTTTATTTGATTGCCGACTTGTTTTTTGAGATAATCAAAAACGGTTTGCAGCTCATTGCAGCACAAGTCTAGCACATTCCAGCACAACCTTTAGATTTTTGAAAAAACAAAATGGCTATGCTGGTGCAAAATGTATTTTGTTTGATTGCCGACTTGTTTTTTGAGATAATCAAAAACGGTTTGCAGCACATTGCAGCACAAGTCTAGCACATTCCAGCACAACATTAAGATTTTTGAAAAAAACCACATAGCTATGCTTGTGCAAAATTAATTTTATTTGATTGCCGACTTGTTTTTTGAGATAATCAAAAACGGTTTGCAGCACATTGCAGTACAAGTCTAGCACATTCCAGCTTAACCTTTAGATTTTTGAAAAAACAAAATGGCTATGCTGGTGCAAAATGTATTTTGTTTGATTGCCGACTTGTTTTTTGAGATAATCAAAAACGGTTTGCAGCACATTGCAGCACAAGTCTAGCACATTCCAGCACAACCTTTAGATTTTAGAAAAAACAAAATGGCTATGCTGGTGCAAAATGTATTTTATTTGATTGCCGACTTGTTTTTTGAGATAATCAAAAACGGTTTGCAGCTCATTGCAGCACAAGTCTAGCACATTCCAGCACAACCTTTAGATTTTTGAAAAAAACAACATAGCTATGCTTGTGCAAAATTAATTTTATTTGATTGCCGACTTGTTTTTTGAGATAATCAAAAACGGTTTGCAGCACATTGCAGCACAAGTCTAGCACATTCCAGCACAACCTTTAGATTTTTGAAAAAACAAAATGGCTATGCTGGTGCAAAATGTATTTTGTTTGATTGCCGACTTGTTTTTTGAGATAATCAAAAACGGTTTGCAGCACATTGCAGCACAAGTCTAGCACATTCCAGCATAACCTTTAGATTTTTGAAAAAACAAAATGGCTATGCTGGTGCAAAATGTATTTTATTTGATTGCCGACTTGTTTTTTGAGATAATCAAAAACGGTTTGCAGCACATTGCAGCACAAGTCTAGCACATTCCAGCACAACCTTCAGATTTTCAAAAAAACAAAATGGCTATGCTGGTGCAAAAATGGTTTTTATTCAATAGCCGCTTTGTTTTTTGAGATCGGGAGTCGCAATTTGCGGCACAACGTAGCACAAGCCTAGCACAAGTCAGCACAAAGCTTAGTTTTATAAAAAATCAAAATGGCTATGCTAACTTCTCGGACATTATGATTGGAACTGTTAGGTAATGTAAATTATTTATAATAGAACGGTTAGTAAAGCAATCGCATGTAATCTAGCGAGGTCACCTACGGTGGGGCTACTCCTACTCTGCATGCGATCGCTCATGGGAGTGCGAGCTAGGAGAGTTAAGGAAAAATAATGAAAAGGATAGCTACCGTCGCACTAACCGTCTCATATCGGAGAGGCTTCCGGACGGCTAGGTAGCGGTCGACGGAGATCCACATGAAGGTGTAGACGGAGACGGACCACAGCGTGACCTCCAGGTAGCCCGTCACCCGGCACATCAGGTCGCCGAACATCCAGCGGCCCGTCAGCGCCGGGTACACGGACAGCGGCACAACGAACAGCCCACACAGCAGGTCGGCGACCGCCAGCGACAGCAAATAGTAGTTTATTACTTCGTTCGAGAGCCCTGAAACATTATAAACTGTATCACTATTAATATTATTCATAATATTTTGTCTAAACACTGAATTAGCATCGATTTATTTGTATTTATTAAGTAGTGATAGAACGTAAGAATATTATTTTCAACATAAATCAATTTATCGGACAGAATCCCCACGATGTTAACCTACGTCATTATTAAACTGTGCAGCTAAACTATGCAACTTGTAACTGGTATGTGAGATTTAACATGAATAGCGATAGGTAATCACGACGAGCGTTATTAGAGTAATCAATTTTCATCGTGAGCACGGGTGCACACATAGGGCCCGGGCTGCACCGGTAAGGCGATAGCGATCTCTGTACAAATTTTCACTCATGTGAAAGGTTATAACGGTGATACGACGATAACGGCCAGGGCTGTTAAATGTTTATATGGGTTCGATCACTGTCGCATCGCAATCGCCTTACCGGTGTGGCCGCGGCCTAGTAGTCGCTCGGTGGTGTTGAGCGACCGGTCAAGTTACAAAACACGATTAAACTGATTACTGGCACGTGTCCGTGTTATTTGGAAGAAACCCGAAGAGTTCACTAGCTTATCCACATCAGCACGGACAAAATTTCCATCCTATAATGGAAAAAAGCGATTAAGAATTGACTCACACCTACGAAGTGCTTACTACGGGGACTGATGAACACAAGTACCTATGCGAATAACAAGCAGCCGTGTAGGCCATCACGTCAACTATCAAGCGCACGAACTATCCGGAACGTCTACCAAGTCATTCACAGAGATCATCACGAAATCATAATGCTTCTACACATCGTAAAAACCTAGAGTTAGGTACCTACCTTTGAAATTGAGAAAAGACGCGATGATGAGCAGGTTGGAAACGATAATAGCGACGCTCATGACGGCGATAATGGCGGCCTGGGTCAGCGACTCGAAGGCGGCCAGAGGGCTGTCAGAGACGCTCACGTCGCCCGCGCTGGCCGCGCCGCCTCTAGCTGCCATCATCTTGGCCGGCATACCTGTTGAACCACTGAACCACTAGTCACGTATCCAGCGCCGGCTTTAGCCCATGTAGCGCCTGAGTGCAACCAGTACCCTGGCACCCTCTAGGCCATAACACAGGCGCATGGCCTTTGAGAGCGTCGCGAGCGGCCGTTGCTCGGCGGCACCATAGTAAAATCCGGCCCTGCCCTTATCCACATGGATGCATAAAAATACACACTTGCCTTGACTTCTTTGTTTTATACCGTCGACATCGCTATTAAAAAGTCCGTCGGAATATTATCAAATAGTTAAATATACGTGTCGCACTCTAAATTGCCGACGTTTGATTGTAGAGAGCGTTATCCACTCCTCAGTAAAATTCTTTACATCATTAGGTAGTCTTATTAATAGATATCATTAATGGGCGTTGTAGTTCTGGGCTAAACGTAGATAACAACACAAGTTTCGAGCGTTCAATACGAGGTATACGTAATGGTACATAAAAGGGGATCCTATAGGTAGATAACTGTAGTTTTTCCTTCAATACGCTAAAGATCATATACCACGCTACGTACTTAGGCTGCATGTGCTACGGCGCATCAGTGTGGGCCGACAGGGCCACAATAGGGGCGGCACGGCGTAAATTACTACAAAGCCAACGTTTGGCGTTAATATTTCTATGTAAAGCATATCGCACGGTTAGTACCGAGGCCCTACCAGTTCTCGCTGGTGTGCTCCCAGTAGACCAGGAGGTCCAAAGACGTACGGCAATGTACTATTCTACTCGAGAGAGCATGAACGCCAAGTTCCTTAAACCGCGAGACCGCTATAAAATCGCTAGACTATTTAGTCCGAGATCTGTCGTTTACGAAATGGCAATCCAGATGGGATACAACAACCAAGGGTCGCCACCTCCACCAATTCTTTCCATGCGTTCGTGAACGTCTGGAGAGAGCGTGGTTGGAGGTGGATCACTGTGTGGCTAAATTTCTGACTGGGCATGGTAACTTTAGGAGCAAATTATTCTACTTCATGTTGGTTCCTTCACCTTTCTGTTAATGTTCGACGCCGCAAAACAATCATTAACAATCTGCACATCACATCCTGTGTGAGTGCAGTCTCTGGCACAACGAACCGACTACTATGCTAAATAGCCTGCAAGTGACATCTGGAGCAGTTTATTACACAGACCTTGTGGAAACCAGGGACAATTTCCGTGCGTTCAAGCGCTTTTGCCATACCTATTATTGGAATCAAGTATAATCAGCTCACGAGTTTAGGTCCAATTAGTCATATTACGATCCGTGGTGCCTTAGAACTGGTCTTCAATCAGCTGTAACAGTCTTGTTTCTATGGCAATCAGCCCATACCAGCTGTTTTGTCTGCCGCTTTGCACCGGAGGGAAGTGATTTTTTTTTCTTCCAACTCCTCCTATTATTTCTTTCGATTAAATTCGTGCGGGTTCCAAGACAATTTAACTTTTTCCCGGGACTCGTCGAGGGTCAAACCTCGACGTCATTATTGGTCACCATTGTCGATCCTGGCTTACAGGAGTTACAGTGGTGGGAGTGTGTGGCGGGACTAGTCCCTTTAAAAAAAAACAAGTGGTCTTTTCAGAATTCGGAAAGTTAAAAGTCGGTATAGTTACATCGGCATTTGAAACACATTGCTAGCGTAGTTATGTGTAACGCTAGGTCGTTAGAGGTTTGTGCCGGCGTGATAGATACAGGTTGAAACAGAAAAGGTATACCTACCTTTTTCAAAACTTAACTTTGTAATTCTAAAACTATCAGCTTTAGAGGAAACTTGAAAAACTAAATGTGTTACAGGGATACAGCAGTTGACAGATTTCATAGTCTACAAAACCTTTAGTACATACTAGCTGTGCACACGGACTTCGTCCGCGTAGTATTTAACTTTACAAAAAAATCTGGATTATCGGGATAAAAAGTATCCTATGTGTTAATCCCGGTTATAAACTATCTGTGTTCCAAATTTCATCCAAATCCGTTCAGTAGTTTTTTGTGAACGAGTAACAATCATACATCCACACTCACAAACTTTCGCATTTATATTATTAGTAGGACTTCAATTATCCCACAAAGCTGATAGTTTTAAATTTACAAAGTATGGTTGCAAGAAAAATATACCCTCTCTGTATCAGCTAGTATAGTAATTAGCGCCGGCTGGCTGGCTGCAACTGTGGTACTGACAACTCATACACAAACCTTTTACCTCCTTATATCTCACCTTCAACGTCTGAAAGAGGGCGTCTGTACCGCTGAATTGGCCAAGTTAGCCATATTGTTGAAACCGACGAACCTGGGAAAAGGGGAAATTTTATAATGACAGAAAATTACAAGTAAGTATCCTGAACTAATATCCATGCTGGTAATCAAATAATATTTTGAGAGATAACGGGTAACTTATTGAGCTATTGTTGTCAATAGGTGCATACAATTGTTCTTTAAATGAGCTAAAACCAATGAAATATCTACTAAAAGTGTAGAAAGTGTAGGCCGGTAGAAAATCATAAATTAATACATACCTACAGAAATTTCATTCAATCCATAATAGCCTAAAACTGAATCAGACTATCATAACGTGGCCAAACATAGCAGTAGGCAACAGACTGACCCATATTCGGAGGTAGGTCATCGACATCAACTCTGAACCGACGACGACTTCGCCAGCTTTTGTCTGGTGTTTCGTTCCCAAAATACTTTCACTTCCATATCTAACTAAAATGATGACTTAACAGACTCAACATTGATTGCTTATAATGATTTGATAATCAAATCCAAGCTGTAACACTTGTATTGTACATAGTGACATATATTGAGGAAACCTGTAAATATAGTGTTACATTTTTGGAAACAAACCAAAGAAAACTGCTTGGTCAGAATCCTATACTGATGTGATAAACGCATAAAAACTATAACGTTGCGAATAATTGTTCAAACAAAACTACCATTTGCGCTGAGAATCCATGAATCCGTTCATAAAACATCAATTAGGCGCACAATAAGTATAAAGACCATAAGGTGATGGCGCTAGTCTAGCCCGCGAAATTCAAAATTTTCGAGTATTATTATAGTTTATCCTAAATCTGATAACATTTAAGACAACATTTTGTGATTTGCGACAAACACAGTATGCAGTGCGTTTATTAATAAAATTATTTTACTCTAAATATTATCACGGTGGATATGATACTAGTAAATCTATAAATATACAAAAATTGCCAGTTTTTCTGGTTATCTGTCGTTCTTGAATTTTTTTAGAGTAAGTTGCATATATTAATAAATGCATTGCATACGGTCTTTGTCGCTAATTACAAAATGTGCCCCTTAATATTTTCAGAAAACTTCATAAACATTTAATTTCGCGAGCTAGATGAGAGCTTTAGCCATAAGTAGTCCAAACTGTCCGCACCCCGCGCACCCTTCCTTGCCATTCGGTAGGTGATAGGTAGCCACATAGTTGGCATTGTTTGTCGTACTACATAAGTCAGAATTTCCTTATTTCAGCATGGTTGAAATAAGGAACTTCTTCAGGAACAAACCTTACAATTTCTATGTTGAATAAAAATTATTGGTGTAAGTAACATATCTAAATGATCAAGAATAACAATTTAACAGAACGCGCACGCGCCTCTGGTTGCGTCCCCGTATACTTTCGCTCGATCTGAAAACTTTTTAGTTCAAAGTACGTTTGTTCAAAGTATTTAGTACAAAGTAAAACAAAAGAAATATTTGTTCGTGTTTACCTGTCTCTCACTATAGGGTCATGAACTAAGTTCAATGTTAGTAGATTAATAACATTCAATATTTTGAAACTGAAGAAGCATTAAATCATGCAGTGATGTATGTGTAATATTGGTGTAGGTTCAAGACACAGTTTTTTCATTACTCATACTCGGAAAGTAGGTCTGAAGTTGCCTGAGGAGCGGGTTGAAAGTAATACTTTTCCGCCCTAGGAGGAATCGCTTTCAACTGACAGCTGTCAAATTATAAAAAAAAACTAGTTCTATTTTCACAATTCTATTGAACCATGTTCCAACTTTTTCAACAGTCACTCAATTACAGCGCGATGTAACATTGAAATAACATAAAGTTAAGTATTCATTAAAGAATATATTTTTCAAATGACTTTATTATACCTAATTTAGTTTCAACAATTTATTTAAAATAACACAGATTTGGGCAAAATATTTAAATAATATTATTAATTGAATGATGAAACTGGCCGGCCAACGGAAAAAAAAAACAAAATAGGCGCCAATCCGATCTTCATTAGTTCTTTCGAGTTGTAGAGTATTGTTCATACTTCCTTGTTAACTCATTGTTTCTTTACCTAATTCCTGTTTTTATTTTTACTTTCCTTGTATTCGTAATGAAAAGCACAGTGTTTACCCCGGGTGAAAGACTTATTTTGTCCCTCGAACTATTAGCGCCGCTACGCTCAGGCGCCAAACCACGACTCGGGCCTAAGTTACCTTCAACCCTAGGATAACAATGTACAATTTTTGTACTTATACCTACCAATCCCATTTATGTATTCGACTTTATTTTCGTTTTAGGTAGGTACAAAATTAATATCATAATAAATCGATGTATAAGCCAAGTTAAGTCTTGATTAACATACTATGAATGTACGTAGGTAAGTATGTAGAATAGAAGAACTGTGAACCTATTCAACAATAACTATTTCCAGCTCGAACTTTAAGTAAAATCCGCGTCATCAGGTTTTTACCATCTGCTGTTAATCGTCCGTGTTCAGCACGATATAGAACCAATTTTGATGTGGTAAAAGCATATAAATAACCTAGTTCACGACAATGGTGATAAATCTAACGAGACATTAATTGCTATCTCGCTTAAAAAATAGGATACAAGAACATATACCTACTTAATTTAGTAAAGATTAGGCTGTATTGATAAATAATCCCACCAAATTCAACGCCCATGACTCGATAGACGCCACGTATACGTCATCGATAGGATATAGGACCGTACCAGTGATTACTCTCACCGGAAGCCCGAAGGCCAGGCTTTCATATCGTATCCGCTCTACATTGCGTCATCTCGATCCACTGTACGCTAAACAAATAGGTAGGTGTACTACGATGTACGACGATGCCAGTAACAAGTCCCGTCTAAATCGGCCCAGCCGCTCCGGAGATAAGCCAAACAAAGTGATAGACAGACAAAAATGAAATATATTTTTTGTTATAATTACCGTATAAACTTTCATATGCATTTAGTAAAACGCTGTTATTTTGACATTACAAACAGATTCTTCAAGTTTATTTAATTTGTATAGATTCAAAACTAGTTGTTATAAACATGATTTTACGTGGACATTTTCGCTGTAAGAAAATAATGAAAATGTAGCGGCGGCGAGAGATGTAATTTATTTAGTCGCAAGTTAAAATAGTCACTTTAATCTCAGCCTTTTGCTGGTAGTGGTAGCAAATAAAATTCGCTCGGCGCTTTAATTCCCTTAATGGCTTCCCGCCAAACGATAACGCTCGTGAGGCAATTTTAAAATCCGGTTATAAATTCCAGGAAGAAAATTTTCAAAGTTCCTATTTACATAAAATATTTTGTAGTGTAAATAATTAAGTTAGAAAATTAAACTGCACTGTGGAATCGTTATTTACTTTAATAAATCATTTCCATCTGAAGCGATTACTGTAGTTTTAAAAAGGGAACCCTAATAAATTGATAAATTACAAGCACGTGGCAGTCGAGAACATTTTTAGGCCACGCTTACACATTCGCACTTTTTAACACACACTATCTCCCCACACTACCCTTACCTACATACACTCACACACACTATACATACATACACTCTCTATCACACCTTCATTTGCCTACTTTTACCTTATTATGTTCCTATTATAATTTTTTTTTCGCTAATATTGTTACACGTAGCTTACCTAACCTCATCTAACCTATGAATTAATTAATAATTGTAATCATCTCCCTTAAATTTAAATTGTGTAGCATAATTATGCCACTACTCTGGTTCCCAAGATAAAATCAAAATCAATCATTTATCTAGCACTTGCTTAGTTTGGGATCCCCAGTAACACGTCCTTGTTATTGTGATTTAGTTACTTATTAGCATTCTACCTCTTGTATCTACTATTTTAAATTGTGTACGTGTAACTATTGTTTTATAATAAATTTATTCTTATTCTTATTAGTAATCGTATTTATTAGGTACGAAATGCCACCCACCGTAACACGCTGCATTACAAAATGCGTTTTATCTTCTTCCAGCCAGTTCCCTAAGGTTGTCCTCGTGTCCTTGTGCTCTATACAAATGAAGCTGGTTTATATTGTGCCTTTGTAATTGTACCTTTGTATGTCAAAATTATTTTCAATTTGTTCGAACTCATAATTAGTGTTTTTTTTTTTTAATAATGTGTTGGCTGATGATACCAATATCTGTTGGGATGAATATTGAACCTTCAGTGAGCTGGAAACGCGCTTTAAGTCCATTATTCTAGCCTCATACATACCCCAAAGGCATTAGAGCACGGGGGTATGGAGACAAAGTGTCGAACTGACGCTGGAATCCCACGACGCTACACGCTTCGTTGCTTACCGTAGAATACAAAGTAGGTATACAATAAATATAAGCACCTTCGTATTACTACAGTTTAGGGAGAGTTACTTCAGTGGTTGGCACCATAAACTCATTGTTATTAGGCGCTTCGTATATGCGTCCATTGATATGTAAATATATTGGCAGCGCCTCATTCGGAGACTTTAAACTTTTCGCTACCCCCAATGCTGTAGCGACGCCATTTTGTACTACTAACGGCGACCGACATTAACTAGTCCCAGTGTTTGAACCGCCTATAATTTTCCCAAGTTTTAGTAGTATAAAAGTGGCTTACTGAATGTTACAAAGTTGGTGCAAATGTCCATAAATAGTAAAGTTATATTCGGATCTTTCAATTTTATACCTAGGTATATACATATATACTACAGTTCCAATAAACTTGTTCTAATAAAGAGTAAGTATAATATATAGTTAGAAGTTTAAAAAATAAAATGTTTTTTTAAGACTAAAAGCAAACCTCACAATTGCATATTGATCCAACCAACTCAATTGTATTTATACACCACGAAGTAGTAGCGTTACAATATTAAATTGCTAAATGCATAGGTAAAGCTTTCGTAGCAAATGCATTTATGCGTAGCGCGCTACGCCGTCAGTAAACGGTATGACGAGCGCGCTCGTAGCACTCAATCGTAGCGATCAATTCAATTCTCCGACATGAATGCATGCGATTATTTGTAAACGCTTTCAGAGGTCGAAGGTTGAACTCAAGAAGGTCACGGTTGTACAAATGAAAATTACATCGTACACTATTCACTGAGCACGACTAAACATTGATTTCTCACTACAAACAACCCAAACATTTTGCGTACCACGCAGACTACTAAATTGGAGTTGCGCCAGAATATTAATTGGCGCACATCTTCTAATTGGCGCAATATTTTCACATTTACAGGTACCTTGGCGTAGAATAGAGCTTTTTTATTAGCTATGCGATCAAAGTAGGTACTTACGTCGTGTATAAAATTGTCTACGAGTACGTATATAGGTTAATGTAATGCACTTACGTAATTCAATACACACGAAATGGAGCACAACAACTGTATGATAGTTCCAAATAAACACCGTTCGTTCATAAACTAGAATTGTCCGGTACGAGGAGATGTGCAGTAGGACGAACGATATCGCAAGAGCAAAGAGTATCTGCGCCGCGCGTGGGGCGCCCCGCCGACTAGGGCGGTGTTATTGTTCGGCAGGGAAACGCGAGGCGCACGCGGCATTCACAAGTCAAGGTCGGCTGGTGGGAGCTTCGCTAGCGGCCGGGCGCTCCAAGGTCGACTAGCACCCGCCTCCCCGCTCCCCTCACACAATCGATACCTAAATTATATGAACGTAAAACAGTCCGCGCCGTCATAATAATTCACTCCTGGCCGCAGACGCGTAATCTCAACGAAATCAATTAATATTGATTGAGCTTTTCCTTCTTAGAATTACGAAAATCCGAGCAAGGTGTGTAACATCATTTTATATTATATTTACATATAGCAAGCCCTTCTTGAAATGTTAACGCGAAAAAGGGATTACCTAATTATTTATCTTAAAAAATATTTATTTATTAGGTAATTTAAAAAGGATCATGGCTATAAATTACTGTTAATTAGGTCGGTACCTGACTGTGATGTGAATGTCGTTAATATTGCGTATTAAAGTTGTAACGTAACTTTTTGATATAATTACTTAAATGCATATAAATTATAAATTTACCGTAGAGGTATTAAAAGAACATGCTGTTTGAAATAAATAAAACATAGAAAAGGATTATCGCATTGCCAATAGATCTCTTTACTATCGGCAACGCCTCATTTTACCATTCCTAGGCACATTTATTTAAATATTAACAAAACATACATTTTAATGTTTCGAGAAGTTAATTAAAAATAAATTATTTTGTGTGAATTATAAAATAGATTAATTTACTATATCGCGTGCATCGTAAACCTATTTTAAATTTAGGTTCCAGGCCATTGAGATGATATTATATATGTTTCAGGAGTTCAAGAACACAAAACGAGAGCGTAATACACGCACTATGAAATCTTTAAAATCCAGCTATACAAGCGGTTTTTGTACAATTTTAGTGAGCTTTGCGACATAGGCCTAAGTCTTTTTTATTGATTGTTTGCGAGTGCCGTCCGCAACGTCACACACATAATACATACGTATTAAAACTCTGTCGTCATAAAATCACATAAGTAGACAATTTTGATGTTATAATTTTATCATAAAGTAGTAGCGTAAGTTAATAGATATCACAAACGCAAAGATAAATACTTTGTATAAGTAGTAGATATAAAAACAATAGATTATATTTAAAGAAACACCAGACATGGGCGGCAGACAGAGCGTGTAGCCATTCAACAAACACAAGTTCAAAGAAAAGTTACAACTACAAACTATAGTTTATCATAAGTTTGCTCAATGCCGCAGCGGATGAAATTATGTAGAAACTTACTTTATTTCACATAGCTGAGCGACATCGAGGGGACCAGGGGCCCGCCCGTCTGGCTGCGTACTTTTGCGTGCATATAGCGTCCTCCGGTCTGGCGATATACGCCTGCGGACGAGGGTTGGCGGCGGATCCGGGCACGGGGCGGGCGGCAGCAACCGCGGCGGCAACGCTCACTCGACTGTAGCGCTCACAAGTTACCATACTGCGGCGAGCGGCGCGCGCACATGCCGTGCGCGTCTTATCCTCCACTACTTACCAACCTCTTCACCATCGATTCCCCGTTTAGCCACTTTTTACCACCGAAAGTAGCGCTCAGGCATCACACTGGCGTTCATTCCCCTTGACACCACCGACTGTGTAATGTCCCGCTAAAGTATATAGGTAATCAATACATAGTATAAAACAAAGTCGCTTCCCGCTGTCTGTATGTCCCTATGTATGCTTAGATCTTTAAAACTACGCAACGGATTTTGATGCGGTTTTTTTAATAGATAGATTGATTCGAGAGGAAGGTTTATATGTATAATACATTATAATTAAATTTGCAAATAGTAGAGAAAGCCGTGCAAAGCCGGTGCAGGTCGCTAGTACATTATAAGAATAGTTTTATGGAAGCCAAGGAAAAAAATAAAATCAACAAACTAAATTAATGTTAAGTAAAAAAAAAATATAATAACTAGCTGAGCCCGCGACTTCGCCCGCGTGGAATTTAACTTAACAATAAAGCCCGGTCCCGCGTTCTGAGCCCGCGCGACAGGACCCATTTTTTTAATATTGTTTTCCTAAAATAAAAGTAGCCTCAGTTACTGCTTATAACATCAGCTATCTAACAGTGAAAGTCCCGTCAAAATCGATCCAGCCGTTTCGGAGATACTCTTTGATTTCAAGTGTTTTTATTTTTTTACGCGGAACCCTAATTGTTTTTCTAAAATGAAAGTAGCCTAAGTTACCCGCTATAAGATCAGCTATCTGCCAGTGAAAGTCCCGCCGAAATCGGTCCAGCCGTTTCGGAGATTACCCGGAACAAACACACAGACAGACAGACAGACAGACAGACAGACAGACAGACAAAAAAAAATTAATTCGCATTTTTGATATAGGTATCGTATGTACTTTCATATGCATTTAGTGAAAAGGTGTTATTTTGATATTACAAACAGACACTCCAATTTTATTTATTTGTATAGATAATTGTTTTAGAACGAGGTAAAATAACGTAAACATGAAACAAATAGTGATTTCCCAGTTAGTGGTTTTAGGTGGTGGCACTTACCATTCTCCGCGTAACGTATACAAACTCGTGGATAATACAAGGTGGAACGCCGCATCTCCGTGCCAGCGCGGGCGGGCGCGGCGCGCCTCACTGCGGATGCACGCAGTCAGCGGAAAATGCATTGTATATTTATGTGCATAAATGTTGAAATGGTTTTTATGGGTTCATGTATCTTTATAGATATTATTTTAGTGGAATATAACTTATAGAAAAGCTAGTCATTTATTGGATTTTTTTATTGAACACAAGAGCACAGAGTGCTATAAATACACTTATCATTAACCTCGTACAAAGCTTAATACAATAATAGATATACGTTCCTTATATTTGTTGGAATAACATAATAAAAAACAATACAGTATGTTTCTTAGCCACAAAAAAAAACTTGGTGCAATGTATGAAATTGAGTAGTACTTAGCAATAATTGAGAAAAACAAAATATTGAATACCTCAGTATTAAAAAAAAAATAATAATTAAATGTTACAAAAAATACTTACTTACGCATTATTGCACCAAAATTCGTTCAAGGTGTTCAACAATTTCAAATATCAGTCTAATATCATAGCCTCACTAAACCTAGATATACTTAAATTATGATATAATATAGATTAACATAGCTTTGGTAATGTAACAAATATTCGAGTTAAGTAATACAAAATAATATGTCATTATATAAAACATCGTGCGACACTATAAGTAATGTGAAGAGAATTTAAAAAGGATGATGTAACTAGTGTAGTGACTAATATTATACGTATATGGGCAATTATATAAACCGGTCATGTGCAGGGGTGCTACTTTTGGCAACGATAATAATCGATATATCGTCACGTTTCTATTGTCGAATCCTACTGTAAATTACAATTTTTTTGATGTCGTATCGATTACATTACTTAACAAACATTACTAAATTATCGTTTGTTCAGACGATAGAAGACGGCAAATTTCTTTAGTAGAATTCGACAATACGAATGTCACGATATATCGATTATGGTTGCTAAGAGTAACACCGTGGGATTACATACGTAAATATTTTATCGAGTCGTCTCACGCCGAGACCGCACGAGGCGCCGATACGTTATTCGCTGATACATGACCCGAGCCCGGCCGAGTATACACACGGCGGCCTATTTAGTAATAAATAAATAGTTTTTACCAAAATTAATGTACGACTCTCATGCACCCGTCAACACTATACGAACGAATGCACAGGTCCTTGCAAATATATAGAAGCTTTATTATTAGTGAAAACAAGAATGGTAAGCAAAAAAATATAAATACTCACCAATACATATTAACAAATGGTAACATAAATTATTTTACTGTTGCTTGTTTAGTAAATAATTTGAGATTCTATTTACAGAAAATACTCAAGAGTATCTCGAACGAGTCATTTATTGCTCCTTACGTAACTTACAATTAATTATGAGTTTTAAAAAAATACATTACGTTAAGTTACCTATAAGACACCGTCGTATTATTTGAAAAAAACCTTCAATTCTCTTTACGTTATTTCATCATTATTTGATTATAAAACAAAAACTTTGTAATGTATCAAAATGCACTGGAATGCTTGCGCTAAACCACTACGCAGGAGCGTTGTTGCGTATTTATATCGCGTTTTATTCGTCTGAAACTCCACATTCTTAGGCTGAGGCTGCACCTGCAAGATGATTGTAATGCGATAGCGATTTCGTGAAAACATACCGGTAGTAGCCGCATGACACTAGCTATTTTTTTACCAAATGCCGTAGCTTCGCAATCACCTTAGTCAATCAGTGCGTCCACGGCCTAAACGCATATGACAAAATGTTGATAATGCCTTCTATATTTTTGTGACTAGGTTTCGGTAGGCCCAATTTTCGAATATTAAAGCAAGGAACTTTAAAAAATGAACATCACAAAAACTAGGTTTAATAAATAGGTCCAGCCCGCAATTCCGACTGTTCAATCAATGTTTTGTACAGCAACTCAACCCTCAATGGTCATGTGATGATATGCCTTTGTAGCCTATCTCATTTTAAGTTGGGTAAACGACACGATATCAAATAGTGAAATCGCATTCAAATCGAATCATTCGGTTCTGAGTGTCAACTTCAAAAATAACTCATTGTATTGCACCCAATTTTTCCCAAAATGTAGTGACCCTTACAGTACAGATTTATTTTACTATCTACAGATAAATTGAACTGTGGATACAATACCACTTGCTAGACATATAGTAGAATAATACAATTTATACATCGTGTTGTTTTATTGGTGCATATAACATACAACAGTTAACCAGAAACGATACGAAAATTAATAGATGATTTTATTGAAATTGTGGTTTTTAACGTTTCACCTTAATTTATATTTAATCATCATAACGATTTCCGACACAGCATTAACCATGAATTTATAAAATGACCACCCTAATATTGGCGAGTGACCGACTTTGACACGAAAATTAAAACTATTTCGTGTCGCTTCACGTTGCCGCGATATTCTACAGTCTAGACTTTTAAAATATTTCTGATATTGGTGCTGATTCCGATGATACCATATGCACACAAGCTAAACGTGACTAAAATTTGATTGTGATCCTTGTATTTCTAATAAATTTGTTGTGATAAGTATATGAAATATTCGCATTTCGACATCGGAACTGATATCATCACATGGATAAAACTAATGCTAAAGGCAGTATAAGAGGACATCAACAGTGCGAAGAATAAATTGAAAAATTGCATTTGAGTATATCTTACATAAGATTTTAAATACGTTATTGTTAATAATGGCACAATCTCTTTGTAGCGGTACTATTCACAAGTGTACGTATAATATATGTTTTTATAGTGTATCAAAATAATTGTTATTTTATAAACCCAACGGTCAATTCTTTAATGTACTTGTTGATAACTTCACTGAAAGCTAATAACAGTAGTTATTTCCTATAAAAATACGCATTTTGTTGATAACATATTACAGATTATTCGTGTACTTATTAATAATCGTTATGCATACCTACTGCCGCGCATATGATCATTATACACTACTATTACGTTATAGCACCAAGCTAAAAAAATATTTTATGATGAACGGGTGAAACAATCAGCGAACATTAGCCGAGTTATTACAAATATGATAAACACGTTATAAACACGAGCTATGTCAAATTTTCTATAAAATTTATATTTTCATTTATATTAAATACTTAAACCCCCATTAAATATTTTAAAGTTTATAACTTGTTTACAACGTTTTTAACATTATGTTAAACGGTAAGGCTATCACGGCTTTTCGACTCGGATAGCTGGCGAAATGGCATTTTGTCGCGCAAGCCACATCGACATTCCGCAAGTGCTATAAGAAATTCTAGAACCCAATTTAAGAGCGACCTTTTTACTTCCTACTCGTGCTATATGCGTCGACACGTGTGAGCATACTGTTAAGATTTTCATAACAGAAAATCTAGTATA
This sequence comes from Notodonta ziczac, assembly GCA_918843915.1. NCBI lineage: Eukaryota > Metazoa > Arthropoda > Insecta > Lepidoptera > Notodontidae > Notodonta > Notodonta ziczac. The sequence continues at coordinate 7,064,679 of OU974038.1, read as the reverse complement.
TCGATTCTATATTAATTTCTTCGTCTAGATTCCTATATAGATGGAGAATCGAAAGGCAGATTCCGTGATCAGCATGGCGCAATTGCGACCACTCTAGATAAGGCAGTAACTTACTGATTCCGAAGTATTGCGCAACAAATTTTACACGCTGCTGATATAATTTTCGTATAGTACCTATCCTACTAATATTATAAATGTGAAAGTTTGTGAGTGTGGATGTATGTATGTATGTATGTGTGTATGTATGTATGTATGTATGTATGTATGTATGTATGTATGTTTGTTACTCCTTCACGCAAAAACTACTGAACGGATTTGAATGAAATTTGGAACACAGATAGTTTATAACCGGGATTAACATATAGGATACTTTTATCCCGATAATCCCGAAATTTTTGTTACGTTAAATACTACGCGGACGAAGTCCGTGGGCACAGCTAGTTTTCTTATAAGTATCAACCAACTGTTAACATCTGCTTTAGATTTCCGTCTATATTTTAAAAGCTTAAACTGGCTAAGACGTTGGAAGCGTTCGTTCAGCAGCTCGATCTTGTGACTTAATCGTTTTGCAATCGGCAAATAGTGCTCTTAATTGCATTTATCTGTCACGTGAGCGGGGCGGAACTCGCAACAGATTGTGATCAATGCTCAGGGTCCCATACGGACCCGATTTGCTGACCTATAAAATATATCTTAGACAAATGCGTACAGGCAGTACATAATTGTAGTTTTTTTATATTGTTTTTTTAATATTTACGCGAATACTACACATTGAAACTCTCATATTAAGTTGTTGTTTGCAAACAACAACTTAAAATAAGGGTACCCAGTTATTAACTATGACATCAGGACATCTAACACCTCAGTCCCCCCGTGACCATGGTTGCTGTAAAGCAGCCGAAACGTCGGGAACATAACAAACTAAATAAACGCGATAAAATCCGTAAAATAGTTTTATTTCAATGTGTAGTTTTTTTACGAAAATTATCTAATTTATCCGAATTTGTCAGTGTATCATGATTTGAAAATGTATGAATCAATATCCTGCTTATATGTGACTAAGGGCAAATTCGATAGTCAGATACCTAAGCTAATTTTAGATAAATTCTAACCGAGTGCCGCGAAGATGTACAGGACAAACACAACAAATGTTTCCACGAATTATCCAAAAGCATCTCATCTATTTACCACTGGTACTTAAAAGCAATTAGCTACTTTCTATAGTTAGCAAACAAAAAATGTTTTCCCAAATAAATTGTGATGTATACCTATGTATAACTTTAATTACTGGCAAGTCAAGCCTTAAGACTATACTTATGTAAGCATATGTCGGTACGAATATACTTAATAATAATAATATGATGCATATTTGCAGCTTGTAACTACAATAGCATTAACATATAAGAAATTAATCTATGTCCTAGCGAGCTGAGTCAGTGTCGTTTGCAAGTAGCCTAAAGGATTGTAGCGTCAGTTTTTTTATTCTTATAAACATGAACATGAGTAATTATCATTGCTGTTGCAAATGAGGATATTATATTGTCCGCGCGAAATCACTAAGTACGTAGTACTAGCGTTGAAGCAAAAGCATCACGGCCGATTGCCTACTTAAGCACGGTGCTCTTGCCCGTTGCAGACGATGCGCAGTAGGTTCAGCAAGTACTATCACTGGTATTAATATTTCATCGCTTAAACACTTTTTGGTTAGTGCGCGTAAAATTTATTGTTGCTTAGTAGAAAAACTAATAAAAAGCGATTTAAAAATATATAAGTTGAGCAAACTAAAAAGAGAGAGGCTTAAAATGATACAGGAAGTGACTATAATAAAGGCGAGTGAAACAAAAGCTGGTGTCAAACAACAAAATAGTAATGAAGGAATGAAAAAGTTGCTGAAAATTATTAAAGTATAGCTAGATATATAATTTCAATTTGAGTCAAATATGCGCATTTATTACTGACACCAGTTACTTTCTTTACGCTAGGGATTTTATAATACGAGTACCAATACTACATTTCCCTTAAGGCCGACTAGGCCCAGGCTTGATATTAGGGGCATTTAGGGGCGGCTAATCGTGACCAAAAAGATTTTATTGTTCGATGTTTCTTACTTCTTCACGACCAAACTTCTTTCATAAAAGTTGGCAAGAAATTTAATTCATAATATTAACTATTACGTCTCAGTCAAAACGATGAGCTCTGATGAGGATGGCTGGTACTAGACCGCCTAGGGCGGCCAAGACTGCCAGTCCTATCTTGTTTTGTGCCATTTAGCTGTCAACTATGAATTGAAACTGTGCAAGTACTTACGCAAGCTACTACGCATCATCTGTAATAAGCTACAGTGTCACTAAATACCGGGGATAATAAACAATTCCATACTCAGGTGGGAAAGCCAACTAGCTACCTAGAAATTACGTTATTAATGAGAATCCACCTACACAAACAATAAAACTTTACATTTAACTTAATTGTATCGTGATATGTATTTCTAAATTAAATCCGAACATTTCACGGGACAATGTGTGAGTTGTCAATCAAATTAAATATCAGCAGGGGTCGATCATACCTAGAATATTTTTGTCAAAAAATTCGTTGACTTATGATAGAGTTATCGTTTCATTCTTGCTAAAATATTATCGAAATAATCCTATGACATTTACAAAACAAATTTAGGTACCTACGTTGTTGTAAACTACAACTGTAGCTTTCTTAAGTTTACTTACCTTAATTAATAAGTAATAGCTAGTTGCATCAATTGTTGCGCACAAAATAGTGAAGCCACCGAGGCGCAACTAAAATGTTTCGTAAAGCTTTATTTGATAAATTGTGTACGCGACAAATTATAAACACATTACCCTCCTTTGTGTCGCGCAGTTGGGTAATTTATTAGTCACGGCTTAATATATAGACGTTTATAGGTATATCTACCTATCACTTCACTTTCAGTTTCTTAGCAATTGTTTAGGCACAATTAATACAATATAATATAGTAATTAACTTGTGATTTCGATCAGATAAAGCTGAAAAACAATGCAAAGAGAATATAACAATAAAATCGATTCGATAATATTCGAATGGTGAGAGTATCATTCAAACGACATGAGATTAGCGGGTAGCGGTTTCACTATATTATTTGTGACATCTTCAATTTTAGACACCCATGTCTTTGCTGTAGATTCGGAGGCTGTCCTGTAACAAAACTTTTAATTAACGACACCGGGCCCACTGTATAGGTCTGTTACCAAGTGGACTTCTATTGAATTTGTATATGTTGTTACTAAGTTTACCGGAGCGCAGGCAAATGGCTTCGAACATCCGATTACTAGGTAAATTGCAACGCGCTTTACAAAGTTCCCCCGCGAGCACGAAGCTCCTTCTGTGCGGCATCGCAATTAAAAAGTTAAGTCGAAGTTACTAGAAGAACGTAGCGCTCTCGAATGCTCCCGATAACGAATGCCTATTATGACACATTGTAAAATAATTTTGGAAAGAGTAAAGGTACTCAAAGACGTGAACCCCAGGTCCACGGCAAAGGAAACCTATCACATCTTTTATAAACAGTAGTATTTTGTATTTAATTTGAATACAAAGGCCACACTATATTTTTCCTGAATTACTTAAGCGATAATTAAAAAGTAATCACAATATTTTATATTAGTTAGGCGGACAACGATTTTCATCACCAGCGGAGGCTGTAAAAAGTACGAAAAACCTGTTTCCGAAGATATCACGAAGGATAGGCATAAATGTACGTTTAAAAAATTGGTTATTCCATATAAAATTGCATAATCATGCATAAACGCCAACGTATAATATTTCTAAAAATACATAGATAAAGTACTATGTATTTTTTGAAATATTTATACATTTCGGATGTTTTAAAAGTAATATAATGTTTAAGGTGCACGAGTCTTATCAATATACTAGCTGAGCCCGCGACTTCGTCCGCGTGGAATTTAACTTAACAAAAAAGCCCGCTCCCGCATTCTGCCCGCGCGACAGGAGAATTTTTTTTTAATTTGTTTTTTTTTTTAAATAAAAGTAGCCTAAGTTACTGCTTATAACTTCAGCTATCTGCCAGTGAAAGTCCCGTCAAAATCGGTCCAGCCTTTTCGGAGATTACCCGAAACAAACACACAGACACAGACAGACAGACAGACAGACAGACAAAAAAAATAATCGCGTTTTTGCTATAGGTGTCGTATGTACTTTCATATGCATTTAGTGAAAAGGTGTTATTTTGATATTACAAACAGACACTCCAATTTTATTTATTTGTATAGATTGTTTATGTTGGTTACAAACTAAGTAGATACATGGAACACTCACTTGAATTTATACAAGGTGCCGGTGTGATGGTTTATCAGTTGGAAGGAATCAGCCGAGTCACCTTCCACCGTCCTCGCGAACCACCCGTCCAAAGGGAGCATCTTACACCGCTCTTCGCGAAAGTCACACCGATTCGTCCTGAGCAACAATAATAACTTTATATAGGTACCTTCTATTACATACCGACAAGGATCGATCTTACAAACGCTTAATAAGTATAAGTAAGTATAAGTATCGCCAGACTGACACACCAACTCTATAGTCCCAAACTAATCAACGCTTGTACTATGGGTACCGCACAATGGACTGGGGGCGATCCCAGTGTCACCCAGACCTAGGCAAATTACGAAAAGGTCATTGCCGAATTTGGCCCAGCGGGAATCGAACCCGCAACCGTCACGTGCAGTGAGCCGAGCGGCCTACGTTCGAACCACTGCGCCAAGCGGTGGTCTGACTAAACACTTCTCAATAATTCTCATATCAGGTTTGAAGTAAGTGATGCCATATAACTTGCTATTTAAAATTGATTTAACAAGTAAATCACCTATGTGTAGATATTATTTCGTAGTAAATATTGGCAATAATGTAGCTAAAACGTTACGTTATAAGATTGAGTGTATTTCTTTTTTTATTTGATATATGGTGTAATTTACCCTTTAAACGATTTCGACGCATAGAATATAAGGATTTTCCCGGAGATCTGCAACCAGTATCGCTGCCACGAGGACAAAGATATTTTCCGTCCTTGCTTTAAAATTGTTTTTCTTCTTACAAATCCTTGAAATTCACATTGGACTGCATCAGCTTTTGATAGTTCACTAAAATAAAAGTTTTCATTTGTAACCTTCTTATTTATAACAATAGCTGTTCAATCTTGAAACAAGGTATTCTGGTGGATTTTTGTGGTGTGGCTAGTGTATTTGAGCAATAATTTCCCCAAGAACTCCATCTACGGCTGACCAACCTCGCTCCTGCCAGGTTTGCGGATAATGTTTGCGATGAGTTGCCTTGATTGTGTGACGGCTTAGGTGACGGTCTGTTCAGTTGAATTTATTAAACACATCAATTTATAAAACGAATCATAATTTATGAATGAATAATGGTTTGAAAATTTGGGGATTATATTATTATTATAGGTATTTTCATATACTTAATGTGTATATATGAAACTGAAACGAAGTTATAATAAGTTACGCTCGGTTCTGCGTCTGCAGGGAGCCGTACAGGCAGTGAACGGGATGCGCAATAATTCAGTTTCAGAGTTAACGTGGAACTTGTTACATAAAGCGGGGCAGGGTAGGTCGGGTCAGTTCGGGTTACCGTCCACTTGACTGTGCTATGAAACGGACCATTTATTTAGCATGGAAGGCATCACACCAAACCACTTATTTTGTCATCCACGACTGTTTTATTAATTATTATTTCGGTTTGAAAACGTAGAAATTTTTGTAAAGTGTGAGTAGGTATGCACACCCCACTAAACTAGCTTTCTCATATTATTTACTTATTTAGTGACAATGGTGTTGCGTGCATGAGCAGAATATGAATTCTGTTGCTGTTTCTGAGAATGTACACCATCTTTTGTTCATTTCAATGAACCATTGAGTTTCTTGCCGGATCTTCTCAGTGGAAGCAGCATTCCGAACCGGTGGTAGATTCAGACTATTCATAAATGCTTTGCTGGATAACAAGAATGAAAAAAAAAATTGTATTGAATTTTGACCCGCCCGCTACGACTAATAACGTCGTTTCATTTCGTGTCAATTTGAGCTAAGCCGAGTGAAGCTGAGAAGAAAGAAGAAGAAAGCGGCGGGTCCGTTTCATAGCACAGCTAAGTGATCGGTCACCCTTTAGGTTAGGACCTACGGCAGTGGGTCGCGTCGTGCTCACCACATAGAGAGTACTTATACATTCGATGTTCAAACCAGCGTTTATATTGCCGTAATTATTACGGACAACATGCATTCAATAGTACTAGCTGTGGACGCAAGAGAATAAACAGAGGGATAGACTCTTGATAAGCTTAATTTTACAAAACCATCACCGTTTTGTAAACAGGCCGTATATTATTATCTACTATATAAAAATAAGTCGGGTTTTCCTTCCTGACGCTATAACTCCAGAACGCACGAACCGATTTCCACGGTTTTGCATTCGTTGGAAAGGTCTCGGGCTCCGTGAGGTTTATAGCAAAGAAAATTAGGAAAAATTTCAACAGAAAAGCGCATTCCACGCGGACGGAGTCGCGGGGCACAGCTAGTGTATAAATAAAATAGACAATGGACGAGAAATTAAAAAAAGAACGGTTTATAAAATAGGTCAATTATACGCTCCTAGATCGACTAATGGACCCGTTCAATCTGCCGTGAGTTTCAATCAATGCAATTGCAGTCGTGTGTAATCCGCTCGACAACCCATCAATTAACACATTACACGTTCAATCTGATATCAATAGAACCAAGTTCACCGATTGAACTGACACTAACATGAACCTCAGTGACCCTAAATTAATTGGAACATTTGATTACCTGTGAGGCAACGACTGCGACATTTTTCCGCCGGAGACGGAACTGGGCGACTCGAGTAACGTGTCGTCGAGCAAGTTGACGGACCCCGCCGGTGTTTTATTCTCCATTTTCTCGTCCGTGTGACTCTTGCCGAATATACTGAAATTGATATACTAGCTTATATGCAGAACACAAGCGCAAGCCAGACGAAGGAGCGATTATACATTTGAACACACATCATAGATATCATGGCCAGAATATATATGCGTTTATAACAGCATCTTTTTAAGTCATCCTATAAGCTGGCCTGCAGGCAACAAATAAAAGATACCAAGGGCCGTAGTAACAATTCGATCTCATGTCTGAGAGCGTTTATGAGTAATTTATAATTTTGTATTGGAATTACATAAGAGTGTAATTTCCATGATCGCACTCAGACTTGAGATCGATTTATTAATACGAGTACAACTAGTGTGATATATATAACCTTTAACATTATTACCTCAAAGTTTAAAAATCAACCGAAGGTTATTAAACTATCTACAGGAAGGCAGCAATCTACTTTACACTTTGCTATTTGTTAGTTTCCAAACTGCTCGCGTGGTGATTAAGTTTGGCATCCATAAATAACGTTCACTCTCAAATAATTTGATTTTCCGTGTCATAAATATGAGCTTAACGTAATGAGGTGCAAATTGGTCTGGCTAAAGTAATATTTCATGCGATAAACGTCAATCAGCAGTGTTTATTTATTTATATCGTCTAACTGCAGTTTAAGTAAAAGCGAAGTGGGCTAAAGGACCCCATATACGGTGCGATCTCTAGCTTCGAATCGATCGATCGATCGCTTCAATTTGGCATTCAATATACCCAATTTCGTCTTTATATATTTGCAATAGTTCCAGCACCTGCTTGGGTCAAGCTGCTGTATGTCTCACGACCTGCATATGTTGACCCCAACTAGTGCCTTAACTTACATCAAAATGCTTCTACATGTTGGACCCGAGTCCTCATGCAAGCCTTGCAAAAGACTGGGCTAAGCTCGTGCGTGACACAGAGAGAGTGAGATGATACAGAGGAAACTATGTGTTCATCTGAGAATCACAGAAAAGGCATTCGGATACGTATAATGTACATACGGCAGAGCGGCAGACAGTATAACCGCAAAATGTATCAATATAAGCTATGTTTGATCATACATGAGTATTCATATATTTATATAGAGATCTTAGATACACTCGAATAACACATTAGCAACTTTTTTATAACTGAATTTCGTGCAAACGAAACTACCGTTTTATATAACACCAATCGTTGTTTACGATACCTACATATAGGTGCACAAGCAAATATTGTAAATCCATATTTCAGAGAGCCGATGTATCGGGCGGACCAGCTTCCCTGTTAGCATTGTTGATTCATCTATTCGTATGTTAAAGCTATACAATTTATTGAACTAATCAAATATTATCAATGTTTTGAATGTTATTGTCGCGCCAAATTGGACCTTAATGAAAATAAGGTGTTCTGTGCAATAGTTTAGTTAAATTGGCGCTTTGATAGGCCTAGGCTAATTCTTAATGCGAGGGTTATATATGTAATTATGTATCACGCTGGCACAATATGTTGTCGGAATACACACGTCTTTCGATAACTAGTTGAATTTCCTTAAGAAACATTTCCTCGCGATGTTTAACCTGCACCGCTTTGCAAGTTAGTTGTTAGGAAGCGATAAATGTGCCTAGCAGTAGGTAAGTGAGAACCTCGACAGTGGTGTCAATTCAGTTGGCAACAAATTACAGCTAAACTAATTTGAGATAACAAAATGTTGATGTTGTATAGGCAACTTATTAAGTAGTGCCTCGATTGGTATTTACCACAGAGCAACTCACTCTCAGCGCTCTTTGGACTAAGCACTCATAGACAAAAGTTATCGCAACACATAATGCTTGGTAAAATGTATAAGCTTTACGACGAACATATCACAATCCAATATTTTTTTGGGATAAACCAATCACATGCGTTGCCTCCGCTTCTGGCCAAATACAATGTCGTTGCCCACTATCCCGCTCCGTAACTTTTTTCCGAATTATTTTGATATATATATTTATCATGTTACTATTGCATAAGTATGCTCTAAATCAAATACATACATTCTAAATCATATTTTCTATCAAGCCATTTTTATTTGCTAGCTAATTTTGCAATATTTACAACTAGTTACCTATAACTTTATACATACCAAAGAAAAGAGGTCATTACTAAAGTTACCTCCATATAACTAATCATTAAACTACTTATTCTACTGTAAGTACCAACTGCAAAGCAAACTGTTAATGAAAGTGATTTGCAACAAGCTAATGTTACTGATTTATTTATATTAATCCTACTAATATTATAAATGTGAAAGTTTGTGAGTGTGGATGCATGTATGTATGTTTGTTACTCCTTCACGCAAAAACTACTGAACGGATCTGAATGATATTTGGAACACAGATAGTTTATAACCGGGATTAACATATAGGATACTTTTTATCCCGATAATCCCGAAATTTTTGTTACGTTAAATACTACGCGGACGAAGTCCGTGGGCACAACTAGTATATTAATAACAACAAACTACGAATACAAGCCGAAGCGTGCAAGCTTAATTAGATTTTTTTATCAGTATCCAACAGACATAATCATCTTTTAGACATGAAGCGCTTAGAGCCGGCAGTTTTTTACCTATACTACACACTAGCTTTCTCCCCCTGATGCACGCGCTGTCGTGCCTATATTGGATACCTATCAGCCATACATGTGGTTCCTTTTATATATTCATATTGCCTTAATATCGAGATTTATAGATTGTGTTTTTTCCTTTATTTGAAAAAATAGACCACAAATATCGGTGAATATTTTTAATACGTTAACTTTTTAAATCTGTCACTCAGGTCGCGCCGCCGCCAGTCCAATTAGTTGAATAACGAGCGCGCTCGACAACTGCGCTGCGTTCAAACAATTTTAACTCGTGTTAGTGCCACAACAATAAAGTTCACATCAAACACGATTCGCGACCTCGCAATTTTGCAAACAAACATTAAAACAGTTTTTCCAGGCAAACTGATATCCTAGCAGCTATCTCAACACTATTTTTCTCATAACTTCTTTGTTTATGAACGGGAGATCATTCATTACCGCGAAACGAGCGGAGGTGACCCAGAAGCCTGAAAATGGCGGGGCCGCGTCGCATCGTAACAATAACTTGACAAATTCTCTTTTTACCGAGATCCAATAAGTATAAAGCTAAGCTAATATAAAATAAAATACCTCCTTCAATAAATATCTCCCAACAAAAACGACAACTGTGATGTGTGATGTGATGACCAATTATGAAAATACCATTTCCAAAATCTTCGCTACAGGGGAACCAATCATATCACTGCATTAAGCCGAGAGACCTACGCTCAAACACAGGGAGATCAACTAGTAATTAAAACTTATTTACAACCAATTTATCTAATAATCTATAAACCAATCGTCACCGCCGCCAAAATGTGACTGTCTGTGACCACCGCAATAATAACACATTGAATTTCAATACGTAGGAACATAGTTTACTTAAGAAAACAGGGTGTCTACAAAACATTTAATGAATATGTCCAATATGCCTTCTTCTGCAAACAAGACAAAACGAACATAAAACATGCTCTCAAATAACTTATTATTAATTCTATAATACAATCGTCATCTACTATACATCACAATGCAAGCTTTCGTGTCCATCGACCAGGAAAAACAACTCACCCGACACCAAAATTGACCTTGTGAAAATTTCTTGGCAAGCTGGCACTACGAAACCTAGGTACCGATCGCAAGGAAAAATACAGTGTACATGATTAAAGTGGCATGTATGTATATCACTACAAACATGATTATGTCTCAGGAATTGGTTAGTATTGCCTTCGCCAATCAATAATACTATTCTTTCTAGCGTGTCTCACCAACTAGGATTCCGTTATCCGAAATACTTTTGCAAATCAAAAGTGAAATGAGTTGAAAGTGTAGATAGTAAACAAAATATTTATTAGAACAAGACCTTACTGAAAAATGTATTAGGACTTAATATTTACATGTACCAAAGTCTAAGTATAGTGAAAATGTAACAATGAAACCTGAATTTAGGAAATGTGGAAATTAATAAATCAAGACACTCCTCATGCTAGTTTTAACATAACACAGTCTAATGAATTTTTCAGCGAGTCCATGTTATAAGGCGGCTACAGACATCGCGCTGCGATAATTAAAGTGGTTTGCGCCGCAAGTCATTGCGGCGCGAACCAAACTTTAATTATTATGGCCTTCACATTCATAAAGTACACTATCGCGACGGAACTTCCTGATGGGGTATAGTTTATGGTCGCAATGTAGATTTGCGCAAATTCAGCTATAAGGATGCAGCTGCCGAATTATTATTTTTTCATAATATTTTTTTTTTTTAAATGGAGGACAGAAACTAATATTATTCGAAGCTTATGCCTTCGAATCTATCGAAACTAACATTATGTTCAAGTTAATGTAATCAACTTGTATAAATAGGCACCGTAAATATGGATGGCGTGCGCGTTTGTGTAATTAGATTTGCAAACGAACTAACCAATAAAAAATAGGCGCGAAGATCGCGAGGATACTTCGTTGGGGCAATAAACAAACGAAAGAGCCAATCACATTCACGTGACGCCAGTTCGCGGCACTCCGCGGCGCAAATCTGTAGCCGCCAAAACTGTCTACTTATTAGAATTAGTGTTCATTAATAATATGGAGTATTGAACGGCACAAAGTTATTTCGCGTCACGATAATTAAATAAAACCGACTTACTTGGATCCAAGGGAGCGACACTTTCGATGTGTCGGTACAAACTTGCCCTGATGGCAAGATCCTTGAAGGCGAAGCGAGCCCGAGCCTAGCTTGTGGGACGGGGATATTGTGAACGAATTCGATGGACCTTGAATCATCACTTCTTTGACCGATTCTTTGGAACCAGAACAACTTCCGACGGGTGATGGAGGCTCCAATTTTAAGGATAATCTAAAACAAATTAGTATATTATACTAGGTGAAAAATAAAGGGTGCTTATACTTTTTTTTCAAAACTTAACGTTGTTATTCTAAAACAAGCAGCTTTTGTGGAAATCGAAAAACAAAAGGCGTTATAGGGATACAGCTGTTGACAGATTTCATAAGTCTACAAAACCTTTACTACTTCAACTGTTCCACAAAGTCGATAGTTTTAGATTTACAAAGTAAAATTGCAAAAAATAGTATACCCTTTCTGTCTCACCTAGTAAATTATAAGTATCCCTACAAATAGTACTTTCTATGTGTGTACATAAACACACATTAAGTTCATTAAGTTCTTACTATTCATCGACCGGTAAAACTGCTGGAAGAACCTTTTCTATGGACCCCACCATACAAGCTAGGACTGTGATATCCACAGACAATGGTTTAATTGTAATACTGCCACTTAGTACAACTTTGTTGTATTACTTATCATCTTTGGAACACCATATGTACTTTAGAAATACATTTTATTTCATTTTCATAATTTGAATAAGCTTGCCTATACATATTCGCCTAGACTCTGCCACCATAGTACGGACCAATCAACCTTTGGACTACGCACTTAGAATATCTTGCATCACAATAATTCTGAAAAAGGTGCGGGGCGGGAGCCGAGGCTACGCTGTTGCGATGTGGATTGTATCAGTCGATCTTAGGTAATATAATATTTTTTTTTTTTCATAATAAGCTGTCTGTAAAGGTTGCAGCCAGCACTCATAATAGTATTAAGCTGTGCTATGAGCATGGAGATATAGGTAACTATGATACACCTAAATAAGCGTCTGTGTTTAGGAAACTTCAACTGCGTTGTAAAAAAGATCGTTGGTCAATCTATGCTCGATTAGACTCGTCCAACATACATGTGTCAGAGATATATCGATGACTGTTATTGTTGTTGTTCTATTATTGTTTGCGTCGCAAAATAAACCAACATAGACTATGATATTAAAATGGGGATGATGAATATGTTTCTTTATTACATTATTTTATACATGCATATGAAAGTACAAACGACACCTATAGCAAAAACGCCATTTAAAATTGTTTTGTCTGTCTGTATGTTTGTTCTGGGTAATCTCCAAAACGGCTGTACCGATTTTGACGGGACTTTCACTGGCAGATAGCTGTTGTTTTAAGGAGTAACTTAGACTACTTTAATTTTAGAAAAAAAACAATTAGGGTTCCGCGTAAAAAATAAAAACACATGAAATCAAAGAGTATCTCGGAAATGGCTGGACCGATTTTGACAGGACTTTCACTGGTAGATAGCTATTATTATAAGCAGTAACTTATGCTACTTTCAATTTAGAAAAACAACATTTAAAAAAATGGGTCCTGTCGCGCGGGCTCAGAACGCGGGAGCGGGCTTTTTTGCTAAGTTAAATTCCACGCGGACGAAGTCGCGGGCTCAGCTAGTCTAAAATAAAGTTAGAATAATTAACTACAGTCAATTACTTAAAGTATCGAAAACAGTACTACCTAGAAAAGTGTGACGTCGTAACTTATTAGTTTTAGCAAACTTTAATAGCTAAGTTTTAATAGGAGGTTACAAAATGTTGTGTGTCAATTCATGGTAATGTGTGTAATGTTTTATTTATTGATGTTAATGTATTTCTAAGTATTATAATATAAAAATATTAGCATTCAGCACTCCTTCATCACTATACGAGGGATGCCTTTTAAGTTTTGTCGTTTGAAGAAAAAAACACAACTAGAACCTTATAGTACTTTTTATTGTTTTTCAAAGTATTCACCACGTAGCTTAATACACTTTTCCATTCGCTCAAACCAGTTATTATAACATTTATTCCACTCTAAAGTGGGGGTGTTAAAAAGGCTGACTTGAAAGCGTCGACTGCTTCTTCACTGGACTGGAACCTTTGACCACGAAGACTTTTCTTAATTTTAGGAAATGTAAAAAAATCGTTAGGGCTTAGGTCAGGACTGTATGGAGGATGGTCAGGAATTTCTACTTTTTCCTGCTTCAAATACTCAATCGTTTGACGAGCGTTGTGTGAACTTGCATTGTCGTGGTGCAGGATGATGCGTCGCTTTGAGTTAGATTTTCGAAGTTCGGCGATGACTTGTGGTAAACAAACTGTGGTATACCACTCTGCGTTAACCGTTCTACGATCATCAAGTGCAATAGTCGCAACATGGCCGGTTTTCTAACGAACGTGGCCACCATCTTCTTTGAAGTGCTTCGAGAACGAACAACTTTAGTCGGCTTTGGCTCGTCTTGAAAGACCCAGATTGTAGATTGTTGTTTGGAATCAGGATCGTAGGCATAGATCCAAGATTCGTCACCACTGATGATGTCGTAGACGTGATTTGACTCTCCTCGGTTGAACCTTTGCAGAGTTTTCTTACACCATCTGACGCGGGCCGCCTTGTGATCGTCGGAAAGCAGATGCGGTATCCAACGGCAAACTAGCTTTCTTACACCAAGCGCTTCATGCAAGATCTTCTGAATGGTTGTCCCTGAGATGCCTAATAGAGCCTCTATCTCTCGATACGTCACATGACGATCTTCGAGAATTAGTTGTCTCACTCCAATGATGTTATCTTCAGTGAATGCAGATTTTGGGCGACCTTCGCGAGATTTGTCACTAACACTAGTATGTCCACGCTGGAATTCTAAATACCAGCGTTCGACAGTCCGCAGACATGGGGCTTCATCCCTGAACACAGATATTAGCTCTTCAAAACACTGAAGCCGTGTCAGGCCTCTTCTAAAGTTGTAGAAAATTATTGCACGAACATTTTCCTTAGAAAGATTCATTTTCGTACGTAACCTGACAGATTCTAATCGACGCTGTGACTAAACAATAACATTAATCCTAATACATTCAACTGTTTTGAGATTCGAAATTTAAACACATTCGAATATAGAACAGTTCCAAATTCAAAATTGCCGGGAATTATGGAAACGACAGAACTTAAAAGGCATGCCTCGTATAAAGTATAAGTGTGCCAAATTTCATACTCCTCCGTCCGCGCAATTTTCGTATTAAGTGTTTGAAAGTTTTTCCTTCACGTATTGATATATCGATATTCCACAATTCTTTACTGAAAAATTATGTACTTTATACTAAATTAAATGGTAAATATTAGTCATCATCCCCATTATATGTTAACTTTTGTTCAACATTATAAGTAATCTTGACAGGAAGTGATACAATGAAAACTAGAACGCCTACACTGCTTTATAGTGAATTATCTATTGGCCTCTATAGCAGTCAGTAGATGAGTCCCACTCTTTATCAATCCCAATACTCACTTGTACTGGTCATCCTCAAGAAACTTCTGCAACTCTTCGATATAACGTACACTATTCAGATAATTGGCAACATGCGGCAGCGGCGCTATGTCGTACTCGGATGTCTGGTATCTCTCAAGAGCTTTCAGTACAACTGTCATTTTAGCGATGCGGTGCGGCGATCCCGCGGGGTGCGCGATGTCTATATACACTAGATCCGTCAGGAATATACCTGTTGACAAATATACATTTTTTTTTATTATTCTTTAATGTTCCGGGATAGTGACATACCAGCAACACGCACTCCAACATCAAGAGAATGAATGCTTATTGGAAATCACTGTTCAATAAACCAGGAAAAACGAAATTTGACAGCTTTAATAGAGTATCCGTACCAGTCCTAGTAGGAGTACCAGGTTCGTTCAGGGGCATTTAATGTAGGTACATCTTCTTATAATAATAATTGATAACATTAGACAGTGCATACTATTTTCTCTGACTGATTCGATAAATGACTGCTGACCCAGAGAAAGATAAGAAAAAACGATAAGCAATGAACAAGTAACACTCTGTGCAAGCCAAAAAGCTGATGGCAATGCTTTAAGTTGTAAATTAATCTTAAAAAAGATATGCTATATAATTTACATCAATGCTACAAATTTTACTGTTGACGACCGCTTGGCGCAGTGGTTCGAGCGTAGGCCGCTCGGCTCACTACACCGGGTGGTTGCGGGTTCATTCCCATCAGATTAAATTTCGAAAATGGCCGTTTCCTAATTTGCACTGGTCTGGGTGTCACTGGGATCGCCCCCAGTCCATTGTATGGTACACATAGTACAAGCGTTGCTCAGTTTGGGACCATACAGTTGGTGTGTTCGTCTGGCGATATTTATTTATTAGTTATTTATTTACTTACCCAGATACGGTATACACGGCAACGTTATAGATCTTAAATATTCCCTCAATGCTATCCAGTTATCCTTCTCACCAAACAGTTCCGCCAGCTTATCAAATTGTTGTTTATCCTTTTTTGATAAGCATGCCCATGTTTTCGTCAGTCTGTATTTAACAAGTCAATATTATAATCATTAAGCGTTACAATTAATGTAATAATGTACAATGTTAGATACAAATATTCACTTACCTATATATACTGGCACAGTGCAAGGCGGAAATAACAGCAAAAAGAGAATGTAAATTGTTCAGTTCGTGTAATTTTTTCCCTACTTTTATAAAATGAGCCAATATCTCTGCTCTCGCTTTCGGTGATTGGCCATTCAATATTTCTTGTACAGTCCAAAAACTAACCTGAAACAAACAGAAAACAATGTGTGATACTATTCATTGCCAAAATTATTGATTAATAACTGCAACATTATCTTACTTCCTCTCAGGTGGAATTGCAATGACACTTACTCTGTTAAATCGTTTTGTAAATGCTACAACATTAGGGGCCGCTGTTAACTTATTTAATTTCGTCCATCCACAGGTTGTTAGTTCTTCAGGCCTTATGGATTTGAAACACGGCAAGTCCAGCATCGTGAGTTGGTTGGCAATATCTTCAGGTGCTATCCTCAGTGCAGAGCATACTATCTCATCCCATGATTGATTGATTGACGAGGCTGGTGGGAGGCTGCTTGTTTTATATTGATAAACAGGATCATGTTGCCTGCTGCCTCCGTTGTCACCATGGCTGTGCAGAAAAGTTGCTCAAAATACATAGAATAATAACTATATTATTGTACACTGTGCATAGAGCATTTGGTGCACCAGGCCAGATTGTAGGTGTGGAAATTTCTAAAATGTTTTTTGGAATTTGCCTTGTTCCAGGTGTAACTGGAATCACCTCCGACTAACATGATTTGTTAAACTGTATAAAGAATTAATAAATCTTACCCATAATTATAATAGCAGGCACAGTCATCCTTAGTGTAAGTTTGCTGGCTATTCAGTGGAATGTGTGACAATTTCTTGTTACTCTGTTTGCAAGGGGCCTTATTGTTAAGGGGCCAGTTTTCTTCCTCATCATGCTGAAAGAATATTAAAAGATTATTTTAAATAAAGTGAAAACAATGTTAAGAGATGTATATGGACATGCAATGAGGGCGACATTATAGTTGCTAATGGCAAAGATGGCAACAAATATATAAATTAAACCTTTAGTTTTTCATTGAATTAAAGAAACTATCAGTTTTTTTAATTCAATGAAAACTTGAGAACTCTAGGTAGGTACTCAAAGAGTCAGGATACAATGATCAACTATATTTCATATATGTAGACAATTAACTACAACTGCACATATAAACTCTCCTATTGTACAAACTGTCGGAACCAATACAAGTTTATTCAATAAATCAGTTTAGGTACATATTTTGCATAGAAAACATTGGTACTATTCCAATTTTTACTTATCTTCATAAACTGTCTTATTGAACAGACTCCGTACTATATTATTGTACCACTCACCTCAGCAATTCTTAAAACAGCTAAGCTATCACTTAAAATGTCCCGTGGCATGTTGATCTGCACAATTCCATGAACCTACTGTGGTAAAATAAAGCTTAATGAAACTGCATAGGTACTAACTATTGTGTGTTCATGACTGCAGCAGATACAAATAGGCAATGATAAGTAAAGTAGGTACCTATTAATTTGTCAGTCACTTAATCAATACACCTAACTTATTACTCTATTTACATTATTTAGCTCCTTTTGTGAAATTATTGTAATGACACACATTAGGATCCATTAGTTAGAATTAGTAAAATGATGAGGGCACCAACCACCTACATAATTATCAACAAACAAATTAGTTGATAAGAAAATATTGATAGAACTGACTAGAGGTTTTGAGATCGATTGTTATTATTATTTATTATATACACAAATATTACGTAGGAATTATACAACATTTTTTGTAAGTACCTACCTAATTAAAGATAGCACTCCCTCATGGGCCTGTCCTTATAAAATGTTAACATAATTCACATACATACAACCGGTTACTTATGTTCCTACATTATGCATGTTTGTTTGCCAAAGACTGAATTAATTGTATTTACATTTATGGGTAGATTATTAGATTATAACATTTACACAAAAGTTAATAATTGGTTTAGTATGTAATTTTTTTATTTATATAACTAAAATAAATGAGGACTTACCACCATGGCATTAATTAAAATTAAATTATACAAATTTTAATTAGGTAGGTACATTATTTTTGACTGCAGCTGGACCACAGATATTATAAACAATTAAGGAAGTACCACAAAGCAAAGAGCATACAATATTTCAATGAGCTATAAGCTTTATTTGGTCGCTGGCCAAAAGAGGGACTAAAATATTGCTCAGAAATAAGCTCTTATTTGATAGTCTTGTATTGACACTAGCGATGCTCTCACGAGCTGAATAATGTTTGTAGGATTGTTTGTAGTCTATGCGGAGCATAGTGATAGAACTTGGCATCAAGCTTGGTATAGTAAAGATGTAGAATTAGTATGTATATTAGTAATTCAATGGATATAATAAGATAAAATAATATATGGGTGCTTGATCACCGGCGACAGAATACGTACCATAGAAATAGATACTGAAGAATAGATACTGAGCGTATAGCACCAAGTAGAACTTTAAAATTCCAGGTATATCTATGGTCCCACCCAGTTGATAACCCCTCTGTGGGTAAACCAAGTATTGTAGTATTCTGTGTCTCTGAGTACAACATCAGGGTTAAAAAAAAACAAACTTCCGTTAAATTACTAACGTTTTATTTCTATTTAATTAACTTTCCAGACAATCTCACTATATAAATATAAATAAAAACAGATAAAATGGAAGGTAAATAAACAAGATTATAAAATGAGCTTACAGTAACAATATCAATGTAAAAAAAATCCTAATTTTATGAGTGATTCACTTGTACAACATGTAAACTGTTATGGCGTTTGTCTCGATATACACAACGCATATTCGTATATCTCCTCTTCGGTATCAATTTAAGCTATTAAATTTACTGAGAAAACCTTTTGAAAATCATGCTCGTAACATGGGAATAAAGTTTTCGTAAATATAACAGGGCAAACAGTGAAATAGTACCGTTTTTAGGTTATGTTTCCATCTTTTATTGGTATTTTAGGTGGGTTCAGTGAGACAAGAGATCAATTGCATGTTTTTCTTGAAGACAGTATCGCTAAAAGTGATGTCTGAATGAATTTCTCACGGTTTTTAGATATTCAATCATGGTGGGAAGTGCCAAGCATCGCGTACTTTTGTTCTTTATTCAGGACTGCTTTCAACCTTCTGGATTTTGACATCGAAGTAAGCAACTGAAGTTTTTGTGTTGAATCACTTGTAAATTCGTGTTCTCGTGTGTATGCTTACTATTTGTTAACTTTTCCCGAAGGAACTAGAAGAAGCTCTATTGACTGATGGCACTGAAGAGTCAGCTAGTTCCTTGCTCACTGAGTTGATTGTTCGCCTTTTGAATGGTTGTTTGGGCAACAATGACATCTCTGCCTTCAATTATCAGGTATTACTGCCCTCCTAATTACATAACATAAACACTTGTTACTCATTGAAATGCATGTTTTTATTTAATCTAACCTTGTTATCATTTTAGATGTATTTGAGGCGGTTGTTCAGAAGAAAATGTCAAGAAACAGGAAGGTATAACCCGTTTAACACTGACATTGATTTTCAATTTTTACCTCTTCGTACTAAGGTGGAGATATTGTATGCTCTGTGTGACTTCCGCCTGGATGCTGAAGATGTATTTGACTTGTTCAAAAACCTTGAAGCTGAGAGTTTAAGAGTTGAACCTCTTGGGTAAGTGACATATTGAACAGTTTGTTTTTATTATTAGGTTTCTATGTCTATGCATAGGTGCAATGTTTGTGGTTAAAAAAAAAGCAGGAAATAGAATCAAGAGTGGAATCTGTTATACTTTTATGTAGGGGTAATTTCCTTTGTGTGGAAACAAGGTCCTGGGTTCAAACCCGGCTTGCACCTCTGGGTTTAATGAAATCTTTGTGCAAATCATAATTTCCATATGATTTTCACTTGCTTACAGTGAAGGAAAAACATCATAAGGAAACCTGCATGTCTTAGGAAATCGATCCAATTTTTGAAAGACAAGTGATCCGCCAACCCATTTGTGCCAGCATTGTGGTAGGGGCAAAAAAAATAAAAAAAATAATTCCTAAAATTATTGCCTTCACAGGTGACAGGATAGCTGGCTCTTTCCTCATTCAAGAAATCAGCTTATCATTTAACAATGAAATACAGTCAGCATTCTTGTCACCATCCCACATGGATAGGGTTTATTTAATTATATTTTATTGTAGTAAACAATTTTTGAAAAACCTTTTAAATATTATATGGGACCTAAAAGATGATACAATGCATAAAGTTTCCGATATGTTTTGGTTTAAACATACTAGTCACAGACACATATCAGTAGTAAGTAGCTAGAGTGTCACATCACAGCAATACTAGTGTTTAAAATGTAGGTCAAAAGATCAAAAGTTGTAGGACAATCAATAATGTTGCCTGTTTGTCACAAAAGTGAATAAATGTATAAATAAATGGGAAGAGAAACTTATGCCTGTTAATAAGAATCATCAATGTGTTTACAGCTGGGACGATAATGACTCCGCATATTGGTATTTTTATGGGACAAGATTGTATCGTGAGGACATAATAAAAAAACCTAAAGGCAAAAATAAAAAGAAGAAGGGCAAGGAAAGTAAAAAACGCGGGTGGTTCTATGGTGATGACTGGCTTGATGACGACGAGACCGAGCGTGTATGGCAAGTGGTGTGCTTCACTGAGGAAGACTGGACCCACCTGACAGAGAAGTTCAGTAAAGCAAATAGCAAGGTAGAGAAGGAGTTATACCGTTCACTCTCACAAAACTTCCTACCTGAAATACCTAGACTGTTCCAAGAGAAAGAACGCTTACAGAGGAAGAGGTAAAAAAATAAAATTTATTTTAGCTTATCTTATTTCATACTTGATAATGTTAAATTATTGAAGGTTTAGTATAAGAGTATAACTTTTTGAAGCGAAGCTCCTATACGGGCGCTCGGGGCGCTCGCCGCGCGGCCACTTTATCCGTGATAGCGTCAGACGTCAGTAGTGTTACACGATATATTTAGGTATACCAACAGAGTAGCAGCTGTGGCGCCCTACGCTTTTTACTATAAAGCTTCGCTTCTGTCGCGCGTTTAATCCTCCTAACATGATCCTGATCCATTGCAGATGCAATTTCAAATTAAATTATTACTAATCTTATCAAAAAATTATTTAAATTGCTAAATTGTAACAACCCTATAGTATTAAAAATATAATTAACAGCCATTGCAGTTGCTAACCTTCTTTACTTAAAATAAAGGGAAATTATTTTTTCTAAATTATTATTTTCATTATTTTTTAATTGGCACTCCCAATTACATTGCTTTATCACAAAAAATATTTCATTATTGGTTTCTATACCAACTAAACTCTTAGATCATTTGGATCATTGGCTTGCATCTTTTATGTAGGTCATAACACAATAGGTAATAAGTAAAACAATAATAAATTACGACCATAAGATTATGGCTTAACATTTAGTTTCATAAACCTAATTATGTTACTAACAGATTAAGAATCCTTTCTGTCTGGTAAAGGGACTGCTACTTAATACTGGCTCAAGCGAATTATTTTGGCTGACTCAAGCGAATTATATATATATCAAAATACCTTGATTGTTAATTTCATGCTATGCGTCACATAATTAGTACTGAATTGCGAATTATATAATGTAATAAAATCAGAATGAATATACACTGTACGGAGATCACTCTTAGGGTTTGCCAGCCTTGCCAAATATACCTTTGACGAAGTGGGATTTAGCGCAATTTTCAATGTCAGTCGGAAATAAATAAGCACTCGCAAGACCATACAACCGAACAGATGTGATAATGCTTTCATTTATTCGACTTTTATGTGTGTATATTATTATAAAAATTGTGCATTCATTTGTTGACGCCAGCCGGCCTTTAGGTTAAGCTGCATTTCATTAAGAGCATTACCATTGCGGTTGCAAGAAAGTATTGCCTTATTTATATACAATATCCTAAGTTTGTCCAGTGCTGACAACCTAAAGTATATAAATAATTCAATCAAAATAATGTTCGTTCCTTCGATTTGAGGTAGTAGCCAACTTTGGCGTCTAGTTTTTAGGCCGACCGAAGGCCGCCGGCTTATCAAAAAAATGTGATAACTACAAACGCCTGTGTGAATTGCTTCGCGATATTAATTTAAATGAAAATTCCCAGAAACAACTATGTGTGAAAAAAAAACAATGTAATAATGCGTAGTTATTTAAATAAAATGTCCCACTTTTTATATTATTATATATACCAAGCTACAGGTGCACAAATGGGCTGCAAAGCATTGCATATAATATTACTGGATAATTCTGGAATATGCGAATTCCGTGACTCTGTGTGGCCCGTGCAGATGTAACTGCTTCTAAATTCAATAGGCGAAAATGTATCAATAGGTGTCTATGAAGAAATTAATAATTAATCCACGAGTGTGGTATATCTGTTAGCTAACTATTTTGTAATGAAGTTACACGATCTAAGCCTTAAGTTTAGAGGAGAAACATTTAGTAAATTGTACTGAATTATTGAGACAAGGACTCAATAGTTTTCTAGTAGCGCTCGCATTAATTATGGGCTAACTGCGTGCTTGCGTGGTAGTCGCTGCACCTCGGCACATACTCGGACGAATATAGGCGAGTTATCTATATCGCGAAGGACGATGGTTTCGCTTGTTTTTTTTTTTTAGCTTTTTCTTTAAGATATGTTTGACCCTAAACGGTTACACATATCACAATACTACCTGTCATATAAAGGCGTTACAATGTACAGATTATAGTATAGGCCATATATATATATATAAGGTATATATATATAATATAGGCCGAATGTAAGAATAGTTACAAATGGTTTTTTTTACTGGTGACCGTGACTGGT
Source organism: Notodonta ziczac (assembly GCA_918843915.1). Lineage (NCBI taxonomy): Eukaryota > Metazoa > Arthropoda > Insecta > Lepidoptera > Notodontidae > Notodonta > Notodonta ziczac. Next base: position 7,041,451 of record OU974038.1, on the reverse strand, counting down.
CCAATCAAAACTCGAACTAGGGGGAATTTTAAATCATTGAAATCGATATCGGTAACGATTTCAGAAACTTTAAACTTTGTTTTCCCATCTTAAAGTTAGTTTGAAAATTATTCCACTGTTAGTAATCGTAAGACATTTTCGATTAAGTGCTAACATTCAAATATTTTTTCCCAATAAATTTAAAAATGGAAATAATAGAGACGTTTAAAGTTTCCGAATCTGTTTCCGGTATCGATTCAAATGGTTTAAAATAAAATAAAAATATGATCACATGTCTACGAATTTTTTTTTTTACATTGGACTTTAAAACTTGATGTATATTTTAGGTTGTTAGAGCTAGCGCCGCGACGCACATCAAGTCGTGTATTGCAAAAAATAAAACAGAAAGAAGAAGAAACGAAGCAGAGTACGCATGAGGTTAAAGAAGAAGAGGAGAGGAAGGAAACACCAGACCTTGCGCGGGAAAACAGAGCCAAGCGAAGGAATCTGCTGAGGTAAGTAATCCAAATTCAAATTTAAATCGTTTTTCAAACGGGGGCACTTACAAAATGTTATTTTTATTTTTCTTATATACCACCGGATCGGAATGCGACCTCGACTGAGAATAAAGTTTTGATTTATAATCTCTTACAGTATCGATGTGTGAGGCGTAGTAAATAATGTTAGGTCGCGTGCAAACGCTAGAGGGCAAGCAAGCTATACCAAATCCTTACTAATATTTTAAATGCGAAAGTAACTAAGCACGACAGATCGTGCTTTCACGCCAAAAGTACTGAACCGATTTAAATAAAATTTGGTACACAGATAGTCTAGAGATTGAGAAAGGACATAGGCAACTTTTAAATACGAAAATGGGTTGAAAGGGGGGCATGAAAAGTTGTATGGAAGTATCGTCATTTTTAGAGCTAGAAGCTGGAAACTTATTTTTTAGTTTGTTGATTAAATAAATATGATGTTTGTAAAAGTTTTACCCTCAAGGGTGTAAAATAACAATAGGGAATAGGGGATGGAAGTTTGTATGGAAATATGTTTTATATGTTTGCAACAAGAGATAAAATATTAGCGCTATTCTGATGTAACATTTACGGAGTCATTACAAAATGTGAAACTGAAGTTAACACGGGCAAAGACAAATACACTATTCCACGAGGACGAAGTCGCGGGCACAGCTAGTTAAAAATATACCAAAGGAATCTCTGACCACAATCGCTCACGGAAGCCCAATTGACGAAATTAGGAAATTGCAGCAATCTTTTTGCAGTTTCACGTGATCAGCCAACTTGCCTGTGTTTTTCGCAGTAAATAGGCCTCGCTATTTAGCAAAACACATGTAAAATTAGAATGTTGTACAAAAAGGGGATATTGATGCCGGTGTATGTTCTCTTTTCATCAAATCAAGACTTAATTAATGAAAAAAAACTGCAAACCGTTATTTTGGTCATCTTTATTTTGTGCAACAATAGAATGTTAATTTTCTTTGTTATTTTTAGGTCTAAATCAGTTTCGTCCGAGTCTTCAGAGGAGTCTGTAAGTGCTAAAGAAGAAATGCCGCAAAAAGTAGCAAAACAAACGAAGGGGCAAGAGAAGCGGTCAAAAAACTCATCCGCAACGCAGAAAGGCGAGCCGCCACCAGAACCGCTAATAAAAACAGGAAGAAAGACAAATAACTCGCTAGCATCGGCCACAGGTCAAATTGTAATACCAGACAATGATGAGCCCGTCAGCAGTACAAGAAAAAAGCTAAAGACATCACAAATGTAATTTTCTTAAATTTACAATGTTATGTTAATGTTTGTACTACAGATGTAGTTTAGTTTAATGCAGTAGCGGGTTTCCAAATTTTCCAAGGTATAGGCTGTAAAGTTTTTAACACCCTTGCCTCTACAATTGTCATGTCCTAGAAATTTCGTTGAAAAAGGCACGTAAAATATTTTTTGGGAAGGCGGGGTAATGTATGCTACTTAGACATTAATGTACATTCGGTAAACGTGAATAAATCATCTTTATTGCGCTTGGCTTCTATGATGTAGCAAAAAAAAAAAAACCGCTCCCAAATTTGCCGCCCTAGGCTCCAGCCTACTCAGCCGGCTGGTAAATCCGCCACTGATTTAATGACTATGTGTGTTGTTATGTTTAAGATTCAGCCAAACTGACGAGGACATTCAGACCGATATGTACAAGGTTCTGAAACAACTGACGGCACATGACGACGCATGGCCATTTATGGACCCTGTGGAGGAAGAATACGCTCCCAATTACTACGCTGTCATAAGACGACCCATGGATTTACGAAAAATTGAAGAACGACTCGACAGTGGCTATTACACTGACTTCTCTATGTTCAAGGCTGACTTCAAGCTGATTGTTAATAATTGCCGCTTGTACAATGGTCAGGATAATGGTACGTCGTTCAAATATATATTGTTTATTTTGAGAAAGTATTACAATTATGCCATACTTTTAAAAATACTGCTAACTACTGAAAACGAAATGAAATAAGAACATCCTTCGCTCACAATTCGATACAAAACCGCTGTCACCCGACGCATACATTGCGCAGTACTAAGTATGAGCGTGTGACGTCTCTCTTCATTTATGTGTTGGTATTTTTCTTTATATTTGGCCGTAAGCTTATATGTTGGGCGACGCCTACTTATATGCCCTTTCTCGTAATTTTTAATTTCATGAAGCTCATGAACATCTGGGTGGGCTGTATACCATAGAAACACATTTTGTTTGAAGGATCGCACACACCGCAAAACGTCACCACGCTACCAAGCGATGTCCAAAGTTTGCTAACGTATTATTGCAATGAATTGTGGTACGATCCGTCTGGTTGGATGTGAGCATTTGTTAACCCTCGAAAGTATTTAAAATTGTTTTAAAATTACAGAATACACCATGATGGTAGATAATTTACAAACTGCATTTGATCGTTTGACCGAGAAGTATATACACAGACTATCGTCATCTGATGAAGAGATTGCTGTAGAATATCAGATACCCACACCATCGAGAAAGCACAAGCTCAAATCTAGTGAATCTCCTATTCATCATAAAAGGAAAAAGCGAAAATCTCATTCTGACACAGGTATGGTACAACTTATATATTGCTTTAATACTTAACACACTCACAATAGAGCTTAAATAACTTGAAAGACATCCAATCATTAAAAAATACTTAGTGAGTTTGAAATTGTATAAACACAATTAATTTAACTACAACTACATATGTTTATGGTTTCTGATCGTGAAGCGCTACATACTGTGCGAGTTAGGATTATGGTGTCTTAGTTAAATTTTGTAGACTTAGTTTAAAAACTAAATATCTCGATAACTGCTTGACTTATCTACTAGTATTATAAAGAGGAAAACTTTGTTTGTTTGATTGTAATGAATAGGCTCCGAAACTACTAAACCGATTTGAAAAATTCTTTCACGGTTGGGAAGCTACACTATCCCCGGGTGACATAGGCTATAATATATTTTTCATTACTCATACTCTGAAAGTAGGTCTGAAGTTGCCTGAGACGCGGGTTGAAAGTAATACTTTTCAGGCCCGGGAGTTTCGCTTTCAACTGACAGCTGTCAAATTATAAAAAAAAAACTAGTTCCATTTTTACATTTCTATGGAACCATGTTCAAACTTTTTCTACAGTCACTCAATTACAGCACGATGTAAAATTGAAATAACATAAAGTTAAGTATTCAATAAAGAATATATATATATTTTTTTAAATGACTTAATTATAATTTAGTTTCAACAATTTCTTTAAAATAACATAGATTTGGGCAAAATATTAAAGATGAAAATGAAAAATAATGGCTAAATAAAGAAGTTGGCCGGCCAACGAAAAAAAAACAAAATAGGCGGCAATCCGATTTTTTTTTTTCGAATTGTAGAGTATTGTTTATACTTCCTTGTATTATTTCTTTAGCCAATTCCTGTTTTTATTTTTATTTTCCTTGTATTCGTAATGAAAAGTACAGTGTTTACCTCGGGTGAAAGACTTATTTTGTCCCTCGAACTATTAGCGCCCTCGCTACGCTCGGGCGCCAAACCCCGTCTCGGGACAAAATAAGTAACTTTCACCACTCATGTAACAATGTACTATTCAAAAAAATTAGGGATCCTTACTAAAACTCGAATAATGTAACCGCAATGTACCCGTGCGAAGCCGGGGTGGGCCGCTAGTCGAATTATAATTAGTATTTTTTATAATTCTCATGAAGTAAAACCGTGAGCCAATACCTAAATTTGCTATCCTATTTTTTTCCCAGGAGAACCAAAATCGAGTTCATCAGATATAATAAACGAAGATAAACAAGAAGATCATGTTTCTGATACAGAAGACAAAAAGACTAAAGAATCTCATAAAACCAAACCAGGAAAGATTAAAAAGAAACGCAAAGGCCACCACCGCCACGGCAAACATTCCAAAAATCATAAAAAAGATTCACGCAGATCTGAGCATCCCGAGTCGACGAAATCTAAACACGGTAAGAAGCAGAAACACGGTAAAAGTAAAGAAAGCAAGAAGTCGAAACAAAAGAAGAAGAAAAATAAACATCATGAAGCTGAATCTGCAAATCAAGACATCAAACGGAGCGCCTCCCAGGAGTCATTGGAAAGCTCTTATCGAAGCAGGAGTGCCAGTCCTTTGCCATCCATACACACCCCTACACCGTCGCCCACTGAACTCGATCATTTGGAGCATCAAGAGCAACTAGGTGACCCAGATTTCTTTAAGGACAAGTATGATAAAATAAAGGAAAGGAGACGGAATGCCGCAAAAGATGCTTGGGAATCGTTGTTTGACTACAAGCAAAAAACTGTTGATAAACAAAAACAAAATCTTCATATACCCGAAAAAGACAAAAATCAAAAACTAAGAGAGACAATAGAAAAGCTAAAAGCTAAGAATGAAAAATATAAAGATACGGCACTGTACAGCAGTTTATTTACACCAAGCCATAGTAGTACTGTAAAGGTTGATTGTTCCAACTATGTTGAGGAGTTGAAAACCAAGGATGATGACTCTGAAGAAGAGGAAACAGATAGTTTGAAACGTAAAACTGGAGTTAAAAAAGGTAACAAGAAAAATTCTGCTAAAAATGAGTCGGCTTCTGAAGCATTAGAACAAGCTGTCAAAGATATAAGTAAATGGCTTGATGACGCACCAAAAGGGTCTACTATGAGCTCGCCATGTGATAGTCCAGCTCAAACTATTTCTACAGAAGAACACGATAATAGTCGTCTAGATGATGAACTTTCTCAAGGAGAAAAACCATTACACGCTAAAAAAGAAATTTCTCGTAAACGACCTTCATCACGTGAACCAAAGTTGGTCAAAAGAAGGGAAATTCAAAGAACCATTGACAGACTTCAACCAGGAAAAAGTAAAGGCAATTTGATTACTAACATTAGTAACAAAAATATAGAAAAGACAGAGGAAGCTACGCCCCTGGGTCCTCAAAACAAAGTGCGTGATTCCCTAAAATCGGAAGAATCTAGCCCTAAATTAAGTCTGGGATCCGTATTACCAACTGTTGAATTTACTTTGGGGAATGACCATAACTTCGGTAACGATAACAAAGAGACCACTGAACATTCTAAGGATGCTGTAACGGAATCTAAAAAGGATGAAAAGCTTGAAGAGACACCCTCAGAAAAAAAACCGGAAGATACAACTGTTCAGGTATCTAAAAAAGATGCTGAAGTTGAGACTGAACCTCTGGTTACAACTAAACCGAACCAAGAAAAAGCAACACCAAATTTGAGTGCCTGGTTTAAAGCTTTCGGGGCTCCTAAAAATACTAATGCTGTAGTCCCGAAAAAGAAAGTTGACGAAGTGGAAACTGAGGAAAAAGTGCTAGATAACAACAATGGCAACGTTAAGCCGAGCAGCCCTAAGAATCCTTCAAAGTACGATGCACTAACAGATCCAGATACTCCTAACGCTGATGGTGGAGACAGTCCATTGCCTAATGTAGTTACGACACCTAGGCAAAGAAGGACCAGTACTGGCAGCTCTGTCTCTGAAAGATCATCATTTAGCCAAGATCTTGACTCGCCTAGGCATCAAATGTCACACACCTCGCCTCTGCTACAATCGCCCGCTTCTCCGAGAACTGAGGATTTCCAGAAAATAACATACCCAATTATAAATGGCACAGTAAGAGCTGGATTTTATCAAGATACAACATCAATTAAAAGTAGCCCAGAAAAAAGTTGCAGCCCACGTGAAGCTCCTCAATCACCATATTCTCCTTATTCTCAACATGTGTATGCATCTAATAGTATTACTGGATCTTCCACTCCCAACTATTTTGTGGATCATAATAAGAGTCCTCTACCTACATACAATCAAAATCTTCCACCATATTATGATTCTAAATCTCCAGCGGTAAATAAGCCGCCCCGTGTACACGACGATTATATGGGTTTGAGCTCAGACTCCTATCAGCAAAGTCAGTATACCGGGCCTTTCTCTTCTACATACTCACCATATCCACAACCACAGTCTGCTAATTTTTCTCAAACACAAACGAACTCCCCACAAGCCCCAGCCTCTAATATTTCGACGCCTTCGTCTAGTTCCACACAGTTAATTACAGATTCTAAGGTCACACTCTTTCCTGTTAAGAAGCGTACTTATAATGAACCAGAACATGTAACTATAGCTCCCTTAAAACTAACGGAAACCAAGGATGTTGCTGAAAAACCGCCTAAAAACGATTATCAGAAGATTACGCAATCAGCTCATTCAATATCTTCATCATCAATGGCTACAACATCGGTGGATGATATAGCTCTTGCTTTAAGCGAGAAATCAGAGTTAGCCAAAATTAACAGTTTACGTGATAAGAATACTGTTGAATTGACTGTAGAAAATAGAGAAAGTGTTAAATTTGACGCTAATGTTGGTGTACATAACAATAAGAAAGAGGCCAGCATTATTGAACCTAATAAACCTATTGATATGATTAAGAACGATGATGTAGATATGGTCAACATGGGATACATGAATCCAGAGAATGACAGAAGAAATAGTGGCGAAATACATGAAGTTGAATATGCAAGAGAAGTGACTAAACCTAATATCAATACTCAACCAAAGGGATATGAAGTTGATGCTATTGCGATAAATTTGGGTTTAAATAGCCAAGCGTTGCAAAAAGCTCTTCCGAAATCAAACATATCTTCTAACAATATACCTCCTGCTCACTCTCATGACAGGTCACATAATGAGATTAACTTAAACCAAAATATTGTACATGCACATCATAATCAATTTGAGAGCATTGCAAGCGGGCAAAATATAAGTAACTTTTCAATGAGCGATATTGACTTGGCTAACAAAAAATTATTTGCTTGTAATACAACTCCCTCATCTGCTGCACTTGACTATGGCAATTGGAAAATGACAAATCAGATTAGAAAACAAGATTTATTACCTTCAGATTACGCCACAAATTACAGTGTAAATAATGCTGACAAATTGAAAAATGAAGCTAATGTAGTAAGTTCTAATACAATTAATTATAATAAGAATTTGCAGCATCATCAATATAGTTCTTATAATGTTCCAAGACCAAGTAGAGCTCAAGATTTGCAACAGAATCTTCCAGGCGAATTAAGAATTCCTAATCCCAGAGGACTTCTTAAGAGTGACCATATGTCTGTTTCTTCCTCGATAAATGATAATGATATGATTGCCAAAAATATTGACACAATTGCCAAATCTCAAAAATCTGATAAAGTTGTACAAAATCATCCATTAGTGAATTCGAATGCGTATAAGACTCCTTATAATAATCCAGCATCACTTCCACTAGATAGTTTGCGCAATTTACCTAATATCCCCCAGATGTTAGAGAGATATAATGATGAAAGATATTTATCAACTTTTGCAACCAATAGTTCATCTATATATCATGACAAGCAGTTTCAAATGGCACAAATGTTCAATAAAAGTATGTCTTCAGATGTACATCCAGTTAGCACCAGTGTTAGCATATATACTCAGCCTGCTATGTCAATGAGCAAGGACAGTGGCATTTACAAGTCATCTAATGCTCCTAATACACAAACTGAAACTAAGCCCAGAAATAAAAGAAAAAGGACATCGGACTCTAAACAAACAGCACAGATTGTGAGTAGTCAGGCGTATCATCAAACACCATGCAACAGTGATGTCCTATCGTCTGTTAAATCGAGTATGATGCCTGGAAGTGCATTCAACTTTGGAACTTCTACAAACATGGCACTAAGTAGTGGTCTTTATAGTGACAATGGCAGCTTTTCAATAGAAGACTTTAGAAACAGTACAGCTAATCAACTGATGGCAGCCAACTATATGGTTGCTGCGGTTGCTCATCAACAACGCAACAGTGTGGAAGTGTCTGCAGATAAGATGGTGAAGCCAGCACACCAAAATTCAAGTCATACTGCTGGTTCGTTTCCTTTCATCGGGCATTCGCAGGCTCGAGCCGGTTATCCGTTTGTAGGAGGTGACCCGACATCGCCACTGTATCAACAGTATCTGCAGCGTCATCAAGAAGAGCTATTACGGCAGACAGGTGCGCAGATCATGAGTCTCTATCCGCCGGGCTACCCAGCGTCGCTCGGTGTTCGGCAGCCTTACGACTCCATCAATCGACCTTCATGGCTCTAGAAAAGTTGACAGTAGAATAGCTACGCAAGGCTCTCCTTGCCTAATATTCATAATTATGACAAGTACTGTTATAGGAAATTGTAATTTATACTGTTTGTAGATTTAAAGTAGCCTTTTTGTGAAGATATTTTATAATTATTCCTTGTTTACAATCGAACTCAAATTTTTATTTTAGGTCACGAGAAGTTTATCTTAGATAAACTATTAATGCCCTTATAACTATAAATATGATTTGACGATAGTATTTAAGTACTTAGCTTGTGATCACTGGAGAAGAGACTGCTTCATATTATAATTGTGTCAAAAAAGAACTTGAACAACATTAACAATATTCAATTGTTGTCTTATATTATTGCTGTCTTGATAATAGTTGTGTTACAATAAGAAATGTAATCTGCTTTCTTTCGTAGTATTATTCAGCGTATAATGATAATATTAATTTCTGGTTTAGACCATCCCTCCTATGCTCGGCGTGAATATATTGATAAGTTGAAAAACAAACCGTTTTCAAGTTCGTTATAGTATAGCTTATTGTAGTTTTTAACGATATCAATTTTATATTTCATATATTTATCATTTGTATCTGCGGTTAATATCTTACATTTAATATAGTTTTGGTGTTCTATTTAAGGTCTTAACCAAAATAGTACTTACATAAAATATCAAGTAAATCAATGTTAAAAATACTTAAAAAAACATAAGTACTTACAGGAAAAAAACATGAATTATTTGTTTTATGTTAAATCGAGAATAAATTACAGACATAGATTATAAAAATTACCAGACATATAGTTGCATACGTTAGTGGAGGCATTCATTATGGCTGAAGGGATAAAATAATCATTTTTTTACAGCCCTTTGTACTGTATATATTTAATTACCATTTGCTTCTAATGAATTATAAAAATCGACGAGAAAATAAAATCGTGCTCACCTCCTCCATTCCTTTGAGATTGGGGTATATTTTGAGACTACAGGAAAATAATGAATGAATTTATATTTCTCGATTTTATGTCATCTTGTTCTAAAACAGGGATCCCAATCATTTTCCATACGCGCCTCCCACAACTTTCTCCTAAAATCACGACGGACCCTAATTTCGTCATACTCTCCATTTTGATTTCCTTATGATATCATCGTATTCACAAAATAAACTAGCAGTAGCATCCCGACTTGTACCCACCCCGATTGTTATTTTTAATTAGACTTGTCAGCATATTCACACCGAGCAAAGTTACGTAGCATCGTCAGCTTGATATGCAATTTGCAGGTACAAATAGTATAACTTAAATTCTTCCATTTTGTACTCATATCTCTGCTTAACAGACTTTTTAACAATTTAGATTTCTTTTTATGTAAAAAGCGTTCACATGAACGCTACGTATTCATACTCATATAAATATTATGTTTAATATTAACGCTATTTAATTACTTTAATTTAATAAAAAATGCTTTTAAGCTTTTTAGCTTTAATTTTATAAACATTATTACTACCTATAATATAAGGTCACTTGAAGTAATATTTGTTATTATTATACATATTTTACGTTACATTATATAATAATTTAGATTGTTGTGTAAATATTTCACTATTTTATTTACGATCAACATTTTTTTATCATAAGTATTTTTCGTTAAGAAATAATTGAGTTAATATTAAAATGGACTTAGTACTAAGAACTTCTTACCTATAAGAATTATTGGAAACAATTATTCTTGTGTAAAGACGAAAATAAAGATTTTCGAAATACTGGAGGTGTTGATCAAGACAATATTGGTGTTCTTTCCATTAGTGAGGTATTGAACCTTGTGAATGCCCTTCAGGAAATGCAAAGAGAACCGATTAATAATGTCTTATTCCTATTATACCTTTAGCTTTAGTTTGATTATAAGCTTTATAAAATCCACCTTAAATCGTTTGCAGACTAGGGTTTTTTAACACGCGTATAATCTTGTATCGGCCTACGCACTTACACGCGCGTTTATTTTGCGCTCCAATCATCCGAACGCACTGGTTCCGTCGTGTTCGCTCAAATTGGTGAGTAATGCATGCTTCGTGCATAATGCTTCATGTTGTGGTCCTATTCATTTGAATTTCAGGTTAGTCGTTGAACTATATAGTGTTAAAATAATAATTCGTCTGTTCCTGTCAGTCATCAAAAACCAGTGTCAACTTTATTCCTGGATGTTGTAAGCAAACAGTGTTGACTACCTATATTTAAGTGTTTACAAAGAACTCCATTATTTTGCTAATTATATGTCAGGTCTTCAATTTATTTGCTGTAAGGTATGTAGTTTACTACATACAGAAAGTGGGACAGAGGGACAGGGAGAGAAGGAGTGGGGGGTTGAACTTATGGCTCTCACTCACCGTACGAATTGCAGCTATATGCCAGAGGGTTGAACTTATGGCTCTCACACACCGTACGAATTGCAGCTATATGCCAGGGGGTTGAACTTATGGCTCTCACTCACCGTACGAATTGCAGCTATATGCCAGGGGGTTGAACTTATGGCTCTCACTCACCGTACGAATTGCAGCTATATGCCAGGGGGTTGAACTTATGGCTCTCACTCACCGTACGAATTGCAGCTATATGCCAGGGGGTTGAACTTATGGCTCTCACTTACCATACGAATTGCAGCTATATGCCAGGGGGTTGAACTTATGGCTCTCACTCACCGTACGAATTGCAGCTATATGCCAGGGGGTTGAACTTATGGCTCTCACTCACCGTACGAATTGCAGCTATATGCCAGGGGGTTGAACTTATGGCTCTCACTCACCGTACGAATTGCAGCTATATGCCAGGGGGTTGAACTTATGGCTCTCACTCACCGTACGAAATGCAGCTATATGCCACATGTCAAAATACCCTGCAATTTAGGTTTCATTACAAATATAATATGAGATATAAAAAATGTGTATGAGTAAGAGTTGAAACTATTAACATCGAGTCATGTTACTAGTAATCTGGTGCTAGATTACTAGTCAGTCTCTTTGGTCAAAGTTTAATGACTCATTTTGAAACATGCCTAATTAAGATAATAGAAGTCTCTGAAATTAAGAGAGGAGCTCAGGTTGCCTAAGGCTAAGTTTATTGTAAAAATTGAATAGGTAATAAAACACTACACTCTATTTCACAAACAGAGTCCTGAGGATGCAACACTTACAAGATTATATCAGGTGGTTGTGACAGGATTCATTGTGAGATAAATCATTTTGACTCATTCTCTTATATGATTTGGTAAAGGGGAAAGTAAGAGGATGATAAGTGTTTGTCAAGTATTAGCCATTTATTATGTTGCAGTTGGTGCTGGTAGGTATGTGTACAATCGTCTTGGCTCTGTAGTTGCAATGTCGGCAATTTAATTTACACTGTGTACAATTGAATTTGGTATTTTCCCGCAAGACTTCCAGTGTGAAATAGACTGTAACAATATACAGCACCAATGACTGGTGTTATGTCCTATAGTTGGCAAACGAAAACAATCACAAAATCTGAAAAAAGGACAAAGATATCCAATAAATTATTTTAAAAACTTATCAATCTCACATCGAAAATCTCAGCTTAATAAGACCTAGATCTCCGAAAATGTTTTAGAGGCAGCCTAAATTAAAATACTTTGGTAGTTAAAATAATTTATTGCTAGTGTCAATTTCAACATATTCTATAATACCTAGTTTTAGATACCTATTAAAATAAGATTATAAAGATCAATTATTAGATTACAATAGGCATTATAATAATAGGTAATCATAATTAATTAGGTAGGTAATTTTTTTTTTTTTTTTGTGTTTTGGTTTTATTCCTGCGAGGGTTATTAAATTAATGATTAGGGTCCAATGCAGATCCATGATGATGACAAATGTTAAGGCTCACATGTTGAATTAATTGGACTTAAGCTCTTGGCCTTTTTTCTGCTGCACCATTTCTCGGATGTTGTCTTCACTCTCTTTCAAATTTTTCTCTAAATATTGTTTATTGTTTTCTAATTCTTTTGTGCGAGCTGTCAACTGAGTTTCCCGGTTCTTGAGGTTGCTTTTTACTTCACCTAAATCAGTAAGAAGAAACATTCTGCCCACCGATTCATAGGTTTTTGTGTCAGGTGGTAACGTGCTGATCTCTCGCTGAGTGATGTCTACGTGCTGCATCACGCGTTTGAGAACGTCCATTTGAGAGTCAATGATCTGTATTTTTTCACCAGTTTCTACCATTTTGAGTTGTAATTCAATAAACGCTTTTTTAAGTTCTAAATCTGCCTGTTTAGCCATGTTATTTATAATTAAATCAAGCAGTGCAGATTACAAGGAAACTGACTCGACTTCTTGAAGAAAAAGGAAATAATTAAAATGTCATTCAAAGAGAATAAAACCACATGTCAGCAGTATTGATGATGTACGTCAAAGTGACAGGAAAGGGGTGGGACCATAGAGAAATAAATATTTTACATGGAAATGTAAGTATCTACGTATAATATTGTATCAATAGCAGATAGTTGACTACGAAACCAAGTCAGAATATTGAGCTGTTGACAGTATCGGTCAATAATGATGCTGATGAGCAATAGTATCGATACTATTGAGTAATAATACGATCAATACAGCTACTACAACGCATATTATAGCATGTTTTTCTGAAAACAGTCGATACAATCTACATGCAATCCAATACATTCGATACTATCTATTCTTTCTCTATGAAGTAGGCATAGTATCTTTGGCTATGGGATTAAGGCCTAGCGCGCACAGGTGACTTGTCACCGTAACGAAAAGATAAAAAATGTTTTCTTTTGTGAAAATAATTCACTGCGGATATACACGCATGTACCTTTGCATTTAAAGTGAATGGCATGAATATCTTTTAAATTGCTCTTATCGTTTCCAGCACCATTATTTTTTGACAATCTGTTGCAGTGGTTATGATAGATTACTTGGATAATAATAATAACCAGAGTGATATGTGTCTTACATGACTATGTGCCGTATTTAATTATGTGCCGTAACGTAAAAACCGGAGCATCCTAATATTATACATTAATGAGAGCACAGATAACTTATAACTCTGTGAATGAGAGTAATGAAACAGGGACGGTGTCAAAAGTCACCTGTGTGTGCTAGGCCTAAGCAATGGCTATTAGACATTGGGTGCGTTCCACTTAGCGTTCACAACGATCAAAATGCTACATAACGATCGCAGTTGTTGTGGTCGCGGCGAAAACAGCACTCATGACGTTATGACTTACGCCCACGCTAAGCTCACGACGACCCATCTTAAATGGTGGGTTGTAGTGATCGTTGAGAAATTTAAGCGGGATTTTCAAAACTCAAAGCATCAAAGATGGCGACCGTGAACCTCCGTTATTTTATGCGGAAATAAATATTTTAGTAGAAGTGAATGTTAAAGACATTTTAACTACATTTAAACGTAAATTAATGAAATACCCCATTAATATAAAATATAAAAATATAATTATATTTCTTTAAAATAACATAGATTTGGGCAAAATATTTAAAGATGATAATATAAATCGATTTAAAAAATAATTAATTCAGTTTAAATAAGGCTTATAGATTACAACCTAACCTCTTAAATCTTTTGCTTTCTTTTTACTAACTCGCTGTTTGTATTATTTACCTCCACGCTCAAAATGCTCTATAATCCATTCCACTTGAGTTTACGACAGTAACGCTCACAAGCATGCGGAACGGGAAAAACTGCGGTCGTGAGCATGATTGTTGTGATCGCTAAGTGGAACGCACCCATTATGGAACTAAATAGAATAGGTGTAGTATAATCACAGCGATATAAGAATCTGTGAGTATAATCTAGTGTAAAATATATGTACAATTCTTGACTAGAATCTACTAGTACCTCACAGTCTATCGATGTTTTTAATAAATGTTACAAGTTAATTCCAATAAATAAAAGTAAATTAAAACAATAATGTCTGGGTTATTTGTACATTTCATGCATTTTTTATTTGGTTATTTCGGTTATTTAAACTAACCATAGACATGCATGAGAGAAATCGAGTGCTATCGTATAATTTTCTTGGTGCCATCATAAAAAAAATCTTTTTCGTAATCAAGAAGCTTGAAAAATCAATTGTCTGATCAGTTGTAATCGATTCAGCACATTACCATTATATTATTATATCAACCACATCTTGAAAAACTCTGTGGTGTTGAACAATATCACATCGATGATCGTGGGATCTTGGTCAAAGTATACGGTCTTGCGGTGGTGTTGCGCTAGAATTTTGAAGTAGCGCTGTAATCTTCTTGGTTTCGCTATACGCCCACCCAGCCAGACTAGACTGATCATAGATGATCGATGTATTTTTTTTCTCACTCTTTTGGGTTGACTCTTTCATGCTAACTAAAGTGTCTTGAAATTCTTGAATGTGACATGGCGTCCATCAAGATATATCACGGCCTTCTGTAAAACTGTTTTTAATGACAGCGGTTTTATTTTGCGTTTTATTACTGAGGCCGTAATAAATCGTACATTTGCATTGATGGTAATGCATGCAAGGAAACCTCAGCGAATAAGTGATGGGTATGATAAGGTTTTGAATGCTTCGGCTTTGCACTCTGTAGATGGCGGTCGCCGATTTGAGGTTTGCAGTAATTTAGGTGAATGTAGTAAACATATTCTTCTGTTTTCAGGTACTTTGAGAAGCATCAGTCCCATCCGTATCAGGTAAGAGCGAATCAAATGCTGCCAGAGGTAAATGGTTTCACGTACACATTCAATTACTATGACGAACCTTGCTCGAATGATGTACCTATTTCTCTACGTAATAACTGTTCCCGACAATACTTTTCCTGTTTTATCGGCTTCGTAGGTGTGACATTTTACTGTTGAACACGTTTGCTTTGTATATAATACAGTATTTAATCTTGAAATGTAAAATGTAGTTAGTACTCCAACTTTATTGTAACAGTTAACATGATAGAAATATTAGAACTGTCATATACTATGGTATACCATAGCAACAATTTGCAAATAGGTATTATTGAGTGTAGGGTTAGATATTGATTAGTATAATCTATTAACTAATATGATACATTCTAAAATGAAAGAATTTTTGTTGTATCATGAATGTTTACCTACTCTAATTATACCTAACTACTTTTTTATATTAATTTTTTTGTTGTATAAAGGGAAGCATGTTTGTTTCGAATATTGATTATGTATTTGATTGGCTATTTTGTGTCTTTTTTGTGCAGAAGTATAATTCAAAAAGTGAAAGAAGAGCAGCTAATGAGTATGTCTCTTCTGAAACCCGATACACTCCTCTACGGTCCCCCAACGGTAATGTATCAGCACACAGCCATGGCGTACATCCAGCACAGCCCGGCCATGGACACCACCACTACAGTCATATGGCTGATGACAGAGGATACCCAACGTCAAGAAGCACCTACCTGCAGAAGGGTTCTGATAAGGAGAGAGATAGAGACTACAAGCCCTCTAGAAATAAGTATACAGGTACAACCTAATCAGTAATACTAATAAACAATATAAAAATGGATAACTTATAAACATATGAAATATCTGCTCATGCTGATACCTTCATAAGAATAAATAATATTTTATAAAGTGTAAGGTAAAATAGGCATGCATTATTTGATCTGAACAGTACCAAATTTGAGCTGTGCCATTTAGATTATTTTATCCCAATTATTACATACTCTGTCGCTTAAGGCATATTAATTAGTAAATAGTATGTGTCTTATTATTGATTAGCTTATTTTCAAACATGAATAGATTTTAAATTTTTCTTGCTAATGCGAGTTCAAGGATTTGCCAATCAGCGAATGTTTATTAAATCATGTTGATTAAAACAGGCATAATTACTTACAAATAACTTGGACAGATCTTATGCTGTAATTTTGTATGCACAAAAATATAGTTTTTTTTTCATTATCAGTCAACAAAGACACTTAAAATTGTAACTGGAACAAAAAAATACATGTTAATAAATTCATAATATTAATAAGTACTAAACATAATTTCAGATAGTGTCAGATCACCGAAGGAACGTGGCAAAGACACTGAAAGAGAGAGGAGTAATCATGAACGGAATGAACCAGATAAAAAGATTAGGACTAGTGGCATGAACATTAGTGTTAGTAGGAGTAGTAAATATGTCAAGAGAAGTGCGCCTTCAGCGGGCTTTTCAGGCCGTGAATGGTCAGAACACATTAGTTCATCTGGCAAGAAGTATTATTATAACTGTATCAGTGAAGTGTCACAGTGGGAGAAACCTAGGGAATGGGATTCCAGGAGAACGTCATCCAAAGATTCAACATATTCATCTAGAAGCAGTAAGTTATTTTTAATACAATTTAAAGCTTGCTTAAATTTATCCAGCTTGCTATGCATATGGATGTCATTTTTATAATTGCACACTTATTTAAGTTATGTCTTTCATTTATTACAGTGAAATATTTTTTAAATTACTTTGTAATTGTCAATAATATAGATCTTTACAGTTTCGTAAAGATACTACTCTTAGTATGATAACTGAGTAGTTTTAGGAACCATAAGACTGTTATCTCTCTATAGTTTTGTGAGTGTTTTGGTAGAATACCTTCATATTCCTCAAATATTTTTGAATAATTATTTCACTAAGATATAATTATAATGGTTCAAAGGTCCATAAACAGAGTTGGTTGTAAGTTCTTCCGTTTCAATTAAAACATGGTATTCTAATTATTTGTAATACAATTCAAATTACCAGTAACTCTGTGCACATCATAGAGATTTGGTGGTATGGAATGATATCTTCTAATAGTATAGTGTAGTTACTATTCTACTAAGTATTTATTTATTTAAGAGAGATATCACAAATAGGCTCTTTAACATATTATTTAAATTGCCCATCCTTACCTATGATGCACTAACATGGTAATTAGTGCAACAAAACAGTGTGGAAGAAAAAAGAGAAGGACTTTGCCAGAAGTTATAGTAGGGGATAGTTTATAGGGTAATCAAGTAAATTATATATAGGAGGAATGTCTTGAAAAAATCGATATTTTTATCATTGTCAATATGTCTTAGTTTACTTCTAAGCACATTAACTTAAATTAGTAATAACTTTGTTGTAAGGAAATAGGGAAACATAAGTTGTAAGGAAACATGATTAATTTCTTAGTTAACTCACTAGTTTTTACATGGGGTATGTTTTGGTGAAAAATACTTATTTGACACAAGACTTTTTAGTTTTGATCAGAACTCTTAACTAAATTATTTTCTGAATATTCGGGCGAATGTTCATATTCAGTAAAAACAACCACTAAACATGAATAATTGGAACATATTTATGAAACTTGTGATACACTACAAGAGTATGTCCTTTGGTGTAACATTTATGTATTATATTCGACATTGGTTATCACACTAAATATTAATTTGACATGTTCTTATCACTTGTAGCTTTTGTATATCGACTTTGTTTCATCTATTAATAGCTATATCAATTTTATAATATCATTCTAGTATGCCTAGAAACAATGTTATAGCAAAGTGACTAATGTGTATTATAGTTATTGTTAGGTATTATTTGTTAGTCTCGTGTGAGACCAACATACCACTGTACACATTATAATAGTGCATTAAAAGTTAGAAGTCTTAGAAATACATAATGTTTTGATAAGACAATATCTCTAGTAGGTAGCTTAGGCGTCCTTTTTATGTAGGTCACTAAGGCCCATATTAATAGATTGAACTCAAGTACGAGGGTGATCTTGGAAATATCCTTTTCATTACTCATACTCTGAAAGTAGGTCTGAAGTTGCCTGAGAAGCGGGTTGAAAGTAATACTTTTCAGGCCCGGGAGTTTCGCTTTCAACTGACAGCTGTCAAATTATTAAAAAAAAAACTAGTTCCATTTTCACATTTCTATGGAACCATGTTCAAACTTTTTCTACAGTCACTCAATTACAGCACGATGTAAAATTGAAATAACATAAAGTTAAGTATTAATTCAAGAATATATTTTTTAAATGACTTAATTATAATTTAGTTTCAACAATTTTTTAAAATAACATAGATTTGGGCAAAGTATTTAAAGATGAAAATGAAAAATAATGGCTAAATAATGAAGTTGGCCGGTCATGTCAAAAGCATCCTCAAGACTGCTCTTACTTAGACTTCAGATCGAATTAGTAATATGGGCCTAAATAGTAAAAAAAAATCATATAAATCATAAATGTAATAGATCTCCTTTTTGAGAATCATTTGATGCAATAGACTTTTTAAAGTTAGCTATAAATAAGGCAGATTGAATGTTACATCCACTTATTGTGAATACCACATATTTATGTGTGTAGTAGACATGTCTGTGCCATGAGTTGTGTATACTCCTTACAAATAGCATTTCAATCTATACATTCCAACAGGTCGAGATAAGAGATCGAGTTCGCGATCGGGTAGAAGAGAGGCAGAAAAATCTAGTAAAAGAACTAACAGTGCTTCGGAGAGGTACTGGAACAGCGGCCGCGATGAGGAGGTGCACGATCGAACTAGACCAAAACATTCGGCGACTCCGCACGACGGAAAAGGTGACGCTATTTCTTTGCCAATAATAGGCCTCCTGACTAATTATGATTGCATAGTTTTATTAAGTATGCTTTTCGATAACTCCTGGTGAAAGGATTTTCAAAAGTACATTTTAAACACTCACTCACAAATTAAATCCTACTAATATTATAAAGGCGAAAGTTTGTGAGTGTGGATGTATGTTTGTTACTCTTTCACGCAAAAACTATTGAACTTATTTGGATGAATTTTGGAACACGGATATTTAATAACCTGGATTAACATATACAATACTTTACTTAAGTCTACGCGGACGAAGTCGCGGGCAGAAACTTGTAATTTTATATCAATGCTCACCAAATATTGTTCAGGGGATATTTTAAGTGCTCATTTAAAAATAATATTTAGTTCTTATAACGAATTTTTAAGAAAAATTCAAGTTTCTTGTTTTTGCTACAGGCATTTAAATTTTGTTGCTATTAAAAGTAACATTACTGGCATGCATTTTAATACATGCCTTTTCAAAATAACTTAAAACTCTCGAATACATAAGTTTTGAAAACTTATAGCGAATATTTTTGAATAAAAATAATAATTTTATGTAAAAACTATAGTTTAACCTATATAGGATCTGAAAGTCTTGTTTACCATTTCGTTTGGTTCCATAGATGGCCAATCACTACAAGATATGGACATCTCGCCTGATAGGAGTACACCTCTCTCTGAGAACTCCTACGGAGCCAGGGAAACAAACTCTACAGTACGGAGTAATTCTGAAAATAATGCTGTTCCGCCTGTTGTCGTCCTCGATAACTCAAATCAACCGGTATGTATCAATATTATATTAAATCCAACTAATATTACAAATGCGAAAGTTTGTGAGTGCGGATGTTTGTTACTCTTTCAGGCAAAAACTACTGAACGGATTTGGATAAAATTTGTTACACAGATAGTCTATAACCGGGATTAACACATAGGATACTTTTTATCCCGATGATACCGATATTTTTTTTAAGTTAAATACTACGCGGACGAAGTCGCGGGCACAGCTAGTACCCTCATAATTAACAATTAAATAGCATTAGTGCCCTTAAACATAAATACAAGTATATGAACCACTTGTATCATCCACTAGTCTGTTTACTACCAGTTTTTGGTAATACCTAACTATCCAAAATAACCACAATACATACTAAAGTTTTGTTAATTTGAATGTTCCTCTATATTGGCTACAGGCAATTTATACAGTATTTTTCTTAGGTCTGAAATAACACGAATCTTGTGACAAATATCTAAAGGCCCCAGGAACTCAATCATAACATTTATGATAGTTACATGTAGTCTGTCTTCACTAGGCTTCTATATATATTGGCTACCGTATATGTATCTAAAATATTATTTCTGGCTTGAAATATCCTGTATGAATTGTCAATGCAAAGGAAATTTAGACTACAGTCTAGCACACTGCGCTGTACCAAAGCTGATTTCGCACGTTTTCAATCGATAACTGGCACAAAATAAATGTGTGAGACGCACATCAGAATACGTCATCAGCTGTTTGGTTCACGGCGTCGTACCTTGCAGAGCGGGTCGTTGCTGGCGGCGGCGTTGCCGCGCATCGTGGCGGCGCCGGTGACGCTCCCGGCGGCGAACAACGGCGGCGCGACGTCGCCGGGCACGGAGGCGGCGGGCAGCGGCGCCGGCACGCCGCACCGCGACGCCGGCCCGCCGACGCCGACGCACTCCGAGAACGTCGACCCGCACGCGCCACCCCTGCATCTAGATCAAGCTTTACCCAGAAAAAGTTTGTACCGTTACATCATAGTATCTGTAGTTATTAATATACAAACTTATTTCCCTAGGGCAGGGATGGCGAACCTTTACGTACCCATCAATGTGCCATTTTTCTAAAGAAATGTTTAATCAGGTCATAGGTGTGCCATCAAATAATTTTGACTTAGTGATTATTGGGTAAAATATCTAAATTTTCCACACCCGAAAATTCCGTAGCGTAGGGATCAATCGCGTTCGCTCATGACGTAAGTAGTGTGAAAAAGTGTGAAGTAGGTTACATTAATTTTTGCATAGTTTTTTTTTGGAAGTGGTCTGTTTTGTTGTTTCTTCTTCTACTACTACTACACACCTTCTTCTACTTCACACCTTTTTCGTAGTGCATAATGAATTTTGTGATCAGTGACGTGCCCAAAATATTGTATCGCGTGCCATTGGTTCGCCATCCCTGACCTAGGGCCTTCGCTCACACGCCCTAGTCAGGGTAACATCGATGCGCCGACCGTCGCGTCGCGTCTAGGACGAGGCAGACTCGCGAAATGTGGTCGCGCCTAGACGCTGCCGCCATTTTGTCATTTCGATTCGTGTGTTGTAGTGCTACTGATATGAGAGAAAGCCCGTACCATGACGATGCCACGACTATTGTGTGACTGAGGGCCTTTAAAACAAGATTTTTTTTCTGTTTTTTTTTGTTTTTTCTTATTAAGTTTGTAGGTAAATCGTATATAATACATTTCGTGTTTTAGTGGAATGCCTGGGGAGCTATTCGTCTGTGGTGGGTGGCAATCTGCACCACGCGCCACCAATGTTGACGCCGTCGCTCATTAACTATGTGCGCACGGACCTCACTGCCCACGTGAATGGTTGGCCAGCTGACATCCTCGAGAAGCAAGTAAGATTACCAACGAATGTACAATAATCATCTATGTAGACTCAGCTCTGTTCACCCCACACTTCGAAGTATTCAATGTTCGTGAATAAGGCATTCTCCAAGCTAAGTGATTAGGTAACGCCGCTTTTTCATTACTCATACTCGGAAAGTAGGTCTGAAGTTGCCAGAGGAGCGGGTTGAAAGTAATACTTTTCAGACCTAGGGAGAATCGCTTTCAACTGACAGCTGTCAAATTATTAATAAAAACTAGTTCTATTTTCACATTTCTATTGAACCAAGTTCCAACTTTTTCTACAGTCACTTAATTACAGTGCGATGTAAAATTGAAATAACATAGTTAAGTATTAACTAAAAAATATATTATTTTTAAAATGACTATTATAATTTAGTTACAACTATTTCTTTAAAATAACATAGATTTTGGCAAATTACCATTTTTTCAATGCTGAAAATGAAAAATAATGGCCGGCCAATGGAAAAAAATACAAAATAGGCGGCAATCCGATCTTATTTTGTTTATTCGAGTTGTAGAGTATTGTTCATACTTCCTTGTTCACTATTTTTTTCTTTAGCTAATTCCTATTGTTATTTTTACTTTCCTTGTATTCGTAATGAAAAGCACAGTGTTTACCTCGGGTGAAAGACTCATGTTACTTTCATACCTAGGGTAACATGTAACTTACCTAACCTAACATCTTAAAATTGGATCGTCATATTTGTGTAACGTGTAAGATAGGTCTAGAGACGTCATCATATTATTATTACGTATATTCTGCAAATTAAACGTTAAAAACATTGTATGTCAGTTTATACAAGCGCGCTAGCTTCCATACAATGTAGGCAGGTCCGATCGATGTGAGCGACTTGTTAATATGAGCACCGCGTCGGCAGGCCAACAAGTTTACGGAGGAAGCGTACCAGTTGGGATGCCTGCAATGCACGCGGGTGTCTGCCGAGCTGAAATGCTCTCGATCGCTCGTTCGCCACACCGAGATACGTGCTACTTTACAGGAACAGAAGTAAGTTTATTCATATATGTAATTTATTTTTTATGATACAGGCCATAGGCAGTAAGAATTCAAAACATCAATAATAATTCGACGTTGCCCACAGGATAATGTACCTGCGACAGCAGATCTCGCGGCTAGAGGAGCTCAAGTCGCAGAATTCGTTTATGTCGGACGACTAGGGGTCGTGGTGGGGGACCGCCTCCCCCGCCGCGCGCCCCCCGCCCCCCCTCGCCCCCGTGGGGCGTTGCGTTTCCCACCCCTTCCAGGGAAATTTCACATGTCAATGCTAAACATTGTTGTTCATTCCGTTCTTTTTCTATGTAATTTAGATCGAATGATTACTCTTGTGTTGTGTGATTTGATGTTAAATTTAAGAAATGTCGTGAGATTTGTCAAGATTGGTCAATTTGAATTTCATATATTTTGGATTGGATAGGTACAATGAATGGATTGAAGTTCGTTTAAGCACTGCTTCAATATAACTTTGCAAATGTGATCAATATAATTTTTAATCGTAAACACACAATATGAATGAAAGCATTTCTAATGAAATTATGGTTTATGTAGGTAGGTTAAGTAGGTACGAGCGCAGTAACATGTTCAAACACACGCTGAGAGCCTTTTTCGATTGTTTCTGATGCTGATACATGCGATGCGGACAAAAGTACGGTTTGATAAATATTAAGACCACCTCTTTTTAAGTTTCCGATAAAGGTGTCTTCATAAAGTAATTAAATATTATTGTATTATGTGTTGATTAAATTTAGATTATAATTTTTGTCATTGTAAGGGTACTACAGTGTTTTGTAACGTGTTTTAATGTAAAAAAATAAATTATTAATTAATAGCGAATTTTTTCCAATTGATGTTCATGATAAATATGAATTACAGTATGTTAGTGTATCCGTAATTAAAAAAATATATTCGGTTTGGTTGCTCATACGCCTACTGCAGACTGCATGCTTAATGTTCATAATTTGACCAATCAATGTATAAAATGTAAGGAAGCAGGTGTTTTTAATGTTATAGTAAACAAATTCGTGTAGTAATATTAGTTGACAGGGAGATCACATAGGCTTGAATAATATTGAGGATAATAATCATATAAAACAAAGCCCACACAACGCGCCTGTCTGCCCGTGTTTCTTAGTGCCTGGGTTTGCACGCATATCGCGGCAGGGAGAGGACCGGCCGCGCATCAATGCCAACCATGCACAGGCGCAGTGAGCCGCTAGTAATAATTTTGGAAACTATTTAAAATGTGCTTACAAACAAACACATTGAATCAAGGAAACGTATGTTCATTCGTTTGAGTACCACCATATTGATTCATTAATTAGGTGAAACGAGCTCCTGTCTAGGTCTTTTTTAATAATATAGGGCTAGCGCATATTTCAATCGACGTGCTGAACAATTGACACCAAGCTATGTAATACACATTAAATTAACCGAAGTACTGTGATATTCATTCACTTTCACATGTAATAATAGTTACTTTAATATGTATGTATATTATTATGGAAAGCCCTGTGTGGAGATATAATTAGGTGCACACTGTTTATAAACCACTTAATTCTATTGAGGACCTGTTTGACAATACTTAAGAGTTCATTATCCAAATCAATATGACGTTTTGAAATTATATTCCACGGAAAACCAGTCAAAACGTGGTTTTTCTTTGGAATATTCACTATCAGGTTTGCGGATACAGGACCTGAGGGCCTTGTGGACGCACATACCCATTTTGGTAACTGGGATCCGTCGACTTTCCGCCGTAAATGTTAGAATACTAATTTAAAGTAAACATACGTCTCGTACGTTGCCTCCACACAGGA
Organism: Notodonta ziczac; assembly: GCA_918843915.1. Classification (NCBI taxonomy): domain Eukaryota; kingdom Metazoa; phylum Arthropoda; class Insecta; order Lepidoptera; family Notodontidae; genus Notodonta; species Notodonta ziczac. Next base: position 7,016,692 of record OU974038.1, on the reverse strand, counting down.
ATCAATGAGACATTTTATTTCCACATTGTTTAACATAATAATTATTGCGAGTTCTATTTTGACATTGAAATATGACAAGTTAACCGGATAAAAATAAATCAGTTTCTGATAATGATGTGTGTTAATTTTCAATTCAAACAGGTAATGGATTCCCTTGCAATAGGAATTTTCATGTCAAATTTGGTATTTTCCTGTAAAAACATGCAGTGGAGAACGGTACGATGGTACCACTACTGTTTAGTATCTGTCAATAGTTTATAAGGCAATATAACCGTGTAAGAACGAAGTCATTAGTAAACACTCAATGTAAGCATTTGGTATTGTTATTAACGATAATAATGATTATAAAACAATAAGTAGTAGTTATTAAAAAGTAAGATACAAAATCAGTCAGTTATTTGCGTGAGTAGCGCCGTGGCTCGTATGATCCAGAAGTCTGAGGGATGGTCGCTGGGCAGGAGCACCGGCAACACGAAGTTGGTGCTGTGGCCCGTGGTGGACAGCGTGCCCGCCCTCTCCGACGTCTTGTACAGCGGCGCCTCGTAACGGGGATCTGGCTTCGGTAGTTGCAACACTGGCTTGAACCACACCACTGGCAATGGGGGATTCATTTGCCCTGAAATCGGAAACGAAAATATCTTGGTACTACGTTCAGAGGTAAAAAACTGGATTGAGAAAATAATATCTACCCGGAAAGGCATCAACGAGAACATTGTTCGCCATGTCCCAGCGGCCCGCGTCGATAAACAAGCCGTGAATGTTGACGCCGTCCTCGGGTACCGTCAAAACACCGTATACATTGTTAACAATGTCCTCCTAAAATATTATCAATAAGATTTATTCAAATTATGCACACAATAAGTGGGGAAGTATTAAGGATTAATTTGTGTCGAGCATCTTCGATTTAATGTGAATAAGTGTACTGTGAAATAATGAACCTTCTACCAACCCCTGAGGCATATGTATCATGTCATTTTGTATCACTAAGGCCTGTATTAATAAATCTATCTCAAGTCTCGAAAGCGAACATGGAAATGTCATTCTTATGTCATATCAGTACAAAATGACATGTCAAAAGCTTACTCAAGACCGTTATCAGACTTGAGATCGATTTGTATTACATCTGGGGGAGTTATTGGATGGTTGAAAACCAACGTACGAGACGATGGCGCGTACGCTTTACCATTTTTCATAACAAGCGGACAATATTGAACGTGTCGCCGTACCTTTTTCTTCTTATTCTGTTTAAAAATATCATCCTGCGATAGAAATACAGATATGGGTTCGAAGTCGAACATGAGCGCGTCAATGGGCACGCGGTACCGTCGGGCGTACGACTGCAGGGATCCCGTCAACATGCCCTGCGGGAAGAACAGCCCCGACACCCAGCTGCTGGGCTGCAGACCTTCCAACAGCCATTTCTAAAATAACGTTCCCTAGCCATTAATATACGAGTATTATGTTATATCAAACCCGGTCGACGCAACCTGGGCCATTATTACTTTAGCTACTGACTGAAAACGTAATAGAAAAGCAAACGTTCGCGATCGAACGTACAAACGCGAGCGTTCAAACGCGAATTAGCTTTAATCCCGAGCTTTGAAAGCTAATTCGCGAGCTTTTCTATTGCGTTTTAAGTAGCTAAAACGTAATAAGGGCCCTGGAGCTTATGTCTGATTTAGAGCGACAGCATTTGATATCTTGGCTTAGCTCTGTCGTGTGTCAGAACACCGGAACGTAGCATAGCGAAATGATTTTGACCAGATTTTTTGATTTTTTCTATTGTGCACTTTGATTACGCGATTGGATTATCTCGGGAGCATAGCTGATGCATTCGAACTTTAAACTCGCTGAGCGCTAAGTCACGTGCTGGTTTTTGTTAATTTGGTACTTTTTTAAATTTACAAACTAATATTGCTTTCGAACTATAAAAAATGGCAATGGCTTTATTTGGCAATACATAGTGATAATAAATAACATGAATCGCAACCTGAAAAGACTGCGCCTTGTACTATGACATTACAACTGCTTTAAAATTACTTCAAATATTTGCAATAAGCTTGGTACGTTACCTCCATGAAATCAATTCTGAGCGTAAGATCGTGTATCCAACTGCCTAGCGATTTCAATGAATTGTATCCCTTTTTATGCCACATTGCTGGAACTCTGTTATTCAAGAATGAAGTGAAAACTTCCTCAAAGGCTTCCGACATAACAACAATGCCCTGAAATAATAATTACTGTGAGTAGACATGATTGTAATAACTATTTACTTTATTAGATATACTCGTAGGCCAGGGGGCGTATTTCACATTTGACCGCCATGCCAGTTTCCGTGTCGGAAACGACAGTTTCCATCCTTCTAATTAATTTGTCTGTTGTTTCCGACACTGGAAACTTTCCCTCGACTGTGAATACTCCAACAGGTAGGTACTCGGCCGATTTAATGTACTATATAACGGGATCGTATTTCCGAACGCACCCTACCGCGTCAGCCGCGTCCCCTCACGTCAGAAGGTTCTCGAAAGCGCGTGACGTCCGCATGTCCCCGGCGGCGGCGACGAAAGCGGCCGGCAAAATATATAAGCTTTGATTCACCCCTCCTCGTTGATTGTTACTTTTTAAGAGAGAGGTGTTATAAGTTTAACATGTGTATCTGTGTGTCTATCTGTGGCATCGTAGCATCCAAGCGAATAGAATTTCTGATTGAGAGTGTTCTTAGCTATGTTTCATGAAAATCGGTTCAACTGTTTGAAAATGATCAGCTCTTTAGTAGATTAAAAAGGCGCCGCATCGGGGTTTCCTAAATTTTCAATTTTAGTTATTGATGTGTTCTCTTTAACTTTTAAAATATAATTTCGTCCCACATTATTGTGTGTGACTACTTTTCTTCTTGGCAACGCGTGGCTCCCGACACCCACACGACCTAGCCGGACAACACGTCATAACTAGTAATTAATTACCTTTATTGCTTTTTGAAGGTCGTTGAGTGAGGAGTGTATGAGGCCGAGCAGCGTATTGAATCTGTCAGTTTCGTGCAACAGCACTGTCGTGAGCGAGTGCAGCTGCCCCATGTCGTCGGGCTCCATCAGCTCTGGATTGATGAGGGACTTATCGATCTTTGTGCTTATTTTTGACCTGGTCTGGTCGCAGATGCGCCACACGATTTGGTCGGGCGTTTCACCTCCGCCCGCGCCGCCTGTTCTGGGCTGTACGTCCACTATCGTTTGAACTAGGGTATTTGTTTCTTTGTTCTGAAATTTGATTATGTAAGTTTTACAGAAGGGAATGATTATAATATTATATCAGGATAGGAGTTAAAGCGGTCGCCATAACCGGAATCGGTTGGATTGGCATCATCATCATCATATTATGTACGTGTAGGTACTGTATCAAGTTACTTACCTCAAATGCTATATTAGCATTTTCGTGCATACCGAATACTTCGGGATCTTCAATGACAGGCAGGGTATCGATGTATTCTCGGTATTCTTCCAATTTTTCGGCCCTGGGACAGTAGTACGTGCCAGATCTGGAATACTTGTAACCCTCTTCGAGCGTCGGCGGTGAAAAGAACACCTTCAAGATAGTCGTCAGGCAGCGCTGGTCCCACATATCGGTCACGCGACCGCCGTAGGTAATTTGACCTGGATATCAAATTTGAAGTAAGAAGAGTAGGAGGAGCCGTATACCTACCTAATTGGTTAATTTAATTTGGATATTTTGATTGAGCGTACTGGTGATGTATTCGAGAGCGTCCCAAGGCATGTGTCCGGATTCGCAGAACATCTGCAGGTTGAGCATGGCACACTCGCGGTCGCTGTTGTTGAACTCGTACGTGATGTTCCAGCCGAGAGGACCGAATTTCTTGCGCTCCTGGATTATCGCGTGGAATATGCATATACCGAATAGCATCGAGCGCCAATCTTGACCCAAAACTGAAATAAGTAATCGGTGTTCATTGGTAATTTTCCTTTCTCTTATAAGCAGAATTTTTCCTTGGCTTGCATGCTGAGTAACCTACCTTAAGGTTTTATATAGCAGTTACCGAACACATACATCAAACTGTTCCTTAATGCTTTCATTTCAGCAAGCTACGAAAGTACGTAGGTAGGTAGTATAGATATTTAGTTGTATAAGTACCTATTGGTTTTTTTTATATTGCCTGTCTAATAAACTGTATATTCCGAAACTAAATAACGCTTCTACTATGGGTACCATACAATGGACTGGAGGCGATCCCAGTGACATGCATACCAGGACAAATTACGAAAGGGCCATTTTCGAAATTTACGCCAACGGGAATCAAACCCGTAACCACCCGGTGAGCCGAGCGGGTCGTGTTTGAACCACAAGTATTTTATAAGTTTCTTTAAAGTCTAACTAGGTGCCGACGAAAAAAAAAATACCGACCGTGGTTCTCGAAGAAGTCTTCATCCATTTCTATAAGGGCTCTTTTGACATTCGCTTTTAAACCTTTCGGCGGTTCATTGGTCACCTTTACAGAATTCTGTAGTACGGACACGGGGAATTTCGGTGTGGGCATTGAGCTGAGATAAAGGCGGAAATCAGCATTCGGCGAGCCGTGCTCGCTACTCAAATTTGCCACGATAAGTTCTAGGCTGAGCATCCATGATGCCGCCAAGTGACAATTCTGCAAAACAATATATTCATATCAGCGTAAACCTACTCAAAAGTACACGTAAATTTAATTAAAAAAATAAGCCTAGGTAGGTGTGTAAAAGGTGGGGCGCGTTTCCACAAGTCTAGTTAGCCGTTGCCCGTTCATTTAAATAAGGTAAGTAAGTATATTATGTACGTACTTGTAAGAATATCCAATCCCCCTTGGGTTTGGCGTTGTTGATCATCTTCTCTGCGACCGGGCCTTGCCCTTGCCCAAGTGAGATGGAATGCACACGCTCACGCATTCCCATCTCTGTGGCGAATTTTTGAAATGATCCAAACGGATCAGATCCTGTGCTTAAGACGAACACTAGTGGGATTGTACATGTCGTATCGGCATATCTACAAAAGAGATTCAATCGGATTTAGGAGGCTGTAAAGTGGCAGAGGGCTGGCACAATCCCTGGTGAAGCCCATGTTCTGTAGTGGACGTCTAGGTATAGACTTTAATGATGATGATGATGATGTCTATTATTATCCTTGATCTTATAGGTGATAATAAACCTCTATTGGTCAGTAAACTATATTTTCATAGATAAGCAGGTACAACAAAGTGCAGTAGGTAAATCAAATACCTTGCTTATTAACTTCAAAATATTTTTATTATAAAACTACCCGACCAAGTACGAGAAAAATGAATTCAGTTAATTAAAGATAGAAAACAAGCATTAGGAACAGGAAGTAAAAATCAAGATCCATACAACTTTCTGTCGTGTTGCATGAGGGCAATACATTATCATGCCTATTCATTTGCTATCGTATGTTTTGGTGCTGCCATATAATATATATCTGTGTGAGGTTACAGAATATCATTTCATTTTCACAATTACAGATTTAGGCTCGTATTAATAAATGGATCTCATGTCTAAGGGCGATCTTGAGTACGACTTTGACGGGTCAATTTGTACTGGTTTGTCATATGAATGACATTTCCAAGATCGCTATCTTGATATATCTTTTATACAGATTGTATAGATCAACAAATATTTACAAGAGATAAAAATCTATAAACGGTATTACATTTCTTCCGAACAATGTTGTGAGTTCACTGAGCATACTATACTTACTGAAAGTTTTGTATTGATTGTGCTAGTACGTCGCATCGGTCTCAAAATATTAGGCACATTTAAATGAGAGCGATCTTGGAAATGCCATTCATATATTATAAAAGTCAAAAGTGTACTCAAGATCGCTATTAGTAATTTGTATGTATGCATACGGATGTTGTTCAGATTTATAAACATAAGTTGTCGAATTTTCGCTCTGGCATATGGTAACACTGGTATATTTGACGTCTGTCAATTTTGATTAATCTCTATTTGCGCTGATCACAGTAGAACTTATGTCGCGCAAGCTTCGACAATCATAGTCAGTGCTGCCAACTTAGTGGATTTTCCACTAAGACTGGTGATTTCAATCCCCAATTTAGTGGTGAATAGTTGCTTTTAGTGGCTGATGATTTTTGCTAGTGGTTTAGTAGAATTCAGTTTTAATTAATGAAAATGCGAACACTCAACCACTAAGCCACTTACATGTTCCAAAAATATTATGTCTACTTCATTTAATTGTTACTTGTAGTGTACTCTCTTACTGCCTTATTCCAATACTGATGTTGAGACTATTTAGCAGTATGAATGAAAAAAACAAGTTATACAATAGAATGAAATATTTTTTTAACAGCTCTTTAATACGATGTGGTTGGAAGGAATATGCTACAAATAATATTATATTCCAATTATGACGTAATAAAACATATCGGTGCGAAATAATCGTACCAATCAATCTTAAACTAACGATGATGGTGCAGACAAAAAGGTGTTATGGTGGTTTTATAAGTTGAATCTCGTGGAGAGCTAAATTAACTGTTGTCAACACCAGTTAGTATGACAGTCCCGACGAGTCGACCGACCGACACTTGGCTTCGTTCAATCTAGAGTTTGGTAGGAATAGGAAGATTAATGCGCGCGCAGCGAACTAAGCGCACGACGAAACCTTCCACTCATTCCAATAATAAATAAGTTACTGTACTGCTAGCTAGAACAGCAAGCAGACAAGTCGGTTTGGTGAGAGAGAGCTCAGTTTGATTTTGGTCATAGTTCTTTTGCGCGGAATTAGCTAAAGATAGTTGTGTGATACAAGTATTTTTGTTTTATTTGTATCAAAAATCCATGTGGTGTGATTAAGTTTTAGGTATTTAATTTTGTTTTGCTGATTAACAGGTAGCCAAGATTCTTAGTAAGTTTAAGAAAAGTGAAATAATTATGGCAAGTGACGATATAACGACCACCTCGTTCACATTAAATACTGGCACGAGCATGCCTGCCGTTGGTTGTAAGTGAAAATCTATTATAATTTAGTATGTGACCTAGAATGACCAAGTTTTATTATTCTATTTCCTGAGTGCAAATTGAACACTTATTGCGATGGTGATTCCCTGGCGAAAACTTTTGGTTTTTGTGAACACTTTTCATTGTAATTGGGGAAAGTTGGATAAGGTGTTGTAGGATATAGCAGATAGTTGATAGATTTTTACAACACCTTTAGGACTGCAAATTTACCCCATAGCTGATAGTAATAGATTTACAATGTTGCAAAATAATAGTATACCCTTTCTGTTAAATATATTCATATCATCAAATAATAAATGTAAATTTCAAATATAATCTTATCTGGCTTTTGAAAAACTTTCTGCTTCGTTTTTCTGAATTTGTAAAATATATAAAGCCAAGTAGACCAACTTTCATTTTGAGTCGAGAGCTTGGCGACATATACCAACTATGCTCACCTGCACCCAACTGTGGTTAGATCTAACAAAATAGTTGTAACATACTCTTTTTGGTTGGATCGAGATTAAGGTACGGGCTAAACTCCCCTCACAGCGCAGCTGCCTTCGGTAAAAGTAGTGGATTGAACTTCATGGATTGAACTATCTATATATGGATATCCTAAAATACCCCGCGATTTTACACCCTTTCTAAAATTTTCAAGTGAATAAATATTACGTTGGTACTCTAAAATCATTTTTAAACTCCTCCATTGGTGACATTATTAATAAGGTTTTGTATAGGCAGATACCAACAGTTTGTTTGAAGACTAACAGACTATCTAATCTCATTGCAGTAGGAACCTATCGGATAAGAAATGGAGATGCAGTCATGAAAGCGGTTGACGATGCTTTGGCAGCTGGCTATCGTTTGTTTGGTAATCATATATACTTATCTCCATACTCTTTATTAATTTTCTTTTCATTTCTTAACCTAACCACTTTATTCATTTCAACAGATACTGCAGCAGTATATCATAATGAATGCTTTTTAAATAAAGCTTTCAAGAAATTGCTACCAAAATACAACCTACAACGAGATGATATTTTCATCACAACGAAACTCTGTGAGTGCATAAATTGTGACAATAAATATGGGACTGCTGTAAAAATTGAAAATATAAATTTCCTTGCGCATGTTTTCAGCGCCAGGAGAAATTGGAAACCGTGTTGAGGAGGCGTACCAAAATTCAATCAACCACCTGGGCGTTGATTACGTAGATTTATATTTGATCCATTTCCCCGGAGTACAAAAGCTTGGTCCCCAGGACAGGCATCATGCTGAGATGCGGCATACCGCTTGGCAAGCGCTCGTCAAACTCTATGATGATGGCAAAGTGAATGCTATTGGTGTATCGAACTTCACCGTGCAACACCTCAAAGATATGATGAAATGTTGCCACGGCGCTATTCCGGCTGTTAATCAGGTAACGATCTACATTAAATACCTATTAACTAATGACCGGCATGTACTAAAACAATTTAAATTTATTTCCAGGTTGAATGGCATCCATTCTATTACCAAACCGAGCTTCTTAATTTTTGCAAGGAGAATGATATTGTCCTCCAAGCCTACAGTTCTTTTGGTGGTGCATCAATCTCAAATGATACGTTGCTCAAACATCCAGTTGTGACGAAAATTGCAAAAAAGCTCGATGTCACTAATGCTCAGGTGCTGCTGGCCTGGGCGCTTCAGCAAGATGTCGCCGTGATTCCCAAGTCAACCAATCCGGAACACATCAAGAAAAACATTCGCTTAAACTTCAAAATTCCCAGTGAGGATATCAAAGCACTTGACAAGCTGGGCGATTTCAATACCAAGTACGCATGGGATCCAAGGGCCATAGTTTAAAGCGGTGCATGCATAGGTAACTATTTATTTATTTTTAAGCCATAGGTTCAACATGGTGGTTGTTTAATTTGCAACTTTTAAACATTCCAGTACACAAAATATTTTAATTAAGTACGACATTATTAGGTTGTTGTAGTACTCGCTTTGTTAAACATACCTACAATAGGCATTTGCAAATAAATAATAAATAGTCAACCCATTTTAATCTTAAGTAGGTACATTCAACGTAATCTTGGTGTAACTAGTTTACTGATCTATTTATGTCTATAATACATACTGTGTGTAGCTGTCTAAATTAAAATGTCTTAACTTAGGAATGATAGACAACAGCTGTAATTTTGTGTTAGATGTATACTAAAGTAATGTTTGGACACCTCAAAATCCTCAAATTGCAGATATACCCCCTGTCTATTCGGCCTATTGATATTAATTTGATATCGTCGTGAGTTTCGACAGACGCCATTTTTAATTGAAACATATGTTTATAATAGAGTAGGTAAGCATGTATTACCTAAGTGTTAGAAATAAAAAATTGGCTGTTCTGGATTGTTGTTTGTGGATAAGCTTGTACAATTGATTTAAAACCTACAATCATTTATATGAAGTCCCAACGAAAATAGTGCAATCCATTTGGATATTTTAGTCGGATTAAAAAGTTAAAAATGGAATCTCATTGTTTAAATCCTAAATATACTTTCATACAAAAATAGGTATCGCAAAAACTCGTTAAGTCCTGGTATAGTCATAACAGTTTTAGAAACCACAACCCCAGACAGTCTTCTAGTTTCGTAAACTTTGTACAAAACATGCACTATTTTTGTAGGCCCAGAATTACCACGATTTCATCCACATTCATGTGGACCATTTTATAATATTGAGCTTATAAGGAGTTAGTCATATCTACATATGCACTACAGGTATTGAGAATACTAAAAATATCAATAATAGGTACTTATGTATCGTGATGAACAAATAAGATAATTATATTAATTCTGACATTATAATATTTTATAATTTTAGTATTAGTTACGCTTAGTTAAGTATCTATACTTTTATATCTTGCCGATTATTGCCTCATTATATAACAAATTGTTGAAATTATATTTTATAGTTTATTTAGTTTCTAGTTTTCCTAGTGTACTCCACTGATTTTTTACTTGAGTTATTCTCGAATTAATGGAAGGTCGGACGGTATTTTGCCATTGGGTATATGAATTTAGGGATAGTGAACTGCGTGTGATGTCGAGCGAACAGCTAATGCATGTGATGAATAATTAAAATAATAATTGTTTAAAACAAGAAAATATTTTGGAGAAAACCCTACTTTTAAAGAAGAGTTGTATCCCTATTTGTATGTATCTTTCTTCATGCATATACTGTGTAATAGTAATAAATGGATTAAATAATAAATATGAAGTTTTTAACTGTTAACACCCAGTAAATGTACCTGTTACTTTCTAGTACAAACTAAGCCGTTATTTATATATGTAAGTCAATCTATATACAGTAGGTACTCGCCAATGTTGCTGTCGAACTACACGATTTTCAGAGCGGCTATTAATGGTCTATTCAGGGCCCTAACCACGCTAGCTACTCAAATCGTAATAGAAAAGCAAACACTCGCGATTACGTTTCAAACGCTCCGCTTTTGAAGTTTTGCTGACACGAGCTTCACGATTTCTACTGACATTGATATGGTATGGTGTCAGCAAAACGTCAAAACCGGAGCGCTTGCTTTTCTATTACGATTTGAGTAGCTAGCGTGGTTAGGGCCCAGGTGAACTGCAAGCCGACTACAAAATTGTAGTTTGGATGCAGTTGCACGCCGACTGCATTTGGACTACCAGTAAGTTGCAGTCAGTTCTCGTTTTTGATTCAGTTCAATCGACTGCATCTAATTTCATCTAAACTGCGATTTTGATGTCTAGACTCCGGATGTAGTTCGTGTGAATATACCCTAAGATTGGCGAATGCTGTAACGATAAATTTATACGTACAATGTGTTGAGTTGCACCGTGGGGCTCTCTATGAACACGGAGCCGAGGCTGGTGCTGACGTACTGCGCGATCGCGAACACTAACTTCTCCTCTTTAAGACATTTCACCAGCATCATTTTTTCAAAAGGCGTTAATCTCTCATTCCAATTAATTTTTGGTGGCGTCTTATCTTTTTTGTCGACATGGATAATCTGAAACGATTTTTTACGATCAAGTACCTAGTTGCAATAATATTATTTAAGTGAATAGATTTCCTACTTAGTTGTTGTAACTTACCACAGAGAAAGAGCCCAATGTAATGGGTATTTGTCGTAGACAATCATCCACAAGCCCATCGAACGATTCATCCATTTCATTCAAATGGTTAGCGGCCAACCACATTTGTTCGGACAAAGCCTCAATTAAAGGCTTTTTGTGCGGAACCTGAAAGTAAATGGATTTGTTTATTTGACGACCGCTTGGCGCAGTGGTTCGAGTGTAAGCCGCTTGGCTCACTGCATGGTGGTTGCGGGTTCGATTCCCGCCGGGGCAAATTTCGGAAAGGGCCTTTTCGTAATTTTCCCTGGGATCGCCCCCAGTCCATTGTAAGGTACACATTGTACAAGCTTTGCTTAGTTTGGGACCATACAGTCGGTGTGTCAGTCTGGCGCTATTTACCATTTATTAATTGATAATTTGAATATAATGCCAACAATAATCCTACTCCCAGGGTCTCTCACTTGAGTTCGGTTACATCCTACTAATATTATAAATGTGAAAGTTTGTGAGTGTGGATGTATGTATGTATGTTTGTTACTCCTTCACGCAAAAACTACTGAACGGATTTGGAACACAGATAGTTTATAACCGGGATTAACATATAGGATACTTTTTTCCCGATAATCCCGAAATTTTTGTTACGTTAAATACTACGCGGACGAAGTCCGTGGGCACAGCTAGTGAATAAATAAAATAGAGCTCCTGCATTGACCTGCCTATTTAGAAAATGGATGGATGAGGCATAATGGCCGAGCATTTAATAATAGGAAACTACTGCTTCTTAATGCTAGGATAAATGTAAAGTGTCACTGACCACTTTAGTGCCGGCTGGTCCGCGAAGGATGAAGTTCCACTGTTCTGGAGTGACCAGGCCTTCGTGCAGGTACACGGCCATGTTTAGCAGGAAGCTGAACACCAGCTTGTGCCTCTCGAAGAGTCCTCGGGAAACATTGCGATACACGGACAAGGTGATCTCGCGCCGCAAGATGTCCAGTCGAGTCTCTAGTACGTCGCACTTCTCACTTTTTTCTATAACTTGATTGAACACCTGTCAACATAATAATAATAAAAAATAAAAAATATTTCCAGTAAGTACAAAAGTTTACATGAAAAGTTCTTATAAACTAAGTAATGGGAAATTAACAATGCGTAACATAGAAAATAACATTATTTTTATACCTAAAAGATATCTTAAAATTTACAACTTGGTCACTCAACTTAATAATGGTATAAACGTGAGATGCTCAGTGTCGCAGAGTCTCGATAATTAGGAGATTCGGAAAAATAAATCTACTTTCGGTATTTTTTTCTCGTCTGGATGTTACTGTACCCACGCCCATTCAATTATTGTATGTTACCCGTATAATATCTACCAGCGTTGCTAGAAAATAGATTGCTGCACGTCTTTTGTTTGACGAGATTTCACTAAATACCAATCTATACAAATAAATAAAATTGGAGTGTCTGTTTGTAATATCAAAATAACACCTATTCACTAAATGCATATGAAAGTTCATACGTTACTTCTCAGATTTTAATCTGAGCGTTACTTATAACAAAACCGCGATTTAATTTTTTTTTGTGTCTGTCTGTCTGTGTTTTTGTTCCGGGTAATCTCCGAAACGGCTGGACCTATTTCGACGGGACTTTCACTGGCAGATAGCTTATTTTATAAGGAGTAACTAAGCCTACTTTCATTTTAGATAAACAATTAGGGTTCCGCGTAAAAAAATAAAAACAGATGAAATCCAAGAGTATGTCTGAAACGGCTGGACCGATTTTGACGGGATTTTCACTGGTGGATAGGTAATGTTATAAGCAGTAAATTACGCTACTTTTATTTTAGAAAATCAAAAACATAAAAATTATCACAAATGCTGCCTGTCGCGCGGGCTTCGCACGCGCGAGCGGGCTTTTGCGATAAGTATATAAAACACGAAACATCGACTCGCAAGAAAGAAAAATGACGACCATTTTTTGTTCAATTAAATTTTTATAAAGTTAAATTCCACGCGGACGAAGTCGCGGGCACAGCTAGTTTAATTAATAAATATTGATATCAAATATCGATAATTACAGTTCTATTGGTCTATAGTGTAATTGTGTACGCTAACCTGGTTGAAATATTTCAGCGAGAACTGGTACATAGGGTCGATGTCGGCGAGCTGTGCCACGGCAAAGTATAGGACAGCGCCGCGTGTCGCCACCGTGCGGTATTTCTCGCGCGCCGCAGAGATGCTAATTTCCGTGGCTTCCGTCTCTTCTAATCGAGCGTTTATTATTTCAGATGTTTCCTGGTATAGTAGAAAAGACAACATGTGTAAACAAACCACTAAAATTAAGGTACAATCATGCTCATTAGGCGGCCAGTGTTGGTCAATTCCTGACTGATATGACCGCAGGATTAGACCGTGATGGCCAAATCTGTATTCAGGCTGCTTGACGATAAATCCGCGTGACTTTTGAAAATTTATAAAATATACCTACTAATAAGGACATTAGTGGCCGCCGTGACGCATGACGTGGACGCCTCATGCGTGCCGGCCAGGACTTAACGCCACCATAAATGCGGTGTTGTACCTTCAGTTTCGCCTTAGCTGATATGGTAGGTACCGTATATTACCTACTGAAGCGCATACGCAGGTCGGAATGACTGAAGCAATATATCTGGTCATGACAACTGAAGCAAGTGTACCCGTTAAGTTTGACCTCCCCAAGTCACACCAAGCTTTGTTCTCACCTTACTCTCGTTAAGCGTTTCGATGAGCTCTTCGTCGTCCAGAATGTTCCCTGTGGAGGCGTACAAGAGCCTCAGGATCTTGTCTTCGATTTCCAGCAGCGTGGCCTTGTCGGCGTTGATGCGCACTATCAGCTCAGTGCGCAGTATTTCTAGATCTGGTCGCTCCAGTCGCACCACGTCACTAGTGTTAGGCAAGCGTGTAGAAACATTATGGTACTTATAAATGTGAAAGTGTGATTGTTTGTAATGACTGACCGTCAGTTCTTTGATCCCAAGTAACAGCCAAAGTAATGGCATTTAAAGTAAAAATGTATGGTTTATTTTCTGGAATAATTTAGCTATTTTAGCTGTTGATTTTACTGAAAATTTTGGCACAGTAGGATATATGCTCTGGATTGTTATGCATTGAGCAGACATAATGCTGTCCAGGCATTTAACAGTACCTTCTTAAAAAGCCCGTTCCATGGTTTTGGCCTGCCTCGCTTCAAATTATGACTACCAGCGGAACAATAGGGTGAATTTCTGAGAACTACTCCCTACGTACGAACTAGGATAATAAAGATAACTAATAAAGGGATTACATGATTATCGCACACCGACTGTATGGTCCCAAACTAAGCAGCGCTTGAACTATGGGTGGGTATCGTACAATGGACTGGGGACAATCCCAGTGTCCAAGGCAAATATCGAAAAGCTATTTCAGAGCACTAAGCGGGAATCGAGCCCGCAACCACTCACACCACTACGTTGAGCGGTCAGCATTTCTTTCATTTATTCATTCAATGGTCATAGCTTGAAAAAAATACTACAATAATTAGGTACAACTAACGCCAGCAACTGGTCCTCGAGACCGGAGAGCGTCACGGTGAAGTTGACCAGAGTCACTTGAATGCAGATCTCCGGCAGATAGTGAGGGTTGGCGAGCTTCGTCGTCAGGTACAAGCGGAAATTGGTGTCATATTCTATATCACTGTCTCCCAAGTGTATCAGCAGCCTCCCCGCCTGTTAATTATAATGTTTTATTTGAACATCCTACTAATATTATAAATGCGAAAGTTTGTGAGTGTGGATGTATGTTTGTTACTCTTTCACGCAAAAACTACTGAACGGATTTGAATGTAATTTGGAACTACTAATATTATAAATGCGAAAGTTTGTGCGTGTGGATGTATGTTTGTTACTCTATCACGCAAAAGCTACTGAACGGATTTGGATGAAATTTGGAACACTGATAGTTTATAGCCGGGATTAACATATAGGATAATTTTGATCCCGATAATCCCGAATTTTTTGCCAAGTTAAGTACTACGCTGACGAAGTCGGTGGGCACAGCTAGTAGTTTATATATTTCTTAATTTATGCAATCTTTAAGGCGTGTTCGCTTGATCCCGTCTTGACCTCTGTCGCAACTCCTTCAGATAACATCTAAATATAGCCAATAAACTTAACGAGCTGCCAGAATCTTTAAAATTTCTTACAGCTGTCTGGTCCTTAGATTAAGGATTAGGGATTAGCTTACCCTTGGAGTAGTGTTTACAAAAATAGTCCGCATTCGCGTATAGAATAAATATTTGTCGTAATTAATAAAACAACGCTTCATAAAAAAAATTAAAATGCATCCATAGTTGTCGTTATTATCATTTTGTCAGTGTAGACAAAAACGCATCCGTAGAACTACAAACTACAAAAATAATTTGTTCTCTTTATTTATTTTTTCTCAGTGATAGATGAGCAACAATAGCTTCAAGGTTTGATAATAAATCAATCTCAAGTAATAGGTACAAGTACAATATGATATGTCTAAATCGTACCCAAGACCGCTACCAAACTTGAGATCAATTATTACGGGCCTTAATGAGCCAACCTATTTTACGTAGAGATATATACCTGCAAAAAGGTTTGTTTCAAAAGCACCGGGGCTAAGGTGGCTTCTAAGGTCTCGCCAAGGTCTTCGATAAGCATCGGCCAGCCGAGCCGAATGCAATTCTCTAAGATCCGGAGATACGAGGTGTCGTTTAATTTCGTGATCATGAGACCATTTTCTCGTTCCATGTTCTTTATCCATCTGTTAGCCTGTAATTACTGCTTATTAGATAGCGTATCCTACTAATATTATAAATGTGAAAGTTTGTGAGTGTGGATGTATGTATGTATGTTTGTTACTCCTTCACGCAAAAACTACTGAACGGAATTGAATGAAATTTGGAACATAGATAGTTTATAACCGGGATTAACATATAGGATACTTTTTATCCCGATAATCCCGAATTTTTTGTTACGTTGAATACTACGCGGACGAAGTCCGTGGGCACAGCTAGTTTAGTTATATTTTATTGGCTTGAATCCTGGCTGTTTTACCTTTGCAACTAACCTAACTTTATTAACCTTCTCCTGAGTGATTATAATTATAAATAATCGGAATCGTTACATTTGTTAATAATGTTATAAGGGTTAGTATTGTTAATAGAAAAGTTGGCGTTTGCCCTTTCTCTCAAACTAAATTTATTTATTTTCATAACCGTAATTTTTTGCCAGAGATAATATAAAAGTGGGTATCTACTCTCCTATTAGACTTTGCTATATTTTTGTAGTAACGCCAATTTTAAAAGAAATGTGAATTTATCCACGTTAATAAGTTTGTTTGTTATATTTCTAAGTAAGGGATTTAGTGTACCGTAATCCGTGAAACGTAGGATCGCAATGATCTCCCTGTCTGGCCCAGCCTCTCTGTGGGAGGGCACAATAAGAATTGTTGGCTTGGAAACTGCCCTCACATTTTGGCCAGGGCAAGACTGGTATAATTTCTTCGTAAAATCGTAGACAATACTAATCTGTTTTGTCAAAACGAGGTTGAATCCAATTCTGGAGAATCGGAGATTCAAAAAATGTTATATGTTTAACAATTTCACTTAAAGATGGTTAGAGTAGTTCTGTTGATAATTAAATATTAGGAAATCACCGAAAATATATAAGTATATCAAAAAATCTTACTAAACTCCCCAGCATGAATCAATTTTCGTTAGGTACCTACCTACCTACCTCTGAACTAACTAAAACAATAAAGCAATGTTTTAAGCCAATAAAATATACTTTATCAGTTTCCACTGAAAAAGGATTTACTGTCTTAAAGGATTTATTATCTACCTTATTATTTTTAAATCCCTCGTCCATATTTTTATCTAAAATACTTTCTATCGCGGCTTATAAAAACATCATGTTATTATGATGCTCGAGACGGTTGTGCGTCACAAACAAAGTCTTCCAACATAGATTTTTATCTTATTCTTGGTGCTTATAGATATTTACTGGAAATCCATACGTGATATACAAAGTATACTTTTATACAACTTAATAACTAAAATTGAAAAATTTGAAAACCACCGATACGACTTTTTAACCTACAAAAGAGCTGATAATTTTCAAACGGCTGAACCAATTTTCATGAAACATAGCTAAGAACACTCTCGATCGGAATACCTATCTAAAAAAACAGCAAAATTGAAATCGGTTCATCCGCTTGGGCACTACGATTCCACAGACAGACACACAGATACACATGTTAAACTTATAACACCCCTCTTCTTCGTCGTCGGGGGTTAATGATTATCAAAGTAATATATTACATTGAATATTACTATCACGAAAACATTTGAAGTCCTAATAATTAGCTCGGCACCCTACAAACGACGAGGTATAATTAAGTTAATTAATCTATCCCAAATTAAACTTACACATGTTAAACGGGTTAAAAATAGTATACCCCTTCAGTTTCACCGTGTTTTCGGTGCCATGATAATCACCTGTTCCTGCGGATCTATAGTGAGCGGCCACCGGCCCGCCCTTGTAACCAGGATGCCGTTCTCCGTCGAGATGGAGTCGCGTGGTAGCCCCTGAGAGTTCCATGTGCGCACCGTATACGAGTCGGCCATTATGGTTATCAAACTGTGGAGAGAACAGATATGATGATGATGATGATGATGTGATCCGACCGATTTCGGTCATGGCGACAACTTCAACTCCTTTGCAAGATTTGTCGGTCGTGCGCTCGCATGTGGCTTATGTAGCCAATCTTCTTTAAGAAGGCTCTTGCACATTGCGGGCATGTGAGCACATCGTTCACATAATTATAATGAATCACCGCAGGATATAGATCCGCACAGATATAGATTTACATAGATAACGCAAATTTATGTACTTAGCGTGTCCGAAAACCCCGACCAAGCGTCGAGCTTGGCCGCCGATAACTTACAGTCCTCGCGACTACAGATATAAAAATATGAGTATGAGCGTGATAATCACACGAGAGAATCGTAGCGGACGGAGGGGCATCGGCGGCATCGGTGTCTTTGAAGCGGTTTGGATTTCCCGTCACTGATGACGTCACAGTAGGTGTTAAAAATTGGGCACGCTTGGTTTCAATACAAATCGTGTTACTTGCGTTATCTATGTAAATCTATATCTGTGGTGGAGAGTATCTCATAATATGAGCAATAAGTATGACATCAGTTGATCTGCATTTTCATCTTCAAGTTTAACTAGAATAAATTTTTCAATGCTTATATAAAGTTAATTATTACTTACCAAGGAAATGCGTATCGATTCATACCAACCTGTACTCCCAACTGTATTACTTTATTCATTAAACCCGGGGGCGGCGGCTTTTAGAAAACCTCAATAAACCACTGTGAATCTAACTTAGGTAGCAACACGTTCCCATTTCTTGGTCCTTTTAAGGGCTTATGCACACCACGTTTTTTAAACGCGCCGTCGACGCGGGTTTGTAGTAGCGATACAGACCAGATACGCACGCAAGTCAGACGCAGCCTGACGACTTTAGACTTTAAACTTTTGTAGGATAAAAGCGTGTCGTCGCCGCACATTTCTAAAACGCGCGTCGTCTTCGCGTTTAAACAACGTGGTGTGCACAGGCCCTAAGGGAGTCTACATAATATTTTATTTAAGGTAAAGGCACCTTATTCCGAGTGGTTCTAAAAATGGCACCCAATTCCGATGTATTTAGAATAACGGGGTTGTCAAGTAATTTAAAAGTTCTATTTGTCTGCAAGATACATTATTCAATGAATAATGTATCTGTTCATGTTAATATGAGCAAAGGAGTGCTTTTATGTGTGTACGTTTTAAAATAAACAGTATTTTTGACGCTAGCAGCTGACTCGAGCGCGTGCTTCATACATTTCGGACCTTTTGCACGCGAATAATACGATTAGCTAAATAGTATTTCAGATGATAGTTTTATACTCTGTGAGTTTTTGTTTAGGTTGAAATATTGGAAGACCTATATTTTTTATTGAAAACGCTTAAATTTGAGTGTTTTCTTCACAAATTGACGAGAAAAATAGTTTTTAAAATACCGCGGCATTACGAGCCAAATATTTTAGTTGGTTCCTAAATACCGATGGATACCACGGAATTGCTATTTCATAGACGTTATCTTTTTAATATTTTGAAGGGAGCTTTATGATTACGATCTTAATATTTTTCTTCTGATTACTTAAATAACTCACAAATATAAATAGTACATTGTTACACGAGTGGTGAAAGTGACTTATTTAGTCCCGAGACGGGGTTAGGCGCCCGAGCGTAGCGAGGGCGCTAATAGTTCGAGGGACAAAATAAGTCTTTCACCCGAGGTAAACACTGTGCTTTTCATTACGAATACAAGGAAAGTAAAATTAAAAACAGGAATTGGCTAAAGAAATAATACAAGGAAGTATGAACAATACTCTACAACTCGAAAAAAAAAGATCGCATTGCCGCCTATTTTGTTTTTTTTTCGTTGGCCGGCCAACTTCATTATTTAGCCATTATTTTTCATTATCATCTTCGAAATATTTTGCCCAAATCTATGTTATTTTAAAGAAATTGTTGAAACTAAATTATAATTAAGTCATTTAAAAATATATATTCTTTAATTAATACTTAACTTTATGTTATTTCAATTTTACATCGTGCTGTAATTGAGTAACTGTAGAAAAAGTTTGAACATGGTTCCATAGAAATGTGAAAATGGAACTAGTTTGTTTTTATAATTTGACAGCTGTCAGTTGAAAGTGATTCTCCCGGGCCGGAAAAGTATTACTTTCAACCCGCTCCTCAGGCAACTTCAGACCTACTTTCAGAGTATGTATAATGAAAAATCTATTACTGAGGTACACTATGGCGTCGCATTTACTAATTATAGTTTATTAATATGTTATATGGAAAAGCTAAGTTCAGAAAAGTTAGTTATTAATGTGTTCTGATATAATCCCCAGTGGGTTTTTTTATATTTTGTCAAAAATATCGCAATAAAAAATAATTTATTTATATGAGATTGAAAAATGCTTTTACTTTTTGTTACTCGGAATTAGGAAACTTGATTTAGTATACTAATACGCAATTCCGATGTATATAATTAGGGAATTAGGGTATATGAGTACCTAATTCCATGGTTTTGGCACACGTCGTTACAGAGTGTTAATTCATCCATTAGCGATATTAATTATCAATATTTTATTTTCCATTTATGTTTTAAATTATGTTATTTAATATCTAAGTGAATTACATATTGTGATGCCATTTATTAATCATATGAAACAGAGATTGATTTAAAATCCAAACATCATAAGTAACTTGTTTTTTTTTAACATCATGTATCATTCTCCCCACCTTCTTTCCTTTTTATTTTGTACACTCGGAATTAGGTGCCCGGACTTATTTATTTTTTCATAATTTAACCATTCAATTATTATTATTTTATGGTCAAACTGTGACTATATTTCAATAATTAGACAAATAATACTTCTGATAAAATAGCCAATTCTACAGAATGGTATATTAAATACTTAATTTTTAATGTTATTTTAAGTTATGTTGAAAATACCGCGGAATTAGGTGCTTTGTAAGTAATTATCTATCTATCCCTGCTTTATTCCACATACTCGAAAGTGTCAGAAGACGGTATCTCCAGTATGCTGCATTCCTCGATCCACTTTGTCTCCAGCTCGCGGCGGTAGTGCGAGGGGAACGCGCCAAAGTATGCGATGCAGCCGGAGGCAACAATGATGTCGCCCGTCGTGCAGTACAACTGATGCGTCGCAGCCTAGTGAGGTTCAACAATTTCGATAGAATATTGCTGATTAATATCATGCGAATATTTTGTAGCCAGGCAAAGCTCAATAATATTTTTAGCCGAATAACTGTCTAAAGCTGTGCGGGGATATCAATATAACTCGGCCAACGAAGCGATTCGAAGTGGTAACAATGTTCGAGTTTCATGTCGGTGACCATCCACCGTATTCGCGAACATTCGTGTCGCGGCTTAATTCATTAGTTGTTCTTTCTGTGTCGAATACAATTATTTTCAATTAAAATAAATGACCTTATCGATTTTTTTTTAATAATAATTGCCTATTGGTATATTATCTATTCATTTTCATATAGTTTCTCTATGGCCATGGCATAGTTTTGATTGCTACCAATACCTAATGCTTTAAAGCTATCGCTAATTCCTACGAAATTCCAAGCAGAACAATTGGATATCGTTTTGCAGAATGGAACCAACCCACATGCACTGCTGCAGACCAAAACCAAACCTTGTGTTAGTGCTACTAGGTTGGTTTCAGTTTGCAAAACTACTTCCAATTTAAGTGGCATGCAAACCTTAACAGTATCCTCCCAACGAGTCTGCTCGTCGGCGAGCGCTTGCGTCAGCTTCCCGGCGCGGGAGAGCCGCGCCGCCGCCAGGTCGACATCGGCTTGTAACCTGATGCGCTCTTCCTCCACAGTCTGTTATAGTATTATAGACATTTCTTCTAATAAAACTACTTCTTCGGTAGATATCTACCTGAATACATGAATTGGCACCGAATCCAAATGAAAGAAATTACAAGATCCCTAGTTATTTCTAGCTTTTTAGTGCACCCAGGTTTTTTGAAGTCGGTTTTTATAGTAGGTATATAGATTCAGTATTAGGACGACTGCCTGGCGCAGTGGTTTGAGCGGAAGCTCGGCTCGCTGCACCAGGTGCTTGAGGGTTCAATTCCCGCCATGGCAAATTTCGGAAATGGCCTTTTCGTAATTTGTCCTGGTCTGGGTGTCACTAGGATCGCCCCCAGTCCATTGTACGGTACCCATAGTACAAGCATTGCTTAGTTTGGGACCTTACAGTTGTGGCCGTACAGGTGTGCCAGTCTGGCGATATTTTTATTTATTTAGTTCTTCTAATGAGGCTACATTTTGTGTAGGTACCTACCTCACGCTACATGAATTGCCAAATACAAGATCACCGAGAATTTTTGAAGGCGATAAAATTTTTGTATTAAAATTAAATTCAAATGACTTACGTATACTCTGTGTCTACACTTGAACCGATCGATAGATCTATCTCAGTTGCGTAGGACATTAGATGTTGTTTTGTTTTATATCTTTGTGACTTTCGAAGAGTTAATGTAGGTTCCCGAACTGAAATCTCTCGCGTCTTGAAGTAGGTATGATGTTAAAGTACCTTCAACTCATCCAACATTTTGGCGAGCATCGCTTCAATAGCCTCTACCTCCTTCTGCTTGGCTCTCAGCACTGCCATCACGCTCTTCAATATCCCTGCTGCTTCCTTATGTCTATGTTGGGATTATCATTGAAACGGTTACTAACCATTTAACTTTCCATTTAAAAGTCTTTTACCTGGCAAGTTCACTACTAGTATTATTATATATCACGGGGTAATCTCGATGGAACACTATTATATACATTTATCTATCCAGGTTAATGAGGGGGGCCATTGAAATGACTAAATACAAGAACTTCGTCAAGGGAAGGGAAGGGTCTCAACTGTCGAGAGCCTGGAATACAGTGGTTACTTGTGTTAAAACCGGAGAAGTTCCGAAAAAAGTTTGCGAATGGACACGGTGAGCTTCGTATGTCGGGAACAGAATCAAGTTGTGAGTGACATACGTCATAATCGTAGCGGCCCCCAGCGCACACACGAAAAAGAAGAGGGTAGATCGGCTGATTTACGCATAAACATCTACCAGCAAATACTTCACGCGACAATGGCGCTTGCAACAGTGCCGAAATTTTGGGAACTCAATGAAAATGATTTACATAGTAAATATCCCGTAGTGGTAGGTATATAAAATAATAATAATAATTTTAGCCCTTTTGACGTCCCACTCCTGGGCACGGGCCTCCCCTCAACACGAGGGGGATTTAGGCCATAATCCACCACGCTGGCCCAGTGCGGGTTGGCGGATATCACATCTCTTTCGAAAATTAGTTAAATCTTCTAAGACATGCAAGTTTCATCACGATGTTTTCCTTCACCGTATATAATAAAGTGAGTGGTATATAATAAATATTAATTGTTTCTTTTATTTTGTATGAAGGCCTATGAGGATGAAACTTACTTCAATATCTTCGGTTCCACGACCCTAAATACTTTGGCATACATATCGATAGCTTGCACCCACAGCACCATAGATCGGCATACCTGTTTACAACGAATATTTCAAATATTAGCTATGAGGAAGTTTTACTATCACCGACTAAATTACGGCATCCAAAATTCTTGAACGTCACGTAAAATAGATAACGAGCGTCTGCTGCAGCTAAGGCTCGTATTAATAAACCGATCTCAATTCTGAGATAAATGTCAGTTTAGCTTTTCATAAAAAATACATGTCTCCATAATACACCTCGTGCAGATCTGTGCCAGCTACAACCAGCCACAAGGCAGGACGTCATATGTATAGCTTACGTTCATACCCACTCATGGTATGATTGAATCATGAGAACATCCAACAGGGCTCACCTTCGAGACCTTAACCACAGTGTCAGGGTTGAAGTCCTTGTGTGTGAGGTACACTTTGATCTTTTTGAGAGTCGCATCTGGAATATGATCCTTATCGTAATCCGCCAGTTTGCCGAGGAAATTCACGTCTGCTAGGAGTTTTTTAGTTGAGTCCCAATCTGGTCTATAACAAATAATGTTTGTAACATAATTATGACTCAGTGTTACTATTTCGATGTCTATTGTTTGAGGAAGTTGTAGACCGGCTGTGACATTGATCGAGATGAAAGTTACGACATTGACCGTTACTCACGGGACCTTGACGACCTTACGGACAAAATAAGTAAGTGTTTGTTTTTGTGTGTCAGTTAGAAGCAGATTATTTCACTACTAATACGGTTCCAAGGTACCTAATACCGTTCTAAAGCTAATAATTAATTTGAAATTAATTAATTTATATTAAAATTATTATTATAACAGTAGTAGGCCAGCTTTATACCAATGGAGTCGAGTCGACAGCTATTTAAAATACCAACTAATATAATAAAATTAATTTCAAATACATACTCCTAGGCTATTTGAAATTGATATATCTAATCGGATTTCCAATACAAAGAGCTTCTAACCATATTATCGATTGGGTTCCGCCTGAGCGCGCTCAAAATTGTCAAGAATAGAAACTATTGCCAGGTTCTCAGGTTTATTTCGAGTTTTGAATTACCTACCACTTCACCTTTATTGGTATAAAAATAACAATGTAGGTACTGACACGACCTCATTACATTTCCCTGTAAAAGGGATGCAGACAAAATCGATATTCGACCGATGTGACGCAGTACGTTTTCCGATATAAATTTTTTTCACAAAACTTGCTCCTACACTATTGCAGGACCTAGTTTTGTGAACATTTAAATAACATTTTAATGATTATTACGATGTGTATATTGGTAGATAATCTTATGCCGTATATACTTACTTAGCTCCCAATAATATGCATACTGGTTCCATGACGAAGCGCACGAGTGCAGGCGGCTTCTGGAAGGCTTTCAGTTCGTTGATGTCCGCCTTGTTGAGCGCCTTGAGCGCGTTCTGAGCGGCATCCATGGCCGGCATAGCAAGCGCGAGGTCGGCCTTTGCCTCGTCCGCTATCTCCCTTACTTCTTCGGCTTTTATCTAATAGATTTTATTTTATGACATCAGAGACATTTCATTCGTAGGATGAAAACCGTGACAAAGATGGAGGCTGAAGGTCACGGAAATGCCCACATCAAATCTTCATTTTCTTTATTCAAAAGACAAGAGTGAGAATAAAAAAACGCCGTTTTATGAATCCGCTAACAAGACTCTTGAATTATTTATTATTATAAATACTACTACTAAATGAAATGTTATTTTAAGGAAAATATTTAGTAATTAAACACTAGTTACCTTCGCTTCAGCTTCATCTTTCATGACGGCCCTTTTTACTTCATCCGCCGCCTTTTGTTCCACCTTAAGCTTGTTGACTAGTGCAATACCTTCATCTGCCTTCCTGGCGAGGATCGGTTCCATCTCGCGCACTTGTTGCTCCATAACACCGACCACGTCGTAAGTTTCGTATAGCTTCTGCACACGGAATATTATGGTATATCGACGTCATGTTTACATGAAATTTATTTAGAGTTTTGAACCTCTCTGAATCCTTTCATTTAATAATATGCATACATTTGACACGGGTCCCTTTGTTAAAAAACTGTACCATAAAATAAAACAGGGCCGCCTAGGGACGCCCGAAAGAAGCGAACCTCTATAGTATAAATCGTAGGGCGCCGCTGCTGCCACTCTGTATACCTATAAGTATCGTGTAACGCTACGGACTTCATCGTGCAACGCTACTGGCCCTTAGCACGGATAGAGTGGCCGCGCGGCAAGTGCCCCGAACTTCCATATAGAAGCTTCCCTTCAATATACATGTCTATGGGGGGTTGGTGGAATTGCGAGATATACCTAAGCATAGTTACAACTTGTTCTAACAGTTCGGCATCACCTGTAAGCCACACGATATTCTGTCTCTCCCGCGAATGATTTGTTGTTGTTTCTTGTCAAGCAACTGCAAATACAGTTTCAGCAAATCGAGATAACTGCTAGGCGTGGTGTAGAAATAACGTCTCATTTCCTGGTACAGCCGGTCAGTCATCACATCTACGTCCTAAGAACATGGAAAGTAATCTAGGTAAAGTAAATTGTAGCAACTTGTCAACCGCTTCCATTTTCATCTTGACGTCTTAATTTAAATACTTGAATTGTAAGTGTGAATTCGTTTGTTCTGTAGAGAAGTCAGTGGCGGATTTACCAGCAGGCTGAGTAGGCTGGAGCCTAGGGCGGCAGATTTTTGAGGCGGACTTTTTGCTAACTCATGGAAGTCAAGCACAATAATAGTACATTGTTACACGAGTGGTGAAAGTGACTTATTTTTTCCCGAGACGGGGTTCGAGGGACAAAATAAGTCTTTCACCCGAGGTAAACACTGTGCTTTTCATTACGAATAGAAGGAAAATAAAAATAAAAACAGGAATTGGCTAAAGAAATAATACAAGGAAGTATGAACAATACTCTACAACTCGAAAAAAAAATAAAGATCGGATTGCCGCCTATTTTATTTTTTTTTCGTTTGTAGGCCAGCTTCATTATTTATCCATTATTTTTCATTTTCATATTTAAATATTTTGCCCAAATGTAAGTTATTTTAAAGAAATTGTTGAAACTAAATTTTAAGTCATTTAAAAATATATATTATTTAATTAATACTTAACTTTATGTCATTTCAATTTTACATCGTGCTGTAATTGAGTGACTGTAGAAAAAGTTTGAACATGGTTCTATAGAAATGTGAAAATGGAACTAGTTTTTTTTTATAATTTGACAGCTGTCAGTTGAAAGCGATTCTCCCGGGCCGGAAAAGTATTACTTTCAACCCGCTCCTCAGGCAAATTCAGACCTACTCTCAGAGTATGGGTAATGAAAAGATGATTTATCCATGCGTTTACCAAATGTAGTAAATTATGGTGTAAGTAGCATACATTACGCCGCCTTTATTAATGGTACATGATTGAGTTTTATCGCAAAATTATCGCAAAAATAAACCCAATAATTATTTAACGTGCTATTTCAACGAAATTTTTGGATTGTAAAAATAATCTAGGACATGATAATTGTAGAGGCAAGGGCGGCAAAATCTTTACAGCCTATACCTTGGAAATTTGTAAATCCGCCACTGAGAGAAGTTTCTGACTAGCTTTTGTTTTGCGGGTAAAAGCTCGTATCGGCTTAAGCGCGCCACATTTTGCGCTTCAAATAACCAAACGTGTGTACACGCGGTAAATCCGGTGTGCTCGCTCGAACCGGCGGATTTAGTCAGTAGCAATAGCGCTTATACAAGTTTATAAGCACGTCAGCTCTACGGGTTGCGCGTGTGGCAAAAGGACAAGCGCGCCTACACACACTCCAAAATCGAGCTTATACGAGCCGAAAAAATGCTATAATCCAAAACCTTAGTGGTTGCTGAAAAATGCTGCTGAAAAGTCCGGCTTAGTAATGTTATGGTAAAAATCTATGTATATGTACCTACCCGATGAATTTGATTTCGTCAAAGTATTTATAGTTTGGTAGTATGAAGGAACGCGCTTGTTTAAATATTACCTGATGCATTGCTACACAAATGGTGGATATCTTCTCAATTATAGCACGATTTCCAAGTGGTTGTAAGCACTGTTGTGCAACAGACAACAACGCTTCCGGTGGCCATTTTGTGAACCAGTCTATTGTGCAACAATTGACCAAGGACGGGAACATGCGACAGCGGCGTCTAAAATTGTATTAATTTTAAATTATAATTCCACTGAAACATTTGAGCCTTTAAATCCAATAGCGACATTATTATTATTATAATTTGTATTAAAAATTCACGAACCTGAATGCTTCTCCTACGGGACTCATGCAAATACACAAATGCAGTTTGCTTCGCACACGGTTAATAAAGAAATAATAGACGCCATCGCGGTCGGCGGGGTTGATCCCGTTCTTAGCAGCCTCGTTACGACAACCCGTCTGCATTTGCTCGTATGGGTCGCCCTCAAACAAGTTAGGGACCTCACCTGAGATAAGGGTACGAGATGTTATTACATCCTACATCCTACTAATATTATAAATGCGAAAGTTTGTGAGTGTGGATGTATGTTTGTTACTCTTTCACGCAAAAACTACTGAACGGATTTAGATGAAATTTGGAACACAGATAGTTTATAACCTTGATTAACACATAGAATACTTTACTATGGTCTACGCGGATGAAGTCGCGGGCAGAAACTAGTTACAAAATATGATCGCTGCCCCAAATCATGATTAGGGTTCCATATGGCATACCTTTCAGAGATTCTACGCGAGCTGGTGATAAAAAGTAGGTAAGCAAATCTTTACTCACCGTATGGAGGCGCTAATAGGTTTGGAGGTCTTAGTTATGGATTTATAGTTTACTTGAACTAGATGGCATCAAGAAAAAAAATGTTATAAAATGTATGAGTCTAGTTGTTGTCATAACTTTAATGATTTATGCCAATTCATTTATGTTGAAAGAATACAAAACATTCAGCTGCTAAGAGGGCATACCAATTCTATTTTTATTTTCTATAAATAGGTATTGTCAGACTAAAACCTTCAACGGCCTGGGGGCGACACCCCGACTGGGACATATTACGAAAATACCATTTCCGAAATTTGCTCCAATGGGAATCGAACCCGCAACCACCCGATGCATTGAGCCGA
Organism: Notodonta ziczac; assembly: GCA_918843915.1. NCBI lineage: Eukaryota > Metazoa > Arthropoda > Insecta > Lepidoptera > Notodontidae > Notodonta > Notodonta ziczac. The sequence continues at coordinate 6,988,252 of OU974038.1, read as the reverse complement.
GCGACCTACACTCAAACCACTACGCCAAAGCGTCATAATTAAATACCCTCTCGTTTTATCAAAACAAGCAATTATAATGCCCCTGAAAAGTTATTATGCCAAAAAGTTATAGTTTTCGATGACGGCTACTCTAAATTACAGCCTAGCGTGAGCCCCTGATGATGTGATGAAAAATAATAAATTAGTCTACAAAGCGGAATATAACAATTGATTTATTTTTCTTGTCTGAGTGTCTTTCTATTGTAATCTATACATTTAGGTAATTATGATGGTGGCTATGTGATGTGTTGCATGTAGGTAATTGCGTAACTTACCGGAATTTAGCATATTGTTGATATCTTCCAGAAATTCCTCTTTGGTAATCTGCGTGTCGGTGAATAGGAACACGGTGTCCTCGAAACTGACCCCCGCCCTCATGTACATCTTGATCAGGTCCTCGTGGAACTCAGGTGTGTCATAGTTTCGCTTCAACTCCATTCCCATACATCTATGTGGAGATTATGAGCTATTATGAGGATGCTTCTCATAGGCCCAAGTTTGGCCAAGCGAGTACGAATTTTGGCAAATATAGGCGAGTTGGTACGGAACGAAGTGGCTCAAATGAGGACGATCTAGATGTAAGCCGCATTTCTTTGCTTGCCTCGCCTGACATTCATCATACCTATACCTACCTAATTACATTCTTTCTCGTAAAAGAGGCGTTGTACTTTGCTGTGTAAAACACATAATTGAAAAGTTATTCCGTGGCAGGATGTATTTAACTTTTTAAACAAGTAAATTAATTTACTTGTTTAATAACCTTAATGAACGCTAAAAAACTCTTTTTTACTATAAAAAAAAACCTCCTCTAAAAATGACGTATAAATCAATTACTGGTTATTCTATTTATTCTTAATTAATTAAGTGGAGACCTTAGCCATGCTTTCATCATCATAATTTTAAACCTAACTGCAAGGGGTAATGAATTTAATTATAGGGATTGCTAAATCAATATCCGCCCTCGCTCGAGCCGGGCGGCTGGGCGGCCGCGCGGCCCGGGCAGAGCAAGACCTGCACTTTGACGCAATTTGATTTACGTGTTGCATCGTGAAATAGCACTATATATATATATGGATTTATTTCATCGGTCACGGAAACTGGGGCACCGGCGGCTGCCCTAGCTATTGCGCAATCGCGTCGGACCCAGATCCAGGTATATCTCTGGGCCTGGACTTTCAATATTGATTTTAGTTTTGTATAGTATAGCGAGCGATGCATCCATTGTTTACATAGTGTTCAAATATGAAATGCTAATTGAAATGTATTTCTCGCTGGCTAGTGACAAAGTAGTACCTAATAAAGTATTTAGGTACTCAAATTTAAGATATTTGTTTGTTGAATTTCCCTTAAATTATGAATGAACTTTGCCGCCATATTGAAACAGTCCTCAGTAAACGTGAAACCTTGTACATTTACTTAAGGTGCATAGGTACTGACTTGCACTCGTTGACGTGGCCAGCGAGCGTGGCAACACTTCTCCGGCCGGAGCCCCCAGGCCCCACCATGAGGCAGTGGCCCCGCTCCGCGCGCAGCACGCGAGCCACCCTTACCACGTGCTCAACTGCATCTTGGAAGAGCACGAGGTGCATCTCAGCACGAGCCGTGGAGTTATACTCTTCTAAGTACTCCTAAAATAATATTTTTCTAAATGCAACGGCGAACCGATTCAAATTATGGACTAGCGCTACCGCTACATTGTTGGTATTTCTGTGAACTTTCGTTTTCTCAACTACCCTGTGAAACGTTATCTAACTCTCCACCCTGGGTATCCCTAGTTAAGACTATTTGTATTATATGCTGATATCGGTCAATTCTATTAAAAAAGTTGTTATGCCTATCTACCGATAGATTTATTCCATCTGTACAAAAAAATTGAATAATTATAAATAGACGACCGCTTGGCGCAGTGGTTCGAGCGTAGGCCGCTTGGCTCACTGCACATTGTGGTTGCGGGTTCGATTCCCGCCGGGGCAAATTTTGGAAATGGCCTTTTCGTAATTTACTCAAGTCTGGTTGTCACTGGGATCGCCCCCAGCCCATTGTACGGTACCCATAGTACAAGCGTTGCTAAGTTTGGGACTATACAGTTGGTGTGTCAGTCTGGCGATATTTATTTATTATTCATTAATTCTAAAGGTCGGTTTGGCGAACTTTTATTTTAAATAGCTCACTTACTTTTAATACAACCATAAGTTTGTGCATATCCGGTATCTCCGCATAATTCCTATTTTCCTTCGGGACTGCAGAGTTAATGAAGTCACCAAATAGTAAAAGCGGTGGGTGTTCGATAATTGGGTCGTCAGGAATATCCAAGATCGGCTGCTGGAAGTTCTTTTGACAGACATTACACATCAAGTGGAAGAAGTTGCTCTTGTCGTCAATGTTGATTAACCGGTCATGGAAGACTCGGAGACACTCATGGTAGAATAATCTGGATAAAGAAATATGGACTCGATGTTAAGGGCCACTGATGATATAGAATATATACCAAAACTGTTCCTCCGAAACACATTACATTCATTGAGAGGTACACTGACATAGAATATACCCAACGGTGCACAGTATTATATAGTGTATTATCTTCGTGTAATAAAAGTTTACATAGTCTGGCTAGACATCAATGTTGACACAAACAATACCTTAATATAATGTACCAAATTTCAATATAACCTGAGCATCGCTTGCGGGGATCTCATGTAAGCCGCGTCTGCTTGCAACACCCCCTGCATGCACTTGGACAAGTCTCTCAAGTTGAACACATAGTGTGACTTGGCCGGCGTGGGTAGTAGCTCGGCACAAATCTTGAGGTAAAGCTCCACGGCGGAATTCACTATTGGCTCCCCGAGAACTGACACTTCCGTTACAAAGTCCTCCATGTGACCTTTGAGTATGGCCTAGTAAAGAAGATAAGTAACTGATGGGTATGTACTGCGAAAAGGCGTCTCAAATCGGCATTTATGAATCTATCTCAACTGGAGTGCGAATTTTGAAGTTCTTGAGTACGCTACACAAACACATCCCGTGTTCAAGGCGGTACTTTATTAGCTACCATAAGTTCTTGTACCTCGTTGTGGTATCTTAGGTGCTAGGTCAGCTTGGGACTGAGCAGCTCAAATCTCGATAGTCAATAATAATGTCTAGCGTAAAGCGTCTTGCCCTACTAGTCCGAATTACTTATGTACCTAATTCTTGGTAATTTCAAAAGGCAACACACTCGAGCTATTATATTTATATCTACTACCCTTTGTAATTATTAACTAAATAAGCAACAGGCGATCAAAAAAAAAATTACAAATTAAAAAATGTAAAAAGACAAGCCCGCTGAGTTTCTTGCCGGATTTTCTCAGTCGAAGTCGTGTTCCGATCCGGTTGTAGATATAAAACTATAATTTAAAATTGTTAATTTGTAAGTGCCCCCGTAGGCCTATTTAAACGAACTTTCTCACCTTGAATATAGTCTTCATAGCTTCAGAGTTGGGTGCAGAGATGTAGAACATAGCGAAGTGTCTAACGAATCGCGGAGTGAGCGGATTGCGTCCGCCGCCGGGTGGTGCGCACGAGCAAGACAGCACCACATCCAAGATCTCCTTCCAGTATAACTTGTCGCGGTCATAGACGCCACCAAAATCGAGGAATTGCCTGACATAACATGTTCGTCAGCTTTACCTTTGACCTTATGACCTTTCCCGAGATTTGTGTAGGGTGTAATGAGCGTAAGCGAGTTTATAGAATAGGTGTTGATCTTTGATAAAGGAAGAAACGGATACCGCATGTTATTCCGAATCGTGTTTCACCAACCGGTACGCGCAATTCAGAAATGGCGAGGTTGCCCTCTTTGTCTGCAATCGACCGTTAACACAAAAGCTGTTATTGCCGGAGATCGCATTTGAATAATAATGAAGTACTACGAGTATATCCTTTTCTTCCTATATCAAAGGTGTTGATCAATATGATTTCACTTCAACTTTGAGTATCAAAAATGTTAAGTACCTCAGCAGTTCTATTGTTGGCTGGGCACCGTATACATCCAGACGGGGCATGTTGACGTCGTCAATAAATATGATTACTTTTTTGCCCAAAGGCGCTCCAATTGCTTTCCGTGGTCTTTTCTCCAAACGAGATTCTATTACTTCCTAACAATTAAATAGTTACATTATACTAATCAGTTCTTACAGAAAACACAATTTCATAGCATATATTGTTTTGCCCTTGTAGAAAATCTAGAATCTAAGTTTGGAGTTATATACCAAACATAATAGGGTAATAGTATTTATTACCTGAGTTCGGCCACTGCCTGTTTGGGCAGAAAAATTCAAAATGAAAGGAATATAGTAAGCAGAAGCTGCCATCCTGTTCAGCATTTCCACAGCAATGCATGTTTTACCGACACCTGAAATATTGATATCTCGTTAATGATTTCCACGTTTTACTACGGAGACTTGGCTTCTAAGATATTAATTTATTTTTAAATAATTTGCCATGAACAGAGAAAACATTTACCAGTATTCCCAGTAAACATTACTGGTTTTCCACAACCCAGGAGCTTTTCAAATAGATAACCATATCGAACGGTATCGATGGTCGGTACCAAGGTTTCGAAGAATGCCTTGTTTGAGTCATAGATAAATTCGGGGATGATTTCGGCCCAAACTTTTAATTTTCGTTGTTTCGTGTCCATAAACATATCGAAGAAGTTGAAGCCTTGCGGGAAACTAAACATGAAAAAATATTTTAGATTCATTAGGTATATTTAAAACTAACGGTACCTAAGAAGTTATGAAACCAAAGTTAGTATTAGTTTTAAATAAAAACTAACTATTCAGCCTCCTCGAATTCTTCAAACTGTCTTTTGACGACCTCCTCAAACGGTCTCCTATTCACCTCGAGAATGTTGCCGCCGATGCACCAGATGTAGCAGAATATGAAGCAGTGGGCGATGTACACTTTGATGGCCGCCTTGTCTGGAAACCGCTCGCCGGGCTCCGAGAGCAGGGCACCCATCAGAAAACAAATAGCTGACACTTTGCTTATATCCACCTAAATACAATACCAACGTGTTTAACTATTGAGGTTGTGACGCCGTGAGAACGACAACAGATACATTTGGAGACATTGGGTATAGGCAGTAAGTAAGAAGGTTTATAATACATTCGTTATATTCCAGCCAGATAGGTAGAGATAAGATACCTGTCTTATTCCAAAGCTGCATTTGGTGTTCACGTGCCTTAATCCAACCTCGAGCATGTCAAACAGCTCGTATAGAAAATCTGAATTTTCTTGATTGAAAAGGTTTTTTTCTACGCTCTCCTCTAGCCAAGAGCGCACGTACGGCAAATATCCCATTTCGTAAGGATCTATGTAAACCATGCCGCATCGAGAGACGGTAGCAGGCGATGCTTGTGCTAAATCCGCCACCTGAAAATAATAATAAATATCGCCAGACGAACACACCAAATGTATTTTCCCAAACTAAGCAACGCTTGTACTATGGGCCGTCGATGGACTGAGGGCGATCCCAGTGACACACAGACCAGGGCAAATTACGAAAATCCCATTTCCGAAATTTACCCTGGCGGGAATCGAACCTGCAACCAATATCCCTTTAATATCCCTTTCAACAAATTTGAAGCTTCTGTAGAGCTTACCTACCTTCATGCATGTACGCACGTACCTACCTCAAACACCATGTGAACGTAAGGCGTCAGCTTGATTCGCTCAGAGTTTGAGAGACACAGCATCTTGTTGTCATCGAGCACGGTGTTCATATTCTCAATCCACACTGCGTCCACCGGCCCATCACAGATTAACCATTGATGATCTGGTTTCTCACACTGAAAGTATTACAGGATGAAGGGTATTCATTTTAACTTAAATGGGGAAATTCAGCATCAAAATAACTTAAGCTTACCTGGACAGCCGTCCTTAAACACAGAGGTAGTATTCCATCATGCCATTCGAGTGTCTGCAGATTGACCTCGCCGTACAATTCACCGATGGAAAGACTTTTCGGGTTCATTATAAACTTATGTACCAGTTGGTTCTGAGCTCCTGGTACCCCGTTCTCATTAAGCCTTGTGTATGTGTCCCCCAAGACGTGTAAAACAACTGTTTTTCCTCCGCCCGTTGGCCCCACAAGCATGACACCCCATCGCACTATCATTGTCTCGTGCAACTGTATCACTTTGCGAATCTGACATACTTCTATTTGTAATTTCCTCTCGAGGAGAATTGCTCCTAATTGAAACAATTGTAATGATTCCATGAATTTGTTAATGGTAATGATCTCCAGAAACATAATTTATAAACATAGTTCGGATACTTACTTATAACCTCCTCCATAATGCCGTAGTCTCTAAACGGAAGGCTAACGCCAGGAAACAAATCAGACAATATACCAGCAAAGAGGACAGCATCTGCCGCCAGAAACTTCGGCAAGTTGCTGTCGTTGAGAGCACATAATAGAGTCATTTCTTCATGTTGGTCGGGACTGGCTCGTTTTAAAGCTCCAGCCATTACCTGAAGATTGAATCAATTAAGTTAACAATTTGTAAATATTTGAATGTTTCGATTCAGACGATCCTTTACTTACCAACACACTCTTCACAGCTCTCATGCCAAAGTCATAGTGATCCTGCTTGGAGAGTTGCTCGCTAGAGAGTTTGTACATTTGAACCATCTTTTTGGCAAGACCTTTAGATGATTCAAATCCTTCCGAGTACAGGATTACCTCGGCGATGAGAGCTTTAAATCGATAAATACAGTTTGTCAATTTCGAGTTAGACGTGCTGTGTAACTGGAACTTGACAACTTTATTAGGTAACTAACCATAGTCCGGCACCATCATAGAAATAGGACGGAAAAGAGCCTTCAGATTGTCAGGCAACTCAGTCCGGCCTGCGTAGCCCGGATTCATTGTAATGAACGCCGCACAAGTGCGAACTAATTTAATTTCACGGCCCTCAAACATAAACCTGTAATGATAGTCAAATTTTTATTCTACCTGATGAACGATTGGCTCAAGCCAGATAGAATTTCTTAAATAACATATTATAGTGTAACTTCAATATATACCTGCTCTGTTTTGCAACTTTGGCATTTCTGATAGTGATCAGTTGTTGAGCGATGACGGACAAAACCTCAATGTCGATACGATTGAATTCGTCGAAGCAACACCACGCTCCAGACGTTGCCAAGCCAGAGAAAAACCGCCCCATCATCTTGTAGTCAAGTCCTGAACAGATTTTGCAATAGGTACTAATGATAAGAGTGAAAGGGCAATGTCTCGACGTACTCATGTAAAATTGTGACGGAATTTATTAGGTACCTCGGACTCAATATTATTTTAGACAAATTATTGGACGAGCTGGAATGATAACATTGCATGGTCAAACAAAGGTTACCTTCAGAGCAGTTGAACACGACGCATTGTATAGCAAGAGACTTGGCTAAGTCCTTAGTAGTTTCAGTCTTGCCGGTGCCTGCAGGGCCGGCGGGTGCCCCGCCCAGGTCCAACTGGAGTGCTCCCATCAGACACAGGTAGCAACGATCCGTCAGCGGGGTTATTACAAGTACACCTTTATTAATAAATTTGTCGGTTTTAGAAATATGACGATTTAATTTTACTATTTTCTGAGGAAACATACAATGGTAAGAATCTGAATCAGTACATAGTATAAAACAAAGTCGTTTCCCGCTGTCTGTCCCTATGTATGCTTAGATCTTTAAAACTACGCAATGTTTTTTTAAGTGTTTTTGTGGAATAGATAGAGTGATTCAAGAGGAAGGTTTATATGTATAATACATGGATAATATAGTAGAGAAACACTGATAACTTTAGAGTCGTGCGATGGCGGGGTGGGTGGCTAGTATAATATAAGTGGCACAGATTTTTTATATAATATTATTATAAGTCTGAACGAGCGTAGGACCCACTTAATGTTAAGCAGTTACTGTAGCCTATAGTTGCAATACTAAAGGCATTGCTCGCATTTTGCCGACCTGACGGGGAGTTAGAAAGAGAGAAAGAAAGTGAGGGGGCTTGTTCTTTCGGCTCTTACTCATCATGCTTAACGCAACTATATTAGTTACTTTACGCCGATCTTTCGTGAAACAGATTTCTTAAGGCTAAACGCCCATCTAGCCCGCGAAGTTCAAATTTTTCAAAATCTGACAATAATAAAAGGCACATTTTGTAATTCGCGACAAAGACCGTGTGCAGTGCATTTATTAATATATCCAAATTACTCTACAACATTTCAAGAACGACAGCTATCCAGATAATCTGGCAATTTTTGTATATTTAGTGATTAACTAGTATCATATCCACCGTGATAATATTTAGAGTAAATTAAATGTATTCATAAACACACTGCATACTGTGTTTGTCGCAAATCACAAAATGTTGTCTTAAATGTTTTCAGATTTTGGATAAACTATAATATTACTCGAAAATTTTGAATTTCGCGGGCTTGACAGGCGCCTTCACCTTAAGTAATTATTTTTATTAAAATAAATGATATACCTCCGGCGCCCAAATATTCGTGCCCATAAATATACATTGCACTCGACATCCTGGCAACACAATTATCAATATCTTCTTCCCAGTAGTAACGGATCATTTTCAACCAGTTGAAGTCCGTGCTGTGAGTTACATACAACATTTTAGTTATCAGGGAAAATGTAGATCTGAATACGAACATGAACTTCTACTGTACACTAAGTAATGCTTAATAAAGGAAATTACTAACTCCTTTTGTACATGTTTCTCCACCATATGCGATATGGTATCTCTAGCGTGCACATCTATAGTAATAAGTGCGCACAAGACTTTTCTGAACAAAGAGCTCAGATCTTGTCTGGTTAATGCAGCAAGATCATTCAGGTCAGATATGCATTTCTTCTCGTAATCCAGTAGGCCGGTGTCGATGCGAAGGGGCACCGCTAGGTCCAATACCTCGTGAACACCCTTGGCCCACATTATTTGTGAAACTGTCAGTATGACCTGTTAGTACATACAATCAATATTGTAGCGTTTATTTCGTACCTACATAATTTATAGTTTTTAACTAGGCCATCAGCATTAAACGTTACAAGAAAATTTATTTTCAAAATTTTACGGAAAACAAAGTACCAACCTGATTAGCATGCAATTGGACCCATTCAACGCGAGGACGCATCATGTAATCTTTTAGTGCGTGTTTCATGCATCTCTTTACAGATGCAAACATGGCCTCTTCAACTTTCCCGAGCCAATCTTCAACATTGCCACGAGCCTTTAGACCCTGTGCAATTTATATATAACATCTTAATTGTTATAATACACAATCAATGTTAACTCTGGCTAACGAAGGTGGAAAGAAAAACAAATGCAACGCCACTTTGGTCGAAAATGAGTATTATAGACACATCGATAGTGAATCAAAAACCCTATCGAACTGTATATAAAACTTATTTTCGACTAAATTGGTGATTCATTTGTTTTTTCTTTCAACCATCGAATTATGCTACTTTTTTCAAACAATAGATTGCATTCATGGTATGTTTGAAATATTAATACAAACATGGTACAGCGAGGCGCTACCATGGCGAATTTAATTTAACACACAGTCGAATTTAAGTTAACAGACAGTTTAATTTAACAAAAGTCCATAAAAAGAAAAAAAAAATCGAACAAATTAGATAATACTTAAAGTAATCAAATTGGCATCACCCTTGAAATCCGATTCATTCAGCTATTCTTACGCTTTTACCTACTACTCGGAGCGGGGCGAGCTAATAGTATTATTATTATTTCTAATAGTATTTCTTTTTCGTTTTAATTTCATTGAAAAACATGTTTATTATACGTGACATCGCCAGATGATATCTGCGCTATAGTTATTTACGTACAGGCTGCTCCAAAATGGTATTTCAGAAAATGTTGAATATTTCAATTAATAATAACGTTTAATAAAATTTAAATATTTCGAAAATCAGAAAATGTGAGGCCTAATACGTGTGTTAATTTAAAGTCGCCATGGTAGCGCCATGCTGTATATAGGCGATATCCAAGTAACGATTTGAGAGAGTGTTTCCAGCGTACACCGCTCTCAGCGAGTGTGCTACAGGATCGTTGCGAGGTCGCAACGGGTCGTCTCTCTCATCTTACTCGCACGCCTACTGAGTTATAATTACCTTGCCCAAATTAACTCTCTCTGCTTCAGGCGACAGCATCGCAATGATGTCAGTCGTCAAGTCTTCGGGCTTGGCCGTTTTTGCCAGTTTTGCTTGCAGCATGTCTCTAGTTTGGAAGGACATCTCTCGCTCCACCAGCGTCCCATCTTCGGTGATTTCCATTTCACTTTCAGGCAGTTTAACACCGAATTCTAACTTAGCAATAGCATCGAAACATTTTCGTAAATGTGGTTGTACCGCATGAGGGTTTCTTGTCTGTAGACCAATGTGTAACGACAGTGTAAATATGTATAGTACAGTTGGGAAACTTCATAGTCTTGGTCGATTGTACTAAATTATAGGTAGATAGTAATAATATATTATATATAGCAAAAAATACATGTAAGAACTTTTAATTTAACAATACATTCCCATCAATCGCGCTAGGTGTTAGTAACTAGTGTTTTTTTTATTTTTGTTTGTTTCTGTTTCTGTGTATATACTTGATATAGCCATATAAAGGTTACCTGTGCCAGTATTTCCAGAAGTTCATCGTTAGACAGGAAGAAGAATCTTGGGAAAGCCACTCGTTTTGTCTCTAAATATGCTTCAAGACATTTCATAATCTGATCTAACATTTCATTATTTCTCACAAACTCTTCATATAACTTAGGCTGGGTCGCAGCTGGCATTGCCAACGGAACCTAAGGGATGACCAAGGATTTAATAATATAAATGTACGTTCTTCCTATGTGCATTGTGTAAGCAATCTATCAATACCTTAGCTAATTTACGCATTATATCCTTCCAAGACTTGTCCACAATCGTAAATAGCCTAGTTTCATTTGGCAACTGTCTTTGAATATCGGGAGCACTAAATATGACCTCCAAATACATCCATGTTTGTTGACATGCGAACCATTCTTCCTGTAAAACTGACATGTTAGAATGGGTGCTCATGGTATTAAACTTAGAATTATTTATATTAAGGTGCCCTACCATTGTCTTAGAGAAAAGTTCCAAGTTTCTAGCCCATTCTTCTACTCTGCTCTTGATGGGACCACAATTCCTGGAGCTTAAGATTGTGCTGATGTGAATACTGCTTTCATCAAGACACGCTTGGACCTCATCCAGACCACCCAAAACATACACATCTTTGGCGTCTTTATGCAGCAATACTGGGAACTCCAGAGCTGCCCACATCTCTTCTACCTATAAAATTAGGTCATTATTATGAATAATACAATCATTCAATTAATTAACAGGGCAATGCACGTTTCTAATACCTACCTTCTTAAGCAATGCTTCAAGTCCTGCTTCCGAGCTAGCTTGGCCGGCGACCTCCATCAGTTCTTCAGCATGTTGGAATGCATGCAATTCTTCGAAAACTTGCAGCGTCAGCACCATATCTGGAGTGAACCGCGTGTGCAAAATTTCCTCTATTTTCACCCAATGGCGTGGTCTTAGCGACGGATTTCGGAGATACGACATCACTGGTAACTACAATTATTATTTATGATGACTTTAGCTTATGTATTAAGCCAATGTTTGTAAGGTATAATATTTCTACAATAAATTACCTTTTCTTTTATAATATCAATAGTTTCTTTACATCTCGGCACAATCTTGTTATGCGGCAAACCTTTGTCAAGCTGATTAAATATCTTGCCGAAGTTTATCGTAGTGGTTTGGATGTCATCGACATCTAATGTATTAAACGGAGCTTCGAACCTGATATAAAGTTGCGTTAGAATTTTATCAAGGAACAAATACTTAAACAATTTCCGATTGTGTTATGGTTAATAAAGATCAATAAGTACCATGATTGGAACATGTCGTTCCACTCCTTAGACGACTTCCACAATAACTGTCTGAGTTTCACATCGTTTATGGCTTCATCCAGCTGCTCAAGTCTAGCTGGCGGTATCTAAAATGAATTAAAGCAATCTGTGTAAATCATCTATAGTATTACAAAAGTTCTATCACATAATATTTATATGTTCATGCAAGCAAACCTTAAATATCTTCATCCATTCCCTTATCTGCTTCTCTCTGGCGGAACAAGCCATTAATTTTTCTTGCAATTCCTCAAGCGTTTCAAGCACCCTCTCCATGTCAGATTTTTCATCATATAGCCATGGTTGCTATACCATAAAACGATAATTTTAAATTACAATAATCAAGAACATTCAGATAATGCAAAATAATTAACCTGTTAATTTTATTAATTTATAGTATTGTAGAAATCCATAAAATTATAATTAATTACTTACTGCAACTTCTTCTCTTAGTTTGTTGACGTCCATCATAAGTTCCATAATATCTTTGCCAATTTGACTGGCAAACAGTCCTGCTAACTTGCCTCGTGTTTCTAATATAGCATCTACGTTTGTTCGCAGGGTTCCCAGAGCAACGCTTAAACCTAAATAGTCAGTCATATCGTCAGGCGATATCGGTATGTTATATTCTCCCATGAGATCGTAAAGCTCCCGAAGATATTCAAGTCTCTCCTCTAAGAAGGTTACGCGAGACTCAAGCCCGTCCAACATAAAATTGAAGGCAACCAATTCCCCCGCTGTCTCCGGTTCATGGCTTATATCTTCGTTTATGTTATCTATACCTCCAACGATTTCTTCAATGCAATCATGGCCGATACTATAAACAAAATAAATAAAATTGCCTTATAGGACTCCTATTGATTTGAGAAATTATTATTACACTGGTTAAATATCATAGATTTAAAACACTAAATAACTTACTCTGGAGTAATGCTAACTACTACATCGAATAGTCTCCTTGGTTGCGGTCTAAATAATTCTTGGAACGGGCTTAAGCACAAGAATAGTAAGCCCAGTGGTTGATAACTCACAACTTCTTCAATTACCTCCATTTGTTTCATTAGCTTTTCGCAAAGTTTTCTAAAGTTGTTCACATCCCTTTCTTGTCTGATAAGCTCGATGTCCATTTCATGAGCTTCGCGGAAGCTATCCATGAAACCTTTCATGCGTTCAAGGAATAACCATACACAATCGTAACCGTACTTGATAGAATAGGGTATGAATGAGATGTCATCCAACATTTTCTTGTCCTGATTCATGAGGAAGTACAAATTTGGTGACACTCCCGCCGACCATTCCACCGGTTTGCCCATAATGGTTGGTTGCACGAATATTTGTAAACTATCATCGTTAAGGTAATTGTGAAACGTTCGTACGAACTCGTCCCAGTAGCTAGTTATCTTATCGATATAATTGGACACTAATTTTTCACATGGATTTAATTCAACCTCACCACTCGGTTGTACATAAACGTCTACTTGGAATAAGGCCCACTGCAAGAATATATATTGTTTTTACTACCAAGTTGGTACCTAAAGCAGGGTCGCTGAGCACGAAGCTGAGCAAGAAGCACGTGAACCGCGTGTGACCGGCAACTGTGTGAGCGAGACGTATTAGATTTACGCGGGAGTGACAGAGACAGGTAATAACAGGTCATTGTACGAAATTCTTCGTGCTCAGCGACCCTGCTTTAGTAGCATGCATACTATAGGCTTAGTGCTTGGCTGAGTAGGACCTGTGTTATCAATCTATCTCAAGACTGAGAGCTATCTCGGAAATATCATCCTTATGTCATACCAGTACAAAATTACACCTCATAAGCGTACTCAAGATTTCTCGCAGACTTGAGAAGTCTCGCATCCTCAGACACAACCCCTCTCGCACCGCTCCACTACCACAAGAACCTACTCAGTTTAAGGTGACGGTGCCTGTCTAGCCCGCGAAATTCAAAATTTTCGAGTATTTTTATACGTATTTTAAAACATTTAAGACAAAATTTTGTGATTCGCGACAAAAATAGTATGCAGTGCGTTTATTAAGTAATACATTTATTTTACTCCAAATATTATCACGGTGGATATGATACTAGAAAATCACTAAATATAAATGCATTGCATACGCTCTTTGTAGCCAATTACAAAATGTGACTTTACTATTTTCAGATTTTGAAATATTTCTAAAAACTTCGAAAAAATTGAATTTCGCGGGCTAGATGGGCGCTTTCGCCTTAAGCGCTATGGCTGTACTAAAATATATTTTTGTTTTTATATAAGTAAAATGTAAAATTCATCAAGACACCTAAACAGTTTCCTAGAATATTTATTTTACTAAAATTAGTTTACCTTGCATGTTTCAATAGGCCTGGGAACTGTTTCAAGTACTTCATCAACCTCAGTGCCCACAAGAAGGTCATGGCTAGGAGTGTAATCTACGTGGATGCGCAACATGTTGGCCATCATGTTGTTAGATCGCTTCGTCAATCGGTACAACATATAATTCGTCATGTAATCGGTTAACTTTATAAAGCTGAAAATAAGATTGCATAAGACAGCTAACTATAACATTGTAGATACCTATACTTAGGTACCTACTTAGAATTAATTAATACAAGTGGAAATATTTACTCGCCAGGATATCATTATTGTCTTTCAATGTAGACAAATTGGCTAGATCTATGCGAGAGAAGCCTAAAGAAGGCCAAATGATACAGGGAGTCCGACTATCAGAAAACTACATGCAAGGCCGGTTGGAGTTTGGGCCCCTTTACCCTTTTCTAACTTCCGAAAGTATACTTTTACTACCACAAAGCATTTTTTATTCATAATAACGATGTTTTTCACTACATTTACGGACCCTAAGCAGTTGTCTGCATTGCCTAATAGATAATCCGACCCCGACTACATTAACAATAAAATATGCATTTAAACTAGGTATAATTATTTATTGGTCGACCGCGCGTTCGAGCGTAGGCCGCTGGGCTCAATGCACTTAGTGGTTGCGGTTTCGATTCCTGCCGGGGCAAATTTCGGAAATCGCCTTTTCGTAATTTTCCCAAGTCTGGGTGCCACTGGGTTCAATCCCAGTCCATTGTATGGTACCCATAGTACAAGTGTTGCTTAGTTTGGGACCATACAGTTGGTGTGTCAGTCTGGCGTTATTTACTTATTAAAAAACACAAAATTATATACCAAGCTAATCTCTCGCAGTACTTTCTCTTATTGGCCTTCTCTGTATACGACATGCCGCCGGTGGGTTTCCCCCTTATAATCTGGAACGGTGGTATGTTCCTGTCATCGTAGACAAACCCTTGCTGATAGAGCGCCGTATGACATGCTTGCGTTATAATATCTAGCACCACAACTCTATATTCTATTAGTTTTTCTCGCATATACTCTACACGTTTCATCTGTAAGACATTTAAGGGTAATGTAGTATTATTTACGGCCGATTTACCTTCCGTCATGTGGGTACGTCGGTAAGATACCATAGCACACACACACCTGAACTTCAATGAAATAGAAAAATGCCGTATCCATATCTCTAGATAAATCAGCAAAAGTTTTCATGTACATTTCGCAGCACATAGCTTGTATACTGAGTAGAGCTTTTCCCAGGACTGGCGTAAGAATAAACAGATTCTTGGCCAGTTTATTTCGTAGTTTTGTGTACTTTCTGAACAGAATTGACTTCCTCCACACATAGAACGCTTTCCAATACCTATAAACTTTGAAAAACTTGATCTGGAAATGAGTTAAGTATTTATGATAATATTTACTTAAAAGAGTTACTTCAAAAATGTATTCAATGTCCAAGAAAACTTTTTACCCACATCTGTTAGTTGGACGAAAATCGTGTATTCTTGTTCCCAGGCCGGAAGTTTCGTGAAGACCATTTCATTGGAGTAATGTGTAACTCCACATGGACTGATTGTGAAGAAATTTCTTTTATCGATTTCCTCATAACGGACCACTCTAAATAACAAATACTTTATTACTATTCGGAGTTTACATTTTAGCGGTCGGTACCTAAACTAACCATATCATAATATCACAAACGCACAGCTACTAGGTGAAACAAAAAGGGTAGGTATACTATTTTTTTTGCAATCTTACTTGGTAAATCTAAAACTATCGGCTCTGTGGGACAGTTGAAGTACTAAAGGTTTTGTACACTTGTAAAATCAGTCAACAGCTACTATCCCTGTAAACACCTTTTGTTTTTCAAGTTTCCTCCAAAGCTGATAGTTTTAGAATTACAAAGTTAAATTTTGAAAAAAGTATACCCTTCCTGTTTCAAACTGTATAACATTCACTGCTAATATCGACTTTTCTAATAATTTCTAATATTTACATAAAATAAATGTCGAAGATGGATTGTATAAATAATTTTAGCTGATTTGCAAAACAGCTCGGTTTTGAAAAATAGCTAATCATACAATCCATCTTCGGCACACTTTCTCATTAAGATCCTGGGTGCTGGGTGCTAGGTGCTAGGTCATTAGGGACTCACTTTAGATAATACGGAGTGAAGTAAACATTCTGAGTGTGTACAGCGTAGATCATGTAGAGAAAACCGCACGATGGATTGCTTCTCACGTAATCAATGACTTCGTTCTGCGACGCGACTTCTGGCTTCACTTTGAGAGGATCGATGGTATCATTTTCCCTATCCTGCATCCTACTCACCCTTGTTCCAAGTTGTATTTTAATTTTCTTTTTCTTGATGTTACCTGATATTTCCAATGTTGACACAATTAATTGTTATAAAGTTACACGAATATATAAGTTCATGTGAGACTTTACGATGAATAAATGCGGCTTCATTTTTTTACAAGTAGGTGCTAACTCATTTACGCGCAAAGGAGAGTCCTTTATTGCAATGTGTTATTCAATTGCAACGAAATATAAGTGCATGGGCCTCATAATTCCCTATTTGCATATAAAGTATTTCAATTTGGTGTGCATTTAACTCTTACTTACAGGAGCTATCATCATGAATAGGCTCTAAAGTAGCTGGTTTACGTTCTTTTCTAAATCGTTCTTCTTGCGCCTCGACAAATCCAGTCTAAAATTAAAAAAATACATACAGACGATCTATTACTTTTTGGAAGTCGGTTAAAAAAAGTAATGTAATACTATCACTATGTAGGTATAACGAATTTTGAGGACCGCTTGGGGCAGTTATTCGAGCGTAGTCACCGAGTGATTGCGGGTTCGATTCCTGTCAGAGTAAATTACGGAAATGGTGTTTTTGCAATTTTCACTGGTCTGGGTATTGTTCAGTACATAAAGTAACTAGATAACTATAAACGTTGCTTAGTTTAGGACCATCCAGTCTGCCGATATTATAGGTACCTATTATATTTTATTGTATGATTACCATTGCATATGATGTGACAAAAGATTTTAATTAAAACTTATGAGTTTATGCCTACCAATGGTTCTGGCTCCCTCTTAACGTATTCAATTTTTTCCAGCAATTTGCGATGCGGCACATGAAAGGGTATCTCTCTGGGCTTTCTGAAATTCGTATACAATCAGTAATGAGCAAAGTATATTTTTCTAAAGAGTATATTAATTTATTTTTCAAATGAAAGCAAGTATTCGAGGGCGGAATTTACCTACCTAGTATACGCAAATAGCGACTTCGCCTGAACGCACCCACAGACACCTGTAGATATCTACCCAGCTATTACCTATTTCTTCTTATATCCTTCTCTCTTCCCTATATTAAAAGCGAAACCCAATGCCTAACTGACCGAGCCATGCTAATTAACTATTAATAGTGGTTTAGCTACGGTAAGACTAGCCGGGGCGGTTTTCTGGGGCCCCTCCGCCACCATAAACGACGTTGGAAAAATAAAAAATAATATTACTACAAGGAAATACGATTAGATATTATCTGCTTCGTTACACATAATACCCAATAGTATCTCGTTTTTCATTTTTATGCCCTAAAATGCCTAATTTCATTTGGCCCCGGGGCCCTTGGTTACTGTGTAGTTAGTGCCGTAGTAACTACTACGGCACTGGCCGTGAATGTTGGTATAGATCGCCATATGTGAGATACCCACTTACATGCATATTTTAGCATGGTATGGACCATGGCGAACTGACTACTCATTACAAAATCTCTGAAGCCCCTTGAAACTTTGGTTTACTAGCACACAGACGTGAGCAACTACTAGGTACTACTAAATATTGAAACTCTTTTCGTAATTGGACAAAGTTTTGAAAAAAGGTACCCAACTCACACTTACTCTTGCAGACTAAAATCAACCCTAGTTGAAATGTCTGTAGGTCGGTTTCAGTTTGTAAAACTACGTCCAATTGTCACTGGGATCGCTCCCAGTCCATGAACTACCCTTAGTACTAGCGATAAATGATAATTATATTAGTTTGGAATCATACAGTTGGTGTGTTAGTCTGTCGGTTATTATTTATTTATTGTTTACCTGGCAAAATGCGTTGGGACTTTGCGGACATTCCGTTGCAACGTTGCTATGGCCGGTAAAGTAGAAGACGTCGTTCTACGCTTCACTGGCCTGTCCATGATTTCTAAAGGCTGAACATAATCACAATATAGCTATCCTTTACATAGGAGTTAAAAACTTAATAATGTTGTGCTCAATAATATAAATTATTAATAAACGATCAATGAGAATCGCAACCTGTTTGCTTATTTCCATGGAAACAAACATCATTATTATTATTCTCTTTGGACGTTTCCAAAGAGAATAATAATAAGGTCTAAGAATAATCATTATGATTGAGATGCCAAGACGCCTCATCAAAAAGGCTAGTATTACCTGCAACCACCCTGCAATCACAGACTTATAAATACAATAAGCATGCAATAAATAATATTGGGGCTTCGCTGTACCTACAGGTACTACCTAAGTACCTAGGCATCTATATTTCTCCTTTGCTGCAGTATTCTTGAGCGTTTACTTACCACAACTAGAACACATGTCTTAGGATTAAATTCATGGCTCGTAGTCTAAATAGTATAAATGGTTTAAACTTGTTTATCAAATGATTATTTACTTATAATAAATATGTCCATTTGAACTGGCATATTAGATTTTCCCGCGGCGGAAATATCATAAATCCGGAAATCCGAACCATCCTTCAGAAACATTGATAGAACCACAGACTTGGATAAGACATAGAGCAAACTTCGATACTAATGTCTATGGTATGGCGACTATAGCCAAGAAGTTTACAGTATTGGCCAAGCTTACGGACGGAGACGCATTTAAACAACGCTCATTGATCCATATTATTATAAAACGAACCACTTATGGACTTTACAAGCTCGGTTTAGCCCAATGCAATGGATTGTTAAAAGGTGTGATTGTTAATTGGTTTTCTTTTCCATTACTGGCAAAATCACTTCTACTCATCCTCTACCTATGGGCATAGGAAAAAAAACATATTTGTCTTTGATTGATTTGATTGTGATTTTATGTGATTGGCGCTATTTTGCGTTTTAATTTTTAGATTTACTGTGTATAAAACAAATAAAATTTAGTTACATAAAAGCTATATAAGTATTTAAAAAAAATGAAATGTGAATAAACTGTAACAAACGCCTCAGATAAGGTAGGTTACTACGCAACAAACATTTCATTCATGAAAGCAACTTTCACCTTTCCCCTGTCGATTTTGTTTTGTCGTTATACATGCTATCTTGTCTAAAAATTCTAATACTAAAAATCTTAAAACTCCATTTGGGATGATTTAAGAATTATTCATTAAGTTTATTTTGGTGTGACTCTTATCGTAACGATCCATATACGTATTGTATGTAGCCACATACTCACCATGAGTACCTGGGATTGAGTAAGTTCCTACCTACATAACGCAGGAGATAATTGAGTAGGTAGGTATCTATTTAAGATGCCTATAAAATACGTACCAATCATACCCATCTACTTGGAATTTTCTTTAATGTTTATAGTTTTCAAAATGTACTTAGAAATGACCCACTATGGTCATGTGATGATATACTTAAAATATAATAATATGCTTACTTATTAATTATTTGTTATATAATGTTACCTTGTAAATTGATCACTTGAGTTTCATTTATGTTTATTATATTGTCGAAAATGTAGGTATAAAATAATAATTTTGGAGCAAGTAAAGATAATTTTCCATACAATTACAGATTATTCAATGGGTTCCTTAAAATAAAACCTGCCACACAGCTTCTATCGAAGCCTTTATGTAGTGTTAGTTGTCATCAAGGAATTGAATGGCTATGTATTATTACGCAAGTAAATTAAATGAGGCCTCATGTAGTGGCTGTAATATCAAAGTGCCCCCGGCGCCCACTGAACCAGCACCAGTACCACCACCACCCACCGACCATGCTCCGCTACCTCCCGACCCGGCTCTCCTGCATGGATCCGGTCTTTCTTATTATGATGTAAGTTTATTGTACATAATCCATCAAATATTCCTCTTTCTATAATGAAAGGCGGTTTCTAATTATTTGTCATAGTCCATGCATGGATGGATGTGTTCAATATCAAATAACAATAAAACTTATAATAATATACATATTTGATGATAAATTCCCACAAAAATCATCAACAACCAGAAAAACAACAGCATGGTATGCATGCATATTCCATTAGTTCTATGTATTAGTAAAAATAAATATAAATCAATTGTATTTTCTCATACTATTTATGCCAAGTTAAATTAAAAGGTGTACAATTCAGCAAAGTAGTAGTTTGAAGTAGAAGTTAATGCAGTAACAAACCAATTGAGTACTGTAATTAAAAATAAATTCAAATGTTTTTCAGAATGATGATTATTACTCAATGGTAAGGGGAAATAAGTTTATGTCTGAGACTTCATGCAAACACATTGTCATGAATGGAGGTATAAATTTTGTTGCCACTCAGCAAGTAGAGGCACCTCAGGTGAGTCATGAAACATTAATGATGATTTCAAAACAATAGTTACGCATTCCATTCTGTATGAATGATCATATATCTATATTACAGCTGTCGACAATCCTCCCTTCCGGTGTGAAGGCTATATCGACACTGCCTTACATCAACTGTCCGGCTGAGAAGCCAGAAATCGAGTATCGGGATGGACAGATAGTGAGCGCCACTATAGAGGCTCTGGTAGACATGCTCCGGCCCGGAGCCAGCAAATCTTTTACATTCACATTCTTATTATGTTCACGGTTATTTGTTAAACCGCACGAACTTCTGAACAAGCTCTGCAAACGTTACATTAAAAATTATGATAAAATAGTGAGTATTTATATCTGTGTTTGGTGGTCATTACATTGTTTGAACTAGTGTTTGTGTCTATAATATATTTATGTCGCCGCCAAATAGCTTAATTCGCCGTTCAATTAACAGCCTAGGCACTTAACTAAACGGCGCCGTTCAACTAACGGCCTGAATGATATTCAGCCGTATCGTCTATTACAACATTTAATAAACTGGCTGGCTAATGCTTAGGCAACTGGTTGACATTTAAGTACTACAAAACTTTTTCAAAATACTACCCAAGCAGAACGACATGGATGGGTTTAGGTTAGGGTTATTTTTTTTATGACCCCACAGAAACCCCACCCAGCAAATAGATTCGGTGGATCTAAAAAAAATCGTAAAATACCTAAGTACCTAATAAAATTATTCCATCAAAGTTGTTTTTTTCCGACGCCATATTGACCAAAGAGAATATGGAATATAGAGATATTGACGGTTTGGTGAGTTTCTGCGGTAGGTGGCAGAAAGTAGAACTAAATTGAAATGAACAGGCTAGGCAGGTAATTAAACGGCTAGGCAAGTAGTTAAACGTCATCGATCCAAGTCATTTGCCTAGCTGTTTAATCAAATGGCTGAATATCATTCAGGCCGTTAGTTGAACGGCGCCGTTTAGTTAAATGCCTAGGCTGTTAATTGAACGGCGAATTAAGCTATTTGGCGGCGACATTTATACAACTTAAAGAAATATGTATTATATGATAATCTTATTGTTGTTATTTTAATTACTTTGTTACAGGGCAAAGCTGAAGTAAAGGACTTAGTAGATAAAGAATTGAGTGATACAATAGCTCTAGTGAGAGTTTTAAGCCAATGGACTAGTATGTTTCCGTATGATTTTCGCGATGACAGGGTGATGGCTCTCGTCCGTAGTATAACCCAAAGGTATGACTCTTACCTAGTGTACTTTTACACTACTGAGTAAACCTTTACTTGTTGGTACTACTTAGTGCGAAAATATTTTTATTTCAATTTATAATTCTTTCATACCTTGCAGGTGTGCAGCAGATCATATGGCTTCAGTGCGCGTGGAAATGTCGACTACTTTAGAAAAGCTTTTGGACAAGTTAACAGCTCTGGAACAGTATGAAGAGACGTTGCTTGAGATACCGCAAGTAGCGGCTGTCGAACAACTTGCTCAGGTAACAGGCTATTATTATATTTATTTCCATTTTATTAGAATGGTCACAATAACCTATTACACCAATAATACGATATAATAAAAATTATAAACAAATTAAAAATAGAAATTGATCACGCATCTACCTCACAGTACTTCAAGCATACCAATAGAATCTTTACTCATTCCTCCGCAATCAAATCTATACTTGCGTCTGAATCTAGGAGATGACTTATCTTGAATTTGATATTCAATATCTTGTATGAAACTGGACAGAGGCTTTCTCCAATGACTACCGGCAACACAAAGTGATCTGGCTCGTAGTTACCATTCTAAATCCTGTCTCAACGGCCACCGGTTCGGCAAGCTAAGATGCGATGTGAAATATAACAATGACATTTGAGTATTTCTCATTGAAATTTTAGGGAGACATACTGACATTGGGCTTGACACCCGTCGAACTGGCCAATCAGTTGACAATTGTGGAGTTACACAGGCTATCATTTGTTGGTCCAGAAGAGTTTGTACAGACATTCGCTCCACCTCAGCAACCACAACCAACATCTTCATGTGGCAAGGGTGCTATTAACCTACACCACATAGAAACGAAAAGCACAAGGAATTTGGAGGCATACGCTGATTGGTTCAACAGGCTTAGTTATTTAGTGGCTACTGATATATTGAAGGTAAATACACAACTTGCAATAAAAACTGTCAAGTTTATGGAGATACCGTTTAATTGAATTGATTAATTTGTATGTTGTTTTTGTAACAGGCTGTTAAAAGCAAATATAGAGCCCGAGTCATGGAGCAGTGGGTGATGACTGCGAGAGAATGTTTCAATCTCGGAAACTTCAACTCGCTGATGGCGATTATAAGCGCGTTGAATATGTCGCCTGTTACGAGACTTAAGAAGACGGTAACTAGTTTTAATACTATTAACTGTGAACTAACTTGACTAGCATGTGGTATTCCTATAATGATACAGGTATAACTAATTTCATTTATACTCAACAGTGGAGCCGAACATCAGCTGTGTGTGGACAACAACTGCGTCAACTTGAGCTTTGTGTTGAACCTAGTGGGAATCATGCAAGGTAAAATTGTCATGTAATCTGATTGGCAGCTAAATTGGGCAATTGGGCGTGTCAAATCGGCCGTCCACATGGCTACAATACAGTTCCCGAAAGCCTCTTTTCGAAAAGTTATTATATGTAGATCATGTCAATTTTCATAAGTGATTCTTGTAATAATCGACTCGGCTTTTCATATAGAGAATATTTTCCTAATTTCAAATTTATCACCAACTGCTAACTATCCCCACGGTAGAATTTGTTTGCCAATTCTATTAAATTGCCAATCAAATAGTGCCATGGCTCCATAATGTTTGTATTTTTCTTTTTGCAAGGTATCGTGCGGCATTAGCGGCCGCTCCCACGGAAACTGCAGTGCCGTTGCTGTCGGTCACGTGCCGCGATCTACATTTCGCCAATCAAGGATCCCCATCTAAGTAAGTGTTGTTTATATTACAGACTAGCGACCCGCCCCGGCTTCGCACGGCTCTAAAATTATCAGATTTTTTATTATAGTCATTTATATTATAATATAATATATATATATAATATAATTATTATTATATTATAGTCACATAGTAAAATTATCAGTATTATTATCCCATATTTTGGAATATTAAAACCACCTTCAAAGTTCTTCTTCTTTTTTATATATATATATAATTATATATATATCTTAATGGCCTCTTACAATTGGGTCAAGCCCAATATGATTCTGCCAATTTCGAGTAATGAATAGCAATAACAAACACAATTAATAACAATAATATACGAAAATGTGACCGTCCATTTTGGAAAACCAAAATGGAGGACACCTTCAAAGTTATTCCTTTTATTCGGTAAGCAAACCACCCAACAACAAAAATAAAACGGGCTGTCAAACACTTGACAGGCGTCAAACTTAAAGGTTCCATTCATTAATGCAACCTAAGGCCGCCATACACTACAATTATACATATAATATAACTTCCGCTTGAATCGCTCTATCTATTAAAAAAAAACCGTATAAAAATCCGTTGTGTTGTGTAGTTTTAAAGATCTAAGCATACATAGGGGCAGACAGCGGAAGCGACTATATGTAGTGATACCTAGGGTGTTGTTTTATACTATGTATTATTGGTATTTTTTTCGAGCTTTTATTAAACTTATCTTGATGACTTTTTGGATATCAAAAAGCGTTTTATACATTTTTTTTGTCATTATGACGTAAAACTCTCGGCTATTAGTTAGTGCGCTTTTATTGGAACCAAATTTTAGCAAAGCAGCGCGTTGCATTGCGTCGCGATCATTGACGATTTAGGGTTTCAAAAAAATAATAACAAAACGTTCATGACGTAATTGCTTCGTTGTGACGGCCGACGACGCTCCGCACTGCTCAAGTTAAGGCATAAAATATGCATATCGCTTGTAATTCAACAGGAAGCTGCCGAGGACCACAGGTCTTCTAATCAAATACTGTGTTTACTTTAGAAGTTTAGACGGCCTGGTAGTCTTATAACCGCAAAGTTATTGACCTAATTAAATCCAAAACCAATATATTAGGAGTCCACTGGACGACACCATGTCCATGACCGAGCGACATTTGATCGACCAAAATGTTTGACGTGAAGATAATGTTAATGAGCAACGATTTTGGATGGAAATGTGTGAATTTGGTAGATTTAGTGCTCAGACAGAACAAAGGGTACTCAAAAAAACTCAAAACTTAAAATTGTTTCTATTAATGTAAGCCAATAAAGCATTTATGAATAGTCAGAATCTACCACCGGTTCGGAATGCTGCTTCCACTGAGAAGAGCCGGCAAGAAACTCAATGGTTACTCTTTTCAATTAATGAAAGATGGCGTACATTCTCAGGAACAGCATAAAAAAATATATGAGCAGGTAAGAGTGTATTATATGGGCTTATAGGTTAGCCGGTAATCGCGTGAACTTTGAGAAGTGTGCGCTGCTGAGCCGGCACGTGAGCACGCAGCTCGCGGGGCGGCGGCTGGCGGGCGAGGGGAGCCCCGCCCCCGCGCCGCCCGCCCCGCACCCGCCCGTCTGGCGGTTCCTGAACGACAGGCCCACGCTCACAGAATTCGGTGAGCCTACTAAATACTCCATACAACCCACGCTATCAATACTAACGGTGCACTTTCCGGGTGCATGTAACATATAGTGTCAGAGATTCAGTCACACCTTTGCCCACCGCTTTATGAGATAAAATGTGTAGATTCAATATTTTTTAAAAAAATGCATTATATATATCTGAAAACTAGCACATAAATATGAAAATTATTAAAAATAGAATGTTAATGGTAGGAACCCTTTCTCATTCGGCCTCCTAGAGACTCCGTATTATTTTCGTTTTCAGCTTTGGAAATACTATCATTTGAACGTGAGCCTCCGGTCGACCATCAAGAGAAAGAGCGGCTGAAGCGTCTCCGTGGCGCGAGTTAAAGGTGAAAAACAAAAGTACTTATGGCTCTTATCG
The DNA here is from genome assembly GCA_918843915.1 of Notodonta ziczac. Classification (NCBI taxonomy): domain Eukaryota; kingdom Metazoa; phylum Arthropoda; class Insecta; order Lepidoptera; family Notodontidae; genus Notodonta; species Notodonta ziczac. The sequence continues at coordinate 6,962,257 of OU974038.1, read as the reverse complement.
CTCTTTGACACGGCGACATGGGCTGGGCCCATCATGTGTTAAGATGTGTTCCAATTTTAAATCTCATTTACCTGCTCGAATTATTATATTAATAGAAACTTTAGTCCATGGCTCCCTACCCCGTTGAGTTAATCTAAATCAAGATCCGATAAAATCGGACCCCAATCACGGATCACTGATTACGTCCCAACATTACACTTTCAATCCTGATTTCTTCAGTTCGTGCATCGTAAAAGCCGCAGCGTGTGAGATCATGGGAAATCGGGTGAACCGATTTCAACGGGGTTTTTAATTTAGACAGCCTATAGTTAGACTTAAAACTTAGGGTACATATCGTCATATCGATCTGAAGAACAAAATCTAATAAAACTGTACCAACCGCTTTTGGGGAAAGCGAAGTTGGTCATGCCAGTGAGTGTCCAAATTTTAATCGCTCACAGAAGAAATCTACTCTACGTCAGTATGAATTTATGTGTTGCGTAAATGATATTGAAAGCTGATCAGCTGATTGATATGGTCGGATAATTGTTAAAAGAATTTTTTCAAACATGCAGTCATAAATAGTGTTCAATACTTACTTTTATTTTATACTCGGGTCACTTTTCCGTATTCATGTCATAGTGGAGTAATACAGTACGTACCTACGTACAAACCCGACCAACGATTATCATATCAACCAACTGCTCAATATTGCTGAAAAGGTTGTTTCAGTTTGCTTAACGGAGGGTATTATTTGGTGGTTTTATTGTTAAATATTTTAAATGTTACTCGTATAGTCCGCTCCAAAATTATCTATTCACGCACTTGGAGTAAAATAACATTATGTCATAACATATCCAAAATTCCAGTATAACTAGCCAGGCATGTTTACTGAATGGAGTTAATGATGAACATCACTAGTTTTGAGGGGCTTGGTTGTACAAATTTGTACTATGTAATGACTTTACACTTGTGTTTTTTTAGGGGTCGACTGTATTATGCATATTGCATGTGAATAATCTGTCATGAATGATTGTCTCGCGTTCAGAAAGATAGCGCGTACTTTATTACAGGAATATGGAATTTGATATAATAATTGATTTATTATGAAATACCAAGACATGTTTAAAACATGACTTATCCGATCTTCAACCAAGTGTGCGTTCAAACCCTAGTTCCTTGCAAGTCAGTATTTACCTAACTGTTAAACATCGCCATTGCAATGAATCTCGTAATGTAAGTACTTAATCTGAAAATTGATCTCATTTGTGATTAAATTTATACTATAGTGTGTGTAAGGGTGTTCATGTAAGTGTATTGAAATGTATTTTTGTGTGAAAATAATTTAACTTTCCTGTACGTGTTCCTTGATGTTCCATGACAGCTTCAAAATACTTCAGCTATTTTATTTTTTAAGCATTACCTTCTTAGGTAACTCGCCGATTAATTATTAAATATTTTTAACTTAGGTTATGGTTAATAAATCATTCTTATTACTTGCCGATTGGGAGACTAACATATAAGGAATAAATACATTTTACAACAGTATTTATTGTATTTAAGTATGTAATGTTCTAGAGGTAACTCGTATTTAATAACAGGTGTCTCTTTGAGATAAATCCATTTTAAAATTGTTGATCGGTGACACTGAAAAAAGCGGTAAGCTTTTAAATAAATAACATTGAAGTTTATTGTTTTATAAAAAAATCATGACGAAATTCCGTGATTAATTTTAGTAATATTGGTCATCGAATATTTTTTTTAAAATCTGTGGTGTTCATTATTTTGTCTACAAATTGCAATTCAATTTACATTTTAAAATATTAAACGTCACCTCACTAGGACCTCAATACATTTAGGTTAGTTTTATTTGTCTACAAGTTACAAAATTAGGGCCATCTACAATGTATAAAGCCGGCTATATTATGTTGGCTAATTGTCAAGGCAAATAGGGTCGTGTGGTCAACGTGTACACGCCTCTCGCCTCTGCTCGGGTACTTGCCGTAACTCGCGTTATGATGACGCAGTCATCCTGGGCCGACCAATACGAGGGCAGCCTTTTCACTGATGCTAGCGACTGGCCAATTAGATTTCGTCCGAGTTCCTGCTCGCCTAGACACTCGACATTTAGACGATCGCTTGGCGCAGTGGTTCGAGCGTAGGCCGCTCGGCTCACTGCACATGGTGGTTGCGGTTCGATTCCCGCCGGGGCTAATTTCGGAAATGGCATTTTCGTAATTTTCTCTGGGTTGCGTGTCACTAGGATCGCCCCCAGTCCATTGTACGATGCCCATAGTACAAGTGTTACTTAGTTTGGGACCGTACAGTTGGTGTTTCAGTCTGGCGATATTTATTTATTATCATTATTATTATTTACTGATAGCCGGCATTTAGATACATGTGTAATTGTGTGGTTCACTGGTATTATTAGATAAGAACGTGTGTGTATAGCGTTAGCAACCACATCAATAATTTTAATTGCGGTGTTTTGATTGAAGCCTGATTTACTTCAATGTGTTCATTTCTGTACTTACTCTTAAGTGACGTTGGGTCTTTGCGTTGGGTACTAAATGTGTTTATGTACTGAGTGAAATACTCACGAGTCTGCTCCAATGAGATTGCATCTATTTTTAGCGTTTTAATGTGTACAAATATAGTTGCCATGATAGGTTCATAGCATTAGTTCTTATTTGTAATGATGGCAACCGAAGTGCCATTTTTATAGGTTTCAGTTAAGCACTTTTTATAATGCATGCAGTCGATATAAAAAAATACTTATACACATATTATTATATAAGATAAGATACATTATTTATTAACATTATTTTAAGAGGAATTTATTTTCTCAAGTACTTAATGACGTACCTACTATTGTTTAATTGCCTGTTGTACTAAATGTCTACGATATTATATAGGTACCAAATAGCTGTACCCTTGTTACCTAATTACATTCCATTTTATAGACTGAATTAACTCCATTACATCATTTAAATTGATGTTGTACTTAAGTATTTAACCCCGAGTTTGGATGTAGTGAAACAGTATTGGCTTTTGCTTTAATTTACTTATATTCTAATATTTCTCACGTACCTAGTCTAGAGTGCCGTCAGTAGATAGGGCATTTGTGCACTTATTCGCATTCAGTAAATTTGTGTATTCGGGAAAAACGTATTAAGTATTTCAGTTATAATCATAAACGTGTTTCTGCCTTTCTGTCTTCGGCCGCCATGATGATACGTACGAGGGATGCCTTTTAAGTTTTGTCGTTTGAAGAAAAAAACACAACTAGAACCTTATAGTACTTTTTATTGTTTTTCAAAGTATTCACCACGTAGCTTAATACACTTTTCCATTCGCTCAAACCAGTTATTATAACATTTATTCCACTCTAAAGTGGGGGTGTTCAAAATGGCTGACTTGAAAGCGTCGACTGCTTCTTCACTGGACTGGAACCTTTGACCACGAAGACTTTTCTTAATTTTAGGAAATGTAAAAAAATCGTTAGGGCTTAGGTCAGGACTGTATGGAGGATGGTCAAGAATTTCTACTTTTTCCTGCTTCAAATACTCAATCGTTTGACGAGCGCTGTGTGAACTTGCATTGTCGTGGTGCAGGATGATGCGTCGCTTTGAGTTAGATTTTCGAAGTTCGGCGATGACTTGTGGTAAACAAACTGTGGTATACCACTCTGCGTTAACCGTTCTACGATCATCAAGTGCAATAGTCGCAACATGGCCGGTTTTTCTAACGAACGTGGCCACCATCTTCTTTGAAGTGCTTCGAGAACGAACAACTTTAGTCGGCTTTGGCTAATCTTGAAAGACCCAGATTGTAGATTGTTGTTTGGAATCAGGATCGTAGGCATAGATCCAAGATTCGTCACCACTGATGATGTCGTAGACGTGATTTGACTCTCCTCGGTTGAACCTTTGCAGAGTTTTCTTACACCATCTGACGCGGGCCGCCTTGTGATCGTCGGAAAGCAGATGCGGTATCCAACGGCAAACTAGCTTTCTTACACCAAGCGCTTCATGCAAGATCTTCTGAATGGTTGTCCCTGAGATGCCTAATAGAGCCTCTATCTCTCGATACGTCACATGACGATCTTCGAGAATTAGTTGTCTCACTCCAATGATGTTATCTTCAGTGAATGCAGATTTTGGGCGACCTTCGCGAGATTTGTCACTAACACTAGTATGTCCACGCTGGAATTCTAAATACCAGCGTTCGACAGTCCGCAGACATGGGGCTTCATCACTGAACACAGATATTAGCTCTTCAAAACACTGAAGCCGTGTCAGGCCTCTTCTAAAGTTGTAGAAAATTATTGCACGAACATTTTCCTTAGAAAGATTCATTTTCGTACGTAACCTGACAGATTCTAATCGAAGCTGTGACTAAACAATAACATTAATCCTAATACATTCAACTGTTTTGAGATTCGAAATTTAAACACATTCGAATATAGAACAGTTCCAAATTCAATATTGCCGGGAATTATGGAAACGACAGAACTTAAAAGGCATGCCTCGTAGTATCACAAAGCAAATTTTTTAAAAAGATCTTTAGTTTTATTTTTGGGTTTTGCATTGATTTAGATACATTTTTCATGTCTAGCGAGCTTGCATCGGAAGCAGTCAATCTTACATTTGCTTGTGAATTTATGTTTTAGTTTTATAAAAGTATAATTGATCCGCGAGGATATGGTTTTGAAATTATTTGCATACAAGCGCACAAAAGCTCTAACTATAATGTCTATGTACTTAACAAATAGGTAATTATTTCTAATGTGTTTTATTAAAAAAAGATACTTTTTAATTTATAAAATAAAATAGTTATATCAAAATGATTTTTGAAACAAAACGATGATGACTGTACAATATAACACACATTCGCCCTGTGATAATATTATGATCTAGGTATATCATACCTCTACTCCACATTCCTTTCAGTTGTGTCCATATTTTAAGTTTACTGAATTGTAATCACATACAGATCTACATTCATGTATGTGCAAGTTATGCTTAGAATAAAAATATCTATAACTATTATAGAAAATGTATGTAGTTTTCAAGTTGTTTAAAAATTTACTTGTTACTATCAGAAAATTATCTAAGTGTCACAAATTCTAAAAGTATAAATTGAGTCTTAAGATATCATTATCTAAGAATAAATTGTCATCATTGAAATACGAGGTCTTTTTTTTTCTCTGTAGGAATACTAGGTACACTTGTCATAATTTCAAACAAATATATTAGGTACAAATATATTTTGCTTTGTTTAAAAATACAATCTACAGATTACAGCTTATTTTTTATAACTTAACTACAAACATTACGACTAGGGTTCATTAATGCTAACAGAAAAAAACTGTCCCTAACCTGTACGTTCTTAATACCTCTAGAAAAGAATACAATCATTTATATAACAATTACAGAAGCAGTAAAACACAGTATTATAACGGTTCAATCAAATATGATTTTAAAAATATACTCTATTTAATAGGAACAAAAATTTTGATTTAGATTAAGTAATAAAGGGACCTCAGCTTTATTGTTGAATTAACATCTCATAGGCGAACCATCTGGGTTTGTTGGAATTTTCGGCTTACACACCTTTTTCTTACCTTCAGCACTGCTCACCATAGTGCACGTAAATGTAAAGTAACCACACGATGAAGACTTAGTGTAATAAGTGTGAGAATATTGTTTACGGATATTGTTTTCTCCGTCAAGAGCGCGTGTTACTGATTTAGACACTGAAACATATCTGTTGTTATCGTCAGACTTTGGATTGTAAAGAGATCTCAAATTCTTTGGGCTTATATTTCTTCCATACGCTGGCGGTGTGTATTTCACTTTACCACTTCCAGGAGACAGTGAAACTGTCTGCGCTTGTGATGGGGACTCTTTGGATCCAACAACATATGTTTTTTCCTTTGATGCGACAGATTTTACACTGCCCGTAAATCCAATAGGTATAGTGTAGCCGCCGGTTCCCGGTATTCGTTCTCCTGGTTGGTACACTCTACTTTCATCAGGTCGCTCAGAGTTTCTTTGAGTGATCTCTGCATCCTGATCACCTAACGAACCTAGTAGTATATGCTGCGTGTTACCAGCTGTTGTTTGTCTTACTTCAATTCCTTTTCTTTTTGGGCTATGGAGTGATTGATGAGTTGCTTCAGGACTCCGAGAAAATTCATTATAATTTGTGTTGACATATCCTTGTCCTGTCTCTTGAGCTTCGTTTCCTTCGGGACCAAATCCATCATCCACATCATAGTCGTCAGGTGAAAGTGTATTACCGTAATCTTTGTCCGTTGAGTATTCGTAATCTGCGCTATTAGTATTATATGTAGGTTGGAATGAGCGCCGGTTTTCTACTGGCGGTGAACCCGTAGGGACCGATTCTGAATCATCAGTTTTATGATGATCGTTGTGAGTATGACTGTCATATGTATTTCCAGAGTTTTCTATAGTTTCCTCCTGATTTTTATCCGTGGAAATGTCTGCCTCAAATGGCATGGCTGTGGTCGGTAATAATTCTGATTTAGGTACTGGGGGCCTGGAGGATGCTTCTAATACTTCACTATCTGAATCCACGTTGATGTTTGTGTTATTTTTATCGTATACATCAATTTTATCAAATGGAAGCCTATCAGGGAATACTGCATCTTTGTCTAAGCTTGCTCCGGCTTGGGCCGCTCCATTATATGTGATCCCGTACTTAAAAGTACCATGAAGCTGTGATTGTGACTTTCCAATTCGACCACTAGATTGAGCTGAAGCTAGTCCACCTCCCGCAAATGGAGTCTTTTGTAAATCGTGCGATTTATCACCATCTTTGTAGGGTGTGAAACCAATCTGAGCTTGAGAAGAAGTGCTGCCAGGACCTCGAGCTTGAGCATCAGCCATACCGCCTTTAACGCTACCTTGGACTTGTGTATTAGACGAGTGCAGTATTCCTTCACTTTGGGAGCCCGTTAATACAGAACCAGTCTCGGAGCCGAGTTTGACATTAGCTTGTGATTTGTTGTTTCGGCCACTTCCTTGTGCAGTACTTGAGGCTCCTTTTTTATCACCTGCAACTTCGCTGTTTGCAGCCTTATTATCACCAGTTATTTCAGCTTGAGCTGCAAAAGTTCCACTTCCCGTATATGTTCCATGTACGTTTGTTTGAGCGCGACCTTTATCATTACCGCCTCTAGCTGACGCAGAAGCTATCGTGCCGTTAGCAGCCTGTGACACGCTCGCTTCCGCTTCAGAATCATCACCATCCGCTATCGAATTAGGGTCGATCACGTTTTGTGGTACTCCTGCCGAAAAATGTGTAGTTATTGATAATTGCAAACCTCGAAAAATACAATTTTATAATAAAGTTATCAAAAACTACCCAATTATTATTAAAATCTAAAACTGTATATTATAATATAATAACTTACCATTTTGACCATCCTGGCCCTGCAAACAAAAATATAAATACAGTTAGTGCAATTGACAATCTGTTTAAACATTGACCATTCTTAATTTAATTTGATAAACTCCATTAAACTAAATTCCATTAAGGTAAAGGCCCCTGTCTAACCCGCGAAATTCAATATTTTGGAGTATTTTTATAGTTTATCCAAAATCTGAAAACATTTACGACAACAGTTTGTGATTTGCGACAAACAGTATGCAGTGCGTTTATTAATACATTTATTTTACTATAACTATTATCACGGTGAATGTGATGCTAGTTAATCAATAAATATACAAAAAATGCCAGATTATCTGGATAGCTGTCGTTCTTGAAATGTTTTGGAGTAAGTTGGATATATTAATAAATGCACTGCACACGGTCTTTGTCGCGAATTACAAAAAGTGCCTTTTATTATTGTCAGATTTTGAAAATAATCTAAAAAACCTCAAAAAATTTGAACTTTGCGGGCTAGATGGGCGCTTTAGCCTTAAGCTGAAAACATGGCTTTAGATAGATCTTGCTGTAAATACTTGAAACCCTGTGCAGAAACTCTAGAAAAGATCAGGTCACTAGTACATAACACGACATTTCAATAAAAATTATAACAGGAGAAATGGCATCACTAAATCACGAGCTACAGCCGAGCATGTTAATGTTAAGTTAATTCCCCGTTGTTTCTGAATAAACTCAATACTGAGATACAAAAATCAACCGCAAATACAACTTCGCTTCTTGTGTTTCACTACCATGGTTATAGATACGATAAATCTTCGCCATTGAAATGGGTCCGGAAGCCTTCATTGTGCATGTCCTGACGTGCACTTGTCCGGTTATTTAGTCATACTAATATTATAAAGAGGAAAACTTTGTTTGTTTGATTGTAATGAATAGGCTCCGAAACTACTGAACCGATTTGAAATAGTACATTGTTACATGAGTGGTGAAAGTTACTTATTTTGTCCCGAGACGGGGTTTGGCGCCCGAGCGTAGCGAGGTCGCTAATAGTTCGAGGGACAAAATAAGTCTTTCACCCGAGGTAAACACTGTGCTTTTCATTACGAATACAAGGAAAATAAAAAAAAAAACAGGAATTGGCTAAAGAAATAATACAAGGAAGTATAAACAATACTCTACAACTCGAAAAAAAATATCGGATTGCCTCCTAATTTGTTTTTTTTTCGTTGGCCGGCCAACTTAATTATTTAGCCATTATTTTTCATTTTCATCTTTAAATATTTTGCCCAAATCTAAGTTATTTTAAAGAAATTGTTGAAACTAAATTATAATTAAGTCATTTAAAAATATATATTCTTGAATTAATACTTAACTTTATGTTATTTCAATTTTACATCGTGCTGTAATTGAGTGACTGTAGAAAAAGTTTGAACATGGTTCCATAGAAATGTGAAAATGAAACTAGTTTTTTTTTATAATTTGACAGCTGTCAGTTGAAAGCGAAACTCCCGGGCCTGAAAAGTATTACTTTCAACCCGCTTCTCAGGCAACTTCAGACCTACTTTCAGAGTATGAGTAATGAAAAAATCTTTCACTGTTGGGAAGCTACACTATCCCCGGGTGACATAGGCTATAATATATTATCAAAAAAATTAAGGATCCTTACTAAAACTCGAATAATGTAACCGCAATGTATCCGTGCGAAGCCGGGGCGGGCCGCTAGTTGGTTATAAATTAGGTGAATTCCAAAATATTATATACATATTTAATGAAATAAGTAAATATTGTACCTACCAATTGATTATTATTTCCATTTCCAAGTTGTCCGAGGCCTCCACCACCTTGGTTTCCTCCTATGTTAGGAACGTAGGGTCCCCCTTGACCTATATTATTCCCAGCCCCAGGAATGTAGGATCCACCGGATCCACTTCCGTCGAAGCCGGGACCATATGTTCCGCCAGATCCACCACTTGGTGCATACTGTCCTTGACCACCTACACCTGGCGTGTATGGACCGGTTGACCCTTGGCCACCCACTGCTGGCGTAAGAGATCCGCTTGATCCCTGACCACCCATCCCCGGTACATATGGTCCAGTTGATCCTTGTCCACCGCCAACACCTGGCGAATATGGACCATTTAATCCTTGACCACCCCCCTGTCCTGGCGTATACTGTCCGCCTGATCCTTGACCACCACCTACTCCTGGTGCAAACTGTCCGCCTGATCCTTGCCCACCACCTACTCCTGGAGCATACTGTCCGCCTGAGCCTTGACCACCACCTACTCCTGGCGTAAACTGTCCGCCTGATCCTTGCCCACCACCTACTCCTGGAGCATACTGTCCGCCTGATCCTTGCCCACCACCTACTCCTGGGGCATACTGTCCGCCTGATCCTTGCCCACCACCTACTCCTGGAGCATACTGTCCGCCTGATCCTTGCCCACCACCTGGTAAATAGGGTTCACCTGATCCTTGACTACCTCCAATTCCTGGTGCATATGGAGAGCCTGCCCCTTGACTACCTCCGATTCCAGGTGCATATGGTCCACCTGATCCTTGGTTACCCCCGATAGCTGGAACATATGATCCGCCTGCGCTCTGACCAACTCCTGGTAAATAGGATCCACCCGGTCCTTGACCACCTTGAACTCCAGGTGTATACTGTCCACCTGGCACTTGACTACCCCCTACTGGTGTATATTGGCCCGCTGATCCTTGACCCCCTCCCAGTCCAGGGCCATATGACCCACCTGTCCCTTGACCACCTAGACCAGGTGTATACGCTCCACCCGAACCCTGACCACCACCTGGCGAGTATGGTCCAGCTGATCCTTGACCACTGCCTCCCAGCGCATATGGTGCACCCGATCCTTGGTTACCTGGACCATACGTTCCAGTTGAACTTTGTCCACTTGGTACATAACTTCCTGTTGATCCTGGTTTGTCTGCTCCATATGTTCCAGCTCCTCCTGAACCACCTGGTATAAATGGCCCAGTTGACCCTAGTCCTCCTGACCCATATGTTCCACTTGATCCAGGTGCACCTGACCCATATGTTCCAGTTGAACCTTGTCCACCTGGACCATATATACCAGTTGATCCTTGACCGCCTGGTCCATATGTCCCAGTCGATCCTTGTCCGCCTGGCCCATAAGACCCGGTTGGTGTTTGACCTTGTCCTGAAGTATACGGGCCGCCTGATCCTTGAATAACTCCACCCGGAGAGTACGGGCCAGTTGAACCCTGACCTCCTGCTCCTGGTGAGTACGTTCCAGATGCTCCATTCCCACCTAATCCTGGGGCATATAATCCTTGATTACTACCTGCACCTGGTACGTATGGACCAGCAGATCCTTGACTGCCTCCTATTCCTGGCGCGTAAGGTCCAGCAGCACCTGGGCCACTTATTCCTTGTACAAATGGTGGAGTTGATGCTTGGCCACCCGCAACCCCTGGTGAATTAGGCCCACTTGTCCCTTGACCTCCTCCAACTCCTGGCGTATACGGTCCTGTTGTACCATGACCACCTCCTACACCAGGTAGGTATGGCCCAGCCGATCCTTGATTACCTCCTCCTCCCGGGGCATATCCACCAGTCCCTTGATTACCTCCTCCTCCCGGGGCATATCCACCAGTCCCTTGATTACCTCCTACACCTGGGGTGTACTGGCCCGCTGGTACTTGACCACCGGCCCCTGGCGTATAAGGTCCTCCTGAAACACTACCAGCTCCTGGTGCATAAGGTACCAATGATCCTTGGCCACCTATTCCATAAGGCCCGCCAGTACCATGACCATTTGTGCTGCCAGGGCCGTATTGGCCCAAGCCGAGTGCGCCTGGACCTCCGCCACCGCCAAACTTAAAGTGTTGTGGAACGTTATTGGGACCTGCTACACAACAGTAGTAAGTCACCCCGTCTGGGCCTGTAAATGTCCCAGTGGATGGCCAGTTAGATCCCCCAGGAAATGCTCCTGATTTTCCCGGTAAACCATTTTGACCGGGTACTAAAGCTCCACTTCCTCCCGGGAAACCACTTGGATATCCGCCACTGCCCTGAATGTTTTGGTTTGATCCAGGACTTATGTTTCCCCCTGGTTGCATATTTACACCATTGGGTATACCACCGCTACCCAATCCTGCTCCACTTGGTACACCATTGTGACCCGGTGTTAACATATTACCATTGCTGCCTCCTGGATGCCCAGACCCGCCTGGGTATAATCCACCGATCGCTTGATTTGTTCCAGGAATATATCCCGAAATCCCACCGTTGCCCGTACCGCTTGGTACAACACCTTGGGGGCTTCCTGCCATTCCAGGACCTGTTGGTACACCGTTGGGTCCTAGACCACCATTACCACTTCCTCCTGGCCCACCCATTCGGTTTGTATCATACGGAAATGGCCCATTTTTCATCCCGTTTTGGTTGTATCCGAATGGCGAGGGACCATTTGAACCAATGTTACCGTTACCGCTGCCACGCACAGGCACGTTCCCTTGAGTAGGCCCGCCACCGCCGATTGGGCCGGGTTGCCCTAAGCGGCCGTTACCAAAACCGTTATCTGGTGTTCCACCACCTTGTTGATTGGGGCTATATCCTTGTCCATTATTTCCATTTGCCCCATTTTGATAGGGCTTTGAGCCACCGTATCCGCCAGGTCCACCGCCTGTAATGCCGAAACCATTCCCTCCAGGCAAGTTCCCTGGAATGGACCTGAAAGTTTAGTCATTTTAGAATTGTATGGTAAGAAAACTAAAATTACCTGAAACCTTTAGTGTGAAAATAAGTAAGCCTCCAGATATGGAACAATTGATTAATGCGGTTATATTTATTTCCTGATAATAACTTATGTTTTAACATACTATAGGAACTTATTACTATATCAGTCCTACTACGAGTATACTAGGAACTAATCTAGAATCTGGCTTAGGTAGGCACAACATAATTAAATTAAGTAAAAGGATTGTGTATTTTTAATTTACATTTAGAAAATACTTACGTTTGTCCTGGTCGGCGCAAGTTTGCTACTTCACTATCGGATTTACCTAAGCATCCTTCACAGCTTGGGTCATACATGGATTGACTCTGAGCTTGACCCATACCACTATTTCCAGCTGAAATAATCATATTGTAATGTTTAGTAGGTAGGTATATACTTCAATTTCAATACAAGTTTGAGTAATACATTAGTACTCACTAACGGTTGCCCTGGATGAATCCGCGGCTGAATGCGCTTCAGCTTTTCCTTCATCTTTGCCACTTCCACGATCCACGGCTAGATACTGCGACTGAGTCTGACCCCTGTACCTGCCTCGCGGGGAATAGTTCGCTTGCCGACGCACTCTGAACGCATTTGCAAACGTCTTTTCAACTGAAGTCCAATCATTTCCTTCTACGTTCATCGTGGTTTTTGTTTTGCAGTAGAGATGCCTTTCCGGCCCGTAACCATTAATCGGTTGTACCTATTCAGACCATTGCAATTTAAATAAAATAGAACATTTGAAAATATGTGCCTTGACATAACAAAACAGTCTTTGTTCTAATTAAGATAACGATGCCACAGGCCAAGGAATATTGGTCAACCTTGACCAAAAATACTTATCTCCCATATATATTAAAGACACATGAATGAACATTTATTGTTATTTATAATTGTGAAAATAAATCATAATTTAATACGGCTTTATAACGATCTCTCTCCCTATAGAGTATTTTCCACAGATATAGATTTATATAGGCAAATGCATGTATTTCGCGTGTACGAAACCCCAACAACGCGTCAAGGTTGGTCTCCGCTAACTTACAGTCCGCGCGACTACAGATATAAAAAACATGTGTTAAAAATTCGGCACGCTTGGTTTCAATACAAATCGTGATACTTGCGTTATCTATGTAAATCTATATCTGTGGTATTTTCCCTATAAGGTACTGTAAGGTCCATGTCGGCGCACTGGCCACTGGCGATAGGCGTTCCTGGCCGGCGAGGAAAGAATAAATTTAAAAGAAACATTATTGTTTTGAATTTGAAAGGACGGCGGTGCGCTGGCAGTGACAACTGGGGACCGTTATGAAAAGACGTGTATTTTAACTAGAGATAAATATAAATAAATAAATTAATATAACAATAATAAATATTACGAAGCTAAATGATTTATTGATTGAAAGCAAGTTGTTACACTACTAATATCGGAAATTAAATTAATTAGATAGGTAAGTAGGTACATACAATAAAAAATATACGCAGCTGAAAGTTAAAATAGTTTATCCACGTAATTTTGGAGGACAAATTATGGATTAAATTATATGCGGGGTTAATCTCAAGGAAATTAACGCATGCGCTAGTGTACATAAGTAATATTAGTACCTATATACCTACGTATCTGAAGTGAGTAACCCAAAATCTCTATGAGCCTACAAATCCTACAATCCTCATATCTTAGCATCATGTAGGTAACACTGTTTGCAGTTCTTATAGCTATCGACTTTGATAGGCAGCCTCCCACTCTAACTAACCAAAGATAATAATTATTATTTCATACCTACTTAAGTGGGTCACATCACAAGCTCGTATCAATCACATTCGTTAACTATTAAAGATACTCAAATACCCGACTTGTTGCTGTTTATTGGTCATTATTCTGGATTTATTTTAAGTAGGTACATTATAGTAAACTCCTGCAGATAATAGGTATGTAGGTCCAATCTTATGTCTACAATAACATGATATCGCAGAGCTTTATAAGTTTCTCGCGACTATTATCTAATAGATTCATACTTCGCTTAGCAAACAAATTGTCACTGCAGGGTTTAAATAATGAAATATAATTATAAAAACTCACCCTAATAACCGCTCCATTCGGTGAAACAGGTGTAAGGTCAGTGAAGTAGCAGATGTTAGCTATTGCGGAACTCGAGTCCAAATTTTCGGTTTCGGCCACATCGTTCTCGAATACATTTAACCATATTAAACAGTCACGTGTTTTGGGCACTTTGCACACAACGTACTCCTGAAAGATAATTTATTTTTAGTGATGAGCTTTCCATCCGAAGGCAAGTTATTATTTTATTTACATATTTGGGCTGAAATGAGTGAAAATAGGCAGCTAGCCTGTGTTAATAAAATGTCTTACTTGTGTAGTTGCAGCAACTGTGCACGCTAGTAGTGGTAGCAGGTAGAGGGTGGTCCCGAGCCAGCCCCGGGCCGGCGGACTCAGCAGCGCGTTTCGACGCATGCCGCTGCGGTGGTGCGCGCTGTCGCTCTGCCGCTGTGCGGGCGTCGCGAGCGCACCGCCCGCCATCTGACCCCTGCTCCAAATGCTAACCCAAGATGAACTTACACCAGATATAAGTTCACCCACCTAATTTCGTCGATAGCAAACGAATTCGCCACACTTTAGTGCCGCATATGAGGAAGTATAAATTCTTGGGGAGATAAGTACTTAATTAGGTATTATACAACCTAGTTTTATGCCATGCATACTTTTCAGCCGTTATTGTTCGGATATTTAATTCTGACTTTTTCGTAATACCTCGAATCCTCTCCTCATTTATAAAATCGGCGTGCAATATTTTAAAATGATTATAACGAAAAATATGCGGCTATTTTTAACAGGAGATGTCACATTTTACTAGATATAGAAATAAGACACATTGTCGGTTTCGGTTTATTATTTAAACGTTATGAAACATTATGTAAAAAGCAGCTATAGGTATAATGATCATCTACTAAAATTACATATAGGTGCTACAGTAAAAAAGACAGGTCGTTTTGTCTCTTAGGCCTATGTAAGCAGTGATGTTTGCGATTAAATGTTTGCTTCGTTCTCTATAGTCTCGTTATTTCCGAGCTAACATTCGAGTCTTTTTTCTTATATGAATGTGTGGGGTAGATAAAGTGCTGCGTGTAGTATGCTGCCGAGTGCGGCTCTCCGGGACTCTTGCTGCTGCTCACTCTGCGGTAATACTCTATGGTTTCGGCGCAGTCGCACGCCAACCTACTCTCCGAACCACTGCCCTCCAATTGATACTTTGGCACCATAACGAGACTCTCGGTGGATTTTGTCGGTGCGCAATGGCTGTGACTTCGTGTGTACACGGAGTAGTGATGCGGAGCGCTTTGCCGATGGGAATGCTTTTCCTGAGCGTGGTGTTGGTATTCATGGTGGCTTTGTGCACTCCGACTGCTGTGGTTGCGTCCATGGCTCTTGGAACGGTTCGATTGTTTCGTTGTTGTATCCAAATAACCATATCCGAATCCGTAACCACCGAACGCTTTCGTTGTTAAGTTATCCCAGGATTTGGGTTTGGCGTGTTGATGTGAGCTTTGGTACTGTATTTTTGGTGAAGATTTAGCTTCCGAACGATCGTTATCCCAAAATAGAGTGTCGCTGCTCAATGATGTGCTGTAGCTTGAAGCGGAGTTATCACATGCTACGGTTGCGTTACTCGTTGCGTAAGACTGAAGGCTGCATTGGCTAGTTTGCGTAGATTCAGTCGTCAAATACCGGTAGCGACTGGAACAATGTCCGGGTTGACACGCTTTCTTAGTTCGCGTATGGGGGCCGCTATCAGGTTTTTGGGTCGATTTGTCGACTTGTTGACATTTTTCCTTTCTTTTGTGTTCTTTTGAGCATTCCCTTTTCCTTCGCGTTTTCTTCCTGGTGTTGGGGACACAATGCGGATCGCAGCACGGGCTAGCCAGGTCATAGGCCTCGAGACTGTTAGCGTCTTGGTTACTGTACGCGGGCATGCACGGAGCGCAGCCGTGGCTGTGACTACTTCGGTGGGCTTTACTGTGCTTGCTGTTATTTGACTTGTAATTCTCACTGGCTCGGTGACACTCGCCGGGTGTCTTCACTACGTAATGATGACACTCGCGCCTGTTTCTCGGAGAGCCAACGGTTATTACAAAGCTGCCTGTGCGCAAATTAGGCTGTATGAGACAAGCGCCGTACCGCGGGTCAAGATATTGATACATGAAAACATTATGCTGAGGAGGTTTAGCCGCAGTTACATTTTCACTAGAAAGCGTGGGTCTACAGTAGGTGTTGTTAATATTTTCGTTGATATTGTTCTCTTCGTTGTCTGATATCACGTCCGTCGGGGAGGTTTTCTTTTTCTGCGACGGTAAGCTGTGGGTTTTCCAGTTGGAGTCGAATAACTGTCTTTCGCGGACGGTCAGCTGTTCGAGTTCTCTCATCTTAGATTGCAGAGCTCTTTGTAGATTGATGTATTTGAGGTGTAGCTCGACTTTGCGCACGCAGTCTTCGAAGATGACTACCATTCGCATTCTGGAGTCGCAGCTGTTGATGGCGTCGACGATGGCGGCGTGGTCGGAGCGCTCCACGTCTGCGCCGTTGATGGACAGGATGACGTCGCCCTCGCGCATGCCGGCCGCCGCCGCCGGGCCCTCGCCCTCCACGTGCTCCACGTAAGTGATCACTTCTATTTCTTGCTCCTACAAAACAAACGAACAAGACAATGTTTAGGCCCGTAGAAATAAATCTATCTCAAGTCTGAGAGCGATCTTAGAAATCTAATTGTTACGAAATTCCAGTACAAATTGACACGTTAAAAGCGTACTCAAGATAGCTCTCAGACTTAGGATTGATTAATTTAACCAATAAATACAAACATACAATATACAGATTGTTTAAAGTCGATAAACAAGCGTGCGACCTGCCTGATGTTAAGCAGTTAACGATGCCAATAGATGCTTGCAGTACCAAACAGCATGGCTCGCACGCTGCTAACCTGATAGGAAATGGGATAGTGGGAGTGAAATTATTGTAAGGGAACATGAATCCTACTAATATTATAAATGTGAAAGTTTGTGAGTGTGGATGTATGTATGTATGTTTGTTACTTCTTCACGCAAAAACTACTGAACGGATTTGGATGAAATTTGGAACACATATAGTTTATAACCGGGATTAACATATAGGATACTTTTTATCCCGATAATCCCGAAATTTTTGCTACGTTAAATACTACGCGGTCGAAGTCCGTGGGCACAGCCAGTAATTCATATTTCGCAAAGCTGTAGGTGGCTATCGATAACCATTGGGTAAACACATTTTTTCAATAACAGTTTTACTATACCTACTGAGAGTCTGTACATAGTTAGAACAAAATGTTTGGTCAATTGTTGATTATAATTGAACATAATATCTTCGCTGAACAACATGCTAATCATCGGTACCTAGGACATACCAATCTCTGCACATCCCAATGGACATTACCTTTTTGTAGTGAATGCCATAGCTTTGTAGTGTGAACCCATAGCTGCCATTTTTCTTCTCAACGATGATGGTGCGCCGCCGCCAATCCTCCTCGGTCTTCCCGCCGGGCCTCTCATTCCCCTTTATCGATTCCCGTATCTGCAACAATACTTAATGATTATGGATTGGTCGTTATACTTTTCATTACAGTATATTGAATGATAGAGTCACATTTTTATCACTGCCAGTGAAAGACCTGTCGAAATCGGTGCAGCCGTTTCGGAGATTAGCCGGATCAAACAGACGGACAAACATTTAAAAAATATATATATTTTTAAAAGTCCCGTAATAATTCCCATCCCGTAATAATTTGATATGCATTAACTAAAAATCTAGTGTATCAATATTACAAACAGACATATTTCATTTATTTGTAAAGGTTATAAATTGAATCCTCACACACAAGTAGATTAAATTACTTACGGAATTATCCAGTGAGTCTTCTTTAGATTCGGAGTTGAGGAGCTTCTTGCCGCTCATGTTGCTTGAACATCGTTCATTCAACTTGGGCGAGCTCATGCCTGCGGTGGCAGGTCCTTGGCCGCGTCCCACTTCTTTCTTCGTATGTTATAATATTGACATGGTACATGACAGTATTGCTATCGTAATGTTAGCTCAGTTTTACAATACACAAGGCGGTGTGAAGGGTATTACGGTGAGGTGCGACAAATCATTAATGTGCGGTGGCGCATGCGTTAACTTTGCGCATGCGTTTGTGCCGGCCCAACGCCGAGCAGACGGAAATTAATAATTTGCACACATTGAGTTGCTCCAATAACGTTACACTTATTTAATAGCTAGTGTCCCTCAACATCCTGTGGTCGTAGAATAGGTATATCGTTACTGATAGATATTATTTCTTCTTTCTTTTCGTGTTAATGGTTCTACCCCTGTATCTAATTACAAAGAATTTGGCATGGTCTTGTAATGTCTTAAAGTTCTAGTCTTAAAGGTCTAAAGTACCTATTTATAGGTTTAACCAATAGAACTACCTACACACCTATAAGCATTAGGGACTATATAACTATTCATATAGTTTACTCCGAATTTTATCTTTTGGTGAACCAATAAGTTATCAAAATAGGTATAATCTAGGGTTTTATGCAGAATACTCAAGACGGAATTACATAGGTAATAGTAGATTCTGATTATTAGTAAGTGCTTTGCTAGCTGAATATTTTATTCAATTCTCTAATACCTAATACATTTAGAATGGTCTAACTTTAGGGTGCAGAGTGAACCGCGCCTGGGGCGTGAAGTGAGCGGCGGACTGTAGAATCTAATCATTATTCCGCGAAAATTATTGTTTTGCGCAAGACGTTGATAATGTCTTAAGTAGGTTAGTTTAAATGAGTACTTCGTTATGTGCTGCATAATTATAATGTATATTGTAATTAGCTCTATACAATATGTAACTTATTATATTTAGAAGCACTATAAATGGACTCTGGCCTAAATACATGAAAGGCCGCAAATCATTTTAAGTAATACAAGGTGTTGTACGTTTAAAGCTATAATAAATAATTACAATACATTGACGTCAACGTCATCTATGGTTTTGATACAAGCGTATTGATTTTAGCGTATTGAACAATAGAAGTGTTAGGGATCGGGACAGGTATTTCAGAGAAGTTACTATTGAAGGTGAGCAGAGGTGGTATAGCTATAGTGTGAACGCCAGCTTCCTCTGGTATTACGGAGACGCCTTTCAGTATCTTCACGTCAGTATCATTGGCAACGCTTCTTTTGAGTATGTTTCTATAGAAAACACCTGAGGTCTCATCTGCGTTATCCATTGCATGTGTTTCGTAATGAACGTGTCTGGGTAGCTTTTTGTTGGGAGTTGGTGCGTCGGTGTCTGTAATTGATTATTATTAATAAAACGGTCTAGTTAAATAGGTTACGGCGGAATACACAAACGCCACGCTATTAAAATTAAACATTACTTTAATGTGAGGCGTTATCATAAAATTTTTGTATGACGCGGTGACATTAAATACCTAAATAGCTATACAATTTCGCGCGTTCTAACCTAGTTCTATATTCTGTCTTATAAAACAAGTAGATCTTCTTTACCTACTTGATTGGTCTATTTCAACAGATTCTATGATATCAAACATAGAAGAGAATAGCAAAGGTGTAAACGCGTCTTCACAACATAGTATAAAACAAAGCCGCTTCCCGCTGTCTGTCTGTCCCTTAATGCTTAGATCTTTAAAACTTCGCAACCGATTTTGATGCGGCTTTTTAATAGATAGAGTGATTCAAGAGGAAGGTTTATATGTATAATACTCGTACATGCATAATATAGTAGAGTAACACTGATAAAAATATCCGTGCGAAGCCGGGGCGGGTCCCTAGTAACTTATATAAAGGCTCGTAATAACAATTAACTTAAGATTTGATAAATAAATAAAACTTTTCCGACCCGATCGTTGTATTGGTATCCGTATCGCCGGTTTTTATCATGCTGTTTGACGTAATAGGTAAGGTCAATCAGAACCAGGTACCCTACGTGCATGGTAAGTCCACACAAGCGATTATGATGGCCGATATTTTGATGAGACGTCTAGACGTAACTAAGTAGCTTTTTACATACTTATTTTTGAGTTTTTCGAGGCTTCTGCTCCAGCTAGCTGTTGCAAGGTGCTCCAGGGCACGGCGACGTTGGATCCCGACACTGGCGCTACTCCTACTAGACTCTGAGCTGTGACATTTGTCAGGAGGGGCTGCGGAATTCCACTGAGGTCTATCTTTGAACCGTTGTTGTGGTAAAACGTTATCGTCTCTTGGTTACCTCTGTTAAATAAATGAATAAATATAAATATCGCCAGACTGACACACCAACTATGGGTACCGTATAATGGACCGGGGGCGATCCCAGTGACACCCAGACCTGGGCAAATTAGGAAAGCACATTTCTGAAATTTACCCCGGCGGGAATCGAACCCGCAACCACCATGTTCAGTGAGCCGAGCGGCTTACGCTCGAACCACTGCGCCAAGCGGTAGTCGAATGATTGAACAAAATATGATATAACGGTTGTCCCGTCTATCTAGGTACTAGTGATCTACCAAGCGTTAGCCGCTTCGCTCATTGTGGCCGAGGTGGTTTCCATGCGAAGAAAATTTTCGAACTAATCTTGGTGAAATTTTCACCACGCCCCCCGATCAATTGTACTGTATGGGACCCATAGAATAGAATAGAATAACTCTTTATGGCACACTAAAGTTCGGCAGCCCCGGATCTTCATTTTTTTTTTACGCGGGGCAAAATACAATTTTGTCGCCCCCGCCCACTTAAATTTATTTTTACCTTTATCATCTTTATAATTTTAGCAATCAGATGTCCACTAATTAATTGATATTTGGACATAGGCTTTCCGCAAATAATGCATCCATCGCTATTCTTTCTGTGAAGCCTATTTATTTACAGATATATAGACATATGATATATTTTATACACAGCACAGGATTTGAAATAATAAAAATATCGCCAGACGATCACACCTACTGTATGGTCCCAAACTAAGCCACGCTTGTACTATGGGTACCGTACTGGGGGCGATACTAGTGACACCTAGACCAGGGCAAATTACGAAAAGCCTATTTCCGAAATTTATCCCAGCGGGAATCGAACCCGCAACCACCACGTGCAGTGAGCGGCCTAAACTCGAACCACTGCCCCAAGCGGTCGTCATAAAAATAAAAACGTCGGTCGTAAAAAAATGTATAGTAAAAATCTAACATATTATAATTTTAATCTTCGAGCTTTTTGTTCAGCAAAAACATCTATGAACTTGTCATAATTTAACTCGTGTGCAATTCGATTTTCGATCGCTAAGATTGCACGACTCGATAAGCGTTCGGCTCATAGAAGATCGGAAATAATGTTTAATTAGTTTTAGTTTGCTAAACCTTGTAGCGTAGAGTAAATTCGAAGGGCAATACACATATTAGGAAAAGCATCCTGCAAATCATGCGCATAGATTAAGAGATAGAAACCGTTAGCCTTTTCTATATCACCAAATAAAAACAGAGTTTGCTCTTTAAAAACGTAGAGTTCCTGGCAGAATTCAACGGCGCTTAAATCTCGCTCGTATTTTCGAGCCCGATCTGCTCCATACTTTTGCAGTTCATCAATTAAGGTGAAGGCGCCTGTCTAGCCCGCGAAATTCAAATTTTTCGAGTATTTTTATAGTTTATCCAAAATCTGAAAACATTTAAGACAACATTTTGTGATTTGCGACGAACACAGTATGCAGTGCGTTTATTAATACATTTATTTTACTCTAAATATTATCACGGTGGATATGATACTAGTTAATCACTAAATATACAAAAATTGCCAGATTATCTGGATAGCTGTCGTTCTTGAAATGTTTTAGAGTAAGTTGGATATATTAATAAATGCACTGCACACGGTCTTTGTCGCGAATTACAAAATGTGCCTTTTATTTATGTCATATTTTGAAAAAAATCTAAAAAACCTCAAAAAAATTGAACTTCGCGGGCTAGATGGGCGCTTTAGCCCTAACATTTTCGTAATATTTGTACCATTAAGAAAAGCAATATTCAAATGCAGCATGGTAGCACAATCAAACCTCTTTTTAATTTCTGATATGATTCGATCAAATAGGTACCATAATTATTTCTTTAGAAATTAGTTGAATAGTTTGAAGTGTTTGTAATTCGTCTTCAGACATCTCATCGAAATGTTTTTTTTTACGTTTCGGAATTCGTTTGTTTTGCAAAATAGGTTCAACAGCACTTTTTTCAGGAACTTCCCAGCCTCATTTATCCCATATCATATCATATTCCCTTGGATTTTGTCTTATTTTTTGCAAAGTTTTGAGCAGTCGAAACAGAAAAAAATCAAGTAATCGGTTTAATTTAGTTTTAATAATGACGAATTGATGGCGTAAGTAATGGCACGTAGGTATTGAATTAAAAAAATAAACATATTAAAATGCATAACATAGTTATGATAAAATACTTAGGCCTAGAAAGGCGATCCATGAGCTGTGATAGATTTATTGATGCGACACTAATAAAATCAGTATTTTTCATTACTCATACTCGGAAATTAGGTCTGAAGTTGCCTGAGGAGCGGGTTGAAAGTAATACTTTTCCGCCCTAGGGAGAATCGCTTTCAACAGCAGCTATCAAAATTATTAAAAAAAAACTAGTTCCATTTTCACATTTCTATTGAACTATGTTCCAACTTTTTCTACAGTCACTCGATTACAGCGCGATGTAAAATTGAAATAACATAAAGTTAAGTATTTTTTTTTTTTTTCAGTATATAACATTTATTAATCAAAAAGGAAATTATAAGTCTATTACATAGAGGTAGCAGTTATATCATACATACATAGTTCTTATTTTAAAAACCCTGCTAATGGATACAGGGAATGATTCTGTCGGAAACTGTAATTTAGGAGCCATTAATTTGTTTTAGTTTGCTGATAATGTGTTTTACATGTTTAATGAATGATGAAACTGTGTGGGTACTTTTTGTTAGACTACTTAAGCTGTATGGATGTACGTTCTGAAATTGGCATAATGATTCGTGTTCGTGTCTGGTACGTGAAAATATGGGACATTCCTGGAGTAAATGTTTTGTGTCCTGCACAGAGGTGTCGTCACATGGGCAAGTATTAGTGAGGGATCGTTTGATGCGGTGGAGAAATGAGCGATGATAAGCGTGACCAGTTAATATTTGTGTTAATTCGAACGTCATTGGGAAATGTTTCCTATAATCACTTATGGAGTTAATATTTTTGAACCATTTCTTTGTTTCTGCACCTTGTGGGCTGTCCTCGTATTCTTTCTGCCATTCCTGCAGGGCGCTGTTTCTAAGATATCGTTTGGCGTGCGATAAAGGGAATAGATTTAGCTCCGTACCAGTTCTCATGGTTGCAGCACTCTTGGCCGCGGCGTCAGCAGCTTCATTTCCATTTATTCCGATATGAGCGCGTACCCAAGCAAACTTGGCGGTTGTCGAGGTCTTTAAATTGTGTAATAGATGGTGGATTGAATTGATGGTAGGATCTGGATTATTAATGTCTTGGATGGCTTTGAGTGATGATAAGCTGTCTGTTAGAATAGTAATAGGGTCTTTGATGTCTTTTTCAATAGCCCACCACAATGCTGCTTCAATAGCACGAAGTTCAGCCATAAATACCGAGCATGTCCCGCAAAGTTTCATTTTTTTTGAAGTCAGGATTCCATTAGGAGTATAAACTACAAAAGCAGCTCCCACTCTACCATTCTCTAACTTACTACCGTCGGTGTATATCTGTATGGGCGTGTCAGAGGTAAGTAAGTTAACTTCATGTTCATTATTGGCTTCCTGGTATTCAATTTTTTGACGATTTGCTGGATGGAGTCTTTGGATGTTTGTGACTGGTTTTTTAAGACGAATATCGGTGGGTAAATCTGGAGAAACTTCCGATACCTTAACTTGTTGTAATAGTTGTACCTCTTTGATAGCAAGATGAAGTGGTATGAACTGAGCAAGCGCAATCGATGCAACGGCCGACACCGTCCTAAAGGCTCGAATAGCGCGTATAGCGAACTTCCTTTGAAAGCTACGTAGGATTTTTTTGACACTATAGAAGCCAGTTGCAGATCCCCAAATTCCAGCGGCGTATGTGAACATGGGTTGAATTACTTGCTTATAGATGGTCTCAACGTTTTGTGAATGGACTCCCCATGTAGGCTTCACAAACTTACATAATAGATTAAATGTTTTTGTGGCTTTGCTAACGATATACTTCGCATGGCTTATGAAGTTTAAGCGGTCGTCAATCATAACACCTAAGAGTTTGATTTCTTTTAAAATTGGTATACTATTGTTGTTGATTTGTAAATTGCAAGTTTTTGTTTGGTTAGAAAATGAAATTGCTTGAGTTTTTTCGGGACCAAAATGAAGTTTAACTCCCTCTCCCCAATCACTAATAATTTTTAAACATGTATTAGTTTTATTTTCTACTTCTAATTTCGATTTGCCTTTTATGATTAGAAGCACATCGTCAGCAAACGCCTGTAGATGTGATCCTGAAGGTAAATTAATACGTAACAAGTCATCGAGTATGATATTCCAAAACGTGGGCCCGCAAACTGATCCTTGAATGCATCCCTTGGTCATGGTTTTTGTGGCTCTTGAATCTCCATAGTCTAATATGACTTCTCTATTCACTGTGTAATTTTTTATAAGTTTGAATACATTTTTAGGGCACTTGCACTCGTCTCTCAGACCCTTAAAAAGCGATGGCCACCACGCATTGTCAAATGCAGCTTTGATATCTAGCGACACAGCTAGGACTTGTAATTTCTCAACTTTGGCTTTCCCAATTTCATTAATAGCGTTTTGCAGTGCATCAACAGTAGATTTGTTCTCCTTGAACCCATATTGGTTTTTGCTCATAGCTTGATTTTTATCTGCTTTATAGACTATTCGTTTTATCAAAAGTTTTTCAAAAAGCTTTCCAAAAACCGGTATTAACCCAATGGGCCTATATGATGAAAGATTGCTCATATCGGATTTACTAGGTTTCGGTATTATTTTTACGTATGCAATTTTCCATGGGCTTGGAAAGTAGCTAACATCTAGGCATCTATTTAGTAAGTTTGTGGTAAATACAGGGAATTGTTTAAAGAAGTGCAAACAAATATCAGCAGTAAGGCCATCCATTCCGGGTGCCTTATTGGTGTTCATAGATTCAAGGCAATCTTGTACTTCAACTATTGTAAACGGGGGATCATTTTCTGTGTCGGGATCATCGTTCATTTGTTGGCGTAGTTTGCGCTGTTTGTCACATGTATCATCGCCATCATCAGCGTAGAAGTGATTTAATAATGCCTTAGCAGTAGATTCACCAGAATTTGTAAATATATTGCCACATCTAAGAGTTTGAGGAGGTCTATGTGATGGCGATTCCTTAATGATTCTGTTAGTAAGTGACCATACATTTTCTTTATTTTGACTGGTACAGAACTCCCTGAAATGTTCGGTAGAGGCTTTCCTAAGAGCTAAAGCGTACTCCTCTTTAAGTTTTCTATGCTCAGCTATAACCGAATCACACAGTCTTCCTCTGACTTTAAGGTCG
The DNA here is from genome assembly GCA_918843915.1 of Notodonta ziczac. Taxonomy (NCBI): domain Eukaryota; kingdom Metazoa; phylum Arthropoda; class Insecta; order Lepidoptera; family Notodontidae; genus Notodonta; species Notodonta ziczac. The sequence goes on along the minus strand of OU974038.1, from coordinate 6,936,465 downwards.
TGGATTCTGTGGTGTGCTCTAATGATAGCTTTTTTCATAGCTTCAAGATTTTCATTCCACCAAGGATTATATGATGGATTTCGTTTCTTGTTGGGCATTGTTGCTTTGCATGTGTTTTGTATTATCTTAGTCATAAGAATGACAACTTCGTCAATCTGTGGTCCATCTAGGTCTTCCAAATTTCGATCTAGTAATTTATGTTCTGTTACGTTATTTATTAATTGTTGTGTAAAGAATTCCCAGTTTGCCATTTTAGTATTATATTTAAAAGTTGTGGAATTTTTATGCGGTGTGATCTTATTACTTGATGTTATGGAAAATTCTATACCATTATGATCTGATGTGGGACAAATAGATAGGTTAACATGCCAGTCTCTAATAAGATTCAATAAATTACTTGACACGAAAGTGATATCGATAATAGAGGTGGACAAGTTTCCATGACGGATAGCTTCAAAAGTCGGAGTTGCTCCTAAATTACAAATATTCATATCATGTGAAGCGACAACATCAGTGATGTCGTCACCACGCATGTTTGTGGAGGTCTCCCCCCACTCGGGATGTTTACCATTCATGTCACCGCCTACTACTTGAAGCGAGCCAGTGGTTTCCGTAAGGAATCTATCTAAAGCTGACATGGTGTCTGACGGGTCAGTATCTGGTTCAATGTATATGGAAGCAATAAAGAGTTTTCTCTGTCCTAAGTGAAGCTGTACAACTGCTAAATTAGGTGTTGAAAATTGTGAGATACCTAGAACGAAACCAATCTTGGCCTTAACCAGAATGCATGCTTTAACTCTACTTGTAGTTGTGAATTGAAAGATATTGACTCCAGGAATAGCCTGCATAGTCAGATTTCGGCCAACATAAGGTTCAGAAATAAGTGCAATAGAACAATCGTTAGACATGAAATATTGAATAAGCTCATGCTGAGACAGGTAACAACGTTGAGCATTGCATTGTATTATTTTTATAGACTTAATATCCATAATCAACTTGCTCGTCAATACGGGATTTAACAGTAATTATTCTAGGGCAGAGCTTTGCATTGGTAGCGGCATGATCAGTACTAACATTGTTTCCTGTCTTGACATTGTAATTGGCACAGTTATAACACTTGCGTTGATTAGATTCTAGTTTTACAGGGCAATCTGAAAACGAGTGGGAGCTAGAAGCACAATGTGAACATGGATACACTTCAGAAGAACATTTGTTTTTTGTATGTCCGAACTGTAGACATTTAAAACATTGGATGAAGCGTGAAAAGTCCTCAACATAAACTCTTTGATGATCAACGTTAACTCGGCCATTTGCTATCATGGCCTTACGAATTTCCGGTTTCACTTCGAACACAGCGTTATACATTTTTGGATTTTTATTACTTAGCATGAAACAGAGACGAACGCCATCAGTTTCCAGAGTGTTTTGGGTGCAAATTACTTGAGACAGCTCTTCTTTTGGGGTATCTTTGCTGATTCCTTTAAGTACGACGAGGGGTAGGCGAGGACGTCCCTCTTCAGCCTCCAGCCCGGAAACTTTGTTAATGCGATCAATAGTTTTTTGACACTGTTCTTTAGTATCAAATTCAACTCTTATCTTGTTATTTGCAATGGTCTGGATTTTAGCGGGAGCAAATTTTTGAGTTTTGAAAGGAACTTCTTTTTTCCACAGGTTCAATACAGCAAGTGAGCTTACTTCTGGATCCGTAGACTTTATAATTACTGATGGTTTTTTCGGAGGAGGGTCCTTGTTTTTATTTTGGATCATGTCAGCATAGCTGCGGGACATCCGAGGTATCAAAGGCGCTTCAGATTTAATTTTTTGTATTTCCTGACGAACGCAAGTGATAATTTCATTTTTTAATGAATCATCTGAACCAGTTGATGCAATAACTGTGCTAAAAACATTTGTAGCTTTTTTTATTTCCTCTGCAGCGCTCTTAATAAGTTTTTTGTTAATAGACGAAACAGTCTTTCCATCATTTACAGCACATATTATACCGCTAGTTAATTTGGATATCACGTTCATAAAAGTTTCCAGGTTTCGAACTTCATCAGCCGAAGCTAAATTCGTTAACGTATTCTCTACACTCATTATTGTATCATTTTAGTTCATTCGAGTCAAATCGCACCAAAATAATAATTAAAAACCCCAAAACAAATAATAATATTAGTAAAGCGTTCCCAGTGAATCCATGCATACCCAACCCAAACGCAAAACACACACAAAGTCGTTAGCATTAAAGCAGTATTTCGCTTGTTAGTAGTAGGTGGTGTAGCGAAGCCGTTGCAACGTCATGCGCACAGGTCATGCGCAAAAGGTCCAAAGCGCCGGGGAAAGCGCGTCACTTACGCGTTCTGTTACACAGCTGTTCAATAATCACAAAATCACTTGGTAAATTTAAAGTTTTGAAAGTTATTTTGCAGTTTAAACTAAGAATATCGATGTTTACCACTTTAACAATAATGCCATATGTGTCCTTAGGCTATTAGGATTGAGGAATACAAATTGTTTTTAGAAAAAATAAACTTTAAACAATTAAATTGAAAATAAAATCGCGGGAGCGCGCTGAACTCGTCTTTGCTCGGCGCGGCCATTTTGAGGAGTGAAAGTTAAGTATTAATTAAATAATATATTTTTAAAATAACTTTATTATAAGTAATTTAGTTTCAACTAATTCATTAAAATAACATCGATTTGGGCAAAATACTTAAAGATGAAAATGAAAATAATGGCTGAATAATGAAGCTGGCCTGGCAACGGAAAAAGAGTTATCGAATATAGCTCCATCCCTTTGGCGCGCACGGTAACCAGACGCGTGCTGCCGCGATCTGCGATTCCTGCGGGCGAGCGGGCGCGTATTTTGAATATGCCTACGCGCCTCGCGAATAATGTTCGTGCAGCGCGTCTCACTCCGCGCCCTCGCCGCGCCCTCGCCGCGCCCGGTCTCGTGGTCCGTGTGCTGTACCCCTGGGTATCGGTCGAGTTGATATGGCCACAGTAAACAAATACTGAAATTTCTGTAGGTACTAGTCTTTATATTTTATTCTGTGGTCAAAGTAAGGCCAATGATGAGTTGTCCATTTGTCTGTAAACTGTGAACTTGGCCGCCCCCTGATCTTGCCGCCCGGGGCATAGGCCCCGGCTTGCCCCCCCCTAGATCCGGGGCTGAATTTCGGAATAATATCAAATAACATAAAAAATAATAGTGTATATTGGGCGGTCTTATCGCAGATTACGATCTCTTCCAGACAACCTTAATAACCGTAATACAATACATAGTTTGATTGGGACCATACATTTGGTGTGTCGGTTATGTTCTGGCGATATTGATGTGGTATACTTATTTATGTAACACTTACGTGGTGCTCATGTTGCTGGTATCATTGTCAGTTTTGTTAGTGACGATACCTACTTCATATACCATGGCGTGAATCACATACCTGGAAATAGTTAATTGTTAGGTACATTGATACACAAAGGTAAGTTTCATTTCTGGGCAAAGGCTTTCCGTGATCTCATGGTGTCTCTAGCACCAAATAGATGCATGCACTGCCTGTCTAGATGCATGGCGTCAAGACAGGCAGAGAAAATGGTGACTGTGCGACGACGTCGACATTTTGCGTAGTGGGTCGAGCGCAGGCCGCTCGGCTCACTGCATCAAGTGGTTGCGGGTTCGATTCCCGTCGGAGTTAATTTATGAAATGGCCTTTTCATAATTTGCCTTTGTCATGGGATTGCTCTCAGTCCATTTTATGGTAAGTAACTATACTACAAGCATTGCTTAGTTTGGGACCATTGGAGTTACATAGTTTCTGTAAATGCTTACATGTCATTGCTTGAGCGGGAGACGTTACTTGCTGGTTCCATATTGTCAACTTGTTCCACACAATAACTGAACGTAAAATATAGAATGACTTCTAATAGCAACACCTGGTAAAGATAACGACTCATATTGAAATATCGAGGCAGCCAGTAATCTTTACGAAATAGTGTTTGGTAGATTCCCAACACAAAATGTTGTAATCTCAAACAGTATGTTCTATAATAATAGGGAGATAGGTACTAACAAGAATTCTCATATCTCCGAGTTCTACAGTTTCTGCGCCCAACGCCGTAACACGGTACCATTTATATATGGTGTCTTGTAATTAACATTAATATGAGACGATGCAAATCAAAGTTAATTGGTTCACATCATCACGACATCCTTGACGGAATGGCTGCTTCTGGTCATACAACATTTGTATTATATGTGCTGACTAGCTCAGCCCGCAACTTTGTCCGCGTGGAGTTTAACTTAACAAACTTTCATCCCCTATTTTATCCCCTTGGGGGTAGAATTAATCAAAATCCTTTCTTAGCGGATGCCTACGTCATACGAGTAACATCTACCTGCATGCCAAATTTCAGCACGATCCGTCCAGTGGTTTGGGCTGTGCGTCGATAGATCACTATGTCATTCACCTATGAGTTATATATAATACTAGCTGAGCCCGCGACTTCGTCCGCGTGGAATTTTGATCCTTTCTTGGGGGATGTCTACGTCATAGTAGCTTTATGCATGCAGTCTCAGCTCGCTCGGTTTAAAATTGACAAAGTTTCATACAAAGTTTCATCCCCTATTTTATCCCCTTGGGGGTGGAATTAATCAAAATCCTTTCTTAGGGGATGTGTACGTCATAGTAGCTTTATGCATGCAAAGTCTCAGCCCGCTCGGTTTAAAATTAACAAAGTTTCATACAAACTTTAATCCCCTATTTTATCTCCTTGGGGGTGGAATTAATCAAAATCCTTTCTTAGGGGATGTCTACGTCATAACATCTACCTGCATGCCAAATTTCAGCCCGATCCGTCCAGTAGTTTGGGCTGTGCGTTGATAGATCACTATGTCAGTCAGTCAGCCACCTTTGAGTTATATATATTTAGATGAAATGTGTACCTACTTATCTCTATTTTAAAATAACGTAAACCTATAGTACCTAAGTAGGTATCTCATAAGGTAACTTAATATACCTACCCGTCTTTTGTTACTGGTATACCTGAAGTTTGTAACAGGTATTAACATTATTATTATGAACGAAAATAATCTCATTACCTACTTATCGCAATAAAAGGAACCTATGTCAACCGGTTCTCTCACAAATAGTAGGTAGGTAAGTAAAAAATGAATTTTACTTTATCGCTACAAAGCTATGATGTGTTCAAGATTATCTCGAATCTATCGGTGCAACGGCTGTATCGTGTCAAGATCTGATAGTTTATCGCACGAGAGACGCGGGTTCGATTCCGTATCAGTGTGATGCTGGAACGCGGTAGTGCCGGAGCCCTACGCGTCGGAGGCGCCCTGCTCTGCCACGAAACCCCTCACGGGTCCCGGAGTCCGTCGCTCACACTCCATTGCACTAGGTGTTGCCACCATGCCGTTGAACAGGATTATGGTTTTTGCCGGCATCACTACCTTGGTGAGTCACATACAATGCATATTAAAATAAATTCATCTCATATAAAATGTATCATAATTAACCTACACGCTGGCGAGGGGGAGATGGTGGTATAGTTTTAAGTGCCAAGCGAAGTTCTTAAATGCTGTTGTCCATTTTCTTACTGCTGTATTACAGACTCACTTCACTCAGAAATACAAGGCCAGTATACAATAAGTCTGGTCAGTAAAAGAAACTAGCAAGCTGGTAAATGAACTATGGAATAAGATGCTGGTTTTATCTAAGTCTAGATGTATACGCTATGATAGGCACCTACCTAGCATAAAATGTATAAGACCTCAGCCAATGTATGTACCTAGTGTTCAGTAAATGTTGTAAGTATCTAAAAAAATTACAAAGTAAGTAGTTCAATTCCATTGCTGAACTGAAGGTTGGTCATCCTATGATAGAAGTCATCCAGCCGTATCAAACTTCGAAAATCCGCGGTAATCATCCAAATCATTAAAAGCCGATTCTCTATAAATTAAAAAAGTATATGAAGATGCAATGATAAATAGAATAAAACTTTAAATTTAAGTCCATACTATGTATGAAGCTAATTTCTTAGCTGTTACGACCATAAAAAATGACAAAACTGGTTGTATATGGGACGCGTGGTAATAATTTCGTCAATAGTAAAGTGATAGTAAAGAATATCAGTGATATTATCAGTTAAGAGGTTTTCTGTCACTGATAAGGAGCATCAAGCGCTTCGGACAGATCATCCGGCCGGTCCCATGAGATTGGCCGGTGCTAAATGATTCCTTTCTCCAACTAGATATGCGCTTACCCGAGATAATCAACATTATTGCAAGTTTAGTTCCTTTTTTGCACGAATGACCTAAGTAGGTACAATAATAGTTAATTAAATGTAACCACAAAACAATAAATAAAATAAATAAATAAGTGAAAACAATGATAATAGTAAGCGAACTAAACATATTGATATTAAATACCAATTTATAAAATATTGCGTTAAAAATAAGTTAATTACTTTATTAAGTTAAACACTTACCTACAAATGAAAATATATTATTATTATTATTTTTAACACCTCAGCTCTTATTACTGTAATGTAACTATAGTATTAGCTTGCTTGTGACGTGCTAGCAGCAAAGCGAAATGTCGAAATGGAAATATTTAAAAGTAGTTATATTATAGTTAGTCCTAGGAACATTCAGGATTTTACTATACCTATCTTTACAATAATAGGTACGATAGGTAAATAATGGAAAACCCTTAAAAACCATTTACCTCATACTTTTATTTATCTTATCAGCCATGCTCTCGTCACAATGCGATACGGAAATTCTCTAGCATTCCTGCACTATATTTTTACGTAGATAGCTTCACCACATTCTACACATATCAATGAAAGATAATTTTTCACGTCTTTTTGTGATCTCCCGTTTTAGGTAAATAAAATCCACAGGAATATGAGTTTATATTTGACGACTGCTTGGTTCAGTGGTTTGAGCGTAGGCCGCTTGGCTCACTGCACCGAGTGGTTGCGGGTTCGATCGTTTCGTTCAGGGGGCAAATTTCGGAAATGGCCTTTTCGTAATTTGCTGAGGTCTGATTGTCACTGGGATCGCCACCAGTTCATTGTACGGTACCCAAAGTACAAACGTTGCTTAGTTTGGTACCATACAGTTGGTGTGTCAGTCTGGCGATATTATTATTATATTACGTACGGTGAACTGTTACTGTTTCATTTGTATTTAGCTTGCTTAGCTACTCATAAGGAAGAAGCTATTGAGGCACTGAATATGTTACAATGACTATTATATTTTGTCCTAGATCCAAGCCACTGCGCAGATGATCTTCACCGCACTAGGCATAGCGCAGCATTTCTGCGTGATCGACTTCCTCAGAGGACTCCCCATTATTTTATATCTGAGAATTTTATACTTTCACAGTAAGTATAACCTATTGCATCATAGCATCAACTCTGTAACATTTGAGTATTAGAAAAACGCAGATAGATAGACACCATGGACACTTGAGGAGCGCCCTATTTGCTTAATCTTGTATGCGTAATCCCAATTCCAAATTGAAAACTGAAAGCAAATTGCTTCAGTGTCATTAACTTCTCACTTCCCGAATTCGAGATTAACCATTGTCGGTTATCTGCGATGATTACCTATCCGTTTTATTACACACAAGTCCCTATTATCGCTTCCTAAGTCTAGAGGCAGAATTTTCCCACAAACGGGATAAAAGGATTGCTTGAAAGATTACTCAATGATTTTTTGCAGACCCTAGTGGTTGCGGAGTCCGGATTAACATCGGCCAGTCGATCGACGGCATCGCGGACCAGGCCTTCGTTCTTTTAACACAAGAACCGTTCACGGCTTTCAGGACTTTCGTCATCAATTGCACCAGTCTAGGCCTGAGCGTGTTCTGGATAATTGCTAGCTTGATTATTATACGTAAGTGTAGATACGTAGATCATCCTTACTATCCTTACTTCCTTACTAATATTATAAATGCGAAAGTAACTCTGTCTGTCTGTCTGTCTGTCTGTCTGTCTGTCTGTCGCTCTTTCACGCCAAAACTACTGAACCGATTTCAATGAAATTTTATACACAGATAGTCTAGAGCCTGAGAAAGGACATAGGCTACTTTTTAATGCGAAAAAAGAATTTTAAGGGGTTGAAAGGGGGACGAAAAGTTGTATGGAAGTATCTCATTTTAGAGCTAGAAGCTTGACACTTATTTGTCAGGCTGTTGATTCGACTTTTAATAATTCCGTTCAGGGGTACGGTAGACTCGATTGAAACCTTACCAGAATAATAAAACATAAAAATATAATGATTTCGAGTCGACAACATATATCGGCAAAATTCGGATTGTCGAGTATTTTGTTAAATTCTAACGGTGCAAAAGACAATATTTCGTTTAGCCATATTGGCAGTTCCGTCAAGTTTGGCACAGTACCGCTATATTTTCTATGAACGAATCCCTGTCAGTTAGTGTCAGTGTTCTCAATGTGTAAATGAGTCTTTATTCAAAATATCTATTAAACTGGGTGGGCCATATTTTTTAAGAAAGAAGAAGAAGATTGAGCTTTCAGAACAAACAAATTCAGTCTTCATGTTTTTAGGGTTCCGTAGTCCCTACGAGGAACCCTTAGGAAGATCATCCAGTCCGTCCGTCCGTCTGTCCGTCCGTCCGTCCGTCCGTCCGTCTGTCTATCCCAACCCGTCAGTCACAGGGTCATAACTTCCACAGTTTCTGACGGATGTTGATGTAATTTGGTACAAAAATACTTTAAGAGTAGATCTCACTTTCAAAAATATAAAATGTTGCAAAATTACTTTTTTTGAGGTACCTCCCCGAGCATCGAAAAAGGGGCAATTTTTTTTTTTTAGTTACCCAATCATGTGGGGTGACGTTGAAAAGGTCTTTTCAAATAAAATTATGTTTTCATACAACATTTTATCATAAAAAATTCCGTTTGCGAGATTTTTAACTTTTAAAGACTAAATCAAAATTCCGTAATGAATTCCGACACTTCTTACATTTTTCTATTGCAAGAACATTAATAAGATTATGCAGTCGACAATGGATACATTGTTCACCAATTTCAATGAAATAGCAGCAATAAATTTATATTTTGTGTTAATACGTGTATTTCTGAAGTGTTCATGCACGTGGATAGATGTCGGTAGTAGTCTATAAACAACAGTGGGTAAGATTTTTTACGAAAAAAATATCGACACTTCTTACATTTTTATGTTGCAAAAATATGAATAAGATTATGCTGCTGACGAAATTGGATAAATTGTTAATAAATTCCAATTAAATAACAGCAATAAATGTATGTTTTATGTTCATTAGTCTATTTCTTAGTATTTAATGGTGTCGATAGATGTCGGTAGCAGTATGTATACAACTTTAGTATCTATTTCAACCTGGGGTGAAATTTTAAACAGATTACCTTCAATGAATCGGAACCCTGCATTGTGCATAGCTCGACATGGCACTTGGCGACTTTTTTTCGTATTCATTTCAATGGACAATGCTATACGAATCTATGCCTTGCCTAATATTCCTTGAAAACCGATAACTACAAAAATATCTACCTAAGTTTTGTAAAAGATTGTGTATTATGAGTCACATTTCACCCGAGCGAATCCGGGTTTTCATCTATATATATAACTCAAAGGTGACCGACTGACTGACTGACTGACATAGTGATATATCAACGCACAGCCCAAACCACTGGACGGATCGGGTTGAAATTTGGCATGCAGGTAGATGTTACGGCGTAGGCATCCGCTAAGAAAGGATTTTGATTAATTCTACCCCCACGGGGATAAAATAGGGGATGAAAGTTTGAATGAAACTTTGACAATTAAATTCCACGCGGACGAAGTCGCGGGCACAGCTAGTTATATTATAAGAAAACAGGCATATGCAGTGACATGATATTTTTAAAATCAAATGACTTTCGTTTTGCAATCGTGGAGGTTTTCAAGCCAAAACTAATTTAGAAAATTGTTGTACTGGTCTACCACTCACCTTAGGTATATTGTCTTGTGGAGACTGGCCCTCATCCACTGAGAAAAAACAAACTATAATAAATAAATTTTGTAGTTCCTAGGTATTCTATAAAAAAAAATGAAAATTATTACAATTTGTTTGATTCTATACTATTGTCACGAAATGTTATGTAACTACAATAATAATATCTAATGATGAAAGCCTCGTTTCCATAAAATATTAGCTATGATAAAAAAAAGGTTTAATAAAAGTACTAAAACGAATCCTAGGAACTCGCAAAAATATATATCTCCCAGTGTCATAACCGAGAGTTTAGGGTACGTGACTTAGGGACTAACTCTGCTTGTCCTCACATTGCTTGTCTTTCAAAAAGGCCACGGTCCGTAAAAATCCAGACCATGCGATATCACTAGTGTTTTTACAAGATCCAAATTTATTTTATATGACAGTGGGTGGGGCAAGGAACAAGCAGTCCAAAGGCCGGCGATGGCCCTGGATTATCGTGACTGTGGCAGTGTGCGGGGTCGACCTGGTGGCCACCGTGACCTATGCCAACGACTCATTTCACACTAGGGTATGTTATCTACTAGAATACAGTACCTACCTATTATAACATTACCTATTAATGATCAGCAACTGGCGATCCCAGGTCGCGTTCCGATCCGGTTGCAGGTAGACTTGACGAAAATATGTAAAAATTTCAATTTGTAAGTGCCCCCGTAGGCCTAAACAAAATAAACGATTTGATTTTAACTTTCAGAGTATTGTCTGTCACATTTTGTTGCAATGCAAACATAATAATATCTCAAACGTAATATAACAATGGTAACTGCTATGTGTTATATGAAAAACGTGTTATGTGAAATATCTATCTAAACTATTCCATTGTAGATAAATCGAGCAAGGTTTTTGGTAAACTGTCCTGGTCCGAGATCCATTGGGATAGCCACCAGTCCATTGTTCGGTACCCATAGTGCAAGCATTTCGATCTTCGTTGGCTGTCTGTAACTACCTACGGGGCGTTCTTTTCTATGGCATTATGGCTCACTATGGCAAGGCAGGTACGGTAAACTTTGTGGCCAGTAACAGTGGATGACGAAACATCATTACAGACGCTCAACGACATGATGGACTTCATCGGCGGCATCGCCAGCGGGACGGCTAACGTGCAGCTGAACACGTCCTGGGCGGCTTGGCTCATGGTCATTATTTACTCCAAGTTCGTCGTGTTCTTCTTCCTCAATGTGTTGCTCATCATCCTGGTCATCGTGGACTGCAATATTAAACGAGAGGAAGATATAAGCATTGAGGTATGTAATTGTTTATCTGAATCTGAGTTCTTGTGTAGAATGTAAGTTGGGTACCTTGTTCTATTTTATTTCGAAAACTACATTAGCGAGCGGTTTTTAGTATGTGTTGTTAAAATATGTTGTGTGTAGATAAGTACCACCTTTATATGAAATATAAGATAATGCTTCTAGCAAGTGGAAGCTCCTTCTCGAGTGCCTCCGCCGGCCGCGGTCATGCACTCTCCCGCGGCGGTAGTCACCGCAGTTGCCACTCCTGCTCCTGCCCCAATTAACGAACCGTCGCCAGTCTCAGTGGAGACCCAAACAACAGCCGGCCAGAACTCAACACCCACCACTGTAATCGTGCCTGAGGAAACCAGCGACAGGGACGAAGAAGCCGGGAGCTTGCCAAGTGAATCCAAGACTACTACAAGGATCCCACGGGCAGAATTCAGACACTCATTCAGAAGAATGAAGGCGTTCCTTTTCAAGAAGTCGCCCTCGCCAGAAGTACGGTCCAGATCCAGTCCTGAGCCTTTGGAAGCTTCTCCTGAAAGGTATCGACAATACACTTATTAGCTAGCTAGCTAGCTAATTACACATCTCAAGTTTCTAACTCGCTGAAAAGCAATACTTGCAGTGAAACCCGTACGAAATGTCTGTCACGTATATGGGATTTCATTATTCAAAAACGGTGTAAAAATATTTCAATTGTTCAGGTCTCCGCGGATGCAACACGTGGACGTAGACAAGAAACGTACAGTGAACTTCCCGGAGGGCCTGATGTCGCTCCCGCAACGGCTGGAGAGTATCATAGCGGAGCAGAGGAGGAGGCTCGACAAGGCGGTCATCGACACGTCGGGCCGCCACAGCCCGCCGCGAGCCTCCCAGTCCATGCCCCAGCTGCCGTCCACATCCCAACCAGATGGGCCCAAGGGGTGAGTGTAATTGTGCTTGAGACTAAACAACAACCCATTCTTCTTAACTACTTCATCTATAGTACTAATTAGGTACAATTTTAAATTGCTTTGCATTGACGCCTATATCTATAATAGTACATTATTACACAAGGGGCCAAAGTGCCCCCTCCTTTAAGCACCAAAGGCCGTTCCAACGAGACAAGGCCAGCCATTTAAGGCCTTTCCAACTTGCAAATTATTTTTTTTGTTACAAATTCTGCCATGTTTATTTGGCATGCATGGTACATTTCGGCCGCTAGGTACTCTCCTTGAAAGGATTTTACTCCGCGCGCACGCAGTCACAGGGAACAGTTAGTTATCTATGTCGCTTCCTAATTAATTAAATTTATCCACATCATCGTTTAAAAATTCCCATGTCACCAACGAATATGTAAGCATTCTTGAATAAACTTCCATCGTTGTGGTTTCAGTCTGAATGAGTCCTCTGTCTCGGTCCGAGACTTCTTTGGTAAGAATATTTATGTAGTTGTCATCGATTCCATCCGCATCAACTCTGTAATTCATTACATTCATAATTGTTATCTTCTAGAATCGAATACCGTCCCTTGAACTTAATTAATTCATCGTTCAGATTTAAGTAAATATAGTTGAAATGTTTTCTTCAATTATTATATCACAATGTTGTTTTCAAACGAATCATGGCCCACAACAGCGATTACCTAGGTAAATCATTTTCAATATGGCTAATTCGATGGTCCTTACATTTCAATATTTCGGTGTTGGTGGCTTGGGAGTTCCATTGGTACAGTACTCACTGTCTTATTTCCTTTGTATAAAGGCTTAATTTCAATACCACAGTGGAAGTCAATCTCACTCGCCCTTAAATATCGAAATCATTACGTGCACATGATACGCGCTTCATCAGTCAGCTCACAGGATCACAGCACAGCTTTATTAGTGTTTGTTGCCTATAATGTGGGTGCCTATAACATGTGTGTTGCTCGGCAGGCGGCGGGGCACCACGGCCGAGCTCCAGGGCCAGCTTCCCTGGGCGTATATACCGGCGCCCGCGCACCGCATGCGGGGCCAGCTCCCTCCCGACGAGGACCTCCCCCCTGTCCCGCTACCGGACTACACCGCCTTCCCCTCGGGCAGAAAAGCATGTAAGTACATACATTTATTATACCTACATACACAGATATACATTTACATAGATAACGCAAATGTATGTACTTAGCGTGTCCGAAAACCCCGACCAAGCCTCCTCGACCAAGAGGTTGGTCGCCGATAACTTACAGTCCTCGCGACTACAGATATAAAAATATGAGTATGAGCGTGATAATCACTCGAGGGAATCGTAGCGGACGGAGGGGCATCGGCGGCATCGGTGTCTTTGAAGCGGTTTGGATTTCCCGTCACGCACGCTTGGTTTCAATACAAATCGTGATACTTGCGTTATCTATGTAAATCTATATCTGTGCCTACATACTTATTATAATATCTTAATTTGCCATTTCAGACAATAAAGTATCTTCTAATCTGTTCTTTAAAACATTATCAAAATAAGTATATTTAATATTAACGTTACAGCCGTCCACCGAGCCGCCTCCAGTCTAAGTTCATTGACGCAAAAGAAAGATTACGCAACGAATCAGTCGAGGCGTCGTGAGTATTTCACATACAAGTAGATTTTAGTCCTTTCATCAGCATTTAGATCATCCGTTTACAGGTAAGCTTGGCCTATATGTCTTGTCTTTTTCATTGTCTATCCAGTTCATTCCCCACAGTAGATATTTAACAAGGACTATCAAATCATGTAGAAATCGTGCTTTTCTAAAATAAACCTTATACAGATTGCAATAAATTACTAAGGTACATCATTATTTTTTCTTTACAGCAACAATAAACCAAGCCGATGTGCTGTACTAGGTCCTATCGAAATCTTATCGACGTATGGATGTTGTAATAAAGGAATATCCGGTTGTATTAACGGAGTAGGTATACAGCATTGTATACTTTAAACATAAACAAGAGAGTTGTTTTTTGAATCCCAAATACGTTCGAGGAAATCTCAGGTATAGGACCTTTCCGTTTATGGGATGCAAATGTATTTTCAACCGACTTCAAAAAGGAGGTTCTCAATTCGGTTGTACTTTTGTGAGATGCAAATGGTGAATAATAATAATATGGTATATGACGCGAGGTACCTCTTCATCCTATGTAAATAAATATACCTCTATTCTAATTTACCTTAATTGATAATTTCTTATTAGTTAAGTACTTGATCAATGTTATGTCAATAGAAATTTTCGGACGAGTGTTAAGTTTTATAAACTGTAACAAATATAAATATAAGTACGCATTGTAAAATTTGGGTATATTTTGTTGTAACGTGCTGTTTTACTATCCTATTTCGAAAGTAGTATTACATTAGTAGTCACTGTTCGTCAAGGATACATTAGAGGAACGCAACAGCACGTGGAAAATATATCCCAATATTATAACGAAGCTTGTTCGTCTCACGGTCATGAGACGAAACTAAGTTTATTGCTGCCTTAATAAACAGTTTCAACAGACTTGCACTTGCTTCCGATATTTGTGAATGTAATTTAAGATTTGGAAAATAAATTTTATATCGAATTAAAAATATATTATCTAGTTTAATTTATTAGTATCTCTTGGGTTTTGGGTACCTACGTAGTATGGCAATACATAAACTAATTTGACGATTGGTAGATGCCCGTAATAACCTAGGCACCGGTGTGTTCCGTCAGAAGATCCTGGAATCCCTCGGACGCAAAAAGAGAATACATTACTACCTAGGACCTGCTGAGGGCGGCCCCGGAGATTTTAGTGGGTAAGGACCTGCGTACCCACAAGACTACACCTCTTGTGGAAGAGGCCTATGTAAGATTTTCTTTCCGACAAAAATACCAATAAAAACGTACCTACTCTTTTTTACGATGGAAACCCCTTTATGGGTATGAGGGCGCAGGTATACCCACTCAAAACCAACGCTGTACCACCCTCCGCCATATACCGGGGCGTCATGGGACCACTCTAGCATGCACCGCGACGCCCTAGTATAAAAAAGTAACTAACCCAACTTAGACTTAAGAACTGACGGAGCAATTTTTTGATAGAATAGAACACCTATTTCACAATAGAATAGAACACTTGGCGCAGTGGTTCGAGCGTAGGCCGCTCGGCCCACTGAACAGGGTGGTTGCGGGTTCGATTCCCGTCAGAAAATTTTCGGTTTTGGCCTTTTCAAAATTTGCCCTAGTCTTGGTGTCCCTGGGATCGCCCCAGTCCATTGTACGGTACCCATAGTACAAGCGCTACTTAGTTTGAGACCATACAGTTGGTGTGTTCGTCTGGCGATATTTATTTATTTAATACTTAATAGATACAATAAAACGTGCGGCAAAGTATATGGTAAAAAGCCGTACACTTTATTAGGTAGTCTTTACTGATTTCCATTCATCCATTTATCGATGACCAATCTTTATGCAACAAATAAGCGGTTTCCAATATAGAGAATAAACTTAATGCACACAGGAATATAGTAAACTTGGTGTTGTCCACTGAGGGTTGCACATAAGCGTGCATGTAGTAGATGGTGTTCAGTTGCGCGGGGATGCTGAGCACGGTGTTGGCGAGGCTCAGCTGCGGGATCCAGGTCCTAGGGATCATGTGCAGGATCATGGATATGCCCATCAGGAAAGACATGACCATGGACTTGGTCCTGATGCTGGCGTCGGCGGGCGTGACGCGCTCCGTCACGGAATAACTGGTGCACAGGAAAGTGCCCACCCGCCATGCCCAGTACAAGTAGAATACGGCCTCGATAAACTGTATCATAACATTTCACTTGATATTTTGGAATCGGCGATCTTCAACACATCTCGTCTATTCAAATTATCGAAGTAGGTACCTGTTGTAGACTACATTGTGTATTTTTATTGTATGTTGTGGAAATGTGGAAAGTAAAAGTAGGTACCTCCTTATCACATATTTTTGTGTATGAATGATCATGTTTTTTGTGATTTGTCGGGAACATACACTTGACAGTTTCCTTTGCTGCTGATAAATCTATGGTCGGACAGATAGAAGAAGTCTGAACCTATGAGAAAGTTACCTTTCTTTATGGCCTTATATGGAAAAGATTTTTATACTTACACCATGAACGAGATCTACGACTTAAATCTATCTGGTGTCGATAAATAGGATGAGCTACGTTGCAGGTGGTTCGACGAACATCTATGGTTGCTTCGGTACCTAGCCGCAATGCTCGCCATGTTGTTTCACGGAAGTTTTGATACCTAAACCTCTGGCTCAAGTAAAATAACGGCTATGGAAGTTAATATCAATAACTCCTACCCTGACACAGGGAGGGATGAATAAATCAAAATTAATTTTTACTCTTGTAAAGTCAACTTTGTTTTCAGTGGCCCAATAATTAATTCCTAATAACTTCTAATAACTCCTGAAATGTAACATGTGCGGCTGCGCTGTCTGCCGCCCACACATACCGATTCTGTATAAATTTACCAAAGTACCTCCACATACCTATAGATAGTGGCATTATTAGCGATAACAATTATCATGACGCGATTAACGATCCGATATCTTGCTTAGTTCCTCTATAAACGAACACTAACTGGACATGACGCGCGTTCATTAAATGCAAACATATAATAAAACAAAATGGATCAATCGAAGAAAACTAGGATACCTGCGAACATTGTTTTAACCGCTGTGCTGTCTGGCGGACTGACCATTGTAAGTAGAAAACCCACTCTATCGATCGCTAGTTAAAAGTTTATGCGTAATTTACGTACCTTGGTAGGTATAATAATTCGATATAATATGACTCACAATTACAAAATTTCCAACTGTTGTGCTGTCGACTGCAACATTTTCTATGTAAATTAAAGTATCTATTTACTTTGCGACTTCACAATTTTGCTTTGCGAAATTTATGTAGAACCAGTTACGCTACTTTTCTTAAACATTTTCTATGATGTTGAGTGATAGACCTCTTCTATTATAACACGCCTGAATAACGTCATCAACTATATTTTACATTCTATTATTTTCCTAATATATTTAATGTTTTTAGGCACTGTCGCTAGCGTACATTGTAATCAGCTTACTGGCGTTGTTATTCAGGAACAGCTGTAACGCTGGCTCGCTCACTACTGCGACTGGCGAACAATATTTTTGGACCACCATTTACAATGTTTATATTCAAGGTAGGTTGGAAACACTGTTATATATTCATTACCTTTTTTTTTTTTTTTTTTTTTTTCGTGGGAAAACCCTTTATGGGTCCCCTTCCGCCTCGGGGGAGGCGGGAGGGGTATGTGGGAGTCCGGCAGTCGGCCGTATACCCACTAAAAACCCACGGTGTACCACCCTCCGCCATGCAGAGGGGCGCCCCGGGACCATGGGAAACCTATATTCATTACCTAACAGAGTGGTACATAACTATAAATGTAACATAACATTCATAGTTTAGTTCCGCTTCTTTGTTTGGCATTAAAGTAAATACTTTATTTTCAGCTGAGAACTGTGGGAATTCTATAACCGTGATTAACATCACAACTGAACATACAGTGTATATACTGGCTATCATCACTCTGTGTCTCTCAGTGCTTTGTTTGGTAACAGCGATCGTTCTTATAACAAGTAACTATGCCTGCATTTTATACAATTATAAATATTTACCTACGATGACATGGTAGGAATGCATTAAATTTGCCAGAGGTACCTATCCACCTATGGCAAATTATCTAAAGAGTTAAAAACTAAGTGGTTATCCGCATTTGTCTGTCCGTTTGTAGACTTTGTTCTTCTAAGCTACGCAACTTTTGAAAATTTATTTCTTTTACAAAGTACGCAACATATTTTGATGCGGTGTTCACTATCAATGAGAGAATTCCTTCCAGAAGGTTTATGAGAATAAACACATTCCAATAAAAAAATTAAATAGTAGAGATAAGCCAGTCGAAATTAGGACAGATGACTGCACTTGCTTGTCTTAATTTTAATCTGAATACGCGACAGGCTGTCAATACCAGACCTCTAAAGAGACGTAGATAATAAGTTTTCCTTTTTAGTAATACAGAACGATCAGCCGTCGCGCTATCTCAATCTAGTAGTGTTCACCTATATAAGCTCCTGCGCAGTGTCTTTAGCGGTGGACATTACAACTGCCACGCACTTTGGATTGGATTACGGTTATCTCAGCTCGGTGTTGGTGAGTAACCTAACGGTCGTACTCACAAACATTACTATGAGGTCTCATTGGGAAATGTCAATTTCTCAATGTCTACCCCTCGTTCGCGAAGTAGGTAAGTATGATGCACTTTTTTTCCAGAGTACGTCAAACCCTGGTGCATCAATAAACTATGAAACAGAAGTAATACGGCAAGGCGCGTTCCTATTCATGGGAATCGCATTAAAAGGCTATGTTGCTCACGTAATCAACGTGGTTTTGCTTGTGCTATTGGGAGTCTACTCAGTTCAATATAAAAAAATGTTGAAAAGCGATGAGGTAAGATTTAATACCACTAAAACAATTAATACCTACCGACACACTTACTTTGAAATTAATACTTACTTAATTAGGAACAATAATTTTCTTCATTTAATTTTTCAGCATTCTATACATAAATTGGGGGCTTTGAACGCGTTTGAGTAAGTGTTTACACTATAGACTGTTTAGATAATTATAATTAAATTTAATACTCACCTAAGGACTAACTAATATGCTTTCATAACAGTCAACAGAGACAAGAGGCAAGTTGGTCGCAACCAGATATGTATTCGCAGTTAGCAAGGAGGTAATCATTTTATTGTTATTTTGCCCTGCTATTTAATTATTATAGGTACTTTCACAATTCTCCTATATACAATTTATCTACATAGATACTAAATTATCTGGAGGTTCCAGTGAAATCCCCTAACGATAGCAAACTCATCTACGGCTTGTGTTAATAAATCGATTTCAAGTCAGAGCAGTCTTGAATATGCTTTTGACATGTCATTTTATACTGGAATTACATAAGAATGACATTTCCAAGATCGCTGTCAGACTTGAGATCGATCTATTAATACGGGCCTAAGATAAGAGTGCACAGCCTCTAGGAAATTAAAGGCGAGATGGTTTCGCCTACTTCCCCCATAGACGCCTATTACCTTATAATTCGCAATTCAAACTTCTCAGTGAATCTAACTGAAATGCGTGGGGGAGGGGTAGGTAAGGGAGTAGGTACTAAATTAATACAAATCTTGACACTGAAACAGGGCCCTAACCACGCTAGCTACTTAAATGGTAATAGAAAAGCAAACGCTCGCGATTACGTTTCAAACGCTCCGCTTTTGACGTTTTGCTGACATGAGCTTTACCATTTCTACTGACATTGATATGGTATGGTGTCAGCAAAACGTCAAAAGCGGAGCGTTTGAAACGCAATCCCTAGATTTTGCTTTTCTTTTACGATTTGAGTAGCTAGCGTGGTTAGGGCCAAGTCGATTGTCAAGAATTCGTAGAGAACGTTCGCCATATACCAGGTGTATATTGGATATGAAATCCATGGTTTATGGACAAGTAATGAATTGCCGCACTCGTGATGCTGATAGCAGAATACAATGTTGCAGGACGCAGGTGAACAACAGTTTCATCCCAGACGAAGTGCCGCCGCGGACCCCAACACGCGAGCCGTTACGAGAACCCCAACGCTCAGATTATTTCACAAAGTGAGTACTTTACCTATCATTACCATCACGTCAGTGGATGAAAGCCGCCATCAACCAGTCACGAAAGAGAAAGTGATACACGAATTAAATAGTATTCTTTATCTGCATCTCAAGTCTAAGAGCGGTATTGAGTCTGCTTTTGACATGCCATTTTGTACTGGAATGACATTTCCAAGATCACTCTCAAACTTGAGATCGAAATCAATCTCAAGTCTGTAGGCGGTCATGAGTAGTTAAGCCTTCGACGTGTAATTTTGTACTGATATGACATAAGAATGACATTCCCAAGATCGCTCTCAGACGTTAGATCGATTTATGAACGGACCTTAAGAAGGAAAACATATTAAAGTCCGTATTAATAAATCTATCTAAAGTATGAGAGTGATATTGCAAATGTCAAAAAACTAGGGAATAATAGATTTTACCATCGGCACTGCTGGACCAACATCGATTTCTCGATCTTGTTCTTTCCACATCGAAATGTCCGTGCATTATTCTGTTCGCAGTCGTTCCTTCGACCGGTCCGACTCGTGGCAACCGGCCCAACCGAGCCTGGCGAACAGTTCTAGGCCTTTCTCTTATCTGGAAGACATAAAGCGGCCGGTGCCGACGAAGCCGCCCGCGTCGCCGGCCGTCGACGCGCCGTGGGGCCGCGACTCCTGGCCGAACCCGCCCGTGCCCGCGCCCGACTACAGCCCACAGCCGGCGCGGCGACTCAAGTCAGCACTCAAACCTGCCTACATGTAACTACCCGGTGTCTACCCGGTGTAGTGAGCCGAACGGCCTACGCTCGAACCACTGCGCCAAGCCGTTGTCGTTGTCGTTGTCGTTGCCTAACGGAAACTGACTGATCGCGAGTCGCCTGCCTAAGCCCCAAGTCTGCGAACTTTCGCCCATATTTTATACGTATAGAAGTTGAATTTTCAAGAACACTGAAATACATTATTTATGTCTGTGTGAGTAGGCTTAATAAAACAAATTTTAATTAACCCAGTTTTAGAAAATCTTATTTTGTACCGCTAAGGCCTCAAGTTGGCAGAGACAGCTAATAAATGGCAGACAACATGTTGACCGTGAATAGTTGATGACTAACAATATTATGACCAATGGTTTTCTTTCAATTAGCAGACTTGGAGCCCTGGTTGTATGAGATATTACTTTAGTCCTACTACCTACCTACAGTATATACGATCTAAGAACATTGCAATATAATTGAATATGTACTTTATTTCCTTAAAAATAAAAGCTAAGAATGTGTAACATTACATAATTTATTTACATCATATAAAACTAAAATCAAAACATTAGGTACTAAAATTAAGTTTCAAGTTCAGAACCGATATACATCATACGTGTAGTGTTATGTATGGCAATCACAATAAAATTATAAATACAATTGATGTATTATAAAGAAATAGAAATATATGTCGTAAAAAGTAAAATGGAATAGATTATAGAAAAGGCACCAAAATTCACTATGTTTAGACGACAATATATTATATACATCAAATATACATTTTTGTTTACATTTTAGCACAAATTGAGTCTTTATTTACATCATGTTTGCAAGAATGTAGGTCAAATTTACAAGATTTTCTTCAAGTATTTACAATATTACAGACAGACACTGTCCTAATTGGCAGTGGTTATATATTTAGGCGTTATTTTGTTCTTATAATTATAAGAGTTAACTCACAAGGTGTGTCTATTGACGTATAATTCGTATTTCAGTTCAATATCGGAAACGTCTGCCTAATAGACAATAATAATATAAAAAAATATTTTACTCATATTATTTAATTTATATTTACAGTCTTCCCAAACTGCAGTGGTCAAAAGCCATCGGGGTTTTCCATTTTCGCTTTAGTCCTCTCAGTATCTTCCGTGACGTGACTTATTGTCGGGCCTTTCGGTTCACTTTTGGCCGCACAAACGTTCTTGTTAACCTCGACACTAGGATCATCGTTCAAGTACTTATTGTCTTTTGTGAACACCTCCTCCGAGTCGTCGCCGCAAGTCTTTTGCGCATTAGCTTCGTCATTGGAAAGTGACAGCTCGAACTGCGCGACCAACTGACTGAGCACTTTCTTGAGGTGGTCGAAGGATTCCTTGTCGGAGGGCGTACCCGGCGCCTCCAGCAGGGCTTCGCACTTGTCTCCGTCGCAGCCATCATCGAATTGCCTCTTGAGCGCTTTCAGCTCACCCACTGTCACCATCAAATCTGGCTTCTTGAGAAGAGCCTCAGTCAGGTAACCACCCTCTTGTGAGAACAAGAAAACCGCCGGTATTTCTATGTCATCTTTTCCATCGCCGGACATGGCGAACAGGGCGGTACTTTCGTGTGTGGAATCCGGCACGTTGTCGATGATGATGGCCAAAGTGACGCCAGCGTGTTGCATGTTGCGCACTTTCTGCGCAAAAGTGCACTGACCTCGTTTGGCAATGGCGAAGTGTCCTTTGACCTCGTGAGCGTTTTGTATCGCGGTGCAGGCGTCCTGCGGCGTGACGT
The DNA here is from genome assembly GCA_918843915.1 of Notodonta ziczac. NCBI lineage: Eukaryota > Metazoa > Arthropoda > Insecta > Lepidoptera > Notodontidae > Notodonta > Notodonta ziczac. The sequence continues at coordinate 6,913,988 of OU974038.1, read as the reverse complement.
AGGCGACTGAGTTGACGTGCACGTCCGGGGGCGTGATCTCCTTGCCGAAGTGCCCCGGGCCGGCGGGGAAGATCTTGTCATGTATCTTGACGGCGGCTGGTACTACGCCATTTTCAGTATCGCTCATAGAATTCCATTTGGACATTTCGCGCATGAACGTTAGGCCTTCCGCTGCGTCTTTCGCCGATTTCGCCTAAAAAAATACATAATCCATTAACTCATAAACCGTTGGACTTTCGACTCTCACTCATCGTATTAAACGCACCGATACTAGTTAGGTACTTTACGCAGATTTTCAGTAAGGGTGGTTAATTAGCCCGGTGGAGCCAGTCCGTTTTTTCTCGTTGTGGAACAATAACTATATATATATCTATCTATATATAGTGCTATCGATCTACGACATGCCTAGCGGAAATAAAAGGAAAACATATATATAATTATATATTCTGAGAATAATAATACGATAATACCAAATCTCATTGCGTCCTTCGCGCTTACTGTCTTGAGTACCTGTTACTTAAATTCGCCTCCCTCGACATCTGAACCAATATTAAATTCAGACGTGTTTGTATGTAAACCGTATGTCAGTAATTATAATTGCAAATATCATACGATCAAAATTAACATACGACCCACTTTACGTATTACGTACTGTACAAAAGGCTAAGAAGTCCACGTTTCCAAAGATATTATCTAGCCCACACTAGATTAAAAGTCCCCAAGTATGTCCTGTACTGTTAGTCTCACAAACTATGGCACAGAACTTGAACTGTAACCACGTGAAGATTATTATTCTGGTCCAAATCCTTCTCGTATTGCCCTCAAAGTGTACCTCCAAAGTGCCCTCGAGGTGGGTGCCAGGTATACAAATATGGTTTTTTTAATAAGATTACTAGCAAAGCAAGTTTATTACATTACTAGTATTCCCTTTAGCCCCTCCAACTAAGCTAATGCTTGTGCTAGAAGTGGGCTCACGTCAATAGTTTAATGGCCAGGATTGGGATCGAACCCGGAACCTCTCAGCTACGAGGTCGGCCCCTCTAACGACTAGGCTATTGACGCTTCAACGCTTCGCTATAACGCAATGTGGTCGCCTCCAATTACATTGGAACTAAAATATTATCGGCGAAATCTAGGTGCACAGCATACAGTGTACCGCTGACTACCTATCCGGGGAATCCAAGCGTGATATGTATTTATAGACTCATCGATATATATGTATATAATAGCGAGATTATTAAATTCGTTGATTTTAACGTTTGGTCTTCATTAATTTATATAAAATTAACATTACGGTTTCTAATACAGAATGAACCGCTGATTTATAAAACAGCTGATCGTATGTTGGTATTTGAACTCAAACTTCATGACTATTTACTGGAATTGTTTCTTAGTTAACAAGCATAGTTTGGGAGCTTACAGATGGTGTGTCAATGAGGCGATATATATTATTAATTTAAAACCTGTAAAACCTACCGAAAAATCTAGACCGGCTCAAATTCCCAATAATGGGTCCCGATTGTTAAAGAGATATTACTTCACAGAATTCTAGACAACTGAACTTGGTTTTTCTGTTCCAATTTTATTTGAGGTTCAGTTTTTAATCAGTCGGGTTTTTTTTTGAAGCGAATCTTCTATAAGGTCGTTCGGGGCGCTCGCCGCGCGGCCAATCTATCCGTGCTAAACGTCAGTAGTGTTACACGAAGACGTGAGAGTTGCGGCGCCCTGCGCTTTATACGAGCTTCGCTTCTTTTGGGCGTGCCTATACGGCAGTTTTTTTAAATTTACTTTTTAGGGTCCTGTACCTCAAAAGGAAAAAACATAACCCTTATAAGAGCACTTTGTTGTCCGTCTGTCTGTCTGTCTGTTTAATGAATGAGGCATCAATCGATTCGTTAATAAGGTTCGGGTGACATAGGATACATTTTATACGGACAAAATAAAGGATGTATCCTTTATTTTGTCCGTATATATAAGGTTACATCAAAAAATGTAGGGAACCCTGATTTTTATAATTTACTAGCTGTACCCTGCGCCTGTTGCTACGCATCTGTCAAAGATTGGTCGTACCAACTCAGAAAATTTTCTAAAGATCATGACATGTTCAAATGCATAGTTAACGATTCTATAAAGGACATACAGACAAACATTCATTTTTATATATACAGTTGACTCTCGTTAATTCAAACCTGCGATAATTCGAACCTCTCTATAATTCAAAGTCATCACGAGTTCCCTACAAAATCTCTTTATATTTCGAACTAAGTCAATACATTTTAATGCACTTGGTAATTCGAACAAAAAAATCATTGCATTATAACAAAACGACGCGTTAATTCGATCTCAACGGCGTCCAACACTCGAGGCGGAAAGATTGTAAGTACATTTTGCGACAAGTTCAAACTTGTATCACGAATTGGTTTGTTTAGTTATCATTATCATTCAGTTACTGTTACTCTTTCGTTGGTAAACAGATTAAAATTTTCTGTTAGTCATGCATGTACACGAATGTACCTCTAAACTGATGTCATTGTTATAGAACAGCAGTTAATAAATAATAATTGATCGACAATTCGAAGTTTTTTTTTTTTTCTCTCACCAATTTCGAACCATTTGATATTTCAAAACTCGATAATTCGTAATATTTTAAGAGTCCCTCGAGTTTCGAATTAACGAGAGTCGACTGTACATAGATTTGGTATCACTTCTCAGTGTCATAATACGTACCGTGGACGTGGTGTAGAGCAGCTGCACGCGGCCGTCGGGCAGCGTGAGCACCGATATGCCCATGTCGGAGAGCGCGTGGATCTGGCGCGGGTCGTTGAGCGGGCGCAGGCGCGCGGGCGGCCGCGCCGCGCTCGACCCCAGCAGCCGCCGCATCGGCTGGCGCACCTTCTCCGCCACCAACGACGCCGTGTTCGGACATGTCCTACGATATATTTTTTAAATATTTATTTGACGAGGCTTGGTACAATGGCTCGAGCTTAGGCCGCTCGGCTCACTGCACCAAGCGGTTTCGGGTTCGCCCCCAACGGTGTATCCTCTCAGTCGCAAGTGCCGGGTCCCGAGAAAGCTATAGCCACCACAACCCGGCGCGACTTGTCCTGGTAAGGCCCCTTCACTGGTCACTCACTCCAACCTCAGGCGCTGTGCTGACACACGTAACACAGCGCCCCCTCTCAGCCCATGCTGTAATGGCAGACACGCCCGTGCCTGCCACCAGAGGCTCCGCGGGGAGCTTCGCTACCTCACGCAGTGCTCCACCCGCACTCCCGCTCAGCCATCAGGCTGTGCGACCAGGCCCAGGCGGGAAAGCCAGGGGATGCCAAAAGGCTTCAACCCCGGCACCGCTGCGAGCCCCCTCCGGGGGAAGGGGGCTCGGGTTAAGGCCCTCCGCCAACAGCAGCCCACCACGGGCCCTATCGCCACCCCCAAAATGGCGTCGCCGCTCCCACCCAAGTCACCCGCGCCACGCTACAGTCCTCTCTGATAACAGAGGTACTGAGCGCGGCGCGAGCGACTCCCCCTGCCGGACTATCCGCCACTGTCGACCACCTCAACAGGGATGCTGAAGAGGTGGTCGGCGGTGCCCAGGGGACACCAGTCCATTGTACGGTATCCATAGTACAAGCGTTGCTTAGTTTGGGACCATACAGTTTGTGTGTTTGTCTGGCGATATTTATTTATTTATTTTGTTTATTATATAGGTACATGCATTTCACGCAAGCGTGACTACTAAGTACCACAGATATTATTGCGTACGGTATTATAACGCGGGATGGGGTAAATATGGTCGTCATAAAAAACAAACCCAAACGACATAAGTAGGTATCTACCTACCTACTTACATTATTGCCTGGACACCTGAAGGAAATGTTCACATGGCACCGCTCTGTTCATGCGAATAATTTGTTGCGGACAAGGAGTAATGTTTCTGATAGCACAGCCAGCATCAAAAGTAGTAGAAAGTCATAATAAATAGTGTCACAATACAAAACAAATAACACAATAATAAATATTGTGTGATCCTATAAATCGAGACTTTTTGATGGTGTCAACAATGTGATTCTTTTGGGCATTTCAGATACCAAGCTACTTTTCATGTTGTCTATACCACTGAGGTACACTAGATAGATTTTAGACAGCGGCGCAATGACTACCCACTGCACGCGATAATGTAGTTATGAGGAAATGATGGAGACTAAGTACTCACTTTCTATATTTATCTTCGTCATCATCATCAATCCTCAGAGTGAAGTAAGATGTGTTCTTTCCATCGGTGGCTAACGAGAGCGGCAAGAAATGTGCTTCGGTGGTCAACACGTAGTCTTCCAGTTTCACGGGAAGATCTTTGTCTTCACCAAAGAGCATGTATAGGTATTTGAAAGTCTCGGCAAGTACGAAGGAATCCATCCGATCCTCGTGGATGCGGGTTCTGACGTCATTGACGGCTGCATAGCCGCATGGCACTTTGGTGTACTGTTGGAGGGCCTTCAGAACAGTCTTGCCAACTTCCAGGTAATGATCGTCCTCGGTCGCTCGGTGCAGGAAGTAAGTGGATTCTAGGAACTCAGGCCGCAGTGGATGTTGCCCCCAATGAACCTACAATTTTTATTACATTCTAACAAAATAACTCATGATGGTACTCCTCTAAAGAACGCAAAGTCATCCTGTGCGAATTTTACCCGCTCGATATGTTTAGAAAACAATCAATATCAAATTGGCATATATTATTATACTAGCCTGTGCCCGCGACTACGTCCGCGTAGTACTTAACTTAACAAAAATTTCGGGATTATCAGGATAAGTATCCTATGTGTTAATCCCGGTTATAAACTATAACTGAAAGAGTAACCAACATCCACACTCACAAACTTTCGCATTTATAATATTAATAGGATACGCTTATACAGGTTGAAACAGAAAGGGTATACTTATTAATTCAAAACTTAACTTTGTAATTCTAAAATTATCAGCTTTAGAGGAAACTTGATAGTTTAAGATTTACAAAGTAAATTGGCAAAACAAATAGTATACCCTTTCTATTTCACCTAGTAATCAAATAGGTATTTTAGTTCACTAGCGGCCCGCCCCGACTTCGCACGGGTACATTGCGGTTATATTATTCGAGTTTTAGTAAGGATCCCTAATTTTTTTGAAAATATATTAGCCTATGTCACCCGGGGATAATACTATCCCCGGGTGACATAGGCTGAGGTGACATAGGTGACATAGGATGAAAAATTCTTTCACTGTTGGGAAGCTATACAGCTTCCCAACAGTGAAAGAATTTTTCAAATCGGTTCAGTAGTTTCGGAGCCTATTCATTACAATCAAACAAAGTTTTCCTCTTTATAATATTAGTATGAAGTATGATAGAACAAAAGTGTCAGAACATTGAGCATTGGACAGTCAGTACCTGGAAATCAGACGTGAAGGCCTCGGGTATGAAGGTGTGCCTCTGCATGACCTGGTAGAGCATCTCGTGGGTCTCCACCGCCGGCCGCACGTCGCCGAGCAGCACTTGCAGCCCCGGCCAGAACGCCAGCAACGCATCCATGAAGTTACGCGATTGCAGATGGGGCCTGTACATTTTATTCAGCGATTAGACAGCTTATAAAACACCCATCATTAACCTATAGCCCCGACTACTTCGCGGTTATATGGGCCACGGAATTCCCGTGAGATGAATGCGGTACTTGTTCGAAGCTCCTTCCGGATAGCAAATTGCCACTACGCGCCGAAAGACGGGCGCAGCTCGATTCATATCTAGGCGAAAATGGAGTGACAATTTGTACTAAAACCAAGCAGCTAGTACGTAAAGGACAGAAGGAAAGAAAGTGAGACCTTTGCCCATCCGTAGGACAGTTAACAGACACCCTCGTAAAAGCGAAAATACAAAAGTAGTCGAACCAATCAAAAATAAGTATGAATCGTTTATTCATCAATTTCATTCAACCTTCCCTTATCGATGATTTCAACGTAGATTACCGTAACGTAGTATGTTTTGTTATTTGCACGTTACGGCAAAAGGTAGCGAATTGATTATCAAACACAATTTTTTTTTTTTAATGACATTGAATGAAAAAAATCTCCGATTGATGTTAAAACTACGGTGCAATCATTTAATTAATTGTTTAAAGTAGAGTTACTTACCGGTGCATATGTACCGCCAGCATAACAGGACCCCTGCTTATGTACTTCATGACGGCATTGTAGTGTCTGTTAAACCTGGCCAGGTACTTTTCGTCGCCCAGCAAAATGTATGCTTTTAAGCAGTACTCATAGTAGGAATCGATGCCGGCACCCACGCCGGAGTCCTTGCGCACCCAATCACCTGAGTGTATGTTGATGACGGTACCCATTAGGTCCGATGTTCTACAACGAAACCGGATATGATAATAACTATTTTTATTAATGGCACTAAAGAGTGACATGATGAAAAACATGCCACCTAAAGGCACCAGCCGTCGGTCACTTTAAGTACGCGCGAATATTATTCTTCCAAAGTCAAAACAAACCTCATTCAATTCTACATTATTTTCAAAAAAAAAATGATTAGTGCAGAATGGAATAAGGTTTGTTTTACTATGGCAAAATAAAATATGCGCGTATTTTACACTACTGCTGCGCGTTCGTTTCGCACCAGAACGTTATTGTCATTATATTACCTGTGCCTGATTTTCCATAGCCTGTCCATGGCTTTATGGGCCTTCTGTTCGTATATGGGTTTGCCTGTGAGCCGTGATAGAGCCGCCATTTCCAGGATCATGGTTCCTGCACATGCCGTGCATGTCTCGCGTGACTCTGAGAGCCCGCGTATACCGTGACGAAGGTTAACCTGCACACGATACAATAACACTGGCTAACTCTTTAACAGAAATTCCAATAAGAAGGAGCTTCTATGTTCGACTGTAAGTTTTCATATTTTTTATGTACCTACAAGATTTTTTTATGTACAAGACACCTTTGCGGGAAAGACTTGGCCGGAAATTTCCCTCGACACAGAGCAGCGTGGAAGGTAAAAGGGGAGGCCTTTGCCCAGGAGTGTGACAGCATTACAGGCAAAAAAACACAAGATGTTCACTGACTTCTCCGTCAATTATGAACAGATTTTTAAAAATTCTACCGCTTTCAATAACCTGCGTGCACTAAAAAGTTAGAAATAACTAGGGACCTTATATTTTATTTAATTTGGAGTCCGTGCGACTTTACATTACGTTAGGACTTCTTAGGCCTAACCCTACTTATTTGAATTGGCACCGAGCCCAATGAAACAAATGAAAAGATCCCTAGTTATTTCTAGCTTTTTAATTCACCCAGGTATTTTTTAAGTCAGTTTATTGTTTTTATTAAAATATTATTTTCAACTATACTTACCTACGTAAATTATTTATCACTGAGTGAATCGGCGATGATTCCTGACGGCTCACAGCTGAACTAATAATATAAATAGTCAGTGTTCTAACCTTTCCGTGAGGTATTCCAGTCGAGGTATTGAAGGCAGGCAGCAACCTCCTTCCAAGGTCCTCGGCCATAACCAGCAATTCACCATTATACCACTGCAATGCCGGCACTTCGTGTTTCAGTGTGGTCGCGAGCACATGAGCTGACAGTAAACCGCTAAAATTTAATTTAGTAGCTTTAAAAAATTAACACGTAGTACACACGAATATAAAAGCAGTGATAGCCGATTGGTTAAGCACGCGTCTTGCGGGCTACCAGGTCTCGGGTTCAAACCCCGGCTCGAACCTCTGGATTTTTCGAAATCTATGTGCGAATCATAATTTCTATTATGATTATCACTTGCTTACTGTGAAGGAAAACATCGTGATGAAACCTGCATGTCTTAGAAGATTTAACCAATTTTCGAATGACATGTGAAATCCGCCAACCCGCACTGGGCCAGCGTGGTGGATTATGGCCTGAATCCCCCCGTGTTGACGGGAGGCCCGTGCAAAAAAGCACACGAATATAAGTATGTAAAGACACTACTACTGACGACTCCGTAATGTGAGCATGCCATATAAAATAAAACAATGATAGCCGTCTTGCGGACATACGGTACTAGGTTGAAACCCCGGCTCGCACCTCTGGGTTATTCGAAATCTATAGCGAATCTTAATTTAAATGATTTTCACTTGCTTACGGTGTAGGAAAACATCTTGAGGAAACCTGCATATCTTTGACCCGTATTAATAAATCGAACTCAAGTCTGAGTGCGGTCTTGAGTATGCTTTTGACATGTCATTTTGTACTAGAATGGCATAAGAATGACAATTCCAAGACCACTCTCAGACTAGTGATCGATCCATTAATACAGGCATTAGGTAATCTAATCAATTTTCGAAAGACAAATGAAATCCGCCAACTCGCACTGGCCCAGCGTGATGGATTATGGCCTGAATCACCCTCTTATGGAGGCCAGGCCCGTGTTAAGTAGTGGGACGCTAAGAGGTATAAATTATTGTATTATTATTATACAGAATAAGGTGTCAGGTTGCTCCGCCCACCCGATCTGCCCAATTCCATATTTATCGGCCAACCTCCACACGGTACAATTTCATCAAATTAGCAATCAAATGGTGTGGTGTGTAAACCCCATTATTTACGATAAACTTCAACACTTATAAAACTCCTTACCCTATAATTCTTATGTTGGTCTCGAACACAGACACGACGATGTCGTGATCAAATGTAACATCGTTTATGACAAGTTTCATAGCATTACTGAACTCGGAGAAATCACCCATAATCGCCAACGTGTCCAAACTGTCTACTAGAGTAAGGGAAAAGCTAAAACCATAAAATTCACAGTTATTATGCACGGAATTAATTTTCAAGGTTGTCAGTCTGTAAAAACATTAAATATACAAGTTGGTGCATATTTATATTTTTTAAGAGTTGATTTCCCTTGACACCCTTAAAATTTGAAGTAAGTAAATGACTAAAATTGGTAGACAATAAAACTGAAGTTCGGTTTATGCCTATATTTTACTGCAGTAACATAACACAACACAATCTTACAATTTGACCTAGTTGCAATTATTATTATCAGTCCAGTAGGGATAGTTCGGATGCGTGTGAACTTTCGTGTATAATAATGTATTCTGTTTAAAATAAACTCCGAATGAGTTTAATTGTATAGATATTGAGTAAGTAACTATCTAAATTAAAGTTCAGAAAATTATTGTAATCACAAATAAAGGTATATTTTTCTTCTCCAATATGTATTAAGATCTATTTAGTTGGAAGGTATGTAAGTATAATTATATACTTCTTAATTTAATATAGAAAACAAATAATCATTCTATTAATAAAATATGAACTATATAATTATATAAATGCACCACATTCATGTTTTAAAACATTATAGATAAATTATTTGGCATAGATTTTAATAATGTTGTCATTATTGTCCTCACACTCTTAATGCTCTGTTTCTAGTAAATTTTAAAGTCTAATAAATTAAAATCCAGTCTTACTTCCCGAGGGCATCATCCATATCACCCCGGCTCGGAGTGATGCCTTTCCACCTGCCCTTGCAGCTGAGTGGCATCAGTTCATCAGCAGGGTATGCATTGTCCATGTATGCATTATATGCATGATAGAACATTTTCCGAGCCTCCTCCCTGCACACATCATTAGTGCATTGTTATTGCAATTTCAACATAACTACCTACAAAAATAGACTTGCTACTCCATAAATGCATTTGTCATGTAAACATGTACTCTACGGACACTAGGCTTTGGGCATCCTAAACCAAATGTTGTCATTATCCTCTATCTCTTTTGCTCTCACCCTGTTCACCTCTCACTCAATCCTACATACACAATTACAAACAAAATTGTTTCAAATACATAGAGTATTTGTAATGAAATTGTTATACAATATTTCTAACAGGAATTTTCCTTGTTACAATATCTACTAATTAGACTCATACATGCTACAATTAAACATTGGCAAATACACTGGCCAGCCAGTGATGTAAAATGTTACGTGTGCCTGTTTATTTCACATTTACCCATGATGTCTGTATACTCGGAAGGGATGAGCAGTAGTGCACTGCAGAGCAATGTGTATTTTATATTAGTACCTATAAGGCCCAAACGAATAAATACTAGATTAAATGTAACATAACACCCACTATAGATAACCAGATGCTGAGCCCCGACCATTAAATATTTACAATAGTGCAACAATAATGTAACAATGGGCCATATAAGTACATGATATACTTATTCCGAGTTTCTAAAGAAAAATATCATTATACATTTTATACAATAAAACCTTTTTAAACAATATCCTAGTGTAGTGAACTAGTTTTTCTGACTGTAGCAGCTACAATCAGAAAAACACAACTGGGTACTATAATAACTCTGTATTATGCTTATACTCTGTACTTACACTATTTCATTAGGTAATGATTGGTGTTAATGCATGCAAGTAATGACTTTGAAATTAGGTAAGTTCTCATTTTTGACATGTCCTTTGTATTGACCCAAATAACATGTTTTGATATGAAATTGTTATACAATTAAATGGTCTCAAGAGTTTTCACTGTACAGCAATTCCCGCAGCCTATAGATGCTTGCAATAACAAAGGCATTGGTTGCATGTTGCCAACCTGAAGGAGAGTGAAACAGAGGGAGAAGAAGAAAGGGGGTTGAGCTTTCAGCTCTTTCACACCTCAATACAAAATTGAGCTATAGTAGCTACTTTACCGATTTTCTATTAGGTTTTTATAATAATTCATAGTCAAAACCTAGTCTTATAAGCATCAAATAGGTAATTCTATAAAAATACATTTTAGTGAAAAATGTTATAAGCTGTGTAGGTAGATAGCAATACCTTTTCTATATTTAGAATTTCTTGTTAATATAATGCGAATAATCATTAAGAATATACTTATCGAGTTGATAACGTTGGTAGGTACTAAAATTTGAGGTATGTAGTTTTGTAGAAAAAAATTGCTTGTTGGCAGTCAGTCGTTTGTCATATTTACCTTAAACTTAACCGCTCAGATCTTGTCATACGGGACGCGTTAGCTTCTTCCTCTGTTCTTACTGATATTATGGCTAAAATAAAAACTAATAAAACTCGATATGCCATTATTATCACCATATCACAATATTATAATGACTAGTAGGTACACTTAGCTAAAATAAAATTATGAAATAAAAATCGACGAGAGCACAAAAGTAACGCTTTCAGAAATCACTGTAAATTAGCGATAATTTAGAATGTAAAAAAGTGGAAAAAGTAAAGTCTTGAGAACTTTAAAAAACTACAAATTCTATAATCCACCACCATGACAGTTGTCTGTCTCCGTCAAATCTGTCCTCTTGTCAATATATGTCAAGCTAGGTGTGTTCCGTTTCCCATACCACAGAGCAACCAGTACTTTGAGCATTTATCTATTTTCGGTGCACGACGATTATGGATGAATCGCTATGCTTTACTAGTTAGAACCAAAAAGGTTAGAACTCGGTTTACTGCTTGCACTCAATTAGACTCTCACTTGACTACATGTGAGTCGAGTCGAATGCAAGCGGTTATAAAAAAAAAAAAACGTTTATTATTAGGCGTCGACGGCCCATAGCGTGTTAGTTTTACGAAAACTTGAATACTATGTTAGTAGAACACTAAGGCACACATGAGTACAAAAACAAAACAAAGCCAAACAAAAACACAGCATTCAATTAGAGGACGATTTATCAAGTCCCATGTCTGACATGTAGCTTGATAAACCTATCCATTGTAGGCCCTTCCGTCCTTTCTAAAAATACCTTGTACAGTACCTATAGTCACAGCTAATTCTTTTTAGGTATGTGGTTACTGGTTATTATATCCAGAATTGGGGCCCCGGGGCGGTGCTCAGAGAAATTGATTGGCTTAGCTCTTGAGCGCTATTCTGTCTGACTTTTAAGAAGTAGAATTGAATAACTATGATAGGGCTGTATACTTAGTTTAGTTAGCATGAGCGAGATAATTATATTATACTTACATCTATACAAATAAATAAAATTGGAGTGTCTGTTTGTAATATCAAAATAACACCTTTTCACTAAATGCATATGAAAGTACATACGATACCTATAGGAAAAAAGCGAATAAAAATTTTTTTGTCTGTCTGTCTGTCTGTGTGTTTGTTCCGGGTAATCTCCGAAACGGCTGGACCGATTTCGACGGGACTTTCACTGTTAGATAGCTGATGTTATAAGCAGTAACTGAGGCTACTTTTATTTTAGAAAAACAAAATTAAAAAAATGGGTCCTGTCGCGCGGGCTCAGAACGCGGGACCGGGCTTTATTGTTAAGTTAAATTCCACGCGGGCGAAGTCGCGGGCTCAGCTAGTACATAATAAAAAAGAAGTCAGCGTTAAGGATAATAAATGCATAGGTATACATATTATATAATCGGGCAGCGAAATGATACAATTACTCAATAAGGTAATAATAATTCTGTTTTGTAAATACCAACTATGCCTAAAGCTAATTTAATTAAAATTATTGCCGTCTTGTTCTTACACAACGATCATGAAAGGGATAGATATAAACTTAGTTCCGTCAAGTTTAGTTTGTGTCCCTAGTTGACGGAGTTGCCGTCTGACCTGAAACGAATGGTATAAATGAACTATAGACGTAGTAGTAGGTTTACCTACTACTTACTACGTAGTATCTATTATAGGTACGGTTACGTCTACCTAGACTACCTACTACGTATTTATTAAACTTTCAGTAAGTAGTTGGTACCTATTTCAACTATGAACGCGAAATGCCCTAAACGTATAACTAGATATCGTATCGTATTACATAACACATTGACAGGGTTATGGATATTGTATTGAACTCAAATAAATGTTGTAATAGGTAGGTACCTCGTACATACTTATTTTATTGATTGAACTCAACTTACTGAATTGGCGCGAATATTGTAGTAAACGGCAGTCACGTGACCGACTTACGACTCATTCCGTGTTGTCAACATAATAATCTTACCACTAGGTTTGGTGGTTTGATTAAACCTCTTCGCCTCTAGCCTACTGGTGATTTTTATTATGTGTAATAAATATTATATCTATCTTTATACTTTTGTATATTTAGTATGTACGAAATCGAAGGATGCATTTTATTCCACGAGATGTGGCGTTATAGGTAAACACAGTAAAGTTTAGGTGACACGTCTGTATTATTTTAATAAGTCGTAAGAGTTTTAATAAAAAACAAAAAGATGAGTACCGGTGGATACTTTCGAAGAGAAGTACTTATCCCAAAAATCATCAAATCATTGGCGTCAAGTACCTACCTACATACAAATTGGTAGAGGAGATACTCACTGCTAGTGGTTATTGTAGGGCAAATTCAATTATCAGCGATGATAATTTTCTACTCGAGAAAACGATTTATTCATAATAGTACCTAAAAAACTACATCAGATCGTGTTTATGTTAAAATTTTTAAATACTAAAACTATTTCCACACCGTCCATCCAGACCAGACAGACAAAAGCAATGCAGGGTAGAAACTTATAATATCCCATTTTATGTTAGTGGTTTTGGAGATAAGGCCAACAAAATATTAGAATGTATTTATTGGGTTTCTGTCTAGTTATTTTAAATTCAGTTGGAAAACAGTTGTGTGATTGATTGGCAACATTGCTGATCATCGCGCCCGCCATATTGAATTTGTATGGTAGTGCGGGATTATTGCTTTCGCAGAATTTGTAATTTTTATATCAAAATATATAATTAACTGCTTAGAACTCCTAGTGTCTGTTGAAATTACATTACATTACATGCGTTATGATAGTTTTGGGTTAAATTCCAGTGTGTGTTGTGTCTTTAATTTGTACGAGAATTATTTGGGTTCCTCCATTGAAATAACCAAGACTACGGTGACAGAGTACCACCTACCAGAAAAGGTTCAACGACAGACGGCTTTGATTGCAGACTGGCTTCGGTGTGTTATGTATGTAGTTGTTCTAAATATTTTTTTTTTTAATATTCAATATCTAAATGGTTTTGTTATTATTTGGAAATGATAAAGATAGATACCGGCGTTGATTGTTTACTACGATGTTCAGCTTTATAAATTAATTATAAACCAAATATGAATAAGATGTACATCTTTACGGAATTGCTTGGATCCGCTAGATAATCAAATAATTTTTGGCATTAGAATCGTATTTGGTGCGAAAGTATAACTTGTTTTTAGGTCGACAAACTTCGCTCGATGGATTGTTTTGTGTAACAACAGTGTCGGGAAATTACGTTATGGCTATTTATTATGTTTGAAACAGTGACCTTTGAAGTGGTAGTACATTATGTACACGTCGCTTTACACACTACACATCTACCTATACCATGGAACCGCCATTTTGATTGCTAGCGCCTTGCCAGGGGGGAGAGGCGCGGGGTAGAGGGGCAGTGCTCACTATAAAAAATGCGACGCTCAGACTCTAGGTGTCTCATTCACATGATCATCATAGATGTCATTTCTGTTTGCCCCATTTAGTTATCCAGTACACAGCTATCTGGGAGTATTCCCTGTTTGTTTACACAACCCTGTCAACCTTATACATAAACATAACCTAAGTTTGTGTTGTTATTCTCTGACAGGTACTTCTCACATGGAATGTAGATTTATAATAACATCATGAATGGTGAAGTAAATGGCACTATGGATGAGCCCATGGACACGTCTGCACCTAATTCACCAGACAACGTGCAAAAACATAAAAATGTTGACCCCGAAGACTGTGAAGATTCAATTAATCACTGTGAAAATAGCAATAACACTGAGAACAGTAATCACTTAGACCAAGAGACCAGCCAAGACCCGTTGGCTGACAGTAATGCAGACCATTCAGAAAACAACAGTCACAACATGGATGGTCTCTCACAAATGTCTACTGAAGTGCCTGAACACGAAGATAACAATCATATTTTTTTGGACAGTAATTGTATCAATAGTAATGAATCATATCCGGACTCTAATACTAGTTCTCATGCTAAGTCTGAAGCCATGGACCAACAAAGGATGGATCATATAGATGAGAAAAATAAAGATGAAGTATCTGAACTGGAATTAACTAAACATGGCAATTATGAGGTAAGTTACTTAATCATTTGTACAAGATTGAATTATTTTGGTTGATAAAATCTTGATAGAATATATTGTCAGATGCTTTCCATTCATCAGGAAAGTAATATCCTATACTTTGTGTCAAAACTTAAAATATTATCATTTTAAGGTTTGCATAAATATTTTATGCCGCTCACCAGTGTCGCTAACATAACGCAAAACTGCTTACAGAGCAGGCACTATGGTGTCAACAGCTCAAATATTCAGTAGTTGCAATAAAATGGCTTGTGAGTGTATAATGTTGCTCTTTTATTTAGAATTACGTCATTTGGATGCACAATTTAAGTCTTAAACAGCGGAAAGTCGCGCTCTGTACTCTAAGAAAATACATTTTTTTTTCACTTGTCGTGGGAAAATATAGTTCGTACTTTTGTAAATCCTAATAATATTATAAATGTGAAAGTTTGTGAGTGTGGATGTATGTATTTATGTATGTTTGTTACTCCTTCACGCAAAAACTACTGAACGGATTTGGATGAAATTTGGAACACAGATAGTTTATTACCGGGATTAACATTTAAGATACTTTTTATCCCGCGGACGAAGTCGGGGGGCACAGCTAGTACTCTATAAAATAAACTCGCGAGTGTTTTTATTCCAATAAAGTGCTGGCGGTTTCCACAAATATATGTACTAGATATCATAACTAAATGTTTTAATCTGTTAATTTGCTTCCAGAATTCAGAGGATGAAGTTGATTCAGAGGAAGATTCTTCTGAAGAAGAGGGTTTTGAGGGAGAGCCTAAAGCAGAAGATACTGTTAGTATCAATTCTGATAGTGAACCAGAGGGTGGGGATGACTCATCTCAAGAGCTTGAAATGAAAAATAAAAATAGTGATATAGTTGTATTAGAAAATCAAAGATCTCATAGTCAAAATGGGAATTCTCATGATTCTAAGAGCCCTGAAGTACATGAGATTGAGAGTGATAATGATGACTGTGTAGTAGAAGAGGTAATAAATGCAGATACTATCAATAACAAAGTACAACTGCGGCGTAGCAGCCGAGCAATAAAAAAGAAAAGATATAATGATACAGATAATGGGGATCATGAATCTGATATAGAGGAGGTTGCGACAATTACTTCAATGAGTCGGAAATCAAAACCTATTGTTATTAATGACACTAAGGCTTTGGTTGAGATGGCTGCTAAACAAATGAATTCGCATCAGAATCCAAAAAAAGAGCCCACAATTGTTATTATAGACACCAATTCATTTTTGTCTGAAAAAACATCTACAAAAAATTTTGGGTCTGCCTCAAATTCGTCTATAAGTACACATAATTTATATCAGAGCATTGTTGCACGCGGTACCACTGTGACTCCCATTAGCAGCAAATGTAATGTATCCACACAGAGCTCACAGAATACACAACCTTCAATTTTACCTTCATTAACAGATGATATGTTTGTTGTGGAAGCTCCATCCTTTATAGTGCCCTATGTGTATGAAAAGCCATCAGTGAAAGAATTCAGAGAGTTTGTTGATCTTTTGGGAAAAGAATTAGATGAACAAAAAGCCAAAGCAGAAAAAGAGATCCTGGAGAAAGAGAAGAAGGAAAAGGAGAAGCTAGAGAAGGAATTGCAAGAGAAAAAGGAAAGGGGAGAAGAGTTGTCTGACGAGGAACCAGCGGCGGCTGGTAAAACAGAAGCAACCGAAGAAGGGGATGATAAGAAAAAGAAGAAAAAAGGTAAGTTTCAAATTGATAATTATAGTAGGGTCAAAACCCTTAATATTAAGGTTCATTGAGAAACATTTAAGTAAGATGCTGATGGTTGAATATCCTATAAATGTAGCGTAATTACTGCTTATCAGCCAGTTCTTTAGTTTTAATATCAAACCACTATTGCATATAAGTACATACGCGGCCATGAAGCCATTTACCAACCAAAATCGCAGCCTTATCGGCTTATCGAAAGTCTCAATAATTACGCGGTTATTGTTATAAATGACATAAATCGTGGAGGGATGAGGCTGGATTTTAACCTGCACCGCTTGTTACCATGGCGTGCCGTCATATAACTGTAATATGTTATGTATTACTTAGACATGTTATATTTCATAATTGTATAAAAGTTGACACAATGTAAAATGACTCAAATGTTTGTCTTCTTGTAGAAAAACGAAAGCTCAACGAGGATGATGATGTGTCATGGGACGGCGAGTCGTCTGCCGACACTGATGACGAAATAATTAGTGATGACGAGGAAAAGACTATTATAATTAAGGACAAAGTTGATGCTATTGATGAGATCAAAGATGTCACAGAGCTTACTGCAGATAAAGTGTGCACTACCAAGTCCGACAATTATTTCGACTGTTCTCTGGGGAAGTTCTTCATAAATATTGGTTTGAGTTTTGTCCAGGAATATGTGCAGACAGATTTACTAAAGCATCAAAACCGCAAGTTGAACCGAGAGAAAAAGGCTGGGCATAGCACTAAAGTCACTGAGACGTCTATAGCTTCCCTTATGAAAAATTTGGAGTTTAGCAAGGAGAATAATGCACCCTATAGTTTTAAACAGAAGAAATGCGAATTTTGTAGTTTTAAGTCCGAGTCTATGCTAGCAATGGCGCATCATTTGGAAACACCCCATATGAAAAATAATGTATACAAATGTAACTTCTGTACATTTGAAACACGGAGTCCTCATGATATTTTATATCACATGGAGGCGGAACATAATATAAGCGGAAAACTAGAGAGGGCACCAGCATATCACCAGTGCGCTAATTGTCCTTTCGAGGATAACGGGAAGGGCAAGTTGGCGCGCCATCTTATACCTTGCGCCAAGAAATTCAAACCAGATCTAAATCTGGCACCACCTATCACATGGGAACCCCCTGCAAAAATACCAAAGGTATTTATTACTTTTCCGTTGTGCAATATGATGTTATATTGCTAAGAAATAAATATTTAATAATTGAATTTATATTTCAGATAACGAAAGCGCGTAATAACATGATTGGTTCATACCAAAACGCGTTCAATCGCAATCAGATGGGCAACAACAGTATAGTGCGGGGCGCGATGAGCATGCTGCCGGGGGCGAGCTCGGGATACCGGCCGCGGGGCCGCTCTCCGATGGCTCTGCCGCCGCGCGCTTCGCCCCTGCACACCGCGCCCATCATACGCGGCGGCGCAGTGGTCAGGCACAATGCGCCGGTGCTCATGCCATCCAATTATCCTGTTGCTGTGAGTACTTCTATACATTACGTTTATTATATTTAGAGTCAAAGAGTTCTTTAGATGATCAAAGGGACCTGATATGTGAATATAGTGCATTTAGGCACATTCATGTCAAATTATAATCTAAGGGAAAGTGCTAATATATGACGATTAAGACACCTTTTCAAGAATATATGGACAATGTCACACACAAGAGACCTTTGCCCAACAAAATTAACAAGCTGCAACATAACCTGTTTGAAAAGTAAAAGAATCAGAAAACTGATTATGCTGCCTTAACTTTAAATATAAATAAATACAAATCTATTGGAAATTGCCATCGTTTATGTGTTTATGCATGTACAATGTATAGTGTATTTTTCGTTAGGATGCGGATTTAGTAAACAATCTTGGCATGTCTTTCTAATGTTTCACTTTTAAATATCTATTTATAATATAGAATTACTAGATTCCCAAATGATATAAGGTTAAACAATGTAAATACTTATGTTAAATTAATAACAGCGTCGCTTAATAATTTTTAAAGACGAATTACATGAAAAAGACATGCTACGATTGTTTACTAATTCCGAATCCTAAGGAAAAATACACTATAAATAAAACATGTTCTATTACAGAATAATTCCAAGTCGAAATCGGTGCATCAACCGTCAATATCTATCACTCCGTTGCCGCGGCAACCGCAACCAGTGCAACCGCAACCCACGCCGCAGAACAAGAGTACATTTGTTATCTGTGAAATCTGTGATGGTTACATAAAAGACCTAGAACAGTTAAGAAATCACATGCAGTGGATACATAAAGTGAAGATACATCCTAAGATGATTTACAACAGGCCACCACTCAATTGTCAGAAATGTCAATTTAGGTATTGAAATTTAAAACTTGATCATGTGTTTACTTGTTGCATAAACAAATGTATAAAAACCTTTTCAATTTGCGAGTGATTGAAAGAGAATCATTGCGTTGTTTTCAGGTTTTTCACAGATCAAGGGTTAGAGAGACATTTGTTGGGATCTCATGGTCTTGTCACCAGTTCCATGCAAGAAGCTGCGAATAAAGGGAAGGACGCAGGCAGGTGTCCAGTTTGTGGCAGAGTAAGTATCATTTTAAACTTGCATTTAAATTAAATTAAAATTTCAGCAATGAAAAATATATATTACATGGCTTCTAGCTGGTAACCGTCTCGTAAGATGTTTTGAATATTAAAGCCTCTCAAAATGTATGTGAGCGATTGTGAGATACGCCTGCATAGGTTATGCCCGACTGGTGTCTGAATAAACTCGTGCGATTTAAGTACCGGCCGCAGTGAATCGCCCGATATATCTCATTGATCCCTTGCCTGTTCCTTAATATTGGTATTGTAAATTACAGGTGTACCAATGGAAGCTGCTGAACCACGTGGCTAGGGACCACAACTTGACGCTGAAACCTGCCCATCTGTCGTACAAGTGCACGGTGTGCACCGCCACCTTCGGCATGTACAAGCAGTTCGAGAACCACGTGTACTCCGCCCACAGCGTGGTGGCAAAACGCGTCATGGACAAGAGTAAGACGAGCGCGCCGCCTGCGTCCTCCAACGAGTCCCTTCTCAAGCCGTTGAAAATTAACGACGAGATTACTATAATACCACAGCCAGTCAAGTCTGCTGCACCCTCGACTAAAGACAAATAAGGTGAGAATAAATTGCAATGTTAATATTTATGTATTAATACGATTGGATGATAAGTTATCCAGGCCCTGATGTAGCCGTTACGAAGAACCCCTTTGTCTATCTGTGGCATCATAGCTGCCGAACGTACATACTAAACGCCGCTTGTTGTGTTTGATAGCTGTTTATCATGGCAGGTGGTAGTGGCAAAAATGTCATTGAGAATAAGAAACGCATTGGCTGTTTTACATTATGTTGTTTCTTGCTATCCTTTAAATAAGCGGAGAAATTAAAAAAAAGAAAAGCTTTGCGTTATTAAAAAATACATAAATAGCTGATCGATAGTACGCATCATGAATGTAACACATTCACACAATAGATATTACGTTCACGCGTTTAATTAGAATATTCCGTCTTCGGCAATTATGTATCATATATTTATTTGGTCGGCCAACTTCGCGAACTTATCTATTTATAGAAATAAGATTGCGACGCAACAATGTAAGGCATGTAGGACATGATTCATATTTTTAAACATTAATATTATATTTACCTACTGTTAACCTCCTGTGCAATGGACCTACATAATCGCATAGAAAAATAATGTATGTTGACCCTTGAAGATATGGTAGGAAGGGCGATTTATACCATTTTTCCATGCTATGAGTATGAAATAAAACAGCCTAGCGAATGTTACAATTCCATGTGCGAAATTATCTAATGTCAAAATGTTACCATGTTTAGGTTCGATATATTTGCTGTTACAATTCTTTCTCTATATCGACAAGTTACAGTTACTTTTATGCATATCTTAACTCTGTATAATAACCGTTATACATCTCGATTTCTGCACAGTGTCCGTGTGGAACGCAAACTATGTACATATAATTATAAAAACCGGTTTTTGACCGTGGTAACGCTCTTGGAATTTTCGATTTTACTAATAAATAAATTTTATCTCCTGACTGACACCAGCTGTTTTATACTAAACTAAGCAATGCTTGTAATCGTAGAATGTGCTCTCATTTACCGCCAGAACAAGGCATATTACGATATGGTCATTTCTGAAATTTACCGTACTGGGCATCGAACTAGAAGCAGTGAGCTGCGCGACCCAAACTCGAACCAACATACCAAACAGTCATCGACTTGACCAAGAAGTCGCCAATACTATGCAATAGTGAAAACCTCATTTCGATCAGATTCAAACATATATTACAATAATCATTATTATGAAAAGGAAGGACAGACATATCTGTATCAGCTTTATTATTATGAGATAGTGGTAATGTGGTAATGGGATGTTTGTTTCGTATAGTGCTGAGCGCTGCGCGAGAGTATAAGTACGCCGTGTTGTTTGTAAATTACTTTTGTAATGTGGCGAATGAAGGATATAAAATGATTGCTGTTGCGAAATCCACATTTTTATATTGCTTGAATACCTTCATCATCTTCCTGGTCTTGCTCGTATGGTTATTCGGCAACCCATCCGAAGAAGGACCGGGCTAACATGCCTTAACTCCCTGTTCGGGCTACATGTTTCGAGGTTTTTTAATTACAGCTTTATCCGTTTTACTAGCTTTTGCTCGCGGCTGCGTTCGCGTAGTACTTCCATAAAAAGAGCCTAAGTTACTCCTTATGACATCAGCTATCTGTCAGCGAAAATCCTATCAAAATCAGTCCAGTCGTTTCGGAGATTAGCCGGAACAAAGAGAGAGACAGAAAGACAAAAACTTTTAACTGTTTGTTTTTGTCATTAGTACCGCATATACTTTCATATGCATTTGGTAAAATGTAAGAGCATTTTTTGACATGATAAGCAGAAACTTATATTTTATTTATTTGTATAATCTATTTTGATATTGCGAATGTAATAATTATTTCAAACAAATTGCTGTGTTCGTGATGCAGTTCGCGAATAATTAGATTGAGCTATTGTGTGGACTTTTCTATTTTATTAATGCAAATATTTATTCCTGCTATTGGTACCTGATCAGTTTAATATAATCCATGCGGGAGGTAATTATTGAGGCGCGTGTTGACTATATTTTTTTTAAAGCATTACCCCTTTGCCACTATTCGACTGGGATTTTATTTTTTAACAATTATTTCATGTACTCACAAGGCCATTGATTCGTATAATTTATGGATCAGTGGTCTCTGATCGATCACTAGGGTACTAAGACGAAAGTTTTAGAACTTTCGTCTTAGTACCCTAGTGATCGATTGATAAGTATCTAATATAATCTTAAAAAATACTCTTTTAACATTATGTTATATATTTGCATTGCATTTGCATTTCAGACACACATGCAACAAATCCATTTTGATTTGACTACATACTTTTATTTCTATAACTCTGTGTAGCATTAGATGTTATGCCACTAATTTGATTAACAATTTCAATAACAAACAATAATAATGATTGCCATGAAATAAAGCTTGATGGTTTGTTTCAGGTTAGAGTTTATCACCACGTGACGCGAGCTTGGCGCCCCCAGGCCTCAGCGCCGTGCCGCCGACGTGGGGCGGGACACTCGATACGACCTCCGATTGTAGTGTACATTCCAAACACGCCAAACAATAAATAAGTCAATTTAGAACTAAGGCGTAATCATATTTACTTGCGTTAAGTAACACTCAAATGTAGGGGTACCTACTGCGTGCCCGCTACGATTATAATAGGTATTTAATACTGTTCCAAAGGAACACGCACTGCCCAGGCTTATAAAGCCAGTGATACATTGATGTCGAAATCTTGAATTCAATAGAAAACTTAAGTAATTTATTAATTAAAAAATAGGCAGTGGTTTACTGGGATCATTTTATAATTGGGAATTGTAAGTAGTTGGAGTGTACACTGGTCGTTCGAGAGAAGCAACTCACACGCAAAAGCTTAAACATACCTCAACGGATACCTTAGTTTTGAGATATATTGTTATGTATGTAAAATATTATTACCACGTCTAGTTCCGAAGTAATTTATAAAGAGTAAAGTTTATAATCTACATGATTCATATTTTAGCGGGAAAATGTGTACGAGGCTGCCAATGCCGGGGTATGTAATATCTGTGTATAGGTAAACGATATAGTTTCAGACATCCATTTGAAAGTAAATGTGCAAATCCATATAATGAAGTGTGAAGAGAATGTCGCAATACCAATACTATATAATTTTACGTTTCGTACCTATGTACACAGCACAGTAGCACCGTAGGACGGCTTAATTTGTACTATTTACAATAATTATTTACGTACTATGTAAATACATAGATGTTGTATGTGATGTGTAATTACGTAACATGTTGAACCACAGTCTCGCGCATTAAAAGTACAAATAGACGATTGAATACGGTGCGGCCGAACCACAAACGCGTTCGATAGTCACCTATATAAGTGCGTATATTAGATAGTGTATGCACACGTACCGGCACATTATTATAATAAAAATAATAATTATGATTATATTTCATAGTCAGCGGGCTGGTTACGTTATTATGTTAATAGAATGTGAGTGGGGATGATGAGTAGTATTGAATTTAAGTTATGTTCTATAAACTCATATTGACGTATAGTAAAAGATTTATGCAAAATTAAAAAAATAATAACTGAGATATTGGCTACTAAAGTCGGCTAAAGCTACTTACTGACATATATTTCGAAACATTTTAAAAGTTATTCAGAAATTGTTTCACTGGTAGTAATCGTAGCACATATTTCATATTATTAAGCAATAAAAAATTGACATCATCCCCAATAAAATAGTCAACATGAATTATGTATATAAAAATGTGTAAAGCTTCACGTGTCTAAAATTTGTTGACACTTACTTACATTTACTTTGTATAAAAAATGGGCACTACGGAGTGAAAAAAGGCTTCAATATGGCTCAAGAGATATTTTCATCCGACTCCTGAATGATTTATTTAATTTACTATGCTTTTATAATTTTAATTTAAACTCAATTTGAACGCGATTTAAATCACACAACCCTGACTAATACCATCACAGATCCACTCGTGTGAACGTAGCACCGAGCCGTTTGTCAGTTCAGTCGCCATCCTGCCTTGGAGTATTGGAGGCGTGTCGTCATCATGCAATGCTAGCACAAACGATTGGACCGTGTTTGGTGCGGTGCTATCGCGTGGTGCGAATGACAGTGGTCCGAAAGTGGACGGCGTTCGTGGTTCGGCCGCCCCCCATATTCAATTGTCTATTTGTATATTTGTGATGTCGGCGTCGGCAGGGAACCTCAGGGTACCTCTGTGGAATGCTGCAGCGGGTAGTTGCGTTTTATCGCCGCATTACTTTCTAAAACTCGTATTTCGAAAAGGGATTTCGCAGGAGGATGAAAGAATATCCAATATTTTTTAATTTCAATTATGGAAAAAATATTGAAAGTTTCCAAAACTTCCTTTTTGAGATACGACTGTCTGAGAAAGCGACGTGCTTTTTATATGAATACTCCCCTGTATTACCCTCCGAGAATGTACGCGTGACCGTGTATGTTGTACCTTGACTGAAAAAATATATTTTCAGTTTGATTTTAATTTGTAAAAATCTATATCTAGCATGATAGTCATTGTTGCAACACTAATAATTATTGTAACTCTTAAGCAATATTTTATAATATTTGACACTTAAGCATTGCTCGCTTTAAAGGAACAGGGAATTCCGGTTATATGAATATATTATTGTGTAGATATTTCACTAGCTTTATTATAAAGTATTACGCAATTAAGAGATCGTATTGCGTGCGCAGGTACCTATATTTACTACCAAAAAGAACTCATAATAATTATATATTTGTTTTATTAAGTGAGTAAGTATTAAGGTGTCGGCACAATGTAGACGGGACGTAAACGGCGACCGTGACCGGGGCCAGCGCGCCGTGCATGTACAAAGGCTATTATATAATATATGTCGATATCATGACGCGTCAGTGCTAACCGTATTCATACGATCTTTTCGCCTTAATACGATATAGGATAGGGTTGAAATTCAATCCCTTGTCCGTGGCCAACGGTTGAACAGTTGAAACCACAAATAACCGCTTGCGGGTACCCGAATCGTACTGTAATCGAACTGTAAATGTTAACAGGGAAATTAGGTGTATTATGTACAAATCAATCATATAATTTTTTTGGAAACTTACCATTACACATAAATTTTCTTATGATCATCATGAACAGTGCTACACAGCACTACTGTAATGCTAAATACTCGTTTATGAATGTCTTGTCTGTCCTTCTTGTAAGATATGTGTTTTGACCAATAGCTATTGATAACACAATGCAGGGAGGCATAAACTTAATTCGCATTAATAACATGTATATAAACACTATCATACAGCTTAGAGTGCTTTATTACTTACACATTAGTTACTGGGATTACCCAGTACCCTTATTATTAAATAAATTATGATTTTTGATTATATTGTGTAATAGATAATGAATACATGCAGCTCTTGATTATAATAATAATGCGTGTCGAAAGTACTTGAAGTAGTATTTGACATTCGAGGAATATAATAATAATGACAATATGAAAGTTTGACCTGAATATTATATTTTATCTTTTATTTAAGTGTCTCTGAGATTCAGGCAACTGTTAGGGTGTTGTCTTCAATAGGGGCTTACAGTCGATGAATAGGAAGTTCTCGTATCGGTTTAATATTTTATATTTAGAAATCCAAAATATACTCGTTGCGCGAGCGTGCAAGTTATTTGCAAGAGAGAAAAAAAATGGCGCCAGGGTTGCTCTCGCCGTGCCCTTTAGTCTAGAGATTATGGTTTCTTAACAGTATGCCCCTTGGGAACTTTCTTTTCAAAAAGTTCATGGGAATCTTAAATGCCCTCTAAGAAACAAAGTCTAGTAACGGCTCTCTTGATGATGCCGCCCTTAGTTTTGATGGCAGCAACCCTGCAGACTCCGTCCGTCGCTGGATGCAGGCAGTTTACGCGGCCCGGCAGCCATTGCGTGTTTGATAGATATTCTTCCATGTGAAGAACGATGTCGCCACACCGTTACTGGTGTACGAACAGCTGTCGTTAAGATATTATTGGGTATTATATTATGTAAAGTTTACAAATGAATATGTCGGGTCACGGACGTGTCTGAAGTTACGCCACAAATAAAATTATCTTATTTTTAAATTGTAACTGTTGTCTCAGAAGTATTCTTACCATGTACGAGTAGAGCGACTTACGAGTATAATTATGTAAATTGTATACATGTACTGTCGATAACTCTCCTAAGTTGGTGTTGTAATTATTGTTAGTTGGTACAGAGGGTACCAGAAACAGGGCAATTTTATTGGTTCCGAATCCCAAATTCAATTATTTTTTTGGGTTCAGTATTTTTACGTGATTGCGCTTTTCATATAATATGTACAACTGAAGTAACTCAATATTTTGTGTCGCGACGTGATTTTAGACGATTTCATAACCATGTGATTTTTGATTCATAACTATTTTACTAGAAATAGCTACTGTGTTATTATAATTAGGGTTAATATACGGTGGCTGAATTTTTGTGCATTGCACCACACCCGACTTGGTTGTAATCAGTTTCATTAATTTCATCAGCGTACTCTGTGAAAACTCACAATGCTCTTTATGTCCGATGGCCTATCTAATAGTGATTATTTATGTGCATTATCTTTTTGCTTTTGGTGTGAATTGAGCGTCAAAGAATTTATCTTGCCTAAATCGAATTTGTGAGCTACATGCGGAACTCACGATGTTAGTATAGTACTTGGGGGCCGACGTAGGTCGCAGCGATTTGGCGTGGGCAATATGCGACGCTATGTGTCCGATACAAAATAATTAGAATAGTTAATTACTACATGATTGTGTTTAGGATGGCACATTCCTAATGATAAAGAATTCATTTTTTATTATAGTAATATCGGAGGTGCGTGGTAAATATTTATTGTTTAATTTAAGCTGTTTCATTAGCTCTTAGTTAAATTAAAGTGAAAAATACCTATTACATAACTTAAATATTATTTTTTCTGCTATCTTCGTTTTCTTTTGTCAATCTAATTATGTTGCGTTAGTTGTCTGATTTCGAGCATAATAAGGTAAACAAATTAGATTTCCAAAATAATAATTACCCTTCACGAACACTATTCAAAAGTTTTGTATTTTTTTTGTTACCTTGTAAATACTAGGTTTCTTTTAAATATTTGTAATAAAGATACCTTACCGTGATTTACTGATGTTTTCATTTGCTTACACGGCTCTCGTATACACATGTTGTCGTCTTTATTGTTTTAACTTTGCTATTAACTTAATTATTAAATCACAACGATATTAAAATAAACCCTGTCCGCGTCGTATGGTGCCATTTCCTCGTTAAATCGATAAACTGATTTTTTGGACTATGAAAGAGTCATCTCTATTGTCACCTATGCAGGCAATGATTTTAAGTAATACGAAAAGTACTAAGATTTCTAGTTCTATTTATGTTAAGAATACATAAAGCAAGCCTTCTGCCAGAGCTGTGCTAGTTCAAAGGCGGATTCGATCCCTAGGACATCCAACTAATAAGAACATAATTCTAAATTTCTCCAAATCTGCAATGCCGAGAAAGTAATAAATCCAAGTGTTTGGTTTTTAATTTAAATTTTATAGTCATTTACTAAGTTATTGGTACGAATCAACGGAGTTGTGAAGGGAGAGTGGAGGGGCCAGCTCTAGAGCGCGCTTCTTTTGATCGTCAGTAGTGCAAGGATGGTGTGGCAAGTGGTGTTGTGGTTAACCTTTGTTAACTTCGCGCAGGGCATGCTCCTGTTACAGAAGCCTTACTACGGATCTTCACTGGAGGTATGTAAATGTTTTATTTTTAATCGTTGTTAGGCCTTGAATTTAAAGCTTATCGGAAGTTAGAAGCTTGTTTTTTTCAGTTTAGTTTTTAATAGCCAATTCTTTTCTTATGACCTGCTGACTGCATGTTTCGCAGAAGCATTTAGCTGCCTTCTGATCGTGAAGACTTACCTACCCAGTTTTTTAGGGGTGTGTAGAAATACAGGGCTTGTATATACGCTGGATACTCTTGTTTGAAAACACACTTTAGGGCGAAAACTATTTGTGTCCGGTAAATGGAAATTAGCTTGCCATTGGGACCAAATACATCATCGGCGAAATGTTTGCTTACTATCTCTGCATACCGAGGGACGGAAACCTAACGGGGAATACAAGCGTCACGGTGTGACATACAAATATGAAAATATGTAAGTTATTAAGCTGAGCGCTGAAACTATTGCGTTTTTACTCATTTGGTGCAGCAAAAACATATCCAAATTGCGTGATTAGGACTCGTACCGCTTTTTAACTATGTGTTAATTTACGATCTGTTTGATTGCTAAAGACAAATACCTAAAATTTACGGATATATTTCACTACATGCTATGAAGTAACATGCATGCCAAGTCAGTATACATTTTGTAAGAAAAGTCTTAACTGAAACAAGCTTCTACCTACCTATATTTATGAAGTAGAAAGGCATGCAGGGTTGATGCAGGGATAGTGCAGTATGTTAGATCGATACTGAATCGAGGACTTTGCCACTCCTAAATTTGATAAGCAATAAAATCTAATATGTAATGTGTACTTTATAAAGAATAGGCTCCGAGAAATTGGTTATTTTTGGTGGTCAACTATATTTTTGCGTGTTTTGCATTTTCGATAACTTTTGCGCTGAAATGATAATAAATAATAGATAATTATCGCCAGATAGTATAGGTATATCTGTAAAAAAAATCCCATTATATGAATATTGATAAAAAACAATTTTAACTTATGGGAAAATTGTGTGTAGAATTTGATTACCTAACTGCACATCGCACTGATAACTCCACATCGATTGCGACTCACCAAGTTTGTAGTTCTAGACACTAAACTATGCATTTGAATAGATATTCCTAAACTCTAACCCCATTATTAATAAACGCGGATTAGCGGGCGAATAGTTACACACCGAACTATCCCTTTCTATCATCAGTAATTTGTCATTCGTAAGATGAAGACACAGCAGGGTGTAACTATACAACCGCAAATCCACGTATAAGGGGGTAAAGGTGTTTAATATATTATCAATGAACCTAAACCGCCAGTGCTATTTAAGCTCTTTATATCCTAACTTGACTCACATGTTCATTACGATGATAATAATGATTAAAACGATGACAGTTTTATGTGCAAATTGCATTAGCGAAATTGATATGTGACGCGAGTATGCATTGTTTTTATACGACTAGCGAGTTAATGCACTGTGCGTATTGTGTAACATCAATATTATTTGTTTACCTTAAACAAACTTTATTCAGTGCAACTCCAATTATTGTTTATATATTTTCAGAGTAACTGTATCGAGTATCCGTTATTGGGTCACGATGAAATTGGCAGAATGTATAACGAAGGTAATAATAATGTTGATTTCGATATTTGGATCGGTCATTTATCTTTTCAATTATTTATGCTAACACTTTCTTTATAATCATACAGGATGGCATCCCCTAAAACCCGCGATCAGAAAGGTCACTAAACGATCTACCGGCGTCCCAGCACCGTTAATGCACGGCGAACAGTCAATATCTGACAGAGTGGACCATATTGTGGACAATTTTATACCCAAGAGCGATAATCTGTTAAAGGAGCACGCTAAGTTAGTGCAGGATATTAACAGTTTGCGACAGGCGGTTTTCATCGTGCCGTTTATTGAAGAAACTAAGGATTACGACGACTCCATATTCCACGAAATAATCGAGACCGCGTCGACTACGACGACGTCTGGACCGCTATCGGGTTCAACGAGATATGCAGCCAGCTCCTCCCGGTTCCCGCTCGCCTCATCCCGATTGCCAATCAGTTCCACCAAACCACCTGTTATTTCAATGAAACCGCTCATGAGTGCCACGAAAGCTGGTTCAATACCGATCATTTTGCTCGGCGGTGCGAGTCAACGTCAAATAGTGAAAAGTCAACCGATAAACTTCGCTAAGCCGACCATCAGCCTGGTAGGCACGAGCGTGTCTCCCTTGATAAAGCATCCGTACCCTTTCGTGGTGCAATCTACGACGCCAGGAATACCACCTGTTAAAATTTGTATGAAGTCTGTTTCTTCGATGTACTCCATGGCCAAAGAACCTTCTCTATGGGATAGATTAATAAACTTAATTATACCTCGTCGTGCGCTAGGTAGGTAGGGTGTCCAGCTTATTATTAGGTCTTCGAATGTTTTCGTGATAGTAATGTTTAATATAATGTATTACTTTGATAATCATTAACCCCCGATGAAAAAAGAGGGGTGTTATAAGTTTAACATGCATCTGTACATGTATCTGTGTATCTATGTGTCTGTCTGTGGCATCGTAGCGACCAAGCGAATGAACCGATTGTAATTTGTTTTTTGTTGTTAGAAAGGTATTCTTATCAAGAGTGTTCTTAGCTATGATTCATGAAAATCGGTTCAGCCGTTTAAAAATTTTCGGCTCTTTTGTAGTTTAAAAAGTCATTTTTTTATTGTTGTTATGTGTAAGAGGATGTATGTACCTAGTTGCCAACACGATAATCTAATGATCGTGTTAACCCTTGTGAGTTGCTCCTTTTTATGTTGCGTCTGTCCGAAATTCAATCTTTTATGATTAATGTAATTATTATTTCTATATGATTATCACTTTCTAACGGCGAAGGAAAACAAAGTGAGAAAACCTGCATTTCTTAGAAAAACTAAATAATCTTCGAAATTCGGCAACCTGCCCTGGGCCCACATGGTGGATTATGGCCTGAATCCCCCTCGTATTGAGTTGAGGGCCGTGTCTAGGAGTGTGAAGTTAAAAGGGTTATATTATTGTTTTATGATGGTTGTGTCTTAATAGGTTCTCATCATTTATATCCTGGTAGTAAGGAAGTGAGTTGTTTTCCGTTGCTGTTGATTCAATTTCGAGTACACGCGTGCACCGAGGCCGCTGCCGCGCCACCGCTCGCGTGTCTCTTTTAATTACTGATGCCGATTATGTATTGTCTTCTTTTTTACACTTTTACGCATCGGAATGGAAAAGTTGAACGTCTCATGTATTATGACAAAATAATTATTTCCCAGCGTGGCTTATGTCATTAGTTCTTGCTGCGATTTGCCGCGGGCGTCGTCGCCGGCTTTTCTTTGGATCGGCTGTTATGTCACAATTGCAATGATGCATTGTCTTGATTTGTTACTTTCTCGTACAATAGATATAAAAAACTTGTTCTGTAGATTATAAATTATACCCAGTTATTTTTGTTGCCTATTTGTTAGTTAACAATATTTTAAGAAAAATTGTTTGATTTAGTTTCTCATTAAAATAAAATGCCATGCTCATTAAAATAAATGTATTGAGTTAAAAATGAAATTGTTTAATACAACTTTATTTTTCTAAAACATTTAAGTACGGGCTTGTATTGTATCAATAATAATTAGGTATTTCACTTTAAGTAAATTTCTATAAAAAAAAGGTTTCCTCCTCAAGTTTCTTATTTCTAATGGTAGTCAAGTTCTTAGGGAATTAATAAATAGACACAGTATCTACCTACTTGTGTTACATATATTTAATTTTGGTTAATTACTTATATTAGGTCCATAACATAATTATAATATTGAAGTACTTACTATCCCGAAAATTCGAGTGTTGTTATTTATTGAACATTATGCTATATTAAAATTATTATAACTCGATACATAAGCTTAAAATTAATAAATCCAAAGGCAAAAATAGATTCTCAACGGCATTTAACTCCGTTCTGATAGTCAGAATTATATAGAAAACCAAATCGTTTTGAAAGGTAATGCTCGATTTACCCATGGTCAATGTTCGCATCTCATCACTTCAGGCTATTGACATTTTATATAAGTATATTCAATGACTTCAGCAGACTACAGACGATTTTACGACGGACAGAAGTGCTTTGAGCAGATGAGGATTTGGTATATTAACGCGTTTAAGTGTATACCTATAATAAACACTTTGTTGCTAATCTACAACCGACTTTTATACCTAGGACCTAACATACTTCCAGTAGAATAGGATAGAACAGTTAGTTGATATGTATTTTTCTTCGGATAGTTATAATTTTCAAATAAAAGACCGCTGTCCCCGGCAAATACTGAGGCTCTTCCAGGGGGTTTAGTACATGTTTTGACATCAAATATCCATCGATAAACCGAATCTTTCCATACATTTCACAGCTGCAGCAGCCCTAGCGGACACGTTCAGTTTGACCGGTCAATTTGAAGTATGGAGACATTCGATAACTGGATCGGTATTTCAATATGTCCAAAACTCATAGGAACTCTACAGTCTAGTGTGGACACATGGGCAGGTTGACTACGAAGAACACGTTGAGCTCGATGAGGCTGGCCAGGGCTAAGTACCCGGCGTATATGACTGCGCACGTGACGCCGACCCTCCAGTCGAGCTGGAACTTGTTGAGGCACAAACAGCCGTATAACGCGAATAGGGTTGACAGCAAAGATATTGCACTGTACGATAGACCGCTGGAGTTTATTGTCACCTGAAAGATAAATTTCAATATCGGACCCCTACTTTTAATGTTCAGATGTTTTATTTTATTTTGAAATTTTCATGTCAGTTTATGTTGGTTAATAATGATGTCGATTTATATCACTCACAATTTTTAATTCGCCGGTAGCACAAAAGTCAATCATAATTGCAGTAGTAAGCACGCTAGTGTTATATTATAAATGCGAAAGTATGTGAGTGTGTATGTATGTTTGTTACTCTTTCACGCAATAACTACTGAACGGATTTGGATGAAATTTGGAACACAGATAGTTTATAACCGGGATTAACAAATAGGATTTTTAGGGACTTTTTATCCCGATAATCCGAAATTTTTTGCTAAGTTAAGTACTACGCGGACGAAGTCGCGGGCATAAACTAGTATTCATTAATTCTGTGTAGTAGTTACAATCGATTAAATTGAACATTGGGCGAAGCAGAAGATTTAGGTCTGGCTGATATCTACTCGTAATAACCGAACACAATCATAATGTGTGTACAGCTTACCCAATGATTACCAGGAACACTAGGATACGCCAGGGATTTCACGAGCCATGGCAACCCTAAACATAGCAAGATGTCAAAGGTATTGGATCCTATAGAGTTGCTTATCCCCATCGTACCGTGACCTGCAAATATTAAACAATTGTATTTTAAATTGAAACGGTCTATCTAGATATTTATTACTGAACAATGTGAAGAAGCAGTGAGTAGGTACCTTGCTGTGTAACCAACACACTGGAGACAGCCTCAGGAAGGCTGGTGCCCGCGGCAAGAATTGTTAGCCCAGTTATACTGTCAGGCACATTCAGGGTGTCGCCTGATAAAATAATAAACACACCGATAACGAAGATTCTAGCACGGAGAAGGCAAAAGTAGCAAATTATCGTAAAATTGTATCCCTCGGGGGAATAGTTACACATTGAATTGTGTCTTTCAGTCATCAGTAATTTGAAATTCAAAGGAAGAAGGCAAAGCATAGTGTAACTTTACAACTGCAAACCACGTTTTTAATAGGGGAGTATATATTTATGCTTTCACACGCGTCCAGGTGTATTTTGTCAATTTCTGTTTACCGAGTACAGTAATCATCCAAGCGACCAGGTAGGAGACTCCTCCGATCCAGGTGATGCACATGGCGAAGGTCAGGGGGTACAGGCAGGGCCGACGGCGGCAATCCGGTATCGTGGCCCACAGCACCAGGCTGATTGGCCACGTCAGGATCCAGAAAAACTTCCGGAACATCGACGTCTTCTCACTAGGCCAGGACCATACAGAGCTTGTGCTTGTGTCTGGAACATGGGTTCATTATTAGATCAGCCCCGTCCCGTAATCACCAAAGATACAATGTTGCAGATAAAGATGTGTTATATGTTTTGACCGACTTCCAAAGTGGGGAGATTCTATGTTCGATGGATGTTTTTTTGTTTGAAAAGATATTCCCACCAGGTCCATCCATTGAAATTCCATTAAAATCGGTTCAGTAGTTTATTAGTTAACCAAGAAGGCATAGTTATCTTTATATAAACTGCTTTTTTGCGGCGTGTACAACTATCGAATAATGCATCAGAACCAACATATAACTCAAGTTCAATTTCAAGTTGGCAACTACGAAAATGTGATGACAAACAGCTTGCGGACAGGCGAACGTCCAATTAATTAGCTGCGTGTAGGTAGGTGTGATTTACAAGTACAGGTTTCATTGAAAAACCTTGAAAAAATCAATCATTGTAGGTAACTTTTCCACGCTAAATATTGGTATATATCACTAAGTAGAAGTAGAGATAAGTTCATATAAGAGTAATTGCTATCATCATAATATGAACCAACTGTTACTTGAACTAAGCCCAAAAGTGTCAGCTGTTCCATAGTATTTTTTATTACCTTTATAATAAAGTTGGAAAACAACGACCTGCCTGACGATAAGCAGTTACCATATAGCCTGTATTTGCTTGACGGCCGCTTGGCGCAGTGGCTCGAGCGTGGGCCGCTCGGCCCACTGCACCGGGTGGTTGCGGGTTCGATTCCCGTCAGGGCAAATTTCGAAAATGGCCATTCGTATTTTACTTTGTTCTGAGTGTCACTGGGATCTGTAACTTTGTTCCGGGTAATCTCCGAAACGGCTCGACCAATTTCGACGGGATTTTCACAGGTAGATAGCTGATGTTATAAGCTGTAACTTAGGTTGCTTTATTTTAGAAAAACGAACTTTTCGTAAACTGCAAACGAATATTTTTTGTTAAATTAAATTATTTTTAAGTTAAATTCCACGCGGACGAAGTCGCGGGCACAGCTCGTGTAATATAAAATTATAGTTTTATAAATAACGGATAGCTGCCTAGAATCTTTAGTTACTGTCGATGTAACGGATGCGCGGCAATATTTAAAATTTACTTAATTCAAACCTACATTGACTCCTCTCTAGGAGTTTCTTTGATGATTTGCGCATGCGCGAGAACTCCATGACCATCGAGAGTAGTAATCGAGAGTGGTCTTCCCGCGCGCGCCGCGTTCAATTGTTATGTCGGGTTTTCGTTGTTGTATTTTGTAAATATCGTCTGATTCTGTGTAACTCTTGTATTAGTTTATTTTCATTTATGTGGTGAATTATTAAAGCACTGTGAATATACTCTGGTGTAATTCATTCTTTACATTGGCCCCGATCGTTCTTGGGATCCAGCCTCACCTGATCCAGTGGAGTCGTGTCTTCTGGACATTTCCATCCCTTTCTCCAAGTCGGTCCGCTTCGCCAAGCCGTTTATATGTCGGGCGGCGTCCAGTGAGTGGTACTTGTCTAGAAAGACACGTAGGTATGGAGAAAATCAATTTAGTTTAAGTATAACTCGTTCCAAAATCACTTACGGTAAGAATATTATAATGTTTATAGATAAATAATGGTGCTAATTATGTAAGCTATAAGTTACAACTGAATTTAGTTAGACAGATCTACATATTATCTCTTTTCTCATACGACCTAAACGGTCGTGATCGTTTATATGGGCGACTATAGGTACTAAGATTACCTAATCCCGTTATGTACTTATAGAATTAGCACCAATATCTACAAGAAAGCTATGTACAAGGAATTCATTACGGTGTCTAAATAATAATTAGCCCTCCGTGCAATAATTTCAACGTTTATCGGATCCGTAGTAATATCAATAGTGCCAATGTTGCTGTCGTCAAATCACGACTAAACGAAATTTGACACATCTAAATGTATTTCCGTCTGGCTGTTTTAATGGTAATGTAATGTGGTAATTTTATTTTTGTGCCCACAGAATCGGTATCATTGTTTTCAATCAAATTGTCAAATTACTTACTGTTGTTAATAAGTGGTGTCACTTCTGTGTAGCCTTTAGATTTATTGAAGGAACAACAGCCGCTTTTGACGAAGGACCCTAGACGACCATTGAATACCATTGCTGAAAAGGCATAAAAGATTTATGTAATAGTCAGATATGTATAATCAACTTCCTAATTATGGTGGCACACCTGGGCCCTAACCACGCTAGCTACTCAAATCGTAATAGAAAATCAAACGCTCGCGATTACGTTTCAAACGCCCCGCTTTCGACGTTTTGCTGACACGAGCTTCACGATTTCTACTCACATTGATATGGTATGGTGTCAGCAAAACGTCAAAAGCGGAGCGTTTGAAACGTAATCTCGAGCGTTTGCTTTACTATTACGATTTGAGTAGCTAGCGTGATTAGGGCCCTGAGCTGCAGCACGAGCAAAAACAACAAACGCTCACTGAAGACCATAGACTCAAAAACAATGGCTTCGTAAACTTATGCTTACGCTATGTAAACATTTGTTGTGCTCTATCTCCGCCATAGGGCGCGAAGTTAACCATTTGTTGTACGTACTTATTAAGCATTTTCATGAGTCATTTTTTTTAATTCTATTAATTAAAAATCACTTAATAGCAGTATCAGTAAATATCAGTAAGCATCAGTATCATTAAAACACTTACCTAAAATGTACAGTGTGTACATAAGCACCAGTAGCAGGGCTTCGTGCCAATAAATCACATCGTCAAGTAGCGTGAGTATGAGCGCGACCACCGCGACGGCGTACATCACGCAATCCCGGGACACCGACCACCAGTCCAGCTCCACCACCTGCGTACCAACACTTTCCATCACTTTCCTCGACTGATATTTGCAATAAATAAAATAAATAAAAACGCCTCTTTATTTCATGCAGACCATACAGAAAAACATGCAAAATATTTATCTAAAAATCCCTTTGCAATAACACTATTATAAAGAATGTGCACAAATTATTCATCGAACGCAATAGGTAATTTGCGTTTTTTTTATTGCATAGTCCATACAATTTAATAAAATTGAAGT
This sequence comes from Notodonta ziczac, assembly GCA_918843915.1. Taxonomy (NCBI): domain Eukaryota; kingdom Metazoa; phylum Arthropoda; class Insecta; order Lepidoptera; family Notodontidae; genus Notodonta; species Notodonta ziczac. The sequence goes on along the minus strand of OU974038.1, from coordinate 6,877,077 downwards.
GTAAGTTTGTATGTCAAAATATAAATATTTTACTAAATGCATGTGAATAAATATAAGGTAAATAAATATATAAAAAACAAAAAACCATTTTTAAAATGTTTGTCTGGCTAGACCGAGTTTGACGGGACTTTCCAATGAAAGTATGATCAAATTAAGATGTGTTACAAGTCCTACACGGGTGGAGCAGTGGGCAACAGCTAGTTAATATCCCTTTCAACAGTTCTTATAGACAGACAAACAAACGTAAAATCTAATATGCTAATTGCACCTTATTGTGACATGAAGGTGCTCTCGTACATACAATATAATTTATGTTTTACGATTAAGGAAATCGTTTTCCAAATAACTTGACAAAAGACTTCCGATGAGAAAAATTAAAACAGTACAGAGATAGGGTATGCAACCTGTTCCTACTTCCTAATAATTATGGTTCTCATCGCGATGACTCGGTGTGATAGACATGCGATTGCTTACATTATGTTCAATTTCATTCGTTTTTTATAGGTACAGAACCTCCGCGGTGTCGTTCCATGATGAGAACACTGTTCATTAAGTACAAAATGAAATGGTTAAGTGACAACGAGCTAGATTTGTATAGTTTTAGTCATGCGAGAAGACTTAGGTAGGTACCTTTAATTACGTTTTAATGTAGGTACAATTTTTAGGTCAACTATTATTGATAAATATTCGGTAAGTACTTTTGTACCGCATGCATTCGTGAAGGGGCTGCCAGAGTGCGTTCGCACCAGGCCACAGTTACAGCAATAAAATATTCAATTGTTTGATTAGCGCCAGCCTGTAAGCCTATCGCCTACGAGCTCAATAGTAGGTACCCTAGTTTTAAATCGGCCAAGGCTTCTGATCTACGATGGATCGCACGAAGGAGTTGATTTACCTTTAAATTGTAAGTACCCTTATAACTCCACAAAAATGTTATAGACCTTATGGTGTAAAGTGTAGCCCATTGTTTGACGACCGCTTGGCGCAGTGGTTTGAGAATAGTCCGCTCGAAACACTGCACCGGGTGGTTGTGAGTTCCATTCCCGTCAGGGCAAATTTCAGAAATGGTATTTTCGTAATTTGTCTAGGTTTTAGTGTCACTGGGACGCCCACAGTCCATCGTACAGTACCCCTATGGGTACAAGCGTTACTTAGTTTCGGACCATACAGTTTTTGACACACCACAATCTGGCGATATTTATTTTATTGATTGCCTTGTATATTGCCGTGTATTTTATTGATTCTATTATAGTATTGTCACACCACTCAACGGCGTAGGTACACAAAAAATAGGGTCATACATACAATATTATCAGACGGATGAAATAGTTCCGTCTAGGTTCATACACTAACTTATGAATTATAATTGCTTAATAGGCTTCTTCATCATATCATACCACAATAATATTACTATCCCACGGGTTAAAATACAACATGTGGGAGAACAGCCAAATTTAATGTCCAGTAAAGTCGTTTCATCTCATCGATCCAGAGATACTTAGTAATATGTTTTTTTAAATGAGATATCGTTACTTCTTAACTCTATTGACATCTAAACAAATTCAATTAAATATCCTACTAATATTACAAATGCGATTGTTTGTGAGTATGGATGTATGTTTGTTACTCTATCACAAAAAAACTACTGAACGGATACGAACTACTAAATGAAATTTGGAACATACATACATAGATAGTTTATAACCTAGATTAACACAGATAATACTTTACTTAAGTCTACGCCGACGAAGTCGCGGGCAGAAACTAGTTCTAAATAATTTCATCTGGGACCGGTCACTATCCATCACAGACGGGGTTCAAGGTATCTGGAACCTAATGATACAGACCCTTCCGGCAATGAGCGCGCAGCAAGCGGGCACCGCGAGCACATTGAACACGGCCGAGCCCACCACTGCGCCCACTCCGAGATCGCCCTCCGTCACGAAGGTGCCCACGCAGTTGATGAACAGCTCCGGGCTGGAGCTGGCCGCTGCCATGAACGTGGCACCAGCCACGTCCATTCCTATGTCCAACCCTAGAAAACAATTCATTGCTAAACAGGGCCCCATGTCTATCAAATAGCACTTTTTTAGTAGCCTATTTTGAGTCCCACTGCTGGGCAAAGGCCTCCCCTTTTTTACGCGTCGGGGCCCTATCTTCGGTTTGTGGTGGCCACAATTTACTCGCAAAGGTGTTCAAATCGTCGCACCATCTTCGCCTTCGTCTGCCACGAAGTCGGTGACCATCTTTGGACGTCCAGGTAGGTATTAATACGATTTGCCCACCTTTGCGGAAATCTATAAATAGCGCATAGGTAATAGAGTTACAACTTTTTGTTTGCTTTGGACAGTTTTAGTTTTGTTTTCTTAACTGAGACCTGCTAAAAACAAACCAAAACCAATCCGTTAGCAGATAACTGGCCTACAACATATGAATCGCCTATCGATTTTTGCCACAACAATAATAAGACCAATTGGTCATTAAGACCAATGGTTCATTTGTCATAGAAGATGTTCCAAAATAAGCACTAACAATTAGTATAAAAGAAAAAATATTTTTATTGTTATACAATCGCAGTAGAGACTTGTCCATATTATAATTTATACGCTTATGTTTTTCGCAGATTAGAATTATCATCTATTGCCCGTGCATTGCTGTCACCCTAGGTGTATGGGAGGAAAAATACACAATATAGATACGTACTAAATAATATAATAGAAAGTGTTCAGTCGTCAAGTACCTACTTGTGATAAAACAACTTACGTTCGCATATCATCTCGATGGCGGGAACGAAGTAATGCTCACAAACGCTACCCAGTAACAGAAAACAATAGATAGCTATCACGCAGTGCACCATTATAAAGCCCTGTGAAATGAACACAAAACATAGAAATTATTAATACATAAAAAAAAAATATTACATTCGCAGTTTGGAAACTATATGGATAATGTGTTCTCACATGTTGTCGTTCAAACCGCGTGAATCCGTCCGGAGGGAATTCTAATATAGCTGCGTGTGTGCAGTTCTTTTCATCTCTCTCCACAACACCCAGCAGCTTACGCGCCGTGAAGCCTGCATCCCCACCTGAGCACCGCAAACATTTTCAAATTCACACTTTGTTACAACAATATGTCAACGGTTCTTTTACTCTTACTCTTATATTACCTGTATACTCGTTAGACGGAAGGTTTTCATATTCTCCGCTCTGGCTTCGAAATAACATGTAAACTGATGGTATCCCGAAAAATAACATCACTCTTATAATAGTCGCAGTTTTGTAACACTTAAACCGTCTAGTCCTTATTAACATGTTTGCCATTTATAAACAAATTTCAAGTAATAATTTATAGACCGAGAAACTTAAGAGAAGCGCTTTTAAAAATTGAGATTATAAGATTGAGCTTTTATCAAATGAAGAATTCGAATATTTTGCTGAATACACAGCTCAAGATCATTAGCACTGAAGTAATTAGTAGTACATAAATAAACATAGACGTGTCGATTGGCCAGCGGTCGGAAAGTTACTGCATACGGTGGTCCCTTACGATCCTTGATGAAAATAAATAATTTATCAATAAAATATTATTATTACTAAGTAGCACAAGTAGGTACACATTCGTATCACTCTTATCGATTGTAATGTAAATAAAATAGGCCCTTTTCATCACTGCAGCTAATCTACGGTTAAGTAGATTATTTTGTTTTTCTTTGCTTACGAGTATTGCATTATATCGTTAGATTATTGATCTACAAATACTCCAACCCGGAGTGTTCGGAAAAAATAAGTTTACATAAAACTGGGACATCTTGCGAAAGCCATAGTTCTGCTATATCTAGATCGTAATATTAGGTATGCTTAGAAACTTTTTCATTTTTATTATTGACTCATATTTCCTCTTTCGTAGATTCAAGTTGCGTGCAAAAGACAGGTCATGGCTGTTCTTAACCTTAGAAGGCTAAGGTATACTATAATACTTGTCAATAAAGCATAAGCATAGTTATTCATTAGGAGTTGGTTTTATTTCTGTAACGGCGAGAACGAGCATAACAACAAATTTTCACTTTATAATACTCGTACCTACATTTCATGATTGAAACTAAATAAAATTACTAAAGACCAACTTTTATCTTTTGTTAATTTCAAAACGGCTTCTTTGCCATAACAGCAGTACCTACTCAAATACCACATTGCTCAACCTAATCTATATTGTTATATCTTTATAAAGATAATTTAAAACAAATAAACGACACAACATGTTATGAAAAAGTAATCATAAATAAAACGGAATTAGACGCCCCAGATACAGTTTTTCTAATTGCACATATTCGATAACCAAATTAATTCTCTTTCAAGGTTGAAACAACAAAGAACGAACAATTATCTATTATGATAGGTAGGTAGTCATAGTTGCCTTATAAAAATATTCCATTAAAATATTAATCCTCAGATTACATGGCAGCCACTTGAACCAATGTAACTTTCCACTGTTTGCCGTATGGAGTAGGTAGGTGCCAACATGATGTATCTTTACTTGGATATCGATAACCAATAAACATCGATAGTTACATCGCATCGTTGGGGCGCGTAACTGTTATGTTCCTTGTACTAAGGATTTGGTTTTTATAGCTCAGAATATAAAATAGTACAGCAGTACTTAAAGCCAAAAAACGTGAAGTGTGTTTGACGATGTTTTAGGTACCTAGGCAAAAAAGGATATCACGAGCCGCTACGACTTTTAGAATAAATACAAAAAAACAATAGGTGATGCAAAAAACATTCTTAATATATCAGCAAATATTGAAAATATAGGATAGGTTTTATTGCATTACTTAGGTGTCTTTGTTTCCCACAAACCTACTACCAAGCTAGGTACATGCCTACTATTCACTGTGCATCTACATGTGCAATATTATCGTGTGAGTCATGTCCATAATGGTTTACTACGAATGTCCGTGCTCGAATCTTTTAATTAAACCTAATTGTAAGCCGCGTTGCGGCCGCACGCCGCGCGATAGAGCTAATCAATTGTCATTTGGCCACTAGGGATTTTGAAATCAGAGCTCATTGTATTTTATAACTACAGAAGTCGCTCTATAAGACCTTATAGGTAATAAATATACGTCATAATTAAATTATTTCAATTTCAGTTCGTCTCGTCGTAGCTATAAAACTAAAGTAGGTACCTTCCTATTACAACATTTGTTATGATCCTGCTTGATTCTATAAAAATAAATGTACCTTCCACGTGCTTGCGCAAGGGTCAATGAACTGGACATTTCTTATTCCATTAAAATATCATTTTTAATGTGTGTATGCGTCCAATTTGCTGTGCATTGAGATGCTGGGCGGCCGCAGCGAGGCGCCGCGCCGTGGTCCGCGGTCGCGATGTTCGCTCTGGATGTCACTCCCGCACTGCGCCGGGCCGGCCGACGTACGTGTATTGTATGGAAATAAATAATTGGCCCCCGTATTCTTCTTTTGACGAGCTCTCCGGCGGGTCCATTATGTCCGTTTGAGCGTGAGCGGCGGCATTCGGACGCCAGTGGCGACGTCCTCGGTCGCCTGCGTCGCGCTCCACGCAACACCACACCAATATGAATACCTCCGAACGAGGTACGACTCCAATGTCTTAAATTTAACAAGAGCTCGTCTTGGCAATATCGACTTTTCTAGAGTCCTGGAGAGCCTGCCGTTGGACCGCTGATGGTGGCGGAGTGTCGTGCCGACACAGCAAGGTTATGTAGAAGGAGGTTGGAAGTGCGCCCAATTCTCCGTGAACGCCTAGGTCATTCACTATTCCGAAGTGACTCAAGCGGAGTGGAGAAGAAGATTACCTTCATCAGCGATTCGAGTGCCGGTTGTTCAAAGTGAATTTAGTGTCGGTAGCGGGTGCGTGGACCTGGCGCCGACGACTCCTCCTGTAAGTATGGAAGCCTGAGGCGAGCCACCATACCAACCCCGAGCCAGGTACGCATCTTCACGCTATACGTAACTCTACATCATCGTATAGATCGAGTAACCTAATAAGCGTAGGTGTAACTTTGTAAATAAATAACTAACGTGGCGCTACTACGGTCTAATGATAATCAGTCTAGCACACGTATCGTAAAATAAATATATTTATTTAATAAAAATTTAATCTCTTAGCGCTGGATCCTATTGATGAAATTGTCGTAACGCGGGCGTGGCTCGTCGCTCACCCGATGCCCGTCGGCTTTCTGTGAACGAATTAGTGTCGATTATAGCTGCGTTAACAACATTACATAGTGCGCATCAACCGCACCTTGTTTTAGCAGAAGTGATCGCTTATTGTCACACTGAATCCAGTAAAGACTGACCTACCTCAATTGCGAATGCAATATGTTAACTTTTTTAGTTAACTGTATTCCACGACTTCTTCACTCATGTATATTTAGTATATAAAAATCAATCTCTATTTCCTTGGTCATCGGATCACGCATCGAAAAAAATAAGAAAGTTAAGCGAAGCAATTCGAATTCAATATTCATTAATACAGGACAGCGTCTGTCGGGTCAGCTAGTACATAAAATAACATTACCTACCTATAAGGAAGTGATGCTTACGACATTGTTAACGAAAACACTAGAAATACGAGGTGATTATATAATGGTCCTTAGGTATAAGTATTATTATATATAACCTACAATAAATACTGTAGATTTTTTGTTTCACAATGAAATTGATGTTCAAATCAACCGTTCAATTAAACTTATATACAGCGTCTGTAAGGTGCAGTTAAGACTTTGGTCGCGACATAATTTAAATTACGGTTGGTATTTGTCCCTTGACCATAACATGATATATCTTGATCAATCAATTGTAGCCAGTTGGTAATTGACTCTGAATTGCATCGATATCTATTTATAGCTTGACCCGAGTCGGTACTTGTGTTAAACATTTATCATGGATCATGTAGATGGATAAGTATTTGAAGGGCTATGGAGTCATCATAGATTTTTATCTGGATAATCACTACATAGTATAAAACAAAGTCGCTTCCCGCTGTCTATGTCCCTATGTATGCTTAGATCTTTAAATTTTGATGCGGTTTTTATTAATAGATAGAGTGAATCAAGAGGAAGGTTTATATGTATAATACATGCATAATATAGTAGAGAAACACTGATAATTATAGAGCCGTGTGAATCCGGGGCGGGTCGCTAGTTTTTTATAATTTATAACTTGTGTTGTATAGACGTACAAAGTTATAGTATGTTATTTTATTAGGAAAATTTCTGTATTATTCGGCGCAATCAGGCCGTCGTTCCTAAAGTTAGAAGGGGGAGGCATCAGCGAAGAGGCGCCTCATCCGGTCGGTGGTCGCGCAAATTGTCAATTGGCCACCGTCCACTCAGGGCTGTCAGCGCGCAAGGTTGAACTCCGGGTCTTCGAATGACCTACCGCTGCCACCGTCCAAAATCATACCTGATGACAATATCAAGACAACTAATTAGATCACTTTCTTTGATTCTTGACAATAATGTGCTTATCGAATTGTCATGATCATGATACACAATTACAATGATTAACTAACTAACGTTCTCCATCATAAAAAAAAAGATTTTGGTCATATTGGTCAGTATAAATATTTTGGGAAACCCTATCGTCTCGGGCCGTTTGTTAGGCAATAGACAGAGAGGGACAGATCGAAAGACAACTTCAACGACGTTAATGCGGACTTCCTGCCATCTTTGATCTGTCAATTTCCTTCATAGTGCACTCGGTGACGTGCGGGAGTCTAAACGAGAGAAGACACGCACTATTTGGCACACCAAGGCACATCCCGGCCGGCGCGTCGTATATTCTAAAATCAGTTAATTCGGTTAAACAAGTTAGTGCAGCGGTAATTTGAGACAATTTACTCGAAATTGGCTTGTTGACTTTGCTATTCGCGGGAGTCGTTTCAGAGCGCCGCAGGATGTGTGTTTGTTAATCAAGCACGACATGGCTAGGCTGCTGACCGGTCCATGTGATCGCCTTGAAGATCTATTGGTAATTACAGTACAAATATCGCGGTATTTATGATACTAGGTAGTTCCTTAAATCCTTAGGAGACTAATTAAGTTATTTATACCATTTTAATAATGAGTAGTACATTCATACGAAATAAGTAGGCACCTTAACTTATAACAACTAGTTTCTTATAATTTCCCAACACAACTTTTTGAAAGAAATTAAGAACAGATTTATAGAGTACCTATCTTTAAGTTATTTAAATTGATATGATTTAGTAGTGATACAACTGTAATGACAGCTACATTTCTCATCGAAGGATAATATACTCATACCTTAGCGAAGTACCTACTAAAGTTAAGTTGAATGTCGAATACTTTGTAGCATGGCGTCGTATATCACTTTGTAGGTATAAGAAATTAATCAGCGCCACAATCAGAGAGTAATTAGGTGCAATTCCTCACACAATATCGATAAAATCAAAAACTACAAAGAACGAACGTTGATATGACCCAGGGAAGTATGTTGTATATACCTATTTGTTCTGTTACGAAAAAAGCGAGTCGCTAAAAACATCTCGTTGCTTACCATATTTTAATATTATAATTAAATTTTATAAATAATGAAATTTGTAAAAATGTAAGTCCCGTATTAGCGGAAATTGGATTAATTTAATCACGTCCCTCAACTGCACCAGCTGTATTGGAACTGCTATCAAACGTAGTTTAAATACACTAGTTACTAAAACCGCCGTGAAATTAGTAAGCCAGGCTCAGTTAACTACGAAAGCTACGACGTCATGGGCGTACCCAGCTTTAGGCCTGGGGAAAAGATGATCAGGAATTTCCTGTAAAAAAAGGACGAGGTAAGAACAGCTTAAATATGAGCTCAGAATGTTTTTTTTATAAAACCTACTTACGCAGCTGCTACCGCTGCACTATATGTAATAATGTATTATGTTAGCCCTGAATTTCCATGTCTCTCTCTACCCTGTTTACTCAATTTACTTACTCTAGTATGGATGGTCTAATCGCGTTTTACTTAAAATATAATGACCTATAGGACTTCATTAAAATAAAATAATGAAAAGCTACTCTACCCTGCATAACTCGATGATTCCTGCTTCCAGGGGGTTACATCCGTAACTGTACGCCGCCGGCCATCGACGACTTCCCGGCGGCGCTGTTCACGGAGGCTCAGCGGCAGCACGGCGCCATTGTGCTCCACGCCTTCATCTCTATCTACCTCTTCGTGGCCCTCGCCGTCGTGTGCGACAAGTTCTTCGTGCCCGCCGTCGAAAAAATATGCCACGGTAATTAATCCCTAAACACATCCGATAACGCCAATCAAACGTCCTCCAAATAGTTTCCTAGGTACTAACTGCGTCATTATCTCGAATGTTTACGTTTACACGATAATACGTTTTCCGGCTCTGCGATCTTCCGTTAGGAATTCCAGCGAAGTGCTGCGCAATTGTCTTAATATTTAGATAAAGGAATTATCAAGGCATTTACCCAATTTACGATGTTACAGCTCTGAATATGACAAACGACGTGGCGGGCGCCACCTTCATGGCGGCGGCGACCTCGGCTCCGGAGCTTTTTGTCAACGTGATAGGTACCTTTATCACGGAGGGAGATATCGGGGTCGGCACTATCGTAGGCTCGGCCGTCTTCAACATCCTCGCTGTGGCAGCTTGCTGCGGCATTGGCGCAGGAATGGTATGCATCAGGATCATTATATTTAACTACTTTTGACTGTAAAATCTTAACTACAACTCTACGAATGTTTCAGGTTGTACCGTTAGACTGGTGGCCGCTGACAAGGGATTGCCTCGCTTATGGTATAACGGTCTCCATATTGATTTGCATAATGCACGACGAGTACGTCCAGTGGTATGAGGCGTTCTTGCTTGTCATGCTATACGGAGTTTACATCTGTATCATGTACTATGACAAATCCATACAAAATTTTGCTAAAGGTGAGACGATTAAAAAACAATAAAAATATCAGCATGTACCGAATATTTTATGAGTATATATTTTTAATTTTGTTCGTAATAATCTACAGGAAGTTGGATATGTTTATCTAACATGTTGAAGAAAAATGATGAGAAGCAAGACGGTGCCCTCGGTGTTGAAAACGGTATGTTGCACAGATTTGTAACTTGTTTTATAAAACTATTTCCAGCACAAAGTTTTGCGTTATTATTTAACTTTCCAGAACTTAAAGATGCTAACAAAAGTGATTTATCTTTGGATCACCATCAACACAATGGGAATATAAAAAGTGCGTTATCTCTGTACCCAGATAAAAATGAAAAGAATAGCGAAATTGACACAGTGCATTCTGTGAACATGCCTGTTACTGACGGTGAGAAAATTAAAAACATAAGTATTAACATCGAGACAAAGGCCAGCGATATGGACATTGACAGTACTGAAGATAATGCAATACAGGCAAACGCTGATGAAAATAAGGACGATCTCGATGAGTATGAACACTCACTTTGGAGATGGCCTAGCGGGCGGAGCACGTTCACTAAGGTTATTATTCAAAATGTATTCATGAATATTTACTTGGCTATAAGTAATTATATTTAGTTACAGGTAGTGCTAAATTGATAACTTATTTTACAGACGGCATGGATAGTGACGTGGCCGATTCACTTGGTGTATCTCTTCACAATACCAGATTGTGAGAAGCCTCGATTCAAAAACTGGTTCCCGCTGACGTTTATGATGTGCATCGTGTGGATAGGATCCTTGTCTTACATTGTAGCTTGGATGATTACTATTATTGGTAAGAAGAACAACTATTGAGTCACTTGTTTGTAAAAATAATAATAATCGCTTTATCTTGCGTAGGTATCTAATTTTGATGACGTTTTAGGGGATACCTTAATGATACCGGACTCTGTGATGGGGATTACCTTCCTTGCTGCTGGCACCTCGGTCCCTGAAGCCGTTTCTAGCGTCATTGTTGCCAAGCAAGGTATCGTACCGGGACAATTAAAATCTTATTATATAAACAATTCAATAATATGTGTATTTTGTATTTCATAAAACATTCTATGGTTCAGGTCACGGATCGATGGGGATCAGCAATTCGATTGGTTCAAACACCTTTGATATCCTGCTGTGCCTAGGCCTGCCCTGGCTGATTAAGGCTTCGCTAACACCGGCGGAACCGGGTCACTACTGGGTAAGCGGTCATTCACAATGTCAACGCGACCACGATTTTCCCATACATTTACCAAATGCCGAATAAGTGTCTTGCAAAAATGCATAGAAAAAACGTTGTCTCACTCATCGTGTGAATATAGCGTTACAAACGTAGATTAGCGGTTGTGTAGTTACACCATACTTTGTCTTCTTCTTTCAAATGTTGAATTACTGATGTCATAAACAGATAGTTCAGTGTGTAACTATTCGCTCGCTGATATATGTATATGTTAATAAGGGGGCTAGAGTTTAACTTATGCGAATGAATTTTACTCAGAAATGTTTAAGCACGGCGAATTATAAAAATAATACTGGTCCTTTAATATCGCCAGACTAACGCTCGGACTGTATGGTCCCAAACTAAGCAACGCATGTACCCACTATGCATATACTATGTATTTCTATTATAATATCTTATGTTGTATATTAGCAACCAAAGCGGCCACGCGAATGGATATTTTATATACCGGTATCTGTTCGTAACGTGTTAACACTTTGACAGGTGAAGATAAACTCGATGGGGCTGGAGTACTCGGCGATATCGCTGCTGTCGACGCTGCTGCTCTTGTATCTGACGTTCTGGTTTAACAAGTTCAAGCTGGATGCGGCGGTGGGGCGCGCCTGCCTCGCCATGTACGCCATGTTCCTCGTGCTCGCCACCCTCATCGAACTCAACGTGTTCTTCCCCGTCAACGTCCGCACGTGCAAGAGAACGGAACTAAAATCCTAAATGTAGTGCCCTGGACATAATGTTGACAAGTGTAAGCAACGGCAGTCGTGATGCCCGTCTCCTTGTAAACTGCCCTGTAACCCTACGTGTGTTGAATTGAAACTTATGACTGTACTTTCCAACATTTGCATTTTTAATAAATTCACCGATAATGTCTCCGAACGTTCCCATTCCGTAAAAAGTCGGTTGCTTTTTTGATTAGGTCTAATTATTTCTGCTATTCGGAGACGACGCAAACAGGATGTTGGAGTAGAGTTATCTGTTTTGTACGGCGTACCTTTCATTGTTCAATTTAGTTTATTAGTGCTGATTTTGTAGGTACCTCAGACGGAATCTCAACAGGAATTTAATTGGATCTAAATGTAATCTTGAATATTATAGATATTGCTTTTAAAATTAAACCTAATATTAAGTGAAGAAGGTATAGTATTTTCAGTATGTGAAGCATTGTTTAAAAGCAAGCGCATTATTTTAACTAATTATCGATACGATTTTATTTATACCACCAACTGTGACAACTTTAGAAAGTTGGGTCAAACATTATTTCCATACTTTTATATTAACAGAAATTACTTTTAAAGTAAATTTAATTTACTAAACATTTTACATACCTACCAAAGATATTTTACATTTATACATTCCCCTTTGTCTGTAATCTCCACAGATTTAAGTTGATGTACATACATAGGTACTATACGATGTAATGTTACCTACCGTTTTAAGAGTAATTAAATAAATCTATAGATTTTATTTTTATTTTTCCTCTATACTTTTAAAATCCTTGTAAGTTCTTTATTCATAGATAACGATGCGGAAACTCCGTTCAAAGTTAGTATATAACAAATCATAATTACACAGGTCAACAAACGTGATCCTACGCATCGTAATTTTACAGTCAAACCAAGTAATTGGTTTTGTGGAGCAAAGAATTATGTACTGTGTTTTGGAAGGCACTTCTACGGCCCTCAGTTACTAAAAAGCCTCCTCAGATCGCGTTCATTATAATGTATGCATGTTTTCGAAGTTGAGTTATCAACCTTTTTTATTTGTAGGTCTCAGACCACAGAGCCAGAATGACAAGAAAGAAAAAAATACATTTTTTTAAGAAATATATATATTATTCACATGTTTTTTATAATAACAATGTTTTACATTATAGACGACAAGTTAACAATTTTGAATTACGAACAACTATCAGCTAACATTGTTATTACTTGGCTGAAAAAGAATATCAGTCTCGGTGTCGACCGTTTTCTGAAATTAAATAATTTAATGTCAAACTGCGTACTTTTTAATAAGAATAAAGAATATATTGTTTATGAGTGTTTATGTAAGAATATATTGTCACAGTGAATGGAAGATTATTACAGTGAATTATAATGGTATGCAGCGGGTATACAAATTATAAGTGTACATATTTTATCAGTTATTATGATGCAGGAAAGTTTGTTTCAAATTGGCTTTAGGTATAGAAAATATTCTGAAAATCTATCTGGAAGTGATTTTTTGAGCAAGGGTGAGCAAGGGTTCGTGAACTATAATATACAGGATATTAGGGGTATCGTAAATAAAACTGATACGATGGATTCAACTCATGATTTTCGTCGATTTTTTAAAGAATTGTGATAAAAATTTCAGCATTTACTTTACAGTCTTAATTAAAAGTGCAGTTTGTCTAAAATAGATATTATTGATTTATCTATGTATTTTACACTTGAGTTAAATTTGTATAATGATTTAAAATTGCTGTATAATTTGAGCATAACTCATGAAAATATCAACGGAAAATTTCAACTCAGGGCGGTCCAGAAACATGAGTTGAATCCATGGTATCGGTATCAGTTTTCGTTGCGATGCCCATTACACCTTGTATATTAAATGGGTACCTTTAAGTTTTGCAGTTACATCAATCAGAGGTATTTGTAAATCAGCAACCTACATTATGAGATGTGTGAGCCCGCAGTTGCTGTAGCTCCCTGGCGTGCAGCTCGATGTCGTGGTGCGTGAGGCGCGGGCGCAGGCACCGCGGGTGCGGCGCCGGCAGCCAGCGGTGGATCACGGGCGTCAACAGATCGCGGTGCACCTGGCACGTTCAAATAAAAAAATAATAAAAAAACATAAGAAAAAGAAATTAAAAAAATATATATATATCGCCAGACTCATAGTGTCAATCTAAAGAACCCTTGTACTATGGATACGCACTATCAAAGAATTTATAATTAAAAATTCTTTGCGCATGATGGACTGGGGCGATACCAGTGACGCCTAGGACAGGGCAAATTACCAGCGAATGTCAATCAAACCAGCAAGCATTCGTTGCAGTGAGCCGAGGACCCTATAATCTCTCTACCACTACGCCAAGCTGTCGTAAATACAATAGGATGATTAAGTTTTAAAGAGTATTTACACTTTTTCAACTTAGTTTTCAAGACAGCATATAGTCCTGCCCAGATTTTAAGTTTGCAGTCTGCTCCCTGAGACCCCACTGCAAGTGGAACCCGTCAACCATTTGCTGGAATTGTCGAGGTTTCTGAGAGACTGTTCCTAATGATGAAGATGAAGATGTAAGAGTGATAACCAGGACCGACAGCTGAGCGTTTCCCTCGAAGTATGGACTCCGTTAACTCACATAAAACCTTCATATAGGTTGCAGGGGACCTCCTTCATTGAAAACAATGTTGGATGACGTATTTAAAAATAAAACATATAGGCTAAGCTAAGCTATTTTGGTAGATAGTGAGCACCTGTTTTGTACCTATATTGAACGACGTACCGTCTACCAAAAACTTATTCTCTTGTTTAACAACAGTATTACATAAGTGCCACAGATTAAGTAAAACATGTCTGTTTGCAAACATGCGAATCTTACCATAGCGGGATCATTGGGTTGTGTGAAATACGAGACGACGGACCCGACGGCCACGCACACGGTCATCCCGACCAGCGTGTAATACAAGTAACTCAGTCTGTACAGGAAGAACGAACCTGACCTGTTGATAATACCGCTTGTTAATGTCGCGACGCTATAAATATAACTGATGTAAATTGTGCATTGTGGGAGAGGGTAAAAATAGATGTTATGAATGTTGAGTCAACTCAACAACAGCAGTTTGACGCCGTTGTAATTTTTTCTCCAAAACATAATCATATGTCGACGATTTCACGCAGATTTTTTTAAATAGCTGGTATAGAGTGATATGGTTTTAATCTAAATTTATGCATCATACAGGGATAATATCGGAGATTATTTTTATTTTTATTGTAGTTACCTAGTTACAGAAGACCACACGCCAAAGGGTCGAGGGTAGATACAGAGTAAAAATAGAACCCATAAAAATACTTATGAATTACAGGGTTGAGACCATATTTAACCAAATTTTATAATAACTCTAACAACTTGTAAATTACATGGCAAAAACCTGCGTCTATGAGTTTATAAATTTTTTTTATGAAGGCCCAGTAATTGGGCTCAAAGCATTGCAAATGAATTCAAGAGTTTTACCATTTTACCTGTTAAATTCCACACTCAGCGCAGATTCTGACGACGTTGGCATCGAGTAGTTCCCTGAACAGCCAGATACCGACACTGGCTTCGGTATAAGCAGTATCTCACCCCTCATGATGGCAGCCTGCGTGCCGAGGGATATCCAACCTACCAGGACGGTCGACACGATACCCCCACTTAGTGCACCCTGTTGGAAAACATTTATGTAGCTACCTGTACCAATTAGGATTACGGAACATTTTAGCGTAAAGGATAGCGCTTATGATACCGCTTATACCTAATAGTATAAAACAAAATCGCTGTCCACATGTGTCCCTTTAGTTTTGGTAAAGTATGCAATGGATTTTTATGTAGTTTACAATATTAGACGATTTATTTAGAAAGGTTTATACTTACATGTATGGCGCAGATCGATTTTATTTGTAACATCAGCTATTTTATAAAACCGGTAGAGGGTTTTGAAAAGCAACCATTCATAAAATCCATCGTTGACACATACTTGTATATTTTTAATTGGGTCTAGCCTCGTCTAGTCTGTAAGCCAGGATCTACAATAGTAGGTATCCAATGATGACGCCGAGGTTTGACCCTCGACGAGTCTCAGCAAAAGCTAAATTGTCCTGGAACCCGCACGAATTAAATCGAAAGAAAGTATGGGATGAATTGGAAGAAAATTATCCACTTCCCTCCGTTGCAGAGCGGGAGATAAAAATAACTGTATGGGCTGATTGCCACAGAAGCAAGACTATTACAGATGATTGAAACCTGGTAGGTTTATATGTACCTACAGTTAATACATTTTAATGACATTTATAAATAAAAGAGAAAAGCCAGTGAAAATAGTTGGTTCACCAAAC
Organism: Notodonta ziczac; assembly: GCA_918843915.1. Lineage (NCBI taxonomy): Eukaryota > Metazoa > Arthropoda > Insecta > Lepidoptera > Notodontidae > Notodonta > Notodonta ziczac. The sequence continues at coordinate 6,860,785 of OU974038.1, read as the reverse complement.
CCCGAATGCTACCACCTTTTTTGAGTCACCTACTTTCGGAACATTTTAACTCAAAGGGGTTCCGCTACCAACGGATTACTATGAGAATCATTGACGTTACAACTTATGAATAACTAGCTTTTCCCACAACTTAGCTAGTGTATTTTCTGGATGACGACATCAGCGCCGCCTATCGGTTCCAACCATAGCTCTGAACTATTCAGGTGACCCCATAAGTAAAAAAACATCCAAATCGCTCAAGCCGTTCATGAAATGATGAATTACAAACACACGCAGACCGGAATTTCATAAAGAAAGTAATGTTTTGACAATCACACAGCAACTGCATCATCCAATAAGGTTTGAACTTAGGCCCTTTTTTTTAATGGGACTAGTACCGCCACACACCCCCACGACTGTAACTCCTTTAAGCCAGGATCGACAATGGCGACCAATAATGATATCAAGGTTTGACCCTCGACGAGTCCCAGGGTAAAGTTAAATTGTCTTGGAACCCGCACGAATTTAATCGAAAGAAATAATAGGAGGAGTTGGAAGAAAATATTTCCACTTCCCTCCGGTGCGAAGCGGGAGACAAAAATTGCTGGAATGGGCTGCACTAAGGTACTGTGCAATGGACCAGGGCGATCCCAACTCTATTTGGATATAGTTTTGCGGAACGGCATCAACCCACATGCACTGCTGTAGACCTAAACCAACCGTGTGTCAGAGGGTCTAGGTTGGTTCCACTTTGCAAAATTACGTCCATTTAAACTCTGGTAAATTTACAAATGAGGCCCAACATAACTCGCTAGCTAGTGCTGTAACAAAACCTTAATAAGAAATGATTACCGTAGCGTTGACCCAAGGTAGAAATAATCCCATCGAGAAAAGACCCAACAGGCTGCCTGCCGTGATCCCAGCCAAACTCTTGCCAGCCTGGATCAGAGCTCCCATATGCTCCACTAGGAACACCAGAGCTACGCATATCACACCTATGAAATACGATATACATAAACACTCAATAATTAATTTTACAACTAGAACCCAAGCTCCCTTATTAATTGATTGGTCTTTCGATATTGAATTATACTCTAATCAAGTACATAAAATGAAACAAGGCATAATTATCCGACAGATAAAAAACAACGGTTCAGGAACAAGACAGCCAAACGTTTTTTAAGTGTGGTGGGTAATTAAAATAGATTGCTGATAGCAACATTCCTTCCGGAAAAAGAAGGCCAGCAATTCATCAGGTGCAATTAACACCACGATAGACGTCCATCAAGATACTGAAACGTTAGCGATCACGCATTCTAACGTGCTATTCGTACGTATCTACTTACACATAATTACCTATACGTACGTATCTACATATAAAAATACAAAAAGGTCCCGAAATTCCAAAAAAGGTACTAAAAATAAAGTGATGAATGTTTTTTTTTATTATATATCTATCCTGTTACGTACCTATGATGACAACGGTGGTCTTCATAATAAAACTAGCTGTACGCTCCGAAATAGGTTTGTTGTAGGCTGGTCTAATTAGATCTTCAAAAATGACTCCGCACATTGAGTTTAAACCAGTCGACATTGAACTACAAAGTGTAAAACACATAAGTATACATAGTAGATCATACAGAAAATTAATTACCTATATTTATGAATTTCCTACTAATATTATAAATGCGAAAGTTTGTGAGTGTGGATGTATGTTTGTTACTCTTTCAGGCAAACACTACTGAACGGATTTGGATGAAATTTGCAACACAGATAGTTTATAACCGGGATTAACACATAGGATACTTTTTATCCCGATAATCCCGAAATTTTCGTTAAGTTAAAAACTACACGGACAAAGTCCGTGGGCACAGCTAGTAAACTATAAATGTGAACTTAAACCATAAACCCAAATGTTTCTTAATAGACCTTTTAAAAATTCATTTCTATCAAAAAAGACCCACGGCTCTCACCACCGGGACTGTAGGTCTGTAGGTAGGTACCTTAATGCGGCGCTGAAGACGCCGCTCATAAATATTCCGGGCAACGCGGGGATGGATCCCGTGATCGTCATGACGAAATACGGGAGCAACTGGTCGTTCTTCCTGATGGCGCCCGTGGTGAGGGGGTCGCAGCTCGCGAAGGTGGCGTAGATCACCAGGCCGGTGTAACAACACAGGGACACGATGATGAAGATGCCCGCAGCCATTATGAAAATTGTTCTAAAATTCAACAATTTATCGTAAATAACAATTACGTATTTGTGCCATTTGCCGTAAAGACCCAAAGCGCAAAAATCAGATGATCAATTTAACGAGGAAAATGCAGGCAGCATTCTACGCACCATCTCACTCGGACTGGATTTATTTGAATATACATACCTATAAAAATATGTTTATTAATTGATTTAGTTTATAACATAAAATGCATTGATTATTGAATTTTTGATGGAACGTAGAATTGAATCGTTGGGTTCACCGTTATAATGGGTCGGTTATATTGTCTAGTAATTACTAGCTTAAAAAAGGTTGGTAATAGGTAATACTTAATTAACATATTGGAAGAAAAAATTATGTAGACTTGAAAGAACATTCGTAGTAGGCAAGTGCTACTTCACCGTGGATAGTCATTTTTCAAATACTACAAAGGTTAGACATAGGTACTGTCCCTCCCAGAATTAGTAAAATGTTGTTTTTGAATAGTGTTCCCGACCCAAAGTTATTTTTACAGAGTTCAAAAACTGGTAAGCTTTTGAAGCATTACTCACATCCGAGCGCGTTTTAACGAGGATAAAGCGAGGCATCTTTGTACCATGGCCTGATTGACGGAGCACGAGGCCAGCCAGCTGAAGTAATTGCCAAACACAGTGGACCAGAATGTGTGGCGGATAGTAGGGTCCAAGTCCATGCTACAAAATAACAGGATACGTAAAAAAATTAAATAAATATCGCTAGACGAACACACCAACTGTATGGTCCCAAACTAAGCAACGCTTGTACTATGGGTACCACACGATGAACTGGGGGCGATCCCAGTGACACCCAGACCAGATAAAAATACGAAAGGGCCATTTCTGAAATTTACCCTGACGGGAATCTAACCCGCAGCCACCCGATGCAGTGAGCCGAGCGGCCTACGCTCGTACCACTGCGCCAAGCAGTCGTTGAACATAATGTAACTATAGTATTATGATTTTTTCCTCCCTCCATTCCTTCTTGTTTATTCCTATGCGGGCCAATTCATGTAGAAGTCTTATTTATCCCGCCATCTCCTAAGACTGCAGCGATGTAGTTTGACTAGAAGTGGGACCACATCGGTCATAATTATAGCCCCGGTAACTAAATAATTTATACTTGTTGTGAAAAAATATCCTAAAATAATTGCCTTTATTATGAATCTATTTTATCGCTACAAAAAATCAAGTAACTTCGTACATAAGTAATGAAGCGTTGCACAAATTATTAGAGATTGTGTCGGGCTCTCGATAACGCGTAACTAATTAATTATCACAATCATGCAATGTGTACTTGCAAAATGTACCTTATGGAGATTTATCATACGGTTCTGATCGTATGAGTCTACCTTGAATGATGTTATTAAACTGTTTAAATTTCTTAATACGAAATACCCACGCGAGTTGACATACCACCAATGGACATACTGTTCTAAATAGATTATAATCACCAATAACCTCACTAAAGCGGTCATGCACACGAAGAAGCCGACACTGCTCTCACGATTTTGGACAGAAAATGACCGTACTTGCCATTTCAATACAGTAAGAATGTGTATAAATTATCGGTGCAATGTTAACCGTGCGAATGATCGTAAAAGGCATATTTGGGGAATTTTCCTTGTATTTGTTAGCTATATCGCATTTCTGTCCGTTTTGCTTTATTACAAAGCATACACAACAACATACTTGAAAAAATCAAGCCTATCTCCTTCACTGTTAATAGCGAGTACATTTGACACTCCACCAAGTCTCCATGTGCCGTAGCCAAGCACGAATATAACGCCGAAATACATAAGTACTGTCTGTAGAGTATCGGTCCATACAACTGCTTTGAGACCACCCTGTGAAACAAAGAGAATTTAAGAGCAAAAATAACTAAAAACCCTTGAAGCATTTTAAGAAAAATAGTAATTATCCATGCAACTTCGCCCACCCACATTAGGCCAGGGTGGTGAAGGCCTGAATCTTTCTTGTATAAAGAGGAGGCCCGGGCCTTCAATATGCAAAAGAAAATCCACTGGTCCTTAAACCATCTAATATGTGCTCGGTGGAATATTAGGATACGAATAAAATATTAAGTCTTTAATCTAATACACTTTAACAAAGTTTGATCGAGTCGTCCTCGATCCCAGACGGCTCTAAACTAACCTAGCAATTTATTTATTGCACACGGGATAGAATAGGGTCAGTAGGGAATAGGATCATTAGTCAAGATACTCACTAGAGTCGTGTAAAATATGCAGACCACACACACGATGGGTGTGATCAAATGTAAATTAATGCCGGTCACTGAAAACCAAACATTGACGTCATGATTACGAACAATATATTAGGTATATACATAGCATAACATTTGATATCAACGTTTTCTAAAAGTAATTATATACCTTGACTAAACGCTAGCGCTGGCACGTAGATGACAATAGGAATGTATAACAGCATTTTTATAATAAATATTATAGATCCTAGAAGCCTAACGTTTTGATTAAATCTTAACCGCAAATACTGAAAACAATATACAATAATTTAGTTTGATGATAGGATATTATTAATGCACTTATGTACGTATATAAAATGCCAGTATGTAAGTACCTCGTATGTCGATGTGATTTGTAAATTGTAAAATACGGGCAGGTAAACTATGGCAATTGTCAGCGACACGGCCCACTCCGAGAGAACTATCGTCCATAGTTGAGTTCCATACGTGTACATTTCTGCTGGCAGACCCAACAACGAAATACCCGATATATAACTGGAAATAAACAATAAACCCCTGAACGACTTGAACAGGAAACAATAGCATTTCTTTGTAATTTGTACAAGTAGTACTAAGGTAGGTATACCTGGCTATCAGTGACATGGATATAGGAAATATGCCCATTGTCTTCCCGCCCATCAGATACTCAGCGGTCGTGTTCTGTTTCTTTGTAGCGAAGAACGCGAAGTAAACCCCGATCAGGGCGGACATCAGAAGCATGGCCCCGAAGACCAGATAGTCCAACCAGTCGAAGTATATTACCGTCATGACTTGATTCACGTGTCGAGCACTGAGTGAGGAGGCGCGTCCGACCACTTTGACACTTAAACTCCATCTAGGTATACAATAGGCATTTACTGAGCGGAACATGTAGCTGGAACGATTCTATATTTATCCTTGGAAGGATGGGGACCTATTGGAGGGATGTGGTTGCATGTTGTTCTCACCACACACAGCACTGCCCATATTATAGGTATATTAATAGCGCTTGATATCACAGGAATAATTCAATCAAAACTGATTGCTTGTAACTATTTAGACTTGACTGCAAATAATAACAAAGTTATTCTTTTTATTTTGCTGCAGGTAGTACCGATGTGTGTGTACGGTAAAAAAATGAGTTATTTACGACGGGATTAATTGTAATTTATCTTTATTACTTATAATTTTTTGTAATTTGGGGAAATATTGTAAATTTTGATAAGACTAGAAATCTCCGATTTAAAAAATAAAGAATGTGTGATTACGAGGTACCTAAGGAAAACTGAAAAACCGTTTTGAATTTTCTTATATTTTATTTTCGTTATTTTTACCTGTTAGTAAATTTCTGGCTTAAACATTCAAAAACTAAATATTTTAAGTTAACTAAATATTTAAGGTTGCCTGTGCTCTTGCCTGACCAATTAACAAACATGCTACGGAACAGACATACCTAGCTACTAAATATGTTAAGTTTATCTGCATATACTTGCATAGAACAATTATTAATATTATTTAATACTGACTTACTTATACATTTAACGTACGGATTCATCGGCATGCTTCATTCCAACGTTCCTACTGACATTTATTCATCATTTTTATAGGTAAAAAGTACATTTTTGTAGGTATTACTCCCGAGTATAATGTAATCTATCAACCTAAAGCGTATTTTATCTTACCTATCGCATTTACTAAGCAATATTGGCATGCTTGTTTAAAGAGTATACATTTTAATTTCACACGAAATTATGATAAAAAAATAATATGTAAATTTGTTAATATCACGTCTTTTAATATGTTCAACTGTTTAATTTTACATTTAAACGGCAATGCTAAGATTGTTTACAACATATAAAAAAGGTAAGTAGGAATAAAGTGATAGAACAATTAAATTTCAGACATTATGCGTCTTCTTTAAACGAACTAACACACACATATTATGTAATCAGACAATCGGAATTATTACAATTACTAAGTACAAATAATAGGATGCATGTCAATGATGATATTTACTTATATCACCTTCTAACACTTATCTACTAAGATTATACCTTTATACGTTCTCTATGCTGTCAATCATATTTACAAATAAAACCGTTTAGTAATTAAAAGACACTGTGAAGCCGCTATGTTTATTTACCGTAGGATTACCTAACTTAATGTATTCGTGTACACTAAGTTACATAAATATTATTAATTAAATACACAAAAAATACCTATTTAGCTCTGTAACTGCAAATGATCTCTGTTAGCCAAAATTTTCTTTTCTTTTACAATCTTGTCTTACTTCAATTGTGAATTACCCCGCGTAAAATCAGTGTAATTAAGAATACAAATATATGACTTACAATTTGAAATATCGAAGTCCTTATAAAGTTTTAAGTTTAGAAAAACACGAACTACGTTTAATACCTCACACATTTTATCGAAGAGACAAGTCCTTAATTCAGAAAATTGATGCGCGAATGCTCGCAGCTACGGCTATCCAGCTGCTCCATTGAGTGACTGCTTCCGACATAATTATCGGCAACGAACTATATTAACGTCAACCTCCACCTTTCAGGTACTAGACTCTGAATGCTCGCTTGTTATACGAAGCTAATGATCTTTACTTAACAATATTTAGAATATTAAATACCTAAATTCGGTATTAAACTTTCTTATCAACGAACGGTATCCCAACAGTCCGTAGTAAAACTTAGAGGTATGGATGAGTATCGGGGAAATGTTTACAAACTAAACTTTATGTAGATCTGGCTGTTAGTGCCTATGCTGCATGGGCTATTTACTTCACAATTGGGTCCTTGACCTTTTTTAAAAGTATTTAAGTCTACTAGTTAGGTCGCCGTTGGTATGTAAAACATATTGCACATTTACAATAAAAAAATGAGTAGCAGGTACATACTTATGACCTCATGTGGCGTGATTAGTGTTTAAGGTCACGTGATTTAAAAGTAGATAGAAATAGTACTTACTAAAACATTAAAATATAATCATGGTTTCTTTTAGATTTTTGAACTCGTTGAGGGTAAAGCTTTCCACATAATTATAATTAATATTAATTTATTAAGTCAAACACCCAATTAATACTATTTATAATAAAACATCAACTGTATGTACATAATCTGGAGGTATCTCTGCTGTATCTCATGAAATATACACTAAAACTAATTAATACCTACTAATTATTAAATTTGGGATGGCAGGGGACCGAAACGCATGTTTTGACGTTATTTATACAAAGCACACGAGGAAAACATTGACTAATACTACATAAATTATATATTACTAGTATTCCCGTTATACAGAATGGTCGAAAGTCGACCATCATTCATTTTAAACGTTATTAAGGTTATATTGTCAAAGACTATTTGATACTGGCACGCAGAATGCACTATGGTAGTGGCGCCCTCCTAAAACTGTCACCGTTTGTTAGTCAGACAGTCAGTCGGTGTGGAGGTTACAAATGTGTATGTGAATTCATGGTAGTGTGTGTAATGTTTTATTTATTGATTTTAATGCATTTCTACGTATTATAATATAAAATATTACCATTCTGCACTCCTTCTCTATGTAAACTATATGTATGCCAAATTTCATACTCCTCCGTACGAGAGTTTTCGTATTAAGCGGTTGAAAGTTTTTGATTCACATATTAATACATATATAGATTATTAACGTTGGTACACTTCGTCTTTTAAGTTCCAGCGTGTGATAAGCAACATAGTTTTCAAACCTAAGCATAAAATATTAAATCAGATGGTACACTAATGTATTTTTTTGCTAGATTTTTGTAACAAAATGGACAACGAATGCATACGAAAATCATCTAAATCCACCTCGTTATTTTATTTGATTTCATTTTGACAGCATTAACTATGAAGGTCTTATTTTACATAGATTCAGATTAAAATACACACAGGATGAAATTTTCAAGTGGGTTACCAAATACTGTGACCCATTCGAAATGTTTCGCCAATCACGTATACAAATAACGATTATGATTGACTTATTTTGAAAATAAGTCTGTTGGTATAGTCAGTAAATTTTATGAAGACGCGTGGATTAATTTAAATTTACCCATTATGCCAGTGTCATATGGGCCTGTGCATACCATGTTTTTTAAACGCACCGTCGACGGATTCGCGCGTTTGTGGCGATACAGACGAGTCAGGCGTAGCCTGTACCAGCCCGCAGCCTGGGGTGCTACTCTTGAAAACGATAATCGATATATCGTGACATTTGTCGTGTCGAATCCTACTCTAAGTTACATCGTTTTCAATGTCGTATCGATGACGGAACGAACGATTCATAATCCGATATATCGAGCTTAACCCTACTCTTAGGTTTAAATGTCAGACACGAATATTCGAATTTGACAACGACCAACACGTAATTTTTGCGATAATCTCAACGACACCTCTTAGGACGTCGTCGGCATTATCGTTTGCTTAATTTTATATCAATTCGGTGTAAAATGACAATTAAATTCGTGATAAATAAATAATAAATGAATAAAACAGTTGCATGATGATGAGAGAGCTCCTCTGCTGACTTCTGTAAAAGTTTTTAATTACAATGTCATGATTTTTCCTGTCCTTGGAAGCCATCAGTAAAGAAAATATTGCCCATAGAAGGAGAAGGCAGCAAATGCGGGAACATTTCAATAATATATATCCATTCCCGATGACGAATTTGTCAAGAAGCGATAATATAAAAATAAAAGCAAGTTTTGTTTAGGATTTATGACCACAGATTAACTCAATACGCTTGTGACCATACATATAAAAGTCTATAGATAAGACAATGGATAAAGTGAAACGGCGCTATACAAAAAAACAGAGAGCGTGAAAGAGATAGCGAGTCTTATGTATACATATTAGTTTCTTTATCTATTTTTGTGTCTCTGCCCCACAGATAAAACAAATGAGGCCATAGAGAATATTCAGGTTTTCAACAAACTTTACATTTATTATTCGTATCATTCACTCCGAACATAGTCTATGGATACGATACACGACAAGGAATTCGAACATTTGTTAGAGTAGGGTAAGGTCGATATATTCGAAGTAATGTCGTATCGTTTCGAATGTATCGTTGTCGATTTGCAGAGTAGCAGCCCTGGATCTTTGTAGGATAAAAAAGCCTGCCCGTCGACGCACGTTTCGAAAACGCGTGTCGACGGCGGCGCGACGGCGCGACGGCGCGGCGGCGAGCTTAAAAAACGTGGTGTGCACAGGCCCTAAGAGTCACAGCACGCGTCTTATAGTGAAATGAACGAACTATACACAAACTGACCCTTGCAAAACTAACCGTAAAACATTTTTTTGTTACGCGAAACAGAGTCTAGTCATATATTCGAAAAAGGTTAACACCCTAATTAAAATTCTATTATTTATATACAAGGTGACACATAATGGGTATACTTTTTTTTTCAAAACTTAACTTTGTAATTCTAAAACCATCAGCTTTGGAGGGAACTTGAAAAACAAAAGGTGTTATAGGAATACAGCTGTTGACCGATTTCACAAGTCTACAATAGTACATTGTTACATGAGTGGTGAAAGTTACTTATTTTGTCCCGAGACGGGGTTTGGCGCCCGAGCGTAGCGAGGGCGCTAATAGTTCGAGGGACAAAATAAGTCTTTCACCCGAGGTAAACACTGTGCTTTTCATTACGAATATAAGGAAAATAAAAATAAAAACAGGAATTGGCTAAAGAAATAATACAAGGAAGTATAAACAATACTCTACAACTCAAAAAAAAAAAAAACGGATTGCCGCCTATTTTGTTTTTTTTTTTCGTTGGCCGGCCAACTTCATTATTTAGCCATTATTTTTCATTTTCATATTTAAATATTTTGCCCAAATCTATGTTATTTTAAAGAAATTGTTGAAACTAAATTATAATTAAGTCATTTAAAAAAAAATATTCTTCAATTAATACTTAACTTTATGTTATTTCAATTTTACATCGCGCTGTAATTGAGTGACTGTAGAAAAAGTTTGAACATGGTTCCATAGAAATGGAACTACTTTTTTTTTTTAATTTGACAGCTGTCAGTTGAAAGCGAAACTCCCGGGCCTGAAAAGTATTACTTTCAACCCGCTTCTCAGGCAACTTCAGACCTACTTTCAGAGTATGAGTAATGAAAAACCTTTAGTACTTCAACTGTCCCACAAAGCCGATAGTTTGAGATTTACAAAGTTAAGTTGCAAAAAAAATAGTATACCCTTTTTGTATCACCTAGTATTTACAATTAATCAGTGATTTAATAAGATAATTAAGTAAAGAAAAAAAAAATACATTTTTATAGTTTTCGATTTCGCAGAATGTTGGGGAACATAAACATATAAATACATGTAAGTAAGTACCTAATTATAATATAATGGTTAAACATTCTCCATAATTTAATAAGTATACTATTGCATTATTTTCACTTACGATTTGATATACAAAGACATATATATTAGTATGTAGGCATATAATAGCTATTATACTAGACACACAATATAATTATAAGATATAATATACTTGCTAAACCTGGCCACGTTTCGTTGTGGCTCAAATTTAATAATTTCCTTTTCCCGTGGAAACTTCGGGATAGGTAAATAGTGTATTAAAACACTCTTATATAAAATGCAACGTTGTGTATAAAATCAAGCCAATAAATTGACTACTTCTCGAGTTTTGCAGACACAAATGTACGGAAGCAGAATTTTTGATATTATAAAGATTATAAGTAGGTAATAATATATATGCAAATATAAATAAATAGGCGTCAGTTGCTCCTACAGCTATATATACTACTCAATTTACTTAGGCCTGCGTTATATTATAAGTATTTGGTTTAATTATTGCTTAGAAACTTAGGTAGTAGGTATTAGTAGATAAGGTTTATTTATTTTATCTCATGAGATAAATCAGGGATATTAATGATGAAAGGAAGAGAAATAGACGTCGATAAACGTTGAAGAAGCTATAGAAAATTCACATCAATATTTGGGCAGGCTATAAATATATACAGTAATAGGTAGGAAGATAGGTACGACTAAATATTCTTCCAAACTATGTGTGTTTCAAATCTTCACAAATGTATTTTGGAAACTTTTTGACGGAAATTGGAAAAATGCTATGGGTAGGTTACCCAGTCATTTTTGTTTTAATATAAATTTGATATCAAATCAAATTTATTTCATTGTGTCGCAGTCTGGCGATATTTATTTATGTATTTAATTTAAAGACTACACCATAAATCGAATGAAACACATTGTTACAATTCACGTGCACGAATAACTTCAAAATTCTTAGGCATTCACAAGAAAGTTATTTAAGCTGGTTTGGGCCTGAGATAAATTGGTAAATGGTCATTACAAAATCATGGTGTGTGTGTATGTTTGTCAGAATGCATATTTTGTTAGATTTGAAACATTTAGAATGGTTATTTATGGTTGGTTGGTGAGTGGGAATATAATGGGCAAATTTCAAAGGTACAGTAAAATATAAACATAGGATTATTTAGAGGAAAGCTCCAAACTATCATTCATGACTACCACTATTAAATATGATTAACATATCAATATGCGTTGTACTTTAAGTAACCTGCAATGAAATTAGATATCTAATATACTGCAAACTAAGACACATTTAGGTAATGCCAACCCTAGACTGCACAGTCCGGTCTGCGTAGCAACAGCTAGCATCTGGCCGCGGCCTATTGTAGCGAAGTCATTCGCCGTTAAAAGGATTACAATAGAAACCGATTATCATGTCGAAATCAGTGCCTCTGCACTCACAAACATTACAATATATACACGCACAAACTCGATATCTCTCGACCTACCTAGCACATTCTTACAATATTTAATATAATCAAGACTTATTATATAGTACAAACGATCTATGTAGAAACTGCACGTAATGAAATTCTATATAGTTGTTACATAATTGAGAATCTACGGAAAATGAAAAGCTAACATGTTTAAGCCAGTTTTAAGAGAAACGCGGATCGGTGTAAGCGATATTAAGATATGAAAACAGTTTGTATTGTATTCTAGTTCTTTATAACACTCAATTTCTTCAACCAGTATCCAAAGGAATCATTTATTTCACGACAAAATAAGGACCTAATTTGATTGTAGAAAACTCGAGAGCCTAGGTACTTCTCGTTTCTAACAACTAACACCGAATCTTGTTTTGACGACTACAAACTGGGAGACATTGATTTCTATCAGCCGTGTTATATTAACCCCTATAACCCACTGCATAGTGCCGATTACATAACTATTACGTAGTATTAAACCTCTAATAAACCTTTGCGTTTCCTTACCATCTTCTTAGCTGGGGTGTCTACTAGTATTTATATCGATACTTTCTAATAACGGCTGCTTGGCCGGTAGTAATTAACCTTTACTTAAATATTAGACGACAAACCTTACGCTACATAAATGTCCCAACTACAGTGGTATATCCTAGCACTACATCCCGTTACTACTGTTACAAGTAGCCAGGATCTAATTCACCGATTCCCTATGAAACATTTCATATACCCCCTCTTACATCACAGACCTTTCGTCATCACCTTATTTCTTATTTATTACAATTTAACCATTACATACACCGTTCGGTTTATAACCTTACATAAGAGTGGCGGGATTATGTACATATGACAGGATTATTTAATTTTGCAGGGTTTTCTGTCACCCGCTCATTACTGAAGAGTTGTTACACACTGATCTACGTGTAGAACCTATTTCCTAATGAAACTCTTTATTTCAGCTGTAGCCAAATATACCTTTCATTTCGCCGTCATTCTATGATAGCCCAAAGTAATACTTAAGGTGAAGGCGCCTGTCTAGCCCGCGAAATTCAAAATTTTCGAGTTTAAATTTTTTAAATTTTTATAGTTTATCCAAAATCTGAAAACATTTAAGAGAACATTTTGTGATTTGCGACAAACACACTATGCAGTGCGTTTATTAATACATTTATTTTACTCTAAATAGTATCACGGTGGATATGATACTAGTTAATCACTATATATACAAAAATTGCCAGATTATCTGGATAGCTGTCGTTCTTGAAATGTTTTAGAGTAAGTTGGATATATTAATAAATGCACTGCACACGGTCTTGGTCGCGAATTACAAAATGTGCTTTTTATTATTGCCAGATTTTGAAAAATTTCTAAAAAACCTCAAAAAATTTGGTCTTCGCGTGCTAGATGGGCGCTTTAGCCTTAAGTGGCTATTATTATTTTCTTCATCGATTGTAATACGTCAAAAACTTACAAAACCATCATAGAAATAAGTGTACCTAAATTCGTCGCTAACAGAATAATAAATATAACTTACTAGATTACAACCATGCGCCGTCCAAGGATCGCAAATTAAAACTGTTGCTTTTAAAATAGAATTTACAATCTATGTAGAGTTTTCAAATCACTTGTTGCTAAGTTATATGCATAGATGACTATTATACTATACTCCATTTGTTATAGCATTAGACAGAAGTTAAAAAAGGTTATTTTTAATGTCCACTTTGTAATAAAAGTACAATTAACGAGTTACAGTTACGATTGACGTCGTATTTAATATAATTTATTTATATACCAGCTTGTCACACCTAACTGTAATAATATTAATTATTTATCTTATTAAATATATTGCCTTTCATTTAAATAATTATTATTTCATTACAATTTAAAATTAGTGTCGATGCTAAAAACCTAAAAGAAGCAGGGGTGAACATACCGGGAACGATTTTCGCTTCATTATAATCCTACCAAATCTAAAATATTACCTAATCCCTTCAGAGGTTATGCCAGCAGGGTATTTCTAATTTTGTCGGACTATGTTATCTATGAAATTGACGTAAATAATGTGCTGTCAGTGTTTGTCATTGAGTCATTCGCCTGCACTCTAAGTTCCTGTGAATACCTTGTTTGTTGTTGTTGTCGAATTTTCGTGATTTAATTGTTACTGTTTTCCTTTGTTATTACGATTATTATATGACTCTAAATAAAAGTTGTTTTGACTTGGAAATCAAATGTTTTGCATCCCTACTTCTGAGAGCCTCTTATGTCTAATGTTATAATAAATGGAATATAGGTTATATGTCGGCTGGCGAAGACAAGTCGAGTCTCGACCGCCTGCGATCTCTAGCGATCGACAGCTGCCCTGAAGAAGATCTTTGCAGCGAAGCAGACCGCGGGCGCGCTGTATCCGACTTTGACTTCTTCACCTTGCTACCCCCCGACGCTGGTTGCTTACCTTTGAGAGATGAAACCGACACTACGATGTCGGTCGAAACTCCATCTTGTTCTAAACACGAACAGACATTGTTTTAATCTTCGTCAATAATAAAAAACTCAACGGTTGTTCAGGAAATTGCGACTTACCTGTACGTTTGATCACCTCGCCGGCGTTGTTCAAAAAGAATTTAGGCTTCGATTCCTTAAGAAGCGATTCCTGGAGAAACCATTAAAAATATTAATAATTTTGCTACAATCGAAACATATTGTGACAAAGCAATTTTGATAGGTTGTAATTTTACCTTTGATTTACTAGATTTGGAAGCAGTGTCAGTGCTTCCGCGCCACCACGGTCACTGGATGTCACAAAACGCCCTCCCGGACTCTTTAGCGGGGGAGGACGCCTCACCCTCGACGGCAGGCTCGCCCTCAGGTTTCGGTGAACCGGCGCCCGAGGTGGTCGCACCCCTATCACATTTGTAACTATAAAGTATGCATCGATCCATCAGCTAGACGCATAGGCTAGACAACATGAACTGAACTAGACAACATGCCTATACATAAATATCGCTAACACATCAAACTGTATGGTCCCAAAGTAAACAACGCTTTTGTTTGGTATTATTCATTTATATTTAATACATATTTTACGTTTACTATACATATTTATATTTATGAATTCAGAATTGTCTCCTGTTTCATTCAACAGCCATCTCGATAAAAAAAAAAAACAGTGGCCTTCTCCCAGTTTATTCTATATATATAACACCCGTGCATATTTATCATTAAAATTTAAAAATGGAGCCTATGCCACTCGGATTATAATAGCGAATCGATGGACACCACATTCAACAAAATCGGGTGAATAGTTTAGGCGCTACAGTGGAACATATAAATGAACCGCTAAAATATAACCATTATTTTGGCTTTAACGTTGTCAGGTAAAATGTGTCTTAATCGACCTATGTTAGTTAGTTACTCACGTCATATCCACTCGCACGGTGTTATTGTTCTGCTGGTTCCTCATAGCCAGTGTGGATACCATCGGCGGCCGTTGCGGCTTGTTGGCCAACAACCTTTCTATCTCCACCATCACTAACGGGGTCAACTGGGGTACAATCTGGTAACCACATAAATTATTTTTAGATATCTACGGAAGAAAGCGGAATTGTCGTAACTTGAAAAACACAACTTCACACCAGAGCAAAAAACTATTTCAAATATTCATAACTAATATATTTAATGAGATAGAAAGTTGAAAATTGGTATGTATTTATATTAAACTAAGGCCCATCTGATGCTTTTGTCAAAATTGTCGTAAAGTGTGTGTGTGTTTTGCACAAGTTACGCCAATTCATGTTTCAATTTCAGGCTGAAAAAATGTTGTATCTTTGAGATAAAATGTATGGACAATTTAGACAAAAATGATTTTTTAGCTACGCATTTGCTGTATCTTAAATCTAAAACCTTCGATACACGTTTCAAAAAGCTGTATGTCGTTTAATTATGTAAAGTATCGATAAAAAAAATTATGGTAGGAAAACGAGACCCAGACCATTCGAAGCAGTATTTTTTTTATACAAGAATATGGTAAAAAGTGAATTAGCCCAAAATGCAAGTTACGACAGTTCTGCTTTTTCCCGTCGATATGTAACTATGGTTTTTATATATAAATAATTTGTCTTAAAAGCTATTGGATTGTTTTACCTGTAGAGCGTGAATGTTTTCTTTGAACTGCTCCACGCTTGTTGCACCTAATAAAAGACAATTAACCGACTCGTTCTTCAGGCACCATGCTACTGCTAATTGACTCATCGAACAATCTGTCAAATAATAAATTATCATTCTTAAATAAGGTGAGGTGAGGTTTAGGTTTTTTGATCTATAGTAATATTGTAATATCAAACGCGTGGGACAATCAAAATCCGTATAAACTAATATAAAAATTCTTCGTATTAAAAATGTCGTACTTAATTGAACAACAACAGTTTGTTTTGTATCGTACATTGAGGACAATGTACGATACAAAACAAACTGTTGCGTATGCTTATGATAAACCATAGTTATCATAAAAAACATAAAAAAATAAAAATTATATAGACACTCTATGGCAAATCATCACATCGAATCTCAGCCCGCGGCCACATAAAACATCCATGACTTGAATGCCAAGTAAGTACTTGAGTGAAAGGAAACGTACTCAGTGAATTTGCCAAATTTGATAAGTCACGAAGCTTGTCTCCGTACGTGCGCGGCTCCTCCCCTGTCACTTGTTCCTTGCTGCCGGAGCTACGCATCTGTAATTAACACTTAGGATTAACACTGGAACCAACTAAGATATATCATAATTTAAAATAAAAATATATATTTACCTCAGGCACAGCGAGATCTTCCTCGCACCAGCTGAAAGTGCTATATTTCCGATTGAACCGGGACTTAGCGAAGAGTCCAGTGATCTCTTCGCGGCCGAGGCCCTTCCCGGTTGTTATAGCGGACCACGCTATCATTCCTGAGGGTAAACAACACTTAATTTGTAGAGCATTAGATCTCATATTTATTCCTACGTAAGTGCGTCATCATGTGTACCTGTGAACGGCAATGTGTACGTTAACTCACCAACGCCAATTTTGTGATAGAGTTCCGGCATATATAACTCTGGTTTTTCCCTGCAAAACATATGGTACTCAGTCTGCTCTACTATAGGCGTGATGCAGTTGAACTGTCTGCAGTTTGTGTACGCATCCATTATCTAAGGGAAGGAAATAAGATTCATTAGAAATATTAGAGTCAGTCAAAATTAAAACCTTTTGTATTTTATGAATTTTAGGTACCTCTGAGGGTGACCAACGGGCGGTGCCCCAATACATGACCCATCCCTGATTTATGACAAAGTTCATGGCTCGGACTAATTCTGAAAGGAATTATTACTTATCTTTATTTGCATCAGTAAGTTACAGACGTCAATTATAAGTTTAACATAAGCTCAACTGACCTTCCATCGGGCACACAGGATCAACTTTATGCAACAGCACTACATCGATATACTCCACTTGGAGCCTGGCCAACGATGCCTTCACACTCTCTACAATATGCTTACGAGAGAGTCCTCTTTCATCTGACCTGTTATTAGGACGAGTAATCCTATTGAATGGAGAGTTCAGAACACGTTAGCAACTAGTTTGCGAGAAGCGTATAAGCAAAGCGTGGAGTGTTTATTGTTCATAGCACAAGTAACAGCAAAGGAAAGCTCATTTTGCACTCATCTGTACATTGTAAGTTACAACTGTCTCCGTGGTTGCTATGCTAAACGTGAAATGAGATGAATTAGTAGAGAAAAGTGACCTAAGATAGAATACAATTTTGTTATTTTAATACAAATATGTATATTATGTACATACTTAAAGTATCGAAATTTTACAATAATATGGATGAGGTCATAGGTATATATATTTTAATAGATGAGATAAAATCAGTGCGGTACCAAAGTGAGTGAACAAGGTTGAAATAAATATATAGTATTGTATCCTTGAACAGTTTGTTAAAGAGGTATATTACATTAGGTAGTGAGTATTCCATTGAGTTACTTTCCTCTAAATAATACCGTGATGGTAAAGCACTCTGCTAATGATATATAGGAAGGATTGGTTTCGTAAGAAAACTTGATAACACTGTTTATACTCAGGGCTTTCACAATTCACAGATGTAGTTTATTGCCCAAAAATGTATGAAATTTATTGGGAGAATAAACTTTTTTTGTGGGTCGTAAAACAAGTTCTTAGTATAAAAACATTAAACCTATTTTAAATAGATCAAATAAACAAAAAAATTAAAGCTTTTTCTGATAATAAATTGTTGGTACTTAAAGTTAAAGAAATAATAAATAACACATTATTCCTCAGCTACTCTAATGAATTTCCTCTCCAGGTCGGTAATGTACGAGCAATGCTTTTGGTATTAAAAGCATCTATAGGCTAGGGTTACTGCTTAACATTTGGCGAGTCGTTTACTTGTTTGCTGACTTTGTTATATAACAATTAATCAAGTCAAGTATGTGCATGAGTTTTATTCAATCTAGTGCTTTTATTTGATAATAATGACCTTTGCGTTGCTACGATGAATAAATGGTTGATTCTGAACGATGTGATTAAGTAAATAATTAAATACGTACTTTGTGCTCCAGTATATTTTTGTTGTTATAATTATGCTCGTCCTTCTCACGCTTCGTTTTTTTAAGATTCTGCCGAGTTCAGCCTCCCCCTTGGCTAGAACAATATTATGGTGGTAATTAGACAACTGCCTCGCACCAACAAGTACTAATGAATAGGTAATAACATTTAAACAAAATGTTACGGATACAATGAAAAAATATATAAAAGTGCAAAAAAATAAATATTAAAGTAATTTCTAATGTTGCCTTCATTTGTTATTGTTACCGTCTCGCTCTTTATTTGTTCTTTTTTAATAGTTAATAATAATAGAGAGTTAATTTTAATTTTTTAATAATAATAGAGTTTATTTTCAGCCAGCACGTATAATTCGAACAATAATTTGCAATCCATCTTCGTATCATATTTCATGTTATTATTTTGTTACGTATGTGATTTGTTCTGTGCATTAATAAAATTAGAATTGTTTTGATTTATTTATCTAATCGATCGACTTATAATACTAAAGGAAAACTGTCCAAAACTAAACTAACCACAGTGTGCCTCCGATAAATCGAACAAGTTGATCCCGTTGTCCAGGGCGGTCATGATGACATCTTCGGCGTAGTCTTCGTTCACAATATTCCAGATGCCGAGGCCGATGTTGGGTACCCTCAGGCCAGACTTGCCCAGGTTCTTGTACCGCAGGCCTGGAGTCACCACCGATGGCATGGCGGCGTGGTTGCCCATATACGTGGACATGTGCCGAGACACCGTCACCTCTCCAGCTGTTGAATCAAATTCCTGTGTTTGTGTGTCAACCACAGATATAGATTTACAGAGATAACGCAAGTATCACAATTTGTATTGAAACCAAGCGTGAAAAATTTTAACACCTACTGTGACGTCACAGATGGCGGGAAATCCAAACCGATTCAAAGACACCGATGCCGCCGATGCCCCTCCTACCGCTACGATTATCTCGAGTGATTATCTCGCTCATACTCATATTTTGATATCTGTAGTCGCGAGGACTGTAAGTTATCGGCGACCTACCTTGACGCTTGGTCGGGGTTTTCAGACACGCTAAGTACGTACATTTGCGTTATCTATGTAAATCTATATCTATATCTGTGGTGTCAACTCCTTGTACATTAGGAGGTATCATGACAAACTTTACAGCTACTCATCAAGCACATACCTGACATCTTATAACCTATATGCTGTAGGTACAAATATACCTATTTAGTGTAAAGTCATTATTTTAGTTAGTTTTTACGTACATAAAATTAAATATCACTTTAAAAAAATACTCGTTTCTAGTCTTTACCTACCTTGATCCAACATTTGTTGTGAGTTAGCACTAAAGTCGTCCATACAATCAAGCGAGGCAATAGGAGCTCGGCATCTAGACAAACACAAATATTTGAACGTTAGCGTAGCGGCTGAAGCGCGGACAAAGAGTATAGTAATAGCACAGATATGGCAATGTGAAGATTCACGAAAACATTTCAATAAATTGGATTCTATTAACATACACCTCTTTGTTATTATTCTGCAAGTGCCCAGAGAATCCAAATAATATTGTTTTGCTGAATCGTTTTTAGATACCTACTAAGCTAATGTTTAGATTTTACGAGACATCAGAGAAATATTCTCAAAAATCTGTACCAAATAAAATCTCTGAAGTTCTGTACATAATCAGTTAGATAATATTACTTATACATGATGTGATAGATTCAGCCAGTTGGGCTTTCAGCCCGCCGTGAAATAAGTATTGTAAAATATCTAGCCTTACCATCTATTAAAAAATAATAATTTATTTGAACAAAATTCTGTGAATTTTGTTATTTGGTGTAGTAAGAAGTAGCTATATTGGTAAACAACGGAGGTTTCTTCAAACTATAAGGTATTATAATACACGGGCCGTGATCATTATCATAAAACAACTACAAACTAAGAAGTTACTCACGAGACTACTAAAGTATATTTCTGGGGCTAAGTACCTATGCTCTAAAGACTTGTGGACTAAGAACCAAACTACTGATGCGTTAGTAATACTGTCTACTGCAAGCTATTGTTGATGATATATGGTCAGTACGTTATGTATCCTTCAACTATTTGTTATATCGATCGATTCGGTTATATCTATAGTTATATTTCAAGGTACGACCTAATAATTTTACCTATGTATAAATAACTGCAATTTTGCGCAACTTTTTACACTACATACAAATACTTACCTAGGTATATTTTAATTGATTATCATAATTTATAAACATGCAGGCAACCGTAATAGGTATGAATAATCAAATAGTTATATAAATTGCGTTAATTAAACCGCAGCGATTAAAATTAAATAATCAAATTTTAAACGTATTTACGACAAGAGTCTAGACGAAGTACTGATGACGGAACTAACTTGTAATTATGCGAAAATAGAGCTAGGAGAATATTTAAAGCAAGGAAAACAGGTGTGAGGCAAGGTGTTGAGAGACGAGGTGTCACAATAACATAGGGTATAACCGTACCTGTAGGTCGCGGGCCGGCCAACTCTCCGATGATCAGCATGAGGCAAGCCAAGCGGTCGTCAAACGACATCGGCCGGTATCTTAGACAGTCGTCAACCACTCATTATTTACGTTAAAATCATTATATCAGCAACAGCTGGTTAGTAAACAACTCTACAGTATTACTGTCCGTCTAAGATATAAGCTTCCCGTGGTACCTACTCGCATGCGACGGTCGCGGTGCGCGATGCGGCGTAGTGCGCTCTCAGCTTTACTCGCCATTGGGAGAAGACATAACATTTTTGATGATAGCTACGGCTCGCCCACGCGCAACGGATCGAGACAAGGTCAAACACTGTGACAATCGATATTTGTGTACGAGTGTACGACATATTTATTTATTCGCTGTGCCCGTTCGTAGTTCGGCAGTGTGTGTGCGGCGCGGCCCACGGTACGTCTTCTCCCTGGACGGCGTCCTCGATGGGCCAGTTACCGATATATGGTGGGCATGGGGTTGGAGTCGACACTCGCACTGTCCGGCGGGCCCAGCGGCGTGTGCGGCGTGCACCGGCTGATGGTGGACTCGCTGCGCGACATCTGCGAGCCTTCCTTGCCCTCGCCGGCCTCCGCCGCCTTGCCTTGCATCTCGTGTCGCTTCATTCTGCTCCTACGCTTAGCAACGGCATCTTATCTCCCTACAAACATCTTATCTGTAACGAAACGTTCATTCGGCTCCGGACACCATTCCACGAACCGACCCCACTAGTATAGGACACGCCAGGTTTTGTTATAACACACTCAAGGATAGTAAGGTAGACATAGAAAAGCATGCATGCCCTAACGCTAACATCTAGTCAGCTAAGGGAACACGAAATCGAGTGAACCGCGTCATAGTAACATCTAAGCGTAGGGCTATAATCGCGGTTATAATAAGGTGTGTTACGTCAATCTCGTATGGTGGCCGCGAAAAGGGGACTTCTAGCCGTCTTGTATCGCACTCACCAGGGTAGGCCTGGACGATCTACGTACTCAACATTCGTGGTAATGCGTTGCGACACGTCGTGGAATACACTGCGATCCTAGTAGACTGTATTGCAGGTGTAGGGAACCCGGCGATAGGAAGGCCGGCGGCGCAGGGAGGATGCGCGGTGGCGTGACGCGGCGATGGCCCGAACCCGCACATGCGCCCTGGAGTTTATACCGGTCTGGCCTATTTCTAGATTCCGCTTCGGCAGCCATCAAAAACTATACATTTTTATTTTTGACTCATATAAATTTTGTTGTAGAACAATGTAGAAGTAGAAAATGCTGGGATAAATTACGATATGTGATTAATTATGCATCATAAAAGTATTTTGTTCTTTCTACGATGTTATCGTCCGTAATTTGATTGCTTGATGTTTATGTAACATCGATGGTCGTTGCATGCCCTACGTCCGGCAGCCCGACCAAAGAGAATATAATCACGCCCGACTGAGACCGACTGAGCTATTAATGTTTGAAATATATAAAAGCACTGAGTGTGGATGGTGACCGGTGTGGGGACTATTACCTAGTCTGTGTATTACGTGACGCTAGTGAAAATCAATGACGGCCTATTGCGTCTCAACTCGTCTCTACATTATGACTATGAGATCAAAATTTAGGATGCCCGCCGTTCAGATTTCTACCTACATACATTTTCGTGTGACAATTAAATAGGATGAAAAGTAAAGTACCAAAGTACTTAGTTAAGTATGTTCAACAGAGATTTGTACGAGATAAATATGACGAATGAACCGCTAGGCTCAAGCACAAAGTACGATTCCCGGCGAGGTAAAAGATTATTTCGCAAGTTGCCTCCAGTCCATTGTACTGTACCCTTAAGGCTAAAGCGCCCACCTAGCCCGCGAAATTCAAAATTTTCGAGTATTTTTATAGTTTATCCAAAATCTGAAAACATTTAAGACAACATTTTGTGTTTTGCGACAAACACAGTATGCAGTGCGTTTATTAATACATTTATTTTACTCTAAATATTATCACGGTGGATATGATACTAGTAAATCACTAAATATATAAAAATTGCCAGTGTTTCTGGTTATATGTCGTTCTTGAAATGTTTTAGAGTTGTCTTGTGTAAATGTTGTCTTAAATGTTTTCAGATTTTGGATAAACTATAAAAATACTCGAAAATTTTGAATTTCGCGGGCTAGACAGGCGCCTTTACCTTAATACAAGTATTATTTGGGCCCATAAAATACACGTGTTTATCCAGCGAGATTATTTAAGAAAGTGTCGATGAGGTCCTGTAATTATTATAAGTAATAATATATATTATTTTAAAAGTAAATAGTTATTATTAGTATTGTGTTTTCTTTAGCACAGAAGTGGCTGTGAGTTGTAATACGTATGTGTTTACTTTACATTAAGTGAACACATACCGCATTATTTCACAATCTTATTATGTTTTTATGAAATTCATCTTTGTTTACGGATCCCTTCGTTTCTTGGTCGATGTCAGTAAGTAGAGATACCGTTGCGTATTGCTACATAAATTTTGAGCGAAGAAAACATGTTTGATATTCAGTGTTATTTCGGTCTCGGATTGACGAAAATAACCAATGATGTTTGACATGAACATAATAATCGAGACAAACTTAAAATTGCTTAGTAGTCGCCGAAATAGTATCTGCTATGGAAATAAAAGTCCTGAAAAAACTGTCAAAGTGTCTTCCTTTGATCGTATGAGTTAGTGGCCAAGTCAGAGATGTCGGAGTCGACATGGCTTAACGACCATGATAGCCGGGACCGGCAGCTTAACATGCCCTCCGAAGCATGAGCGAAAGCTCTCTGCTGTAAATGTCACTCACTGTCCCCAAATCCAGGTGTTAACCACCTCGAGCGCTTCTGTTTAGGGAACGTAGTAGGTGGTGTCAAGTTGTGAGTAGATATAAGCACTTACCCTGAACAGGATGGCTCTTGGAGGAGGTCCAAGCGCCTGAAAGGGCTAACATCGCTTGTGGATGCCCGCCACGCCATGGTCTCGGAGCTCATGGCACAAGCCGTGGTCTCCATACATCCGTCGCTGTCCAACGACTCATCTACCCATTCAAATGGAGCCATCAATATTAAAGCTGCCGTACCTAATTATTTAGCTGCCTTGATAAAAAATGTAGGACCTTCGATAGTCTGTGGTCTAAAATATTGACCACTGACGAGTCTTGACTAGGCTCTTTAATTACTACCTAGATGTTTGTATGTCTATTTATTTAGTACTTAAATCCTTGATCTATGATGGATATTGGATGATGATGATGGAATAGCGCATAGATTATGATTTATTCATTCTTGGTTACGTACCCTTGTTCCAACAATGTGCTTAAAAAGTTTTTACTTTGATTATTGCTATATGTCCCTATATTATTATTCGAAAGAACTCGGGTAGTTTGAATTCAAAATATAGGTACATCTTAGGTTTTAAAGAATGGTTTGGAAACAAAGAAAATAATATAAGAGTATAGGACACTTCAAATTTAAATGGATCTATCACTGTAAAATTTATATAAAATTCTTACTTCGGTAGGGTCCAAGGCGGGCTAGGTTGATGAATATGCCGTCACCTTCTTCGATGCTGTGGCTTGATTGAGGTTTTGTCAGCTGGGTACTGGAGGCCTTCCTCAGCATGCTCTGCATAAAAACCGTCAATAAACATTAAAAATTTCACTACATTATTTAAGATACACTTGAATAAAACGAAACGTTGACAGCAATTGAGAAAAAGATCGAAACTGTTTTTGAGGGATATTTCTTTTACTTAGAACTATCTTATTTAGAACGTATATCAACTAAAACCATTAATCACAATCAGTAAGTATTTCTACTAACCAGGGGACTGCCCATGGCGGCTGCATCTAGGCACTGCGATTGACGGTCAATGCACTCGTACCCTAGACGCACTTACAAATCAATACTCAATTTATCTGATGTGAAATTATCGCACAACAAATTCGTAGTGCAACATTTGATTGGTCAGTATCTGAGTCGGTGCATGCCTCCCTTTCGCGCCAATCAATGCAGCCCTTACACCTAGACCTAGCCTCGCTCCCGGCCATCCGGAACGTGCCTGAGCGAGATATCTATCAAGTGAAGTTGCAAATAATAATTTCAGAACCACCTGAGTGCCTAGAATATGAAAGTTGACTTTCTTACCTGTAGTTTTCACACCGGTATTTTTTGAATAAATTAGATATCTATTATTTGGAAAGATTTGTTTTATTTCTAGGGACGTCATGAATGTCGTTCAGATGTCCTATAGAAAGGGCTTATAAGATGCATTTTATAATAGAAACGATTCGACCGTGGCCGCGTCGACGGCGGCAATACTTGCACTCCGCGCAAGTAGGTAAGTATTATCTGTTGTACTATTTGAAATTATTCAATGTCATGCTCGCGCTCGTGTTTTGAATATTCAAAATACCTATACAGGTTGAAACAGAAAAGCTATACTTTTTTTTCCAAACTTAAATTTTGTTATTCTAAAACTATCAGCTTCGGAGGAAACACGAAATACAAAAGGTATTATAGGGACACGGCTGCCGACAGATTTCATAAGTCTACAATACCTTCAGTACTTCAACTGTCCCACAAACCCGATAGTTTAAGACTTACAAAGTAAAGTTGCATAAAAAATTGTATACCATTTCTGTTTCACCTAGTAAATAGGTATACAAGTGTACTTATATAGGTAACTAGCGACCCGCCCCGGCTTCGCACGGATGCAATAAATTATCAGTATTTCTCTACTATATTATGCACTAGCGGCCCGCCCTGGCTTCGCACGGGTACATTGCGGTTACATTATTCGAGTTTTAGTAAGGATCCCTAATTTTTTTGAAAATATATTATAGCCTATTTCACCCGGGGATAGTGTAGCTTCCCAACAGTGAAAGAATTTTTCAAATCGGTTCAGTAGTTTCGGAGCCTATTCATTACAATCAAACAAACAAAGTTTCCCTCTTTATAATATTAGTATGATAAGTTCACCCTGGTGTGTCTAGTGGTGTCCGGTATAGAGGGGCGGCTGTGGCGCAGCCGGGCAGCCTGGCGCTGCAGGTCGCACAGCCGGTGATGCGACCACGACGTGTTCATTCCCCGCAACTCCTCCACCTCGCCGGCTATCTTCAAACACATTGTTTAGAAGCGTCAATAGCCTAGTGGTTAGAGGGGCCGTCCTCGTAGCTGAGAGGTTCCGGGTTCGATCCCCATCCTGGCCATTAAACTATTGACGTGAGCCCACCCCTAGCACAAGCGTTAGCTTAGTTGGAGGGGCTAAAGGAAAGGGAGTACTAGTAATGTTATCACATTATCAACACACATTGCTAATAATCATTAAAAAAAAAAAAAAAGTGTACCGACATTTGGTAGTATGCAATAAGAGAACATATACATACTACGTGACACGTCCAGGGGATAGGAAGGTCTTCAGAATACCAATCCTGGTCACAGTCAGGTCTTAGGTTTTTGTTACGTAGGTAGTGAATATCCTGTAGGAAAATGTCGCGCTGTTTCGAGCTATATTAAAATTATGGCGCGCAGCGAATGCAAAAAATGATTAATAATTGTACCTATTTATGAATTCCTACGTGAACACTAGAGGGGGAAGAGGCATATACTAAGAGGGGTGGGTATTAAAAAAAAATTGGTCACGTAGTATAGGTACATCCCTAACGTTATTTGTATGGATATGCATAGCTCATTAGGTATAGGTGTTATGTAAAAAGTTCTTGGGTATAGGCAAAGAATTTGTAATATTATTACAAATTCTTTGGGTATAGGTATAATGTAAGTACATATTTTTTTGAATAAGTCGAAAAATGAAATCGATATTACGCATTCAAATTTATTTTCCTTTCGATTCCCGGCCCGCACTCCTGTTATTCAGGATCTATATGAGTGGTTCCTACTTACATACAATTTGAATAATACGGAATAATATCTTCGAAGATTTCCATTCAATGTTTTCCCCTTATAAACCTACACCTATTGGGAATCAAAAGTGATTCATATAGAAACTAGGAAGTGATGGCCTCATCACAACCTATTTACCTAAATAGGTTAGACATTAGGCAGTTTTCAATGCTTTAATACGTGTTTCTAATGCGTCTTAACTTCTCATTATCAGCACTTTGTGAGTAAACTGAGAGCAGACTTCCTCGTAGCTTCTGAATCTTCAGAAGACCACCCACAGCACCTATATTTACGTAAAATACCTCTCTTTTCTGCTCCTCTTCAGCTTCGATGGCCCTCTGATGGAGCAGCTCTATGTCTAGTATCCTCACTTCTTCCGCTTCTCTCGCCTGGCATTCCTTCTCCTACAACAATAGTTATGTATAGGAAATAAGATGGTGTACTATA
The DNA here is from genome assembly GCA_918843915.1 of Notodonta ziczac. NCBI lineage: Eukaryota > Metazoa > Arthropoda > Insecta > Lepidoptera > Notodontidae > Notodonta > Notodonta ziczac. Next base: position 6,833,027 of record OU974038.1, on the reverse strand, counting down.
GTATGATCAGAACCAAATCAAGGGCTTTTCACGATGGATAAATTATATGGGAGGCAACCATTGTTCTCTTACCTTTTTATAGATTAGGAATAATGGGATATAGAGTCGCGTACCTACGAACTGTTACTTACGGTACCTAAAACTAGAGCTTCCAATGGGAGATAAGGATAACTGAAGGCCTTGCCTTGCCTTTGTTCTTTGCAAAGATTGTTGTTTCATTTGTAGATGTGGAAAAGTCGTATTACCGTATGATATAGGAACCTCTTGCCGACGGGACGCATAACTAATTCATTTTAGTCCGACGATCAAAGGATACAAATAACAAGTCGTAAAGATCGTATTAAAAAGCTAGAGTGCAGCTAAGCCTAAGGTATAGCATCACTTCCCTTATATAGTACCTATAGATCTTAGAAAAGATAATTGCCGTACGTTTTTAATTATCTGCAAGAAGTCTCGAGATAATTCCATGTCATAATTTGGATCCAAGGCATCCTACAGGCGTTAAAAAGTGTTAAGTGTCGACTCACTTTCTGCAATTGGCGTTCATGTTCAATCTTCTGCTGCTCGAGCTCTTCCTCCGGTATCGGCGGCGTCTCATCCCCGCTAGAGGCGTGTTTTCCTCCTGAATATTGGTGTAAACGTACACATACGAACAAACAAAGATGTCGCGGGAATTTAATTCACTTTAACATACCAGTCGGCGGGTGGTAAGATATCCAAAATTGATGCGCCAGCTTTACGAACTTTCACAGACCTCTTAAATATAATGTAGGTACTATGTATCTAAATGTATTCAAGGCTAAAATCCGATTTCGGCGCGGAATACCAAACGTGTACGGAAACACGTATAAACTGTGTGAATTTATTCATAGACGTTTATTTTCATGGTAGTTTCACAGTGAAATAACGTCGTATGGAGGCGATTGGCATCGGGCCAGCGCGCTATAGGCACCTTGTCCCAAAACTACAAACTTGTTTTTAAAATATATTAAAAAATCTTACTTTTTATAACACTCTAACTAAATAAATAGACAAACTTATGTTAGACATTATGATTAAGTATTTTTCACCTACCTATATCTAGGCCTGCTGTTGTGACCTGTTGCTCGACGTGATTCATGGCATATTGACCAACATTCTGTTTTTAATTTGTTAAGTAGGTAGGTCACCTATTAGGTGAATGAGAAAACCCACAAATCCTGCTGAATCAACGTAACACGAAAGTATTGTTTTGTTACATACTTATTTGTTTAGCACAAGGCGCCCTTGGCGCGCTTTTCATATCATCTACCACGTAAATGCAGCAACATGTGAGGCCGTTGTTGGTCTACTTACTGACAGCCATATTATTTATTGCAAGAAACATAGCAAGTTCCTGACTGGCAAACAATGACTGAAATATGCGGAGCTTACTGCTAACCTTCACTAGTTGGAGAGGCACTATGAGAAAAAGAAGAATGGAAATAACATAAAAAAAATAGAATCCCGCAGATTTTTATTCGGATTTTTTCAGGCAAGTTTGCGGTCCGTCCTATCCGATGTGTAAAAACAATAAAATTTGTAAGTCCCTACTTGGCTTAAAGCTGGCGCATGGCGCTAATAGGCGGATAATGAGTTTTAAAAATTAAAACAAAATTGACGACTTCCTTCCACTTCCCGCCAAAAAGGATAGTCACTATTAGGTCACAACTATGGTACAGAACTACATTTTAAGATCAGCCTCCGTCTTAGACCATTTAAAGAGTACATCTCTCTGTTTCCGATGTTTGGAACGAGCTTCGATCCTTCTTCAAATTAATTTGTAAATAAGGTAGGAAGCTGTCATTTCCGACTTCGGAAATGTTCCGTCAATTGTGAATATTCCCTCTGTTGTGAGGGAGGATTAGAAAATTAATAAGTTTCGGTGGTTTTCAGGTCTGCCAATAGTTAAAAATAACAACTTTTAAGAGTCTTTAGTAATCAATAAGAGGTTTAAAAATAATGTTAATTTGATTATCAGACTTTGGACATTGGCTCTATTTATTTAACCAACGTAAATAGTGTTGAATTGATGATTGAATATTGCAAAGAGAATACAATAATTGCTACGTCATACTTAAAAGATGCTTGAAAAAAATTAAAGATTTTTGGAGGCGACCAAGAAGTTTGAAAACCTTCAACTTGCGCAATACCCGGCAGGCATACTCGCGAGCGACCTTGTACTCATAACACAAACAAACACAGACTACTCTGTGAACTCATATCAGTGCAGGAGCAGCACCCTTGATTGATTAACTACAAACAGTACTTTTATTCGACCACATTTATTGCTTACTTTTCAAAAAAATAAGATATTGTATGATACATATTCAGTAAGCATAACGCGAATGTCAGTAGGTCTAGGTAGGTAATAGATTTCATAGAGTGGCGTTGTTTTGGTAGTCTGTGGTTGTTTTGCAGTCAACAGAAAATTTGTCTATGGTTGACGCCTTGACGCTTACTTGACGCTAGTTGATAATTTTTTTCAATTTTACATCTACTCGAAAACTTCGTCTTTTATTTGTGAATTAATCATATTCGTATTTAATTTATTTCTTTATATTTACAAATGATTTACTTTGAAACATATTTGATGCGTTGTATTCTTGAGGGGCTCGCTATGCGTCTTTTATCACTTTGCATGTGCGTGAAAGAAATGTCAGAATAGATAGAATGGTTGAATACGTAAAAAATTGTCGCTGTTTTGACAATGTAAATGCCGTCGAATACGTGTGAACATTAATTATTACTGTGCAATGTGCTAATGTGTAACTATAGTGAAACAGATGATCAATCCAGTTGTGATGAGACGAACAAAAGTGTGTAGTGTCGGTTAGTAAGTTTTTGACAGCCGGCAGGCTCGTCGTAAGTGACTTACGATTGGGAGCCAATAAAAATGAACAGTCGCAGTAGTGTAAATGAAACGAATTTGGTGAATCTCTCAGCGGATCTGTCGACATTAAATCAACTGGACACAAAAGAATCGTTGTTGAGTTTTCCCTTTGACCACTTATACGCGTGTCACTCGGAGAGCTCAGACCGGAGGCAGCCACTCCAGCTTGACAAAGAGGTAGAGATCTCCACGCACTGCGTGGTCGCCGAGGACAAGGAGCTAGTGGCTAGCTCTGAGATCAACAGACTCTCAGAAAGGCTCTCTGCCGCAGAGAATCAAAACAAAAAGCTGAAAGACCTCCTCATTTATCACTTGGACCTGATTCAGCAGCAGAACGAGCTGATAACCAAAAGGGAAAAAGTATATCAAGCATTGAGACAGGAAAATGACACAGTGAGTATACATAGTAACTTCTTACGGTAGGGAGGTACTTGCTACATCTCTTACCTTCTCCTTTATTTGTTTATTATATTGTATCATATTAAAATTTAGTTGGTTGTTAGTTTACCTCATTAATAATGTTATTGATAGTTCTTTACATCTCATTAAGCTGTGCGTTAAAATGTACCTACCTACTTTGAAATTATTCTAATTTATATTATGGTAACTCATATTTAACTCCATACAATCTATATTGATAGTTTAATAATATAAATATAAACAAGCTTGCACACTATAAAGCTTCTCACAGACTGTGTGCTAGGGGCTGCGCTACAATTGACATGAGGATAGTTAATAAATCCTAGAAAAAAGCTGATTGAAGATGTGGTTTTATAGAATAGTATTTAAAATACATCATATGTTATGGTGAAAATCTGTAGCAAAATCTGTTGCATAGCAAGGAATTAAGTATACAAACAAACAGATAGAAGCAGATAGCAACTTTGTTTTATAATATATTTATTAGAGATTTGTTATCATGCTGTGCGTAGCTATAAGATGAAAAGCAAATTATTCCTTTTTTTAGTTAACTATTGCAACTTATATCATCTGCCACCTTTGCTTTGCATAACTCATTATATTTATGATACTTAAGAGCCTTTGTAAATATATTTTTATTTCGAGGTTATGTTTAAAATTTTTGTAATATGTCATGAATTTAATTATAATAGTAATCATATATTGTATTCAATATTCAGTAGGGAAATAGTTTGATATATTTTTTACATAGTTTATTATGTTTATAAAGTAATTGATTTATAAAACTTCCAATATGATAAAGAATTTTACTTATATCTTTTTAATTTTTATTATTTATTTTAGCTTTGTATGATAATAGTAGTTAGTGCTTGACTGGCGATGTTTATTTATTATAATTATTTTGCGAAGTTTCTTTCTATTTATTTTTTGAGTGGTCTTTAGTACCTATATTATTTTATAAGTCTGCCTGCATATACATTATAATTCCAATGCTTTGATTCTCATCGCATTGATGTTGTATCAATACATATATTTTTCATAATAATTGTGGGTTATCATAATGTTTATTTAGTTACAATGCATTGATATTAGAAATTGCAATGCGAATATACATTTTAATAATTGATGTCCTATGTTAATATTAAGTACAATAGTGTTATAATTTAATAGACTGTTATTAGTTGTTAAGTTTACATAATATTTAAGTACTTACATTTTATTACATTTTAGTATACAATGCGTTTTGTTAAGGTGAAGGCGCCTGTCTAGCCCGCGAAATTCAAAATTTTCGAGTATTTTTATAGTTTATCCAAAATCTGAAAACATTTAAGACAACATTTTGTGATTTGCGACAAACACAGTATGCAGTGCGTTTATTAATACATTTATTTTACTCTAAATATTATCACGGTGGACATGATACTAGTTAATCACTAAATATACAAAAATTGCCAGATTATCTGGATAGCTGTCTTCCTTGAAATGTTTTGGAGTAAGTTGGATATATTTATAAATGCACTGCACACGGTCTTTGTCGCAAATTACAAAATGTGCCTTTTATTATTGTCAGATTTTGAATTTTTTCTAAAAAACCTCAAAAAATTTGAACTTTGCATGCTCGATGGGCGCTTTAGCCTTAAGTATTGGTGTTAGTTAATTTATCAGTTGTACCTCACCATGAAATAACATTTAATCCCAAATAAAATTACAGCATCTACTTATTTGTCTATACATTTTTTATATAGGTAAAAATGAATAAAATATACTATGTTATTTTGTATCATCCTATTGATGCTCTACTCAAATACTGTAAATAATATTTACAGCTTAAAACTAAGGTGAATCAAAAGGAACGGAGGGTAACGGTGAATCAAAGAAATAGCACTGTGACCTCTGCACCACTGGTGCACGTGCCAACATCGACTGTCACTTCAACGGTTGTCAAGAGCGAGCCCGGGACTTCGTCCCAGGTGAGTACCTACTCTCTAATTAAGATCGTAATAACATAATATTGGCCATCTTGAATGCTCAATTTGACCATTGGCTTTGTTCAATTTTGAAGTACTAATTAAATTTAACTGATCAGTTTGGTAAGCTGAAGTCTCTCATGTTTTCTAGTTAAGAACTCATATGGAAAACAGATCTGATTATAAAATGTTGCCAGTATTTGTATTTTGCCATTCTATTTAGGTTGTAAATGATTAAATTATACATTCCCACTTTCAGATTATGTTCAATAGTTTCACCGAACTATTGTTGCCGGATAATATAACAAATTCATATATTTTCAATAATGATAATAGCAAATCGAAACCTTTTGGCCAGGACACCTATTCGTTAAATCGGAGTGCAGAAACTGGTAAGTTATAAAACTATAATAATATTGCTAATTTTTTTGTTACTCAAGCAACTTCTTTTTTATATAACAACTAGCTGAGCCCGCGACTTCGTCCGCGTGGAATTTAACTTAACAAAAAAGCCCGCTCCCGCGTTCTGAACCCGCGCGACAGGAGCCATTTTCTTAAATTTTGTTTTTCTAAAATAAAAGTAGCCTAGGTTACTGCTTATAACATCAGCTATCTACCAGTGAAAGTCCCGTCAAAATCGGTCCAGCCGTTTCGGAGATACTCTTTGATTTCATGTGTTTTTACGCGGAAACCAAATTGTTTTTTTTATTAAAGTAGCCTAAGTTACTCCTTAAAGCATCAGCTATCTGCCAGTGAAAGTCCCGTCAAAATCGGTCCAGCCGTTTCGGAGATTACCCGGAACAAACACACAGACAGACAGACACACAGTTTTTTTTTAATCGCGTTTTTGTTATAGGTGTCGTATGTACTTTCATATGCATTTAGTGAAAAGGTGTTATTTTGATATAACAAACACACTCCATTTTTATTTATTTGTATAGAAGTTGGCCTACAAGCATACAACCCGCTTGATGTTAAGCAGTTACCATAGCCCACAGATGTTTGCAATACTATTGGCATTGGTCACACATTGCCAAACTGGAGGGGAGTCGGATAAAGGGAGTGGAAGGGAATGTGGGAACGACTTTTGTGTGTAACTACGTTGTTTGCTTATCTCATTAAAATCAATATTATAGTATTCTTAATTTTCGACCCTAGAAAGTAAGATAATTAGGTATATTTTATCTTAATCATCATCATTCCTAAATTTATCATTTCAGAGTTTCATTAAGTCCATTTAGAGCTCACACTGTCAAAGCGGTTCCCCTGTAGTTATTTGAATATGAATTACAGTTAAGGCTTGAACCGGCCGTTGCGGTAAATTCGTGTGAATTATCCGTAGATGTCCTTTGCCAAAGTAAAATAACTATATTCATAAGCAGAAAAGGATCTAAAAAGCAAACAACTATTTCCAACGAACTCTTGCAGTAAAATCGACGCTATTTTCCAGACACATGACCTTTGTTTATATAAGAACTGACTTCGCTTGCACAGGTTTTCGCTTCGAAAAAATGTGCACAGTAATTTTAGATTTAGTTCTGCAGCTCTACCCCCGATGATGGTTAATTATAGCGTGATCATGTAGGTAATCTATTTTTGAAGTCTAACCATAGGTTATCTAATTGTGAAAAGCTCATTGAAATCAGTTCAGCCATTTTTCCCTGATGCTCGTACAACAGACATAGAGACGAGAATAAGTTTAAATAACCTATTGCATAAATTAGCACAAAATATCTGCAGTATGGACAGGTCATTCAGTTACAGTTTTACAATAGTACTAGCTGTGCCCCCCGACTTCGTCCGCGTAGTATTTAACGTAACAAAAATTTCGGGATTATCGGGATAAAAAGTATCCTATATGTTAATCCCGGTTATAAACTATCTGTGTTCAAAATTTCATCCAAATCTGTTCAGTAGTTTTTGCGTGAAGGAGTAACAAAAATACATACATACATCCACACTCACAAACTTTCACATTTATAATATTAGTAGGATATATAGCAAGTAGTATTACTTGTGTTTTGAGTGTGGATTGACTCCTAAGATTCCAAACAGCCATGAGCCAGTATTATTTATTTCCGTTCATCATTATTCCATTTTCATTTTTGATGGTAATACATTCAATGATACACACTTTTTCAGATGTTCCAAGCTGGACTGGGGATCTAGGAGTAGGCGTGTCTTCGATTTTGGATGGAAACTTGAATTGTGATAATTTTACAATGATTGAGAATAAGCGTTCATTTATCAAAAAAGAAATTAAGACTGAAAACCGTTCAGAACCTTTGTATACGGTGACATCAAATAGGTAATACTTCATTTTGATAATTTTAATAAAAATATAATATCGTTAAAATATTATAATAGTTGGTGTATTTTGTAGTGGTAATCCAGTGATTCAGAAAATACAAAGGAATCGGAGAAGAACCTCTACCATCGGAAGTCTGAGTCGAATGCCAAAAACTTCAATAAAAGTGGAAATGCCGGAAACTAGTAAGTATATTCTACCAGACCGTAGTACAATTTGACCATTTATATTTTATGCTGACAACCGCTTGGCCCAGTGGCGTAGGCCGCTCGTTTCACTGCACATGGTGATTGCGGGTTCGATTCCCGCCGGTGCAAAATTCGGAAATGGCCCCTTCGTAATTTTCTCAGGTCTGGGTGTCACTGGGATCGCCTCCAGTCCATAGTACAAGCGTTGCTTAGTTTGGGACCATACAGTTAGTGTGTTCGTCTGGCGATATTTATTTTATTATTAACAACCAAATTTATGTTTTAGCTAAAACATTTGAGGAGGATAAAAGCTTAGATCGCGCGTTCAGTGTAAATAAGAAATCTAAAATGATAAATACATATGGGAAATCAAGAAGCACTATTCCAAAGAGGCCAAGTCAGTTCACCGGCTCGCTGTCGGATAGACTCCAGCTGATAGACACCACGCCCACCGGAGAAGACCCTTACCAGCTCGGCGAAGCTGACATGAGGGAGCAGTCGCCGATACCCAAGCTTATGTTGCAAAAAACCAACCATGGTAGATTGAAAATTTGCACGGATACTATAGGGGACAGCGCGGCACCGACCAGGCGAATTTATGACTCTATAGCAACAGAGACGAGCAGTAAAGCGCCGAAAAGAATAAAACTTGATAGGTATAATTTGTCGAACACATTCACGCCTGTTGAAATTAAAAAGGAACCGACTCAACCCAAAACGTTGATCGTGGAGGAACCAGACTTGGACATAGTTAAAACAGAGCCTGAAATCGACTGGCGGATCTACACCACAAGCAAACAAGGAAACGAGACAAGTTTATGTGATTTCTCTTACGGGGAGAATTCGAATAATTTGGCATCTCACATCATGGATGCTGTGGAGTTTCACGATTTGTTCGCGGAAGAGTCTGGATTGAATTTGGAATCATTAAATACAGTAGAATATAGCACTGCGACTGAGAAGAATCCAAATGATAAATCTAAAAGACGGGGCGTGCGCACCACCAGTCTCATTGGTGCAAATGTAGAGGTACCCAAGGGTTTTGTAAGTGTAAGTAAATTGTACAGTCCTGCGTAAGTTAATTAAATAAGCTAATAAGCGAAAATTTGTTGCATTTTTTGTTCAATGCAAAATGTACATTATATCTAGCGGATTATTGTACTTGTAAAAACAATTTTCTTGTTCGCGTTTTAATAATTCCAATGCATTTTAGGAAGAAACAGCGGACTTTAAACGCGGTGGCGATAGTAAGCGCGGCAGGAAACGGGCGCTGTCAACAACAGGATTCATTAAGGGCGCCAAACAAACCGCCCCAAAGCCAGTTGGCCCTAAACCAAAGATAATTAAAGGCAAAGGTAAATGTTATGTATTCTCTCACGTATTCCCTTCATTTTCATTTAAAGTCACCATCAACGTCAATCAGCAAGCGAACGCTTCGCTGTAGCCGGCTCGTACGAGCCTATATCGTATATACAATGGGATGAGCGAATAGTTCCAGTTTGGGAAATACTTTATAAAGCTACTCGATTTTTTACAAATTGTGTATTTTAATTAGGAGACTTGTCTATTATAGTTGTGTACTTACAGCTGGCCAAAATATATGGATCTAGCTTTACCCGCGGCCTCGCCCGCGTGGACCTAGAATAAAAAGTTAGTGTCACCAGTATGCTGTACTTTTTGGGGATTAAATGTTGTCTATATGTTTTTCCAGAGTATATTAGGCTCAAAGACCAAAAACGGCCATTGAGCGAAAAAAAACAGCAACAAACAGGTTTCGTTCAGGCAAGATTGCCTACAGCGCATTCTAGTATTATGGCATTTATTAACTAGTGTTTTACAAGGGACGTGCGTAGCGACGGTGGTGCGAGACGCCTTCTTACGGCCTCGTCTGCACCACCTTCTATTTGTGCGATGCACCGCGGCACCAATTGAAACACATCGATTTAATAATCGAACGTCCTATTTCAATGAAAGAGCCGAACTTTCTGTATACACTGCGGTCTTGACGTAGCTTCGTACGGACGAGCGGCAACTTCGCCACCGCACGTCCGCACGTGGACGCGTTGTCATACAAATGCGTGTTTTCATAAAAATTTTGGTACGTCGTACGGTGCAATAAGAGATCCACCTTATCTCAACGCGTTCTGTCCTTTTGCAAAAGAGCTACGTCACGAATTTCGCATGGTGTATGAACTAGACAAGTCAGGCTCAGAAGGTGTTGTGGCCGTTTTATTCGCTCGGTGGCAATTTGCGGTCTTTAAACCTAACATAACTATAATTTGATTAAAATACGTCCCGCCATTTTGGTGTGGACTCTTAGTCAAGCTGTATTGTTAAGAAACTGAATTGATAAGAAAGTAAAACTCCTGTACCAAACTTATCAAAAAAAGGTTCTCTAAGTTCGCGCGATCTTAGTCAAACATACTTACAATCAGATAAACACATCTTCATATTTGTGATATTATTAAGAATATATTTATGGATGTGATTCTTTGAGGGAAAAATAGAATGTTTTAAACTAATTATTTAATTTTTTTAGCTGCATGCCGTGGTAAAAAATCTCCAGTGCCGGGCATGATAACCATGAAACCGTATCACACCCTTGTGGGTGACCCCGATCTGTCGTGGTACCTTGGACTTGATCCTGATCTCAAAATGGAAGATATTGATCCGTCAAGCGACACCAAGGTCTCCACAGTTGAGGTACCGACCCAATTTAGATAGTCAAAGCGAAGGATAATAAATGAAAGTAACAAAAAAAAGTATTCTAGTCTCGAAGCCTGAAAGGTTGTGTAGTAATTATGTCAAAATAATGCATTTGCAGGTGCCTCGGTGGCGGGAAAAGCCATACACAAGTTGCTACACACTCGAGGGAACGGAGAACTTAGACGATAAGGTTTTTGAGAAGCGACATCAAAAACTAGAGGCTGAAGAACGAAGGCAACTTAGGTATGTTGAACGGTTTTTTTAATAAATTTAGTTTTTTCGTTGTAACAAACAGCTAGTGACATTCCGTACATTTTAAATTGTAGCTCATAGCTGGTTTTAATAAAAATCTCCCTCTTGTCGGAGTACTGCTACTGCAATTTGTATCGTAACCCATCGTGTACACTGACGAAATGCTTGTTTTTAATTGTGCTGTGGCCTGGATGTTTGTTGATGGCTGGGTCTTTGCAGATGGCACATGCGGCGGATCCGGGAGCAGCGGCACGTGGAGCGGCTCCGGCAGCGGCAGCGGGACCCGTGGTGCGGCGGGAACGCGTCGCCCGCGAACCAGCCCGCCGTGTTCACCATCTGGCCGCAGCCGCAGCGCGACATCAGGCTCATCGAGATTACCGACACGCTGCCCGTCATGGCGTTCGGGGAGGCTGTGCCTGATTTGCGGCGCGCGTGAGTATTTCTATGCTAAATAATATTTTTTTCCTATATAACTAGACACCCGCCCCGGCTTCGGAGGGTGCAATAAACCTCTAAAATTATCAGTGTTTCTCTACTATATTAGGCACTAGTTTCCGCCCGCGACTTCGTCTGCGTAGACATAAGTAAAGTGTTCTATTTCTTAATCCAGGTTATAAACTATCTGTGTTTCAAATTTCATCCAAATCCGTTCAGCAGTTTTTGCGTGAAAGAGTAACAAACATACATCCACACTCACAAACTTTCGCATTTACAATATTAGTAGGATAATATTTTTTACCTATATAACTAGCGACCAACCCCGGCTTCGCGCGGGTGCAAGAAACCTCTAAAATTATCAGTGTTTCTCTACTATATTATGCATGTATGTATTATACATATAAACGTTCCTCTTGAATCACTCTATTAAAGATCTAAGCATACATAGGAACCGACAGACAGCGGGAAGCGACAGTTTTATACTATGTAGTGATATATAGTCTATTTTACATACGAACTCCCGTAGATGTAGTCACGTGGCGGCAATAGAATTACACTGTGTACAATTTACTTCCTTATTTATTCCTATGTGAAATAGTCTGTTACTAGCTGTTGCCCGCGGTTCGGTCCGCGTGGCACATCGATAAAATTATGGTATTTAAGCTACTCCTTATAGCTATCTGCTAGTGAAAGTCCCGCCAAATTCGTCCAGTCGTTTCGGACTTTTTTACTTTTTATTTACATAACATATGCATTTAGTAAAAAGCTGTTATTTTGACATTATAAACAGACACTTCACTTTTATTTATTTGTATAGACTTATGCTATTTTGGTTATTACAAACTGTTATAGTTGATGGCGTTAGAAAGGGATTTTTACACAGCCGATTGTCTTACAGATAATGATTTATTATTGTATTTTTAAGAAAAGTTAAACACTGTTGTAATTAATATCAAATATAATATTTAATTTCAGAGATTTTATGCTACCATGGGTGAGGACTTCGAAGGCTTTGAAGCGGTCGAAACGATCCAAAACGTTGCATTAAATGCAAAGGCCCATCGAAAGCGACGCGCGTGTTCCACACTACAATTGCAGTGAACTGTTTGTATATGTAGTTTGTGAAACTAATGAATTGTTAATGTTGTCACAACGGTTATATAAGTGTGTAGACTCACAGAAATTGCCAACGCGGCATGGGGTATTCCCGCGCTGATTGTGTCAGCCGTATGTTGAATATGGTGATTCCCGAGTATATGGACTTTTGAGCTCTCTAAAGCCCCTCATTGATGGCGTATACTTGGTATTATTTTTTTGTAAATATTTATGAATCGACTGAAATGTAAATAATGGTCATGATGCAGTAAGATATAGCGGCCGTGATACAATATTGTTCCAAGGGACGTGTTACATTCGGTTTCATTTTAGAGAAATAACGAAAAAATACACCATGGCTTTGTTTGCCTCACTACAACAGACTTATGTGAATTCTAAATAAAATATGTAGAATGCATTCATGTTTATGGGCGATTGTTTGTTATTGAAATCTTTATCAAATTGTCGAATTATTGTTCAAAATAAAATAAAATTAAATGCATTCATTGTAATAAACGTATCACTGATACTTACTGAATTTCCTATAGGGATAGTTGTAATGTAAATTGTATTAGATTATGATTATCATCTCTTACTTCGCGTTGCATGGGCGTTATTTGACTTGGGCTGTGTTATACGGGGGGCTGATATCATGTTATTGTCATGTAACTAATTCATCATTACTTCACCATTCTCTTCATCATATCCGGAATTCAATATCCAATCCTTTTTATTTTATTTTAAAATATTGTTTAATATTTTAGCTAAGTAATTTATTATTGATATATATATAAATTATGAACTTTATCGTTCTTCCATATTAATTCGAACTTCTTATGTGTTTAGTATTATTCATCAACCACAGAAAATATAGTAAATTCAGGTGTTATATTTGGTGGGTGTCCATAGTTCGCGGAATGTTCATGATGGTTGCAATACGCGATGATCGAGATTCTCAAGCGAATAGATTTTAAAAGCAGTTTATTTTTACTGCACAAAATGTGCGATATTATCAGAGAAAAGTCTGTTTTCTTATGCGAGTTGAAATCTTTCCAATATTAAACCCCTATATGTTTTTATCGCCATTACCAGCTTTTAGTTATTAAAATCTATCCATATTGTAAACTAAACACACTCACACACAACTGCACACAATTAACGCAAATAATAATGACTGCAAATTTTTAATTAAATTATTGCGAAACGTAATACATCTTTGTGGGCATCGTTTAATGTGGCACTTAACGTAAGAATGGGGTCCGGGGCTGTAGGTCGATGAAATAATAAATTGTATGTTTTAAAGATGAGATGGTACGCGGGAGACTATGGTGATCTGTGATTTTGGAAGACTGGGCGGTAAACAATAATAACCGAATTGGCTTTTACGCTCCGGGACCTCAGTGCCACGCGAGTGAAGCTGTATACAAGGTGAAACATAAAGATACATTTTTCAAAACCTAACTTTGTAATACTAAAACTATCAGCTTTGGATGGAACTTGAAAAACAAAAGGTGATATAGGAATACAGCTGTTGACCGATTTCACAAGTCTACAAAACCTTTAGTACCTCAACTGTCCCACAAAGCCGACAGTTTGAGATTTACAAAGTGAAGTTGCAAAAAAATTTGTATACCCTTCTTTTTCACCTAGTATAGAAACTAGGTCTTTGTTGATGAGAAATATAACGGAAGCGATCTAAACGTGCTAGTTCTAATGATTTTATTCAGAGACATCGGGTGTTAGACTTCGTTCGTCGTAACGATCTAAGCCGATGTAACATCGTTTTGTATGATATTTTATACTAGTTACCACCTGAATGGTCCACCGCACCACTAAAGGAAATATCTGGTACGGCCATACATGTTAATATTGCATCAATGTTGCAATTGTAATTTACCTACGTGTACAATTTGGTAATTGTAGGTAATGTGTATGTAAATGTGCTACTGCATCTCCATCTATATTGTAATGCGATAAACCAAACAAAATTGTATATAAGTAGCCGTTATTTCCAAAACGTCGCCTACTAGATGAGATGGTTCTCGAACAAACCTGTAAAGTCTACTATTAGTACTGCCTACTAGTCTCTAGTTAACAAAAGCAAGAGAGTCTTGTCTTTCCTTAAGTTGTCATATTTGCTGCAGTTTTCCACGCACGGGAGGTGCATTATCAATGGATAACACAGTTTTCTGATCAATCACTGGATGTTATATAGGTTTTTTTAATATCCCTATAAATTTTCACTGAACAATATGAATTCAATAAAAATATTGATTTATGCAATTAACGTCTAGTTTACATCGACGACGACAGATGTCATTTAATTTATTAGCCGTTCCTATGTTGCACTCTCCTGTCGGTAAAACTACTAATCGCACTTTGTTTAACCAAAAGGGACTGAATTCCTACAATTTTAGTTATCTACCATTCTTCAGTTATGGTGTACTAGTTGCTGCCCGCGACTTCGTCCGCGTAGACTTGAGGAAAGTATTCTATGTGTTAATCCAGGTTATAAACTATCTGTGTTCAACATTTCATCCAAATCCGTTTAGTAGTTTTGCGTGAAAGAGTACCTAATAAACATACATCCAAACTCACAAACTTTCGCATTTATAATATTAGTAGGATTTTTGCCGCGGATAGTAGGCAGTTAATAATGTTTTCAAGCGCACTCTTCGGAGGTAATGTGTCCGTAAACCGTCATCGAGAAAGAAAGCAAGCGGTCCCTTGCGTTATGATTTTTAAAATCTTTGATGGACGAGGCACGGTTATGTTACCCTAAGTTTGCACTGCCCAAAACATAAGGAAACATTTTTTTTTTGAGGCCCTTTGACCCTAGTCAAAGCGTTACTAATTTTGATTTTTAGTAACGATTGTATGTTTTCCGTCTCGATTAAATAGTGGTTTTTGGTTTCGATTGTTAGTTTCTCCTCTGCTAGTGGGGAACATGTATTTATTTGACGCCATTTTATGACATCAAAAAATAGAGACAGCGTTTATATTTTTGTATGAAAGTTCTGTCCGTGCAAAGCAAGGGTAAGCGTGACGATAAGTGAATAGATTGCGCTCGAGCTACTAGAACCATGCGCTCGTGTTGTGCGTAACGCGTCGAAATGTTGTATCTTTAGTGTATTTTTCTTTAAGATTCGGATTAAGTAAACAATCTTAGCATGTCTTTTTAATGTAATCCGTGTTTAAAAATTATTAAAAGACATCCTACTATCCTACTTCCTACTTTATTATATAATATTATAAATGTGAAAGTTTGTGAGTGTGGATGTATGTTTGTTACTCTTTCACGCAAATACTACTGAACGGATTCGGATGATATTTGGAACACAGGTAGTTTATAACCGGGATTAATACATAGGATAATTTTTATCCCGATAATCCCGAAATTTTTGTTAAGTTAAATACTACGCGGACGAAGTCGGTGGGCACAGCTAGTTCTGATAATAATTTAACATAGTTATTAACATTTTTTAACCTAATACTAGTTGGAAAACTTTGTAATTATCATTACATAGTATAAAACAAAGTCGCTTCCCGCTGTCTGTATGTCCCTATGTATGCTTAGATCTTTAAAACTACGCAACGAATTTTGATGAGTTTTTTTTAATACATAGAGTGATTCAAGAGGAAGGTTTATATGTATAATACATGCATAATATAGTAGAGAAACACTGATAATTTATTGCATCCGTGCGAAGCCGGGGCGGGTCGCTAGTATATTATAAACGGATATTTTAATAATGAAATATTAAAAAGGCATGCCAAGATTGTTTACTGAATCCGCATCGCAAGGAAAAGTACACCAGACTAGTATGCTTGTCTCGAATATCGTAACCCTGCATAGTTTCTTTATTTATAATTTGACGGGTTATTGAAAAACGTGATAATGTTCATTACATTCCTTACCTACCCTAGTTTATTTGATCATTTTACTGCTGCCTTGTCCGTTTGTATAATATTTTGTGTGTTTACAGTTATTTTATACTTACGCAATTATGTAGCCATTTTTTTATATTACTCAATTGAAATCATTTCATATTGGTTGAATTTTCTAAAAACATTATAAGGAAAACCTATTGCACACGTTTAAGGGATTGTAGAAATCATTTTGTGTTCACATTACTTTGAATTAAAATAATAACATTTCTTGGTCTGTTGGTGAGTATTGTACTATCTCCATAAAACTATAAAGCGCAATCCTTTACTTTCAAACAATTGTACGTATTGATCCGTCATGTAAATGAAGAAAATATTTTGCCTTATCATCATAATTGAATTAAAATTCATAATTTTCACTGTTCTAGAATTATATTTATAATCATCAATTCACAATGATATTAGTTTATTTATAATAAAATAATTAATATTCACCCATCCAATAAAATGAAAATGAATGAAAACGAAATCCTTAATTTTTATTAAGTATATTTTATTACATTACTCTCCTTATTCCTGTGAGCATGCATAAAAAAACAAGAGAAACCATCGGAAATGAGTACCAACCAAGCTAGTTAGCATATTGTTTTTAAATTGTATGTAAAAGTTGTTTTAAAACTAAATTTAAACAAATAATAACATGTTCGTACAATTGGTTTGATAAAAATATGTCGTTAAAGTTAATATAATGCTATGTAAATATAATAATTAAGTACGGCGCGGTACGTAATGTTCAGTTATAGCATAAATAGTCATTTTTATCATATGATCACGTGAAATGTTTGTTGTTAGATCGCCATTTAGGGTGTACCTGTGTAAGAATGTGATGCTGTGGGCATTGCCTGTGCGTAACTAATTAGAACTGAATTTAAGGGTGTGATTATATTTTTCATAATACAATGAATTACGCCTATCCCAAATTTCCAAAGTTCATTAAAATTTATACTGTGAATGTTCGGTTAGGAATGTTTTTTTTAGAAAGTTTTGTATTAGTTGTTAGTTGTGTATTTTGCACGTGACCTGTGTGTTGAGTTTGGTAATGTTCGAGGACGGTGCGATCCGCTAGTATCGGCCGCGTCACTTTGTGTAATTACTTGTAAGTAGTTGTAATTAAATGTTAGATTTTTTGAGTCGTTTTTAAGTATCATGAACTTAATTATTATGTTTAGTTAGAATATTTATGAACACGATGCAAGTACTATTTGCATTTTCATCCATTAATTAGCCACAAGTTCATAACTTCTTGAGGATTTAGGTATTTTGATGCTGGTCGAACGCTTAAGAAATGTTGAAATGGAGTTTAGTTTTTTCTAACAATACTTTTTTCTGTAAGACTGAATTTTAATTTGTTTCGTGGCTTGTAAAGTGAAGTGGAAATTACATCAAAGTAATTTAAGTGTGTCACATGTTTAAATTAATAATAAATGTTTCTCGAATAAGTTTACAACAACAGATAGTAAGTTATAGAACCGTACCTAGAATACTTAGCGTGTAGTGGAATTAACATAACTAAATTCTTTAGCATTAGAGTTACTTGTGGCTGAAGTGTATATATAACGGATTTACCTATGTTAAGTTTAAGTATTACGATTGTTGTTAAAGAGAAAGCTTATTATTGTTAGAAGAGCCACGGAACAATTTGCACTGCACGTTTCGTGTACATCTTCATTCAATACACTGTCTGAAATTACGGGAATATATTCATTTAAATCAAAATTTTAGTGTAATATTTTTAATGGATTACCTTTATCACAGAATAAAATAATAGATTTGATTGATACAATCACAAGAGAGATATTTTAACCTTTAAAAATATTGTATTTAATATTGGGTTGTTCCGTGGCTCTAAGGCTTATGCCCTTTCTTAAACAATAGCTGTTAGTGAGTAGCGATGCAGTGCAGTTGAATCGTCCCATCCGAGTGTGACGGACTGTAGCAAAGTATTTTGTTGGACGATTCCAGTTACATAGTGCTGCACTGTCTTTTGTCGTCTCCTAAATAGCATAAAACAAAGTCGCTATCCGCGTCTGTCTGTCTGGTTGTCCGCTTAGTTCTTCTGAACTACTTGACGGATTTTTATGCGGTTTTCACTATCACATAGAGATTTTCTTCTGAAAGGTGTGTATGTATGATACGTTTTAATTTAATTTACAAATAGTAGAGAAAAGCCGAGTGAAACCGGGACAGGTCGCTAGTAAACAATAAGATCTCATTAATTATTAATTAATCATTGGAATTTTGTAACATACAAATTAAACTGTTCTTGTAGGTAATTATGGAGTCAAACAATAAAGATATTATATGTATACATACAAAATAAATATATTCCAGGATGTAACAATGTGCCGATCTTCAATTTTTGTGTATCATATATAAAATGAGTACGTTGCATATCAATTAGTGAAAAGCTCGGTTGTTTGTGAGCGACATTGTAACAATTTTTTTGCCACGTTCATATTAAATATTGATTGTGACTCCCAAGGCTGTCTGAGTACACCCTTTTAAATGTTTATAAATTTATACCGTGTTTTGCAACTAGTTTGTTTAACCCCAGGTTTGCACTGTCGAAATATATACAAAGATTTATGATGTTGCCCCTATTTTGAGCACTGAAAAAATAAAGACATCAACATAAATAGGTGTAAATGCTTCGACGGTACAAGCACACGGTTACATTTCGTCAAACATGTGTAAAATAACCTGCTGTAGATACTATTATGAAATAATTATAATGTGGCATGGCATTTATTAAATAATCTCAAAAAGTGGTATGTTTCAGTGTACAAGTTAGTAGTGTATATAACGCACTATATATTAGGTAGCTTAAATATTTATCTTCCCCTATAATTAAGATCCCTAACTTCGGTTTAATTACGAATTCATGTGATACTTCAGACTAAGTTGTATAAGTACATGGAAATAAAGGAACTTCGTCTCTAGAATTTATATTTGATTTTAATTTTATAATTTAAATGTGAATCTTGAACAAAGTATGTAGATGTAGACGTCTGGAATATTCTCAATCACACGTTCAAAGATTTAAATTATAAAGGAAACTGTACAATTGTGTAGTATTTTCTAATAAATTCTGCAAAATAATACATGTTTTGTCTGTCCTGTGAACGAAGATCATGATCACAACAAGATCGCTGTTGTAATTGAAACACATGGACCGCAATGGCGGATGTGTGCTGAACACCTTCAATAGAGTTCTGCTAACCGCGTATGGTCAGCTGTTTAATTAAGACGAACAATAACAGGTATAGGGGTAATTAGAAAATGTTCGGCTTTATCTCTAAAAGTTGAATACGGGAAAGTTAGACGGGCGCACCTACCAGTGTTGGGAATACCTGGAAATGCTTGGATTTCTTATCCTACATAGGTAAAGTTGCCAACATACTTTAGCGTAAAAATAACCTACCTATTAATATTTCACTGACTCCGTTTATAGGGTTCCGTAGTCCCTACGATTGCCCTTGTTCAGTATCAGTATCAGGGTTAAAATTGGCTCTAATGATTATATAATTATTTACTATACAATATTACTTTATTTACTACTAGTTTCTGCTAACGACTTCGTCCGCGTAGACTTAAGGTTAAAGCGCCCATTTAGCCCGCGAAATTCAAATTTTGTGAGTTTTTAGAGTTTTTTTTCAAAATCTGACAATAATAAAAGACATTTTGTAATTCGCGACAAAGACCGTGTACGGTGCATTTATTAATATATCCAACTTACTTACTCTAAAACATTTCAAGCACGACAGCTATCCAGATAATCTGGCAATTTTTGTATATTTAGTGATTAACTAGTATCATATCCACCGTGATAATATTTAGAGTAAAATAAATGTATTAATAAACGCACTGCATACTGTGTTTGTCGCATATCAGAAAATGTTGTCTTTTCAGATTTTGGATAAACTATAAAATACTCAAAAATTTGGAATTTCGCGGGCTAGACAGGCCTTAAGTAAACCTTTAGTAAAGTATTATATGTTTTAATTCAGGTTATAAATTATGTGTGCTCCAAATTTCATCTAAATCCGTTCAGTAGTTTTGGCGTGAAAGAGTAACAAACAAACACACATCCACACTCACAAACTTTCGCTTTTATAATATTAGTAGGATTTGACAACAAATTACTAGTCAGATGCAAAAAAGTTATAACTTAAAAAATAAGTAAGCTCTTTAACTACTCATTGTGGATTTCATCGCGTGGTTTCTCCGGTTTGATACTTGATGTCGCCACTTGTACCACTAGCGATATTTTGTGATCATACATATATCAATCCACTAATACATAACATCATTATGTTTTGCATTACCTAATATTAATCGACTGACCAAGTTTTTGGCAGATGGGTGGTTTAATTAGATTTTTTTATAGGTACTTACTTATTAAAAATAGGTAGGAACTACCTACTGCTTTATTTACACATAGGTAGGTACCTATTTACAAATAAATATTATACATACTAATTATTTATTTGCGCTAAATACTTACCTATAGGCTTTTACAGTATCTACCTATATTTTGCTAAGTATGTATAATTCATAAATAATTACTCAGTACATAAGTACCTACATAATATGAACATGGAGGAAAATTAAGAATCAACTAACTATTATGAAAGTACTTTGGCTAGTAGGTGTCGAAATAGCTTACGTATTTACCGTTTTTATAAGCGAGTTTACTTTGCGCCAATTAAAATGTTTTCGCCCTCGGCTCGCCCAAAGAAAGTCGGCGCTCGTAAATCATTTATGTAAATCAACAACAATAAAGGAAAATAATATAGAGTGCGTTCTATGGAACGTCGCTGCGGATGTACTAGCGACTTCCCGCCGGTTTCAGACGGGTTTACCTCCCGCTTCCGTCACGCCGCGTAGTAGTCGCCGACGCACCCTGCCGTGCCGCCGCTACGCCGACCCTGGCCGCTTTAAATACAATAATTATTATCTTGCCTTTTAAGTCCTGGCTACACAACAGTGTAGGGACGAGACAGGACGCGGTGTGGTGTGGCGTTTTATTTTTTACAGGTAGATACATTCATATGGACAACTAGTTTCTAGCCCGCGACTTCGTCCGCGTAGACTTAAGCAAAGTATTCTATGTGTTTATCCAGGTTATAAACTATCTGTGTTCCAAATTTTATCCGAATCCGTTCAGTAGTATTTGCGTGAAAGAGTAACAAACATACATCCACACTCACAAACTTTCGAATTTATATTATTAGTAGGAAGGTTACAAACTATCTGTGTTCCAAATTTTATCCGAATCCGTTCAGTAGTTTTTGCGTGAAAGAGTAAAAAACATACTTACATCCACCCTCACAAACTTTAGGATGCATTGGATCGTGGCTGGGTGAGTCTATAGACTAGGTTCCGGACTTGGTTTATATATTTGTTTACGTTGTTTGAATTGAGCAATGTCCTTATCAGCACTTAAAAACGTTGAAATCTTTTAAGTAAGTACCTGAAGGAAATAACCTCACTGGGTTTTCTGTCCATTATTCCTTCTAGAAATAAGTAGGTCCTTGTCTTCATTAATATGAACCTAAAATACCTCTGACTGTCGTTTAGCGTACCAATTACACTGCGTACGTAATTAGTTTCGAAATAACACAATGACCTACCTATATTACGACTTAATTTAGGAGCCCTTCCTAAAACATTTTGTTGCGTTAAAATTAAAAAGGTCGGGCTTATTAGATGTTTGATGTGGTTGCAAGTTATAATATGGAGGTAGCTCATACAATATTCAGAGATAAGAAGATATACGTTTATTTACCACAAAGTTAGCCTGGACTATTTAACTTTATTGTACCTATTTTCTTGCTTGTTATACATATGGCGTAGCCATTAGGCGCGTTCACTTCTACCGAGCTGCCGCGCCCGAGCTGTGACGTTATGTCTATGCGGTCAGACTGAAGTAGAGTAATCTGTGGTTGTAGATAAAAGGGCCCAAAATAATCTGTGGCCGTTCTCTAATAAATAATCCGTTTTCACGGAGGTCCAGCCCTGCTCCTTCGATTCTGCTAAGATGGCCCCCTAGACTACCTACCTAGGTAGGTAAAAGTACTAAAATTGCGAACCCACTGAAAGTTAAATCAAAAGCATCCTCTACTTACTTATATAACTATTAAAAATAGTTTTGCAACATAGATGCCAGTTACTAAACTTAAATACAGGTTTTTATACTTACTTTAGTATCAACTTCCCACAAATATAATTAGTATAGGTATGTACACTAAGATTAACCTGATCTTTAATTTATGGAACTCTGTACGGTACATTGAGAGAAGGAATAAAGAAAGTAATTATTATTAGTTCTGCAACATAGTTTCCATTTAGTGACAGGCTTGCAGATTCTGTCTTTAGTAATCTGGTTACTTTATTACGTAATTTTTGTGCCTATGATGGAGTTTTTAGCGGAACTGATTTATTTATGCATCATTTATCACCCGCAAACTTCGGATTGAAGATTTGACATTCTTGACAGGCCTCATTTAATCTTCTTAAAGTGTCTGATACACGCTCTGCTGAACTCTTGAGTCAATTGAACAGTGAATAGAACTCAGCTAAAAATAATATAGGTAGGTATCAAATAATAATGGCGTCGACGGACCTATTAAGTAGGTAAATCTAATTAATTTTATAGAGATCCAAATATTAGCGACATAGGTTGACCTAAGTTGCATAAGTGCCTAGTTATGTCTACCTGTACCTTATTTTGAATAAACATAAGGTGTAGGTAATAAGGTACCTTATTCCATTTAGGTTCCTACTATTATAGATATCTACTTCATAAAGTAGGTACCTTTTTACCTAGCTAAAAAATAAAAAGACAAAATTAATCAATGTATAAAGGTACCTACCTAAGTACATACTTACTTATTATATTAATGTTAATATTTTCGTGGTGTTTACAATCTTAAGGAATATTGGTTTTTTTTTAACATTTAACATACTAAAACAAAGTAGTTTGGAACCTATATAGTACGAAAAGTATTTTTATCAACGGACAATAAAATACGAGAATCGGAAATAATCGTAAATGATTTGGAAATAAGTTCCTTTCATCTAGGTAGGTACCTACGAGTATTTGGCAGTATTAGAAGTATTCTTCGGTAGAGGAACAAATACGACACAGATCTTGTAACGACCTACTTAGGTTTATACCTATGTGGACGTCAGCTTTTCCTTTGTACTCTTCATGAAAAATCAGTCATAATAATGTTCCTAATATTCTTTTATCAGTAAGGTATTTTCATATTATAGTACCCACCACTTATTTGTCCGATATTGCTTCAAAAGGTGCCTCAATACCTACTTGTGAATACCGAACAACACAGTAGGCAAGTACTTACCTACAAAAAATAATTAGCCCTTTTGATGTCCCTCTCCTGGGCACGGGCCTCCCCTCAAGGGGGATTGAGACCATACATCACGCTGGCCCAGTATGGGTTGGTGGATTCCTGTGTTTCCTTCACCGTAAGCATTATTAGGTATAGGTACCTACATGGTTCATGTGATGTTTTAGGACTAGCGCTGTTAAGATCAGTAAGTAAATGAAGAAAATCCCATTTGGAATTTCAATACTTACCTACCTATAGATATTTACACTGATTCTACCTATGCATATAAACAAAGATGCACCCTAGTTTCCTCACACTCAGATCCGGTGGAACACAGGTGAGGGTTTTTGTTAAAACCACAAATAAACTATAGCTATTATTATTTATTGAAATGGCTACGGAACCCTACAATGTACGTGGTCTCGCACCCGCTTGATAATTTTTTAGGTTTCATTTAGGGGATCTCGCTCACATACTCGTATGAGTCCTGCGGCATCTTGGCAGCGTCCGTCGTGGCACTCAATCAATCATCACTGATCGTGACGTAGTCTAGGGCCTTCGTAAGTCTTAGTCTTATCACATACAGTTATTAACCAAATACATACCTCTTTTTTATTTTGCAGATTCCTAATTGGTATGTTTTGATCCTTTGTTAATGTACTCAAGTATCTGTGTATAATCGTGATAACAAATTACACAGCTATTTAGGTAGGTATCTATATCATTATTCATTACGAGGAAGGCGTGAGGGAGCTACCGATCAAGTTCTTTTGAAGGGGTCGTTATAAGATACTTATTTGATATACTGAGCCAACATTTTCTTCGTATACCTACCTACCCGTTAGAAATAACGATGTTATGTAAATATCTCTCACTTAATTTATATATAAAAATGCCAATAGGTAAGCAATAACTATAATAGGTAAGTAATCCGTTTATTATGCCAAAATCTAAAAGAATTACGTAGGTACTTAAAATGAATGATAGATCTATCTAAATAGGTACCGAAAAGGATTAGGAAGCTCGGCTTTCTAATAAAGTCCGGAGCAGTCAGGGCGTTAATTATTTTTATTATAAGGAACAGGCCAAACTCACACAAGTTTTGATCTAGCACGTGTTCTATCAGCTGTTGCAGAGGTACTGTTCTGTGATAGACAGCTGCCCTTTTGTTGTATATTAGGCCTTGTGCACACCACGTTTAAACGCTCCATCGACGCGGGTTTGTCTCGATACAGACGCGAGTCACACGCAGTGTGTAGGCGTTTGTAGGATAAAAGCGCGCCGTCGACGGCGCGTTTAAAAAAGGTGGTGTGCACAGGCCCTTAGTGTTATGCACCCCGTTGTTGGTGCTGCCCCAGTTGAGCCTGCTCTTGAGCTGTTGTAAATTGACAACAGCTTGGATCTACGGCTGTTATACACATCTATACATCAATACAAATAAATAAAATTGGAGCGTCTGTTTGTAATATCAAAATAACACCTTTTCACTAAATGTATATGAAAGTACATACGGTACATACGGTCTGTCTGTCTGTCTGTGTGTTTGTTCCGGGTAGTCTCTGAAACGCCTGGACCGATTTTGACGGGATTTTCACTGGCAAATAGCTGATGTTATAGGGAGTAACTTAAACCTTATTTTAGAAAAAATAAATAAATAAACAATGCTGCCTGTCGCGCGGGATCAGAACGCGCGAGCGGGCTTTTGCGATAGTAAGTATATAAAACACGAAACATCGACTCGCAAATGTTAAATTACATTTTTGTTAAGTTAAATTCCACGCGGGCGAAGTCCTGTAAATAAAATATTGTTCACCAACTTAACTCATGTTGATATCCTGTGAAGTCCGCTGCCAATACGGAGTGGTCCCGATTCGTGTGCAGATAAACGCTTACTAGTCGTTTCGGCTCACTGCCCACCCCATTTGTACGCATAATCACACGCAATTACCGATATTCGTATTCAATGTATGTGTGTCACATTGGCACGGGTGTACAAGTCCGGGCGCATTTGGACCGTTCCAGTTGACTCGACGGGGGTGGTTGGAACAAATTAAGACCGTACAATTATTATCGACGTATCCATGTAAAAATACTTCTTTGCGTTATTAGGTATTAATATTACTTACTAGCTTTTGCCGACAATTATAGCTGGGAACCATCCAGGTGACCCTATTAGTACAAAAATCAGTGCCGTCTAGGGACGCCCGAAAGAAGCGAAGCTTTGCAGTAGATATTTTTTTTTTTTTTTTTTTTTTTTTTTTTTTTTTTTTTTTTTTTTTGAATTGCCTATATGTTGTTGGCCAGAGTGGCCATAACAACTTCACCCGGACAGAGGGCGAGCGCAAGTGCGCTCCAGCCATAGGGGCAGGGGGGCAGCTAGCTCAAGGGCGTCACTAGGGACACGACCTCGGCTTGGGCCGCTGCCAGGAGAGGTGGCGAGGGTAAATCTACCACCGGATCGGAAATTGCAGTAGATATTAGATATATTATATTAACGCGTAACGCGTGACGCGTTACGCTTTTCACCGTTTTAGTGCCCGGGTAGCGAGCGCCCCGAACGTCCGTAAAGAAGCTTCGCTTCAAAAATATTAAAATCGGTCAAGCCGTTTCGGAGGAGAACAATAACGGACACACGCACATCGGAATTTAAGACCTATTTAGTAGATAATGACAAAATACTATATTTTTTTATTGAAATAGGTACTAAGTAGCTAACAATTTAAACCTTAATTTCTAGGTAATTAGTTAGTAGGTACATAGAATAGACTTATTTTCTAAAATACCTATAACGGTAGGTACACCTTCTGCCCGTGTAGTCCTACGAGTACCTGCGACTTACATTATCTCGATCCGGTTCAAGTCACACCGATGTACCAAAATCAACGCGACCTCCAATAATAATGGAATGATGTTTAAGTTCATCAGTATTTTTGGGTCCCGATGGAGTTGCGGGGGTGTGGGCGGCTGTTT
The DNA here is from genome assembly GCA_918843915.1 of Notodonta ziczac. Taxonomy (NCBI): domain Eukaryota; kingdom Metazoa; phylum Arthropoda; class Insecta; order Lepidoptera; family Notodontidae; genus Notodonta; species Notodonta ziczac. Next base: position 6,806,469 of record OU974038.1, on the reverse strand, counting down.
AGAGGGCCGGGGGTGTCGGATATTACTGGGGAAGTCCCGAAGCCATCGATCATCGTTACTGTCAGATGAGCGAAGCGCCTTTTAACGAGGTAGGTGGTCACGATTTGGTCGCAGCCTGCTAAGTACACATTCGCAGTGCGTTGAACTGACAATAGATCACACGCTTGCATTGACCGGTATCCATCACTGTAATTGATAGAACCGAGGTAAGGGCGTTGACCCCTGTTCATTAGTCACCTGCCCGATTTCGGTGTTCCGCGTTAGAGGTGAATGATTAAGTAAAGCCTGGCATGTGTACCTGCCTAAGTATCTACGTAGGTATATAGACATATAAAATATGCCTACTATGTCGATTGAGAAAAAATAAGTCCTTACGATAGCGAAGAACTAATTGGGTAGGTACTTAATCGCAACTATATAATCGAGTCTCCTACGAAATTGGGTGTAGGTATAGCGACGGTTGAAGGTAATAGAAATAAAAATGCTTATAATTATGTAACTAGCTGTTGCTATTATTGTGTTTCGATAATATAAAAGTAACCTAAGTTAATCTCTATAACATCAGCTGTCTGTCAGTGATTGGTCCGTGAAATTCGGTCCAGTAGTTTCGAAGATTATCAGAAACAAACAAACGGGCAGAAAGCCAAAAACTTAAACACTGTTTTTACCTATAACTGTTTACCTACCATATAATAGTTTGATACGTAAAAAAGTAGTAAAATGCAGTTTATTTTACATTACAAACACACGATATTATTTAGTTGTATACCACAAATTAAGAAGAGAATTGAGAGGTAGGTATATCACAAATTAAGAAGATATCTATCTTGGAGATATAAATAAAAGAAAGAAAAAGATATAAATTTTGGTGATTTTTTATTCCAGAGTAAGTGTTTATGGATTATGAACCATGTACGTAAGTTAAGTTGGTACCTAATTACTTACCTTTATTATGATTTTATAACCGCTCCGAAGAAAAACATAGCTTATTATATGATATTTTCTCTAGGTATAGAGAAGAAATCCAAGTAGGCTCTATTATTTTAAATTTTTCTCGCTCCCGCCTTATTATTAGGTATTTACTCACGAATACTTGTTATACAATCAAGCCGTGACTGTTGAATACATTTCCAGATCAGGGGAAATCCCTTCGCCCTTTGTCGCAACACGCCCTACTGGGCGATGAGTAAAAAAGTAGTCTAACCAAAATAAAACTTCAAAAAAAGGGATTCCCGAAAATCTCTCGCCATTATTGAGATGAGCCAGCGGCGATTTTCTATCAGACTCGCTTCGAACCGTCAGATACATGAATCATCACAGTGTCAATCAAATTATAGGTATGTAGCTTTAACCTATGGCACGATGAAATTATTATTGTACTTTTATAGCGTTGATATACCTAGTACCTCGTTTGCATACGTACATACATTATGTCCCAGAAATGTAGCAGCAATGTATCCTACAACCACACCAAAGGTTTTACGTCATAGTAGGAGGCGTAAAACTTTATGTATCCTACTAATATTATAAATGTGAAAGTTTGTGAGTGTGGATGTATGTATGTATGTTTGTTACTGCTTCACGCAAAAACTACTGAACGGATTTGGATGAAATTTGGAACAGAGATAGTTTATAACCGGGATTAACATATAGGATACTTTTTATCCCGATAATCCCGAAATTTTTGTTACGTTTACGTAATACTACGCGGACGAAGTCCGTGGGCACAGCTAGTAAATTATAATGCACAAAAAAATACATCCTGGTTAGTTCTTCTAAAAAGTCATCATAATAATAAACGAAGCTATCAACATTTAGATAGTACTTTTAACTACCTATTAGCTTACGAACTTTTCACTGTTTTCTCATATAAATGTTGTTTGTAAAACATCGTCTGATGGGAGGGCTCTTCAACTGTTAAAGAGTCGTTTGCAAACAGAACGACTTATGACGGCTCCTCCAGCTCGAGCCTCTTCCCATTATTGCCCGTTAGTGGCACTTGTGCAATAGTTTTCCAACTGTACACAACCGTTTGATAGAAAAAGGGCGGAGAATGTGTGTAAGAAAATACACGCACGCTACCCACGATTCCGTGTCATATTTCGTGAAATATCAGAGGTTACAATCATTTATAAGTTCAGTGTTTCCCGCGGTCGAGATTTTTGTCGAGTCGATTATGTAAACATAATAGGGAGGGATTGTATTCGTGCCGTTCGTGGATAATAACATGAGTTTACCTACATACAAACGTGAAGTTATTGTGACGTACCTATGGCACGGTCGCTGATCACGAAGAAATTCGTACAATGACCTGTTATTACCTGTCTTTGTCACTCCCGCGTAAATCTAATACGTCTCGCTCACACAGTTGCCGTGAACTGCGTGTGACCGACAACTGTGTGAGCGAGACGTATTAGATTTACGCGGGAGTGACAGAGACAGGTAATAACAGGTCATTGTACGAATTTCTTCGTGATCAGCGACCGTGCCATAGCTATTTTTTTATAATGGTCCGCAAACCCGAGTACGTCCTGCCTTATGTTAAGCAGTTATCGTATCCTGTAAATGCTTGCAATATCAAAGGTATCGCTCGCACGTTGCCGACCTGGAGCAGGTGGTGTTTGGTTTTTCGGCTCATATCGTACGAAACGTAGCTATACCAAATAGATACTTGATTCCGATTTTTCGTGAGAAGGTTGGTACTGTAACAACCGGGTTTTAATTAATAAATCATATTGCTTGGTAATATTAATTATTGTTAATAATTTGTTTATATATATTATTTATATTTAAATACACGTCCTATTATAAGGGTACCCCGGTTGTCACGTCACTGCCAGCGCACCGGCGCCGTTCCTTCAATTTTAAAACAATAATGTTTTCTTAAATTTATTATTTCCTCGTCGGCCAGGAACGCCTATCGCCAGTGGCCAGTGCGCCGACATGGACCTTACAGTACCAACCATGACAAGCCACCCTTGTATGAGCTGTAGACACTAGCTACATACAGCTTGGTCCTACCATAATAAAAACTAGCTCTTGCGAAACTGATAACTTCTAAACCGGGACGCCCGCTTGGCACAGTGGTTTAAGCGTAGGTCGTTCGGCTCACAGCAACGGGTGATTGCGGGTTCGATTCCAGTCGGGACACATTTCAGTAATGGCCTTTTCGTAATTTCCCCTGGTCGCCCCCAGTCCATTGTAGGGTACCCCTAGTACAGTACACGCTTTGTTTAGTTTGGGACTATACAGTTAGTGTGTCAGTCTGGCGATATTATTATTACGAGTATTATTAAACTGGCTCAGCTTACCACTTTGTGATTTCCGGACATTTCACGGTCCGTCCGACGAGCAAGCACAGCGAGCACTGTTCGACCTTGGTAGAAAGCTATTGTTAGGGCTTTCGAGTTTTATGTTATAAATAGAAGCAGGAAAAGTGGGTGTCTCGATCTCGAGAACACAATAACGGACCCTAGCCATTGTGGTCGGGGTTTCAAGGTGGAAGAAGTAAAACAGTGCTATGCGCCTACCTGATAACTTTGGGGTCCGGTAATTTATACGTGTAATAATTGGAGGCGGGTTAATCCAATCGTGGCTTTAACTTTGTGCCTATTGGACCATTCGTCGTGCTGGTTGGTGTAATTGAATTCAAGAAGCTCGCTGCGAAACTAAAATTAAATGAATTTACTATTAAGGAAGTTTTAATTTTAACTGTCAATGAGTCATTTGCATGCAACTTTGCAGTCGTGAGTGTAACTTCTATGCAAAGTAGGGATGCTACATGCTACGGAAGTGGGTTTATCGGAACCGGAGACGGATCCAGCTATTTAAAATTTTATTTATCGGAGTCGGAGTCGGAGCCGAAGTCGGAGAGGGAAGCGAAAGCGGAGTGAAGTGAGATGTGTGGCCTGAGGGCGGGCGTGAATGGATCACGTTAGCGACATGTCAAAACCGCGACCTTAGTCGCTTGCTGCGTTTTGGCCTTCGTTATAACTTCCAATTTAAGTTTTTCGGAGCCGAATTCGGAATACAACCGGAAGTTCCGACCATTTAGAGTCGAAGTAGCTTCGTAACATCCATAATGTTAAGTAATTAAATTAACGGATGCAATTATCACAAATGAAACGGAGTCCCGACAACCGTACCCACAAAACAAGAGCAATAATGGAACTTGGAAATAATCAAAAACATGGAGTAGGTTCGAGAGCTTCTAATAAATCTCGGAATCTCCAATTAACGCGCTCCGTTTGATCCGTATTTTCTGAAATTCACGTTAAAATGAATGCTCTGTTCAGTACCTACCTACCACCAATAAATAAATATTGCAAAGAACATTAAATACTGTTAATTTAATACATATAAGCTGGTGTTTATTGTGTTGGTATTTCACTAAATTATTTTTGTCGACGGATGATAAACAGATTTTCTTATCTATTTGGACTTGCGTCAAATTGGATGATGTAGAAGTTTTGGAAGTAATTCCTTACGATAGATAGGTTCAGGCAATCTGTTTAGCAAAAACTGTGCTCACAAAAGGTCAAGCTCTTTTCGCGAAGTAGCTACCTCGTTGCCACAAAGTTACAAATAAAGATATTCTATTATATTCTATTCTACAAATTAATGGGCCGAATGACGTGTGTGGACTCCTACGATTAGGCAACTCCAAAACCGCCTTCTTAATACTAAAGCGTTGCACGGGGTTTCAATTACTTAGCCTTCCGTGTGCTTGTAATTGCGCTGGATATTCTGCTAACCCCCTATTCCTAGCTGGGTACTCACATTGTAAGTGGCGCAATAACGCCGGCTTCTGAACCGGCCGAGGGGGACAGTTGTATTGTTCTAGGTACAAGAGTATCCGTCGCACATTAATAGCGGCACGGAAATCAATGTCGACGCTGTACTTACAGCCTTTTGTTTTTCTTATTGTTGGATAATGCCGTTAACAAACAATAGGCTAATAGCTGTTCTGTTCTATACAGGGTTGTTGACGGACGTATTCCTTTCAGGGTGTGATATAAAGGAGTAAAATGTAATAACTTTTACTTAACCACTTTGTTATACCATAAATACTGAAACAAATATTTTTTTTTTCTATATCAAATAACATTTATTTCTTTTACAGTGTGTTAGTTTTATACATAAATATAAAACAATTTATAATATAAAAGCTTATTCGAAGTGGTCTCTATTTTCTGCAATACAGTCCTTTAAACGTTGAGGCCAGTTATCAATAGAAGCACGCACTCTTTCCATGGGAAAATTCTTCACCGCCAATCGTACGGATTGTTTTAGGGATTCCAAATTATCATGGCGTTTAGAGCAAGCCGTACTCTCTAAGACTGACCATAAATCATCATCCAGCGGATTAAGATCGGGACTAGATGACGGCCAGTCTTCAGCTCTGATGAAGTCCAAAACGTGCGTTTCCAATCAAGGCTGCGTAGACCGAGCTTTATGACCCGGCGTCGAGTCTTGCTGGAAGGACCATTCTTGCTTATTGAAAATTGTGTTTTTAAGGTGCTTCACTACCTTCTCAAGAATGGTACCTGGATAAACTTGTACCGATGTTTTGATACCTTTTTCACAAAAGTATGGCTAAGTCACTCCTTCATAGCCAATACCCCACTAAACCATCACTGAAGTCGGATAGTACCCACGTTGCACTCTGTCGACTATTTGGGAAGCTTCCTTATAGCTTTGAGCATAAATACGGTCATTTTGTTTGTCTAAATGTTGCTCAATTGTAAAAAAAATCTCATCCGTAAACAATTTTTATCTGTGACCACCCTTTGCGTACCGCTTCAGTAGTTGTTTCGATTTAACCAACCTATTCTTTTTAAATTATCAGTTAAGAAATGACCAGTACGTCTCTTATAGGCTGAAAGTCCTACGTCATCTTTTAAAATACGCGACATGTTTCTAGGTGCTATCTTCACCTCCCAAGATAAAATCAATAAGTCAATAAATAAATATCGCCAGACTGACACACCAACTGCACGGTCCCAAACTAAACACAGCTTGTACTATGGGTACCGTACAATGGACGGGGGGCGATACCAGTGACACCCAGGCCCGGGCAAATTACGAAAAGGCCAATTTCCGAAATTTGCCCCGGCGGGAATCGAACCCGCTACCACCATGTGCCGCGGTCTACGCTCAAACCACTGCGCCAAACAGTCGTCAATAACTTTTGTTTTTTTTTTGGTCCAACAATATCTCGAAAACAACTAAAATTCGAGGAAATTACAGAAGGATCAGATTTGTTCTATTTTTGCTCTTCTAATACACCTTGCTAGGAACAAGTCGGATTACAAATACCCCTGTAAAATGGTAGGTACAGATAAAATCACGTATTTTATTTAATCACAACAGCCTAGGACGATATAACAGCCCTATCGCGTTCAGAGATTATTGATATAATCTTCTGGGGACGGGAAACCAATTTTATTATTGCCCGTCGATCCCATATTGCATATCGCTTTTACCTGATATTGCATTCCCTCTGCATTGCCAATATCAAAGGATTAACATAGACCTGTGTCTATACATAGCTCAAAGGTATGAAGGAGTTTTTGGTTTTCGATGCACGAACATTTCAACCTTCTCAAAATCAGTAGTGTAGTTATGTGTCTTATTATTTTCACAAAAAAAAAACACATACCCTTACTGAGAACTTCATCTTTATTTGAAGTCGTTTAAAAATTGCATGAGAGTCACGGACCACATACCCCTTTGTAAATATCATGCGTTCGTGCCCAACGAATAATATACTAATAAAAATCTAAAATATAGGTACCCAAAACGAGCGTAGGACACAGTTCGTAATTTTTTTGTACGAGATCCCACTCATTAATATTTCATAGAGTAGCCCGAAGATGCTCATCTTTGGTACAAATTATTAAAGTTCTAAAAAATACGCGGCCTTTTTATCTTTGTTAAAATAAAGTAATGAGATAGGTAAGTAAACTTTTACGAATATTTTAGCCCTATCTGAGTGGGATTAACATTAGAATTACTTTGACATACCACCTACATAGCTACATGGTTACTGATAATTCAACGTGGTGTGATAAAGGAGCTAGCACTACAGGGGCTACACACAACGAACACATTTACATTATTATTCACATAATTATTATATCGATAAGTAAACTTTCTTTATAAATGCATAGTGATAGCTTAGAGGGCAGATAAATGTCTATAATCTCATTATGCTGGATTTTTTCAGACTAAACACTTTCTAGATTGGTTATTAGCCACCTACGTATATAGTATGCAGAACCGGATTAAGCAAGCGCGGGGCCCGTAGCAAATTATGTCGAAAAGGCATCGATCTACTATGGGTTCTTAAGTATAAAGTGGTAAAAGAACAAATGAATAGTCTATACGTTTATTTGCCATCTATAGGTTACAATTTTGTGGGCATTTAGTAAATTACTATAGGCGCTGTTAGGCTCTGGACAAGTACAAAAAGCCAGAGATGAGATTTTCTGGCAATACAAAATAATTTTGATAAGAAACTAACATATGCCCCCGGGCCCCCTTTCGCGCGGGGCCCGTAGCAATTGCTACTCTTGCTATATGGTTAATCCGACACTGTACGTATGTTATAAATAACTAGTAAAAGTAAGTTGAAAACATTGTTGGTAGTTTGCCTTTACACGGCTTGTTTAGCATTCAATCAAACGAGAAATCCCGTGTATGACGCGGCATGACGTGCCGTGATGTGACAGGACGAGAATTGCGTCGCGAGACGGGCGCGCGCCCTCTACCACGAAAATTTACCCACTATTAATGTAGGGGAAAAATATAATTGACTAGCTGTGCCCACGGACTTCGTCCGCGTAGTATTAAACGTAACAAAAACTTTGGGGATTATCGGGATAAAAAGTATCCTATATGTTAATCCCGGTTATAAACTATATGTGGTCCAAATTTCATCCAAATCCGTTCAGTAGTTTTTGCGTGGAGGAGTAACAAACATACATCCACACTCACAAACTTTCACATTTATAATATTAGTAGGATTCATTCGCTTTGTAGAAATAACATGTGATTTTATATTTAATCAAAGATAAAGGGGTTCAGGTGTCAGATGACAACAAACTGTTGAAGTGACACTGATAATATATTTATGTTTATTTTGCAAACATTCGTATCCAAATCAAATATCATACCCTGAACATATACCAAAATCAATAGCGCGATCTAATTTTTATAGAACGCCATCTAGTACATAGTTATCGTTAACTATAAAGTATAAGTAACTTAGAATAGTAATCATAATGAGATTTATTAATCAAAGGGAATTACAAGTTCATGACATAGCAGTTACAAAGAGTTTTTATTAGAATATGCTTAGAGAATGTAGTCCGTACAAACATTATTTAGACCCCTATTAATAAATCGATCACAACACTGAGAGCGATCTTGAAAATGACATTCTTATGTTCTACCGGACAAATTTACATGTCAAAAACGTACTCAAGACTGCTATCAAATTTGAGATCGTTTTATTAATACGGACCTAAACCGATGAGTTTCGAAATCGCGGTTACTGGTCGTAATACCTACTTGCAAATTGCAATATTAATTACTTGTGTCCACACTTGAAGCAGATATAAAGCTCGCTGTCGCTTCGCCACTTGTAGGCTCTCGAACTTATCGGGAACATTATATTTCACGGCATTGTTAAACTGACGAAACGGTCTCATTACAGATTTCTGTGTCGGATAATAAAATTAACAGTGTTAACGCTAACGAAGCGCTAAGGTCGGATAAAATATTCAGATGCCTTCGAGATATCTCGAGTTCGTTTTAATAAATGGTTAAAGAGGGGACGATATGGAACTGAAACTCGGATTATGCTGTGAAATAGATGAACAAGTGAAACTAATTGCGAAAGTTACACGTTAAGCGCACTAATGTTAATCTCCCCCACAGTGTGGTACTGCGGACTCGTGCAGGGTGTATATACTACGTACAATATGTAGGTGTATGTACACTAACTAAGCGAAACTCACCCCCTCCATTCAGCCCACTTAAATTGATTTTAGTACTCGTATTTTTATATGAACTCTATTGAATGTTACTGTAGTAGTACCAAACTGTAGCACATACCACATAATGTCACAGAATGTCAGCTGAAAGAAGGAATTATAGCTGCGATTCGTACGACTGCTTGAGACAGCCGGAAGGCCGACACCCCCCCCCCCCCCCCCCCTTTCCCACTCCTCTTCAGGTTGGCAACGTGCAAGCTATGTCATTAACACTGCAAGCATCAAGCTCAAAAAAAATCCAAAACTACGACGTAGTTATGTCGTCATACGTCACCCGTCAGTGGCTACTTAGTATTATTTTGGAAACTTTACACATGTATGTTTGCTAATTAACTGAAAAGTAATTTAGAAATAAGAACACTGTTGTTATAATCGTGATATTCGTGACATATAATTTAAATATTGACGTAATAAAAATCTTTAGTCAAATATCGTATTAATCATAGCCCGCAACGTAGCAGTACAAATACCTAACACACCTATATAGCCTAGCCTTTACACAATGCACATAGCATGGAGTTATTATCCTAATCTATGGCTCATGTCGCACAAAACCTGTGTGGAGAGGCCGATGTGCCTGACTTTTTGACTGCCAATACGCTGTTCCCAAAGAGAATACAATACTACGCTGTTCCATGATTGGCAATATAGCTTTGCCGGACAAGTGGGTGAGAGCAAAGTGCGCTTCAGGCAGAATGGCAGCGGGGCAGCTAGCTCAAGGGTCAGAGATCCTGTAGTACAGGTGTAGCAGCTGGTATTTCATTCGGAATTCGGTTCGTTTGTATGAATTATATCGGACCTGTGACACTACGGTAGGCGATTTGCACTTGTACAAAACACTCACATAGATACATCAAAGGGATTGCAATTTACAGAGGTCCACTTTTTCCGGTAGTTCAATTAACTTGAAAATAAGTGATACAGGTCGTCACTAGGTATTAAAACACATAATACTTTATCTATGCTTATACTTATTATATCATATTATAAGAAAATCTTGTTTGACGGACATTGTAAATCATTCATAACTTCGAGGTAAATTAGTATAAAAGTTTCATTTAGAATTTATTAAAGAAGGTTCGTTTATTTCTACTTTTCTCTTTCATTTATAGATCAAAGCTTAAATTAAATGTAGGTACTCGGGTTGAACACAAATATACACATTAGTCCTCATTTCGCCCAGAGCTAAGCGGCTACGATGCAATTTTTATTTGTTTTTAGCAAAGAAAACGTTATAATGGACGTCGTTAATTTCGAGCTCGGCAATCCCAACGATTCTGTTAGATCTGTGCTCTTATTATATTTGTAGAGAAGCGGAGGCAATGCGAAAAACATGTTTTTGTGATGTCACCGCTTTTATGTCTTTCCTCATTAGATAGGTGGCTGGTGTCTCGGTGTGCGGAACTCAAAATATTTTTGCACTACCCATAAGCACCTACTACTTTTCGTTTCCCTGAAAAATAACAATTATATAGGTAATTAAATTTATGTTAAAAAAATATATAAAGTTATGAGGTATTATTCAGTTATCATTTCTTCTACCTTCTATATTTGGGTGTGTGATTTCTTTCAAATAATAGTTTTAAATAACAGGGAGAAATTTGTCGCATCAGACATTCCTTGTTTCATGAACTTAATGAGTCTGTATTGTGTTTTTATTTGTGTTTCCAAGACATTCGAGCGTCGTCGAGACAAACTTATTATTATTATCAGTACGCGTTCCAGTAGCATGTCTACATGGGGCATTGTTCGCGTACTACCGTCAAGGGTCTATGCTAAAACTCGGAGTTACCGGGAGCACCCAAAGAGAACGTTTTATCTAGCCATACCTATTATTCAGATGATGTAGCTCCACTAATGCTGAGAGTACACTGATCTTTTCCTAGTAAAGATACGGCTGAAATTGAGATTGCCGGCGCTGAGCTTCATATTTTTAAAAGAAAATACCCTCTTTTATCCCAACGAAACGAAGAGAAAAGTCTCCCTCCTGTTCATTGTGAAACAAAACAAGTAGAGACTTAAGCGGCGGCTTAGTTCATAGGACGGGCCAATGTTTGTCTATGTTTAATACTGATTACAAAAGTAGGCAGGAGCGCAATGCAAGCGAGAGGTTTTATTGGCAAACACGGACTTGAACGAAATGGGAAATGCCAATTATGGTGCTGCTGCTCTTGCGGATTTTCTATTGAATAACAAAAAACATTTTTGCAAGTATTCTCCTCACCAATTAAATTAGGTGCTTGACTTATATCAAATTTAGTCAGGTAATACACCATAAGTACCCATACCCAAGTGGTAATCATTGCCAATTGGGATATGTAAAATATTGAATGATCTCAATTATATTGTTAGCTGAGCCCGCGACTTCGTCCGCGTGGAATTTAACTTAATAAAAGAGCCCGCTCCAGCGTTCTGAGCCCGCGCAAAAGGACCCATTTTTGTTGTTGTTGTTGTTTTTCTTAAATAAAAGTAACCTAAATTAATGCTCATAACATAAGCTATCTGCCAGTGAAAATCCCGTCAAAATCGGTCCATCAGTTTCGGAGATACTTTTGGATTTCATGTGTTTTTATTTTTTTACGCGAAACACTCATAGTTTTTCTAAAATTATAGTAGCCTAAATTACTCCTTATAACATCAGCTATCTGTCAGTGAAAGTCCCGTGAAAATCGGTCCAGCAGTTTCGGAGATTACCCGGAACAAACATACAGACAGACAGACAAAAAAAAATTAAATCGCGTTTTTGCTATAGGTGTTGTATGTACTTTCGTATGCATTTAGTGAAAAGGTGTTATTTTGATATTACAAACAGACACTCCAATTTTATTTATTTGTATAGATTACATAGATTAAGTACTAAAATTTCAGAAATGTATATAATTCTGCAATAAAAAATATTTGTCAAATGCTGTAAGGAGGATGTTCAACATAGATATTTTACTGGCAGTATAAAATTAAGTACCTACCTCATACAAAACAACATTGCGAGGAATTTGATTGAAAGTGTGTGTTATGCCTTATTTGTTGATTTCAAGAGACACATTGTCGAACAACACAAAGCACGGCATCTTGAATGATAAACGCGACGTCATGACGTAGCCCGTGACGTCAATAAATACTCCTCATCTGCGGCGACGTCACCTTGTCCCGCGGGATGACGGGGCCGTGTCATGCCGCGTCATCCGCGACGCTACACGCGTTGTTGACTTGCCAAAATTGCGTTGTTGTGATGAGGTCTTCACTTTTTAATGTAAGCCTTTTCCTCTTTCTTTTGACGTCTTTTATGTCTGAAGATAGGGCCATGAAGTGGTCGCTTTTTGTGCGACATGTAATCTCTTCAACAGTGAGTAGTATGAGGCGGAACTTGAGTTTAATAACCTCTCTAAATCTACTGAGAAAAGATTTTATTTAATATTTTTTTCTATTCGCATATTTCGTGGCCGCTTAGTTCCGGCTTCCGACCGAGGGTTATTGTTAAGGTCTTCGATATAACGAAGATAGACAAAACTATTAGCGGAAGATTCAATATTTTAATATTAATAAAGACTCTTTTCCAAACGGATTGATGTATTAAATAAAAGTAAAGTAAAATATGTACCTACGAATAGGAATATACTCCCTGCACGAACACTGAAGAGCAATAAGCTCCTTGTTCATATTGTCGCGAGAAATAGTGTGCACTATGAAAGGCCAGTCGAGTCTGTACGTGTATTGACGCCTTTATAGACCATTGTCTTTTTCTCCGATAATAGCAAGAGATATAAAATGTTGTTATAAATTGTAAGTATATCGCTCACTGATACTTATAAAATGCTGCAATGTATGACAATAAAACAATTCTTCAATACATATTACATTCGCGTATTGTAAAATGTGAGTACCTACCTATTGTATATGTAGGCACTGACACTATCCTTTAAGTAAAACATACAAATTTTAATGTACAAATTGGCCTATATTTTTATGGACTTAAAGGAGATTCTCGCTTCGACCCGTAGGTACTTACGTGTTTCTTTATTGCATAAAGTCATAATATTTTTAATTATTTGGTTCTCAAAATATTATCGACAGAATGTTGTTGCTCTGTTGTACTCCTCTGCCTACCCCTTTGTGGAATACCTAAAAGCGTCATGATGCGAATAAAATGTTAAAATGAACGCTTCTCTCCTACGAATAAACGGTTGACCACGACCTATCAAGCTGAAGTTAAAGTGACACGTGAAATTCAACGTGTGTAATGTTCCGAAAACTGCGATAGGAGGCGCCACCTGTCGCACTGATGGTGAGTTATGCTATGTTGCTGATGCAGCGGGGATGCTGCGCAGGCAGCGGGTGACGACAGCATGTCCAATCCCGTCTACGATTGATCAAATCCTCTAGGTAACTGCTGCAGGCTTCCTGAAACTATACCTATGACTCTTTAAAATAATGGGGGTGCATTAGCACTTTTATTAATGGGGATTAATAAACGTGCATTAGCGTTTGTTTAGTTTCACCATACTCTTTGTCTTCTTCTTTTGAATGTCAAATTACTTATAACAGAAAGAGATAGTTCGGTATGTAACTATTAGCTGCTGCTCCAAGTTTTTAATAAGGTAGATGGGGTCTCCTTCGGGTGATATATTTTTTACATAATCAAGAATCAGATATAAGGAAGCGTATCTTGACGGCCGCTTGGCGCAGTGTTTTCCGCGTAGGCCGCTCGTCTCACGACACCGGGTGGTTGAGGGTTCGATTCTCGTCGGGGCAAATTTCGGAAACTGCGTTTTTGTAATTTCCCCATGTTTGCATGTCACTGGGATGCATAGTACAAGCTTAGCTTAGTTTGGGACCAAACAGTTGGTGTGTCAGTCTGGCGTTAATTATTTATTTATTTATTATCTAATCAAAGGCAGTTTTTCGACGTGATAGGCCAGTAGTGTAGCACATACCTACAATTTGAAGAATTTATATGTGGGTTTCTTTTGCATTTTCAAAAGTAGTAACTTTCCTTTTGTAATGAAATCACGGCCCAGTGCCAGGATAACTCTTAACTGGTAATAGTTAGTACATCTATGGTAAGTGTAACGCTCAAACTGGAACTCGAAATCAAATTGTTTGACCTACTCTTACAAATAAATTGTTATCTCTTTTTCCGCTTAAGTCTACAAAGTCGGAACGCGACTACGACTGCGAAGATCCGGTAAGAAACTCAACGGGATTGACTATTTTAATGGATTTTTTAAATCGCCAGATATTAATGTAATAGGTATTTAATAGGATACGATACGATGCTACTGACCTAACTGTATTGCACGATTCCTAGATTATAATCGTTGACGTATTTCAATAATAGCACTTTTAAATTTAATTTTCTACCTAGTTTATAACCTGTAGCCGTAGGTGGACTCTACAATAACCCTATATCATTCGAAGTGTCCACCGCACTAAAGGCCACGTAGGGTATGAAACATAGATTTATTTTGTGGTAATGTTCGTTGTACGAGGTAATATAATTTCACACATCCACCGCACCACTCTGACTCGGCTTATGTGAAACATGTGGCTCTCATGTAAATATCATTAAATTTTAATATACAAAGACGTCGTTATGAATGAGGGTCTAATGACATTACAGGCTTTGACCGTACTTTAATAAACATTCTCCGACGAGCTGCAGGTAAAAGTAGGAGACATTTCAATCCATTATTTTCAATGCAATCAATAATAGCACGGAACGAGGACGGTTTATTTTTGAGCCGCTGGCAGCTGCCCACGAAATTAAATGCACTCGATTTTATAACAATGGTGGATATTATTTTAAGTAATTAAAAATAATATATTTCATAATGTTTTGAAACTTTTATCAAAGCTCGGTAAGTACCTACCTATTTTACAAGAATAACGATCCGTTACAATTACTGATGTAGTAAATTAGTTCGCGATCAGAAAATCTTTGAGAAAATATATTAATACTCACAATATCACTATGTTCACATAAAATCGACCCTTTGTGCTGAGTGATGTGGGACACAAAACATGATATAAGTACATAGATATATTATAAATTCATACCTACTACATTTAATATTTTACAAGAAAAATTTCGAGCTACAAATAGATTACACTTTTAAAATAACCATTGATATGCGAATAACAGCACGTATTAAATAATTAATAATCCCGGTGTTTCACGAGAAGATTAAAGCTTCCATCACATTATGCTGAAGGCGATTTCACGAACATAAAGGTATTATTATATTTCCCATTGCGCCACCAAAAAATAATGAAATCTTTTAAAATAATAATACAAATACGCTTTTCGGAAATTATTTAAATCATTTCTGTAATCAAAATAGACCGTAACATTCGAAAATGTTAACTGTAAACAACATAAAATGATCACTGAAATGGCAACCATGCCAGTATCATGCAGTTATTCAATCAACCGAAATGTTATGTTCAAATGTAAATAATATCTGCATATTTTAATAAATATACGGCATGCAAATAATGGCTTTCATTTATATTCGCAACACGACCATACATTTGCGGTGCAATCTGTTTTAACTCTCATTATTCTGGCTCCCAATGTAGGCAGATTATATGATGATGCCCCTACGTACGTATTTTATTTCGAAGTAGGTACTTATGAATTGATCTGAGACTAGGGCCGCCCGATGGTCATCCCATTACCGTCCGAGACGTGCTCTTGGAAGCGCGGCACATGAGGCGCATCTGTGCGTTTCTTTCGTAGATCCTGGAGCCTCACTGAGGTATCGATATCGGTAACTATGGTTTTACCCGATAAGAGTCCGGCCATAACCCGCTCGCCTCCTCCGGAGCGTTCTCCTCGTAAAAAGGTTTCAAGCAAAGGGTTTGCGAACAAATATCGGCCGTCAATCGAGTATCGGTCAAACGTTGCATTTATAGAAACTGTAGATCGTCTTGACTCATCTCATTCTACCATCGATCGACGGTTGTTCGATCGATAAGGTCTTTTTTCACTCTTAAGGTCCTCATTAATAAATCAAATCCGAATCAATAAATCCTCTCAAATCCGAGAGTGATTTTGGGAACACTTTTGACATGTCATTTTGTACTGTAATGACGTAAGAATGACATTTCGATTTATTAATACGGGCCTAAGTTAGGCCTTAGAATACTATTTTCCTAAAGTTCTTGTACGAGGTAACTAGTACAACAGCTACCTACATAAATGAACGTAATCATTTGCAGTAGTTGGGACGTTTTAACCCCTGCTGACATCCTTTAATTAAAACCAGATAAAACCACAATATTGTGTTGATTTCGAAAAGTTTATGCTGCCTGATTTCCTGACACCGCAGCAAATAATAACGTGAATGAGTTATAAATAAATTATACCTGTATGAAAGATTTTCTGAAACTTATTTCGCCTAATTAATTGCTATTCATGCCGGCACGTACATAAAAGAAGTTTCTTTTTATAGCTCATTGTTTTTTATGTGTACCGAAGTGCGGCATCGAATTTCATATGTGTGCCTGAAATCTTTTCTACAGGAAATTATTAGGTATCTATCTACACTATGTATTTACGTAGTGGCGGTCAGTACATTGTGTGGATACACAGTTAGTAGATACCTATATCATTATAGTAAGGTTTCGCCCATCATGTGCAAATAAAATTATTTCAATTACTTATTTAATTAAAAGCCTGATATTAAACAATCCATCGAAGCGGTTATCGATCCAGTGATTGTACAAAATAAAATTAAGATCAGCATAAAATAGAAGATGTCTTTTTGAATTTTAATTAAATTTTCAGGACTAATAAAACCCTTGGCTGAACGATGAAATGCTTGATGTTATTTATTCCGAAGTATGAACACTTCGCTTGGCGTGGTTCTTGAATAAACTTAAGTTATGAATAAATTGATCTACAGTACTTACCTATAAAACTCCCATAATAAGCAGTACCTACCTGCATTTAGGTGCATATCCAAATTATTTGATGTGTATATTATTTAAATTTACTCAGTAATTATTTGCCAATTACAATTATATCCCAGAAGACAATAGTGACGTATTTTTGACTTACGTTAAACATCAGCCGTTAACTTTTTTGTAATAATACCGTACTCTTTTCATACTCTTAATTACCTGCCATAGGTTTTTTAAGAAGAATATTGTAGCCAGGCTATTGTCGTGCGTTGGGCGAGGGCGGCGGTGCGAAAAAGAAAACAGCAGTGAACTCTATAACGATATATTTTCAGTTTTACATTACAACTCAAGAAAAGTGCGAACGGGTCTTAGGAAAAACAAAAGACAGGCAGGAAAACTTTCTTTTTTATGACATTAGTTTTTTTTTACATATGTTTGGAAATTTTATTACCTACATACATTTATTGCGTCACTAACAAACATGATATTTGATGGTCATTAACTACGCCATAGACTACGCAATAATAGTTTATCTATATTATGGTAGCTACTTCGCCGTTTATTTATATACCTCATTAAACAAAATACAGGTACCTTTTTAATTTGGCGAAACAGGGGTGGACGGTATATAACAAAAAGTCGGTCACAAAACATTCACAATTGCAATTTCTATTTGCTTTTGCCTCGAAGGGCTTCATAATGGCCGTCATTAATTTGAACGTCGCCAATCCAACGGTCTTGCCAGGCAGTGGTATTTCGCGTTTCTTAAAATGCAAGGAGAGTAATCGCACAAAAAAAAACCTTCTTATTTAAAAAAAAAAATCAAACCGTAAGGCTCTCACAGAAATTTGGTTCAATCATACGTATTATACTTATTCTTTCGATGGGTACAATATGAACCTTATATGTAGGTGCAAGCTGACCACGCGAAACATGGCGACATAATTAACGTGACAGTTTGACGGCATCCTATGGTATCCATCCTCGCCTATGTAAAAAAATGGCCAGGTTATGCTGTATCATAATATAACCTATCTTTATCTACTAGATATCGTTTGTTGTGACTACAGAGGTTGTGAAAGAAGCGAAAATTATTTAAGGTCTTTGGTTGTGACACGTTGCTGGAACGTGTGAAATTAATTCCTTTTAGGGTACCTTTTAACCTACCTTTGTAAAGCTGGAACTGATGAAAATAAGTCAAAATGACTCAATCGCGTTGAGAAGCTCTTACGTATTAGAACTTATCTCAAATCTGATTCAGGTAGGTATTATGTTACAATTGCTTGTTATTAATCTTCGAAGACAGACAAATAGTGAATAGAATAGATACATGTCGAGACTCGAAATTCTCAAACTCTGTCACCAGCAATTGACCGACTTCAATGTCACTAGATAAGCTCAGCATTGAAATTGGGTTTTGCTACGTTCACCTTTATTATTCACAACTTAAAGCACATTACAAATAAAGACACCTCTATGAAAACGATACCATTTTTAAATAGGTATTAGCAGGTATTTAAACTTTTAATTACATTCAAACACGAAGCCCAAGGTATTAAGTTCTCTCAACAATTTGTATTTAAGACGGTCAGGGAACGACAAAACATACGAGAGAATTCCCAAAAAACGACTTATCATAACAACAAACGATTGAAATTCAAATCTTGCTTGAAATAGGGCTTTGCGTCGGCACCGCTGTCGTATTAAAATGTGCATGTATCTGAATAAATTTGACGCGGATTGAAATGGCCGGCAATCAGACTTGAGGATTGGGAGGCTTCGGGCAGGTTCCCAAGTCTAGTTGCGGAGTGGGTTATTGATGAAAGTCTAAAGCCTAAACGGTGTACATATACACACCATTACATATATTATTATATATAGACATACCGATACAGGTGAAATACGTGCTCTACTAGGAGCACTAGCCACCCGTGACGAACAAAATTAATTAAATTATTTTAATAAAAAAAATCATAAGTCGTGACTTTGTCATCGTTTTCGACGCGTCACAAAATTAAGACAGGAACTTAAATTCCATTTGGAACAATCATGTTCAAATCTCCAGCAATTATGCTTTGCGTTTATTAGTAGCCTGTCCAGACATTCATCATGCTTAATCCTGTTAGTCATGGTCCGGCAAATAGCAAGGCATTCCCTGGAGCTCCAACTGCATCCTATTTACCACAATTTGCATCACTAGATCCGCTCACTGGACCGGTTAATTCAATGAAATCCACAGTTAGATAATAATAATATTTAACTCTGTGTAGTTATCGTAACTTCTAGAGGAAACATTAAAATTATTTTGTGACTCTTCAAACTTTAATGAGCTATTTTTTTTTCTCTATATCATTACAATCCTAAGTTAGCGGCTGTGCTTATTATAGAATTAATTAAATAAATAAATATAACCAGAATGACACACTAACTGTCATCTCCAAAACTATGCAACGCTTGTACAATGGACTGGGGGCGATCCCAGTGTCACCCAGATCTGGGCAAATTACGAAAAGGCCATTTCTGAAATATTCCCCGGCGGGAATTGAACCCGCAACGGCCTACGTTCGAACCACTGCGGCAAGCGGTCATCAATTGTTTATTTTATTTAAATAACAGAGTTTTCAGTGCGGCAATTCGAGACTGATGTCGGCTATTGTTAATGATATTAATTGAAATAATTATTTTTGCAGTGACCCAGCTCAATTGCGGCCGCTTCATCATCCCGATAATCCCATGACACCACTAAATTATTCACAGACAAGAAGAGCCATTATAAAACGCTGTTCTAAGCTTAACCCGGCGCATTTTGCACAGCGGTTAAACGAATTTATTGGATTTCGGGCGTTCGTTTAAACCACTATGCATAGTCAGTTCCCGATGACATCAATTTTGACGTTTGCAGCTAACACAATACAGGAGGGTAAAGGTCACAACACTGGTACATACATGTGAAAGCTTAATTGAAAAAATGTTCAAGTTTATCTGCGGTGCGGTGGGATATGTGAATCGACATGTTTTATAACACGCGCCGTACTTTGATCCAAATTCTTACGTGCGTAGACAAATAACCGCAAATAATTCTGGTAGAGAAGAATATCGGCATCACGGTATCTGTAGGGGGCTGCCGCTCCGCCCGTATTAACTGCATAGCATGAATATAAAAGCGTAAAGTAATTAAATATATTATAGCTGCTTTTCGTTGAATCAGTGGGAAAGCTGGAAGCCCATCCATTCGCCAACACTGCCCTTTAGGGTGGCAACGTGCTAACAATGCCTTTGGTATTGCAAGTATCTATAGGCTAAAATAACTGCTTAACATCAGACGGTTCTTGCGCTTGTTAGCCAACTTAATTGTTGCAATAACATTGAACGAATGAAAAACGTAAGTAGGTTTTTATATTTGTTCCAAACCGCCTGCCAGAGTCGTAACACGGAAAACATAAACACCATACACGTTAACCTGAGGCACGAATAACCTACATTAACCTAAATAAGTATAAAATTGGAACAAAGCGGGCTGCATTTCAAGAACAATACCTAATAATATGAGTGGCCTAATCATAAAGCCGGCGGCAAAATTGTTCGTACAGTCGTAAATCCTTAATGGTGAGGAAGCTATAGGTAAGAAATTACTGGTTTAACACAGGTTCGCAAAAATGGATTGCTATAATAAAGTCGGAATTTCGCGAGCGTCCATCAAAAGTGAAAACGAATTGCCACCATAAGAAGGCGGACCATTTATCACGTTTATCTAGATTTCGCACTGACCGCATCATTTACCGCGGGAAAATCTATAACGGGCACACATTTCAAATATTTTATTCTCATGTTGGTACAACGCTCCGGGACACCTATTGCAGACATCGACATCACTGGTGCGATACACTGGGGTTTGTGTACTACAGATCTATCCCAAAGCAAAACATGGCCACTTACCCTCCTTATATATTACTAGCTGTGCCCCCCGACTTCGTCCACGTAGTATTTAACGTAACAAAAATTCGGGATTATCGGGATAAAAAGTATCCTATATGTTAATCCCGGTTATAAACTATCTGTGTTCCAAATTCCATTCAAATCTGTTCAGTAGTTTTTGCGTGAAGGAGTAACAAACATACATACATACATCCACACTCACAAACTTTCACATTTATAATATACTAGCTGTGCCCCCCGAC
Organism: Notodonta ziczac; assembly: GCA_918843915.1. Taxonomy (NCBI): domain Eukaryota; kingdom Metazoa; phylum Arthropoda; class Insecta; order Lepidoptera; family Notodontidae; genus Notodonta; species Notodonta ziczac. The sequence continues at coordinate 6,785,330 of OU974038.1, read as the reverse complement.
TTCGTCCGCGTAGTATTTAACGTAACAAAAATTTCGGGATTATCGGGATAAAAAGTATCCTATATGTTAATCCCGGTTATAAACTATCTGTGTTCCAAATTTCATCCAAATCCGTTCAGTAGTTTTTGCGTGAAGGAGTAACAAACATACATACATACATACATCCACACTCACAAACTTTCACATTTATAATATTACTAGCTGTGCCCACGAACTTCGTCCGCGTAGTATTTAACGTAACAAAAATTTCGGGATTATCGGGATAAAAAGTATCCTATATGTTAATCCCGGTTATAAACTATCTGTGTTCAAAATTTCATCCAAATCCGTTCAGTAGTTTTTGCGTGAAGGAGTAACAAACATACATACATACATACATACATACATCCACACTCACAAACTTTCACATTTATAATATTAGTATGATATAGTAGGAAGTAGGATTTTAGCCGATCTATGAAGATCTAACAAACATACATAAAAACATACTACATACAAACACACTACATACCCTTTTACAATAGTTGGTTACTTTTAGACAACACTAATTGTACGTCCCTCACTGAACCTATTCAGCAATTTCTAGCATGTTCTTTGGATTCAAGATACAGGGTTGCCCTGCGCGCCTAGTTTGAGGTCCAATGATGATTGTATTATGTGATTTATATTGGAATACATTTTTATGTCTTTAAAAATATGAAGTTGTGGCGGTGGAGGTTTCATGCGCGCCGGCGGTAGCTGGCCGCTTGGAAGCACGCGGCGGCGACAGCGATGGAAGTTTAAATATGTTTTTGTTTTTAAACGTCTGTCTGTAAAATAGAAGATTTTCTGTTTTGAGGATATTTGCTTTTCATCAATAAAACACGGATAATTTAATTGGCTTCTCTTTACGGACAATGTACTCTACAAAGTACTAAAAAGAATATTATTTCAGTTACTATTAGTAGAAGACAATATCAATTTTATATCAGTAGGTTTGGTATTAGTCAATTAATTGATAAACTACCTACTTTCAAAATATGAATGTGTTCTTCTAGTCTCGAACGAGACGCACGGTTATCAAGATGCCAACCTAGACACGCACGCTCACGCTGCGTCTCCGTCGTTCACTTTCTGCGCCGAGCTGATTCCGAATTCCGACTGCGTATGTTTTTGATGTGTAGAAAAGTGTTGGTATGGCCACATAAACCTGACGGCGCCCCGGCAGAGGTTCCCGTGACCGCACACGCCGCACAATGAGTTATAGCATAATTTGTTCTGGTCGCCTCCCCGCAATAAGGATCGACACGAGGTGCGAACCTGAGATGCGTTCGCGATATAAAATTAAGGCTTAGAAATTTGTCTACATCTATCGAGGTATCACATGTTCTGAGGTCATCAATGCGAATTAAGTTTTGTAATAATCTTACTCAGTAAAGTAATAAATGTGAAAATTGTGTTCAGTTGTCACGAAAAAGAGCTGAATGGAATTTAATTTGGGATATAATTTAATAACTACTTTGACGACCGCTTGGTGCAGTGGTTCGAGCGTAGGCCGCTCGGCACAGGGTGTTTGCAGGTTCGATTCCTGCCGGTGCAAATTTCGGAAATGGCCTTTTCGTAAATTGCCTTGGCCTGGGTGTCACTGGGATCGCCCCCAATACATTGTACGGTACCCATAGTACAAGCGTTGCTTAGTTTGGGACCATACAGTTGGTGTGTTCGTCTGGCGATATTTATTTATTTATCAAACTCCCAGGTAGGTTACACATTGAAGCAATATAAAAGTATTTTTCTACCATGAAAACCTGTGCGGAGGAATGTACATCAAATACAATGTTATTTTAATTGCCCTATTTCCGAATTTCCTCAATCGCTAGTAGGGAGTTTAAGTCATATTAATTATAAGTGTATGAATGCACACAGAATATACTCTCGGGAGCCATTTTGGAAACGTGAAACTGGGTATATTGAGTATTATGGAACGAGGTTGCATCTCAATAGACGTTACTGAATAATTATTATACTGAGTGTTCGCTGCACTACGTTCATCATCAGATTTTCATAATTAATTTCGCTATACAAATAGCATTTCACGTGCTATGCCCATCTCAAATCAATACCCATCGCACCCTCTGCGAATATCCAGTGTAGAAACATTTCGCAATGAAGTTAAGACTTGCGAGACGGTAAGCCGGTACATAAAATTGTCGCAGCTAGGCGAAGAAATTTAAAAGCAGCAGGAAAACTTTCGGAGACGTTTTGGCAAACAAGTATTCTAGGAGATAGTAAAAGTAGGACGCCGGCGCCGCAGTCGCCACATAAACTCCGAAACGTCAAGCACGAAACTGTGCTCGCGAACCATTGTGATCATGTTATTGTGGTATGCTGTGTTATATCTCCTCACTAGGTTACTTTCAAGAATGCCATTTAATATCTCAATGTATTACTAATTACTATTAAAGGAAATTGAATTCAGGCGACCGCTTAGCGCAGTGGTTCGAGCGAAAGCCGTTCGGTTGCGGGCTCGATTCCCGCCGGGGCAAATATCAGAAATGGGCTTTTCGTAATTTGCCCTGGTTTGGGTGTCACAAGGATGGGTCCCAGTCGATTGTACGCTTAGTATGTGACCATACAGTTGTTGAGTTAGTCTGGCGATATTTCCCTCGATTTATTATTTATTCGTAGCTCGATATCAAAGTGCATGAGCGTAGCATTTAACGGAAGACGTCGCCGATTTGTAATTTCTTACACAACTACTCGTATACGCTTCGTTGGAGTTAGAAACAATATTCCGTAACGATGTCAGGCTTTTGATCACTGAACGGATATCGTTCCCATCGAATCTAAAATTAAATAAATAGAAATAGCTCTGCAGATAGCGGAAATGGTCGTTCAATATTATATCTGTTAAAGCTACGGACTTGGTAAACTAACAGCCATAAAAATGAATAAACATTTACTTACCTAGAATTCGTATTATTAAAAAGTAAGATGGAAGCGTGAGAAATATTAATTGGTTTCAGGATTAAGCGTTAACTACGCAGCGTAGATGAATAGTGGCAATTAGTATTGTCGACGTTGCCGCATTACTGAATAACATCGCAACTACCATCTGTTTAAACCGTAGTAATCAAACAATAGGGAGCGATGATGCGCGACATGTTGCTGTGGTTGACGCTATCAAGCAACACTGTCTAGATAAAAAAGTGTTATAAGTTGTTCCGTCTAAATTCAAGATTATTTTCGTATCGTAACAAAGGACACGTATTTTTTCTCTGTTTTACCAATGCTTTTACCAATTCATCAAAGCTCTACTTTGTTATACTTGTTTCTTGTATCAAGAGAGTGCAATTTTGTTCGTGTCAGGGTATTCTATTAGGACCTATTTTAATTAAAATACATGATTGATTTGAGAAGTTGTGCATTTGCAGGCTGTTATCCTCATAATGTTTCGTGTTTGTGGTAATTTATTTCTAAATTAACATTGCTCACCGGGTACTTTTTGGATAAAAATAATTTTGTGGGTGACTATATTTATATATGTATATGATAACATACATCGGTAGGTACCTAAAAGTAACGTTGAGTATACATACTTACAGGTTGTTACAGAAATCCGAAAAAGGACTTTCAAATTAGATGAATTAATATCGAGCAATATTATTCAATGCACTTTTGATTGGTCGATCCGTCGCCCGCCCCGGCTTCGCACGGGTACATTGCGGTTACATTATTCGAGTTTTAGTAAGGATCCCTAATTTTTTTGAATATATATTATAGCCTGTCACCCGGGGATAGTGTAGCTACCCAACAGTGAACTAATTTTTCAAATCGGTTCAGTAGTTTCGGAGCCTATTCATTACAATCAAACAAACAAAGTTTTCCTCTTTATAATATTAGTATGATATGTGTTTCGGAAACTGTAGTATTAGAGTACAAAGTCGGTCTCCGTACTCCGATGCTGGCACGATGCTGACCTAGAGGGGAATGGGAAGAGGGAGTGGAGGGGAGAGGGGATTAGGTTTCCTGCTCTCCCACTTGTCGTACGAAACGCAGCTATAATAGCCACTATAGCCGATCTTCTGTGAGAGGGTACTACTATCCTGGTGCAATTAGCTCATGTATGTAAATTAATGTTGTGGATTAAATTTTATGTCTTATGTCTTATGTAGGCCACAGCTGAACTTTAACACCAAAATCGTGTATCATAAAGTGATGGGATGTAGCTATTACTTTTTTCATCTACTTATACAAATAAATAAAATTGGAGTGTCTGTTTGTGATATCAAAATAACACCTTTTCACTAAATGCATATGATAGTACATACGACACCTATAGCAAAAACGCGTTTTTTTTTTTTTTGTCTGTATGTCTGTGTGTTTCTTCTGGATAATCTCCGAAACGGCTGGACCGATTTTGACGACACTTTCACTGGCAGATGGCAAATTACATTCTTCAACTCAACTCGCGAACACTCGTCACTAGTGCTTCCGCGTGATATAAATTCTAAATCAGTGGAAATAGTGAAGTGATATTAGCTTATCATATACCATCGCAATCAGTGCAAAGTGGTTAATCTAATGGACATTGCTTAGTTGCTTAATTACGTACTTACATCAAGTTAATCATCAATTACATCAAGAATTTAAAAGTAGTGTACCCGCAAATAAGAAATTATAACACAGTGCTAACACAGTGTCGTAGCTGGAAAGAGTCGTGTTCTGTGTCGTACTGTGTCGATGGTGACGGCCGGCGGCGTCGGACTGTTTACTTGAAAGTAACTACGTTGGAAACTCACTGATTTACATCCTTTTTATTTTTTTTATTCTATTTATTTTGAAGGTGAAGATTATGGATAAAATTATTATATGGGGTTGTTGTGCCTCAGGCCAGAAAGATGAATCGTATCTTCGCTGTTCAAAGTGTGATAAAGCTTTTCACTATGCTTGTTTGGCTACGACAACATCAACACAGGGCGTGGCTTCAATTGAATGGATCTGCCCGGCTTGCACACCGCGCGAACTTATTAAGGATAACCTTCCGGTGCAGCAGAGTGCCAATACTACCAAGCGTCCAAATAAAAGGCAGGCAAAGAGTTCTCCTAAGGGTACGGTTGACGTTCCTGTCACTGGTGGTTTAGTAAGGGAAATTGTCCAGGATATTGTTGCAAATGAAATGAGTGAACTGGTACGTCAATTGAATTTAACTATCACAAACACCTTGAATACCCAGTTAAAAACAATTAAAGATGATATTTCGGATCTCAAATCTCTGGCGAATTTTATAAGTAGTCAGTATGATGAGGTAATTAATGAACAGAAGATAGCGAAAAACATTATAAAGGAATTGCAGTCTGAAAATGCAGCATTGAAATCAACCGTTACTGATTTGAGCGTACGTGTAAGCCAGATGGAACAGCACGCTCGTTCAAATAACATTGAATTGCAATGTATTCCAGAGAACAAGAAAGAAAACCTTATTAGTACTGTTATTCAATTGAGTCATGTAATTGATTGCCCTATAAAAGAGGGTCATATACTGAACTGTACGCGTATAGCAAAACTTGACCGTAACTCAACTCGTCCCCGTTCCATTATTGCTCAGCTATCCAGTCAAAGAACACGCGATCAGTTTTTGGCTGCGGTTACTAAATTCAATAAGGCAAACATTAAGGACAAATTGAATAGTTCTCATCTTGGAATAGATGGCCAGAAAACTCCAATCTTTATAAGTGAGCATCTCTCAGCGGCTAACAAAGCATTACATGCAGCTACTAGAACTGCTGCAAAGGAGAAGGGGTTCAAGTACGTCTGGGTCAGGAACGGGAGAATTTTTATTAGAAAGGACGAGAGCTCTGATTATAAGTTAATTAAGGATATGAATTCTCTGCGACAGTTAGAGTCTAGTTAATTTATTTTTCTATTTCCTACGCTTATCATTTGTGTGTGTTTATTTTTATTTAAATTACAATAATAAATGTTTGTGGGTTCTCTTAATTACTCAAACTTGATTCCTTAAATATCTATTATCAGAACGTTCGTGGTCTCAGAACGAAAACACATATTTTTTATCAACAAGTACTCTGTAATAACTTTGATGTAGTCGTTCTCACTGAGACCTGGTTAAATAGTTCTGTTTCTTCCAATGAGCTCTTCGACCAGAGGTATATTGTTTATAGGAAGGATAGACAAAACACTGAGTTCTGTAGCAAAAAAGACGGTGGTGGCGTTTTAATAGCAGTGTCTCGTAAGTTGAACTCTAAGAGAAGGTATGACTGGGAATCAAAACTGGAAGACGTCTGGATTACCATCGAAGTTCCAGTATCCCATACCATTCAAGAAATTGCACTCTGCGTAGTGTATTTGCCACCACCTGTACGCCGCTCAATATTAGACTACTTTATTGACAGTTGTAATCTTGTTATGGAACAATCTGTTTCCCAATGTATTTTTGGGGATTTTAACTTAGGGTGCATAGACTGGAGCTTATTGGGTGACGCATCTAAAGAATATATAGTTCCGGGACTATGTCAATCATTTATTGACTTTATGAATGTAAGTGGTTTAAAGCAACAAAACTTTGTGACCAATCAATCCAACAGGAGTCTGGATTTGGTATTGTCTAATTTACTCACCTGTACTGTTAGTGTATCTCATAATGTTTTGACCATTATTGACCAGTTACACCCCCCTTTAGACGTTAGTATTTCTCTAGTTAATTTAAAGAAATTACCTTTTAATCGCTCAAATGTTAAATTAAATTTTTATAAAGCAAATTATGAAAATATTCGTAACGAGTTGACACTTTGTAATTGGAATGACAGATTAGAAGGAGTAGAAAATGTAGATAAGATGGTGCAAATATTTTATGATACCATTCGCGAGGTTATACGCGTCTATGTACCTGAGATTAGTAATACCAAATCTCGATACCCGCCGTGGTTTGACAGCAAATTAAAAAGAGCACTTAAAGAAAAAAATAAGCTTAGACAACGTTTTAAAAAATACAAAAACCCTAGGGATGAAATAGAATTGCGTCTGTTGAGCTCTCGCTGCTCACGCATGGCTACTAGCAGATACAATGACTACGTAAATAAATTAGAAGGACAGATAAAAAATAATCCTAAACTCTTTTGGTCTTATATTAAGGCTAAAAGAGGTGGCACTAGTACCTACCCTGTCTCAATGACGGATGGATCGATAGCAACTTCTGATGGTGAGAAAATTTGTGATATATTCTCCTCATTTTTTGCTTCGGCTTATTTGGATAATACGTCGTCAGAAAAGTACATTTTGCCAGATGAATTAAAGGGTTTTGAGGATTGCAGTTCACAGCTATTACCTCCCTTGATAGATCATGATACACTTCTGACGAAATTAGAGAGCTTGGACACTAATAAGGGGGCAGGTCCTGACGGAATTCCACCTATATTTATAGTATCATGTGCGAAGATCCTAGTAACTCCACTTTTAATCATTTATAATAAGTCACTGAGAACAGGCGTTTTCCCAAAGGAATGGAAGTTGGCTAAAGTCGTTCCCATACACAAATCAAATAGTGAAGATTTAGTTACAAATTACAGACCCATCTCTATTTTATCTGTATTCGCAAAGGTGTTAGAGTCTTTAGTCTGTCCGCACTTGCAACATCACTTTAAACAATTCCTATCTGGTAATCAACACGGTTTCGTTAAATCCAGATCAACAAGTACTAACTTGATAGCTCTCTCTGAATCCATTATAGAGGCCCTTGACGACGGTAAGCAAGTAGACGTCGTATATACGGATTTTAGCAAAGCTTTCGATCGTGTTTCTCATAGTATTTTGCTGCGTAAGCTGTCTGCCTACGGTGTCTCAGGCTTATTAGCAGATTGGGTAAAGTCGTACTTGAGTGATCGTACTTTCTTTGTAGTTGTTAATGGTTACAGATCTGGCTTGCACATTATAAAATCTGGTGTCCCTCAGGGGTCCCATTTGGGTCCAGTTTTATTTAATATATTTGTGAATGACCTACCAAATCTCATGACTAACTCAAAACCGTACTTATATGCTGATGATCTAAAGTTCAGTAGAATTATAGAGACATCAGATGATGCGCTATTGCTTCAAATTGATATTGATAAATTGACCCGGTGGTGTAGTCTTAATAAAATGGAATTAAACTCTGAAAAATGTTTTTATATAAGGTTTGCTAGGAAACGAAATTTAATATGTTATCATTATCATATTGCTGATACCAACATTAAAGAGGTAGAACAGATCAGAGATTTGGGTATTGTATTTGATAAGAAACTGACTTTTATACCACATATAGAAAGTATTACCAAGCGCGCGTCTAAAATGTTGGGATTTGTTCTAAGAAATTCTAAAGGGTTCTTCGACAGTAAAACAAAAATTATACTTTACAATAGTCTTGTACGTAGTATCTTGGAATATGGCTCAGTGGTATGGAGACCTCACTATGCTACTCATTCTCTCCGCCTAGAACGGATACAAAAGCGATTTATGTGGCATTTAGTATATTCTAAGCAAGGCATCTCAAAAAAACAACTAAATTCGTATTATAAACAATTAGCATATTTTAGCATGAGCACATTGGCTAATCGCAGAACATTATTGGACCTCGCTTTTGTATCTAATATTTTTAACACAAAAATTGATTGTTCTCAATTATTGGGAATGTTTAACTTGCGCGTTCCTGGTAGATACCCTCGAAATAGAATAACTCCTTTCAGTCCACCTCTTCGTAAAACGGTTTTCGGCTCTAATTCTCCTGTTTCAAGGCTATGTAAAGTAGTTAACCAATATAGTGACCTGGTAGACATACATTTCGACTCACCCGATAAGCTCCGTTATATAATATGCATTGCATTAGTACGTGGTAACTAGTTTCTGTTTTTGAATTTGTTATTGTTTATCTTTTAGTTTCTCTATTATTTAGTTTTTTTAGTATTGCTCCTTTATATCATATCACTTCATGTTTCTTTCTGAATAATTATTACCGTGATACTATGTAATCAAAGCTAGTGGTACAAGTGGTGTTTACCTTTAATTGTTTATTACATTTAGTTCTAAGTTTATCTGAATGTGTATTATGAATGTAGTAATGTATATAAACGTTGGTAAACCAAATAAATAAATAAATAAATAAATAAATAAATAAAAGACTGGCAGCATTGCCACGTTGAATAGCAATGCTAATTCTCTGTGCGAGATATGTGCCAGCCCTCTGGTCACCAGTTGCCTCGATCAGCCGCTTTCCCAAATCGGAAAAAATGCGATGGGCGCCCGGGCCCCACGGTCCCAGGGTCTCTACCCCAAACGACTGAAACATATAACATATATATATATATATATATTATCTATAGGTAAAAATAAATAAAATTTAATTGAAATGTTAAAATAACACACTTATTACTAAATGCCTATAAAAATATTTATGGTAATTATTGAAATTAATCAATGGTTAAAATGTTAATCTCCGAAACGGCTGGACCGATTGTGACTGGACTTCCACGGGCATAGCTCATGTTATAAGCAATAACTTAGGCTACAAATTTTAATTTTATCGAAGTACCAATCATGCGAGTGGAGCCGCGAGCAACAGTTAGTTTTTCATATCTACCCATTGTGCTTTATTATTTTGTTTTAAACATTGAATTGAAGCACTCAGTGATATGACAATATAAACGTTAAATAAAACATGTAGGGGAACTTTGTCATTTCTTCTTAATTCAAAGGTATTCCTTTTAAGATTTGCCGAGTGACTGGTAACGGTAATAGCTGTGCGAAAGCGGAGCAATCAATCATCGATGACTATCGGCTAGGGGGAGGCCGGAGTCGTTTTGCCATTACTGAAAAATGAGGGAAATACACACCCTTAAAGACGATAATGTTCACCGGAGTCAACAAGACGCGGCTAATGAACACAGGGGTAATGATCTTGCAAATTGGAACTGAATTAATTATTGAAATAGGCCCACCAATCGTACGTTCAAGATTATCAAAAAACCAGATCTCTAAATATAAGTAGCTACGCTTAATAGAATTTACATTTTTCAGTAATTGCACTGAGGCCATAGATTAATAAACAATATACTTTTTCACTACTCATACTCTGAAAGTAGGTCTGAAGTTGCCTGAGAAGCGGGTTGAAAGTAATACTTTTCAGGCCCGGGAGTTTCGCTTTCAACTGACAGCTGTCAAATTATAAAAAAAAACTAGTTCCATTTTCACATTTCTATGGAACCAAGTTCAAACTTTTTCTACAGTCACTCAATTACAGCACGATGTAAAATTGAAATAACATAAAGTTAAGTATTAATTCAATAATATTTTTTAATTATAATTTAGTTTCAACAATTTCTTTAAAATAACATAGATTTGGGCGAAATATTTAAAGATGAAAATGAAATAATGGCTAAATAATGAAGTTGGCCGGCCAACGAAAAAAAAAACAAAATAGGCGGCAATCCGATTTTTTTTTTTTCGAGTTGTAGAGTATTGTTTATACTTCCTTGTATTATTTCTTTAGCCAATTCCTGTTTTTATTTTTATTTTCCTTGTATTCGTAATGAAAAGCACAGTGTTTACCTCGGGTGAAAGACTTATTTTGTCCCTCGAACTATTAGCGCCCTCGCTACGCTCGGGCGCCAAACCCCGTCTCGGGACAAAACAAGTAACTTTCACCACTCATGTAACAATGTACTATTGTCAGGATGGAGACGAAGTTAATGTATAACAAATATGAAATCATTATTAATTTCAGTAGCTGTATTGAATTATTTGCATAATAATAACCGGAATTAGGTGTAGGTATATAACATCGATATTTCATTATGTGCTGTGAAAGTCATTAAAAAATGTTATCTTTGATTTGCTTGTTATTTTTGCGTACTTTTGTTGTCCCTTACGGGCATACACAATATTACGTTCCCATGTCATCTTTGTTCCTATGTCTTAGCTGTACAATATCTTTTTAGAGCTTTTAGCTCCATTTCAAATTATTACATTACAATAAAGAAGAGCTTAAAAATATATTTTTAAAATGACGCCGGTCTCAGGGAGCGTGTATCGCGGCTCGGAAATGCAGGAGCCGGTCTCCGCGAGAGATAAAAGCCTTCCCGCTTCACAGGTGCCGTTTATCAGTAAACCACTTAAAGCGGCGCTTACCGCTGTTAAACTGTTTTCACTCGTAGAAATACTTTCTTAAGTTTTTTATAGATACTCTCTGCAACTGAGGTAAGTACTCATTTTTAAAATTTTCAATTCAGCGTACAAAAAGACATTCATAAGTTATAAGAAACGCTTTGAGATTCAGATACAGATACAAAAGCGATGTTACTAAATAAATGTATGAATAGAAAACGCGCGGCGCCTGTTTATTCGTCCTCATTTTTCGGTTGCAGGAAGATCGTGAAATCTCGTAATAAAAGGTAGTGAACGGCGGCTTCCCGACAATGACTCATTGGAATGGAGTATGGCCAGCACCGCAGCCGCCCAGCCGGGGCGAGCGGCTAGCGGCGAGCGCGGTGCGTCGTCAGCGCGGCGCTCCCGTAATTGCTAATCTTTGACACTGGTGACATTCCGTTTCAAAGCTGTATAAATCTCTGCGATTTGTTACGTTTTGTTCAGTATTGTGCCAAGGTTTTTTTACAACTGCGAATAAACTTTGCGATAGGTACACAACAGAAATGTATAATGAAGCTCTAGAAATGTTACCTTCCTTACAATAGAAATAGAATACACATAACTTTTGTTACGTGGACTACGAGTGTACATTTGAAAGAATATTTTCTATGTATGTAAGGTTATTTTTCTTAAATAGATATCTGGTAGTGGACGACATCCTTTGGAAACCTTTTATTTATTTAATCAAACGAAACATTCGGTCGCGATATGTAGCAAGAGTGCACTAAATGCGGAACCTCAATGGAAGTATCGGCGATAATATTTAATTACCTTCAATAATTTAATGTGTTTTCATTACAGTTATTGCGGAGAACTGAATTAATCTATACAAATAAATAAAATTGGAGTGTCTGTTTGTAATATCAAAATAACACCTTTTCACTAAATGCATAAATATGAAAGTACATACGACTACTATAGCAAAAACGCGATTTAAAATTTTTTTGTGTGTCTATCTGTCTGTCTGTCTGTCTGTGTGTTTGTTCCGGGTAATCTCCGAAACGGCTGGACCGATTTTGACGGGACTTTCACTGGCAGATAGCTGATGTTTTAAGGAGTAACTTAGGCTACTTTAATTTAAGAAAAACAATTAGAGTTACGCGTAAAAAAATAAAAACACATGAAATCAAAGAGTATCTCCGAAACAGCTGAACCGATTGTGACGGGACATTTACTGGTAGATAGCTGTTGTTATAAGCAGTAACTTATGCTACTTTTATTTTAGAAAAACAACATTTTAGAAAATGGGTCCTGTCTCGCGGGCTCATAACGCGGGAGCGGGCTTTTTTGTTAAGTTAAATTCCACGCGGACGAAGTCGCGGGCTCAGCTAGTATAAAAATATAAACAAGGAAACGACGGAAAATATTTTGCTTGCTTGGAGACTCACTTTTTCTTGTCGTAGAACGGTGAAACCAATAACGGGAGAGTATAAAGTTAGTGATATAAGTTAGAGAAACATCGTCCGGCTATGCCAAGTTTGTCATAGTATACTCAGTAAGGATAAGTAGATATGTATACCTATTTATAATATACCGAGAGGTTCAGTATTAAAATGGAAGATTGAAAACTAAGCGGTATTTCTATTGTATATTTTATTGTATTCGGGTGCCAAACAGCCACTAATTGTCAAAAATGTATAAAAATCGTATGATCCTCATTGTGTGAATGACCGCAGGGTTCCCAAAGGCAATATGTATTGCAATGTTACCTCTGTGTGAAGTAATCATTACATCAAAATTGTGAGAGGGTAAGAAAAATATTTGTGGTTCTCAGTGGCCTTCATCTCGAAAGTGGATACGATCGAAAACTACTCCCGTTTCTGTAGCGGTTTATAGTGTCACTTATTTGGCCCACATATATCTACCTATAAATGTGAACGGTTACTTGCTCCTGGGGAGTAGGAAATTCGTCATCTAACCTTTTTCTGTGAAGGTTAACAAGAAAGGAGAGTTCATCTTGTAAGTCTCCTTGATGAGGATGAACTCTCCTTTCCCTAGATTCTTAGTCTCTTAGATACTTAGTCAGAAATCTATACCCAAAATAAACACCTGCTTCGTAATCCTAATCTTTATAGGTCTGGGATCGCCCTGTCGCTGGGATCGCCCCCAGTCCATTGTACAGTACCCATAGTCCAAGCGTTGCTTTGTTTGGGACCATACAGTTGGTGTATTCGTCTGGCGATATTTATTATTATTTATATAATACTTAGTGCTACACTTTTCTGTCCCACTCACATGACATATCATATCAATAAGAATGAAAGTGACGCCATGAATTCTCGACAGCGTTACGATTACGTAGAGGATTGCGCCCGAGATAATGTTTATTCCATGATGGATAGCCTAGACATGGTCTAAAATCCCACAAGAAGGTACAATCTGATATTACCCAATAATAAATTGGGCTCATTTGTACCGTTTGCTAATCCCCACTGGGTGATGTACCTACATTCTTAACTAGTCTATCTGGACAACAGTCCCTAGATAATTCTAAACGGTTGGACAGAATTACGAATACTAGGTCATTTGTTACATGGACTACATCTAATTAATAATGTCCACGGCACCAGCCGTATAATTTCATTATGGACCGAAAACCCTATTCAAACAATTAAGTATTAAGTAGGTACTTTATTTACATAGTAGTTTAGGAATAGCAAAGGGCTGGCGCGTTGTGACTTACATGTGTTTGACACATGTGTGTTGGCGTCTGTGCGATTATATCTATATATTAATAAATTAAGGAAAAACATACAGAAATTTGGCACACTTATAGTTTATATAGAGAAGGAGTCCAGAATGCTAATAATTTTATATTGTAATACTTAGAAATAAATTAAAATCAATAAATAAAACATTACACACACTACCATGATTTGACACACACACATTTGTAACCGCCACACCATTCCAACGGGAATACTAGTTTAAATAAATCGAAGTACAATATGAAAAAGAAAAAAGGTTTAAACAAATTTTGTGGGAGTGACAGTTAGGTCACGTGATTTTCCCAAGACGACGTCATTGGCTGTGGTGCGTTACTAATGTTAATCAATAACAACAATGTTTATGACATTGACTGTAGAAATTATTATACCAAGATTATGTATCCTACTAATACTCGTATTATAAATGTGAAAGTTTGTGAGTGTGGACGTATGTTTGTTACTCCTTCACGCAAAAACTACAGAACGGATTTGGATGAAATTTGGAACACAGATAGTTTATAACCGGGATTAACATATAGCAGCTTTTTATCCCGATAGTCCCGAATTTTTTGTTACGTTAAATACTACGCGGACGAAGTCGGTGGGCACAGCTAGTAAGACATAAAAAATGTCTATCGTACATTTACTAACGAAACTTATGAAATATGCAACACTTTTAGCTATACCACTTAGACAAACAATTTCAATGGAAGTGCAGTTAGCTTACACCCGTAAGGGACAGCAATAGTACACAGAAATACTAATCAAAACAAAGCCAATCATTTTTTTATAAATTTACTTAACAGTGCAATATAAATTTATTTGTTTCTGGTGTAGTTATAATACAAATATTTGTCATGGAGTGGCCAGCGCTCCGCGTCGCCGCCGGCGCGGCGGCGTTGGCAGCCGACGCTACGAGCGGCGTAGCAAAGACGTAGACATAATTCTTAAGCGTATTCCGGAGTCGTAGCAACACTACAACAATTTTAACGATCTCTCCATACACGTTCAATGTTCTCACACGTCAGAAGGAAGCAAGTGCAGTGCAATTTATTTTATATTTTGTAGATTGTTCTATAAATAAGAAAACAGTGCCGTCTAAGGATGTCTGAAAAAAGTGAAGCTTTATAGTATAAAGCATAGGGCGCCGCAGCTGCCACTCTGTATACCTATATATATCGTGTAACGCTACTGACGTCTGACGTTTAGCGCGGATAGAGTGGCCTCGCGGCGAGCGCCCCGAACGTGCATATAAAAGCTTCGCTTCAAAACACAACCCGTTGTAAAACATGCCTCCAGGACGAGGCGTCTACCCTAAAGAGTATCGAAAGATATCATTATAAAGCACTTTTGTACTGAAAATGCTGCGTGTAGCAAGTGTAAAATTGTAGGTGCTAATCTATTAAGTTGAACTGATTTATCGAAAAAAAGGATACCCAGTTCATTCGATCTAATAAAACATTGGAAAACAATTGGCTCTTTTACCTGCGTCATCGTATGGAACAATTGTGTAGCTAATGAGGTCATATAAGTTCTGATGGGTCGGTCTCCGATAGTTCAATGTAGACACCTAAATTCACACTCACCGCCATAGGTAATAAACATGAGAAGTTTGATTGTTGGCTGGCTCCTTCTATAAGTACACCTACTATGTCTGACATCATTACAAACTCTAAAATACGGGGAAATACTGGTCTACAATAATTTCTGTTATTAGATTATTCCATCTAAAAGATTCATAAGCCTCCCGCTGTTGTAGTATTAAACCATGTGACCGATTTATTTATATTTTAAAGCTTTGCATGTAGCTTTAAAATATAAATAAAAAATATCTCATACTATTATCTTACTGTTACTGGCAGGATCGACAATAGCGTCCAGTGAAAAAAAAAATGTTTAGATAGATGTATAAACAATGATTTTATTACAACCTGAAATGCGATCAAACGTGACGGTGATCCTATTCCTATTTACGTTTACAGTCGTCCGTTCGATATCATAATATCCGGCCTGGTGGTTCAATTGCATCTGAATTTAAAAAGAAAGCAATCAAAATGCTGCGAGGGCGGAGTTGACTGGGCTTTATAAACAGTTTTTATACTTCCGTTTTGTCGAGTTGTACAAATTTTGTACTCTGTCCTTTAGGACAATTCTGCCAATCTCAAGTGAAGCTATCCTTGGGAACTGAGATAATACCCACTACCTACGCGATGAAAGCCTTAGTATATTTTTTAAAGTGAAGTAAAGTGAAATAATACCATCAGTTGTCAGCAGATCGGCATCGCACATGACATAAGTCTTGATGGGAAAGTTATAAATTTTAGTGCTGTCATCACGCGTTAACATGATAGGAACACTAGGAACATAATAATGTTATGTTCCCAATTTATTATGGTCCTATTATCCTGAAGATAGCCCCGAGCGCAGGCCGATGGATTTCAGTATTAGGTCAATTTAGTCTAGGCACAATTAAATGGTGTACCTATCTGTAGCCTGCACTATAAAGTGCGGCAAAATCTTTCCGAGAAATCTCTCTGCGAAGGATGATGAGCGCCAGAGACGGTGAAAATTGAAATGGCAAATAGAGTTTTGACGTTATGTTATATATTTGCGCAAATATATATACCTACATCCTCAATAACTGTGCTCGCGATTTAATCACGTCTTCGTCGCGTCATCGTTTATACCTTGTGAGAATCTTATAATTTTTTGGATTTTTCAAAATGGTGTTCCCTTGTAAAAATTTGATGAGAATAATATAAACGCTTTTTATGGAGTTTCTAGAACGTAGGTAGTAACCTAGGTAGGTGCTCCCACCTACAAGTATTTGCTGGAAAGAAGATACTTTTGCAAGAGTAATCGCATATAGTAATTCTCATCTTCAAATTTACAGTATCTCAAATTAAATTATTTAGCTATTTTTATAGAAATAAAATTTTAGCTATTTTCTTAACTATACCTTACAAAACTCGTTTCAAGTAAGTATTTAGAAAGCTTGCGCGTCATTCGCTGATCTATAAACACAGCGACGTCGTGAGCTAAATCTTAATTTCAGAAAGTTTAGTTATCAATAGTTTAGATACTTGTATCCACTAGCTAACTGCATTAGTTGGTGAAGCTGGGGCTGAGCCAAATGCCGGCATGTCGTATCTACATGACGTACTAAGTTTAAGCGGGGCTCGGGTACACCCCACAGGTTATTGTTTAGAAACTAGCTTTTCCCAACGAAGGCGTGTGCGGAATAACTCTGGAATGACGTGGTTGAAACTATATCTTAGTTGATAGCTTCTCCTTAAATATGGTAAGCGAAATACCGGGTCATAGCAGGATCACAAGCATACTATGAATATATTTGAACACTGATTATGTTGAACAAGTGAGAAATATGAAATAGTTTGAAGTTCGCGGAAGTTTGTCAGTAAATTCGACAGAACAGGAGAGAAAAGATATACTGTGCTGATGCTGAGAAACCTATTATAGATCGTCATCTTCAGCCGGACCAAATATATCATAAGTGTGACGTAAGTACACCTGAAAAATAGGTACTTAGGTACGGTCTTTGTGTATCTTCCGTATCACAAAGGTACCTATATATCTGGGCCTCTTACCCGCCCACGATATTTTTCCTATCGCTTTGTTTGATGTACAGAATAAAACGGCATCAAAGTCCTACCTACGTGGAATACGTTTTCATCAGTTTGGTAAAAATAAATATACCTGGTAAATAAATAAAACACCCAAAATCATACATACATAGTGTATTTTTTTCATAGTGTTTTACCTTTTTCCAAATAGATAGGTTATCCTGTGTATGAAACTTGAAACTTCATTACAATACACGGTTAACACAGTAAATTGAATAAAAGTTGACGGTGACGGTACTTCTTCGTGTGAATGACCGCTTCTGCACGTAACCTTTTTATGTGGTAAGTATACCTTCAAAGATTACGATAGGCTTTACGAGGTAACAAACCGAATAGAATAGTACATTGTGTTCACAATGTGACGTCTAGGGTGGCGTCACGTCGCGTGTATCCAAAGGATATTTCGTTAGCACTCGCGGCCTGATGGAATCGCGGATACTCGTGTAGTGTCTGTGTAGGGCCACCTGACGCCGGGCCCGTCACTCATTGAGCACGCCTCGACGCAATACGCAACGCTAACTAGTTTCTTATCCGCAAAAAATACGACGGCTCTGAATATTTCTGTCGGTTCGTAATCCGTAGACACAGTCGTAGCTCCGTAGCAACGCTTAATAATTCCGGTGCGATGTTCCAACTTCCTCCGTCCACTGATCATTTTTCAATTAAGCGTCGTGACTTCATCAGAGATAACTCTAGAGCAATTAATAAAATATCGTCCATACTAAAATGGGGGTTTGTGCAATATAGATGTCTGTGAAACCTGTGTCATTTTATTTTCAGTCTTACTGACCGCTTTATTATTCTCGTCTTTCTAGTTTACAGAAAGGTTAGGATGACCTAGTGATCCAGATTCAGTTTATATTCGGCATAGTTCAAATTACTTTAAATTTAGAAGTTAACATACGATATGCTAGTTTCTTCGCGACCCGCTTGAACTAGGCGCGGCATATGATACCTCTTATAGGTAGATGTGCCCCTTGTAAATGGCTCTACATTAAATAAGGTTTGTCCTATATACCAGCGATCAAGATCCATATGATATACCATCTCGTTTATTAATTGATGATACTTC
This sequence comes from Notodonta ziczac, assembly GCA_918843915.1. Lineage (NCBI taxonomy): Eukaryota > Metazoa > Arthropoda > Insecta > Lepidoptera > Notodontidae > Notodonta > Notodonta ziczac. The sequence continues at coordinate 6,766,734 of OU974038.1, read as the reverse complement.
AAGCAAATTACCACTAAATAACCTACCTCGTTACACAAAAAGAGGTACGTAGGTACCTTTCTTAAAACTTTTAAAACCAGAAATTATGGGCAGCAGAAAGCATCGTAATGTTTCTGCGGAAAAATGTAAATACGTATATTTTCAGATAAGCAGAAATATATAGCCTAAACCTCTTAACAAAGTACTTCTATGGGTTGGGTTTACAAGCCGCCGGACAAAGGAAGAATGATTTTTTTGGAGACGCGTCCAAAATATAACAAAATGCGGCCATTACACGTGTCCACGCGGTGCCGAGGCGCGGTTGTTATCGCCCCGCGTACGCCACATCTATAAATATTACCGCTTTTACGCGTAGATAGGTGCTAGGTTACAACTTGATATAATAAAATGATAGGTACCTAGGTACACAAGTATTTATGGGTCAATGAACTTTTGTTAAGTCATCATACCACTGTGTGAATGTTTCTTTAATTTATTTAAACCTATTAATAGACTCAAAAGTATGTTAGGAATAAGGTGTTTTGTGTTTATTTCAATGGATATTTTTTGTTTAAATTATTATTTAATTCAAAACTATAAGTACTTACTCACCGTTAAAAAACTACTAAAAAATAATAATATTTGTGGTGTAGGAATAGATAATTACAACTCGCCAGCATTCTGATATTTTTTTTTTATTTCACCCTATGTCCCTCAGATACTGCATTTTCCATCTTGATACCATGCAGTACCGTAGTTTATAACTTTGAGTTAAGTTAAGCTTTGCATGTAGCTTTAAAATATAAATAAAAAATATCTCATACTATTATCTTACTGTTACTGGCAGGATCGACAATAGCGTCCAGTGAAAAAAAAAATGTTTAGATAGATGTATAAACAATGATTTTATTACAACCTGAAATGCGATCAAACGTGACGGTGATCCTATTCCTATTTACGTTTACAGTCGTCCGTTCGATATCATAATATCCGGCCTGGTGGTTCAATTGCATCTGAATTTAAAAAGAAAGCAATCAAAATGCTGCGAGGGCGGAGTTGACTGGGCTTTATAAACAGTTTTTATACTTCCGTTTTGTCGAGTTGTACAAATTTTCGACCGTAGTCGGCAGTTAATTAACCCGTTTTGAATGTTATATGTGATAAAGTTAACTGGCATTCAATCTTTTTACATGATCGAGCTAATGATGGTCTTAATTACTCCATCATGGTTAAATCCTCAAATTAAACTCTCTTACGGTGTTACCACACCTTCCTTTATCAAAGTACCACACTAATCTATCGTTTGACGATCGATCGATACGTAGGCTGTTCCCTACCATCTATTATTATTATTCCCTATTTAATAAAAATGGGATTGAGGATTCTCTATGCCCTACAAGCCCTACATCACTTCCCATGCATGCACTGACGTCACTTAGCACCTTTGTTACAGGAAAGAGGCCTTTGATATGGGCGATGGACATCCTGCCACTATGCCCACGCCGCGCCTCCAGTGTGTGCATTTGCTCTACACACACAAAAAAAAAAAAAAAAACTCAAAGTTATAAACTACGGTACTGCATGGTATCAAGATGGAAAATGCAGTATCTGAGGGACATAGGGTGAAATAAAAAAAAAATATCAGAATGCTGGCGAGTTGTAATTATCTATTCCTACACCACAAATATTATTATTTTTTAGTAGTTTTTTAACGGTGAGTAAGTACTTATAGTTTTGAATTAAATAATAATTTAAACAAAAACTATCCATTGAAATAAACACAAAACACCTTATTCCTAACATACTTTTGAGTCTATTAATAGGTTTAAATAAATTAAAGAAACATTCACACAGTGGTATGATGACTTAACAAAAGTTCATTGACCCATAAATACTTGTGTACCTAGGTACCTATCATTTTATTATATCAAGTTGTAACCTAGCACCTATCTACGCGTAAAAGCGGTAATATTTATAGATGTGGCGTACGCGGGGCGATAACAACCGCGCCTCGGCACCGCGTGGACACGTGTAATGGCCGCATTTTGTTATATTTTGGACGCGTCTCCAAAAAAATCATTCTTCCTTTGTCCGGCGGCTTGTAAACCCAACCCATAGAAGTACTTTGTTAAGAGGTTTAGGCTATATATTTCTGCTTATCTGAAAATATACGTATTTACATTTTTCCGCAGAAACATTACGATGCTTTCTGCTGCCCATAATTTCTGGTTTTAAAAGTTTTAAGAAAGGTACCTACGTACCTCTTTTTGTGTAACGAGGTAGGTTATTTAGTGGTAATTTGCTTGAAGTATCATCAATTAATAAACGAGATGGTATATCATATGGATCTTGATCGCTGGTATATAGGACAAACCTTATTTAATGTAGAGCCATTTACAAGGGGCACATCTACCTATAAGAGGTATCATATGCCGCGCCTAGTTCAAGCGGGTCGCGAAGAAACTAGCATATCGTATGTTAACTTCTAAATTTAAAGTAATTTGAACTATGCCGAATATAAACTGAATCTGGATCACTAGGTCATCCTAACCTTTCTGTAAACTAGAAAGACGAGAATAATAAAGCGGTCAGTAAGACTGAAAATAAAATGACACAGGTTTCACAGACATCTATATTGCACAAACCCCCATTTTAGTATGGACGATATTTTATTAATTGCTCTAGAGTTATCTCTGATGAAGTCACGACGCTTAATTGAAAAATGATCAGTGGACGGAGGAAGTTGGAACATCGCACCGGAATTATTAAGCGTTGCTACGGAGCTACGACTGTGTCTACGGATTACGAACCGACAGAAATATTCAGAGCCGTCGTATTTTTTGCGGATAAGAAACTAGTTAGCGTTGCGTATTGCGTCGAGGCGTGCTCAATGAGTGACGGGCCCGGCGTCAGGTGGCCCTACACAGACACTACACGAGTATCCGCGATTCCATCAGGCCGCGAGTGCTAACGAAATATCCTTTGGATACACGCGACGTGACGCCACCCTAGACGTCACATTGTGAACACAATGTACTATTCTATTCGGTTTGTTACCTCGTAAAGCCTATCGTAATCTTTGAAGGTATACTTACCACATAAAAAGGTTACGTGCAGAAGCGGTCATTCACACGAAGAAGTACCGTCACCGTCAACTTTTATTCAATTTACTGTGTTAACCGTGTATTGTAATGAAGTTTCAAGTTTCATACACAGGATAACCTATCTATTTGGAAAAAGGTAAAACACTATGAAAAAAATACACTATGTATGTATGATTTTGGGTGTTTTATTTATTTACCAGGTATATTTATTTTTACCAAACTGATGAAAACGTATTCCACGTAGGTAGGACTTTGATGCCGTTTTATTCTGTACATCAAACAAAGCGATAGGAAAAATATCGTGGGCGGGTAAGAGGCCCAGATATATAGGTACCTTTGTGATACGGAAGATACACAAAGACCGTACCTAAGTACCTATTTTTCAGGTGTACTTACGTCACACTTATGATATATTTGGTCCGGCTGAAGATGACGATCTATAATAGGTTTCTCAGCATCAGCACAGTATATCTTTTCTCTCCTGTTCTGTCGAATTTACTGACAAACTTCCGCGAACTTCAAACTATTTCATATTTCTCACTTGTTCAACATAATCAGTGTTCAAATATATTCATAGTATGCTTGTGATCCTGCTATGACCCGGTATTTCGCTTACCATATTTAAGGAGAAGCTATCAACTAAGATATAGTTTCAACCACGTCATTCCAGAGTTATTCCGCACACGCCTTCGTTGGGAAAAGCTAGTTTCTAAACAATAACCTGTGGGGTGTACCCGAGCCCCGCTTAAACTTAGTACGTCATGTAGATACGACATGCCGGCATTTGGCTCAGCCCCAGCTTCACCAACTAATGCAGTTAGCTAGTGGATACAAGTATCTAAACTATTGATAACTAAACTTTCTGAAATTAAGATTTAGCTCACGACGTCGCTGTGTTTATAGATCAGCGAATGACGCGCAAGCTTTCTAAATACTTACTTGAAACGAGTTTTGTAAGGTATAGTTAAGAAAATAGCTAAAATTTTATTTCTATAAAAATAGCTAAATAATTTAATTTGAGATACTGTAAATTTGAAGATGAGAATTACTATATGCGATTACTCTTGCAAAAGTATCTTCTTTCCAGCAAATACTTGTAGGTGGGAGCACCTACCTAGGTTACTACCTACGTTCTAGAAACTCCATAAAAAGCGTTTATATTATTCTCATCAAATTTTTACAAGGGAACACCATTTTGAAAAATCCAAAAAATTATAAGATTCTCACAAGGTATAAACGATGACGCGACGAAGACGTGATTAAATCGCGAGCACAGTTATTGAGGATGTAGGTATATATATTTGCGCAAATATATAACATAACGTCAAAACTCTATTTGCCATTTCAATTTTCACCGTCTCTGGCGCTCATCATCCTTCGCAGAGAGATTTCTCGGAAAGATTTTGCCGCACTTTATAGTGCAGGCTACAGATAGGTACACCATTTAATTGTGCCTAGACTAAATTGACCTAATACTGAAATCCATCGGCCTGCGCTCGGGGCTATCTTCAGGATAATAGGACCATAATAAATTGGGAACATAACATTATTATGTTCCTAGTGTTCCTATCATGTTAACGCGTGATGACAGCACTAAAATTTATAACTTTCCCATCAAGACTTATGTCATGTGCGATGCCGATCTGCTGACAACTGATGGTATTATTTCACTTTACTTCACTTTAAAAAATATACTAAGGCTTTCATCGCGTAGGTAGTGGGTATTATCTCAGTTCCCAAGGATAGCTTCACTTGAGATTGGCAGAATTGTCCTAAAGGACAGAGCCATAACAAAAAAAGGATAATCTAAATGATACCATCCCATAGTTAAGCCCACTTACTAACAACAAAAAATGTCAATTCTTGTAAATTCATCTAATTATTTCATAAAGATGCATTAGCTTCATGTGAAATACAGTCTAAAGTCTAAGGCCTTTTATAAAATGTTCACCATAATGCCTGCCTATAAAGCTTATATTTGTTTGACGTTTTATATAGAAACTTACCAAAACTCGCTAGAATTTCACACGGTGGTCCAACACAATGGCATGTATGTTTTGCCAGAATGTTAGAAGTTGGACAGCAAAACAATAATAATATTGTCCGGGCCAAGCCATGTAGGAACAATAAAAATAAGTTTATCTGATTTCAATATAGGGCACTCGGGAAGTTCCCGGTCCTGCTCTCTACGTGCCGCACTTTTAAAGTACTCGACCGGCCGCTGCCGGTCTGTCTTACATCGTTTTCACTAAAATTTTACTGCTTACTCAACGTTCGATCCCGATAGAATATTTTTTGTATGAATCCAATATTGTGAATACTTTAAAAGTGACTCTGCAGATGGAATTCAATTGTGTGTAGGCTTAAAAGCTAATAAAAACACGTACTTACCGAGCACAACAAAGCCAATATGCGATGTTATAAGCAACACACGTGTACTGAATGAAATCATAGTGCAGTGCCGGTCGGCGACGGACGGCAAATGCATTCTTAACTTCATTAAAGCCACTCACATCGGGTGCTCTTAAGTACCGTTCACATGGTGCGGAGTGAATGCGCGTGGAAACGCGCGTCCGCCGCTGTCACATAACGCATGAAACATTCCCATAGTCCCTAATTATAATATCATCTTTGTATTGTATTGTTATTAAATGTGTTTGTATTGCCACTTATTACTTGACCCTGGCGATATACCTATTAACTTATTATTATTAGGTGGGCCATATGTTTAAAGAAAGAAGAAAGTAAATATAATTCCATGGAAATCAACATCTTGAAAACGTGCGAAGGCACGGACACGGTTAATCGAACATACAATAGTTCCATAGAAATATGAACTTTAATTACTGTAAAGACGGTTTGAAATGACGGTTTGATATAAAACACAACACAATATCTTATTAATAACACAAAAATACAAACTCTGAAACAATAACAATAATAATGTTATAATGATTTTTATTTTTGTCATAACATTTTTTTCCCTTCACTTTTATAATTATGCGTTAGCACTGTTTTCAAAACTGAAAACGCTCTGTATTTTCAGAATACACGTCGCACTGTATATACGCAGTCCAGTATACACGCAATCGTATGACGACGGACAGTGTGTCGTGTATACAGGTACAGTACAGAGCAGCTGTGCAGAGTGAACAGCAGTGCAGAGTAGCAAAGCAAAATTCACACAAAGGCAAATAATGACATTACACGTTCGACCGGAGGCATAATATCAAACGGGTACAAGTAATGTCACTTGTGATAGTAGGCAGTGTGTTTTTGGAACACAGTAGTTATACTTACATGGCTTGGAACATGAAGCACCGTATTAATAAATCAATCTCAAGCCTGAGATCAGTCTTGAGTACGCTTTTGACATGTCATGACATAAGAATGACATTTTCAAGATCGCTCTCAAACTTAAAATGGATTTATTAATACGGGTCGTAGATATGACTGTCGTCTTCCTTCTCCTATTCATATAAGGTCTTGCACAAATAATTATTATATATATTTTATTTGATATTGTTTTTTCTTAAAGGTATTATATAGGTATTGTAAAACAACGCATCTTGTAATATTTCCTTGGTGACAAGTACAACCTTCTCAATTTTCTGAAAATGTTAAATTCAGTTACGTATATTCCGAAACATTTAGATCGTAAACCCACTTAAGTATAGGGACTGCATGCAATGAACTACAGCGAATGCACTTACAAGTTTGTCCATTAGTGAACATTTGTGCGTCCGAGAAAATCTAAATGCACTAAGTTTGTTTAATTAAAATACTTATACTTATTTTATATTAAAATATCTGATAAAACCTTTCATTGTTTTCTGTCCCAACACAACCCACTGAACTGTTTATTTATTTTAACAAATCATCTGTAAAATAAATGGTTATAAATTAATTAATTATTTTCACAAGTAATAAAATGTTTCATTTTAATTTTGAATGTAAGCATAAACAAACTAAAAACATTATCGCAGTTAAATGGTAGATAAAAACTAGGTTGGTACTCAAATATAATTTAGCAGGTACTTACAGAAATGTATTTTAAGCATGATCTCATCCTTAATTAAATATATGTTTGCGGGCGGAACAAAAAAGGAGTTCTCTATTTCTCGGCCGAGAATTGTAGCTGGTCAGTCTAACTACAATTTCATTTTCCGAGAACATTTCGCCGCTGTAGCAGTAGGTATGCGCTATGTACCCTCAGTAATGCTATCAGAACCCGACCTCCGGAAGCTGCATAATGCATTTATGAAGTATACAGAGACAACTAGGTACCGTCAAACAACGCAATCTCGTTTACATTAATGGAAAGCTACCTCAGTTAATTTTAATTTATAATGTACTTACATTAATTTATGTGAGAACATTACGTCCTAAAACATTATTTGTCACATACGCTTCTGTTAATTTATGTGACTTACAGAAGTATTGGGTTTTATTATAATAATGCAATATATTTTTCATTACTCATACTCTGAAAGTAGGTCTGAAGTTGCCTGAGGAGCGGGTTGAAAGTAATACTTTTCCGGCCCGGGAGAATCGCTTTCAACTGACAGCTGTCAAATTATAAAAAAAGAACTAGTTCCATTTTCACATTTCTATGGAACCATGTTCAAACTTTTTCTACAGTCACTCAATTACAGCACGATGTAAAATTGAAATAACATAAAGTTAAGTATTAATAAAATAATATATATATTTTTAAATTACTTTACTATAATTTAGTTTCAACAATTTCTTTAAAATTACATAGAATTGGGCAAAATATTTAAAGATGAAAATGAAAAAAAATGGCTAAATAATGAAGCTGGCCGGACAACGAAAAAAAAATAGGCGGCAATCCGTTTTTTTTTTCGAGTTGCAGTGTATTGTTCATACTTCCTTGTATTATTTCTTTAGCCAATTCCTGTTTTTATTTTTATTTTCCTTGCATTCGTAATGAAAAGCACAGTGTTTACCTCGGGTGAAAGACTTATTTTGTCCCTCGGACTATTCGCTTCGCTCGGGCGCCAAACCACGTCTCGGGAAAAAATAAGGCACTTTCACCACTCGTGTAACAATGTACTATTGCATGGCGCAGTGCTTAAAGCTGAAAACACCACGTTTTGAGTGTAAAAGGACCAGAATTCAAACCCCTGTTCATATCTCTTCAAGTTTCTCGAAATCTCTAAACGAATTATTGTTTCAATATAACTTTCATTAGCTTACCATCAAGGAAAACATCGTGACCTAACTTGAAAGTCTTAGAAAACCTAACCAATTTTCGAAAGACTTGTGATATCCGCTAACCCGCACTGGGCCACTATAACGGATAATGGCTTGCATCCCCTTCGCTTTGTGGGAAGCCAGGAGTGGGACATTAAAAGGGATAATTATTATTATTATTAATACAATAATACGATTTTTGGGTAGGTTGAAGTCAGAACGTATTGTCACTAAATGCAAAAAGAGTCACCGAACTGATATATATTCTTGCTCATTATATTATTTCATAAACTAATTATTATGTCTCTTGCAATTTTAATTGAACTTAACTATTGAAATAAAATATATCAGCGAACTACTATTATGTAGTTGATTAAGGCGAATGGACAGATTAGGGACCACCCCTGGATATTAATGTTCATGCGACAGCGAGGGGTTATTTTTACTGTAACTATAATTTTAAATGCCGTTTTATTCGAGCGGTCATTGTAACAATATACTAAGCTACCTATACTTACTACTTAGTTTCTACACTTTAAGGTTGTTCTATTACAGATCAAATTACCTATCATGTAAACGAACGTAAGTATAGTGATTACTATAAGTAAATGCTATGCCTCAATATACCTCCCTATATCAAAAGAAAATCCCGGATAGCAATGCATTCCGTATAAATAAATTGAGTACTTCCCTTAGCATCGGGAGGATACGAGCAAAAACTTCGTCTCATTGTGAATACTCATCTTGTTGATCTGGGAAACTTTCCACGCTGCCATTCAAACTACAGGTAGAATATATAATATATTCAATCAGATATTTTATTTTCTCCAATGCTGTCTTACATACAATACATTTAATAATTCACTTTTAAAATAGATATAAGCATCTTGTTCACAAAAGAAGATTTTACGGAATATTAATGCAAACTCAATTCCTACATTATAGTCCTAAATGTTTTATATTCGATGATTTACAAAAAACCCCATATTTTCATATTAACAGAAATTGCTTTCTTGTGGACGGTACATATATAATGTGACAAGTCCCACGCTAAAAATACCTACGAGAGTTTTAAACCGAAAACTCGCCACGTGTCGCTGGAACAAAGACAGCGGTTCAAACGTCGCGTCGGTAGCACCAAATTCTGTTTTAACACAAAGCCGCAAATCTAGATAAAGCCACAAAAAAAAACAAATGCATACTTTTAAATTTATGTACACATGTCTACAGAACGATCGATTGATTGACCGCCTTGTCAATATATCAAAAGAAGACTATAATAGCGAATATTCAAATGTAAATAAGGAGGGCCTCATTTCCCTAGACTGAAAAGACATTGACCAGGTAGCAATAATGGGATGCTTAAAATTACTTATTCAAACATACAACGCAAGCCGAGTCCATACGTCGCTTAAAGGAACGCTAATGTAGATATACAAAGTGGTGTACTGACGTATACCTACGGCAGCGGCACACGGCACACGTCACAGAAAGGACGCCAAATCCTGAACATGTAGATAGAGGTTACTCTATTTACTGTTAGTATTAAGTAATTGCATAACCAAAATATTCATACAGTAAATGTTATTATTATTTGTTAGTCGTTATCGACGTCTTTATTTAATTGATTAAAGAACACTTTATTTGTCGTTCGATTTATTATTATGGAGATAATATTTTGATTATTTAGCCAGTCTTGAATGGAGAAATATCTAGAAATACACATAGGACGCACTGCGTATGGTGCCAAGCTTTAAATTTCGCGAGATATTTTAGTGACTTATTAGGTACCGAACTAGGGCGATGTTCGCAAAACGTAGTGAAATGTGTGTACGCCACCAGGATTTAGGTCTAAGTGCTTTAAACAAGATCGTTCTCGCACCACACCAATTTGTCAAAGAAAATGGTAGAGCTATATTTTCTCAGCGTGGAATATCTGATTAAACTTTCCAGTTTAAAATGTTTACATAAAATATGAACAATGCAGACGTAGCTGGATTGCTTAAAATGTTCCTAAAACGTAGAAACTCTACATTGGTAAAGCGAAACGAGGGGTTGCATTACTCACTAAATTTCCAACTAAACTGAATTTTAAGTGTAATTGATTAAAGAAGAAATTAAAAAGCTGTATGTATATGGAAATGTATGAAAATATATCAAAATGAATCATAACCCGGACGCCTATAAAACGATTGTAGAGGAAAATTGTGTATCGCAAGCAGACACGCGTTTGAATAACAAGTCATGCATTTCACTTTACTTTGCGTTATCCACAGATATTCTTATAGATGGATCATTTCTTACTGAGTCGAGGGGTGATAATAATAATAATTTCCGGGAAAAAATCTTGGGATTCTATTTTTATCCCGAATTATTTTCTGCGTTACAGCTGCCTAGTATCACGCTAAAAAATCCATGAAACCTTGCAACTTCCTCGTATCTGTTTTAACGCGAGACGAACATACATACATACATAGATATCTTGAAGTTTTTGCAGGAAATCTTACAAGTTATATAAATGAAAAAAACTTTCTGTTGGTTCTTCGTGATATTGTCGCCGAGCCGTGGGGTGAGTCGCACCGCGCACCGCGTCATTGTCGCCAAACCAGACGTTTATGTACAACATTATCGGCAGCTGGTTTCTTGTTACGTCAATTTCCTTGAGCCATATATAAACTATACTCGAGGTATGTACATTAACGACACGCGACCATGTACCCTGCGTATGGAAAATAACAAACCAGAAATATCTTGAGCCATCGATCAGATTTTGAAGCCGGGTTCATGAGTGATGACGTCACAAATCACTTATCATTCCCCAGTACAAGCCATTAGGAACCAATACGGAGTTAATAGCATCTTTCTATGACAGCGGCGATCTTTGCCTATCCGTTGAATTATGGACCGTCGTCGCCGTCGTAATAGACGCATAATTTCCTTGTTGTTTGTTTTATAGCTTTTTCAGTTTACGATAGTTTCGCTGAATTTTGTTATGTTTATAGACTTTTAACGATGTAATAAACGTATTGAAGATGATATAGGTGTGTCTGTGGTATTCTGCGGATAATCTGTATCAGGGATTTACAGCTTAGGTAGAATTAAGAGAGATTTCTAATACGAAAAGGAGACGAGTCGCAGCCGTGGGGCGGGGCGGGCGGTCGTCGGAGCGCCAACCGCTCGACAAACACAATCACGTTTAAACCATGATCGCACTGAGCACTTTAACAGGAAAACCTTTAATTGAGTGTATTTCCCGGAAATGTGCGACTTCATTTCTGGAACAATTAATTGCGATTGAATAAATAATTTGTTTTTCCCCTTTATCACGCTCCTTCGGCGGTTAGCGAACCGCATCGCGGCTGCATGACCACAATTGACACTGAGCAGTGAATCCCGGCCAGCCCCGAGGGAAATCAAGGTTCAAGATGAACCCACAATAAGTTTCTTCGACCAAAAGATATGTTTGCGGCGAAGAAATAAAATAGTACCTACCTTTAGTTTGAATTGGGTATGGATAACATAAGTATGTATCCATACCCATGCCTATACACGCCTTTACATACATAAGTATGTATAGACATGTTTTACAACATCACTCACTTAATAATTATTATCGATTGGAAGATTGGTAGTCTTGGTTATTTCGAAAGGCAACACACTGGAACTATAATGATTAGTGTTAAAGAGGCATAATAAAGTTCAGACGAAGGAAGATACTATTCTTCGAAGTAATTAACCAGGTAATAATGTGAAAATTATTAACAAAATTCAAACTTTATCCTGTAACAGCCTTTTTCAGAGTTCCGTAGTCCCTACGAGGAACCTTTTTAAGATCAACCGTCCGTATGTCCCAGTCAAATAATTTGTAATAATAATGTCTTATTATTACAAATTCTTTGACCCCAGTCTGTCACAGTGCCATAACTTATGAAGGAAAATAAAATTAGATCTCGATTTCAGAAATTATTAATGTTACCTAAAACCTTTTTGAGGAACCTCCCCGAACATGGGAAGTGGGGATATTTTCATGCTTTTATTGTGTATTTTGATAGTGGTTGGGTAGAGTAATATTTCCCTTGATATCGAACGTAGGCGCTCGAGGTATGAAGATTTCAGTTGTATGAATAGGTACTAACAGGTATTTTTTTTTTAAGTATCTATCATTTCGTACTGTGTAGGAGGTGCTACCAGGTGGCGATGTTAAGTATTAAAAATTATAATTATATTCGGCTGTTCGCATTACGAGCTCGTAGCCTAGTTGGCAAAAATGGCCGATAGTTCAACGCGTTAAGCAACTTTCGGCTCGGACGGGCTTTAGGTGGGGGTGTCAGAAATTTTGAAATTTTATCTCGATCGTTAAGCTGGCAGTAACGGGTTTTATCCTATCTTTGACAGTTGTTACCGACGGTAAGAAGCCTGAAAAAGAAGAAAATGACAAGCAAATTCTCTTACCCCTAAGTTGCCGATGATTCTCCCACCAATTGGTATAGGGCAAAAGGCAAATCCCTCCATGTAAACCTCGGTGATCAGCCAAATCAGGGTAGATAGAAAGCCGACCCCACCCAACGGGATCAGGCTAGGATGAGAAGAAGTGTTCGCATTATGAAAAGATTATAAACATCAGCCACCACTTTTATGATTCCGGGTGAGCGGCCGATAAATAAAATAGGTCAAGAGCTGCTTATCTTCGCCGAGATAAAGCATGTGGTATCGGTTTACGATATACCTGCCAATTATCCACGCCCTCTGGACTGAAATATTTCAAAATAATGTTCAGAAAATTGTACGCGGTATCTTTGAGTACCTACTTTGACGGATGGCATCTAAAGTGGATACTATGGCACTATGCTCAACGGTGGACATATTTTGGCTGATGAACTGACTTTTTTGGAAAACTTATAGCATCACTATGTTATGTAGACCGCGGCTCAGCCCGCGCGGTACTTCGATAAAATAAAAGCAGCCTAAGTTACTCCTTATGCCATCAGCTGTCTGCCAGTGAAAGTCCTGTTAAAATCGGTCCAGACGTTTCGGAGATAAGCCAGAACAATCGGTAATACAGACAGACAGATAGACAGAAAACGGTGTAAATTTCTTTTTTTGTTGTTATACGTACCGTATACACTTTTATATGCATTTATCGTCGGTATTTATTATCGCCACCAATCTAAAGTTCGGCCGGGAGTATTAACGAGGCTGATTTCACTTTTACTCCTCCGCTTGGGACAAAGCGGTTGAGCGAATATCATCCGTTTCGGATCCCAGATTATGTGCGTAGAATAACGTGCGAGGCACTACCGTCTTTAACGACAGTTGGCCCTTCTATGCGATTAATAAGATTGATTGCCAGAATATATAGGTACCATTTTCGAACCTATCACCAAACTGAGACTACACAGTTTAGTAATTCCCTTTGATCCTGTGTGCTTACGTTGAGCTGAGCGAACATACTAGATTAATACGTGCGGACATACGTAGCGACAGACGTCGTTCTGTGTAAATAGGTAAATTCAGCCAAAGCGACTGAGATGGGAAGATGATCTCGATAAACATTGGGAAAGACAAGGATGAAAGAAGATGTGGTCATACATAACGGTAGTTATACCTACCGTGCATAGTCATGGGTCTTAATTATTATCTGTGTAACAATTTCATGAACATAATTGCGTGCACAATTTATAAAGCAGTGAACAATCATACCGGAAAAACAATAAAATTGTAGCAAGCTGTCCTTCGTAAAGGCTCCTGTCAGCGAATCAATTCCAGTCCATGTAATGGAGGTAACAATATTATTTATTTATGAACAACATCACTGATGACGTCCACTGCATTGGACATCGGACAAAATTGATTTCGTATCGGCATTGCATATGATAATGTAGTAAATTACGAGATTACTGCTTTATTCAGATTTTATTTAACAAAGCCTTTGGTACCGGGAATCTGTTGGTGATGAACAAGCACTATGGAGTAAGTTATAGTCTACGACTAGTGTGTCAATTTTCATAGTCAGGACTGCCAGCTAGTAGGAAGGTATTGTGGTAACATCACATAGCCTAGCAATCTACTTAAAGTTTTTCTTCAACCTGCGCCTTCTCCCGGTTTATGCATACATACAATTTCAATTAAAAGTATGCCTAAAGTCTATATCATCCTAAGATGATTTAAATCACTGATCATCGCGACAGCGGAACGAACACGCGTCTACGCATGCCTGGTCGATTGACCTTCGTCGCTGTTACCGTTAGAGATAATTTATACCTCTGAAGAAAAACGGTTGTAAAAAAATAAATTTAATATTTTTTGATTTAAAAAAAATGGTTTATGATAGTTTTTACCGGTCTTCTTTAGTTATAAGACAGTGTCTAGCAAGTCTGAGCCCGTCCGCAATTCAGTACCTACAAGTATAGACGTTTCGGGTAAGATCAGATTTAGAAGTTCTGTACGTGCGGTTTGCTAGGTATTAGCGGGATTACTGAGGCCTTCAACTGGGAATGTTTTGCGGAATCGCCCGCTACAACGGGATCTAGTCGTAGTCCTTGCGGACTCAGTGCCAGCTGAGACCGCTCGCCGCGAACAAAGCTGCTTTTATACCGGACCGCGGCGGATCCCTTCGCATCGCAAGGTGAACTCGAAAATTAGACACCAAAAATTTACCGCTCCCATTCGTAATTTAATTGTTAAGTCTCACTATAAAATCAACGTTATGCTACCACTAGTTGCGGTAATAGTGCTGATAGACAGTGCCAGTGGCCGGCGGCGGCAAGCGGTCGTGGTTTTGTTAATTAAATTCGTAAGCACGTTCTCCGATTCCCGTCTTTCGTTGACCAGAGGCCAAATCTGTAAGCTACTGCAAACGCTATAGAAACTCAAATATGCTTTTGTTGTTCCATAACCTACTAACCACAGGCTGTCACTTGGTACCTATATGTGTCCTTTATCCTGGGGTGCTGAGTAGATAAGCCTAAATATGACGCTGTACGATAATTTAAACTTTTGTATTTGGCAACACTGCTTTTTAAAACAACAAAAAAACACAAGCGCTCGATGGCATGAACCAGACGCAAATGAGACTAGTAGAGTACCTACGATTTTTTTGGCTCAAGCGATCGACAAGAAATGCTCGACTTTGCGTTTCTATTGCGTTTACATTAGCTAAGAGAGTTGGGGCCCAGATACGATGGACGCGAAGCGATCAGCCACCGCCGCATTTCAAACGTCTCTAAAATGTTTCCGTGTTCATACAATTAAACTAAAACTGCAGGCCAAAGTTAGGAAACGCAAACGGGCCAGCCACAAACTATTCTACGTTTGTGTGTAATGGTGTCTTTATTACTTTTGGTCTGTGCAACAGTCCGACGTAAGCGTAAATGACTGAACAACCAAATTTTCGTCCAATAACAACCGACAAAGTTAAAGCATGGTGCCCACTGACCGACGACATGTGGAGTGTTCGCGCAGTCCACTTGCGTCATGCGAAAAACATGGATGCAGCATCTAAAGAAAGAAAGAACATTAAATTCGACACATCGCAAGACACAAAACATAAACATAGGAAACATAAAAATATAAAGGTCAGTGCGAACTGTGCTGAAAGGTAATTGGCTCAGCATGTCCTGGAGAAGAACGAGACTCCCCCAGCGCCGATTTTCAGCCAAACCCTCTTTTTTTGTAGGTAAACTTTTCCTCAGAACACCTAATCTGTCTATTTTCCAAGACATCTAGGAATAAAAATGCTATAAATGGGCTGGTCCAATATGCGAATAGATAGGACGTCAACCGACTTAGAGGACATTTTTTAAAGAATTTAATATCGCGCTTTGTACGAGTCACCGGATAAACGGAACTTACCATGTACTCGGCAGTATATACCGATATTATAATATTTTATATTATTTATTATTGCTCCTTTCTAGTAGTTTTCCTAATAAAACACGATCCATCCGGTTTTATAAAGCTATCCTCTTTGAAAACATTTTTAATTATTTAGGTAAATCTAATATAAAATTTTCTTATTTAAGTAAATCTAGTTCAATTTGTTTAAATAACAATGTCGGATATCAAGTGCTACCTCGATTGAGCCACTCTGTATGTAGTCATTGTCTATAGGCTACAACTTGCCTCTCTCTACCCAAGAAGCTTTATTAAATACATTAATTAGATTATAAGCTGTATTAACCATTGGAGTGATCCAGTATTTTTAATTTAAAACTGTTCTGTCAAGTGTGAAGTATTTTTTTAATAAAAAACTGTTTTCTCTTATAATGTAGTAAGTAAATACATTATATATTTTTATTGTTTACAATTATTTCCCGTTAATTTAAGACGGAAAAAATAAGTATCAAGGTCAACATAGTAAGATAATAAGACCAACTCCGGACATTGCGCAATCAATAATAAGAAAAGGTAGCGAAAGAATCCTTTTCCTATGGTTTCTTTTCAATTTGCCTAGCGTTATGAAGATCGTTGATCACACAAAAGAGATTTCCTTTGATACCCGACAGGCCGTTGAGCTCCTCGTACATATTGCAAACCGCACCACAGTATGTTGGAATATTGAAATGAATCCTTAGAAAATCTAATTGCGACCGTTGTGAATTTAATACCACAATGTCTCATGTTTCGTTGTGAAATTAATTGAATTAGTTGCATTAACAAATAGTCTATTTTTGGCATTTTTGTCAACCAGGACAAAAATTTATTAATTAATATTGACCAATTTTGGTAGCGCTCGTTAATATTCACACGAGTTTAAGGAAACAGTTTCGTTTAAAACTTTGCATTGGCTTAATACCCAGACTTAATACTCAGTGATAAATGAACGTCGCAAAGTTAAATGCAGACTAACCATGTGTCGACGACCTTCCATTATATGAGAAAACTTTTAGCAGACCTCGGGCCAGACTCAATTTATTATTTTAATGATCGCTTTTCATTCCGCGTCTCGTTCAACGAATCTAAGCAATCTATAAGGTGAAATACGTATTGCAGTGCCATAGGCGGAAAGAGACAACTAGTTCAATTGGAGTGCCGGTTTCCGTTTCTTTAATATATTTATCGAAATTTTAAAACGGCAATACTTATTTAATTCGCGTCTGTAATATTACAATGCTTCCTGGCAAATATATTTCTGGATACATCGTCAAACAAAATATAATTTTAAATGTGACAAATTCCGTAAAGAAATGTTATTTACGGAATAATGTGTTGAGTGTGATGCGAGTGGGTGATCTTATATCAGATGCGTGAAAAGGTTACGGCTCTCTTAGAAATGATTTACGCACAAAAATGTAGTTAATGTAAAGCGACAGTCGCACGTTGTATGTTAGAGATAATACGTTCGCGTAGGAGACAAATGTTCCCCGCGTGGACTTGACACGAGGTTGTAAAAATAAATAAAGGGACCACGACGACGCCACCTCTTAAGCCTTACATACAACATGGTATAGGATTACCGCGAGCGCACGGCGAATGCAAACAATTGATAGCCGGGGACCTCTTCAAGACCTTTCTTAGTGCAATTACAATCGCTGCAAGCGCGCAGCTGTCACAACCACGCTTTATATAACGTGTAGGTATTTCACACCGCCTTTGTGCTCTAAAGATTAGTGTTCAAGTTCGCAGAACGTGTAAGCTTTTAGTGTTCACTGGCCTTTTAGCTTGCGGCACTGCGCGAGTGAAAACTTTTTATAGCGTGATGATGTATGGCTCGGCACGTCATATGTTATAATAGAAGTTGAACTGTACTGATATGGCTATGTTAGGCTTTATATTCAAGTACTTCTTCAAAAATAGAATATTGTTCATAATATAAAATAACACTTGATGGCCATGAGTTATTTTGCAGCGTTAGGATAGTCTGGTTACATTACTACTTACCTTTTTGTATTCAAGTAAAATCAAGTTGACAACCTATTGCGCCTACATAAGTATACCTTACCACATAGTTTTATAGTAAGTACCTAATACCTCCTAGTAAGATCTCCTATACAAATTCCAAAACCGGAAAAAGGCAATATTGAATGAATTATCACACTTTAGTTAACAACAATGAATACATTTGATGTGATATTAATTACCTTGAGGTGATAATTCGGAGGATGCATTACTGCCATTAAAATAATAAATGTCGCCAGACGAACGCACAAACTAAGTATCGCTTGTACTATGGGTACCGTACAATGGACTGGGGTCCATCCCAGTGACACCCAGACCAGGGCTAATTACGAAAAGGCCATTTCCGAAATTTACCCAGGCGAGAATCGAACCCGCAACCACCCAGTGCAGTGAGCCGAGTGGCCTACGCTCAAACCACTGCGCCAAATGTATATATGATCAAATTTGCCTTGATTACGTCAATTTATGATGATCATGTAGTTCCGTCCAAATGGCTACTCTCCAATCGCATGTTAACTGTACTCTACCTGTTTGTGTGCACGTAACTCGCCCCACACCGAATGACCCCTCATTTTCGCTGACATTTCATGCAAGGGGCGCGTCCAGACCGTCCGTGCAGCCGCGCGAGGCAAATGCTTTGTTTCCCTCCGGATGACGTTTTGTTTACAGAGTCATCGAACTGATTGCTCGGCCGCGGCTGCTCGGTGAGCTGGGGACAAATAAATTGTAAGTCTATGGGTCTGGACGCAGCCAATGAGAAATGAGAGAAAACAAGTTCAGCTCACCAGATGTCGCTTGATTAGAACAGACTGACGTTATCTGTCATTTCAGTCAGTCAATCACAAAAATTGGGTGGGCCATATTTTTAAAGAAAGAAGAAGGAGAAATTATCACGAGTTTGGAGAGAGAGAGAGAGAGAGAAATATTGAGAGAGACTGTAATTTTGTATTCATTACTCATACTCGGAGAGTTGGTCTGAAGTTGCCTGAGGAGCGGGTTGAAAGTAATACTTTTCCGCCCTAGGGAGAATCGCTTTCAACTGACAGCTGTCAAATAATTAAAAATAAATTAGGTCAATTTTAACATTTCTATTGAACCAGGCGAACGCAAAAAAACTAAATAGGCGGCAAATGGCAATCCGACCTTCATTCGTTTTGTCGATTTGTATAGTATTGTTCATACTTCCTTGTATTATTTCTCTAGCTAATTCCTATTTTTATTTTAATCTTCTTGTATTCGTAATGAAAAGCTCAGTGTTTACATCAGGTGAATGACTTATTTTGTCCCGAGACGGGCGCCAATAGTTCGATTTACCTTCACCCTGGGTAACAATGTACTATTAATTAACCGTACAGCCTTCTTTCAAAATTTTATGAACTCGTGTTCAATAAAAGATTTTACTATCATATCGCCACGCTCTCAGCTAGACGGCTTAATGAAGTACGGTGGTTCAGTCCGGCCAGTCATGTTCTGTGCAAAATTGCCACGCAATTTTCAGCAAATGCTTAGTCTGCTTTTACGTAGTGGTATTTTTAAGTCTGTGTGTTTTAGAAAGCCTCACCTTTCGACCCTTCGCACTCTGTAGTTGGTTTCTGTTGTTGGCAAAATCATCGATTACTACAATGGAAGCCATTGAAGTGAATAGAGAGATACTGTTAGATTCATAACTGTCAATTGTTAATTATTATTTCGACGATCTTAGCCATGGCAATAATAAGTACTACGTACGCCCATGACCTCAGACCTCAGCATACCTACTCCTAGTGGCGGCAAATTGGCGGCAAAATTTATATTTCTAAAGGGAATTTAACAATTGATAAATACCTACCATACCTATCCTGTAGATAGCCCATCATTTTATCGGTCTATAGGTGAAATTAGGGTGTAGCCACTCACCCGTTCAGGAAATTCTGTCGAATATGTGATTAATGACGTAAACAAAACAATTCAATACTGTATGTAAATAAACTGCGAGCTCCGTTTGTGTCGATAGCAAAGCTTTGTTAGTGCAGTTAATTAAAATAAATTATTTATTCTTTGGATTATCATTTCAAACGTGCGTCCACTGGATCGCGGAGCAAGTATTTATAATTGAATTATTTCCTCTTTAGCAAAAGCTTTATTTCTCATTCTACCTGGCTTTTCCGTAGCTGCGTTAATTTATCTTCGTATTGCTTATACTATACCCACTTTGCTTCTCTGTTTTATGCAGGACAAACTGGTGGAATTATTTTTGCTTTTATTTTCCCTTTGTCAGAAGTTTAAAAGGAATTCCAACTTTGTAGTCGACTAACCTACGCGCGCAGACTTCATTTTGAATAGGTGGAATTTGATTAATACGATCCTGAACTAGCTGGATTGTCCATAAAGATTATTTTACTCGGCATTAGAGTGTTGAAGTTTTTTAATTTTTATTCTCTATGATCTACTCGGGTTTTACAGTATTTGTGAAGAGAAAGGCAGGCACGCGCCGCTCGGCTCGGCCCCTCGCCGTACCTCGATTATTTACTTTGTCACCGCTTTGTTACACTGCAGACCGAGGCTAACTCCCTTTCTGTGAACAATGATGTATGACGCAAACAACACAACAAACAGGTCGCCGCAAGTCTTCTTAACAGAAAAACAACTCGCCATAGTACTCGTGGTTCATTTCACTTTAAAATGTTCTTTATTTATATAAAGGGTGTATAAGGGCATCGTAACGAAAACCTATACTATGGATTCTACTCATGAATCTGGACCCCCAGACTTGGAATTTTACGTCAATATTTTCATGAATTGCGATCAAATATTTCAGCATTTTTAAAATGATTTATCCTGAATTCAGTATAGTTGGTACATACAAATGCGATAGCAAGTGATTTAACAAAATTAAATCAATAATGGCTAGTTTAGGCATAAACTACAATGTAGGTACCTAAATTAAGACTTAATACGCGCGCGCATTTCATGCAAAAATAAATTTTAAAATGCTGCTTAATTCATGAAAATATCGACAGAAAATTTGAACTTTTGAACCCCCCCGCCCCCCTAATACCCTGTATTTATTTATTGACACAAAACCAGTCGGTAAGTATTATTTACATCAAACTTACGAAGACCCTGACTTCACAGGTAGATATAAAAGTGTATTGCAGAAGTCAGTTTTCTATACAAATAAATAAAGTTGGAGTGTCTGTTTGTAATATCAAAATAACAAATTTTCACTAAATGCATATGGAAGTACATATGACGCCTATAACAAAAACGCGATTTTTTTTTTGTCAGTCTGTCTGTTTGTTTGTTCCGGGTAATCTCCGAAACGGCTGGACCGATTTTGACGGGACTTTCACTGGCGGATAGCTGATGTTTTAAGGAGTAACTTAGGCTACTAATAAAAAAATAATTAAAAATGGGTCCTGTCGCGCGGGCTCAGAACGCGGGAGCGGGCTTTTTTGTTAGTTTAATTCGACGCGGACGAAGTAGTCAGCTAGTCTTAAATAAAGACTTTTGCCCTATTCACAAACATTACTATGAGGTCTGATAGTACGTGCGAATGTACAGAAAATTGAGGAACTCAATATTTCTTCAGATTTTGCCCCTCACTTAGACAAAATGTTGTTTGGGAATACAGACGTAACACAAAGTAACTGAAAAGTACGTGTATGTGCAATGGAGAGGGTATAATTATTATATAAGTAATAACAAATGAAAGTAACAATAAAGTAGGTGAGAAATGGTCTACGTAAAAGGAGTCAAACAATTTAACTGTACTCCCATATATCATTACTTCATGCGACACAAGCGGAAAAAAGGTTAATTTTAGTTTTTTTACGATATCCACCTTTTTAATATTGGAAGTGAGAAAATGTCATTATGCCGCCGCTTCGTTCGGGTGATCGAGGAGTTCCATTCGATTTGATAATAGAAAGTGCAGATGGCTCGGCGGGAATCGTACCCGCACTTTACCCGCGACCCACAGCGCGCTGACAGCTTCGAGGTTGCGGCAGTACCCGAGCGCTTACTAAGGCGCCATATACAAAATATAGACCTTATATAAAGTAGTTAAGGTGAAATATCAATTTGTTCATAGATATTAAAATTTCGTACCTGGTACACGGTGATCGTTTAATCAGATTGATTGATGTAATTTAATTATAAGGTATATTTGTAGTACTTACCCACATTGTAACCTACAGTCTTAACCGAGTCAGCAAAACGTTTTCCAATGAAGATGTTATTTTAAATGCCAAAATTGTAACGATACCTTGACCGAGATTCAAAGAGAAACGGTCTATTCAGCTCGGAGATTGACTTTACATTCAATAAGGGCGGTTTTCCCATCCAAAAGTTTACAAATACATTATCGAAGTGGGATTGAATTAATGTTCTTCCTTCATTCCCCACCTAATGTTACATAAGCTTCACCTTCCCAAACTCATTATTTTAATAAGAGGGGCTCAAGGAGGAAATTTTTCTTGTGAATTTATTTGAATGCCTTTTCATTTCACCGTTTTCCGGGTAACGATGGAATAGAGTGGTTAATAGTAATCTGATGTTTCTAGTCCATTTCATAGCACTTCGGATATAAATATCAAAGGGGAATGATTCCATGATTTTCTACCTAACTTACCTACCTACTTTATTTTATAAATGAACAATTTTATTATATTTTTATTATACAGAAGTGCCTATACCTACCTATTCCCTTTCTACTGCCTGAAACATTTTTTTTCCTTCTTATTTTTTAAAAATACAGCTTGTGTTTCACCATTGTCTGTAACAAATAACATTAACATAACTAACGTAGGGCCGTAAGAAATTCATCTTAAGTCTGAGACCAATCTTCAAATGATACTAATCCTACTAATATTATAAATGTGAAAGTTTGTGAGTTTGGATGTATGTATGTATGTATGTTTGTTACTACTTCACGCAAAAACTACTGAACGGATTTGGATGAAATTTGGAACACAGATAGTTTTTAACCGGGATTAACATATAGGATACTTTTTATCCCGATAATCCCGAAATTTTTGTTACGTTGAATACTACGCGGACGAAGTCCGTGGGCACAGCTAGTACATAATAATATGATTAATTCACATCTGCACAAAATTAAATGTCGTAGCGTACTTTAGATCGCTCCCAGATTTGAGATTGATTTATACCCAAGACTGATAGGTTTTACAACCATTTTATTGGATTTTAAAATAACGTTTGCAATGTGATCCGTGACCTGAGTAACATTTTAAATATTGTAGGCACACCGAACAGTTTCATAAAAGTCGCGGAGCAATATATTTTACACGGGTGCAGAGTTATATCAATACAGAAATGTTTTTAAAATAAATATGGTATCAGTTTTTATAAACGAAATTGAATGCAGGGCTTTTAATTTGGTGAAAAATCTCGCAATGATTTTTCCCCTCGACGTATTGTGGGCACTTTTGTTTTAATGTTATTTCGTGCGACGGGAAACAGTAAAACCCTTTATCTAGAACTTAGCTCACCTATCTCTGAACTTGGGAAACTGTATTTTTTTCTTTTAAGAACACTTTGTTATCGATGTTCCACATTTCCTGTTGGACAGATAACACGTTGGGAGTTCCAACTTCGTTACAAAAAAAACAAATGTGCCTTCGCTGAAAATACGAATAAATTGGTTGTGATGTTCCACATGACTGGAACATGCATATGGGCTGCGAAATTGTCGCGCTTTGTATTGTGTGTACCAAACCCATAATACAGCTGGGTATGGATACCTGTGGGACGCTAGCTAGATTTTATATACACCCTAACTGTGCCCGCGTCTTCGTCCGCGTGGAATAGTGTCTTGAGGTAGTAAATTTAATTATTCAAGCTAATTATTTTACACATAAGACACAAACGTATAAATACCTTAATGAGCTATTTGCAGGGTTTCACTGCAAAGAGATGTGTTTCCATACAAACTTGCATCCCCTATTCTCTATTGTTATTTTCCACTCTTGAGGGTAAAACTTTTACAAACTTTGAATGTCATATTTATTTATATCGAATCACCAGGCTAAAAATAAGTTTCAAGCTTCTAGCTCTAAAAAAGACGATACTTCCATACAACTTTTCATCCTCCCCTTTACAACCCCTTACAATTTTTTTTCGCATTAAAAAGTAGGCTATATCCTTTATCAGGTTCTAGACTATCTGTGTACCAAATTTCAGTTTAATCGGTTTAGTAATTTTGGCTTGGAAGCGCGACGACAGACAGACAGAGTTACTTTCGCATTTATTATATTAATAAGGATTAAGAACTTTCAAATGTAAAACTGGTCTAGCGAAAAAAAGGTTTCTAGGTACGGCACCTCAAATCTACAATACCAAACCAAATACAATACCTGAAAGCATAAGTATTTTTTTTAATTATACACCGTCACGCCTTTTTCCCCGCAGGGATAGGCAGAGGTACTACACTGCCGTTCCCCACATTTCAGCGATGGTGTTCCGTTCCGTTTGCAACAGGAAGCGAGCTTATTTCTATCACACCGGCACATTTTATATTATGAATTTGTTTTCATTGGAAAAGGTAATAGGTCTCACAAACACTAATAGAAAAATAACAAAGATGCTGCGGGAAAGTTTGGCCAATCCAAAATGTGCCGTAAGTAAGTAGGTACCGTTAGCCCAAAAATATGTTTAATATCTCTCTGTGCTTGGACACAGGATATTGCCGAACTTCATCTGTAACAAGTATTTGGGCTTCCCATATCAAACTATCGTAGTTATCTAAAAATATATTACTCTAGCATCATGTTATTATCTCGTTAATTTCTTTCTCGTTATTCTATCCCAGTTGTATCTTATATTTATAAAATCAATAACCATTAACTAGGCGAGGAGATATATTATCGAATGTTATAATTATTATTATAGAACATAACTTACATACCTATATATTTTTTATTTTAATTCACCGTGTACCACAATTAATCTATTTAGGTACCTAAGTACAGAAACAAAAATAAAACGAATAAATCGCTTTATAGCCGACGAAACTAATTCTCAACCAGGTCACTGACGAGTTGGTTTACTTTTCTCAAAACTGGTGCTTAACTAAATGTATCGCAAGACAACAATAGTTTTATAAACTTTTTGAATGTTTAATAATTAGTTTACCTACCTGACTGTATTATTGAAATAATCGAATCTACCAATATCTTTGTTCTCTGCAATTACCACAATTAAAAAGGCACATAGGAAGTAATGTAGAATACATTTTTGAGAAAGTAATATAATATGGTATTGCAACTCCTAAAATTTAAGGGGAATTTCTCAGGACGGGCAGATTCACCCGGTTCGGTACGTACTCTTTGGAGCTGTCAGTATGCAACAACAATTATTTATTGCGGCCGCCGAGAGTGTCCCAGGACGCTATATATCCGCTTAACTTTCGAGATGATTTATTTTCGCATGCTTGAATAACGAAACTTCGAAAAGTTTAACGCTCTCGTGCGCATTATTAATCAGCTTTTTATAGAACACTCACAAGCTCGAACCATTTATTATCATCGGATTGTCTTATATTGTTTTAGGTACCTACTGACATTGAATTTAATCTAACATTGGAATAACAATAAATAATGTGGAGTGTTATAATTAATCTCAAATTTTCTTGGTTTTTTTTTAAACAAATACGTACTAATTTACTTAAAGAATTGGAGATAAAAGTAGTCATTCCATTTGTTAAATTTGAAACATGGTATACGTACTTACCATTATGTTTTGACTCTTTGGACTGCATATAATCAGTCCACGTGGACATCTGCAAATCCTCGATGACTTATTAGTTTTGAGAACTGCCTACATAGCCAGTGAGGCACGATTCCATCGTTATATCTTTGCGGTTGCCATTTTCTTATCGCTTTCTCTGTAAATAGGATTCTGTAAACTATAAATGGGACAACAACTATATTTACAGACCGTGACATAAATTTGAGTAGGTATTTATTGCAACATATTGTTAATCATCCAAAACTATTATTTCAATGAAAATAAGATTGTCCTATTCAATCTTGCCCATCTGTAATCTATAACTAAGAAACTTACTCGAATTATATAGGTACATGCTGTTTGAAAACTTTCTCAAACTCTCTATTTGCCAGTGTTGACCTTTGATCTGATTGGTCCCACAGAAATATGTATCTGGTAAATGCGAACAACGCCTGGAACAACCAATTCAAACATATATTATTAATACATAATTGTTAATGTTAGCGATTAATCACACGAAGACGCTGACATCTGGATACAGCAAAATGTATAGAAATGATCAGTGCCAGGTTTAATGTGTGAATGGCCGCTAAGTGGCCAACTTTACCTCATAAAAATGTCTTCTTACTGCCATAAGTAGAAAACTTTACCCACTTCTTCTCTGGCTGGATGTGAATCAGAATTTATGACTCACAGTATATCTATTAACTCTTAACTTCCTCCTATGTGGAGGTTATAATATAGGGTTTAAAAACTTAGTTAAGTAGTTTGTTGATTCGTACCAAGTTTTAAAAAAAACTTAACTACTACTTAAACACATGTAGTATGTAAGTATGCATCTACATGAGTACTTAAAAAACTTCACTACATAGTATAAAACAAAGTCGCTTCCCGCTGTCTGTCTGTCTGTATGTATGCTTAGATCTTTAAAACTACGCAACTGGTTTTGATGCGGTTTTTTAATAGATAGAGTGATTCAAGATGAAGGTTTATATGTATAATACATGCATAATATAGTAGATAAACAGTGATAAAAAATACCCGGTCGCTTGTTCTGTATAAACTGTAAAGCGATCTTACGGTACCAAGTTTATTTTTTTTCAGCTCTGCTTATAGAGTCAATATCATATTCGCTTTTGATTTATCATCAGCGGACATGAGGTGTTAAATCGTCATAAAATGAAGGAACCTGCTTATCAGCAGTACCGTTGTGCGTTTCGCGTAGACTACGCTCAGATTAGGAAGACACCTACGTGGCTGGAGGATGACGCGCTATTCTTTTCAGACCCCCTCTGCGGCACGTCTGTACTCCGGTCACGTAAGCTTAATCTATTCCTCTCGCGTTACATCAATGTGAGCAAGTTTTTAGAACATCTCCAATAATATTTGTGTCCGTAGCGACAATGAAATTATATTTACCATACAAACCTAGACCGGCTATTACTGCATGACCGACATAAAACCTTTGTTTGATAAATATCAATACAAAAGCTCTCAACCTCGTATTCTCGTTTAAAGTACTTACTATTCAAATCACTTTAGTTACCTAAGTACAGCCATTAAATATTTTATTTTAAAACGTACTTAAAAATCCTTTTATAGGTACGGTAGAAGGTACATCGGCTAAAACAGAACTCGTAGAATAAAATTAGGTACTCACGTATACCTACCTATCTAAAATAGCTTCATAGTCTTACTTTACCATTCCGTAAAGACATAAATGAAAACTTATTTATTATGGATCACAAAAAGTCAGATATAAAGCTTAGATTTTCATAAAATCGAAATAACTTTAGTCATACGGAGCAAACATAGCAACGTAAAAGTAACATGTAAAGAAAATAAAGTATTTTCCTTCCGTTTTTGTGCGATCGGCGTTATATTGCCGCTTTTTATAACAATATCACAAAGTACACGTTCCTAACCAGCAAAAGATACCTCAAAAATTGATTGACTTCACAAAGGAGAGGTTTTCAATTCGGTTGTATGTTTGTTTAATGTTTGTTACCACAGAACTGCGTTATTTATAAACTGATTTGAAAAAGAAAATTCATTTGAAAGGATGTTCTTCCAGATTAATTCGTTTCACAAAAATTATAAGGTCGTTTGTTATTGGCTATTTAGTTTTTTTGCAATAAAATAAAAGGTAATAATCTCACAATCCCGTTACGAATCCTAAACGCAGGCATCTGAGCAAACATATATTCGCGGATCAGACAGGACGTAACTTTCAATTCGCACCTCTGGGGAAATAACACTCCGGGACGACCTTAGAAAATTATCTTTGGCATCCATGCAAGCGCCGAGATGAAGGCGTTATAGTAACAATGCTCACGAGATCCCCACTGTATACATTCAAAACATTTAGTAGGTAGTTTCCATACCGAGGGGCAACGGGGAGGGTATAGCTAGAGTTGCTGTCTACACGGGAGCGTCTGCCGACTGTCTGCACTTTTTACTTGATGTATCTAGGTATAATCCTAATACTGTACCATGCCTACCATAGGTATTTATTTCCGTAATTTGGTATTGTTACAGTTGATCTAAGCATACAAATTACAGTCAAATTCCCGGAACAAGAGTTCTACTCGTATCATCGTATTGATCCACTCCACCAAGCCTTTTTATGGTAATAGAATTGTAGGTACTTTACGGGGTCACTTGTAATTAACATAAAGCTTTCCTGGATAATTGCCAAATTTAAGAAGCCGAGCTGTAACTTAAGATGTCGGAATTACCGACACAGTTCAGATTTATTGCCATTTACAATCACTGTATTAGTACGAACAATTAAGCTAATTAGTTTGGGATTTTTTCAAACAAACTGCGAATAAATAACGGTACTTTTTTGTGAATGAATAACGTTAAAGGAGATAAGAAAGAAGAAATATGAGATTCGCGCAGTGAAACTTTTAGAGTTATCTTGTTTTGAACGAAACAGACTCGAGTAAGTTCCTACCTATACAGTCAAATCCGCGCTCGAGCGTATTGGGTCTTAATTTACATTGTATTTTCTATCTAATAATAAATAATTATCATTTATATTGATTTGTGCAATGATTTTGTATTAAAATAGATTAAACATGCTGAAAAATTGAGCATAATTCAGGAAAATATCGACGGAAAATTCCATTTCTGGGGGGTCCAGAATCATGAGTTGAATCCCTGGATCAGTTTTTGTTACGATGTCCCTTACACCCCGTATATTCTATTACCTCCATTCGTGTGCAGTGATTATCGCATTGTTTAAACATTTATCTTCTATTTCATCCGTCCAAAATAAATTATACTTAAACCCCTATACAGTTCTACAGGTTAAGTATTCTATCTATTTGTATGAATGGCCCTTCCTACTCACGATAATTGAACCGAGTGTCGAATCATGGCTTTTGGGGAATTGTTCAATACGTCCATTTAATCAATTTAGACGAGTATCGGTGTTCGCGCTACCCTCTGGCCGGTTGTACCTACCTGTGCAGCTACATAGAGTCGCGACGGGTGAAGTCGAACATTCAAATTCAAACGGTGTCGATCAATAGAGGATCTAATGTATACCTACAGTCTAAGTCCTATTGACATATACGGAATTAAATAATAAAAATTGTGTTGTACAGAGCCGCGTCTACTGGACTTCATATCACGTGAAACATGTTACTTACTTTTATTGGAAATACTAGCTGACTCGACAGACGTTGTCCTGTATTAACTTTGAATATTGAATTCGAATGGTTCCGCTCAACTTTCTTAATTTTTTCTTCCATAAGAACCTTATCCTGACCATAGTAAACACAACAAAGAAGAATTAGCGGAATTCCATCCGTTCACGCGTGATGCGATGGCCAAGGAAATAAAGATTAGTTTATATGTATATATAGATTATCCACAGACTTACTAATTATATACTATCAAAAACGAGGATAACATAACAAAAAAAAACAATTACCTATAATATGCCTCCACAAACACAACCTCAAGCTACGTGAACCAATGCTTGTGGCGTTTTATAATTTGTATAGATGATGTTTATTCTCGGAAAACGATAAATGGGCACTTCCTATTTAGTTGTCGGACAAATTACCTGGAATTGATCAATCGAACGATCCCTCACCGTTAATAGCCCATAGGTACCTGAACACGCCACGACTCCATTTCCCTCAGAATGGTTTTGAGAAATGAAAGTTTACAGCGAAATTTCAATCGTGCCATACAATACGTTGAATGATTCCATCGCTTGAATGGGGAACTTGTGAAATATTATTATTATTACCGTTGTATAGCCAAGCTTTAGCCAATTGACTACAGCTCATTATATGACCTGTAGTCAGTATGAGCCACTACCCCGATTGAGGCTCAATCGGGGTAGTGGCTCGCTTCCACAGAAGATCGGCGTAAAGTAATCTCTAAATATATATCACTCAACGCACAGCCCAAACCACTGGACGGATCGGGCTGAAATTTGGCATGCAGGTAGATGTGATGACGTAGGCATCCGCTAAGAAAGGATTTTGATTAATTCTACCCCCGAGGGGATAAAATAGGGGATTAATAATCCCGAAATTTTTGTTAAGTGAAATTACACGCGGACGAAGTCGCGGGCACAGCTAGTATTATATATAGCTGGGTTTCGTATGTGCGTTTCGTACGGTGAGTGAGAGTGCCGGACCCAACCGAACCCCTCTCTTCCCCTCACTCTATCCCTCTAACCTTCTGGTCGGTAAAGTAAAATCGTACGTAATGTAAAGTACATATAAATAAGTGCCAGTATGCTATTGCTGTTTTCTAGTTTTTCTTTTTTATAAGGTACTAGCGGCCCGCCCCGGCTTCGCACGGGTACATTGCGGTTACATTATTCGAGTTTTAGTAAGGATCCCTAATTTTTTGAAAATATATTATAGCCTATGTCACCCGGGGATAGTGTAGCTTCACAACAGTGAAAAAAATTTTCAAATCGGTTCAGTAGTTTCGGAGCCTATTCATTACAATCAAACAAACAAAGTTTTCCTCTTTATAATATTAAAGTATGATTTGTTGAATAGGTTCTCAAATTGGTTGTCATGTTTTGTGTTGAAAAATTGTTTTGATTAGGTAGGTTATATTTATGCCTATATGAATAGAATAGATGTACCTTGAAGTTAGACGACCGCTTTGTACTTTTGCGCGTATGCTGCTCTACAGTTGGTGGGTGGTTGTAGATTTGATTCTCGACGGGGCGAATTTTGGAAGCGTTTTACGGTACGGTACAAACCTTACTTAGTTTGGGAACATAAAACGAAGTATGTTAGTCTGGCAATATACATATTTTTTACCTATTTATTTATTAAGTTTACAATTTGTACACACGTAGCTAATTATGCTGTCCTCCTCATCTAAACAGAGAAGGACACCAAAGTTTTAATTATGTAAGTATCTACCTATATATTTATTTGTTTACGCGTGCACAATATTTTCATCGCGAAGGTCGCACGAAATAAAAATCCTTGCATTTTTAAAAATTTCACGCACAATACTCAGTATTCAATTGAGTGCACACAAAGCCACACAATATGCAAAATATAGTATATGAATTGGAAGCCGTGCACATGTTCCAACTCACGCTGGGCTCTGACGATTATATTGAAGCAGAGGTATTTGCCTTACACCCGGAAATGAGGAGCCGAATATATAAAAAGACACGCTCACGTGTGGCTTTGTGTATGGAAGTCACATATTTCCGGAAGGAATTTAGAATTCGCGAAGATCGTGGAGGTCGCGGAAAAGTTGATTCATAAAGTTTTCCTAAGCGCGTTCAGGTTCAATCTAATCACCCGGCACCTGCCGCGCGACAGCCGCCGCTCGGCGACACGTCTCTACGATGCTCCACAATTGTACACCTACGAATTTGTGTGACGAACTCAACTTCACGTCGCCCCGTTTCCACATCGGTGGGTATTTTTAGCGACACAGAATAACAGATAGGTTTCGTACATACGAAACGACACTAAACCTCGTATGGTTGCTATTAATCTTGACTTTTCGTAGCGAGAGGAGTGACCGGATGAAAGTACCTAATACTAAGTTAAAGGATAGTACGTGACACATCGCTCGTAATGAACGGAATCAATTTCTCCCGTTAGCAGAGCTGCTACTCATCAATAAATAGCGGAGCAAATGACAAGATTTATCTATCACAATTTCTAGACGTTAAACATTATTATTCACTGTCAATTACACTTAATAACAATTTCTGGTTACTTAGTATTCAGCCTTTTAAATTGTCACTGGACGGTCGGAGGGACGGACGGCCGAACGGACGGACGGACGGACTACGGAACACTAATAAATCCCTAAATTTGACGACCGCTTGGTATAGTGTAGCGCAGCGTTGGTTTGAGCATAGGCCACTCGGCTCTCTGCATCGGGTGGTTGCGGGTTCTATTCTGGGGGCATCGCCCTCAGTTAATTGTACGGTACTCATAGTACAAAAATTGCTTAGTCGGGGGCCATACAGTTTGTATTAGTAAAGAGAAACATTTTTTTAAAGACCTCGTAAAATAATAGTTCTCTATCAAACGTTTTGCAGTAAACACACAAATACTCGTATACGACTTTTGTTGTCATGCGACGATGTTTGTCATATGGATATAAGCGAAGATTACACACAAACTCGCGAACAACTTGGCTGCGACCAAAACTTATATTCTCGAAAGCCTTGGTAATGTTAATAATGCGGGATAAGAAGAGGACTTACAAGTAATGTGGGCCGAACTCTAACAAATTACTGATAGACCAATGTCCCGGGAAGGGCCCAATGGTCTGTGGACACTATATTAATTGACAGAGACAATGAAATAACCTTGCGGTATGTTGAACCACTTGCTTATGAGAGCTCGAATTTGCCTTCAAATGATGTGCAGTGTAGAAATACAAATTTCCATTTTACATCGCCATTTTGCACGCCGGTTACAACTTCCGACGCGAGCCTTATCGGCTTACTGTCAAACATTAATGTTGTGCTTGCGAGATCGTTAATTTGCTTCTGCGTCGTGAGTTTGAAATGGCAAATAGATTTATAAATTGATTGGCACGAGAACATGGAATTGCGAAAACATATTACTTAAACTCAATAGACGTCAGATTAACTGCTGCGAATGTGGGGAACATGCTTAGATTGGATTAACAATGACGTATGAACATGTTCAATCAAATCGTAGACAGAATTACAGCCAGCGTATTCATTTTATGTTATACTAGTGTCTGCCCGCGACTTCGTCCGCGTAGACTTAAGCAAAGTATTATATGTGTTAATCCAGGTTATAAACTATCTGTGTTCCAAATTTGATCGAAATCCGTTCAGTAGTTTTTGCGTGAAAGAGTAACAAACATACATCTACACTCACAAACTTTCGCATTTATAATATTAGTAGGCTCATAGGTAAGGTATATATCAGTACCTATGTAAGTAGGTACTTACATATAAAACTTAAAAATTCACCGAATGTTTTACGACCCTCATTTCATTTGCCTAAGGAACTCTATTATGTAATTAATGTAGTAAAAGCTATGTACACATTGAAAAAGAAGGAACTTTAAACTACTTTACTACTAATTACAAAACAATGTTAGCAAAAAATAGACGTATGCCGTCGCTTGGCATATTGCCCGGAAGGCTGCCAGAATTGCCACGTAGGATGGCAATAATAATTATATGTGCGAGATGCGTGCCAGCCCTGTGGTCACCAGTTGCCTCTTCCAGCCGATTTCCCAAATCACTAAAAATGTGATACAGTCCCAAAGTCTCTCCTCCCCTCTAGAGTTCAAGGGACTCCGAGTAGGCAGCAGCACCACCAGCTCCAACGAAATTGAGCCTATTTAATGGTTTCATATTATCTTTATAAATATCCTAAGCAAAATAAAACTGTCAAATTGAAACCTACCCATTAACCCGCCCGCAATACTCGTCCTCAATGTAGGTAACTACCTACTAAAATGTCTTCCCAATTCGTGCACCAGAAGGAGGTCCGGGTGAATTGGATTATCTAGTGCCGATGACTTGATAAGTGGTGAGGCTGCGTCGCTCGGACAATGGTTGAGTTATCGTACTACATTTGAGCAAAGCGACCGAGCGCCACACACTACACTCAAATCCGCACAGCGTTTTCTACCTCTATGACTTTAGAATAAAGACTTTGCCACACTTTTTCTTTGTTCGACAATACCTTTAAGTACCTACCCAAATTTAAGTAGGTACCGTTTCCAGATGTATTTAGAGTTGTTCCAAGTAAAATACAATATTATAATATAGGTAAGTACATAAGTAGTATGTTACAAAGACACCGAGATTATGTACTCGTACATATTATAAAAAATTAAATCAACTTCAAAGAAATCTGGGTGCACTAAAAAGCTAGAAATATCTCGGAGCCTTGTAATTTATTTCATGTAGTCTACCAGGAGAGTATAGGTACCTACACTTGGAAACGAAAAAAAATACAAAATTGGTCCACTATTGACAGAGTAACCGGTGAACATACATAAAAAAATACATACAGACGAACATACAAACTCCTCCTTTTTTGGAAGTCGGTTAAAAATACGACTTACAAACTCGTACCTTATCCCATAAATCTTTTCAGTAGTCAATTTCGAAGTGATGTCAAAAGACAAGAGATTTATGTTGCTGAAGTAGGGGAGGTCAAGCTTCACATATTGTCGCCTCTCTATCTATATTAGCTCCTGCTCGATGCTGAATAGTGTGTAAGCTGTCTCCCACTATTTCCGTCACTATATAAACCGCATTGTAGAATTCTATTTCTATTCCTATTTCTTCCGAATTTGTAATTCTATTGCGCTTAGTCTGCACGTTTTGTCTTTAATTCGATCCGACTATTTTGTTAGGCATTGTTCAGAATTCGCTAACTTCGCTTCCAACTTCCGACCATTCCAGGGAAGAAGATAAAGGCAGTTTTTTTAATTTTATTTCCGCTAGGATCCAATTACTAGCAACGCGGAATTGAACTTACCTATAATAATCGCTTTCATGATAAAAATACTAATTACAGTCAGCTTACACGCGGTATCGTTGCAAAGTTCGAGTGTTGGCCAACTAAAAGACAATTCGTATTTCCGTTAAGTAAACGGTTTGTGCTTCGTACTACCAGCGTACGTCTATGTATTTTTGTTTGAAAATATTTACACGACAAACTAAGAGTGTTACGTACTGTGTTCCTCATACACGAGAATGGCAGAGCGACGCGCTCGGCCACAGATACTATAGATAGGTACCCTATAAGTACCTAATAGACAATAGCTGTATTGAAATACTAGTTTTTGCCCGCGACTTCGTCGGCGTAGACTTAAGTAAAGTATTCTATGTGTTAATCCAGGTTATAAACTATCTGTGATCCAAATTTAATCCAAATCCGTTCAGTAGTTTTTGCGTGAAAGAGTAACAAACATACATCCACACTCACAAACTTGCGCATCTATACATCTATACAAATAAATAAAATTGGAGTGTCTGTTTGTAATATCAAAATAACACCTTTTCAGTAAGTGCATATCAAAGTACATACGACACCTATAGCAAAAACGCGATTTAATTTTTTTTTGTCTGTCTGTCTGTGTGTTTGTTCCAGGTAATCTCCGAAACGGCTGGACCAATTTTGACGGGACTTTCACTGGCACATATCTGATATTATAAGGAGTAACTTAGACTACTTTAATTTTAGAAAAACAATTAGGGTTCCGCGTAAAAAAATAAAAACACATGAAATCAAAGAGTATCTCCGAAACGGGTGGACCGATTTTGACGGGCCTTTCATTGGTAGATAGCTGATGTTATAAGCAGTAACTTAGGCTACTTTTATTTTAGAAAAACAAAATTTTAAAAAATGGGTCCTTTCGCGCGGGCTCTGAACGCGGAACGCGGGAGCGGGCTTTTTTGTTAACTTAAATTCCACGCGGACGAAGTCGCGGGCTCAGCTAGTTTATAATATTAGTACGATTACCTCGCCATTATTGAATTAATAAATATAATAAATCTAACGTAGTGATTGTATTCTTTTTTTAATCATAAATTAGCGACCCAACCGGGCGTCGCACGGATCTAAAATTATCAGTGTTTCTCAACTATATTATGCATGTACGAGTACTTGTGTAAACCTTTCAATTCTATGTATTAAAAAAAAACTACATCAAAATCCGTTGCGTAGTTTTAAAGATCTAAGCATACATAGGGACAGACAGCGGGAAGCGACTTTGTTTTATACTATGTTGTGATACCGCCAGACTAATACACCAAAACTGTATAGTCCCAAACGAAGCAATATTTTGTACTACGGGTACCTACCACATGGACTGGACATAACTGTCATCGAAAGTTCTATTGGCAACAGAGAGGTGTTAACTAATATCTAAGATTGGCAATGATGTTGAGACAGATTTCAATGGAAACTTCGGTTGTCAATTCCGATTGACATTCAAATTAATCAATATATATATAACTCAAAGTGACTGACTGACTGACTGTCATAGTGATCTATCAACGCACAGCCAAAACCACTGGACGGATCGGGCTGAAAATTGGCATGCAGGTAGATGTTATGACGTAGGCATCCGCTAAGAAAGGAATTTGATTAATTCTACCCCAAGGGGATAAAATGGGTTGTAAATTTTAAAGCGATCGGGCTGAGACTTTGCATGCATAAAGCTACTATGACGTAGGCATCCCCTAAGAAAGGATCAAAATTCCACGCGGACAAAGTCGCGGGCTCAGCTAGTCTACTATAATTTGAATACTTATTGCAGGCACATACCTATAGAGTATAGTTCTAACTTCCCTTACCTTAGTTAACTACTTACCTTCATAAAACGTATCTACCTGATAAACAATTTCATACGTGAACATCCGGATACTTCCAGCTAGCAGGATAACAACATCGTTTAGATTCTAGGTTTGTATTAGTTCCCCAATAGGGAGATAGAGTTTATATCATACTGTTAGTAAAAACGGTCCTATATTTCTGTTATTATTCCAACAGTTCCATGATAAAACAGCGGTGGAACTTTGTCGACCGCTTGTTGCAGTGGTTCGAGCTCGAGCGTAGGCCGCTCGGGTCACTGCACATGGTGGTTGCGGGTTCGATTCCCGCCAGAACAAATTTCGGAAATGGCCTTTCAAAATTTGCCCTCGTCTGGTGTCAGTGGGATCACCCCCAGCCCATTGTACAGTACCCATAGTACAAGCATCGCTTGGGACCATACAATTGGTGTGCCAGTCTGGCAATATTTATTATTACTTATTATCACGCCTGTTTATTTCACTTGTATCAGTGTAAGAAAGATGACGACCGCTTGGCGCAGCGGTTTGAGCGTAGAACGTCGAAGTTTGCACTGAGAATGGGTTCACCAAGGTTCACTGACAATGGGAACCTATACCTGGGGCAAACGAAGACACTACGTACAACCACACGTTCACTTACCGTTTGCACCTCTTGACTTCGCAAATAAGTTACGCGGCATGGCCCAAGGTCCCTAAAAGGTCACTCCCTAGTCAAATAAAATGTTTGCATATCCATTCAATGGCTTCGGTAATGTAAAAGCTATAGGTATTTATCTTTACATTTAAAGGCAAAACTTTCCTTTCTAATTTCCTGTTAAAAACAGTCATCAGAATGGATTTGAGAAGAAATGTATTTCGCGCTTGTTAAAATGGGGTATTAAATGGCGGTATCTGAGCTCCGGTGTTGGCATCCCTAATGGGCTTTTAGCAGCGCATTTACCTAGCGAACGAGCTAGGCCGCTGCGTCCAGCTATAGGTATAGACACTTCGAGTCATCAGCACTACTTTACATATACAAGGTGAAACAAAAAGAGTATACTATATTTTTGCAACTTTACTTTGTAAATCTAAAACTATGGGCTTTGTGGGACAGTTGAAGTACTAAAGGTTTTGTAGACTTGTGAAATATGTCAACAGCTGTATTCCTATAACACCTTTTGTTTATCAAGTTCCTTCCAAAGCTGATAGTTTTAGAATTACAAAGTTAAGTTGCAAAAAAAATAGTATACCCTTTTTGTTTCACCTAGTATATATGAACCACAGAACTATCATCCCAAACAATCCGCAGTCAGCTTTACTGAGAGCCAAGCTTTAGCCAATTCTGTTCATATACGGGCCAGCTTGATCGTGATAGTACCACCGTCTCACAGAAGTTCGGCGTAAAGAAGCTATCATAGCTGTATTTCATACGAGTAGCGAGAGAGATGGAAGACCACCCCACCCCTTCCCACTTCCCTTCCGGGCGGCAACGTGCGAAAAAGGTTTAGTATTGCAAGTATATATAGGCTACGATAAAATAACTACTTAAGGCTAAAGCGCCCATCTAGACCGCGAAGTTCAAATCTTTGTCGTTTTTTAGAAATTTTACCATTTCTGGCAATAATAAAAGGCACATTTTGTAATTCGTGACAAAGACCGTGTACAGTGCATTTATAAATATATCCAACTTACTCTAAAACATTTCAAGAACGACAGCTATCCAGATAATCTGGCAATTTTTGTGTATTTAGTGATTAACTAGTATCATAAATCATCACGTGAAATTCAAAATTTTCGAGTATTTTTTAGTTTATCCATAATCCGAAAACATTTAAGACAACATTTTGTGATTTGCGACAAACACAGTACGCAGTGCGTTTATTAATACATTTATTTTACTCTAAATATTATCACGGTGGATATGATACTAGTAAATCACTAAATAAATAAAAATTGCCAGTTTTTCTGGTTATCCGTCGTACTTGAAATGTTTTAGAGTAAGTTGGATATATTAATAAATGCATTGCATACGGTTTTTGTAGCCAATTACAAAATGTTGTCTTAAATGTTTTCAGATTCAGGTGGATGGAATATCAGGTGGATGGAACGTTTGTTTGCAGACTTTTTCATAAAAAAGCTACAGTAAGTAGGTATAATCATGAACGATACAATTTTCTTTCACGTCTATGGTTAATAAATAAGAAATGAAAACATCCAACAAACATTCAAACGAAAATATTATTATGGCAATTAAAATTTAGATAATTACTCGTGCCTCGGAAAAATCGTAAGCACAAAAGCTAACAAAATATTTGGAATCACTGAAAGCGAAATCAAATAACAATTTCTCATACAAACATGGGATTACTCATTCTCTACAGTTATTTTCTATGTATATTATTCAGCAAAGACTCGAGGCTTCGTAAAATTATTGCCTTCAGACATGATTTTAATAATTGCTTACCATGCAAATTACCCTATTCCACGAAAACAATTATTCATTATTTCAAATACAAACAAATCCAATAAAAATAAAGGTACCCTCCTAGATAATATTAATACTCGTAAAAGCCTATCGATACAAATGATTGTCCTTGATGTTGCTCGCGATCTCCGGCTCCCAGCGATCTCCATTGGAAAGTAATTTCTCTTTGTTGTACAGTAGTTCCTCGCGTGTTTCGGTGCAGTACTCGAAATTGGGTCCTTCGACAATGGCGTCGACGGGGCAGGCCTCTTGGCAGTAACCGCAGTAGATGCAGCGAGCCATATCAATGTCGTAGCGCGTGGCGCGGCGTGCCCCGTCACAACGCTCTTCGGCCTCGATGGTGATCGCCTGCGCCGGGCAGATGGCCTCGCACAGCTTGCACGCAATACATCGCTCCTCGCCGGAGGGATACCTCCGCAACGCATGCTCCCCTCTGAACCGAGGCGATAGAGGGCCTTTCTCGAAAGGGTAGTTGATAGTGGCGGGCTCTTTGAATATATGTCCTAAAGTAACTGCAAACCCTGTAAAGAATACAAGTTACATTCATTGTATTGTATAGTATAAAAATAAAGCATAACATAAAGCCAAGTTCTGGTACATAAAATATCCAAGTTTAAGCATAAAGCTCGTCTGTAATGTACTCTCTTGTGTCTGATAGCGCCTTCCATGCAACATCAGGCTCCAGTGGGCGACATAAATTTCATTAAACAGTCTAACTAGGCAGTGCAGGCGCAAATAAGACTTTAAATTGGACTTGTTTCTCGTTAAAATTAAAGATGTAGGCAGCATAGATTGCGAGGAAGCTTCAGTTAAATAAATACCTACGTCAACAATAAATCGCACCCTGTACCGAAAAAAGTAAGCGCTATTACGACATTTTAATGTTTTGTTTTTTTTTTGTGTAATTTTCAATAATTTAGAAAAATAACAAACATGAACGGGATGTTACCACAAAAAGCAGTAAATACGTGATAAACACTTCATAAATCAATTACAATTCTAAAAAAACTAAGGGAACCAGAATCAAGGCACAGATTAATTTTGAACAATTATTGTAATATGTCGTGATAGTCTTCTTCGGAAGAAAATGCAACGCTTAAAGTAGTCTCCAGGATTTGGTGCACGACCGGTAAAGCATTGGCGCTAGGGTCCTTATCAATGGGCACGTCATTAGCCGGCCGGACGGCCGGACGGCCTGCCGATTGGCCCTGCCGATCGTAAGATAGTGATGTAAGATGCACCGCATGGAACTACTTAACAGTGCCTACCATTTTTAATTGTGTATTAATACTTTTTATTTATATTGAAATAGCCTTGTGCTAGGCTACATAATGAACATCTAATTTCAATGGAAAAAATATGTTTTCTACGGCAACCTTAAACATGTTGCTCGACGTGCGGTTGTTGGTATACTCACTAGTTTTCTATTTCAATTTTGCGCCAAGATAAGTTTTAATTTGGTAGGTGCAAACCGTAAAGCTGTAAACTTAAACTAGGTATATAACCATGATACATTGACCCTAGCACCTCGAATACATTTTGTTCGGTGAAAATGTGATTGGTGACGCGTTCCTATTTCTATTGCCTTTCGGACGCGAAAAACGTCGAACTAAAAAATCTATTCAAACAGTTTACTCTAAAAATGCCCACTGAGGCGTGTTGCGATTCTGTTAAAGCTGCGTATTCTCAACAAAGAGATTCCCTGTCGGTACTGTAGTTTTGCGAACCGTAATAAAAAACAAAAGTGCGAACCTCGCGCCAATTCTGTCCAGAAGATAATTTGCGCCGCTCGATCGAAGAAATCCCTCCGAGTAGTCCCTGGTGGTTTGTCATTGATGTATGTGTATTGCACATCAAATTTAGTTCTGGGGCAGCTGTAGAAGGGGGGTTGCGGGGGAGGCGGGCTCGGTGGCGGACACGGGGGCCAGGGCGGGCACGGTGGACACGGCGGGCAAGCCTGGCGCGGCGGGCACGGCTGAGACTCAGGCGCACAGGGCTTGCCGCATCCACGAACCTGTCCAATCAAAACTGTAGCGCTTCTGCACGGCTTATTACATTGAACAAACCGACCAATGAAAAACATTTCAGAGATAAATTACTTTACTAGTTGTTAGCTGTCAAAGTCAGTATGACATTATAAACACTATAAACAGTTTATAACCAGGACCAATAAAAAGGTATTATTGCGACAACATAGGCTTAATTAAAAAGGTAATTTGCCTTAATTAGCTTATAAATGTTTCAATAAGTATTGTACACTGGTTTGGATTGAATCATCCGTGTGATCTTTCGACGCGTTTCCGGAATAATCCAATTTGAACTGAACTAATTAGTTAACAATGAGCGGATGAAATCGCTGTGTCAAACTGACCGATAAACTTATCGCAAACAGCAACCGGTAACATTTATGTTGAAAACAGATGATGCCTGCGGGTAGTGAATTGTACCTACAAAATGAGTAAATCAGTTTAACACGTGTATGCTGGCTCTACCTAATTGCTCTTTGTTTATTATTTGATATCACATACATTTAGTATTTATTTGTTTACTTTATTTATTTTTCTGTGCTGGTAGTGTACCTCCTTTATTTTTTCTTAACTTTAATCATCGAATTATAAGGCCCGTAGTAATAAATCGATCTCAAGCCTGAGACCGATCTTGGAAATGTCATCCTTATGTCAAACCAGTACAAAATGAATTATAAAAAGCCTACTTAAGATCACTCTTAGACATGAGATAGATTTATTAATAAGGGCCTAAGGATCTCAAGTCTGAGAGCTATCTCGGAAATGTCACTCATATATCATTCCGCTATAAAAATACATGTCAAAAGCGTACTCAAGACAGCTGTCAGGCTTGAGATCGATTTATTAATACGGACCTTAGAACATCTTTAATTTTGACACAGCCTCTTAGATGATTTCTAATTCATAATGTTTGCAATACCAAAGGCATTGATCACACGATCCAGGCTTAAGAGGAGTGGGACAAAGGAAGGAAAAAGGATAGCGGTTTGGGCTACCGGCTCTCTCACTCATCGTGCGAAACACAGCTATAATAGCTGCTTTACGCCGATGTTCCGTGCGAGTGTGGTACAACCCCTGTCGTGCCAGGGCTTAAGAGGAGTGGAACAAAGGAAGGAAAACGAATAGAGGGTTGTGCTACCGGCTCTCTCACTCATCGTGCAAAACACAGCTATAATAGCTGCTTTATGCCAATCTTCCGTGCGAGTGTGGTACTACCCCGGTCGTGCCAGGGCTTAAGAGGAGTGGAACAAAGGAAGGAAAACGGGTAGAGGGTTGCGCTACCAGCTCTCTCACTCATCGTACGAAACACAGCTATAATAGCTGCTTTACGCCGATCTTCCGTGCGAGTGTGGTACTACCCCGGTCCTACCAGGGCTTAAGAGGAGTGGAACAAAGGAAGGAAAACGGATAGGGGGTTGGGCTACCGGCTCTCTCACTCATCGTGCGAAACACAGCTATAATAGCTGCTTAACGCCGATGTTCCGTGCGAGTGTGGTACTACCCCAGTCGTGCCAGGGCTTAAGAGGAGTGGAACAAAGGAAGGAAAACGAATAGAGGGTTGTGCTACCGGCTCTCTCACTCATCGTGCGAAACACAGCTATAATAGCTGCTTTACGCCAATCTTCCGTGCGAGTGTGGTACTAACCCAGTGCCACCTGGTATATGAGCTGTAGTCAATTATCTCCACTTTAGCTCTACCACGGTCGAGGTGCTTTATCAAATCGCGTCAAGATAATCTCTTAAATGTGATCAGTGTGCTGTTACGATCGTAATTATAGTAGTGTGCGCTATGTAGAGTGTGAAAGTTTCACGTCGCGAGCGTCGTGTCGCGTCGCTTACGTCGTTAGCCGGTCGTTATGGTAATAGCCGTGACGCGACGACGCCAGGGGCCCAATTCTGTTTACCGCTGGCATCTCGATCACCTCGCAATACGTCAAGCTCACGTATCGCGTATGTGAATACGTCAGTTTTGACAGAAGTTCTGTAGGAAAACTGACGTGTCGCGAATCTTAATACTAACATCAGTTTTGAAAGATTTTCTAAAGGACACCTGATAAACTCTTGTAGTTTTTTTTGTATTGTATTGTTATTAATTGTTTGTTACAATTACATTGGGCCTGACCCAATGGAAAGAGACCATTAATATAAAAATATATAAAACCGTTGTAGGCAGATACGCGATACTGTATTGACGCAAAGTCCATCGAGATGGGCCCCTGTTCATATACGCGACCAGCCCGTAGTAATGCAAATTGTCTTATCTTGTGACCGTGAGTAGGCG
Organism: Notodonta ziczac; assembly: GCA_918843915.1. Lineage (NCBI taxonomy): Eukaryota > Metazoa > Arthropoda > Insecta > Lepidoptera > Notodontidae > Notodonta > Notodonta ziczac. The sequence goes on along the minus strand of OU974038.1, from coordinate 6,723,218 downwards.
CACGTGCTCATAGATGTAGGTACATCCCGCTAAGCGGGTTAACACAGGCTTCAATACACACGTACGACGAGATTGATGATATGTACTTATTACAATAAACAGCATTGCAATGAGAAAAAAAAACGACAAGCACTTATTTTTGTTATTCTTAATTTCATTGTACTAAATGTAACGGACGCCGAGCTAAACATAATCTAGATGTAATGTAAACATAATTAAGTGACTAGGTTAGTTACCCACTAGTTGTAACCCCTAAACCTATTAGAAAGGGTTTTTTTAAATACATCACAGTGCTTTTGCTAATCCAGCTACTTGAAGAAGCCTTTTATTTACATGAAAATACAGTCCAGAACCTGAAGTCTGAACCACTCCATATCACCATGTAATGCCTCGTATTCATGATTTATTTTCTGTATTACAAAACTAAAAGGAATAAGTAGTCTACTAGTAATTTCGAAACTCATTAACTTCAGAGGTGCGGCCTCAAAAGCTTATATTATAGAGAATTAGGTTTGCACACTCTTTATGAATCCTTGTATAGTGCCAAATGAATATTTGCAAAGATTTTAAATTAATTTGTTATTACTAACACTAGTTTTTAAGTTAAAAATTGTTACTAACATTATGGACAACCGTCTGAAATAAAACTATTATTATTATTATTATTATAGTAGTACTTACCTATTTCATATTTATTTAGCTAAGTATCCTTATGTTGGTAACTACGAAATGAAATTTATATCAGTGAGATTGAATTCTACTTGTTTCCTTAATTTATGCAAAGATCATTATTACAGTTGTTTTTTAAATAATTATATTCTCAGGTTTGAAACAGTAAATGAGAACTACATAAGTAAGTACAAAGGTAGGTCTTTATCTTTCGCTTATGATACTTTGAACTAGTTTCACAAAGTAAACTACACAACGCACCAAAAATAAAAATCGGCTAGATATCGGATTGAATAAACAGATTGAATTTCATGTACGTCATCCGGGCCGCGATTAACCAGCATCAACTATTCATAATTATTAACATAGCAGAATACATATACATACCTAGGCACCGTTATTTCTATGTAGGTCTTCTCATAGTGCCTCTCCAACTAGTGAAGGTCAGCAGTCAGCTCCGCATACATCTCTCGGTCTCTGGCGAGGTTGAAAAGCTCCGCTGCACTTGAGACTCCCATCCATTCTCGGATATTTCGCAGCCACGATTTCCTCCTGCGCCCAACAGCTCTTCTACCAGCCACTTTTCCCATCAGAATAACCCTTAAAAGTGCGTATCTTGGGAGCCTTATTATATGACCTAGATAGGCGGCCTTTCTCCTTTTGATGGTTTGCATTAGTTCGCGCTTCCTCCCAACTCGACGCAGAACTTCTGCATTGGTCACTCGGTCTGTCCAGCTTATGACCATCATGCGTCTATATGCCCACATTTCAAATGCCTCTATACGTTTTCGCAGTTGCTCTTGAAGGGTCCAGGCTTCGCATCCGTATAGTAGTATGGGCCATATATAGCATTGATTCTATGTAGGTAGTTGTTAAAAATATTTCATCAATAATGGCTCTACATTCATACCACTATTTACGGTTCTGTAGCAAAAGTACTAAACTTAGTTGTTGTGCACTTATCTGCCTGCATGAGTAGGTATATATAAAACTAGCTGTGCCCGCGACTTCGCCCGCGTGGAATATAACTTAACAAAAATGTAATTTAACATTTGCGAGTCGATGTTTCGTGTTTTATATACCTACTATCGCTAAAATCCGCTCGCGCATTCTGAGCACGCGCGACAAGCAGCATTTGTTAACTATTATTTTTTTCTAAAATAAGCTTAAGTTACTACTTATAACATCAGCTATCTGCCAGTGAAAATCCGGTTAAAATCGGTCCAGCCGTTTAGGAGATACTTTTGGATTTAAAGTGTTTTTTTTACGCGGAACCCTAATTGTTTTTCTAATATTAAAGTAGCTTAAGTTACTCCCTATAACATCAGCTATCTGCCAGTGAAAATCCCGTCAAAATAAGTCCAGCCGTTTCGGAGATTACCCGGAACAAACACACAGACAGACATAAAATTTTTAAATCGCGTTTTTGTTATATGTACCTCATGTACTTTCATATGCATTTAGTGAAAAGGGGTTATTTTGATATTACAAACAGACACTCCAATTTTATTTATTTGTATAGATAGCCATGTGCAGGAAATTAGAGTAATTAGGTACATGTGGGTAAATACACCCAGACACTGGCGGATTTCCCTAGGGCGGCCAGATACCTATTAGGGGCGGCTAATCATGGTAATAAATGTTTATATTGTTCAATGCTTCTTACTCCTCCACGACCTAACTTCTGATCCGATTTTGATCAAAGTTGGCAAGAAAGTAAATTTATATTAGGTATACGTCTTAGTAAACGTTAATATAGCTGAGAAGAGGGCGGCTCGTAGGTACTACACGACCTAGGGCGGCCAAAACTGCTAGTCTGCCCGGTACCCAGAGGTGAATATAAATCCGAGGTGAACAACAGATGCCAGACTTCCTAACCCCAGCCTTAAGCGACGCAGTGAGGGGATATTTTGTTATTCCTCCATACATATAAATAAAACCACTTGTACCAATAATTTTGCTTTATTAAGTTCATCAAATAGGATTACATTCAGTTGAGTACCCAAATATTAATACAGGAAGATAATGAATGTCAGTTATAAGTATGCTTATTTTAAAATTAGAAAACTTAATATTTAACAAAATATTTTTTCGTATAATGTGTAATAATTATATATTTTTAAGAAAATATATCATAAGTGTCTGCTTAAATGTGCATCGTGAAAATCACCAAAAATAGTTGGGTGCTGATTAAAGTAATACAATTAATAAAATATCGTTATTTGATTAATAAATAAGACAAAAATTACTTGCAGTAGGTACTTAAAATAATGGTACTGACATTAATTCTAAATGAGATTTTATATTTCATTGATACGTCTCTACTTACACATGGACATTTATTAAGAGCCTATAGATTATAAGATGGGCTATGTATGTTCACCCAGTTTATAGGTAGGTATCTCGTATAATATATGTAATAATTGTTAATACGGAATAATTGTCTTCCGCCGTAAACGGCAAGTAGATACATAGATATTGTAGGTAAGGGCCTTCGTCCACGACCCGCGACGTTACTTACTTGAAATTATTGGAACAGGCCAGTTTAAGCTAATTAGCAACGCGGAGCCGTACACAGCGTTAGCAAATTTATTGAAAACCTAGCTTTTGCTCGCAACTTCGTTGGCGTAGAATTTATTTTCTGGATGCCGACAACAGCGCCGCCTAGCGGTTATAATTACGTACGGCTAAGAACCATCCAGATGACCCCATGAGTACCATAATACATCAAAATCGGTCAACGTGTTTTTGTACAAAAGTGTTTTCACTGCAGCACAGTTTCCAGAATTTAATTGAAACTAGCCGGGTCGCCATTGATTAGTTAATAACGTGTTACGAACGGTTGGTGATTGGTAGCGTCCAAGTAGCGTCGTGTACGGACCGCCATTGAACACATTGCTTTGACATTCCAGCTACTCATTAGTGATTTGAGTTTGTAACTAGTTCGTTTGTAGACAAAGAAATTGTTAGACTCTCTTATTAATACAATTTCTTTGATCGTGGACGAAGTTCCATAATTATATACTATACCGAAATAAGTATCGATTAGGTTCCCAGACAATATCAGTAATAATTACAATCACAAAGTCAATATTACTGTCATTTCTTCGTTTAGTGATGATATTACAAAACCTCTACATATATTTCAACCCCCATTCATCATTCCTTAATTTCAGCCAATACACTATGCATATCCATATTATATAGGATCTCATTACTCTACACCTTGAATTTATTAAATGTCATTTAATTAATATTTACAACAATTAAGTATACAAAAACTTTTGAATTCAGAAACAAACCGTTCAATCACAACACTACCAGTAAATGTTATGTAATACCTTTATTCACGGTTAGCTTTGCTTTGTTCGTATCAAATCGACTATAAACCTGATCGCCTTTTTTTAAGACGTAACTGTGAAACCGTAAACATCGTGAGGAAACCTGCATGTCTTAGAAAATCTGTTAACCCGCACTGGGCCATCGTGTTGGATTGCGGCCTGAATCCTCCTCGTAGTGAGAGGAGGCCCGTGCCCAGGAGTGGTACGTTAAATGGGCTAATTTATTCTTATATTATTATTATTAAAACTGTAAGTAAATCCACATAACTCAATCTCATTAACTTTACAAAAGGCGCATAAAACGATTCAAATTCAATAGGAAGCCGGTAAAACGAGTTTGCGTATTGAAATATACTACGAAAGTAAATAATCAAATGAAATAGGCACAAACACACATGATTTCAAAGGTATTCATAAAGTTGTTTTAGGATTAATGGTATGAAGCCAGTCGTCAAAAGAATTTGATTAATAGCCACTTACCTACCGTTTATATTTGCTACGTAAAGCTTTTAATGTAATAGGTATATTAGGGTATGGTACACTTATTTACTGTTTCGAGTATGTTATATTCGACCCAACCTTTCAATGTTCCTTGGTTTTATTTCACACCAGCACGAAGTTATAACCAGTAGTTGTCAAAGTTGAGTTCAATTAATATAGGGCAGTAAGGTATGTTTTTAAACAATATATGACATACACATATGAAAACAACTTGGATTTTATATACTTTCGTTTTTAAATAACCAAAAAAAAAAACCAACGTGTTTTTATTGTAGACAGAGTATCAATTCGTGCAAACAGCAGTTATAAGTTCGATCGGTTAATATACTATTACGATGAGAAAAATGTTTCTTATTCTATGGTTAAATATGAGTGTCTACATAATATAATCTATTGACATCGAATGACTATTGTGCATATAAATAGTGGGTTTATATATATACCTATGGTTTCACATGCCTACTGGGATGGTTACAAAATAAAATATAACTTGCACCTACTCTCTAAGCTGATAAACGAATGATATAATATATACTTAGGTCTTTATCTATTAAGAAATCATTGAGTATTGGAAAACCTGCATTCATAGTGGTAACAGACAATATAAGCAGCTCTTTTGCTGGTCAGAAAGTCAAAGTTTTTATAATGTTACGACAGAATGGAAAAGCCAGAAACTATAAACTATACATTTTACAATATTTCGAAGCACTCCTTCGTGAACGCCATAGATTAATACTGTACATAGAGCTACCTTATACATATATCATAGACTGGATGCGTAGTGATATTTTATACTTGGAAATTAATAAAATTATGTTTACGTACCTCTATAAATTAATAATTTTCACCACTTATTCTTTACGCCAATTCTTTAATCCTCCAACACTGTTACTTTTGGTGTGGTAGGTAACCTCGGTCGCCGCCGATTATGCACCCGCACACGAGCCAGATACATGCCGCCGCAGGCCGCGGCATGTGGTGCTGGACCCCCCCGACCCACTCACCGCTCTCCTAGACTCAGATGTCGAGGAGAACGACACACGCACACTCCCCGCCAGACACCGACCTCGTCGTCATCGGATATCGTCAACCATCAAAATAATTTAACCGCTATGTAAGAATCAGCACGAAAATCGAACCGATATAGCAACTTGGAACTTACTTACTACTGCATTTGCATTATATTATTATTATATATCAACCAGGACATGTGCCTTATATTAAATACAATGGATACATTTATTTTAATAATTACGAACTACGGTATATTATATTCTAAAACACGATTTTATATAGTCCAATGTTTTTATCAATTTAATTCGGATCAATATTATGTTACATCTCGTAATCGACTTTAAGAATTTATCATTTAATGACATCAAATTCCAAACTTCAATAAGCCAAACGGATATGTAGATTTATCACAAGATATACTCATTTCAATAGGTCTGTATCTCATGTTTATAAAGTTTTCGAAGTGAAAATATTTAAATGAGAAAACTTATGTTTTTCTTCATGAATGATATTCGAATTAGATAGCAATATTCAAAATAATGAGCCCGGAGTCATTAATGTCTGTTATATACATCTACGTATTTATATATATTACGAAACCAGTTATTTTATATTACCCACTTAAAACTATTAAGTACTTACTTACTTAATTATAAAACTTTTTAAAAGTGACCCATAAATAAATCTTACCAACTAGATACCAACTCAATTTATATATTATGGTTGAATAAACAAAATAGTACACCTACATAGAATATTTATTTTAGTTATAAGTTATATTGTTAGGTTATGCTTAGCGCGTGCGCCGATACAATAAATACGAACAACAAATTTAGAACTCCTAACATAATTAGCTATACTCTTTATAGTTACAAGGTATTACTGTATTACTGTGGGTCGATATTATTACCTACTACATAGTATAAAACAAAGTCGCTGTCTCTCTGTCCCTATGTATGCATAGATCTTTAAACCTACGCAACGGATTTTGATGCGGTTTTTAATAGGAAGGTTTAGGTATAATACATGCATAATATAGTAGGGAAACACTGATAAAAAATACCCGTGAGAAGCCGGGACAGGTCGTAAATAATAAATTGAGTCCTGTTACATTAAATACACCTATTCAATTGTTTACCTGTTAAATAAGTAAGTATAATATTTGATCAACAGTTTTATATTATTCACAAAATTTTGATGACAAAATACATTAATACTTTTTTGAATATATTATGGTTATTATTCGTCTGTCTCTACAACATCTTAAGTACGTGTTTGGAATATACTTAAGTCTAAAAGTGTTGTAGACAAACATTCCTACTATAAATAATTCGTATGTACACTCAATACCCTCAGTTTGTGTTAGTATTCCCTTCTAAAATCTTTTCTCCATCACACAAAAATAGCCAACTGTCAAATGATTGTAACTTCCATTTAAAAAACACTTTATATCTAATTACTGTAATTATTGCTCTCTAATACGCATTGTTATAAATTCGTAAAATATACTTTATCTTTGGTTATTATTAGGTTTATATTTAATTCTACGCAATTTGGTGTTCTGCTTACAGTGCAACTATTCGACGATAATTGCTCGAATCAAAATAATAATATCATAATAACATTAAGTCTTAAATTAATAATTATAACATCAAATTACAAAAACACATTTATGAGTATATTCAAGAACTTATCTTTCATAATGTAATCTATTGTATTCTTATTTATTAGATTTATGTACCTATATTTCTTTTTAATTTGTTTTTCCTTTACATTTTGCGAAATAATAACACAGAATATTCTTATGTATTTGGTAATAAGTATGTGATAAGTATGCTACAAACATCGATATTAGGTGTACCTACTATTATTTTACTGTACCTACATTATTATCTTATGGGTAACGAGTATAGCTTAAACATAATTATATACTTACAAGTGAAAATTATAATCAACAGTTCTAAAGAAGAAGAAAGAGGAATTGTAGTTTTGGAAACACTTGAAATAAATCCTACTAATATTATAAATGTGAAAGTTTGTGAGTGTGGATGTATGTATGTATGTTTGTTACTCCTTCACGCAAAAACTACTGAACGGATTTGAATGAAATTTGGAACACAGATAGTTTATAACCGGGATTAACATATAGGATACTTTTTATCCCGATAATCCCGAAATTTTTGTTACGGTAAATACTACGCGGACGAAGTCCGTGGGCACAGCTAGTACTTAATAAGGTAATCTTTTTATACACAACCAATTGGGAAAACAAGCGTACGAACCCGCCTGATCTTAAGCAGTTATCGTCGTAGCCCGTGGATGCTTGCAATACCAAAGACATTGCTCGCACGCCGCCGTCATGAAGAGAGTGGGGGAGAGGGAGGGGAAGGGAGGGGGGTTGGGCTTCCGGCTCTCTCACTCATCGTACGTATCGCAGCTATAGCTGCTTTTCGTACGATCTTCTGTGAGAGGGTGGTACTACCCCGGTCGAGCCAGCCCGTGTACGAGCTGTAGTCAACTGGCTACAGCTTGGCTCTACCACCGTTCAATCTAAATATATATAGCTCAAAGGTGACTGACTGACTGACATAGTGATCTATCAACGCACAGCCCAAACCACTGGACGGATTGGGCTGAAATTTGGCATGCAGGTAGATGTTATGACGTAGGCATCCGCTAAGATAGGATTTTGATTAATTCTACCCCCAAGGGGATAAAATAGGAGATGAAAGTTTGTATGAATTTTTTTTGTCAATTAAATTCCACGCGGACGAATTCGCGGGCACAGCTAGTAAATAATAAATATCGCTAGACGACCACACCAACGGTATGGTCCCAAACTAAGCAACGCTTGCACTATGGGCACCGTACAATGGACTGGTGATCCCACCTGGTCACCCAGCCTGATGGCTGAGCGGGAGTGCGGGTGGAGCATTGCGTGAGGCAGCGGAGCTCCCCGCGGAGCCTCTGGCGGCAGGCACGGGGGTGTCTGCCATTACAGCATGGGCTCGAGAGGGGGCGCTGTGTTACATGTGTCAACACAACGCCTGAGGTCGGAGTGGCGCCCCCAGTGAGGGGGCCTTACCAGGACAAGTCGCGCTAGGTTGCAGTGGCTATGGCCTTCCCGGGACCCGGCACTTGTGACTGAGAGGATACACCGTTGTTTTTTAGTGGGGGGGGCGATCCCAGAGACACCCAGACCAAGACAAATTACGAAAAGGCCATTTTCGAAAGTTACCCTGACGGGAATCGAACCCGCAACCACCCGGTGTAGTGAACCGAGCGGCCTACCTCGAACCACTGCGCCTAGCCGTCGTCAATATATCGCTGATAATCAGTTAATATCTCCGATGTTTCGCTAATCACTATATTGCATGATGGTGTGTCCGCCGCTAGGAAGAACGGAAGGGATTTTTTATAAAGGTGCTCCCTCACCGGGAGCATTCGCGTGTAACGTAACGATACAGATTCGAGCATTACATCAGTGAAGGAGGAGAACCGAGCATTACAATGCGCAATGTGTAAATCAGAATGCTCGTAAATTTAAATCTATACAAATAAATAAAATTGGAGTGTCTGTTTGTAATATCAAAATAACACCTTTTCACTTAGTGCATATGAAAGTACATACGACAGCAATAGCAAAAACGCGATTTAAAAGAAATTGTCTGTCTGTCTCGTCTGTGTTTGTTCCGGGTAATCTCCGAAACGGCAGGACAGATTTTGACGGGACTTTCACTGGCAGATAGCTGATGTTATACGGAGTAACTTAGGCTACTTTAATATTAGAGAAACAAAATTTAAAAAATGGGTCGTGTCGCGCGCGCTCAGAACGGGGGAGCGGGCTTTTTTGTTAAGTTAAATTCCACGCGGACGAAGTCGCGGGCTCAGCTAGTCAGGCCCGTCAGTCAGGGAGGTAGTATTGAAATGTAATGCTCAGAGTCGAATCTATAACGTTACATTACACGCGAATGCTCCCGGTGAGGGAGCACCTTAAGTTCAGAAATGATACAAGCCCATTTACGAAAAGCGGATACAGTAATAGTGAATGCGAATCAATTAGAAACGAACACAACTAGAAATGGCTTTTAAATAAGAAATCTTAAAACCTAATTAAGTACCTATACACTCAGAGCTTGAGCCTAGAGAAATGTCATAAGAAATCCGCAGAAATAATGTCGAACATCAATTATAATACCAGTTACTTACCCTATCTATGCCTTATGTACGTAATACTTAAATAAATAATTAATCTGGTCTAAATCTAAAGTCTAAACCTATTTGTACGGCTTAAAATAAATGAATTAGATGTTCAAATTGAATTTATCCAGTTGAAAAGTATGCACAAAGTCGAAATAACAACTCAAAGGAAGGTATTTTGTACTTAGCGATAAGATCTAATGTATGTATACTGAGTACTGACCCACAATAACTGATTCCTTTCCGATGATCTATTCTTTAGTTTGCGCGTTAACATAATATATAAGTAGGTCTTTTGTACAATTAATCGGTTTTCTAAAACTGCAATAATCATTATTTCGAAAACAACTAAGTAGGTACTTAAGATTTTTTAAAGTTTTTTTTTTAAATTAAGGAATTAAAAAATCATAACTAATCACATGCCATAAATTCTCTGACACTGCTACTGCAGTGTACGTGTACCTGTTTATGAGAGATTTTCTATCCTTATAACATGGTATACAGGCTGTTTCAAATCGAAATAATAATTAAGGTACATAAGTCTCAAACAAATGAATGGATTTCATGGAATTTATGTAAATGTGAGCATAGAACAAAAGAAAATTACATTTCTTTTCGGTCGGCCGTATGTGACATTATTATAAAATTACTTAATTAACATCGTTAACATACCTACCTTACACATAATTATGTTGTATTATAATGAATAAAATATTAAATCTTCAATTATACTTACACTAATTTAAATACCTACCTACTTACTTACCTAATCCTGTTTCAGGTTAAGTGATGATAAACTTATAAAACTATATTGTAGAAAAATATCTCTTCGTTATTTCAAAGTCCATATCTACCTAGTATTATTAAATATGATATTATTTTCTTTTGTTTGCATTAAAATATTTTTTATAATAGAACTTTGTCCTTCCTCTTTGGCTTTATTTACACTAGATCGTCTTCGTATCACATATTGTTTGAGTCGAACATCGGGGGTGGCGGCGGGTGGGTCGGGAAGCAGTGGAGCGTAGCGGTCTCGCGGGGCGCTGAGACCGTCGCCGGCGGCGTCTGGTAGTCCAGCATGACGCAGAGGGCGGCTCGCGGGGGCTGGTTGCGCGCGCACCGTTAACTGCCCTTCGCGACCAGGTGGTAGGGCGCGTGGATGGTCGCCACGCTGCCCAGCTCCGTGTGGCCCAGTAGCTCCTCAGGGTGCTCGTGCTCGTGCTCCCTCCTCTTCTCCTCGTTGGTGTAGTAGTGGGCGGCGCGGCGCCGCGTGCAGCAGAGCGCGCCCGCCACCGCCGCCAGCACCGCCACGCACAGCAGCATCAGCCCCGCGATCACACTCATCTGGGCCTCGTGCGTGCTCGGGCACGGTTCGAGCCGGTCGAAACTGATGGAGCCGAACGCGGTGCCGCGGAGCCTCATCGGCGAGTGGCACTTCAGATGGCGTAATGTCCCGTTGAGGACAGTCGTGCTCATATACATCAGCATCGTCCCCGCCGAGCACTGGTCGCACCGCCAATTGTTTTTTGATAAACTGATTTGTGCTATAGCCTCCAGCCTCTGCAAATCCTGCTCGTTCAACGTTTGTAATTTATTATGCGAGATGTCCAATCTCTGTAAAAACTTAGTTTTCGTGAGAAGTTTGAAAGGGAAAATACTTAATTTATTCCAAGATAAATCTAAAGCTACGAGGTGCTCGTTGTAGATGAAAAAATTTGGTGGTAGCTCATGTATCGAAAGGTTAGCGATTGCCACGCCGTGAATCTCGGGCAAAATTTGGAGCACTATAGCTATTTCATTGAGAGGCAAATTATTTCCACTAAAGTTGATCGTTTTCAATGAGTCCACGACTGGTGCAAAGGTTTGCAGGTGAAATCTATCAATTTTGTTGTGACTGATGTCCAGGTGCAGCAGGGAGGTCAGGTTGGCGAGCGCGGCGGGCGCCAGCAGCGCGAGCCGGTTGCGCGCCAGCACCAGCGCGCGCAGCTCGCGGTTGCGCCCGAACATATTGTCCACCACAACCGACAACTGGTTCCCGTCCAATTTTAACTTTTTTAGCTTTTTCAGGCTTATAAACTCATCCGAAGTCAGATACTTGAACTGATTGTCACCTAAATCTAGCTCTTCCAAATTAGAAACTAGGTGGTAAATCTGCGTGTTAACTCTTCGGAGCTGGCATTTTCTACACCTAAAAATTCTTAAATGCTGAATATCTTTAAACACTTCTGGGTTTAGTTCGGTGAGAGGGTTGTCGCTGAGATCCAAATAGGATAGTTTCGCCAACATTCTAAACAGTCTGGGAACTAGAGTTGAAATTTGGTTGTAAGACAACACCAAGGTTTTCAAAGACGTCAAGTGTCTGAACGTTTCGCTGGGCATTTGCTCTATACTATTGTGATCGAGGTGAAGTTCTGTGAGATTTATGAGTCCACGAAAGTTATCAGCTCCGATGCTGGTGAGGTTATTGTAGGTCAAGTTGATTAATCTTAGATTTTGGAGTCCCCAGAACGAGTACTGTCCGATGGAAGGCACGTTGGAGTTGACGATGTGCAGTTCTCTAAGATGAACGAAGGGGGTCGGCTGTGTGAAGATGGGGCCGATGGTGAGTGTGTTGGGCCGCTCCGGCGGGGCTGATATGATGACGACATGTGCGTTCCTGTCGAGGAGGTCGACGGGGATGGCTCGCATGTCGCCGCGCGCGCACACCACGCGCACCGCGGCGCCGTCCTCCGGATCGAACGTGCTCCGGCATGAGCACTCCTCCGGACATGTTATCTCCGCGCCGTCCGAGCCCACCGTTATAACGCCCGTTGTCAAAATCAAAATCAGCAACTCGCATCTTGTGTTTCTGCAACAAAGAAACAGGACAATACAATTCAAACTCTAGTTTTCGAGCCACAGACAAAGTAACACAGAAAATCCGTACTCTTTATTTGAAGGGGAGGAAATAAACTTTTACCTACTCGATGTAACTACGTAGGTACCCATTGTAATAAGTATTTACATTGGATGTTATACGGTTGAAAAAAATTAAAACGTAAGCGATGTGATCTAGCAAAATAAGTTGTATAACTCTCGCACGTTATACTCATATTTATACATACGAGTGTATATATAAATATAACAATTAAATATCATGATATACGTATTAATACATCTAAGGAACAACTGAAACTAAAATATTAATCAAAACTTTTACGTTGTAATTTGAAATAATACGCTTGTATCAGGAAATTTGCGGATCAGAGAGTGCGGCGATCATTAAATAAGTTTGCGCCGAACTAAGTTGTACAACGGCACCGAACGGGTTGCGATAGCGGGCCCTATTACATAGAATCCCAGAAACGTGGACTAATTATCCCACCACTTATGAGCCATAAAACTATGTGAACATCGTTACAGGTGCGCTGCCCAAGTAATCCGCCGCTACCGCTGAAAACTGGTAAAAAATGCTCAAACCCTGTGAACTAGGAACGAGATTACAGTCTTGTGAAATATGTGGCTCGCTTTGTCCGCCGAATCCAAACCCATGAAAAATAACGCGCAGATAACAAAAGACTTTTTGACGGCGCGGCTAAGCGGCATCCATTACGTTAAATTCCGAAATATTTATTCGCACCTTAATGAAAAAAATATCCTTTGTTAGTTAGTTCTATCCATAGGCACGGCTCATTTAAATTTATAATGTATTCTAAGTTTTAGTAAGATTGCAGAATGTAGGCTACAAAATACAACCTGATTGTTACTTTATTATGGATCGCCTTTCACGTGTTGTAATAGGAGATTCATAAGATATTGCTGCTTAGTTGCGATTTTTATTTTGTAATTATAGAACACATGGATAGAGACGAAAATAAAAATTCTGAGCCACATACAGCATCCGATCTCAAATTTGATTTATATTTGTTCTACATTCTCCATTTAAACCTCCGACGAAAAAAGAGGGGTATTATAACATAAAGCGTTTGTGTCGTCAAGTGTCCATCGATTGCTCAATTTATTTTTATGCACCCTATATCTACTCTGAACCAAAGCTCTGAACGCATAAAACTTTACGAAGTATTTGAAAGGTTTTTAAAACACAAAAACATCGGCAAACAATCTTACGACTCGCCTGATGCTAAGCAGCCTTATAGATGCTTGCAATAGACCAAAGGCATTGCGCGCACGTCGCCGACCTGAAGTAGAGCTGTGTGACAGAAGGATAGGATATACCGAATCTCTCACGTACGAAACGCAACTGATTTACGCTGATCCTCTGTGTGAGAGTGGTACTACTCTGATACCCCTTTAGTCAAATTAGCTAAAGCTGTGCTTTACCATACGTATCTGTTATAGGTCATTATTAAACCCATTATAATTCAATAAAAGAGGTAATATACTATAGGCGTGTATATACCGTGTTTGGTTTGAATTATTGACTATTCCACGGAACCATTGAACGCTAAGAATGTTGGATGCTCCTTTATACCGAGCAAATCAGTATTCCTTGAATACGTTGAATACAAAGGCGGCGGTGCTCAGAGCCTACCACGTGTCTCTATCTGCTAGTACGTGCGTGAGTAATCTATTGATGTATGTACATTACGGGACATTTACCAGCAATTGCGCTTCCGTCTGTGTCAGTGAGTAATTAATTGCGGTATATGCGGAACTCTCGGGTTTATTATACGCGGCTGGGTAGGTATAGAGCGCACGAGTGCAATAGTTCCACTGTAGGGCCCGTATTAATAAATCGATCTCAAGTCTGAGAGCGATCTTGAAAATGTCACCTTAACGTCATCACAGTACAAAATTATGTGTCAAAAGCGTACTCAAGATATATTAATACTTGAAGCAAAAACTTTGTAACCCTTTTTACGAAAATTGCGCGGACGGAGGACTATGAAATTTCCCACACTTATAGACTTTATAGAAAAGGAGTGCAGACTGCTATTTTTTTTAATTATGCATAAGAAATACATTAAACTAATAAACAAATAATTACACATTTGTAAGTTCCACTCGGTAACTGACTGACTGTCTAACTGACAAGTGGTGACAGTTTTTTTTCTTTATTTCTGTGCCAGCATCAATCAAGAAGGTTTTGGGTTTTTGTACTTAATAGTTGACAATTTAAACTTAATAACGTGCAAACTAAAAGAAATATTGAATTATGGTCGAATTTCTACCACGGGCGACTACTAGTATTTATTAATACGGGATTAGGTATGGCAGGAGTTCCCATCATGACGTCGCCAGGAATCCCTGGGAATTTCTCAACCGTTATAGCAATTAAATAGTTACAGTTTAGTTGTGCAGTCGCCCGAACCTCTCAAGAAACATTGCCAGCGTAAGCGGAGCTCCCTTTATGACGGGTGCCAATATGAAAGAGATCTCAACTTATGCTGAAAATATTCCGTGAAATGTGCAGCCGACCGTACAGACTGATAATGTCTTTGTCAGTCTTTCATGGTAATTAGAAATAAAATTTTGGCTTAATAGTAAATTATTTACTTATTATTTGCAGGGATTGATTATTTCAGTTAAACTGATATTGATCATCTATGACATGATTTTGACGAATTAAGTTTAACATTTGAGTGCTTACCTAATACTGAATCAACACAGATAATTATACCTTCCAGGTTAATTCATTAACGACCTTACGATCATCTGATGGATGAATGAAAGAGTGAAATTAATTATTGGGGTCGTGGTCATCCAGCTCTGGCCTATGGACCCCTAAAAATTCCATTAATTTATTAAGTCCAAAACTTTTCTCATTATAAACTCCTCGCCGACTTGTTATTATAACGTTAAGAATCTATTTGATTACAAATATTTTAAAACTATGATGAATCGAACTTTAAATTAGGTTAGGTAAGGTAACTCATTTCTGAGATTTCGTATAGAACAACGCAGATACAGCACATCAAGGCTGAGAGCAGTCTAGAAAACGTCATTCTTATGTCATCCTAGTGCAAAATGTTGTGTCTAACGCGTACTCAAGATCGTTCTCAGACTTAAGATCGGTTTATTAATACAGACCTAAGTATGTGTATACGTAGGTTTATTTTTATTTTATATTCTACGTATTCATAAATTCACCGACATAAAACTATACGATGCGAACTAAATGCGAGCTAACAAAAAGTTATTCGTTATGAGCCGCAACTAAAATCAGAGTGGCCTGGGTGTATCAGGACTGGATTTAAAATTCGCTGTTTGTACTTATCTACGTAGTGCTTAAATGAAATTATCGCTTTACATGTAGAAGTGTGTGTATTTTCCTATATGAAGGGTCACGTAGCGGGCCTGGCGCGGCGGCGCTCCAGCCGCTCACCCGCCGCCGCTGTCACGTAGTGCCCACCGCCTATAAAGTCGGGAAATCGCTGCCACGGCCATTGTCATCACTTTTATGGATAACGGGAACAGGATACGTAATTATACACGTAGATTTATTTTATTGACAACTAGTGAACAAATCTTATTTCGCTTTATTTGGCCGATGACGCGATGACGTGAGCTGGCTTAATTGGACAGTAGTCCGCTCGCGTGCGACCGTAAAAAGAACATTAGAACAAATTGTCTATTTAACTGTACCTACGGAGACTACTCGCGAAAGAAAATGTCGAATTTATCTCTACTGCATACCTTACTACAGTGAGTACCTTCGTAGCAAATGTATACAGGCCTCCATTTTGGTTTTCCAAAGTGCACGATCACGTTTTTGGATTGTATTGTTATTAAATGTGTTTGTATTGCTAATTGTTACTTGACACTGGCGAAATACCTATTAAACGGGGTGGGCCATATTTTTAAAGAAAGAAGAAATAGATACAGTTCATCAGGATACATTCAGCGGTCTAGAAGCTAAATCAATTTCTTCTAGACTATGAATTTTTGTGGAAGCAGCATTGGAAGGAAAATTAAAAAGAATGAAATAACATTGTGCACTGGTAAATGTCGGAACACTACTTTCTACATGGAAGCCAACTAAACGATCCCGGCGCTCATGTGAGAGACAGCTGCGGAGCGCACCATTACTCCTTCACGTATTACAGACACGCCAACAAAGGATACAGCGACACCGACAATAGCTGGAGCTCTGAAAAGTTCCATTTGCTTTGAATTCCATTCCACTTTCCAAATGTTTTTCTCGCAACTCCACCATTCGTGCAACCTCTATTAACTCGAAAACTAACAAATGTACTCACGCCAAATTTAGTGTTATTCTTTGTTTGATTAATCAGATTTTGCAGCTGAGCTGAACTGAACTTCACTCAAGTCCTAATCCTAATTGCTGTGGACGAATAACGTAAGTTGTTTTTTGCAGGAGTAGAGATGTAAAATCGGTCGCAATTTACGTACGAGCGTTGTTTATAAGCAATACCGCTAGGAGAATTCATAAAAGCTAGTCAATCGCAAAATAATCAAGGGTTATAGTTATCAAAGCATCCACTAGGCATTTTTTTACGAGCTTGACCAAGCATGAAAAATGCATTGCAAGATTTACGAGCCTTTTGTACTCAGATTCCGGGACACGCCAACAAAAATGTAATTTGTCAGCCACCTCTCGCATCTTTGAAATGCGATATGGGTTCGTATGGATAGCATACACTTACATATTGTAAACAGAAAATCCCTTTTATTTAATGAAAAATATTTTATTAACTGATTGAGTATCTGATGATTTATATTAATTTACCTTTCAGGTTTAAACGGTGACAGTACTACTGCACTTATAAACGCGACTGTACATATGACTTGGTTTGTACATTCCAAGTTTTTTTTTTCTCTTTATTTTAGGAGTTCATTCGCTTAGCGAATGTCACTCCGTAGTTACGGAGTGACATATTGATTCAGTTGAGTCAGTTGACTCCACTAGTTGATGAGGCTTGGGACTAACTCCAGAAAATTGACAATAGGTACAGACGAAAACTAAAAACATTTAACTAGGAAACAAATAAAATGACCCTTTAGATCACCTCGCCGTATCTCAGTGGTCTCGCTCAGCAAATTGGAATGGGCTCGATAGAAGCTTTTGTTATACTTTGCAAACATTCAATTCAATCTTGTGAACATGTCGAAATAAGAAACATACAGTCACTTTTTCACTTCAACGAGATTGACTTTCGGAGTATATATTTTTTTACTTAGTAAACTTATTCCCATTACAGACATATTATATTACCTACTCTGTAATTTAGTTACTGTCGAATCAATATCCTTACGTTCTTGACATTGTTAAATTATTTGGCCCTTCTTCATCCTATTTTCCTATAACTAGTCCCTGGAAGGATTTTCGTATGTAAATATTATATAACAAATATAAGTTAACATTTTCAGATGAAATAGGCAGTATACACGAACAAATATATTTTTATTTGTTACTCCTTCTCTCTATTATATAATATCTATCCAATTATCCATATATAAAAATCTCGTGTCACGGTGGTTGTGGTCGCACTCCTCCGAAACGGCTCGACCGATTTTTATGATTTTTTTAATGTATATTTTATGGGTAGTGATGTGTACTTCATACCAAAACAAAAATTATGGCAGAACAACCTTTGCCGGGTCACATAGTATTATACAATATATAGTATTATTCGAATAGCTCTATATAAACAACATGTAAGTTAAACTGTACAATAAATCGTATTCTTATAAAGGGTTGGATACCAATAGAATAGAGTCTACCTATTTCGCTAAACCTTAAAGTATGATAGGATTAAATGAGATTGTTGTTTATGTAGGTACCTATCATCGGGGCCCGCCGCCTTACATACAAGTTCGATTCTACAAATAACAAAAGCTTCCCAATGGTCTTTTTTGTGTGGGGCTCGAGTACAATAAGATAAGGCGTTATATAAAGAATCTTCTCGGTGGGTCAAATCGAGGGACTTTATCGTTATTATTTATCTCCGAAACACATTTGTAGAAGCTCCCCTTTATATCCCTTTATTTTACATGACGACGACGCGGTACAAATTGATTTCTCGGGTGTCCCCTGGGTCCAGAATCGAGGCAAAGACAGTCATGGCCCAATGATACCGTAGCAATGGCTTCGACTATCTGTGCTCTCGTATTATTGCATTACACCTCATCACATCGACCTACGTTATTAAACATTACTGGGGTCGTTTAATTTGTTATTTTATGAGCAAACTTAATTCATTAAAGTTAAATCGTTTAATGAGGAGTATCGCAGTGAGGACCTACAAATTATCGTATCCAATTAGTATTCTCACTCCAAAGAATTTGGAGCGGTACAATATAAATAGGGCATTCATTCGACGTCTGCTTGATTCACCACACTAAGCTAAAGCTCTTTCTGAAAACAAATTTAATAACTAAATCCAATAAAAACATTATTTGCTTTGCCTTGCAGTCGGATAAAAAAGTAAATCAGCTCGCGGATTCTGAAATTAAACGCGTAACCTTTCATTTCTACTCATTTAAAGGAAGTAATAAGCATCTACTTAAATCCCCACGCTTAAGACTTTTTATCGCTATATTCAAATAACTCTTTGTCATGAACGCCAACTGAAATGGCGAATACAAAACATCTGAATACAGATAGTCAGCACGAGTTGACGTCAATTATTATTATTGCGGCTTATTATTATTTTATTATGCAAAGTGCGGTGTTTCGCCGCGACGTTTCGTGCGTGTAAGTAAAAAAGAATCTCCACTTCTTTGTGTAGAAACGCGTCCTAAAGGTCCTGTTTGTCTCCAGATGTACCAATGGAAACAATTCAAATAGAAGGTACAGCTGTCCTTTTAGGTGCCAGGGTGTGAATTGCGTCGTATTATAAATATTGCCAGCACCCACATTCAATAATTTTACAATAGTAATTACATCGTCACAGCTTCTGCGCAGTACATAATTATATCAAAATGCAAATTTATTTAACCGGTTCTTATTAAAAAATTAGGGGAAATATAAAATTATTCAAAAGAATGGCGGTATCGCCGACAGCAATAGGATTCCTTTTGAAACCATTTGGGTATATATAGGGTCATAATATGAAGGGGTAACAAGCACGTGTAAGTTTGGAGGGCAATATTTTTATAGTATTATAAAGCGTTTCTATCCCAGGGACATTTTGTAGATATAAACTATACATATAATAAACGCACAGTGTTGTTCCCAGACTCGGTGTAAACGAGGCAAATTATCCGTGGAGGTGTCGTAGAACACTGGATGGAATTTTCTATAGAAGGTGCAGTATAAGGAAGAGGACCGGACGAATGGGACAACGGAATGTTGTAATTAGAATTACCTGAGCACCCGGCCAGAGCCCGCGGACGACGTCCGACGCATTTATTAAACTATCCATTGATATTCAAAGAGAGATTTTAAATGGAATAAAGTTGTTGTTGTGCGTGTGTGCGAGCGAGGGAACGCGGCCGCGGCGGACGAGCGGTTGAGCGAAGATCCCCCTAATAAGAATACCGTTAAGGGTAATAGGGTAGGATTTGGTACATGGAGAAAAGATTACGCACCCGCCGGAGACCTTTTCACTAAGCAACGCCTTGTTTGTGTGCCACCACTGCTCTCTAACAATTCGCTTAAATTACTCTTCTAACGATACAAATAAGATACGAAATTGGGAGTATTAAACAAATGTTTATTTCTCTTGAATAATGAAAACACTTTTAACGAAAATGGTTTCCATGAAAGTAATACAGGACATCCATCAAATGGCAGACGTAGGTAATTGTTTTGTACGATATAACCTACATGTCGAGTAGGTATCGAAATGAAACGCTTTCATTTATATTGGCAAAGGTTAAATCAATATTCACATCGATGAAAAGAACATTGAACTAACTATAATAGGTAATTAATTGCTTTCTGAAACTGTGAAGCATATTCATATTTGAACGCTCTAATTATGTTCCGTAGCAACTTAATTGATTATTCGGTTATTTATACCAAGTTCATGTCCGTTAAAAATAAACTTATGGAACATTTTTTCGTATTTAACGTGTTTAACAATTGTGTCCATCTTATACATTAATTATCGCTGACGCGCGTCATAATTGTTGATAATCGAGCGAAAGTATTTTCGGTGTAGATGTACCATGGAAATGTACTAGAATATAACATGTCAATGATAATAATATAAGAATAATATAAGAAAACAATATGTGAACTAGTACGGACTGGAAATCGTAAAACATATTACATACACACATTTGTAACTTCTACTTGGTAACTGACTGACTGACAAACGGTGATAGTTTTTATTTCTTTATTTCGGAGGGCGGGACTTCCATAGTGCATTCTGCGTGCTAGTATCAAATAGTCTTAGACAATAGAACCTTAATGACGTTTAAAATCAAAACTTAAATTAATTATGGTCGATATTCGACCACGGGCGACCACTAGTATTTAGATAGTGACAGCGCTTTTATGAGAGGAAGCAGCATAACTAGGACGGATAATGATTCTTGGTACGTGAGAAAGGCAAGATCGCGCGTGCAGTGGCCCACAATTCGTTGCAACATCGTCTTCGGAAACCCAAGCTTTAGCGTCGGGCCGCAATATACATGGGCATGCTCATGTCATTATACAACCATAAACCACATGACGGCAAATTGTGTGGAACCGAATTCATTATTAATTTGTAGGTACATAAGGGAGTCAGCGACGTAGGCCAAGCCGAATATGTTTGCACTGCGGTAATCAATGTCTATCGAAAACCGCCTCTCGAGACTACACACTGCTCGTAATTTGACTAATTGAATGCGATATTATATCACAAACGAACGTATGTTAGGAATCTGGCTTGGGTAATAGGTAAGCATGTATTAGGTTCTAGCTAGAATAGTGTCTTTGGGTAGCATTTTATATTATTAAGCTAATTATTTTAAATATTAGAGACAATTTATATCGCCACACGGCCTAAAAAAAGAGGTTTCAAGCGTCTAGCTCAAAAAATGAAGAAAGGTCCATACAACTTTACATACCCCCCGTTTGAACCCCTTACAACCCTTTTTCTCAGGCTCTAGACTATCTGTGTACCAAATTTCATTTAAATCGGTTAAGCTTTGGCGTTAAAGCGCGACAGACAGACAGACAGAGTTACTTTCGCATTTATAATATTAATAAGGATAATGACTGAAGAGCGGTTGGGTCGAACGTAGTTGAACGTACGCTTGAGTGGGAGACCACAGATTGAGACTAAAATAAATGTGGTACACAGTGCAACTCTGCCTATCCCTTACGGGTAATAACATGCGTGTTGGTATAGCAAAGAGCGTGTCTGACCGCTGACTAGAAAAAGATAACTGCAGAAAAAAAATCCGGCGGAATTACGTAATTTTGTACATCATACATCAATGAAATATATTACCTTATTAACTATTGGTTAGGTCTATTTGATAATTTTGTTAAAATATTTAAATAAAGTAAGGTAAGAAGAACCGCTCTACTATTTTCAATTGTATACATGGAAGGTAACAATGCATTCATAAAATAAAATATGGATGTCCTATATTTTAAACGCCCCGCTTACACATTTTGACTACATTTTAATGTTGAATATTTTGGAGTAGGGCCGTGGATAATAGAAACAGACACACAATATTTTCCTCCTAAGTAAGTAGTAACTTAATAGGTCAACAAGGCAAGCCCCTATTCGCCCACCTTTCTTCCAATTCCCATTACCCTTGAGGTCGGTAATGTGCGAGCATCTATATGCTATGGTAACTGCTTAACATCGGGCGGGTCGTACGATTGTTTGCCGACATTGTTGTAAAAAAAAAAGATACAAATTACTAAATGTACAAATAATAACTACGCACAGATTGACTGTTATACGACTCTTATTTCAATATTTAGGTACACTACAAAAACTATCCCGCTATTGTTCGCAATAAACAGACTTGGTGGGTTCGTAATTTCGCGAAACAGGTTGGTAATTTAGGCCAATACAAATGTAATTAGATAGGTAATGTTTCCATTTATTACCCAAGTTTCGGCGATGCCAAGCTGAGGGGATATTATCAGCCTGTTTATTTGTACAGGAGTTTGAGGTAGGTAGGTCGCATATAATAGCAATGTTACGGTATTGACAAGGAGGTCGGAGAGCTGAATTCGTAAATATACATTTCGGCGAAATTTAATTATGTATCGTATACATATTATTCCGATAACTCGTAAATTCGTAGCCTCTGATGCCTCAGAGGGAAAATCATGATCTTCAAAGGGCAATCTTGGCTCATAAGCGTTATTAGACTCTATATTTTTGCCGAAATTCCGCGGATCTTGAAAAAAATAATGGCTCACTTTACTTTTACTGCTATTGTTTCGTCCTCTTCTGACTCCGCACACGGTATCGTGGTTTTTCCAGCAATTACACACATATTACCTACCTTTGCCTAATCTTTGAAGAATTATGATATTAAAAAAGATCATATGTATATCCAAAGATATCTATGTTATTTATGTATATCTTTATGAGTATATAACTCCTAAGATGTAACAATTTTTAAACTATAAAAGAGCTGATAATTTTCAAACGGCTGAACCGATTTTCATGAACCATAGCTAAAACACACTCGATCAGAATACCCTTTTAACTAAAAAAAACAAAATTAAAATCCCTCTTCTATCGTCGAGGGTTAAAACTGAAGCATTTGGAATGTAACAGAGAGGAGGTATTTAATCCGACAATGATGTATATACCTATTACTTACTATTAAAATCTATAAACTGTTTCAAAATCTACGAGAACCAACCCGCAATTAAGTACCGCAAGTGTTACATAAACGCTTATCGAAGTTCTAACTAATTTAGTTCCAATTTGATATCAAAGTAGAAGTAATAAGTGGAGGTTGAAGGGATGTTTGATCTTTAAATAAACATAATAAACGTACTGAAGTTTCAAGTGCCGTCTCTTGCAGATGTCAAGGAAGGCGTACAGATATAGAAATAGAAGAGTTACATCGACGTGGATCAAGTTGCTCAAGTGTGCTGCGGTCAAGCTGTGGCTTCTAGTATAGGTATATTATGTTACGCTGCTTTGACGACCGCTTGGCGCAGTGGTTCGAGCGTAAGCCGCTTGGCTTACTGTAGATGGTGGTAGCGGGTTCGATTCCCGTCCGGGCAAATTTTGGAAATGGCCTTTTCGTAACTTGTCAAGGGCTGGGTGTCACTGGGATCGCCCCCAGTCCATTGTACGGTACCTAAAGTATATAAGCGTTGCTTAGTTTAGGACCATACAGGTGGTGTGTTCGTCTGGCAAAAAATAATTAAGTGGGTAAATTCAATTCGTAGGACCAATTCTTAATTAACATATTGGGGAATTATGTTTTAAATATTAAACGAATGCAAAGATGTACGCTATGAAAGTTAGCTAAAACTAATAATAAGATAATGTCGTCTTTACTGGAGTAGGTCCTATTTTCGTAGGTCTTTATTTTTGCCAAAATCTAATTTATTTTCAAAATAATATTATTACTGTAGTGATACAGTATTCATACCATTAAAATTTTCAATAATAATATCAGTAAACAATACCTACTTTAAAATGCTCTTAGATTTTAACGAGTTAGGAAAGCCGCTTCTAACGCACTAGCCTAATGTTGGTATTTCTGTGGCATGAATCCCAATAGCATTAAGCTGTGCAGAATGCCAAGATGTCCTCACTAAACCGTCCCAAACGTATCCGCACAATTTCTATAAAATTCTCCAAGTATGTGGGTAACCAATAAGCTGTAGAACAATGTATATCGTTGTAATTGTTTCAAATTCCGCACACCCAACGCCCTGGTCCGTGACGCGAAGCGCCGAAACCGCCTAAATTTATTTTTTATTGAAGATTACAAATTCGTTATGCAAAATCGCCGCATACCCGCCAGCTGTTATTCTTTTAATAATTTTGAAACGGCGAACTAATTTGTATATGTAAGTAGACGGGCGGTTCAATTTTTTCGTAATTTTCTTTTGTAAACACGTGAATGTTAAATCGTTTAATAATTGCGGCTGCTCCAGAGAACGTTTCAAACAGGAGCGTTGTGATTTGGGATTCCATTTTATTTAATACAGCGAAGCGAAGCTTGTTTGTAGCCATGAGATAGAAATATTACCATGGGTGATGTTACAGACATGCATACTATTATATTAAATAGTATTTTAGAAATAATTGCTAGCAAATTTCTTCTTAAAATCCAATAATAATAATATTTTAAGATACCTTTCATTGTCATCTTTGATGTTTTGTGAGTACATGAAATACTGATTTACAAACACGAAATCTTATGAATAGAACGTAGTCAAGAACATTTTCTTTTGCGCGTATAAAGGTATCAAAGTAGTATTAAAATAAGATGTATATTTAATCCCATAAGCCATTAATAAAGCCGGTGGGGGGAATTTGTCACGGTGCGCGGCGCCGCGACCGAGGAGTCTGTCGGCCCGATAACTAACAAAGAGCTCTAAATCCACTCAGTTATAGGCCAAATGAATGGATCTCCAGCGAAGAATCTCAGCTTCAGCTTAATCCTGTTGTACCAAACAGCTCGGCCGGACGGCAACTGAAATTTTCAATTGGCTTCAATAACCACCAATTACCACAGATTATCATTACCTACCTTGTATTTTTCGTTTTTCTTTTATATTTTTCGTGTACCGACGAGTTACGGTGGTGTCTAGGCATGGAAATGATTGCTACTTTCAATATATTTTTCTTTAACTGCTATTTCACCTGCGATTTTTCACAGTAAATGATTATGATCGTATTGAATTTTCACTATGACACGTAATCCTATGAAGTAACAGGTCTTGCTTTATCATAAAAACCGTGACAGTACCGAACGCTTTGCGATTTCATTGCAATGATTTTTAACAGTAACTACCTATGTTGATAGCAGTTGCTACTTATGAAAACATATATAATATGATTATTCACATGCTACCTCTGAAATGTTCCATCACTAGTGGTGTCTATATATAGTTTTCATTGGGTACACCGCTCGCCTCACTGGTCCATCACAATTATGCGTAATATGGACGAGACATTTAATTGTATTCACATAGTGATAACATTCTACAACAGCGCGTTAATACAAACCTACAACACCAAATAACACAGATAATGCAGGGTTATTAATACAATGATCCTTACCGGATGTGATTTTTATTACACCTATTTGTTACGAAATTCAGTAATATTCTAGATATTTACAAATGTTGTGATCCGTTTGATCGCAACCTCAAACTATTTCAGGATATTATGATTAATATCCTACTAATATTATAAATGTGAAAGTTTGTGAGTGTGGATGTATGTATGTATGTATGTTTTTTACTCCTTCACGCAAAAACTACTGAACGGATTTGAATGAAATTTGGAACACAGATAGTTTATAACCGGGATTAACATAAAGGATACTTTTTATACCGATAATCCCGAAATTTTTGTTACGTTAAATACTACGCGGACGAAGTCCGTGGGCACAGCTAGTATTATATACTTTATCCCTTTTATTTTATTAATAATAACTACATAAAAATATAGAATTAAGGCTTGTTTAGGTATAAAACTTGATATCCAGTCTGAGATCGGTCTTAAGTACGCTTTAAGTAAGCATTTCCAATATCAGTCTCAGACTTGGGATAGATTTATTAATACAGACCTAAAACTCATTCAATAATATGATTGTTATCACTACATAGTATAAAACAAAGTCGCCTCCCGCTGTCTGTCCCTATGTATGATTAGATCTTTGAAACTATGCAACGGATTTTGATGCGATTTTTTAATAGATAGAGTGATTCAAGAGGAAGGTATATATGCATAATAAATGCATAATATAGTAGAGAAACACTTTAGTAACGGCATTGCACCCGTGCGAAGCCGGGGTGGGTCGCTAGTTTTCAATAAGTCGTTAACTTTCGTTTTGGGGGGATTATATAAAATCATCACAAATGTTTAAAATTAAAATTTTCTAGTTATTTAAACTTTAAATAACTATTAAAAACGTGGAACATACAGAGGGGTCAGGTTTGTTATATTAAAGCTCCTCTATCACTCGCTCAAGGAACACGTCGAAGAACAAGTAACCCTGCCTGTATACTAATGTTGGAAACTAACGAGACTGGCGTAGCGAGCTCTATCATCCGGCGGGAAAGCAATCTGCCATGTCTACTCGATTATCAAACCATTTTGAGCGCGAAACAACCACTTAGACGCGAAATAAACGTGATTTTAGTTACGGTTACCTTTGTTGTTATCGAAAGTCGTATTACTTAGCTAACGGTGAGCATCCTTCCCGACACGGGCCCGACATTAACACTGTGCGGGATACGAAACGGTTGTTTTATTCCCCTTTTTCTTTACAAATGGGAAATCGGACCCACATTATTACATGTCTGTAGAGGCGTGGATATACGAGAACTCCTAACACACTACTCCATTCAAGCTAAGATTTATGTTCGTAATGAAAACGCTTTTAAAACGAGCCAGGCTGAAAATTAAAAAGCAACTTCGGCGGTAAAGGTAATAAGATGTCTCGGTGTAAAATGTCTCCGACGCTAAAGAATATTCCCTTTTTTTCTAGTTTTATTTTGCAAGAGTTATTAGCAATTTCCTTGTGCGAACGTTTACGTCAAGTAGTTTTTTGTGCTATGTTTACCTACATAGCGTAGTTTTAGCTAGTTGTAAATACATTATATAGTTTTGATTCGATCACGCCTGCGTCCCCCGGAGAGACACTCACTTGGCACGGAGGTAGGCATTAGTGCATTAATTTGTACACACACACATTTTAGAGCCGTTATTAATAAATCGATATCAAGTCTGAGAGTCATCTTAAGTACGCTTCTGACGTTCGTACTGGAATGACATTTCCAAGATCGCCCTCAGACTTGAGATGGAGTTATTAATACGAGACTTACTAACATGAGACTTAAACTCCTTTTCGTGTAAAAAACATATTTATATTTTTTTGTACATGCAAAAAATAAAAATAAAACACATTTACGTTTGTAAAAATTCAAGAGTTAGAGACTATGCAGTGGCAGCACCTTGTTCATTAATTTCATAATTAAGGTCCGACAATACCTCCCCTTGTCCCCTACTTAGTAACGTACCTGAGCGAACTCCCGAGGCATGCGGTTTAATGTTTAAGTACTTTGTACTTTTCCCCCGGAAACGGTGGGAGTGCGCTGCCCGCTAGAAAAGGTTAAATAAAAAAAACTTTGTTAACATTAATAAGCCGCCTCGCCGTGGCTCCAATCGAGGCCAGCCAATGTTGTATTCCGAAAGGCAGTTTCGTTTTCGTCATATTAGTTTATTTTATTTACATCATGACTGAGTACGGTATTTGACAAATATTTATTTTACTAGCCTGTGCCCGCGACTTCGTCCGCATAGTATTTAAGTTAACAAAAATTTCGGGATTATCGGGATAAATAGTATCCTATATGTTAATCCCGGTTATAAACTATCTGTGTTCCAAATTTCATACAAATCGGTTCAGTAGTTTTTGCGTGAAGGAGTAACAAATATACATACATCCACACTCACAAAGTTTCACATTTATAATATTAAGTAGGATTGCACAATTATTTAGATTGTCATTCTAATAACTCTAAATTGAAAATTTAAAAACCCCCGATGCGATGACCTGTTCATGAAATGTATAATTTACCTAGTTCTTCCAAATAATG
Source organism: Notodonta ziczac (assembly GCA_918843915.1). Taxonomy (NCBI): domain Eukaryota; kingdom Metazoa; phylum Arthropoda; class Insecta; order Lepidoptera; family Notodontidae; genus Notodonta; species Notodonta ziczac. Next base: position 6,694,823 of record OU974038.1, on the reverse strand, counting down.
ATGTTAGCGCGATTTGCGTAGCTCCCGTAGCTCAGTATCCATAGCTCATCTCGCAAATTCATCTGGTACAACTGGTTTCGATGCCAGATTATGAAAGCACCATTAAATCATTTGTTTTGGCTTCCTCATTTATAATCTAAGATGTACAATAATCAACAGAAAATCTGTGTAAAAGTATGAGACATTATTTTGTTATGACATTAGAATAGACAACGAATCTAAATATTGATGTCACGGAGGTTTTATTCCTAGTAAAATATTATCAATTATGATTCAATTTGATGTTATAACTCTGGTTGAGGTAGACGGGAGCAGCCTAGGGGAAGAATTTTCAAAAACGCTAAAATTATTTTAAATTAGATTAGTTTTTTTATATTCTTTGTCAATGGCGGAGCAACGCCCTGTAGAATTATTATAGCGTAATATTCCATGACCATTAACAAACCAAACAAAATTTAACGCATGCACGTATCCATCATTTGAAACGTGACTTAAGGAACGTCTTTAGTTCATACACAAATCTCAATAAAATTGATAAAATATTCATTTTTTTCAGATTCAGGGAAACTTTTCAAATTTATAATATTGTAAAAAGCCAGTTCAGACTACTACGATCATTTAAAAATATAATAAATCTAAATCCAATCATCTCAAATTTCGACTGGATTCGAGCCGAGGGAATTGGTTTTGGCCGTGAATGTGGCTTTTTTAACCTACAAAAGAGCTGATGATCTTCAAACGGCTGAACCGATTTTCATGAAACATAGCTAAGAACACTCTCGATCAGAATACCTATCTAACAAAAGAAACAACATTGAAATCGGTTCATCAGCTTGGGCGCTACGTTGCCACAGACAGACACACAGATACACAGATCGTCGGGGGTTAAAAATAGCAAAATACAGACGTTTAAACTTTAGAAAACAATACTCAAACGCATGACGTCATAATTTAGTTAATGTAGCGAACTTTAGTAGCGAATATCTTTGCAATCGTTTGATATTTTTTGGAATTTATCATGTGATATCATTAAAGAACTGGTACTTATGAGTTAATTAAAAAAAAAACAAGCCAGCTGACTTTCTTGCCGGATCTTCTCAGTCGAGGCCACGTTCCGATCCGGTTGTAGATATAAGAAAAAAATTTAGAATTGACAATTTGTAAGTGCCCCCGTAGGCCTAAACAAAATAAACGCTTTGACTTTGACTTTGACCTATGTACATTTAACATCGATTGTCGTACTTTTTTCAATAACTGTTACAATTTTTTATATTATTTTTTGTTACAAAAATATACATAGCGTTCGAAAGCTTACGAATAGCTTCTTAAATATTATTTTCCCAGGATCAACGAAAATAATACCTAAATACATGTTCATCAAGTATGCTGCCGATAAAGCCCGAAATTGCCTGACCTTTATTAACTTGTCAACTTTGTAACCTAATAAATATTGTACGAAACAAACAAGGCCATCTCCAATAAAGTAGGTAGAGATACCTCAGGTTACTGACCTACATCCACATCAAAAGACGGACACGGCTTATACGTTATCCCTGTCCAATAGTCGAGAGTTAGTCAAAGGTGTTGCCTAATGCCTGTATACGCAAATGGACTCGTCACCGTCCGAACCCGTATCAAGAAACATTAGTAGTAACTGTCATTATAAGACGCTTGAGTAAACATTATTCTAAACAACGCCGGTACGGAGTGAACTCGCTCGTGAAAAGTAAGTCAAGTTGAAATAGTTAAGAGCTTTATCGGTAGCTGTGCCGCGCGTGGTCGAGCTTGTATTAGGGTTCAGTAGTCGCTACAAGAATCATCTAAAAGATTGTCTAGTCACTCTCTCCGTCATAGACTCTACAATTACAAACAGAAAAGCATGAATATTATTTTATTACTATATTTACCCACAGCTATCAGAGGACATAATAATTTGAAAAGAATAATTACGAACCCATGGACACCTGAAATTTATACATCAAAATATGTATATGTTTATACATCAAAATATATACTTTTTTTCTTACAACACGCATTTGGACATTTGTTTATATTTTTATTTGACTATACTGGCTCTATGGTCCCTTATTACTGTATTCCGGAAGTAAACAATCATACCAAACTGCTTAATATGCTTTAGGCGACCAAGGACGATTCTGCCTACTGATCATCTTTATGATGGTTATCTGGTTTTAACGAGCCTATGGATAGCGAGCGGGGTAGGTATCCATCAGAATGGAACGCTTCTCACAAACGCTAACAAACGATTGCTATTAGCGAGGTGAAAATATCTTGAAGAGGTTTATTTTACAATCGGGAATAACAAGCAGATCAACTCACAAAACCATACTTGTTACCAACCATTACAATCCATCAATATTTCAAGATTTATGTACTAATAAAAAAATCTGTGACGTATTAGTTTATTGTAGAAGCGTGTATATAGTAAAGACAATTAAATTTTATTTCACAGTATCAGTGATCATGAATCTGAGCCAAACTGAATTTACTGCTGAGCGCTCGTAAATGATGAGAATGTTCGTGTTTTATTACGATTTTATAGTTATGCATTTCTATAGGTATTCATCCCATATAAGGCGGGTATATATTTACATAACGTTCCATCGGTTTTGGCAGTAATATCCATATATGCTTAGCTATGCTCGCCTATTAATGATTCAAATGCAGGTATGATGTGTGAGGAAGGAAGCCCCTGAGGCGCGAATATATTATGCATGCTTGATATTACTCCAGTAATTAGTAGATTGAATTCAATCAGCGTGTGATTATGCTGAAGTGTCGTTATATATTATACTAGCGACCCGCCCCGGCTTCGCACGTCTCTAAAATTATCAGTGTTTCTCTACTATATTATACATATAAACCTTCCTCTTGAATCACTCTATGTATTAAAAATCCGTATCAAAATCCGTTGCGTAGTTTTAAAGAGCTAAGCATACATAGGAACAGACAGCGGGAAGCGACTTTGTTTTATACTATGTAGTGATACTTACCATTAGGTTTAAGGGACTGACTGATTAGTTTTAAGATATATTTTTACTTGAAATAACAGAAAATGAGTTGTCTACTTCATATAAACTAATCTCTCTGATAGCAAGAACTTATTTGCCTGATCTTAAACGTCGACTAGTAAATGTAAATAGGCTAGTTCAGTAAAAATCTCAAACGGCTTGACGCTTCCCGGCCGGCAGTATCTTGTCTTATTCACGAAACTGTATAAGCGACCCGCGCGGCGCTTGGAAGAGGAAAGTTAGGGTGCTTCGCCATTACGCCTGCTACAATACTCGATTTACCCAACTTTTCTTTTCACCGACTTAATATTTTGACACTGGAAGCGACGGCTACAGCTTTGTCCTTGATCGTACCCTTCGCCCTCGTGAAATGAAGACAAGTTTGGAATTGTTACCATGCCCAGCCGTATTATCTGGCCCCATTACTTCGTGTCTAACCTTTCACTCGATTCTAAGTTTTTAATCGTTCCATTTTCGTGATGTAACAAAACAACTGAGCACTCCAAATATTTAGCATAATTTAACTGATGTTCCCTTTGGCGTATACTCAGCTATTGTTGGGCAGACTGGTGGAAATATTCTAATTACTTATACCTCTATAGTAAGAATATCAGCACGGCGGCACTTGTCCAGCGAGATAGAGCTCGATCTGAGGTCTGTTAACACTAGGATGCCTCTACATTCCTTGCTTTTTGGCTATACTTTACTTCCATCCAACGATTCATATAAAACCGGATGCAAATATTAAAAACTATATATATATATATATGTCTGTATCACTTGATATATATATTGCCTTGCCTCTACTGCTGGTATATTTTTCAATCACTCGTCGGTTCAAATATTCAACAAGGGCGGACAAAAATCAAATGTCAAACGCTATCACAAATTCAAGAGAATGAAATGTCGAAGGTTGAAATTTTCCAATGCGATAGAACATAGAGAGTAGAAAACAATGTAGGTATATTTCGAGCAAACTGAAAAGTGGGTATTGTAACAATAACAAATTGATGCTGACAAGGGATTATGAGACTTTGACGTCACAGTTTTAAGTACAGTTGTGTCTAAATATAATAGTAGGTAATTATAAAAGCAATAGAACATTAAGACGGGAAACTCGATTAATTGGTCCAGATTTTACCTATACTTTACAAAATGAATTCCCAGGACAAATAAATTTAATTTTCTTGTTGTAGTTTTATAAGGAACTAGGTAAAATTGAAAAAGACTGAAACTGAGTGGACACAAATGAATAATAAAAGTATGATAGGAAATTAATATTAATAAAATAACTATACGTCCCTTTTTGTATTCCTACGATTTTTGTGCAGCTGTTTTGGAATCGATATGAAACTCGTACAGTGTTGGTATAACCCACCCCTCACTGAATACTGAGCGACACAGTGACCAGTTTGGCACACATTTTAGGGTGCGAATATAGGAGGGTTGATTGTACCACGAGGGTTCCTCGCTATCATTCTATACGAATAAAATGAATCGATATGTCAGTTTTGCGTAACCGAAATTGAAAACCGTGTTTAAACGTAATAATACTCTTTCTTTAACAAATTTAAGGCAAAGTTGTCTTGTAATAAGTAGTATTGAATGCGTGCCTACCAAGATATACGAAAAATAATAAGCTACATAGAGTACCTAATAAAATGGTTTCCGATATTTAAATCCATTCAGCCAGTATTCTTGCCACCATCCCACGCGGACGGGATTTGTTTGATTAGGGGTAGGTTTCGATTATATTTTATCTTAATTTTATTAAATATAATTTGTATTAGGAAAATTTTGTTATAAATGACAATAAAATATCCATTCATGTTCAAATGGAGAGCCTTGCCAGTTCTGCAGTACAACAAAATATATGCATAATTTGAAACCGGCATTAACTTCTACATACCACAGTATTTTAAACATTAATATCAATATTATTATAATGCAAAAAACATTAGATTCGTCCGCTTCTCATAACTACGATAAATATAGGTATTTGATAAGGCTCTGTTTACACAAGAAGTGGCCTGCACAATAATACACCCGCGACCGAGTATCTATAACCAGGAAGCGATGATTATGTCGCAGGGAGATTATTATTACGTGTTCTTGAGTGGAGACCTCGACTCGGCAAGCGGAGTGTAGGGCGCCCTCCGACCAGGTGGGATGACGATCTACGAAAGACTGCAGGCAGATGCTGGATGCGGCAAGCTGAAGACAGGGCGCTATGGCGCTCATTAGGGGAGGCCTATGTCCAGCAGTGGACAAGTATAGGCTGATGATGATGATGATGATGATGAGATTATTTCATTTAGAGTCAGTGCGGGCAGGTGTTTGAACCCAGGACCAGGTGTCCGCAAGATGTGCTTAACCGATTGACTATCACTGCTGTTACTTTAAAATCATTATGTAAAATAAACCAAGGTCTCATTACAGTGTAGCATGACATGAAACATATCTGGGCATAAGAAAAGGCCAATCGACTGTAACAGGATAAGCCGGAAAGCCGAAATGATAAAAACAATTCGAGAAACGGTGTGGGACAAAGATAAGTATTGGAACAAGCATCGCGCGATTTGTAAGTCCCGGCGAACGTCATCTGGACTGAAGTTAAAGCAAATTCTAAAGCCTTCTATTTAAGTTTTTTTTATGTAGCAAAGTCAGCCCACAAGCTCCTATTGTTAACCAGATAAACTTGCAATACCTTGTATTGCTCGCACAGCTACCTGAAGGAAGTGGGATAAAATTAAAACTAAACTCAGTGCAAAGGGTTATTACAAAATCTCGGATTATTTGGATGATAAATCAGCTTGGGACTGAGCAGCTCAAATCTCTCGAGTCAATAATAATATCAAAGCGTAGCGTGTCTTGCCCAACTAGTCCGATTATTATTTGTGAAATTCTTGGTAACATCAAAAGGCAACACACTGGAGCTATAATAATATTTATATTAATATCTACTACCCTTTGTAATTATTGAATATAAGCAACTGGCGATTTAAAAAAAAAGGAAATGTAAAATGACAAGCCCGCTGAGTTTCTTGCCGGATCTTCTCAGTCGAGGTCGCGTTCCGATCCGGTAGTAGATATAAGAAAAAAATATGTAAAATTGACAATTTGTAAGTGCCCCCGTAGGCCTAAACAAAATAAACGCTTTGAATTTGAATTTAAAGTGAGGGTATGGGGAAGGGGTTTTTCCAACTCGCCCGCTCGCCGTACGAAACGCAGCTACAATAGCTTAAGGCTAAAGCCCGCGAAGTTCAATTTTTTTGAGGTTTTTTAGAATTTTTTCAAAATCTGTCAATAATTAAAGGCACATTTTGTAAGTAGCTACAAAGACCGTGTGCAGTGCTTTTATTTATAAACTAGCTGAGCCCGCGACTTCGTCCGCGTGGAATTTAACTTAACAAAAAAGCCCGCTCCCGCGTTTGAGCCCCCGCGACAGGACCAATTTTTTTAATTTTGTTATTCTAACATAAAAGTAGCCTAATTTACTGCTTATAACAACAGCTATCTACCAGTGAAAGTCCCGTCAAAATCGGTCCAGCCGTTTCGGAGATACTCTTTGATTTCAAGTGTTTTAATTTTTTTACGCGGAACCCTAATTGATTTTCTAAAATTAAAGTAGCCTAAGTTACCCGCTATAAGATCAGCTATCTGCCAGTGAAAGTCCCGTCGAAATCGGTCCAGCCGTTTCGGAGATTACCCGGAACAAACACACAGACAGACAGACAGACAGACAGACAGACAAAAAAATTTTAATTCGCGTTTTTGCTATAAGTATCGTATGTACTTTCATATGCATTTAGTGAAAAGGTGTTATTTTGATATTACAAACAGACACTCCAATTTTATTTATTTGTATGTATGTATGTATGTATGTATATGTATGTATGTATGTATAGAGTATAGATATGCAACTTACTCTAAAACATTTCAAGAACGACAGCTATCCAGATAATCTGGGCATTTTTGTATATTTAGTGATTAACTAGTATCATATCCACCGTGATAATACTTAGAGTAAAATAAATGTATTAATAAACGCACTGCATACCGTTTTTGTCGCAAAACTCAAAATGTTGTCTTAAATGTTTTCAGATTTTGGATAGACTATAAAAATACTCGAAAATTTTGAATTTCGCGGGCTAGACAGGCGCCTTCACCTTAACTCCGATCTTTCGTGATAGGGTGGTACTACCTCTGTTGAATCAGCCCGTATATAAGCTGTAGACACTCGGCTACAGACTGGCTCTACTGCCGTAACTAATTCGATATTCAATTCGATAAACATCTCCACTTGATACCTAATCTCTTTCCGTATGTGGAGAATTTTTTAATATAATCTGGAGTAAGAAAAATCAATATTATTAAATACACATCTAAATATATATAACTCAAAGGTGACTGACTGACATAGTGATCTATCAACGAACAACCCAAACCACTGGACGGATCGGGCTGAATTTTGGCCTGCTGGTAGATGTTTTGACGTAGGCATCCGCTAAGAAAGGATTTTGATTAATTCTACCCCCAATGGGATTAAATAGGGGATGAAAGTTCGAATGAAACTTTGTCAATTTTAAACCGATCGGGCTGAGACTTTGCATGCATAAAGCTACTATGACGTAGACATCCACTAAGAAAGGATCAAAATTTCACGCGGACGAAGTCGCGGGCTCAGCTAGTTGGTCTCATATAAGTACAGGGAATTCATGATTTAGTCGTTTAAAGCAACTATATAATTTAAAATAATCCTAGATTGTGTAGGTAGGTAACCAATTAGGATATACTCGTATACTTAGGATAAAAAGGTACGTCTTTAATTTAATCTATATCAAAATTAGCACGTGTCTTCTACCTGGCTTTCATATCTGCTCGTTAACACTTGGACATTTGGGTCGCAGCCCATCTGTACACCGAATCGATAAGTGGCAGATGGCTTACTTCACCGGTAATTAAATTAAATTTCGGATTAAGGTCTTCGATACGCTTAGAGACAATATTTATTAACGAAGCAAGTTATTGATCTTATCCTCTGATTTGAAGTTTCGATCTATGTCATAGTTTAGTTAAAAAGCATTGTCAGTTTGCCAATTTTAATGCCTGTGCTATCGATAAGAAATTTTAAAAGAGCACAAGTATGCTGTCCGCTAACATGCAAAGTCCGCTGCAAAATGCTATATTAACGTCGTTATGTTTCGCTGTTATCGGTTAAACGAAAAGAGCAATCAATCCGCTAAATACCGGTAATAACCCGCAAACAAAGTTACGAAAGAGAAGCCGATAATAAACGGCGAAAAATTCCCACGTCCGTAATATTTTCGCAAGACCATCTTGTTCTTTTGTTTATAAGAATTAGAAATGTTAAGCTACAAATTCTAAACATAATAAAGACTTGTATAATTCTTTCGCCTGTCCGCGGTAAAATAAATTAAGTAAGTAAGCGCCTATTATACTTTAAAATTGGGCAAAGTGTTTCGATAAGAAACTTTGTGGGAATGAAAACGTCGGTGGAGAGTGGCGGCCGGAGAGACATTTCAAGTTTGTTATTACTGTGGCGTGACAATGCAGTAGGTGGCCTGATATATAGTAATGCGCTTAGTCAGCGAGTGATGGCGGCGGCCGCGGTGTCGGGATCACCGTGGGAACGGTGCACATACAATGTTTCATTCACCACACCTATCTACGCACAACGTGCACTGCTTACTGATTGATCACAATCATAGCTTTTGTCGACGCATAGAGATTTAAATGTTTTATAGAGCGCGGTCATTGGATTTTTTATAAATATAAAACTTCAGGACAAAACGTCGAAAATATTATAACCATAATTATAAAACTTTTCAACTAATAAAGATATCTAATTTTAAAAAATGCTAGAATAAATTTGAGACAGTGATAGAGAACACTAGACTGAGCGACTTGTCATCGAGTAACAAGTAGTGGATCAACCAAAGACTTTAAATATTGTTTGCTTCTTTTTGTTCCATTTGTCCGTGTGCCTGCCAAACATAAGAATTCTAAGTCTGTTGTGCCTCAAGATTATGGTAGGTATTGACGGTAAGGCCAAAAATTGAAAAGGAGATTTTAAATTCATTTCCTCTGATGTCAGCAAGTTTAAAATTATAAAGCGGGAAGATTGCATGAAAACCGCTTAAATAAAGCTATACAAATAAATAAAATTTGAGTGTCTCTTTGTAATATCAAAGTAACACCTTTTCAGTAATGCATATGAAAGTACATACGATACTGTCTGTATGTCTGTCTGTCTGTCTGTCTGTGTGTTTGTTCTGGGTAATCTCCGAAACGGCTGGACTGATTTTGACGGGACTTTCACTGGCAGATAGCTGATCTTAAAGGAAGTAACTTAGGCTACTTTAATTTTAGAAAAACAATTAGGGTTCCGCGTAAAAAAATAAAAACATATGAAATCTAAGAGTATCTCCGAAACGGCTGGACTGATTTTGACGGGTTTTTGACTGGCAGATAGCTGATGTTATAAGCAGTAACTTACGCTACTTTTATTTTAGAAAAACAAAAAACAAATGGGTCCTGTCGCGCGGGTTCAGAACGCGGGAGCGGGAGCGATTAAGTTAAATTCCACGCGGACGAAGTCGCGGGCTCAGCTAGTTGTACAATATAATTTTAGGTAAATACACCTACACTTCATTGTCAAGAGCGAATTTATTGAAATAAGTTAAATACGCGATAAACTTGAGTTATATCAAATTTTACTTGTACATGCCTCAAATCTATAAGTTTTTGTAATCACATAGATATGTGTAGGTATTTAGGTAGGTATAATTAACATAGCAAGTAGTAGTATCTATACAAATGCTACTTATCATTAATTATATCGCACTGATGCCCGAAAATATCAAGTACGTACCGAGTAATAAGACAATTAATTATATTACGCGTGATTACCATAGTCGGGAGGTGCTCAGTTTGTACAGGTAGGTATTAAGTACATCAACAGTAGTACCTTCTGTGTATCATTTGAAATATGTCAAAATAAAACGTATACGGAACACTAGTTTTTTAATAAAATATCTAAAAGGTAAGCGGCATTAAAACAAAAACTCAAGAAGGAAATGTACAATAAAACTCATGTGAAGGTAGTATTTCAATTATATAATAAATACTGTTTGTTACTTACACTTTTTATATAATAATCTTAAATAATATTAATTAAATATTTAAACAAACTATTCATAATTTTAATTCCCCATCAATCACTGCACTGGATCCTGAGAGCATTGTTCTTGTCCAAATTATTTTCGCAGCTTGACGGCTCTTCATCGTTCATTATTCGTTATAGTAGAGCACTTATGATTATGATGGAAACTGACGCAAGTCCAATTCTTAGGGTTCCTTTTCTTGGGGTGCCGTCATTTTTTGCAGGCCCGTAGCCGTACTGTTGTATAGGTAGTTCCGCAGGCAAAAAATATTGGATAGGCCATCTTCCGTTTGACTAGTTCAAGCAAATAGGTAAGTACAATTTTTCTATATGCCGCAAATTAAATTTCAGAAACAATAATTCAGTCGTTAAATTTCAAACATGGTCATCTCGCGGATATGGACATTTTTGAATTTATAGGCATATTTTATGTACTGTAATCTTTTTAAATATCACAAATCCTAAAATCGGGAAAAATATGGAGATGGCTATGCTTGAAATTTATTATTGCATGTGGGGGGCTACCACTCCACTTCAAGCCCAACTTAATTATACCAAAGCAGTTATATACTTGACTTTTAATTGTTTCGTAGATATATATAAAAATACTAGGCAGGTAGGTAGGACGAGAAGCACAAGGCGCACTTTCAATCGCGAACGGTTTAAATAAATGAACAAACAACATCATCAACGCAGTTACCATCACCATTATCATAAGTAATGGTTTATAAATCACATAACAATACCTCAAATGATATTTTATTATGTCCGTCCGATCAATACGTATGATTGGATTTTACCGGGTGCGGGAAATTGATTTATTTCCCAATTGGAATTGTTGTTGCCGGGTCTTCATTAAAGGCTGTCAACCGGAAACGACGGCTCACTATACGTAATAGGTACCTGTCTACATTATACATACGGAACCCTAAAAACTATTAAATGTAGAGACGTTAAAGTACAAAGCGAAAACTATATGGTATCAGTGAGATTCAAAACTCAAAAAATTCTAAAACAATTAACGGTTTCTTTATTACTTTCCGATTTTTATTATACCATAAGTAGGTACTTACTTAAGTACTTATCTACTTACTTATATCTTTGTTTCTTTTAATTATGACATATTTTTATGATAGCGACGCGTGTAAGTATCAATAAAATCTGTTGCATTTTCTTGCCATGGTATAAGTACCAACCGACCTACTTTATTTATTATTAACGCGTAGCACAAAGGAATCGCTTAGCCGACATATCAAAAAGAATTCGCAAACAGCAAAGGACCGATGCGTGAAGGCGGAACTAACGCGGAATTATAGAATTGCTGTAAAAATAAGTTTTCACTATGACAATAATACGCACCTCGAAAATCGCCACCCTGTCCTCCCGCCACGCCAACTCTCTTTTTTCATTTTTCACTGTTTGTTTATTTAATGTCTGTATAAAGTTTGTCCGAACACATGGCAATCTCGGCAGTCGGGACCGAGTGCCGTCATAAAACGTGACGTCGGCGCGAGGCTCCTTTCGTGACTGAACGGCGGAGAACTAACTGGCTGGCGCGCTCGGTGCAGACGGGCAGAGGGTGGCTCGCACCCTGCGGCCCGCGCCCCGCGACCACCCCTCACATACGTACCGAACCTCTCCAGAGCCCCTTAACACTGAAGCATTATTCTACGATGGACACCGAGTTTAACAAGAAACGAATACCACTTAAGACGTTATTTTTCAGTGTTCCTTACTAATACCAATTTAAAAAGAAACGTTGGACTATTGCTAATCAATGGACAGATATACTTCTAATCTTATGATAGGAAAATGTTGGACCATCTCCTGGTCAAAAAGTTTACAGGTCTCAAAGCATAACCAACCTACTTACGTCTGTAGAACTTACAAACAAATGCACTTGCGCATAGGTATGCAATACATATCAGGTAGTCGGCTTTTAGCAAACTCCGACCATTACGTGTGTAGAGTCTGTAGTTAGTTTCTTCTTGTGTTACCGCTATGCTTCTGTGTAGTGTGTACCTACTTTAACTGCCGCAATCATCGCTGTCTCCTGGCAAGCAAGGGATACGAGTCTTCCGGGATTATGACGACCAGTCCCCACCTAATATCGAGGCTTATTTCCACGCGTTCCCGGCGTCAGGTGTCACGGCAGCACAAAGGCTTTTATCGCAGTTCCAAGAGCCAAGATATACGGTTTAACGTGTTCTCCAAAACACAGAGAAAGTCAGCTGTCAGACACCGGCGACCCCGACTACAAGCGGGATTGCCGGGCGTGGCGAGACATATAGATACTGATTCATCTTTCGCTGAACCTTCCTGCATACAATTCCAGATAAATCTTTATGTAAAGTACATGATTGTAGCCTTTTAACGCACGACTCAAGGCAAAGAAATAAAGTGATTTTTTAAAAAAATTCTCACCAGACCATAATCATATTTGGCCTGTGAATTGACAATATCAGTGTCTGTGCATGTTTATTTCTAAGTGCAGATGCGGTGTTGCCAACAAGTACGTTATAATCTGCAAACTGTATCTTTGGCAGTGTTCGTATCAAGTTTCTGCTCCAGGCACGAATTGAAAACCACTTCAATTACCCAAGTTTGTGCAAGTTGCAAGATAAAACGCTTAACTCCAACTTTAAACTTACACGGGAACTTCATGCGTAAATGAAATACAACAAAAGCATTTTAGGCTGACATGTTGTAAGCACTAAATATTTATTACATTATGAGCGTTTAGGTCCAATTCGTCTAATTACGATCACTGGTGCCTTACAATTGGTCTTCAATCAGCTGTAACAGTCTTGCTTTTATTTAGGCAATCAGTACAAACCAGCAATTTTTTGTCTCCCGCTTTGCGCCGGAGGGAAGTGGAATTTTTACTTCCATCTCCTCCTATTATTTCTTTCGATTAAATTCGTGCGGGTTCCAAGACAATTTAACTTTTCCCCAGGACTCGCCGAGGGTCAAACCTTAATGTCATTATTGGTCACCATTGTCGATCTTGGTTTTCCGGACTAACAGTGGTGGAAGTGTGTGGTGGGACCAGTCCCATAAAAAAGATACTAAATATATACAAGTTAGCCGTAAGCAAAACGAATAATCTTTATTAAAATCCAAATATAGTCTATCTATACTCATTTCCTCGCATGTTATAGCTCAAGATATAAAATTCACTGCATTCATCAATTTAATGCCACCAAGGCCGTCCTTTACAAGGTAGAGCGACGACCGCAAAATTCTTCTTAGGAATAAAATAAAACTTTATTTATTAATCCAGCATAAATTTGACTTTTTACAAAACATACATATTTTGTAAAAAGTCAGAATAAAAGTTGTTTATGATGTCCTGTTAGGTTGTAAGGTTGTTAGTGTTTTACCAATAACCCTCTATCATTCGCAGTTAGAGCTTGATACCACTTTTTCAGTTCAAACATGAATATATTTTATAGTGCGTACCTACACAAGTTACTTGTTACACCCAATGCCCCAATATTGCACCGTATTTTTGTAACAATTGGCCACAACGTAACAGATGAGCCGTGGGAGGGTAACGAATGACTTCACAAGCACACGAGGTTACTAGTGTCATGGCTGATTTGACGTAGTCAATAGATGTGGTCTAATTCGAGTATCGTCATTGGGTTGTATTCAAAATTAATTTCTTCGCAGTGTAAACATTGAACTAGGCTAACTATCCCGACGGAGGGCTGTAGAGATCATAAACATAACAAAGTAGCGCGCTATAGTGTAACATATATTATGTTTATGGTAGAGACGGAGGCTGTGAATACATTCCTCTATTTTTAGTCAAGTCGTAATGGTCTTCGTAGTTCAAAAATATTATTATTATATTTCGCCATTCAACTCTTGGGATAAGTTAACTCAGAACTCTACAAGTTGACTATAAGTACAACTGTAATACACTTAGTTTAGTCACGTTTAGTTTGTTACCCCACATAATAATTAGCACCAGTACTTAGTTCCTATCCGGACAATAGGGTTCTCGGGGACGTATGCATCTAGGAGTTTGATTCCACAATTATCTTTTATAAACGGATAACTGTTTAACATAATTTCAATACGTGTGTGATTCATTAACAATTTAAATTGTACTTACCATTTCCATCGAGTGGTGAACAAAGAGAGTATCTCAATAAATTTATTAGCAGAGTACCTATATCAACCTGTTTAAAATTTCATTTGATAATTTACGAACCCGACCTTACGTCACTTTCTCGGAACCACTTATATGCACAACAACTAACAATATCTACTCAAAGATTTATAATCCTTAATCCGTTATGTGTTGCAGGTACAAGACCGGACCCATCAGCCTCTAGTTACCCACTCGCTTTATGTTACCAAAATAATGTAGGTACTAACTTTGTTTATTACCTATCCTATATCTATGTCGCAGCCAACTAGCTTAATTCGCCGTTCAATTAACAGCCTAGGCACTTTATTAAACAACGCCGTTCAACTAGCGGCCTAAATGATATTCAGCCGTATCGTCTGTTACAACATTTAATAAACTGGCTGGCTATTGCTTAGGCAACTGGTTAACATTTATGTACTACAAAACTTTTTCAAAATACTACTACCCAAGCAGAGCGACCCGGATGGGTTTAGGTTTGGGTAATTTTTTTTATGACCCCACAGAAATCCCACCCGGCAAGTAGATTCGGTGGATCTAAACAATTTCGTAAAATACCTAATACAATTATTCCGTCAAAGGTGTTTTTTTCCGACGCCATATTGACCAAAGAGAATAGAATAGACATATTGACAGTTTGGTGAGTTTCGGCGCTAGGTGGCAGAAAGTAGAACTAAATTGAAATGAACAGGCTAGGCAAGTAATTAAATGTCATCGATCCAAGTCATTTGCCCAGCTGTTTGATCAAATGGCTGAATATCATTCAGGCCACTAGTTGAACGGCGCTGTTTAGTAAAGTGCCTAGGCTGTTAATTGAACGGCGAATTAAGCTAGTTTGCTGCGACATCTATAAGGTTTCGACCAGGCTAGGTAGCTGGATCTGCGCTCTTTGCGCTGTGGCGGGGTGCCAGCGTCCACTACTACTCACTACTCAAGCTAGCTTGCAGCTCCGCGCTGGCCCGCAACCCAGCTACCAAAAAACACGCATACGCGGAGGGATTAGTAAAAAAACGGCGTTACCATAGGTGCACTAGAGTAGCGGGGCGGTTCTCTGAAATAAATTCGGAAGCAAAAATTATTATTTATATTCCTATTATAATATTGTATACTACTTATTAGATTAATGTGTAATGAAATGAGTTTGAGACTAATATGTTAAATAGTTATTTTTCATCTTAATTCACAATTGTTAATGTTAATAACACAATTCCATCCGTTACTGAACGTTTCTAAATTCCGTTTACAAGACACAACGATCAACATTTTTTATAGAATAATTAAGTAAGCTGACTGAGAATTCTAATGAATCGCGCCGCTTAAAGCTCTGTCGGTGCTGATAACAAGTTCACAAGTTAAACAGCCAAACCTCAAGTTTCATCATAATAATATATAGCAATAGCTTAAATAGAGTTAATTACTTTCCCATAACTTTAATTAATTAATATAACGAAGTACCTATTATGTGGAAACATAAGTTCTAACCACTAGTAAAGACGTCAGATATTATTTGGGTGTCGAATACTGTAAAAAATGTATGGAACAATCTCTATTGTGTTTACCATGTACTTCCCTCACAGTACAACGTAAGACGCTAGTAGAAAAACTTTTCCAGTAAGCAAATGACTCTGAATTACTCCAAAATGAATTGGGAGTCCACTCGCTGTCAAGTTTTCAGACACTTTGTACAAAGCTTCCTAGATCTTGATTATCGGAAATGAGTGTCAGAATGATAATGGAATTATCATTATCTGCGAAGCTTTCTTATTTTCTGAAATGATAATAAATTAATATTTATTAAAATAATATATAGCCTAACTAACATTATCAACTGTGTGTCCCAAAATAAGCAGCGTCATTAAATCTACCGCGCATTCGAATCCAAGGACACCCAGACAATCGATATAAATATATATTAATAACAAAATCAATATCTATTTTGAATTGAATTGATTGATGAATTCCTTAAACGCTACAAATAGTCTTTAGGTACATTTATATAAATAAAAGATGATCGTGTTAATCGTGCGACCTTTCTTTAAATACCCTTTTCTATATCGGGCTATAGATTTTATCTTAGTGTCTGCTAGATACTGAACCCCCACACATTTGTTTGAACAACAAATCTTTAATCTCAAACTTAGTTTTTTTAAATCGTCTTAGTTCTAAATATACTCCTAATCTTTCAAAGACGTAGGAACAAGATGATAGATAGAATCTGATGTACACATACCCAACTGAAGTTCTCTGAATCGCCTCCGTAGCCAGACGAGATGTCGCCGAGCTGTTTAAGTTATACAGAATGTTTCTAGATTGCGAAATAATAATCAAAGTACATAATATGGTTGCTTATATGTAAACGCCCTGTGAAGACAATGCTATACATAGATAACTATATTAGTTATGGGTTTTTGAATATTTTATTTGCCACAACTTTCATTTTTATTTGTACCTATAATAACGTACCTTCATCGAAGGCCCGGAAAATAGTGTAACCTGCATTTAGGACCAGTAGGTCCTAACCACCAATATTCGAGAGTTTGTTTCATAAATGTTGCAGGTGATATACTAATGACGATTTTTTTTAGATTTGTTCTTTCTCAAAGCATCGGGAGTGTCTGACAAATGTTAAATAAAGCATATTGGCACGCAGAGCCAAGATAGCGGTTATAACCTGACGCGCCTGAATCAGATTACCTACGTATTTGTTGTTTCAGCACACCCATTCCGTGTGGAAACGCAATAAATGAAAGCATGCATACGTAACCGATAACAATATTCGCCTCGAATGTTTAATGTACACGTGGAGGAAAAACGCAAGGCATAGAAAAATAATACAGAAGGTATTTATCATAATAATAATGATTATTGCCTTCTCTGTCCGGCGTGTGAACGCAATATATACTTACGAGTACTTACTGGAAATCGAATCCTCAATACGCAGTCCACTGCTTGTTTTATTATTAAAAGCTTCTCAGAACTCCTTTCACCTTTCTTTGTGATCAGGGCCTTAGACGCACTAGATGTAGCTCTTTTATCGCGGTAATTGAAGTGTTTTCTTTCAGCATAGCATTCTAATTAGGGTAATATGTTTTACTAGCTGTGTGGATTTTAAGAATTACGTTCTATAAAAATATTGAAATCTATATACAAATTGAAGTCAGGGTTTCATGGGTTTTAACTTTTTCGTGAAACCTTAATTGCTTTTCTAAAATTAAAGTAAGTCTAAGTTACTCCTTATAACATCGGCTATCTACCAGTGAAAGTCCCGTCAAAAACGCTCCAGCCGTTTCGGAGATTACCCGGAAGAAACATACAGACAGACAGACAGACAACTTTTTTAAATCGCGTTTTGTTATAAGTATCTACTATATGTACCTACTTTCATATGTATTAAGTGAAAAGGTGTTATTTTGATATTACAAACAGACACTTCAATTTTATTTATTTGTATGTATTTAAATATATATAACTCAAAAGGCGACTGACTGACTGACATAGTTATCTATCAACGCACAGCCCAAACCACTGGAAGGATCGGGCTGAAATTTGGCATGCAGGTAGATGTTATGACGTAGGCATCCAGTAAGAAAGGATTTTGATTAATTCTACCCCCAAGGGGATAAAATAGGGGATGAATAATCCCGAAATTTTTGTTAAGTTAAATTACACGGGGACGAAGTCGCGGGCACAGCTAGTGTATGTATATAAGTAGATAGAAAAAGGAATGATTTCTTTTTAATTGATTTTTCCAGCAATTCCTAAACTGAGCAAAATAAATTATTCCACCTCGCATAGCGACATTTCAAGAAATAAAGCTTATGTACCAACGAATTGATATGTTATATTCCTTTGACTTCCCCGTACTCGTTAACAAGGTATTTCAAGAAATTCCCAGGAGCCACGTGCCACGTTCCAATACTTAACTAATATAATAAAATAATCTCTTCGTGTTTGTATCGCTTCTCGCTCGCCGTGGTAAATTTTATCACATAACACGAGTGTCAAAACCCGCTCGAGTTGTGGAAACTTTTTGCAGAAATGAAATCGTCCAGCTTTTTGTCACATAATTTCTTTACAGATTAAAGCAAATCGAGTAGACAGTGGATGGTGGACGTGGTAAAAGTGGAAAATTGCCAAACTAGAACGTCATTTATCAACGCCATTTGGTGACGTCTCGCGCCTTCGGTGAATCTTAATGGAATAGACGTCAGAAGTCCCGACTCTGTGTGGCAAAAACCATGGACTTACCAACTAGACACGTCTCCGAGCGGAGTATGCTGCATATCTAGGGATAATACACTATTATTTAACAATATTTTCACGTATACTATTTACTGTTTATATTTTTAGATTGTAATGATATCCAACTCTAAATTATAATCAACTTCAGTTCATACCACTTCATACGTTCATCTATTCAGAGCGTTGTTTAGATGAACCTACTATCCCATCAAAAACAAAACTTGTAAAAAAACCAAGTCTCGCAACTCTGTTCTTCTACCGTAAAAAGTTGTGAGATCTATGTAATACCAAGTCAGTTACTATATTAAGTCCCCAATTAAGGGACCTTCTGTCTTAAGTTATTTTAAGTAGGTAATTCGCTTACCTAACAACATCTTATAGTGACAATATCAATATTAAAAATATTTTATGTTTAAATTAGAAGAAGAGAGTTGCGAGACTTGGTTTTTTTACAAGTTTTGTTTTTGATGGGATCTCATTTCTTTTTGTAGATATTGTTCGTTCTTTCATAGAAATTTCGGGCAATTTAGTCTACTTAATACTTTATTGAGGGATTTTGGTACAATTCATATCATAAGTAAGGCATGTCCCATTCTTGCTTTTTCATTCCGTTGACCATTTTACTAGTTACTTTTCAACATAATTATATCTACCTATTATTCCATTCCATTATTATAATATAGGTACATAATATGTACAGGTACACCGATACAATAACTGCATATGTAAATTTGTATTCCTATATATTTATATAGGATTACAAAGTTATTTATGCAGTTGGTGTAACTAGAAAACTGGACCGAAATTATAAAATATTTTAGTTTTCCCTTGATTTATACACTAAACACTAACTGTATTCTAAATTTGAAGCTTCTATGTCTGCTAGAAGTGCCTTAGAGTTTTGATGATCGGTCAGTCAGTCAGTGAGTGAGTGACAAAATTAAGAATTTTGACTAGTTATAATTCTTAAACTACTGGTTCAATTTGAATGAAATTTGAAATATACCGTGTTTATACAATGCCTGCTTGGTTACTGAAAATTCAGGGTTCTAGTTTTATCCACAACGAAGTTATAGGGGGTCGAAAATGGCCCGAAGTGCTTCGAGAAAAGATGGTACGGCCGTGCCGCGCTCGACGTGCCGTGCTCGACTTGGGGGGGCACTGCCGTGCCCCCAGATATTATTAAAAATGTAAATGTGAATGTGTGTTGTTTGTTACTCAATCACGCAAAAACGGCTGAACCGATTCGAATGAAATTTGCCATGCAGATAGTTTATAATCTAGATTAACACATGGAATACTTTACTTAAGCCCACGCGGACGAAATCACGGGCAGAAGACAATAACAACATTACACACTCAAATGGTAATAATTGCCGATAAAACGGCATTCTACAAGAGTAATAATAGTGATTAATTCTAAAGAAAGTTACTTCGAGGACCACAACGCAGCCGGCTACAATTTTTATAGCTTTGTGATAGTAGGCTCGTTAGTAACTTGCTCAATTAATCTTTCTACCGCTCTCTAGATCGCTCCCTAACAACGCTAACTAAATACCCTTATTCCTCGAAATCCTGTAAGAAATATCATTTTGCTTAAGAAAATAAACATAATGATTACCTAGAATTCTCTTTCCAAAAACGTGTCGCTTTCTTCAACCAAAAGTATCGCTACATTTTCCTCCGCTCATTATAATTGTTATTTCGGGGACTATAATATGGCATATGGCATGTTATAGGTAGTTAGAGATACACAGGTTTACAATGTGATTGTGGACACAGGGCGCTTGTCACCGTATTTGAATATGATAATCGTACAATTTGCATTTATTAATAGGGTGCTGTAGCGGTACAATTGGGCGGAAACGGCGTCAGCGACCGGTGCCGCACGCCCGCCGCGGCCGAGCCGCCTCACGGGCTAAATGATCGAAGGCTGCGCTGCTTAACATGCAGCCTCGAGCGGTTCTTCACACGAGAGCCGCGCGGGCGATCGAGTTTAATTAATAAACACCAACTGTATGGTCCCAAACTAAGCAATGCTTGTAGTATGGGTACCGTACAATGGACTGGGGGCGATCCCAGTGACACCCAGACCAGGGCAAATTACGAAAAGGCCATTCCCGAAATTTGCCCCGGCGGGTATCGAACCCGCAAACACCATGTACAGTGAGCCGAGCGGCCTACGCTAGAACCACTGCGCCAAGCGGTCGTCAAACTAAAAACTAATAAACTCAATCTAAATATATATAAAGAAAAGAAATGATTTTTATTAATTCTACCCCCAAGGGGATAAAATAGGGGATGAAAGTTTCTATGAAACTTTGTCAATTAAATTCCACGCGGACGAAGTCGCGGGCACAGCTAGTATACATATAAATCTTATTCTTAAATCGTTATATACAGGGTTATAGGGTAAGTCGACCTAAATCCTTTAAGAGATTGTAGTTTCCATCATTCCTGACCGATTTGACTAGGAAACCCCATATACCAAACTAAACCGTTCTCAAGTTATCGGCCTTTGAATTTATTTTATAAAAATTACTGATTTTTTGTCGACTGCCCCCTTTTTTTGTGTTTTGTGTTTCAATTTGTTTTGTTTTTGCTATTTTTGTGTAGTAAACTAGTTGCTTTATTATTTTAAACCATAAAACCTCAAGTAACTATACCAACTGAGTCATAGTAGACAGTCAATTGTTAAAAAAATAAAAAAAATTGAAAGAGTTTATTTTTCTTTGTAAGATATTTCTAAAAAAGTCTATGACAGATGTGCTGCAGATGTACTATAAAATATCTACGGTTCTTCAGCTTTCCGATAAGGTATAATAACATAGGGTATTATTAGACTTATCTAATAAAAACATTGATGAAATACTACCAGGTAGTAGTAAATACTAACGATAATCAAGCGTTGTTTTTGAGTCAGAAAACAAAATAAAACAATCCAAATACATATCAAATTTTGTTTATTGGTCTTTTTTACAATAAAAAATGTTCCACGTGCCCTCCTCTGTTTCGCACACATACACGCATTCTGTGTCTTAGGCCACTTTTTACAACACCAGTCGTTAGTCCTCTTCTTAATTCGTTAGCGGCATCAATAATTTTTTGTCTTAAAACCTCAATCGATTGTATTGGGTTCGGTTCATGGTACACCAAACTTTTCATGTGTCCCCACACATAAAAGTCCATAGGGGTCAAGTCTGGACTCCTGGCTGGCCACGGTATAGGTCCACCTCTTCCGATCCACTTATTGGGATAATTAGTGTCTAGCCACTCTCTGACACTCCTTCTGAAGTGCGCGGGGCACCCATCGTGTTGAAACCACATGTCACGGATGAGGTTTAATGGAATATCGTCGAGCAAACCAGATAAATCTTGTCTCAAAAAATTTTCATAGTTTTCTCCATTTAAATTTTGGGGTAGAAAGTAAGGCCCAATCAAATGATTGGAAATTATTCCCATCCACACGTTAAGACTGAAACGTCTCTGTGAACCCTTTATCCTTTTTTTATTGGGATTTCTTTGAGATTTTGGAACCCAATAATGTGCGTTGTGATAATTAGTTATCCCGTCTTGATCGAATTTCGATTCATCAGTCCACAAGATGCTTCTAAAAAAGGATGGATCTTCCAAATCTGCATTGAGCATAAATCTACAGAAGTCCAGCCTCCTCGCAGGATCTCCTTCTTCGATGACATGTACTGGCGTGTAGTGGTAGGGGTAGAGACCGGCAGTATGCACTGTAAACCACACTTTCCACTGTGAGAGTCCAAGTTCCCGAGCAACAACATTGGTTGACGTAGTCGGATCCTGTCGAAATCGTCGAACTATCTCATTATCTTGCTCTTCATCGTCATCATTAATACGTGGTCTACCCAGGTCTGTTCGTCGCCTTGAAACAGAGCCAGTCTCTCTAAGTCGTCGGTAAACTCCGTCGAAGACACTAATATCCGGTATTCGGCGGCCAGGATAACGTACTATGTATTCTTCACGGGCTCGTAAAGATACACAGTTGCAGTACCCATAACAAATCAAAATATCAGCATATTCTTCGTTCGTAAAGGTCTTTGTTTCAAGTTTTTTCCGAGAATCCTAACAATACCCTAGCATGTTATACCTTATCGGAAAGCTGAAGAACCGTAGATATTTTATAGTACATCTGCAGCACATCTGTCATAGACTTTTTTTAAAATATCTTACAAAGAAAAATAAATTCTTTCAATTTTTTTAATTTTTTCATCAATTGACTGTCTACTATGACTCATTTGGTACAGTTACTTGCAGTTTTATGGTTTAAAATAATAAAGCAACTAGTCTACTACACAAAAATAGCAAAAACAAAACAAATTGAAACACAAAACACAAAAGAAGGGGGCAATCGACAAAAAATCTGTAATTTTTATAAAATAAATTCAAAGGCCGATAACTTGAGAACGGTTTAGTTTGGTATATGGGGTTTCCTAGTCAAATCTGTCAGGAATGATGGAAACTACCATCTCTTAAAGGATTTAGGTCGACTTACCCTATAACCCTGTATATTAAATAATCCGCATCAAAATCCGTTGCGTAGTTTTAAAGATCTAAGCATACATAGGGCAGACAGCGGGAAGCGACTTTGTTTTATACTGTGTAAGATGTAGTGATAATCGTATGACTTGTTGTATATTCATTAGTAATACCTCATCAAATTATGCAGACCGCTATCACTAGTTAAGTGATACTAAAGTAGTGCACTAGGAAGCTGTAAACGTAGATTCGACTCCAACTTCCACAGTCTACATGAAACTTAACGTGTTATCAAAGCATTCGAGCAGCACACCGAGTTAGTCCTAAGTTTTAGCCGGTGCCTGACTGTGGTCAGACCGAAAGCGCATAGCAAGAACTAATGTATAACTTTAGTATCTACTGTGACATTAGTAATAGATAACACTCTCAGGCATGTATTGAGAATAAATTACCTATAAATAGCTTCATCTCATCCGGTAATTGCTGATCCATAGACGTAATTGTAGTAGTGTTTATTTATATCGGAATTGATCCCATAATTGGCTGTCTGTTTCCCAAATAAGTTTCCTACTACGCGTTCTCAACTCATTTTTGTGAATATAGATAAAAACAGTAGTACTTAGATATTTATTTATACTAAATGAATGTGTAAATTGAAAAATCCTAGTGAATTATTACTGAATACTTATGAATGTTTATGCGCTGTCATTATAGAGTTATAGATGAAAATATCGTGCGGTGCTTCTCCGTGTGAATAAAGTGTTAGGATCTCGCACTCCGTACTTAGATGCCCCCATGTTTAAATAGTACCTAGTAATCATTCATAACGGAACATTACTAACTAAGGGATTCCTTATAAAACTAAAGAGAACACGACGTACCTATTGAATGTCAATGCGCTTTTACATTATGGATGGTTGAACGCGACATTCGTAGTTATTAGGTTCATAGGTACCTACAGAAGGTTATGACTTTATGAAGTAGGTATTTAGCGTACGGTGTGTGATATAAATAAACCGGTCAGCACTTAATCTTAAAAAAGGAGACGTTTATCTAGAAATTATTACCTAGAATAACTAACGAGGTGTAACAATGATAAAAGTGTAAAATATTTTAAGAGCCAAATTATAATTGAATCCGATTGTTTATACAGGTAATATAATCAATAATGGTAATTAAGTAGTCCTGTAATAAGCCACCATTAGGCATGGGCCCTACCTCAATACGGTGGGATTCAGGGCAAAGTCCGCCTCCTTGGCCCAGTGCAGATTGGTAGGTTAGGTAGTAGGTACGCTTCACAAGATTAAGTTCTTAGACATACAGCGATATTTTCCGTCATAAAATAAAGTGACTATAATGAGAATTGCAAGAATTAGCAAGCTGAAGCGGCAATGGGCAGGCCACACCGCTCGTAGAACCGACAACCGTTGGGGAAGAAAGGTTCTAGAGTGGCGACCTCGAACCGAAAGACGCAGATTTGGACGGCACTAGATGGACCGACGATCTGGTGAGAGTCGCGGGGAGACGTTGGATGCAGATAGCGTGCAACCGTAAATTCTGGCGTTCTATGGGGGATGCCTATGTTCAGCAGTGGACGTCTTCCGGCTGATGATGATGATGAATGAGAATTAAATCCGTAAAAAACGGGGAAGGAACCGGTGGTAAAATAACTTGTAGCAATAATATCCGCCCAGCCTAAACCATATCACAGATATAGATTTACATAGATAACGCAAATGCATGTACTTCGCGTGTACGAAACCCCGACCAAGCGTCGAGGTTGGTCGCCGCTAACTTACAGTCCGCGCGACTACAGATATAAAAAATATGAGTATGCGCGAGATAATCACTCGAGAGAATCGTAGCGGGCGGCGGGGCATCGGCGGCATCGGTGTCTTTGAATCGGTTTGGATTTCCCGTCACTAATGACATCACAGGAGGTGTTAAAAATTCGGCACGCTTGGTTTCAATACATATCGTGATACTTGTTATCTATGTAAATCTATATCTGTGGTAAAAGTAATGTTTTCAAAGGCACATAGCCCTTTCAAAATCCGCTTTGCGAGTCTCGCGCTACGCTATCCTCCGGCGTCAATGTCGGGTGGTTAGGCTCTATGCACACGACAGGAACTGTTTACAGGACGGTTTTTAAAGGATCCGGATTTTATTTTGGTGATATGTATGTATGGAGCACATTCACACTCATGACGGTACACCGAATCCAATATACGATTAAATTTGTTCGTTCCTATACCTATACGGATCGGACGTTAACATATTTGAAAAAGATTGGTGCTCGTAGTAAGCGAATAAGTTGTAATAATTTAGTAGGCAGTAATTAAGTAGATTGTACCTTTGCATCGGTTTATAAGCGTCGACGACAACGGTGCGTGTAAAAGGTGTCGTGTGCATAAGCCCTTCCCCTTTGATGGGATTTGTGTTGCGGCGCGTCATTACATGCAGTGTGGACTTTGCTGTATTACGCAGCTATTGTAGCTGTATTTGGGATTACATATAACAATAGCTAAACTAGGGCTGCACACGTCCAATACTCACAGTTTATAACCTAGTATGGTAGTATGTAACCAATTTAACTTTTCCCCGGACTCGTCGAGGGTCAAACCTCGACGTCATTATTGGTCACCATTGTCGTTCCTGGTTTACACGACTTACATTGCAGCGCTAACTACCGGGTCAAATCGCAATCTCAACCATCAAGGGACCCACTAAAGACACACAAAACATTCCATCAAAATTGGTCCCGCCAATTAGGAGTTCTGTGACATACACACACGTACATAATAAATATATATAAATTTAACGAATACTAAGTACCTACTGCAGTAGTGTAGATAGCATCTACTACAAACACACTATTTAGAATGAACTGCCTATTGGTGAATAACAACCGTTTTTAGTTAATTAGTACCCTAATTATTTTTTTCACATCGTCTACCCGCTAAAGGGATATTTACGGCGGTCCTACGATGATCCTTAAGGCCCATTTAGACGGGGAGAGTTTCTCTTCTCGAAGATACGATCATCGAAAGAATATAAAAAAGGTTCTTCGTCTAAACATTCACACCTCTCGCTCTTCCACTTGGCGACAATTGCCTCGCAAAAGAATATTGATAGTGTCCGTCTAAA
Organism: Notodonta ziczac; assembly: GCA_918843915.1. Classification (NCBI taxonomy): domain Eukaryota; kingdom Metazoa; phylum Arthropoda; class Insecta; order Lepidoptera; family Notodontidae; genus Notodonta; species Notodonta ziczac. The sequence continues at coordinate 6,668,551 of OU974038.1, read as the reverse complement.
CAGAATTTTAAGGCAATAATCGTATTTCGAGGTTTCGTGCCAGTTGTTACCATGAATTCAGTGCGCCAGGGTGTTTTAATTATATCTGCTCTTCTAAGACAAGAATCGATTAAACGGAAACGGAAAAAAGGTGTAAAAAAACGTGTACAACAAACACTCGTAATTTCTATAAAGTTCAATGTACTTAATTATCATCAGCATTATTATCAGCAGTTCCAAATTTAAACGATTTTTGTGTCATTTTTGAGAACAATACCCTAGTAATCACTAAACTTGAATGATCAAATCTCGCACTCAAAACGGTTCAAACCGATTTGAACGATACTCGTATGAATTGGAAGAAATGTCATCCGAGATCGTGTTTATACAAGTCGAGTAACAACAATGCGAATCTCGTATATAACATAATCGTAGGTGAGAATTTAGTTATTACCTGTATGTAAACATTTTAATACGATAATGTTATGGCGATTATTGCTTGTGATTGTAGCGTACGATTTCTCGAACCGAACGTGCGAGAAACTATCCCCGTCTAAATGGGCCTTTACCGAAACGGCGTAGCACCATAGCTCGTAGATTGGCGAACGTAATTATGATTATTATGGTTAAGTCTGCCCGCGACGTGGAGTTACATATTTCCACGTATTTAACTGGTTCAGTCACCGTATAAGAGGATCTCTCGCAACTGAGCGTTTATCTAAGAGTTCCAAAAATGCTTAATATAATTATAAGTGAGTCTAAGCCCCGTATTAATAGATCGATCTCAATTCTGAGTCAATTTAAAACGACCTATTGTTTACAGTCAATTTAACAAGGTCTCCTAACCGACTCTAGCCTGACTTGATGTGATTACACCACGGATAATTCCAAGGAATACACACCGCTTTGAATATCAATAGATGTCAATCATAACCTAAATTCCCATGGCAGCTGATTTCCATGGACGCGCAATCATCGTTAATAGCGTAATCTTTGGAAATGTTAACATACTTATTCATACAACTTGTCACTAAGCATCAAGTCTCAGCATAGGCTTTATTTTACCTTATTACGCAATTATCAAAATCGCTCGCGGAAATTTGTAAGTACCTAGATCCAAAGGAACGTTAAAAATTGGTGTAAGTACCTCAGCAGTACCTATGTTTTAATTTCCAAAACTTATGTTTCTTTAATCTTTAGTTAATGTGTATCTAATGTTGGTGGAATCTCAACCTTAAAAATAATTCTAAATATATATAACTCAAAGGTGACTGACTGACATAGTGATCTATCAACGCACAACCCAAACCACTGGACGGATCGGGCTGAAATTTGGCATGCAGGTAGATGTTATGACGTAGGCATCCGCTAAGAAAGGAATTTTCTTCTTCAAGGGGATAAAATAGGGGATGAATTATCCCGAAATTTTTGTTAAGTTAAATTACACGGCACATGCACAGCTAGTTATGTTCATAAAGGTTTACTTTAATACTAAACGTGTTACCATATTTTAAACTATGTCACAAAAGATTCCGTAACGAACTCACTAGGTTCGTATTAATAAATCGATCCTATTTCTGAGAGTGATCTTGGAAATGTCATTCTTATGTCATACCAGTACAAAATGACATTTTCATTACTCATACTCTGAAAGTAGGTCTAAGGTTGCCTGTGGAGCGGGTTGAAAGTAATACTTTTCCGGCCCGGGAGAATCGCTTTCAACTGACAGCTGTCAAATTATCGTACTCGAGATTGATTTATTAATACGGGCTTTAACTAGCACCGTAATTTTGTATTAGGTCTGTAATCACAACCTTGAATCACACAAAAACTACACCGACGCGGTCGCGGGGGAAATAAATGTCTCTTTTGTGGGCATAACTGCCCTAACAGCCTAATTAGAGACACGTTATGTGACTAGAAAAGTTTGGTGTGCTAGACAGAAATTGTAAAGAGAATTGGCCTTTCGGTATCCTTTGCGGCATTGCTAACTTTCTCCAAAGGGACTCATTATTCATTCGTAGCATCACGCGGTGTCTGTAGCGAGCCGAGCATCGTGGTCACCCGATTTGTGGTCTAATCAATGGCCCGTTCAAATAATTATGGTCGGAAGTTTAACGTTACATAATATGTAATACATTTATTACGTTACATGTATATATTATATACCTCCTTCCAATCTTTGTCTCTTCTTCAAATCAAGTGCACTGCAAGAGGAAAGAAATAAATACAGATGTTGGGATAGTGGTTAGATAATCTTTTAAGGTGAAGGCGCCTGTCTAACCGGCGAAATTCAAAATTTTCGAGTATTTTTATAGTTTATCCAAAATCTGAAAACATTTAAGACAACATTTTGTGATTTGCGACAAACACAGTATGCAGTGCGTTTATTAATACATTTATTTTAATCTAAATATTATCACGGTGGATATGATACTAGTTAATCACTAAATATACAAAAATTGCCACATTATCTGGATAGCTGTCGTTCTTGAAATGTTTTAGAGTAAGTTGGATATATTAATAAATGCACTGCACACTTGTTATAACCCAAAATAAAATCAGCTAAGAACCTCATGCAATTCCTAAGTTTGAATGAAATTCATGAGGAATTCTCTCTGGAAGTAGATATTGCTGGATCAATAGTGTTCTTGCAAAATTATGTAGATATCAAGGTATTGCGGAACAACGTGTAGGTATAACTAATATTATTTTAAATAATAAAACAAAACCAGCAATTAACATTACACATTATAATGAAGTGGATAGGTAGGTAAGTAGGTACGTCACATACCTACATAAATTTGATCCATTTCCAAGTCACCTCACATGAATAAATGAATATTCAATGCCATGTTCCTTTTAATTTCAGAGAAAACCAGGGCGGTTATTCTTTACAAAGAATGTTTAGGAAATCATAACTCGAAGCGTAGTCGGGGGCATGAGGTTGTTGACCTCATAGTTAAGTACCTACAACAGGAGATCAGGAAGTTTAAGAGGCTAAAGCAATTACCTACTGCGTGGTAATTTAACGGAGACTTACGTGCATACAGCGGTAAAACTATCAAAACAAAAACAACTTTCTGAAGAAAATAAATAAGTTATTAGCAGTTTAATGCCATAGATAAAGTAGCTGACCCGACAGACGTTGTCCTGTCTTTAAGGGGTATGAAAAATATATGTTGACCGATTCGCGGACCTACCCGATATGCACCCAAAATTTCATGAAAATCGGTTGTGCCTTTTCGGAGGAGTTGGCAACAAACACCGCGACACAAGAATATTTTATATAAATAAATACCGACACGACCTGCGATTACATAAATTTGGCTAAAATCACTGTGTAGGGTATTTTCTTCGGTCGAATGTTTCACATTAACATGTCAGGCGTATGTACTCGTATTGTGTTCCATATTGCATATAAATTAATCTGTAGTCTTTGTTGTCAACATGGGAGCCAGACGCCCTGTCACTGATTCAAATGCAAATTGAAAATCGACCACCCACCTCCATCATTCCTCCTACACAGCCTTCCCATTCTTAATTACCAACTTCACGCCCGCGCCGGCGACAAAAGCAGGTCAATTTCTAATTTATTTACTTTTATATTTTTCATAAAGCAAAACACAAAGGCCTGTACACTGCTAGTCTTTTATTTTTTATTATTTCTTTATTTTTTTTTTTCTGTCAATAAGTAGGCCAGCCCCCTTTTAATATTAAATTTACAACACAACAACTATTAGGTAGGTACGTACAGTCAGCTTGATAATAGCAAGTGGCAGTAAAGAACCGAAATACCGAAACATTTAATGGGATCACTGAAGTGTAAACAAAAATGGAATTTAGCAAAAAATGTTCTGTCAAATTATGTGTTTTAATTTTTTTAAGCTAAACCCAAGTGTTTTTCTAAAATTAAAGTAGCCTTAGTTATGTAACGTTGTGGAATTTACAACGTTTCAGTATTTTTAAGTCTCACAAAAAGATACATAATATTAACATTTAATACGCAAACGTGATTAGTGGCGCCATCTATTGTGGTGGGCCGCGAACTTGTCGGCTGTTCGATAGCTCGAGTACACAGATATTTTTTTAGGTCAAAACAATTTAAATTCATATTATTATAATTATCAAAATTAAGTAGTTATTGAAGTCCATAGATTCACGAAAAAATTTAGTAAATAATAAGTATATTTAAATACAATCACTGCAATTAATTTTTAATACTAGCAACGAGACGCGAACCTGTCAAAGCGTTTCTAGTGTCAAATTAAGAAATTAACGACGAATCATGTCGCTTGAAATTAAATTTTGATAGCCGTTGATTTTCACTTTTCGAGTGTCGCGAGTATAAAAGGGCTCGTCCCCACTTCGGGGGTCTCCAATTTTTTACCCTATTCAGTCCCGCTTCCTTCGCCAAGCCGTCGGAGCCCCGTGGTTCGTAAGGAACGTAGACCTTCATTCTGACTTACGCCTCGATTCTATCCAGAAACACTTCAAAATAGCGTCTGAACGCTATTTCAAGAAGGCTTCTGAACACACCAATGCCTTAATCGTCGCCGCCGCCGATTATGCACCTACACACGAGCCAGATGCATGCCGCCGCAGGCCGCGGCATGTGGTGCTGGACCCCCCCGACCCACTCACCGCTCTCCTAGACTCAGATGTCGAGGAGAACGACACACGCACACTCCCCACCAGACACCGTCCTCGCCGGCGAGGTCGACGAACCCCCGCTTCCGCTAGAAGGTGCGTCTACTTACCTAGACGCGCCTTGGCACCCGACAAGCCCGCTGAGTTTCTTGCCGGATCTTCTCAGTTGAGGTCGCGTTCCGATCCGGTGGTAGATTTACCCTCGCCACCTCTCCTGGCAGCGGCCCAAGCCGAGGTCGTGTCCCTTGTGGGGCGCCCTTGAGCTAGCTGCCCCCCTGCCCCTCTGGCTAGAGCGCACTTGCGCTCGCCCTCTGTCCGGGTGAAGTTGTTATGGCCACTCTGGCCAACAACATATAGTCAATTAAAAAAGAAAACAAATGGGTAGACACCGGGTTAACGTCGCGGGGCCGCGGGCAGTCTACAATGCGCCGCGAACAGAACAGTTGTTATTGATTTAACTTTAAATTAACACGTCTATACTTCTTAATTTCTACCTGGTGAGTTTGCAAAAGCATTTAGCATTTAGCTTTTTATTGTGCGATTGTTTCCCATCCTTCAGCAAATCCGCTGATGTGTGCATAACCTCTTTCTGTGTGTTCCTTTCTTCGCTTTAGCACTGCCAACGCAACTAAGCGTGGCGTCCTAGCTTATGCACCATCACCACCGCCATAGCAAAAACAAAACCACGCACGTGGTTACAAAACCACGCAATTCGCTGCAAGGATGTCGAATTCATCGATTTGTGTAGCGGTCATTCATGACGCTGTACGCTACCCTCAGGCGATAAACTGTAACGGCCATTGGATGATCAGTTTTTCCTATATAGTGTAAACCATCTGTGTTCGCTCTTTTGCACTACCCGTATGTCCCTACTCATGTTACTGCTACGGCCTGCCCGCTATAATGCTATTTTTCGCACTACTTCGCCACCCCCTGCAGTGGGCATCATCAGGGAGCATTGGGCATACCGGAGCACGAATAGGAACCCTACATAACCCCGCATAATGGGCATTCCAGCCACCCCACTCATCGGCTACCCGTGAGGCAGACGCCTGGCTGCGGAACACCCCGTCAAACTATCCTTCGCAGCGACGACTGGAGATCACCCGGAGCGCCGCGTAGCAAAAAGAGGAGAGGCGGGAAGAAGAAAATCAACTTGTACAGTTTTGATTTACAGTTGATTAGGAATAAAGTAAATGAATTCTATACAGTTCGGAAGGAAATTCCAACAGTAATGAAACTGTTACAAATCCTTCGACAAGAAATTGATTTCAACGGAGGGAGAGAATCTTTGAGGTAAGAAATATATTAAGTAATAATCCTTCTCACTCGTAAGAGGAGGCCTGTGCCCTGCTGTGGGACGTATGACTGATGTTGATGTTGATGATGAATGACTAAGCTATCGTTTCAGTAACATGATACATTTTATTATTTTGGGGTATAATGAAGCAAAAAGTTGCTGATAAAAATGTAAATAGGCCTGCAAGTGACATTAAATTATTAACCGAAGAAGCTTTCTCACAAATTGGTGCAGAGGATTGGCGAAAATGTTGTGAACATGTAAAGAAAATTGAAAACGATTTCTTCGAACAAGATAAAATAATTGAAATGATGGAATAGCGATTTATAATAAATACCTCTTTATCCTCCTCATCTGATGAAGAACAAGAAATGCAAGTGGAGTTCTTGGAATCATTTTCTAGTTCTGAATGATTTACTTTTAAACGATATATAATAATATTGTTTTCTTATATTTACGCGAATACTACACATTGAAATAAAACTATTTTTCGGATTTTATCTAGTTATTTAGTTAATAAACGCGATACAATCCGAAAAATAGTTTTATTCCAAGATATATAATAAATTAGTACATAAAGTAATATATGATTGGATTTTTATTTTGTCATATTTTCCTATGTTAAGAACCCGATGTATTACAACATTCTTCATACACGTACCTAGTATACTTCATGTTAATTAATGACTAAAGATATAAATAAAAATTAAACAGTATCAAGATCGTTTAATCCAATTTCCCCAGTATTGCACACAGCAAATTTTTATTTCCCCATTTGCCATGAGATTCTGGTAGACCTTTACCAAAACTCACTCCCTGAGATCTTACTTTTGCGACATACAACTCTTAATAATTACATCTATTGTAATTTGTATTTATTGTAATTTATATTTGTCTATAAATCTTAATAGTCACAGTGATTAGATGAGATTTTACTTGTGTGGCAGCGAATATTAATAATTGCGTTGGTGTAATTTCGTTTCTAGTAATTATACTTGCCACCCTGTACCCGGCTACCCCGGGCGCTAATACAGTTGGTGTCATTAGTAATTTATTAATTACTAGCTGAGCCCGCGACTTCGTTCGCGTGGAATTTAACTTAACAAAAACGCCCGCTCCCGCGTATGTGCCCGCGCGGCAAGACACATTTTTTATATTTTGTTTTTCTAAAATATAAGTAGTCTTAAGTTACTGCTTATAATATCAGCTATCTGCCAGTGAAAGTCCCGTCAAAATCGGTCCAGCCGTTTCGGAGATTACCGGGAACAAACAAACAGACAGACAGACAAAACAGACAAAACAATTTTAAATCGAGTATTTGTTATATGTGCGTTTTCGTTAAATGTACCTTCATATGCATTTAGTGAAAAATTGTTATTCTGATATTACAAAAAGACACTCGAATAGATTACCTAATCTATACAAATAAATATCCTATGCCTATAGGGTCATCTTAACTGCCACTTAGGTACTATACCTACTTACTTAGTATACGAAGCTGACCACACACAAATCGAAGCAATTGTGTGGCACTAATAGTTATCCCACACGTAGCACAAGCGTTTACCTCAACTAAAAGGGGTAACGGTACAAGTGAAAATAAATCATAATCTATACATACATACATACTACATACTACATACAAATAAATAAAATTGGAGTGTCTGTTTGTAATATCAAAATAACACCTTTTCACTAAATGCATATGAAAGTACATACGACACCTACAACAAAAACGCGATTTAAAAAAAAATTGTCTGTCTGTCTGTCTGTGTGTTTGTTCCGGGTAATCTCCGAAACGGCTGGACCGATTTTGACGGGACTTTCAATGGCAGATAGCTGATGTTTTAAGGAGTAGCTTAGGCTACTTTTATTTAAGAAAACAATTAGGGTTCCGCGTAAAAAAATAAAAACACATGAAATCAAAGAGTATTTCGGAAACAGCTGGACCGATATTGATGGGACTTTCACTGGTAGATAGCTGTTGTTATAAGCAGTAACTTTGGCTACTTTTATTTTAGATAAACAAAATTTAAAAATGTGTCCTGTCGCGCGAGCTTAGAAAGCGGGAGCGGGCTTTTTTGTTAAGTTAAATTCCACGCGGACGCAGTCGCGGGCTCAGCTAGACCTTTAAAATAAAAGTCACGCCTTCACTCGGCGCGCTGGATTATTTAATTAGTCGGGCCCACCTACTTTTCTCCTAAAACAGCAATGTATTTCGTGGAGATGTCGACATTGCGATTAGTCACTAAACACCAGTGAAGACCCTCTTATGACGGAGGGTCTGCTGAAGTTAAGCCACTCAAGTACCTGCTCCGACAAAGCTGCCAGATTAAAGTTAAGATCATTGAGTTTATTGCGGTTTCTACATTCTGGATGCTGGGTTAGACCCTTCACATACACGCTAAGTTTCATGTAATTTAGTAGGTTCGTTCTGAGTGCATTTCAATAAATTTGAAGAATGTACAAGTACACTTATTGAGTTATATTTCATAAGGTTGGTCAATCACTTATTGTGATTATGTTGGTATTTATCGGAATATTATGGAGATTTGTTTTTTTAAGGTGAAGGCGCCTGTCTAGCCCGCCAAATTCAAATTTTCGAGTATTTTTATAGTTTATCCAAAATCTGAAAACATTTAAGACAACATTTTGTGATTTGCGACAAACACGGTATGCAGTGCGTTTATTAATACATTTATTTTACTCTAAGTATTATCACGGTGGATATGATAGGTACTAGTTAATCACTAAATATACAAAAATTGCCAGATTATCTGGATAGCTGTCGTTCTTGAAATGTTTTAGAGTAAGTTGGATATATTAATAAATGCACTGCACACGGTCTTTGTCGCGAATTACAAAATGGGCCTTTTATTATTGTCAGATTTTGAAAAATGTCTAAAACACCTCAAAAAATTTTAGCTTCGCGGGCTAGATGGGCGCTTTAGCCTTAAGTGGGTATCCACTCTAGCACTGTTATTATTCTGGGTGGCTTTTACCCGTGGCTTATATAGCGTCGATTTTCAATTCCCAATAGTTATAGCGTAATCGTAACGTTTCATCTTTAAGTCTTAATCCCGTTGAAAATATGGGTTTTTTACAATAATGATACTAGGTAGGTATATATATAGTATAGTATACAGGGTGTTAACAGGCGACGAAAAGTGTCGGAAAAGACAGCTTCTATCCTTATTCTAATTCATTTGTAAAAGAAGGATGAAAGTTTTCATTTCCAACTACGGATACTTTCCGTGAACTGTGAATAACCACCTCTCTGCCCCTTATGCATACATGCCACTTGCAGACACACATCGTTTTATGTTGACAACGGAGGCCGATGCTAATGCCATCTAGTAATGTACCTACAAAAGTGGGTGGCACCTATATTTAAAACTAGCTGAGGCCGCGACTTCGTCCGCGTGGAATTTAACTTAGCAAAAAAGCCCGCTCCCGAGCCCTCACGCCAGAAACTTTTTTTTGTTTTTCTAAAATAAATGTAGCCTAAGTTACTCCTTATAACATCAGCTATCTACCAGTGAAAATCCCATCAAAATCGGTCCAGCCGTTTCGGAAATTACCCGGAACAAACACACAGACAGACAGACAGACAGACAAAAAAATTTTAATCGCGTTTTTGCTATAGGTGTCGTATGTACTTTCATAATATGCATTTAGTGAAAAGGTGTTATTTTGATATTACAAACAGACACTCAAATTTTATTTATTTGTATAGATATAGATGTATAGACTATGTAGCAGTTGACAATGATGTTGTTATACTACTTAACTTATAAACAATATTAAAAGCTACCCATTTCCTTGTCGATTTTATCAAAATAAATAGGTAATATAAGTAGGTAGCAAATCCTACTATCGTACTATCGTACTTCGTACTAATATTATAAATGTGAAAGTTTGTGAGTGTGGATGTATGTATGTATGTATGTATGTTTGTTACTCCTTTACGCAAAAACTACTGAACGGATTTGGATGAAATTTGGAACACAGATAGTTTATAACCGGGATTAACATATAGGATACTTTTTATCCCGATAATCCCGAAATTTTTGTTACGTCAAATACTACGCGGACGAAGTCCGTGGGCACAGCTAGTATTTTAATAATTTCACTTCGGAACTCAATTTTTTTTTGTCTGTGGATATTGGGTTTTTTTTCATTGGCCGCAAACAAGAAGCTTGTATACACTGGAGGTTGCACGTAGAACTATGGAGTGAAGACAAGTATTTTTAAGTTCAAGTATTATTTTGTCCCTCTCACACTTCATCTGAAATTGCCTTGATAAACATAAAAAATACCCAAACTAACGTGTGTTGAGCCAAGATTTCGCAAGTCCATGGTTTTAGTATCAATGGATTTTATTTAAAATTACATATTCGTCAAATTGAGAACCCTCTTTTGACTTCAGTATTTATTTTTATATAGAAAACAAAGAATATATCATCCGCTCACTTTCCTGATTGTTGGTAGCTGCTATTTTAATATTATAGCAACACTGATAGAACACTCAATTTGACACTATGGCCAATCTGTCAAAGAAGTGTATGGATACCAAACTCAAACATTAAGTTTCACGGGTGTATTTTACGCTAATAACCGTATTTAACAATACTATTGATATTTTTATGGGAGACTTAATATTTATTTATTTATTTTTATTTAGTATTAATTTTGGTCAAGCCTGAATTGTTCATAAAAAGAGTCATTTTAATAAAAGTTTTTTATACGGATCGACTAGGTAAAGTGAAGTTAATAAAATTTAGTTTTACATACAATTTTTACCAACTTAATATATATTCAATATGACCTCCTTATTTTATGCAGGTGTACGGGCACGTTTCGGAATACCACATTTAGATTTTCCATTACTGTCACAGTTAAGAAAAACACTTTGTGTATATCTGGATAAAGCTTAGCAAATGCTCATGGAAATATCTGGTTTTATTTACGAGTTATACTTTTTGTAAATAACGTCATTAATCCCTAAAATTATATTTGTTTTCATTTTTCATACCATCAAGAATAAACTAATATTTTAGTGTCTTAGATCTTTAGATATGAATATATTATGTGTAAAAGAAAATAACTTCGTATAATGACATATATATATATATATATATATATATATATATATATATATATATATATATATCTAAGTCATCCTATATTATGTTGTGACTCTTACAAGAAAGTGATATTATACCTTCAATGTAAAAAATATAAACTTTGATCAGTGGGGCTATTTTATAATTATGATGCTAACAGCGTCTGGTTAGCAACAGAAAAATTTTGCTGCAAAAAATTGGTATCATGTAATTCATTTTTATCGAATTTCTATCGATAACTTGCAGTGTGAAGTTAGGCCCATGTCCTAGTAAACCCGACATATTTAAAAAGTACTATTCTTCTATAACAAACATTTTTCGACGTAACCATTTTTATTTAACCGCATAATACTCTTCTTTACATAAACTATGACTATTAGCAACGGCAATTGTCAAAATATTCTTGTGTAATTTGTAGGTTATAATCTTCGAGTAATTAAATTAATATTTTTTTGGAATAATAGGGAAGGTAAACGAATTTAATTATGTATTCTCTTTTCGTCTAAATCGCATCAGTAATAATTATTGTGTCTGCTTGCCTTTATGAGTGTTTTTGTTATAACTCCCGCCCATTGATGTTTAGGTTACTGTGTAATTGAACCATTTTCTTTCTAGGTGGCTCCTAAAAACAAGTAGGGCATCGGCAATTGGAGTTGTTGCTACAATTTGTGGAGACCAACGTGGCCGCGGGGCTTAATAGTCCGGCGAGAAACGGGCCACTTGGCCACCAAGCGGTCATCAAATTGTGGGAAGGGTTTGCTCTGCGAGCAAACTCTATTGGAGAAGGCGTCCAGAAAACCCCTGAAGCCTGGAGAAAAGTGAGTTCTGTTTATATTTAACAGCATGGAATTTTTTCTGCCGAATGAGAAAATATGCAAGTCTGGAGTTGGATTATAAGAATCATGTCAATTAATAAACTTATACAAATATTGACTAGAAAATTGTACTAATATGGCTAAATCCTTTATTTTCGTTTATTTCCTGTCCATTATACTTTTTGTATTGTGTTATTTAAATATTGTGAGTGTACACAATGATTTAATAAGTGTATGTGCAATGGTCTATGTGTTTTTATTGCCTCTGGAAATGCTTGCATTTACATGTTCCATATCCAAAATAATAGACACAGAAGTTGTGGTGCATTGGATTTATACATATCCATAGGCTACATTTCAGGCATACAAATATTCACAATTATCTTCTTCACTTAATATGTACGTATCACCTCCGCACTTTTCCTGGCTTTGCAGCACTATCCAGTAAGAGCAATAATCACAGTTTTCCAGTATGAGAGTATAAACATTCAAACATTGTGTTATAATCGGATTTTTGTTAAAAGCTTCTCTTCAATCTTCGCTATCGCTGCCATATGCTGTAGCGCCGCCGCGACGCCAGTGCGTCAGGCTGATCGTCGACCAGTCGCTTCGCCAGTTGGCTCCTGAGCCAGTGAGGTCTGCTGTGGAACCACCTCTTCTGGAGCAGGCTGTTTCGCCAGCACACGGTAAGAGCAAGGAAAACGATTAATTATTACGAAAAAAAATACCTAATAATAGCAAATTACCTAGTCCTGCAGCAGTAAAAACTCAGTCCAATGGTAGCAGGCATAACTACTAGACCTCGGGCCAATCGGTAGCCAGTATTACACGCATACATATCTACAAGTAGTGCACAGGTATTACTACTAAAAGTGTTAGTAAGGTTGAAACAGTTTCAGATTAATGGATATTTTCACCAACCTTGAGTTTAGAGGCCGCCTAAATAAGGTCAAATCATAGAAATCTATTAATTGTTAAATGTATTAGGGAATTACTATGCCAAGAATCAGTTGGTGAAACTGGAACTTGTAAAACCTTCAATTCCGAACTGTGAAAATATAATTTTAATAAAACTATGTATTTATTTTTCTAGTCCCAACCGAGGCCACTGCATGTGTTCGTCCTCCATTGCCGCACGGCGTATACGTCATAGGTTAAGTAAGTGACTTTTTACAAATAATCAACAAACCACATATTTTGACCACTTTTCATCAGGTGGACCGCATGCTCATGTGCTGGGCCTAGATTATATATAAAACAAAATCACCTGAAATTACTCACACTACTCACATTAATCGCAACATATTGCTCTTAATTGAACTGACAGTAACAATTAGAATCAGTAAGTACGTATAGGTAAGAATAGATACATCAAAATTGACCATATTCTTTCTTTGTTCATGCCAATAATAATGATATATTTTCAGATCGCGAAGACATACCTGCATGGGCCGCACAAATAGAGGAGAGGCGAGTAGCCGCTGAGGAAGAACTGGCGGCGGTGGTTACTGGCATCAAACTATTATTGGAACAGCTGGTAGAGGTGCTGCGAAACCCGCCACAACATCATCCACCAACTTAAGGAATAAAATACAGAGCGCTGCTATCTCGATAAGATATTTTTTTAATATGTTGGCAGGGTGTTTAATTGTTGTAAGCAGGCATAAATCTACATATACCTATCTTCTATTAATTTTTCTTACGTTTATTTTCTCTGCTTTAGAAATAAGTGCATAACAATTTCATTACAAAACACAAGTATAATGCTGAATGTGGATTAGCCGGGCTGGTCCGAAGGTATATTCTGTGCTGGGAATTGCTATCATACTCGTAAATATTTCCGCCATTAAATTTTATTGGCTTGATTTCATTAGATATTTTAGATAAGTATTTTTTTATATTATTTTAATTAGCATTTTTTATTAATAATCTTGTTGTTTTATACTTGGTATAATATCTAATTTTACCTAATGTACACTTTCCTAACTCTATTTGTTAATGTACATAATTGTCACCCATGTGGCATGGCCGTGGGACAGCCTGTATACCACGCAAACTACTCCATCCTGCGATATAACTGTGTGAATGTAATTCAAAAAATAATAAAATTAAGTTTAATGTGATTAATACAAGTGTAAGTTTGTATGGAAAATATAATTATTTTGTTACATATTTCAATTGTTGTTCTTATTTCATAAACACGAGTTATTTCATATGAAATTGGCGTTTTTTTGGGAGGAATAAAAAGTTATTTTTTTTTGTAAAATATATTTAATTAATCAAAGTATGCACCTTTGTTATCTATGCACTTTTGCCATCTCATAGGTAGTTGTAGGCCCTTTACAGAAAACCAAGGGGCCGATAATCAATAAACTCTTTGAAGGCGTTTTGGACTGCCGCATCGGAGTTGAATTTTTTTCCTTGTAAGAAGTTGTCCAAATTCCGGAAAAATGGTAATCTGTTGAAGCAAGGTCCGGGGAGTATGGTGGATGTCGCAGACATTCCAATTGTAGCTCATCCAACTTGGTGGTTGTTTGTTGTGCAGTGTGTGGTCTTGCGTTGTCATGAAGCAGCAGTGGCCTAGAGCGATTGACCAATCTCGGTTGTTTAGCAGCTAGTTCTTCCTTCATGGTTTGCAGTTGCTGACAATAGATATCTGCCATAATCGTTTGGCCAGATTTTAGAAAGCTGTAGTGAACGACACCGGCGCTAGTCCACCAAACACTCACAAGTAAATTTTTCTGAGTCAATTTTCGTTTAGGGCAGGATTTGCTTGGGTCTCCAGGGTTCAGCCATTGCGACAGGCGCTTCCGATTATCATACAGTATCCACTTTTCATTACAAGGAATGATTCGATTTGTATTTACTGGTATCGCGGATACCTCGTCTCACTTTGGAAAGGGCCTGCTTTCGGCGCCGATCGTCCATGAGTGCCAAAAGAAATGCTCGTGCCATAGCCGCTCTAAAATTTAGATAAAATAATTTTATAAATCGCGATGGAATCACTGTAGTCTTTTTCACGACGCATAATCATCACATATTTACCTTATCTCTATATATAAAAATTTCACAGCCAAATTAAGCTGAAAAACTTCAAATAACAAGGATAGATTATAACTTGAAAAATAAAGTATGTCGGTATACTTTTCTTTCGACCAATCACAAGTTGCAATGGCCTTTAGAAACACCTCTCGACTTGTTTCTTACTTTCAAAGTATTTGTTAGCAACACACTCTGTCATTTCAATCGAGATTAAAATACGTGATCGCTATTTTCATACAAAACTAGTTTATCGATAGTCTAGAAATTGCTATCAAATCATGTGTTGCTAACACGAAGTTACATGATCGCATTACTGTCATTTTTGACACTTCATTGCAATTTTATGTTAGCAATCGAATTATAAAATAGCACCGCAGATATTGGAATTTAAGTTCGGTATTGTTCGAATCTTTCATATTCACAATACTTAATTCCGCCTCGTAACAGCTTCCATATTTCTTCTAATTTATAAAAGAAGAATGTTAGCTATCATTTCTGACATAGGAAACTTTCCGACATTTGTGAATACCGCCCTGGATTACTCTGTTGCTCTCCCTTACGCGTTTAGACCTCACCAATGCATTTCATCCGAAGGTTAGCTCTATAACTTTCTCTGTCTACGCAATCTAACCATAAACCTAATCCATAGAGATTTTTTAAAATATTACTATAATCTGTGTTTTGTTGTCAATGGTAGTGAGCCTTGATTGATTTTGATTATCTGTGTTTAAAAATTTTGCCAGCTGGGCGGCTCCGAGGCTTGTACAATATTTTCATAGATTTTCAAATCAAAATAACAGCTTATAACAGCAATTCCAAGATTTTTTCCATTTCCAGACATAAGGCTGTAATATGTAAGTAGCGAAAAATAACATATTTTAGTTGTTTTAATTTGCCACATGTCGGTTGAAATCAATACCATTGTACCTACGCTACGCTGCTTAGATTCTTGCGAAAGTAACAAACTAAATTACTGCAATACCTTTCAAATGGTCTACACAAAACACTGAGAAAGTTTTAATATAAGTAATGTTGCAGTAGGCATATCAAAAACTGACGTATTTACGTTCTTACCTTCTCAGGTAAGTACAAAGAACTAGATCGTTGATCCAAAATCGTCAATACAATTAATTTATTTGTGACGGCGAAGTGTATGAGAATGTTTTTTCTATGTAAGCCTTTGTTATAACACTACGATCAAAATGTACACTTGGATATCTCAGTTGATTATCGCTTCAGTACAGTAGCATATTTAGTGAGTTAGTATGATAGTGAAAACTATTATCTTTTTGTTTACAACACAAGTTTCAAATAAATTAACAAAAGTAGGTTATTATTTTAATATATTATTTGTAAAATTTGCCTATATACTCGTATCAGTTAAATCAAACACATTTTTTGGTATTCTATGCACTCATATTAGCTATAATATTCCAACAAATAACTACCTAAGACTATAAATTCTTGTTTATGTTGAGTGAGTAAAAAAATATTCAGTGCTAAGTGTACGATAGTTTTCTAAAATTGTTAAGGCTGTAATTGAAGTGTGTCTGATCTTGAATATATTTTTTAAAAACGGGTGCAATTATTTTAATGATTTGTTTGTGTGTGGCGCAACAATGATTGGACGTTTTTCATTGTAGTTTTCACAATATTTTTATGTACTATATGGTAGCCTATTTCAGATTTAAAATTGGTTTGTACCTACACTTCACATTTGGAAATCTGAATACAAAGGAAAACTGCAGTTAGTGGGTATTAAGCTTAATGATTAGACACTGTTGCGAATTTCAATCTATTTGAAAGTTAAGTTACAATGTGGTGCTATGCGATTGTTTATTTAAGTCCGTGTTCGGTGCCTGAACAAACCGTACAAAGCTAAAAAAGCTAGGATTATTAAAAAAACAATTCATATTTTGTTCAGTGATAAAAAACACTATTTATATTTAACAATTTAATTTATTCATATTTCTCCTGCTTGGAAAAGCAGGTGAAATATTTGATTTTAGTTTGAATTTTCCACCTTTTTTTTGTATTCAAAACAACTTATTGTAATATTAATTTTAAATATGTTTAAATAAATAAGTGGTTTCAGACGTTGTTTGCTGCGCGATTTATTGAATACTAGCAAGGGGTGGGTTTCACACATGAAGGCAAAGACATAATAAAGTACAAATTTTCAGGAAATGCATATTTGTACTTTGTTAAGTCATTTTACATATACGTCATTGTAAATTTTTCATCTTAGGGGTTGAATATTCAAAACTGCTGATACTTGTATTTTTATTTCAATGAATTAGTTGTAGTTAATGTTATTACTTTGTGGTATTGCGTTTATAGAGGCAATTTTTTTTGCTACAAGTTTATGCTACAAAAAATTCGAGATCACCATATCATAATATATAAAGTTTGGCCTTCTATTACAGGCTCTTCAGTGCTGAATAATATTCAAAACGCTCAAAAAATATATACTGTAGTAGCTTTGAATATTGAATTCGAATTGTTCCGCTAAATTTAATTTTTTTCTTTCGTAAGAACCTTCTACTGACAATAATAACCACAACAAAAAAATCTATATCTTTTCATCCGTTCACCAAGGAAATAGAGATTAATTCATATATACATATATAGTTTTATATAGTAATTAATAGCCTTCATACTGATTTTCATGTTCATAAATAAACCATTAAATAATTTCAATCATTAATTAGACTTTTAGACACGGTTTAAAGTGGTAGGTAGGTAAATTATTTCAACATCACAATAATAATGTATCGCAGTATAAAATAAAATCGTGAAACAATTCGTCTCGTTTGTTTGATCTGTAGCTCGACCATTCGTTTTACGCCCGCTAGTTGATAGCTTTGACGATATGTATAAGAAGTTCTACAACGCCTTAGTTCAACCGACGAACGAACAATTTGCCACACAAATAGTACATAGACATTAAAGTGAATAATTTTCTTCAGACTCTTTCCATTAAGTTCGTGCGGGTTCGGAGACAATTTAACATTTCCCCAGGACTTGACGATTGTCAAACGTTGACCTCATCATCTAACAATACTGGCTTAAAGGAGTGACAGTAGTGGGGGTGTGTAAAAAAAAAAACATTAACGTCGGCGGAGCGTAAAACTTATGGTAGAGCTACTGTACTTGCACTGTTGCGTGAGTGTAAATAACAGTAGCAGTTAACATTCCATTACGTTGTTATAAGGCGAGGAAAAAACCGTCTAGATAGGTGGATAAAAAGTTTAAATTGGTCAATACACAAAAGCGGTTAGGCACGCGTAGACTAGACGAGGACAGTTAGTAGTGATACATACGTATATTAGGTAGGTACTTATAATAGCCGCTAGGCGCGCCTGCAGCACCTTTAGGGCCTGTGCACACGTTTTTTAAACGCGCCGTCGACGCGCGTTTGTAACTATACAGACTCGTTACGCATGCGAGTTAGACCTTTAAACGCAGCCTTTAGACCTTTGTAGGATAAAAGCGCGGCGCCGCCGCCCGTCGACGCACGTTTCTGAAACGTGGTGTGCACAGGCCCTTACCCGCTCCCCACGGTCTGATTTGACGCCCAACAGAGCTATGCGAAGTAATTGCACGGTTTTCTAACTGTATATAGCTTCTCTTAATCAGGCATCATGTATAAGAATTGGTTTGTCGTATTTTCACAGTAAGTTTAGCGACTGTTTTACGATTATTCGAGTACCTACCTATATACGAGGTTATACTTTCCACATAGGTACGCACTACTAAAATTTCTACCACCTGGTGTAAAAAATCGTATAGTTTTTTTTTTGCTAAAAGTGTTTTCAAGTGGACACACCTACGACAATGTAATTTTTTTTGTTATTGTATTTATTAGGTGCTCATGCGATTCGACTGTGAAAGGGTGCGAGTGTAATAAAATATAAAACAGTGTAAACGAATATATTCTTTTATTGCAAGTTAATATTATATTATACCTATATATGTAGATAATTTCAATTCGTAAAACGTTAGTAGTTAGTATATTGCATTATATATAGTATATTATAATGCAAGTAGTTTTCAATCTTTGAGCTTAACATATTTTGGTGCTTATGCTCACATAACAAGCTCACGCACACCATCTCCATTATATTGCCATTGGCTAAATGTCGTCATCAAGATAAATGACAAGCCGAAGCTATGCCGCGCATGAGTCACGGTTGCCTTCCCACGTGGCGCTGCTGTCCTCTCCATACTTTTAACTAGTACATAATACCCGGAAGCAGTATTCTGCACTTAATTTTTATGTAATTAAGGTGCAAAATTAACTAATTAGTTTCCTAAAAAGTAAACTGCTAACTCATGAAACATGCGACATCAAGTGAAATGTCTATTATTTTCTTTTTTCAATATAACGCACACAATAATCAATTGTTATGTGTATTATTTGACCGTAGTATTGTCAGAATAACCAAAATTATACACACAAAGAGAGATAAGATCGTGTAGCATTGTCCCAGTCATGCCAAGGAAAATACTACCTATTGTCATAATCGTATGTATGTAACCTATTATTATTTACTTACATTAAATAGTAAAAATATGTTTTCTCTTTGTTTCAGTTAATGTTTGAACCAGTTACGGCAGAGACGTGCAGCCACATATTTGAATTTGCTGAAGGTATGCATGAGTTTGTTTTGGTCCTTCTATATACGTAGGTATTTTATCAATGTTTTATGCAATGTCAATTAAGGCGGAGTCAGTTTGTTCTTTAAAATTGTGACACATAAGGCCAGAAACTACATTTGGATACAATAACGTCGTTATTATTTAATGTTATCCTTAAGGTCGTTATTTAAAGAGCAAAATAACGTATTCAGTATTGTTTAGGAATTTAGTTGCTGTCAATTTACCTCTGCACATTTACCGACGCAGTAAATATGTACCTAACTAGTTTATTATGTTGAATAGTAGGTAATAAACGCCCTCTATGTGGCATTATACCTTCTATTATTGCATCCCTTATTCATAATTATTACTTATTGCATATATGAACTGCTTGTAGAGCACTGCGCAGTATCTACTCGATAAATTAGTAGCTTATTATCTACTAAGTGTCTGCCTACATTATTGCATAAAAGTTTATATTAAATACATATTAAAAGTGTTCCTAAATGAAATAGTTGACGTGGTGTAAAGATATGCGGGATATCTTTTAGAAATATTTATATAAAATTATTATAATTAACGACTTATTAACTAAAAGCCCAAGAAATCAATTTATGCAGTAAACACCGACTTAAAATCGGTTCAGTAGTACCGGAGGTTTGCCTTTACACACAGGTAGACACAGACGCTCGGCACCTTCTCATTAGTTTCATAAATGTACCACTTATTGACTGCTACGCATAGTTTCTGACTTTATTACTTCGTATGAAAATATTGTCGGCATTTGTAACCCGATTTGTTTTTACGTAAACACTGGGGCGCGAAACGGACAGCCACTATACAGCCTCCCTAAGTGCTTTTCACTTCTACAAACAAAACATTTAATACGTAACGAATTGGACACTCGTGCTAGGCAAAAAATTCCTACCTACCTATTTATCAATAGCTAATGTTATATTACTGTGCCTTTCATACCTTTTTCACGTGTATTTTCCGTCTGAGCTAGAGGGCCAGCGCAGCTATCTCTGCGGAGATGAGCCGTGTCTATGAATATTTTATACCCCAGTCGGCTACAAGTGGGATGCACCATGGTTCTCCTGTTTTATTAAATTCGCGACCTAGGTTCGTGCGCGTGTCTACAATATCCGTTGGAACTAGAAAATAATGTAACCACAAAAAATAAAAATAAAAGAAAGGGAAATAGAATAGAATATATTGATGATAATATATATAATAATATATATCATCTCACGATGGCTATACATTATAAATTTAGTGATATCCTGTAATTGGCGAAGTAATATTGTATGTGCACTGTTGGATGTCCTAATAAATAAATAAATAAATAAATGAAAAATATTTAGTAAATGAGTAAAAAAAAAAAATGGTTGTGAGTGCAGCTACTGCATAACTATAGTTGGCTTGTCCGTTTAGCGCGCGCAGCTAGCGCGTGGCGTGCTATTCTGTTATGATGTGAAGCACACGAGCGGCCTTCATGTTCAGTGGGCGGATGGATGACCGCGGAGCGCGTGGATCATAGCGTCGACTTTCACCCACCGATGCGGTTTCATCAAAACATTTTTTGAAGCATTCCTATTCGGTTGGTTATTTAAGTGTAATCAGAATCACCCACGTCTTCGTTTTTTAACACATTAAACAATTAATACTCCTAATGTAAGCCCTGAAGTAATACCTAAGTGCATTGTGACTTTTTGTTACACTTTGTGTTGAGATAGCGAACCTACATTTGATTGTTACTTTACTCATTTCATCCGTTAACTGTTTGTGCATGTGTGGTGGAGCTGAAGCTGGCTTTTGTACAAACGTTTTATAAAAGGGTCGCTTAATATGTTTGGTACTGACTGAGATCCTTTGGGCTCTATTATAGTACGTTATCATAATTTATTTACTTCTAATCCCCATTCAATAGTTACAATATCACCGAGTGAGGTGTATCGTTCGAACTGTCCAATTATAAAATTGCTGTCGAAATGTATAGTTTGAAAACCTAATAACACAGGTTTCGTTATCACACTGGCCTTGACAAACTTATATGTAGTTTAAATCATTGAACATTACTTTCGGGGAAAACATAAATGAGTGGGGTGTGGCTCGTACGCCACACAAAAGGGCCATTGTGTCCATCGCGTAAGAGCGTGGAGCTGATGGCGTGACTGCCCATGTCTGGTGCAGAGAGGAGCGCGCTGTGAGGAGGGGCGAAGGGCGAAGGGAGGGCTCTATATGGCAGAGTCAACATGAAAGTGGATGCCGACGCGAGAGACGCGGCCGCCGCGCCTGCCGCAGCCCCCGGTACCCCGATCGCTAGTAATACAGAATCACCTGTATCATCTCTGGACGGTTTGTTGGTTTAACACTAACATTCACTAAAAGCACTGTAAATATCGAGCTTACATTCTATCACACGAGTCATATATAAGTCATTCCCTTTCTAATTCACCACTAACCTGGCTGCCGCTGCTTCTGGCGAGCTATTAACCACTATCGGCGCTTTGTAGGTAGTCAACTAGGTATAGTAGAAATAAAAAACTTAGTTTCCAGGAGGTAGCTTTTAGTTCTAAGAATAATATTAGTTATACATAATGACGGCCTAGTTTCTAAGGAGTCTCTGTTCGTTCATATTTATCATTAACGATGTTAACAAAGATATTCACCTATTATAATGTACTAGATACTAGATGCAATATTATCTACAATAATTACTAACGGAGTAAATAACTTTGGTGGTGGAAAGTATGCACAATGTCATTATTATTTCATGTACACACAAATAATATTTCTGAAATGGTTTGTTCAAATTACAATTTAAGAACCAATGCCGGTCTTCTGGTCCAAGGTGAGCTGCAAGCAAGTAGACAGTAATTGCATTTTTTACATGACAAATGCACTAAACAAATACCTAACAATAATTTTCTTTACAAACACAGTCTGTTAAAAGTTAATAATTTACTTTTTGTAGCTGTTACTAACATTAACAATTTGTACCTTACTTTTTAATTAATTTTATGTGGTGTAATTGTAGGGCTCCATAATTTTAAGTTTGCTATTTCAAACAAATATTTAGGATTTGGGTTTAAAATAAAATATTGTACTACATCGTAATTAAGTCCTAACTTGATTTAATTATTTAAATTACATGAAAATATTCTAATAAGCTCAGTGTTTTTTTGTGAATTCTTATAAAGACCAAAGAAATCCGTCTATCAGTTTATTTAACTTCCATATGCGAATGCTTAAACCGTAAACGACCGTATTATAATATTCATGAAGTGAAATGTTTAAGTACCTATAAGTTAAGTAAGCAAACCCCCCAGGTAAGTATTTCAAAATGTTCATTCAGAACTCCGATTTGAATCCAAGGCCAAAATTTGAGTACGCCTATGAAAAATTGTTAGGTACTGATTTTGGAAATGGGTGTAAAAATTACTTTAGTTCGAGATGTCTTCAACATGGGGCTTAGGGTGGCATGGGGCAATGGATGGTGCTTTAATAATGTAATACTTATGGTACCATAAATCCACTATTATAGTGTGAGGTTATTTTTCGAAACTAAATCATAGCTTAAAAGTGGGCTCTACTACTACTACCACATACTCTGGTACCTACTGGTTCCACATACTAGAACATAATATTGCGCATTGTATATTTTTATTAAGTAGGGCCTTTAATTGTATCAATTATATTTTTTGTTTATTTCTATAGTAAGTAGATGCATGACTAAGTATAATATATTAAAATTACACGGACAAAAGACAACCGTTTTCTTATTTAAAAATTAGTTATGCAACTTACTGTCGCCACAGGCATAGCGGGTACTCAAATCAAATTAACATAATTGGCTATAATATTCTACAATAACATTGTGAAGCACTTTTTACTGTTAAGTTTTTACTTTGTAAGTAACCATTATGAAATTTTGCCATAATTTGTGTAAATGTAGACGCCATTCTTTCATGAATATAATACATTCTTCTTTTATGAATATTCACCATCGGAAAAGTGATCACGTCGCAATGTAAGTAAGTTGATTGGTATTCATACCCAAAGGTTAATTATAGTCCTCATACCCAGACTACCGGTTGCCCGAAAGTGAAGCGATACCGACGCCCGACCGGGCGCTGCTAGCCAAGCTGGAGGAAGCCAACCGGCGGATCGAGGCGGACGCCAAGTGCCCCTCGCTTACAACAGTGCACAGCCGCAAGAGCTCTGATACCTCACAGGTATCTTTGGCATCTGGTAAGCACATAAGCAGTGGCGGAATTCCCTTGAGGCCGATTAGGCGCAGGCCGTGGGCGCCCAGATATCAGGGGCGGCTAATTTTGTAAAAAGTTCCCTGGAAATTAAATTTAAACTTATTATATTATACGTCTTAGTAAACGATAAAAGAAACCCTGAGAAGGGGGCGGCTGGCACTAATTTACTTTACTTTTGGGTACTCTAATAACCATAAAGCCTAAGTCTAAAACCAATCTGTAAGGAATCTATTGGCCGACAACATGTCTACCGCCAATGACTTACGGACTTCCCTTTTATGCTCCAACATATCATTAATTATTTTCCGATGAAATATAAATGTATGGAAAAATCTGACTCGAGATCTCGTGACTGACTTGTGCTCATCTATTGAGCATATTCCTTATCAACAACATTTCCTTAGATATATATTTTTTTCTAAAACAGTGGAAGATTATAGTATTCGATTATGTGTGAGATAATAAAGTGAGAATGCCAGATCTCGTTTTGTTTACCATTCGTTACGGCGCGACGTTATCTACACGATAATAAACACCCTGAAACTTGGTCTTTTAAGTAATAGTATCTGAATCTAACCTGCGTTTGTTGGTATTGTAATATTGATTAAAATACTTACAAATAAAAATTCAAAATATTGTTCTTTAAAAAGTATCAGCAATATTTTTGTACTCAAATTGGTAGAATTCTACTTACCCGATATTTTGAACGCATAAGAATTGATTTTATCTCTTATCAGTCCGTCACAAGCCGTGATAGTGCGATCATACATCAGATTCTAGTGTTGTTAAAATGAATGACGGGTATGATTTATATGAGAGGAAAAACGTGCTTGAATTTTATTTATCTGGTATTTTGGACAACTTGTCATTAGGTGTGTACCAGCAACCATTTTATAATTGTATGGAATAAAACAATGCTGGACTCAAAACGATTGATTGTTGATTGACACGCGAAATATAATACCAATACAATATATTTTAGATTGCGTACCTATCTAACGTAATGACGCATAGATCGAATATACATAATTTTATTCTAGTATTAGGATACAATCTACTATATACTCTAATCTCCAGGATTATGATTTAATATGTGATTACGTCATTCCGGAACACAGCCACGAGCTCGAGCTATGAAGCGGAGGCACGGTGCAGTACCGGGAGCAATGGCGAGGAGGATCTGTGGAGCCTGTGGGGCCGGATCGTCAGCAACTGGGAAACGGAATGGAAACGCCGCAACCAATTCGTGCGCGATCTGGTGCGTCAAGGGGTACCGCATCACTTCAGAGGCATCGTTTGGCAGCTTTTGGCAGGCGTCGACACTTCAGCAGAAAAGAGGATGTATGCCTCTTACATTAAGGTAAACACACTAATAATTATAATTCCACAATAGTATTGTCTATGACGCTGCCGAGTCTTATTCAACCATTGCATGTTCATGTTCCTTTTATGTAATTTAGATTGACCTCGCTTTCAGTATCATGTCTATTTTTGGTCGGTCAACGTAGGCGCTGTGAGATTATGATCATTTTCATACAATGTATAACATTCCCATGGCTCCAGAGTGCAGTTATCAAAATATTGTCGCATCAATATTGCCGCTTTGGATTCAATGTATGCGTTATTGCTTTTTTTTCATAATGTGTCCTCGTGAATATCATGATTCATTTAAATGTGGTGCTTCCAGGCGAAATCAGCTTGTGAAAAGGTTATCCGTCGTGATATTGCGCGTACGTACCCCGAGCACGACTTCTTCAAAGAGAAGGACGGGCTCGGTCAGGAGTCGCTATTTAACGTGATGAAGGCGTACTCTCTTCACGATCGCGAAGTCGGCTACTGCCAAGGCTCCGGCTTTATTGTTGGCCTATTACTTATGCAGGTGAGTTGGTGCCACATTGCAGACCCGTAAACCTTCGCATAAGATACCTACCAATCACTAACGTTGAAAATAGCAACCAATTTTCATATTAGTTTCAGAAATCAGAAAGAAAGACCCGTTCGTGTCAATAGATTGCATACACGTATTTTATATTTCATAGTAACAACATGTCTTGTTGGAAACAGATGCCCGAAGAGGAAGCCTTCGCGGTACTTGTTAAAATAATGCAGCAACATCGCATGCGGGATATGTTCAAGCCGAGCATGGCGGAGCTTGGCCTCTGCATGTTCCAGTTAGAGAACCTGGTCCAGGAGCTGCTTCCGGATCTGCACGTACACTTTCAGTCACAGGTGAGATTACAATCATCATCATTAAATATCTACGCCGCGTTTGATTAGAGTAGAAAATTAATTATTTATAGTTGTACTCTAATAATTTCTTAATACTTAATATTGTAGTGACGTTCGCTTGGCGTAGTGGTTCAAGCGTAGACCGCCGTCCCAAATTTCGTAAATGTCCTTTTCATTGATCCTGGTCTGGGTGTCACTGGGATCATCCCCAGTCCATTGTACGTTACCCATAGTATAAGTGTTAAATAATTTGGCAACATAGTTGGGGGTGTTAGTTGGGCGATATTTAATATTTACTAGCTGTCCCGACAGACCTCTTAACTTTGAAAACCTCCTGACAATTATAAACACAACAAAAAAAGAATTAGCGAAAGCGTTCCATCCGTTCACGCGTGATGCGATGACCAAGAAAATAGAGATTCATTTTTACATATATAGTGTTTTTTTTACAATTATATGTATAAGAACTATATGACGCGATTTGAATTTTCATTCGATACTGAATTTAATGAATGATAATCGTCGTCTGTTCGATAAGAGGTTCTTTCTTAACTTATTTTGGTGACAACACTCTGCTTAGGTGTATAGATCATGCCCTTATTTATTATGGTATTAATATTATGGATCTAAGTATTAGCCCATAAAAGACGTATAAAGGCGAAATTGAGGATAGATTATTATCAGCTTCGTCGCCTTATTATCATGTTAATTGCAGAGTTTCAATACATCGTTGTACGCCAGCAGTTGGTTCCTGACATTGTTTACCACCACACTTACTCTGCCTCTTGCTTGCCGCATAATGGACGTATTTCTGTCCGAGGGAATTGAAATAGTATTTAAAGTCGCCCTCGCTTTGCTGACTGTTGGGAAAAATGATCTTCTTTCACTGGACATGGAGAGCATATTGAAGGTATAAATACTTATTTTTTTCAAACAATTTTGAACTTTTTTTACTGAAACTGAAAAATCATAATCATCAATCATATCATAGCTGACATATCCAGCTCTACAAATCAGAGTTAAAAAGCAGTTTTTGATAGTGGTTCGAGCGTAGGCCGCTCGGCTCGCTGCACATGGTAATTTCGGAAAATTTCGGAAATTGCCTTTTCGTAATCTGCCCTGGTCTGGGTGTCTCTGGGTTCGCCCCCAGTCCATTGTACGGTGTCCATAGAACAAGCATTGCTTAGTTTGGGACCATACAGTTGGTGTGTCAGTCTGCCGATATTTATTTATTTTTATAAAAAACTGTGAGGCACCATTCAATATAGACTAGTATGCATAGATTTGTTGATTTTAACAAAAAACAAATTGGTAAACTATTTTTCTCACCCTCAGTATATACAAAAAGAATTGCCGGGAAAGGCTGAAGCTGATCAAGATGTATTCATGAATCTGGCTTATTCTATCAAAGTGAATCCAAAGAAGATGAAAAAGTTGGAAAAGGAATACACAGTCATCAAAACAAAGGAGCAGAGTGATATAGCTGTACTTAGGGTAAGACCACAGGCATTATTATGATTCATAAAAGTGTCAATTGAAATATCCAGGAACCAGGCTCTATATGGGTCTAAAAATAACTGTACTTGAACCAATCAAATGGTTAAAACCAAAGTGGCTCATGTCACGTAAACATAAAATGCTATCTGTGTAAGTGCAATCCCAAAAAAATTATAACTATAGCTAATTAATGTATTTAGATACGTATCTGCATTTATGCTAGCAAAAACGCACGCTTATAAACCAGAATAAGGTATCAGAATACAGCTTATTATCACTAACTGAAGTCGTATCAGGACATTGTTAAATTTGTTTTAGTGCTTACGTCAGGAGAACCGTTTGTTGAAGCAACGGGTGGAGTTGTTGGAGAAGGAGAGTTCCGGCCTGGCGGAGAGGCTGGTGAGGGGGCAGGTGGACTTGGCTGAGGGGGAGGAGGAGACGTTCGCGCTGGCGAGGGAAGTGCAGGCACTCCGCCGGGCCAACGTCGACGCACAGCAGCGGCTGGCCGTTGCGCAGGATGAAATCAGGTCACTGGAGATGACCATTGCTGAGGTATACAAAACTCACTATTTACTGACTCACTCTCATCTATTACCCGACTATGGCTAAGCCAAAAAGAAAGATTGTTTAGTAATGTAAATAATGTAGTAATGGGAATTGTCATCCGTTGGACCTAAACGACTTATCCGATATTGATGAATGAGGTGTCAAAAGGTTGTGTTTTAGCAGTGTATGTATCATTGTCATGTTCTACCGTTGGACCTAAACGACCTATTCGATTTTGATGATAAGGTGTCAATCGGTTTTTTATGGTCCGTGTATCATAGGGTACATTTTATACGAATAAAATAAATATGATGGATGATCCACCCAAAAAAGTGGGGGTAATAATTAGCTGTCGGCAGTTCTGAATATAATTCGTGACAGTAATTTCCTAGATGGGTTAGTTTCTTAAACGTTTGTACTTGTTATTCTATATCATTACCACTAGCAGTATTTTCAGCATGTGCGACCTTGAGGCAAATATTCGAAATTTAAACACTTTAAATGACATTTCAGAGCAAGTTTTGAATAATCAACTCGCCAAATATACTCATTGCGAACTTAGCTCTGAATTTGTGGGATCTTATATTGGTACTTCCTTATTACCGGTAATTCTCGAACATTTTGAGAACAGCATTATTAACATGACACATTGTTAGAGTTAGTACCGTTTGTAGAAGTTTATGCGCAAGAATGTTGCTATTTCCATTCGAAATAATTGCATATCACGCAGCATTCCCATCCGCTATGTCCACCTTTATAATAGATCATAATTGCTGAACAGGGTCAAACATATTGATTGTTTCGAGCAGAACAACTCGAGGCAGTCTTCCCTGGAGGGCATTGATGCTGGCAGCGGGGCCAAGGGCGAGGAGTTGGCTCGGTGCCTGCAGAGGGAGCTAGTGAGGGCGCGACTCCACGCAGCAGAACGAGAGGCAGCGGAGAGGGAACTCACTGCCCGCATCACAGAGCTCGAGAACGAAAACAAAGGCATGAGGCGGCAACGCGTCGACAATAACGTAGCTCACCTACAGGTACTAGACATTTTTTTTTTATTTTTTTATTTCGTTATAGGCAAGTATTTGACCACAATCTCACCTGGTGGTAAGTGACGATGTGGTCTACGGTGGTGCATACTTGCATATTCGACTAGTGATTTTCATTTGTCGGTATATGAGGAAACGTGTTTCGAATGCGATCGACGTGTTTGGTATGGTAAGCAAAATCTTTGTAAGCAAAACCTTTTTACGAAAATTGTGCGGACTGAGGAGTATGAAATTTTTCATTA
The DNA here is from genome assembly GCA_918843915.1 of Notodonta ziczac. Classification (NCBI taxonomy): domain Eukaryota; kingdom Metazoa; phylum Arthropoda; class Insecta; order Lepidoptera; family Notodontidae; genus Notodonta; species Notodonta ziczac. Next base: position 6,639,170 of record OU974038.1, on the reverse strand, counting down.
CTCATACTCGGAAAGTAGGTCTGAAGTTGCCTGAGGAGCGGGTTGAACGAAATAGGCGGCATTCCGATCATATTAAATTTGTACTTCTACTTCCACGTCCACGTCCACTTCCACTTTCAGTCGGTCAGTCAGTCAAGTCGGTTAAAAATATGATGGTTACTTGTTACAGCCCAAACCCAAACTAAGCGACGCTTTATGGGTACCGTACAATGGACGGCAAAATAGGCGGCAATCTGATCTTCATTTGTTTCGAGTTGTAGAGTATTGTTCATACTTCCTTGTATTCGTAATGAAAAGCACAGTGTTTACCTCGGGTGAAATACTTATTTTGACCCTCGAACCCCGTCTCGGGACTAAATAAGTCACTTTCACCCTTTGTATAACAATGTACTATTTCACAATTATAGTTTACTAGCTGTGCCCACGGATTTCGTCCGCGTAGTATTTAACGTAACAAAAATTTCGGGATTATCGGGATAAAAAGTATCCTATATGTTAATCGCGGTTATAAACTATCTGTGTTCCAAATTTCATCCAAATCCGTTCAGTAGTTTTTGCGTGAAGGAGTAACAAACATACATACATACATCCACACTCACAAACTTTCACATTTATAATATTAGTAGGATATAGAGCAGGAGTGCAGATTGATAATATTTTTTTTAATATACGTAAAAAGTACATTAAATCAATAAATAAAACATTACACATACTACGATGAATTGACACACACACACATTTGTAACCTCCACTCGGTAACTGACTGACTGCTGACTGACAATGAATTATGGTCGAATTTTGACCGCGGGCGACCACTACTACTAGTTACACCTAATCGTTGTAGTAATAAGATATTAAAAAATAGGTACATTACTATTTGTATTTTCTTCTCACTAGGATGAACTGATTGCCGTTAAGCTACGCGAGGCTGAAGCGAATTTATCGCTCAAAGATCTTCGCCAACGCGTGACCGAGATATCTGAAGCGTGGCAACGACATCTCCAAGTGAGTTTCTCATTTAACTTATGGCATTTGAGTTAATTGTGTCTGTGTGCAATACCAGTCACGTATCAAACTGGTTAGCATTCATGAGTATTCATTATTAATTAATCAATGACGTTGAACTTAATTGTATTTATATTTACGGTAATCCAACAATCTTGTAAGATACACGCAGTACTCAAATATGCAGAAGGTATATTTAACTCGTGATAAGTAAGGGACCATTCATAAATTACGTCACATGATATTTTGCTTGGAATACTTAAATTAAAACGGCTGTTTTAAAATTATTTTTATTTTTATTAATTATTTTTCATTAAATTTAACATCAAATTCAACATGTCTTTGTCACAATTGTTACTTTGTTGGCCCCTCCCCTCCCCTTAACTTATGATGTACTTTATGGATGGCCCCTAAGCAGCTCTCAAAAGTCCGTTGTCAACCTTAGGGCCTGTGCACACCACGTTTTCCAAACTCGCCGTCGACACGCGTTTGTCTCGATACAGACGCGATACGCACGCGTTACAGATAAAATAAGAAGATTAAAAAAGGTGTTATGCAGTATGCACAGACCCTTACGGCGGCGCTTTATTGAATCACTTTATGTACGCATTTATTTGACATTAACTCGACAAATGCGATTATCGCCTAAACTCAATCACACACTAGCGCCTCGGTAAGCGAATAAAACCCCATGTTTCATGCAGGAACACAGGCAAGAGGCGCCAGTCGTGCCCGTTCAGTCCAACGTGGTTTCTGACATCATGGCCACGCCGAAGAAGTTGCTGCGCGCGTGGGAGGGGCGGTCCGCTGACACGCAGAAGCTGGAAGAGGAACTTATGTCTACCAGGATAAAGGAGGTCGAAGCGCTGACTGAGCTCAAAGAGTTGAGGTTGAAAGTAAGTCACTTTTTATTTTATTGAAGCACTTTGTTGTCCTTTGTCATCATCATCATCATCATCATCAGCCTATGCTTGTCCACTGCTGGACATAGGCCTCCTCTAATGAGCGCCATAGCGCCCTGTCTTCAGCTTGCCGCATCCAGCATCTGCCTGCAGTCTTTCGCAGATCGTCATCCCACCTGGTCGGAGGGCGTCCTACACTACGCTTGCCGAGTCTTTGTCCTTTGTACCATCACTGTAATCTGTCCGGTGTTCGTAACTGAACGCTTTACTTGATTGAAGTCATTCTTGTCATCTATTCAGTTTTATGTATCTATTCAAACACACAAATATTGGTTTCTCAATAGAGGCGAAGGAAGTAGGTATTTTCTTCACTAGATTTACAAAAGGCTGTAACTAATTTAGAATTTTGAAAAGAAATATAATTTATTATGTGATCTGGCGACATGAGAGATCGATCGTTAATATTGTATGATTAATTTTATGAATGAAGTTGTATGAAAGCTAGAAGCTCACCAAACAACTTAAAAAAAGAAGACATTTAAAATGCACTAGCTATATCCCGAGCGCCTCTTATATGTTTTCCTTTTGGGGGAGGTGAATAGTAGAGCATCTCTCGGTCGCAAAATTATTATTCCTCGTACAATGTACTTTCTGGTGATTGATCTCAACTAATCTTGAATAGCGAAAATACGACAAGTAAGGAAAACGAAAGTTTAGTTTTAGAATTGTAGTGACAAGTGATTCCCAGGTGATGGACCTCACTAATCTTGTTAAAGTTTAGTATGAAGACTGTAGTGACAAGTAATTCCCAGGTGATGGAACTGGAGACACAAGTGCAGGTGTCGACGAACCAGCTCCGTCGGCAAGACGAGGAGACGCGTCAACTGCGGGAGACACTAGACGCGGCGTTGCAACGCGAGAGGGCGTTGCAGACGAGGCAGAGGGAGTTCCAGCACAAATACACGGACCTCGAGAGCAAGGTGGGTTTATGGTCCCTGTGGTTAAGGACTACTATACCTGAGTAATATTAATATAGTATGGCACGGTCGCTGATCACGAAGAAATTCGTACAATGACCTGTTATTACCTGTGTTATAGCTGTGATAGCCGATTGGTTAAAGCACGCGTCTTGCGGGCACCAGGTCTTGGGTTCAAACCCCGGCTCGCACCTCTGGATTTTTAAAAATATATGTGCGAATCATAATTTCTATATGATTGTCACTTGCTTACGGTGGAGGAAAACATCGTTAGGAAACCTGCATGTCTTAGAAGATCTAACCAATTTTCGAAAGACATGTGAAATCCGCCAACCCGCACTGGGCCAGCGTGGTGGATTATGGCCTGAATCCCCCTCGTGTTGAGGGGAGGCCCGTGGCCACGAGTGGGACGTCAAAAGGGCTAAATTATTATTATTATACCTGATTAAGGCAAACAATGTATGGAATATTTAATAACAAACCAGTAATGTCTAATAACCAAATTACCCGCACATGTTAATAATAATATATTAGGTGAAACAGAAAGGGTATAATTTTTTTTTTGCAACTTAACTGGTAAATCTAAAACTTGTGCTTGTGTGCCAGTTGAAGTTCTAAAGGATTTGTAGACTTATGAAATCTATTAACAGCTGTATCCCTGTAATACCTTTTGTTTTTCAAGTTTCCTCCAAAGCTGACAGCTTTAGAATTACAGAGTTAAGTTTTGAATAAAAGTTTACCCTTTCTGTTTCAGCCTGTATATATGTCGCAGCCAAATAGCTTAATTCGTCATTCAATTAACAGCCTAGGCACTTTACTAAACAGCGCCGTTCAACTAACGGCCTAAATGATATTCAGCCGTATCGTCTATTACAACATTTAATAAATTGGCTGGCTAATGCTTAGGCAACTGGTTGACATTTAAGTACTACAAAACTTTTTCAAAATACTATCCAAGCAGAACGACCTGGACGGGTTTAGGTTAGGGTTATTTTTTTTATGACCCCACAGAAATCCCACCCGGCAAATAGATCTAAAACAAAATCGTAAAAAACCTTAGTACCTAATAAAATTATTCCATCAAAGTTGTTTTTTTCCGACGCCATATTGACCAAAGAGAATATAGAATATAGAGATATTGACAGTTTGGTGAGTTTCGGCGCTAGGTGGCAGAAAGTAGAACTAAATGAAAATGAGCAGGCTAGGCAGGTAATTAAACGGTTAGGCAAGTAGTTAAACGTCATCGATCCAAGTCATTTGCCTAGATGTTTGATAAAATGGCTGAATATCATCCAGGCCACTAGTTGAACGGCGAATTAAGCTAGTTGGCGGCGACATAAATATATATTTAAATGGGAAGGTATGTAACCTATATTTACATTATCATTATAAGTATACTATCCCAATGTCGTGGATTTCGTCCAATGGCTTAGGATCAACTATAATAGCCGAGTTTTATACTACACTTAAGTAGATCATAAGACATGTATGTTCTCAAGAAAAAAGCTGTTGAAATTCCTTATAAATAAATAAATAAGTATACTGAATAATATAATTTCTCCGACAGGCAAAATATGACTCTATGCAAGCCAATATAAGGAACATGGAGGACGCTCAGAGAATAGCTGAACTAGAAACCGAGGTCTCTGAATATAAATTAAAGGTTAGTTAGTAGTAATAACAATTTTCCTGACATTATGTCGGCTTATAATAAATAATAATAATAATAATATCGTTTATTTGCAGACACAAGATCCATTACAAAATAACATAATAATATATACAAATAGCAATTAGCAATAGCCAAGCAAAAGTGTACAAAAATAATAATAATAATAATGTCTAAAGAGAGACAAATATATTATGTCCTCAGGATAATATTTATCCATTGTCTATATGTGCTAGTCAAACATAATCCATCCGATAAACATTTTACAATGGCGTTATTACACGTGTCAATTCTGGACATAAATGACGCTATTCTTTCTCTCTGTATGGCATTAAAGGAATTAAGGCGCTGTGTGCAGAAAAATGAATATCAGTTTTGGCCTATCTGACACTCGCGTTCGCTAGCCACGTCATTACGTCGGAACTACGGAAATCTATGGAGCAGTCTAAATAGTTATTTTTTAACAGAAATAAAAATATGGATGAAGTTCTCAGTTCAGTTGTTTTTTATGTATGTTACCTCAGATCTCCGTCATTTATAAACCAATTTGAAAGAATATTTATTTATTTGATATTTTTTATTGTTTATATTATTATTTATTGATACTTGTAGGACCCATATAAATTTCACCAAAATCGGTTCAGTAGTTTGGGAGATGGACTATTTACGGTTACCAGCAATTCAATACGTAGTTTACCATTAAAAACATGACCAAAACTTAAAAAAAAATATCGATTCCAATAAAACTGTGTGCGCTAATTAAAACGCTAGAAATTTGGAGGTCCCTAATTTGGAGTCAGTGTCAATTCAAGTAAGTAGGAGTTGGTAGGTACCTAAGAAGCTGTCCTAACGTAAAGATTACACCAGCGCAGCGACTCCATATGACATAAATTGTCAATTCTAGCTTTTTAATGCAGGTTTTATTGAAGTCAGTTCTATTTTTTTTATCATTCCTTAGACGCCCATTACACCAAAAATTTGGGCGTCAAGTATACTGGTTCCATGTGCCCGCGACATAGTCGAAGTAAAGATGTTCCGTTTAAAAAAACCAGGTAATAAGTCTTAAAACACAAAGGCAACTGCAAATTGAATTATGCCGAAAAATTGTATTTTCTTAAATTCGGTAGTTAGCTAGATTATAAACCGATAGTAAGGTCGGTCGTCTGTCATCTTGGAATCCAAAATTTACGTCATAATCGTAATCGGCACGCCAAGAACCTAGAAAATTATACCCATATGCCAGATTTTCCAAAATATTATATAATAGTCCGCAACTTGGGATTAAAAAATTCTCATAATTATACTTCATAAAATATAGCTTGATCTCTGCGACAACTGTCAGTAAAATCACGCCTATGAAGTCTTGAATTTCATAATAGTACAAACAGTACCTGTCAATGTCATACTTTATGGGCATGCCGATCTAATTAGTGATGGGCGATGAATCATCGTGACCACAGACGTTATTTGAAATAAAACTTAATTTATCTTTTAATTTTATTGTATATTTTAATATCATAACATTATTTACATTTGTGCATACTGGATCTAAAATAATAGTGAGTAAATAAAATCTAATTTCGGGAGCGGGACGTCCGATTTGATAATATTTGTGAACAAGAGTTTATAATTAATTTACAAGATTGTTTTAGCGATTCAGAAACTGATCCAGACATGGATTTGGGTTGTACTCCTTTAAGAGAATAAATGTCATTTTATATTAAAATATTAGTTTTTAGCATTGATGATAGCAAGAAACGTCCATAATTTCTATCGTCATTTTTTTATATCCTCACAACCCTATAAATATCACTTTGACTTAAGTCGCAGATATCAATATTAGTCATGGCATCTCTTTATGACTCATTATTGCAGAGCTCAGTGGGATGGAAATGAAATCTATACAAATAAATAAAATTGGAGTGTCTGTTTGTAATATCAAAATAACACCTTTTCACTAAATGCATATGAAAGTACATACGACACCCATAACAAAAACGTGTTTTAAAAAAATTTTGTCTGTCTGTCTGTCTTTCTGTCTGTCTGTGTGTTTGTTCCCGGTAATCTCCGAAACGGCTGGACCGATTTTGACGGGACTTTCACTGGCAGATAGCTTATAAGGAGTAACTTAGGCTACTTTAATTTTAGAAAAACAATTAGGGTTCAGCGTATAAAAATAAAAACACATGAAATCACAAATAAAAAAAACATGAAATCAAAGAGTATCTCCGAAACGGCCTGACCAATTTTGACGGGACTTTCACTGGTAGATAGCTGATGTTATAAGCAGGTTAATTAATTTTAGAAAAAAAAATGGGTCCTGTCACGCGGGCTCAGAATGCGGGAGCGGGCTTTTTGTTAAGTTAAATTCCACGCGGACGAAGTCGCGGGCTCAGCTAGTATATAATAAATTTAGTTAGTAAATTTATTTGGCACATAAAGGAACGAAAAATTACAAGAGAGTGACAATTGATCTTCTTAAACAATTGACAGAGAATAAATCCAGAAAAAGAAATCAAATATGAAATTTTAATAAAACCTTATTTTATTTCTAACAATCAAGCTATGTTTTATGAAATTTAGTACTCCTAGTTTTCGCTTCTTCCTATATCTATGGTTCCCCAGATAATTTGGTCATGTCACTCTGTCCGAGCGCCCGACGTCACAGTCCTTTTATTCAGAGGCTAGAAGGCTGCAAACTGGCGCTAAAATGGATTTTTGGTACCGCTACAAAACTGTGTTTAAATATTGAAAGCAATATAATTATAGGGTAGGTTACCAGTTTAAAAAAATAAATCCCATTTACTAAATATTGCCGATTGGTTAAGCCCGCGTCTTGCGGGCTATCAGGTCTCGGGTTCAAACCCCGGCTCGAACCTCTGGATTTTTCGAAATCTATGTGCGAATCATAATTTCTATATTATGATTATCACTTGCTTACGGTGAAGGAATACATCGTGATGAAACCTGCATGTCTTAGAGGATTTAACCAATTTTCGAAAAAACATGTGAACCCCGCCAACCCGCACTGGGCCAGCGTGGTGGATTATGGCCTGAATCCCTCTCGTGTTGAGGGGAGGCAAGTGCCCAGAAGTGGGACGTCAAAAGGGCTAAAACTATTATTTATATTATATTACTAAATATTGAGCTCCGCAATGGCCTTTTTCACGTAATCACCTCTAACTGGTGGTATTTTAAATTATTCGAATTGATATCGGACACGGATAAGATCACTTACACGTCTGTGTTAGTGCCAAATTAAAATTTATTTTGAATATTTTTTCATGTCATTTTATTGTTGTACGTTATGACATATTCGATTACGTCATACGAATATGTCATACGATTATTAACATACAAATAAATAAATATCGCAAGACGAACACACCAGCTGTATGGTCCCAAACTAAGCAACGCTTGTACTATGGGTACTATACAATGGACTGGGGATGATCCCAGTGTCACCCAGACTAGGGAAAATTACGAAGAGGCCATTTTCGAAATTTACCCTGTCGGGAATCGAACCCGCAACCACACGATGCAGTGAACCCAGCGGCCTACGCTTGAACCACTGCGCCAAGCGGCGGCCAAATTATATTTTTTAGTACATTTTAAATAGTCAAAAATATAAGTTGACTTTTAAAATACCCCTTCCCCCTGAACGACGTTATAAATAAACAATGATTATAATATAAAATATAATTAATAAATCATTAATAAAATAACCATTTCGTTAAGTAATATTCAAAAGCAATGTCTACTGAAATACATGTCTTTAAATAAACGTATGTTTTCTCATAATGTCTCCCTTCGCCGTTCAGCAAGTGAAAATTTACGTTGGAAATTATATGGAAATAGAATAATGAACTTTAAAAAAAAGACTGAAAATCTGTCAAATTACTACGATATACAAGTACATATAGTATCGGACTCGCACTTGAAATATTTTTTATTTGACCAAAGGAGTTTCCACTCTCTCCGTTTACGTATTGGTTACGAGGAATTTATTTAAATTCGGATCTGAAAAAAATCGGCATAGGTCCGACCTCGATGACGTCCGCAGACGACTGAGCTAGTTAGAATATGACAGTGATGCAATGACTTCATGTATAGAAAATATGAGATGACACTAGTGACCGCGCGCTCGGAAGTAAACCACATAAGCGCTAAACAATATTTCTTTGGTTATTAACAAAACTAGGGAATGGATTAATTTTTTTCTTATAAGCGATCCTAGATATTATCATTTACTATGTTTTAAAAAAATATCGTCATCTAATTCGTAATAATATCGTGGATGAAATGAAAATAAAAAGCAATAACAGCCAACTTTGGTTTTTTTTTCTATCGAGGAAATTTCACTTAATCGTGTTTTCCTATATATGTAATCCTAGTTAATGTTCTTGAATAACACATATCTGAAAATAAGCTTCTTAATCTATAAAATTATAGAAATATTTCGAATTAAAAACCCAAAAAAACCGAATGCCTCGACTTAACACGCGCCTCCGCAAACATCGCGGACGCACTGCAGCAACGCCTAAAGCCCATAAGGTGTCTGAAGATATTGTTGTACTGAACGCGAATACCGTCTAGCGACTTCTTGGTGCAACCAGTCCACAGTTGACACGTGTAAAACGTTTGACAAAACGATTTAAATAGCGTTATTATAACGTCAAGCGAGGACTTAAAAAATTTTCGTGCAATCATATTACCTACCACGCATAAGGCCCTACGCTTACGCTCCACATCCGCGTCATCTTTCAAAGTCGAGGTAACGATGTGACCAAGGTACCTAAAAGTGTCGACTATCTTTACAGGCTGTCCGTTGATGCAGACACCGGGCACGCTGGAGGGCCCCTTTCCCGATCTGAATATCATCATTTCAGTCTTTTTAACGTTATAGCTCAAGTCATGTTTATTTGCATATTCTTCACATATAGATATCAGTTTTCTTAATCCTTTGATCGAGGGGCTAAGCAGCACCATATCATCCGCGTAGCTCAGGTTGTTGACATACCTGTCAGCTAGCCGGAGCCCAACGGGTGTGCTGCTCAGCTCCACGATCAAGTCGTTTACGTATAGATTAAACAGATCGGGGGAGGTTAATCCCCCCTGCCTGACACCACAAGACAGCCTGTAATTGTCCGAAATTTCGCCTCCCCATCTGACATTATTTTCCTGATTACTATACCAGTACGCAAAGGTATCCACAATGTCAGACGGGACGTTACTATTGTATAGTTTTTCCCATAGGAGGTCATGGTTAATCGTGTCAAAAGCGCGGCTCAAGTCCAGATAACATGCGTACACTGTAGTTTTTCTGTCTAGATAGTATTTAACTGTTTGCTTCAAGGAAAAAATTGCCATGTCCGTCGACAAATTAGGCCTATATCCAAATTGTGCATCGTCAATATTTAAGATCGGCGCAATTTTATACTGTAGAAGTCTTTCCAGCACCTTGGCCACAATCGTAGCCAAAGAGATCGGCCTGTAGTTGACCATGCTCGAGATATCACCAGTTTTGTTCTTAGTAATGGGCACGACTAAAGTATGTATTAAATCGTTCGGTAGATAGCAGTGGTGAACGCAGTTATTAAACAACTGCGCCAATAGCCTGTGTATATACTGGCCCCCATAACTCAAGTGCTCGATGCTTAATCCGTCGTGGCCCGGCGACTTACCACGTTTCATATTTTTCAATACATGAGAAATATCGTCTTCCGTAAAATGGCAAGTCGCCGGGTCACTGTTGTTTTTCAAATCTTGCGAATATAATACTTTATTATTATACGCTGATTTTTTCATACAGAAATTATTCTTAAATAAGTTAGCAATATTTTTCATGTTATTTTCGCCTTCTATACTAATAGGTATTATGTTTTTATGATTCATCTTTTTTGTCTCTTTCCAAAATTGAGGGAATTTTTTATCTGAATGATGTTGAGCCAATATGTCCATTTTTATTCATTCCTGGTTATTCTGTACATACTTCAATGCTTTTTTAAAATCCCTACGCGCAGATGACATTCTATCATAGTAATATCCCGAGCATGGCCTCCCACACCGCACCCATTCCAAAAAAGATAGCTTAGCTATTACATGTAAGGCCTTAACATGGTAGTTCCAGCCAACTACTTTTTTATTCTTGGTAATATTTTTTACATCCGAGCTTTTGTCCGCTGATGATTGCAAAGTCCTTATAATTATATTATAGGTTCTGTCTAATAATATTATATGGTCCTTATTTTCGCATTCTAAGTTAGCTAAAGACACAAAATCGTGTTCATTCAATACATTATAAAAGTCTTGATTACATTGCTTTGTATATAAATCAACTTGTTCGGCATTCCTGTTACCCCAGACATGTCTGTCAGGACGACCCGAGGAATTGCTATCTAAACATACCTTAGATCGAATCATACCTGTATTACAACAAATGAATAAGGGAAAATGATCCGACCAAGATACGTCATACTTGATGTATACGTTCGTAACTAGCTTGGCCGCGGCGGCAGTCGCTAGGCAATGGTCAAGCCATCGACACGACCCGTGCGCCTCGCTCACGAAAGTGTAAGAGTTCGAGTCCAGCCTGTCCAAGTCTATACAAGTCAAAAGATGTTCACCACAGTAATCAACAAGCTCTTTACCAAAGAGAGTGCCCGGGTGCGCGTTATAATCCCCTAATACGAAAACATTTTCCGTATCGGAACATTCGATCACTGCGCTAATATGCGCAAGACACTGTGTAAACTCCGGCAGGTTATCTGCACAGTCCGTCGGCATGTAAACGCTAAACACGAGTAAACTTTGACCGCCTTTCTTCAGGCGCACGGCCGCAATCCGATCATTGTCGCAGTCAATTATTTCCACACTCGTAAACATATTTGAACGCCACAGAATTGCTGTACCACCATAGGGTCTCCCGCGCAATACCCCTGCTGCGGTGTCAACTGACGATTTGCCAAAATGGGCAAATTCTTTGTCGATTTCGTTTAAATAACCAAGATCGTGAGGCAAAAGCCAAGTTTCCTGCAGCGCAACAGCGTCTGCAAATTTGCACAGTTCCTGAACGTGCTCGATCGATCTTTTAATCGACTTACAGTTAAGTGACACCAATATTAAATCTTTGGTCTGTACATCCATTATGATTTATTTGTGTATGCATTTGTACCTACGCTGCGAGGGCGTTGTTGCTTAAATTGACGAAATATTAACCCTTCAGGCCAAAAATCTTTTTGTAGGTAAGTTCTCAATTTTGAGGACAGGATAGATATTTTAAAGGAATTAAAATTAGTTTCGTACAGTTGTTTAAGTATTTCTACACCTAAACATTCTTCTTTCATGTCTTTTATATATAATGATGATGACGATTGCTTTAATGCTCAAAATATATAGATTGTCATTAAATATTTTGGATAATTTATTTGGCAGTATCTCAAGAAATAATTGCTACTTATGAGTTTATATAAAAATATACTAAATTCGATATTAGTCGTCAACTCAACTCAAACTCAAAATTGTTTTTATCCACGTAAGCCAACAAAGCATTTATGAATAGTCAGAATCTACCACCGGTTCGGAATGCTGCTTCCACTGAGAAGAACCGGCAAGAAACTCAATTATCATCACTATTATTAAAATAGTTTTTTTTAAATCTAAAGTTATAATAATTTACAGAATGAAGTAATGGCAACGGAAGGTGAGCTCCGCAATAATATGGATGATTCAGACAGAGTCCGCGAACTGCAGGAACAGGTCGCCGAACTGAAGGCTGAGGTACCTACTTATTTATTACAACACACACATCTAGGCTCAATGACGACTAAACACTTACCCCCTTATTAATAAACTCTATAGCGGTTGTACTAGGTGAAACAAAAAGGGTTTACTATTTTTTTTGCATCTTATCTTTGTAAATCTAAAAAAATCGGCTTTCTTGTACAGTTGAAGTACTAAAGGTTTTGTAGACTTGTGAAATCTGACAACAGTTGTAGTCCTATAACACCTTTTGTTTTTCAAGTTTCCTCCCGAGCTAATAGTTATAGAATTACAAACTTAAGGTGTGAAAAAAAGTATACCCTTTATGTTTCAACCTGTATAGTTACACCATGCTTAGTCCTCTTCTTTCGTATGTCAAATTACTGAAGACGGAAAGAGATAATTCGATGTAACTTTATTAATAGGGGGGTTGTATATTGCGGATGTTTCACTCTATGGTCACCACAACAAAATAAAAACACCGAACGACAATTGAATGAATATACAACAGTGTTAAAGCGCTTTTCATCACTAACACATGATACGAATGTGTACTGAATGACTGTATGTTGTATTGTTTCACATGCTTTCTCACTAAAACTACTCAAAAGACATGATTTACCAATGGCATTCAATACTAACAGCAATCATTTGTTAGTCGTCTTCGACCAGCACACCGTGTGACCGACACCCGCTACAACAATGCTTCAGTCATTGTGAAATCGCTTTATCTGTTGGGGACTGTATATAATTATTATAAACAATAATATATTGTGGTACATTTCATATGTTGTCAAACAACAAACACATGTTATCATGTACCGATTACATTTCATTACTATTCGATTAAATGTGTTCATACTTACAATTTTTTTGGACAGTTTAAATTGTATCATCGTGATGTCTTCATTAATATCACCTCGTGATATAGGTTATATGTACTAATTGTGATAAAAAACATATTATTTTAATTATGATGAGAATAATCCTTATGCACTAACTCATCGCCGCTAAAACGATAATACTAATATTAACAAACAAGAAAGCTAAACGACTATGAATTAGAACATAATTGGGGATGAAGGTTTATTTTAAAAATCTTTATTCACCCATACGAAACCTAGGTTGGCCGCTCTTAGAATTATAAGCCAGAAATGTTTGTACAACTAATAAACTACATCGGTACACCGCTACATCGGTCGAATTTAAGGTAAAATATATTTATATATCTATTGTTCATTGTACAATAATTATAATATGTTTGTATCAAAATGTCTGATACATTTTGTTTGGCACTGTACAGTTTCCGACACCAATCACCACGCCGGAGACTGAGCCTTGGAAATGGCTCGAGTAAGTTCACCATTAGTCAAACATCTTGTCGGCTAGTGTGTTGACTCGCTCACTCCTTACTATTAGTCCTCTAGTCCTAAAGTAATCGGCAATCCGTTCACACAGCAATTTACACCGGGCCATAAGATTAAACAGAGTAAACTCATGTAGGTATTTCAGGGACGTATACAATGTTATTGGTAAAACAATAACAATATCTCTGGACTATAATTACTAACATCATAAACAACAACTTTCAAAGAAAATTTCAAAATGTTAACTCTTTAAATTGATATGAACCCCACGCCCACGTCGCGACGTCATACATGTCCTTGTATCACAACGAAATCTTGAAAGTTTGTTTTTGGTAAATATATGTATTGTAAAAAGTCTTTCAAGGTTGTTAGTGTTTTACCAATAACCCTGTGTATACCATTTACAGCTGGTTTAGCGAGACCCTTAGCCGACGCAAAATACTAATATTCACCAAATATTAGGGTCGCTTGTATTAACTGTGATAGGGATCAGATATGTTTATATAATTTCTAATTGTTTGAGTTTATTGGCGTTGTATCGTCGACGGCAGATGGAATATACTATTAAAAGTATCTTAATCCAAATTCATGCATTTTGCTTTCCTATTGTATCGAAAACCGTGCCATGCCGTGCTATGCTACTCGTCATACTAATATTATAAATGCGAAAGTTTGTGAGTGTGGATGTTCGTTACTCTTTCAGGCAAAAACTACTGAACGGATTTGGATGAAATTTGGAACACAGATAGGTTATAACCGGGATTAACACATAGGATACTTTTTATCCCGATAATCCTGATTTTTTTGTTAAGTTAAATACTACTCGGACGAAGTCGGTGGGCACAGCTAGTAAGTTATAAAAGCGACTGTTCCATCTTTGCATTATTTAAAGGGCGTTGTTTTTGCATAAGTAAATAATCAAATCGGTTGACTTAATTATTTTCACAGCTCAGGTGACTTTTTCTTTTTTTATTGTATCATCAATTCATCATATTGAAATGGATTTGGCAGGTGAACACACTAGACCCCCGCGTATGCGCAGTTTATTTGTGTTATATAAATACAAGCATGTAAATTGGGGAAGCCACTCACATACGTCCGGTTCTAATAAACCCAACCAATTAGCTGCCTGAAACAAACAATTACGTGTTGGTATGTGTAATAGCAAAATGCACCCTTCGCTTGTCGAATGCACAGACGTAGGCCCGTAGGAATAAAGCTAACTCAAATCTGAGAGCGATCTTGGGAATGTAATACCAGTACAAAATGGCATGTCAAAACTGTACTTAAGATCACTCTCAGACTTAGATCAATAAGACGCTTTTGATCTGTCATTTTGTACTGGAATGACATAAAAATGACATTAACGAGTTCGCTCTCAGACATGAGATAGATTTCTTTATTTTTATTATTATTATTTTTATTTATTAATGCGGGCTTTAGGCTAGTATTAAGAAAATATTATTATCCTACTTCCTACTAATATTATAAATGTGAAAGTTTGTGAGTGTGGATGTATGTATGTATGTTTGTTACTCCTTCACGCAAAAACTACTGAACGGATTTGAATGAAATTTGGAACACAGATAGTTTATAACCGGGATTAACATATAGGATACTTTTTATCCCGATAATCCCGAAATTTTTGTTATGTTAAATACTACGCGGACGAAGTCACAGCTAGTGGGCACAGCTAGTTATTTATTAATGCGGGCTTTCGGCTCGTATTAACATATCTATCTGAAGACTGAGAGCGAACTTGGAAATGCCATTTTTTATGTCACTCCAGAACAAAACGACTGATCAAAAGCGTACTCAAGATCGGTCTCAAACTGGAGATCGATTTAATAATACGGGCTTCAGCTGCATAAGACATTAGAATTTCTATGGTTTTCTTTTTTGTGACATTCGAGGGGTTAATAGATAGGATTTTTTTAAGGGATATTACAACCGGCGAGTGATGTCTGTTTAATGCCTGTTTTTTTGCCCTAATTGTTGCTAGCATTTCCTATAATCGCAGGTTTTGAAGGTAGGTGTGTAGTAGGTGTGAAGTTGGCTGTGCTTGCATGCGTCTTTGTATTGGATGAGTCTGTGTTTCGTTTGTCAGTTGCATCTTGTATAAAGTATTTTATAGATGGGTGACGCATTATGTCGAAAGTGCTAAAACTCCTAATTATTCGGAGGAAGTAGATTATAATTGCAGTACCTACTTAGCCAAATCTAAACTACGGTACCCTAAAAAGGCTGTCGTTTGTGTTTTAAGTATTAATTTATGATAATTCGAATGCGATTTAATGAATGCGGTAGAATTAATAAAATGAATAGGGTAATAGACTTATATTGATGGAGACATGGAATTTCTGCATTTTAATCAAATTTGCAGTTCAAAATATACAAAAACAGTCTACAACCCTATTCTGTGTGTGTCGTAAGTAGATAATATACATGGTGAATCAGAAAGGGTGCACTATTTATGGCAGAATAAATTAATATTAATAGTTTTGCTGAACAACACAATATGGTATTGTAGAGATATAGCTGTATGTAGATTTCGTAAGTCATAACACCGTTTGTTCTTTGACTTTCCCCCAAAGCCGGGCGCTTTTATAATTTACCGTTGTAATTTACCAAGGTACTGGACATTATTATCGTTGACGTCGACGATATATCGTGCCGGGGAATGCTATTATAATAAGCAAACCGTCGACGGTATTGCCGTTAGTGGCTTTATGAGCGGAGGAACGGGACGGAAGACTCGAACGCCATGTGTCCGTCTCTCTCACACCTATCAATATTCATACGAACATACATACGACGGTTTGACAAAGCCTGGGTGTCCTACGGCAATGGCACCTGATCTTGTATCTATTGTAACAAAATTCCTCCACCCAAAGGCTGTCTACAAGAGATGGCAGCCTGAAAGTGTCTTCATACAATTGCATTCATTTTTCTTTTCTATTGTATTGTTACGATGAAACAGTGGTATGCCATGCCGACGGTAAACTATAAAAGCGTGCAATAGTTTCAGAATTACAGTTAAGTTACAAAAGAAAATATACCCTTTCTGATTCACATCGTAGTTGTTATAGGTGAAACGAAGGACGTATTCAAGACCATGGTAATTCACGCTTACACGTACCTAACTATTAAACATGAAAATAAAAAACAAATATGCCGTAAAACGTCCTGCAGCGTGGGGCACTCTAGCGCTAGTGAGTGACTGTGTGCTCTCTTATCATAGATGTTATGATCTGTTTTCCCTTGAATACTTCAAACTTAGCTTAAACATAGCTTTTGGTTAATAAGTTCGTTATTGGATAATAAGCTTGAAAATACATATTTGTTAATTTACATATTTGGAACAAATACATCCCTCGTATCACCTTAGGCCGAGTCTTGAGTGACGGCGTATCGGGCATGCGCGGCCTTCACTCAGTACTCGCATTACCACTGTGTAAAATGTGATCGGATATGAATATCGTTTTGTTCTGCGTTGCGTCAGGTCATGAGGTTAGAGGCGTGGAGGGCGCGCGCGCTGGGCCACCCCGAGCTCAGCCGCGCCGTCTCGCTTGAGGAGGACCTGGAGGAGGACGACAAGCTCAAGTTGATCCTCCGCCGCGAGTCCTCCACCTCCCTCGACTCGTCGGCGATGTCGCGCAAACACACGTAGCGAATACTCACACTTTAGTTCACATTACACATACACCACACAATTGTCAACTTTTGTTTAGCTTTGACACGTTCAATATCGTGGGTTTGGTTATAATTGAGGCAGTGGCCGCAACTAAGTGCTTCTTTTTTGTATTTTGATGCCAAATCTCTTATTTTAAAATGGAAAAAAATGTGTTTTGGTAGCATAATGAAAAATTGTAGCTTAGTCCACTCTTGCTCTCATCATCATCATCATCATCATCTGCCTACCTTTTCCCATTATCTGGGGTCGGCGCAGTATGTCTTTGCCTTCTATACATCGCGCTTTCCCGTCATACTCACATCCACTCCATCCTCGTTCATATCAATCTTAATACAATCCATCCATCTTTTCTTGGGCCTTCCTCCCGCACTGTATCCATCCACATTAATATTCATCACTCGTTTAGTCACATGCTTCTCATCACGTGTCCAAACCATTCCATCCTCCTACCTCTCACTTTATCTGTTATTGGCGCTAACCTCACACTACCTCTTATATACACATTCTTCACCTTATCCATTCGCGTCACTCCAGACATCCATCTCAACATTCGCATCTCAGCAGAGTGGAGACGTTTCTCTTCCCGCACTTTAGCCGCCCAGCATTCCGAGCCGTACATGATTACTGGTCTTATAATCGATTTGTAGATTTTTCCTTTAATTTTAATTGGCATCCTTGGGACGCATGTAGTGCTGGTAACTTGTCTCCACTTCTGCCACCCTGCATTAATTCGCCCTTTTTATGTCACGGTCAACTTCACCGTCATGCTGGAGTAACGAACCGAGATATTTAAAATCAGAGCAAACTGGTATTACACCATTATCCATTTTAATCGACACTGCACTAGAGACACCGCCGAAATCACAGAACACTCACACTACACACTGTAGGCTTTTAGTCATTCGGGTTTTGCTGTTTCTTGTATTTCAGATATGGTAAGCCTGCGATTGGTCGTAAACTTCGCGACGTGTTATTATATTATTATAGTGTTTCATAGTAGTTGTGCTAGAATTTTTCAGAGCGATAGCTTTAGTTTTAATGAAATAGATCAGTATAAACCTAGATCAATACCTACGCTGGATCAATAGATGGTGGCTGTTTTAAAGCATAACCTTGACATATGTTACGTTACTATAAAAACCAAGTTTCATTATTTGGTCGTCAGTATTTATTATTTTAAAAGGTGTGTCAAAACATTATTTTAACTCTAGCTATGTATCGAATCTTAGATTCTCAAAAAGGATTTCCATTTGACGATGAATCTTATAACAGTTCAATCAGTGACTTTGATTAGATCGTTGTCAGATTGTCAAATTGTTGGTGGTCGTATCATATCCCGTCAATTCCCATTGGAAATAAAGAAATGACACCAGGGGGCCAAGTCTGCTAACCGTTCCAATAACGCACGATTTGCACCCACGTCATTTTGACATTTACAATCGAGCGGCAAAAGTTTCGAAGTCCGCTAACAAACGGCCTCTCGAAATGAATAGAGTCAAGAATCGGTCGGCACGGGCTGGTTAGTGGACTACCAAAATTGACGTTTTGCGAGTCTAGTGCAATTCAAGCGTTAGTACAACGATTAACAGACTTGGCCCCCCAGATTGATTGTCTAATGGAACCTATACTTAAATCCATAATGTCCTGTCTCATGATGCCAACAACACCGTACTCGACTGTACATAAAACGGTGGGATTTTAAAAAAATCCGTTTAAAAGATACACGGAATTTAAAAACTATCCACGGTCTTATGTTACATCGCACATTCATGCATGTCTAGATATAGTATTTATATGAGATATATAATATTATTATACAGGTAGGTAGTTGTAGCGTAGTTGTACTATTTTAGTCTATTGATCTATGGATAGAAATTAAATAACTTTGAAAAAAACTTTGATAAAAATCTAACAAGACTACGTTTTCGCTATCTTCACGCCAATTGGTAGCTTTGATCTCAATGAATGAGTACCGCGCCAGAAAATTATTTCTCGATTGTATTTATTATAATTACGATATGCACGCCACTAAATTGCATGTTGAATTTGACCAAAGCATAGCAGAACGCCCCTGACAATATTCTGTGATAAAACCGAAACAAATATTGTAATCCAAAAATGTTTCTACACCTCATTAAATAAACCTTTTTATATTTTCTTTAAATCATGATGCGCCTTTTTAAATACTTTTTTATCGGTAATAATTGCTTTGTCACGGCAGAGTAGGATTGCCACGCGGTTTAAGAATATTTCAAAGCAAACATTCCAACTGTATTATTATTAATAATTTATTAATACATTTTATTTTATATGATGTCGTTAACATAACATTCGAACATTAATAATTATTAATTGAACTTGTTGATTTGTATTAAGAAATATGCTATATTTTAACTGGACAGGGACAATCTAGTATTGATGGCAATATTATGCGTACTTATTTAATTAAAGCTTGTAATTTTATTAGTTTCTAAGAAAAAGTTTTATTAACGACAGCTTTGACTTACTAATTATTTTATATTTGTAAAAATACTCAAACTGCAGACTAAAACTATTATAAAACTTATGATTGATTGCGCGTACACGGCAACGTCGACTGCGGCGGATCCAGCCCGAGTCTGAACAGGGGTCGGACTATAAATTGATAATATCATGAGTAAAAGCTGACACATTTACCGTATTAGCTACCAAAGTGGACGTATTTAGATATTGCTTTATCTCTGAGTTTCTGCTCATAGCGATAAGGTTGTGTTCAGGCCATATCTAGTAGCGACAATGTTGTGGCCACATATATGCGAGAGACATAGGTGCAGCACTATGTGACGAGTGCTTAATTGTATTATACCTATATTTAACATACCTACTTCCCAAATAAACAAATAAGATTAACGTCACATCATTTCAAATATAACATTCCATAGAATTTGTAGGAAATAAATTTGAGATTTGTTTTCGCTTCGTTATTAGAAATAATAAATGTGTAGCTATTTAATTTCTTCTGTGTAGGTTAAAAATGAAATTGTTATTAATGTAGACCAACAATTGTATTATGGTTGTAAATGACCAGCATTCCGGGGAAACATGCAACTTGCATGTTTCCCGTTTCGAATAGTGACCCTGAATGTTTAGACGCGGTTTGTGTTAATGGCCATGTTCATTAAAGTTGTGTTTCGCTTCGAAAGACTAGGGCCATTTATACAAGGACTCGTTCGTAGGTATAGCATTCTAACTGACTGTCAGTTGCACTTTTACAAGGCGACGTGTTTATTATACACAACGCAATGATAGGGCCGGGCATCGTGGGCGAATAATTTCATAAAATATTGCTAAAAATGAAGTAAGCGTGGACAATGTTTTATAATGGTTTTATATTTAAGTTTCTGTAAAAAATACGATATATTTTAATAGTTCGCAATCGATTGGTAAACATGTAGGTAGCACCAATTCTTGTGTATTTTTGTGATGTTTAAAATGTTTTATTTTATTACATATTTATTTGCAGTTTGGCAGCTATGATAAATTTTAATCTTTCAATTTGTTACCCTAATGACAATTTCATTTCCTTTTATTATACTAACTTAAAAATATAAAGAATTTATGTATTGATTAAGATAGAAATAAGTTTTTGTATAAGTAGATAAACAGGTTGCATATAATATTATATTTATTTGGATTTAAAATGAAAAGCCTTTTTATATCCTCAATATTTTAAAATAACACTGACACTGAAATAGCAATAAACATGTTTTATATACCTATACGCAGCGCTTAATATTATACATGTACGGAGAATGACTGAGTTCTCTTAGTTTAAAGCTTACAGGCTCCATTGTGGAGTGTAATAATATATGTTTCCGTCACTATTCTGGCAGCAGCAATAAATGATTTATTATAAAATATGGGAAGAGGTATAACAATCATGGAGCTCGCGTGTTTAATTAAACCTTTACAAATGTATTCATGTGTTCTTTTAATCAAATTAAAAATATTTTATTAATGTCGGCCTACAAATACCTACACAATGTTGCTTCTACTGAGAAGATCCGATAAGACACTCTAATACTATATATGAGTTACTGAAACACAGGTTCACAGTAAATTCTGTCTTGGAATGTCAATGAAGCAGAGTATGCTATACGTTTCTGTCTGCACATTGCTAATATCCAAGAGTTCTCACAGCACTGGGTCACCAGGTGGTCACCACAGTAGTAAAAACCCGGCTTCACAGCCTTCAAGATGGTCATTGCGTTTTATAGCTATCTCTTTTTTGTAAAATGTTGTCTGATGAGTTTGAGTAGTTAAGACTACTAGAATTTGGCTTGACACGCTACCGCGTGTCTAGATATACAAAATTCTCTCCATGCAAAGGTTGTCTGGTAAAGATCGCAGTCTGCGATAAGCGCAATGTACTGTTTTATTATGTTATTAAATCTATTACGAACTCTGGTGTACAATAAAGAGTTATTCTGTTATATTCTATAGACATTTTAAAAAACGTGAGCTCCAAGCTTGTGACACCTCGATAAAAATACATATCACCTTGCTCATAATATGGTCTCTACTCTCTGGAACCTAACTGTTGTTAGGTGCATGATATTATTATGTTTGGTTGCGCTATCAACAATTTTATTATATAATACATTTTACACAAATTGACAACCAAAACATGTAGGTACTTTTGATACTACAGTGCGACAAGGATAAATATAATGAACGTTATTGACAGTTGAGGAAGGGCCTGTGGGGAGAGTCCGGCATAACCCGCACGCCTCCCTCGGGTATCCATCAGGATTTCCCCACGAAAAAAGGGCCTGGGTGGGGAGCGCCACATGTTTAAGAATTAAAAAATCTTCCGATGATAGCGGCGTTAGTTCTGGTTATGACCACGTTCATTATAATCCCCAGTAAAATAAACATAAAAATTGGTCGTGTAGTTTCCAATAAATCGCGCACATACAAACATACTGCGGTAATCGAACCTTTTTTTTGTAAAGTCGGTTAAAAACAGGCGCAGTCGCCACTGTGTGGACACCCTTACTTGTGTATTAATGCAAGCACCTATTTTTTATTAAAAAACAGTAATGCAGTGCTATTGTTTTTTTTTTTACATTTTATGTGACTTGTGTACCGTACCTATTTTGGTAAATAAAGTGTATTGGAAAAAATAAATTGTCATAATATAACTAAATACCTACCTAGTTTTATTTTATCCCTTCTACTTCTAATTGTTAATTAGAAAAGTGAAAGTTTGTTGGTTCTAAAGAGCCTCTATTCAGGCAAGAAAATCCTGAAATGATTTAAAAGAAATTTGGTTTACACTTTGCAGGTAAACAATACAGCATTTAAAGTTTATTCCCTTTGATCCGAGTACTTAGCACTCATATTGTTTTCGCTCCTAAGCCCCTAACCCTGAATAGCTAGTACTTCACATTAGCCCTTAGTTACTTGTACCCGTATTGTTATATAGCTAAACGCGACTTTGCACTGACGAAACATTAATATCAGTAATATATGCATTATAATCAGTAATATCACTTATAGGTATAAATTAAAACAACGTTTTGTTAGTAAATTATTTATTTTTACATTAAAGCACCGACATTCATTTATACGTAGTATATTATTAATAGGTATGTAATATTAGTCACACGACACGATGGCTGTTAGTAACAGTTAATAATTTAAGTATTTTTACTTGTCATAATACTTAGGCTAAACTCTTGTATTTAGTGAACAAATTGTATAGCACACGAAGAGTAGACTTGAGGTCGAGATTCACGATATCTGAAAATAATGGATATTATTGAATTATAATGCTCCATAAGTACTATATAATATTAGACCATCATCTATCCTTGATATTTTAACAAAACATAATATATGTACTTATACCTTGGTGGAAAAACGTATGTTCAAATAGTACAAGCAGTGACTTGCAAGTGGAAATGCAGATTTAATACCTTGTAATTAAATGTAATATATTCAAAATGTTTTAAAATCGAAGGGTGTTACCCCCAGGGGTGTTAAAGATCCAACCAACCAATCGACCGATCGTCGATCAATCAACCATTGATCGATACACATGGAAACAACCAAATAGGAAGCAGGAATATACAGTTACATAACTGCAGAAATAGACAGAATGTCAAATTACACTCACCCTCAGGTCTCGCTTTCGGTTTGGCAAGTCCTACATCCTGCATCAGTTCAAATGCAAATGAAACATTGTGGACCTTCTGATCAAAGTCCTGAGGCGTCAGGTGGAAATCGTAAAGAGGCACGAAGAATCCCTCCAGGAGCCCCATGAGCAGGCACAGGTACACGCCGTCGTGAAACTGTGTATCCAAGTCCATCACTTCGAGGTTCACCTTGCTCAAATGTTTGTTGACGAATGTTATCAATGACTTCTTGACAACTTGCAATTTGTCAGGAGCGTGGTCGAACAAAGCGTCAAACGCGTCTCGCTCGCATTTCATACCAAGATCGTCGTACGTAGTTGTGATTGTCTCAATTAAAGTTCTGTAACAAGATGATGATAATGTTGTAAGTGGAAATGAACATCGGAGCATTCTGTACTTATATTTTATGTATCTCCCCAAAGAAACAGTATGAGGTGCCATGTAATAAATGAATCCAGGACTGTTCAAATCGACAAAGTTCAAATTGAATCCAGTGCTTAATAGTGGGCTTGCATCAGTTAGTCCAACAAGATAAATAGTTATTATCAAAGAGTTGGCAATAGCAACTATTGTTGTCACCTGTCCCGTGTATTGGACTATTGTAATCTACTATTTAAAAAAATGCAACATACCTGTGGGACAGCTGAGTGGGTGTGTCTTTCTTCACAACAACCACATTAACGCTCACATTTTCAGGTAAGCGGACAGGAGCGCGGAAATGACGCGCCAATGCCACTAGCAAGTGCAATATTGACACAACATTTTTCGAATGTATGGAGTCCACACTCCATTTAGGTACCGGTTTAGTTGTTCCATAAAGCACCTAAAAAGGGAGTTAATTATAATGGACTAAACTCAGCTTAAGTCATTTTGTTCAGAGTACAAATTACTATTCCTAACAATACTATATAAATTTTCTAATATCAAGTATTCCTGTGTGCATGCTGATTTGTACAAGATAAAGACTTATATAGTTATGTGAGTATGTAAATTTTATATAATATTAATTTACATACTTATTTAATTGCAAGAACGGAAAAAACATACCCTGTTGACGGCTCTTAAAACAACAGCCAATTTTTGACGCTGTCCTTCTTCAGACTGTGTGACTTCAGGCACATCTAGTTTTGTCTCTGTCAGTATTTCCAGCAGTTTCTGAAGCACTTGGCCATCATAAAGATCTTCACTGATATCTTTAACAATAATCCTCTGCGCTGCTAGCTCATCATTAATCCAGTCTATGAGCACTTGGACAAGTTCCTTCACTCTAGGGTCTTCCAGTGATCGTGGTTCGATGATTGCCCGTTCCTCATTGTCATCTAAATCCATAGTTAATGTTTAAATTGACTATTACAAGTGAATAAATTGTCACAAAATTGATCAGTTAAATAACTACACAATTACAATGACCACACCTATATGAGTCACAGGTTCAGGAAAACGGCAAAAATAATTCAGTTAAAAATGATATCATTAAGTTAATTTAACTAATTATGTTTGTATTACTTATTGTTAGTAATTAGAATATACTTACGTAAGCTGTATTCCTCTGGTGGAATTTCGGGAGCAGTGGGGCTACCAGGAGAATCTATGGCATATTTACCTTCAGCTTGGACATCTTGCACTGTTGAAAAATTCAATGTTAAAAGATTACCAGTGATTACCATTACATCATTGTAATGAAAATATCAAAGGGTGTGTGTGTAAGTACTAACTACATTCTTTATTTACAGGGAAGGTCCTAGGCATATCTAAGGGAACATCATAAGTTGATCTCTCTTAATAACAGGTGTCAATAATAAACAGAGCTCCGATTATTTTAACCCTGGCCTAAATACAAATTCTTGCCCTTGGAAACAGATGTGTGTGGTCGGTATCAGATAGCTGAGATTATGAGCAAGTCACAAACAAGATTATTCCATAAAATCCATATTTAAGTACTATTATAAAATTTGAAAACGAATAATATTTTATAGTATATAAATAAAAATGGTAGAATAGATCTGCACGAGACAGGTATTCAAATGATTCATATTTAATAGTATAAATGACTTCATGTTGGTACATATTACCATTATCTTGGGTCTTCAACTAATTAGTAACTTCAATATCCCATATTTAGTAGCTATAATAAAGGCTTTGGATTATTGTATCTATAGCCCAGATTTACTTATGCCCTTATACAGTAAGTAAGTACTTCCTTCAGCCCACTCAGTTTAGTACAAATGTTAACTTTTTACACAAGATATCTACGACGTACCTTCTTTTATACGTTTTTTACGTCCTATGGTACCAATCTTATCCCAAAATGATTCTTCTTTGTCTTCTTTTTTAGGCAAAACAGGAGTTCTGGGAGATTTCGGGCGTGGTGACGACATTTCAACACAAGTCCTGATGAAAATAAGGTCAAGTCAAGTCAAATGAATCAGTATTTATAATTATCATAATACGTTGAGGATTTGAAGTTATTTATTAATAAGTGTTAATTAAAATTATTACCTACTAAATAAACACCAAAAGTAAAATAATTATAATAAAAATAAATAGACACCAAAATAGAGGTATAAAAAATACGTAGTGGTGTGCCTAATCGATTAGAGTACAATATTTTTATTAAATATAAATACATATACCTATGCCATTAAAATTACTTTTAGTACTGAATACCAAATATTTTATCATAATAACGTTCAGGATCTAATAATTACGCTATCTGCTTTATTATTTTATTGCAGAAAAATATTTATGAAGGAGCTCAACATAGAATTAATAAATAGGTTAGAGGACAGGCAGAGGCTGATGCTGTGCAACTCGTCGTTACTTTATTTAACTCAGCTCTCATCACTTTTTTAAACTATAAAATTATATTATTATTAATGATGTAATCGATATCGATTATTATGAAATAAAAATGTAGGTGCCTCACTTTTTTTAATGACTTCCATAGACAATATTGGCGGCGTGACATTTCATTTAATCCAATGAGAAAGCTATATTTCTCACCACTCCTTCCCCCATTGGCTCAAATAAAATGTCATGCAGTCGTCTGTTAGATAGACATTGAAATTAAAACTTTGGGTCTTTGGGATGATTTTGGAAACAAATACAAAATTTGTTGAGTTTGATTGTATTAGTTATCTACCTATCAATTTATTCCAGTAGATAGCAGGTTGTGTTTATAGCTAACTCATCTATAAGTTACGCAGAATTACCAGAATACCAAAGAGTTCAATTTACGAATAATTTGTAACTCGGTCAAACCACAACTTGTTAACAGGTACGTTGGTGGAGTCATACCTAAAAATAACTTCAAGATTGTATTGCATCACAGCACAGCCTCAATGACAGATTGTGCCACGCTTATTAACTGCGGACCTGTTTACTCCGTTTTTCGTAGCTAAAACAATGGAGAAAACCTGGAACCCTCCACCATATGGATGGAATAATGCTCACACCGTGCAGCCGCCTCCAGCAGCTCCGCCGAGCTACACACAAGCTGTCGGTGGGGTTGGCCCATCAAGCCCATTTACACCACAGTATCCACCTTGTAAGTACCCATCAAACCTTGTTTACTTCCTAGCTATAATTATTTATTAAACTGTTGCAAGCAGCCCGCTAACCGGACGATTAATATATATACCTAATTATTCGTCCGATAAATTACCTGAATTATCATCTGTTGATAAACAGTCATTGTGAGGTTTATCTGCAATATCCGCCAATACCTATACTCCATTTATTATAACATTAGACATAAGAGGCTCGCAGAAGCAGGGATGCAAAACATTTTGTTTCCAAGTCAAAACAACTTTTATTTCGAGTCATTACATTAAAATTGTTTTAACATAACTTTTGATAGGAAAACAGTAACAAGTAACAATTAAATCACGAAAATTCGACAACAATAACACACAAGGTATTCACAGGAACTTAGAGTGCAGGCGAATGACTCAATGACAAACACTGACAGCACATTATTTCCGTCAATTTCATAGATAACATAGTCCGACAAAATTAGAAATACCCTGCTGTCATAACCTCTGAAGGGATTAGGTAACATTTTAGATTTGGTAGGATTATAGTGAAACGAAAAACGTTCCCGGTATGTTCACCCCTGCTACTTTTAGGTTTTTAGCATCGACACTTATTTTAAATTGAAATGAAATAATTATTATTTAAATGAAAGGCAATATATTTAATAAGATAAATAATTAATATTACTACAGTTAGGTATGACAAGCTGGTATATAAATAGATTATAATAAATTCGACGTCAATCGTAACTGTAACTCGTTAATTGTACTTTTATTACAAAGTGGACACTAAAAATAACCTTTTTTAACTTCTGTCTAATGCTATAACAAATGGAGTATAGGTGGTCATAAAAAATAACCTAAATGGTTTCTGGGTGTAAGATTCTTATCCTATTAGACTGGGGGTCCTAATACTAGTTACATCCAGACAAAGGCAAATTGTGAAAAAGCCAATTCCGAAATGTACCCGTCATTTAATTTATTTATGTATCTAAATTACAAAAAAACATAAATTTTATTTATTTATTTATAATATTCATGCCTTCACAGGGGTAGGCAGAGAACTGATCCCAACATGCTACAATCCTGACCCACCTCTGACTAAACTAACATTTTTATATTCTAATTTTGAGGTAAATGAGTAGAATATTCAAATCTTAGGTCATTTGTGTCATTTTGTTGCAAAGCGGATGTTTACAAACTGGCTGGCATTGATAATTTTATTAGTACTTGATTATACTTCTGTGGACTCATTTTGGATGGACCTTGGTATAAGTGAGCTTTTGTGATAATGTAATTAATCTGCTGTCGAATTCACTCTTAACCATTTTAAGAATGGCCCTTGCTGTTAATGTTATAAAAAATTAACCCGCTTATTAATAATAATAATAATTTTATTTTGCTCAAAACAATGGTATAAAAAGGTCTTACGTAGTTAATGAAGTTCAACATGTTTAAACAGGCAAATAGTTCACACCAAATTACCTCTTTCTGTCATCAGTGTTTGTTATTCAAAAGAAGAAGACAAAACATGGCGTAACTATACAATCACTAAAACATGTATAAGGGGGTGAAAGTTTATATGTCTGTACAGACATATAAACATAGTGTATGTCTGAGATATTACCTAGTGTGATAAAGATATGGAAGACATGGAGCTATTATAATATTTATGTTAATATCTACTACCCTTTGTAATTATTGAATATAAGCAACTGGCGATTAAAAAAAAAAAAATGACATGTAAAAAGACAAGCCCGCTGAGTTTCTTGCCGGATCTTCTCAGTCGAGGTTGCGTTCCGATCCGGTTGTAGATATAAGAAAAAAAAATATGTAAAATTGACAATTTGTAAGTGCCCCCGTAGGCCTAAACAATATAAACGATTTGAATTGAATTGAATATAATTCAAAATGTAATAGTATAACATAGATTTATTAAAGTTAGGTAGGTAAGGTATTCTTGTGGTTATGCATAAGTAAAGTGATTCCACATAATGATACTTTAACCACAATGCCCTTGATCCTTTGTTCTAAGAATGTGACTAATATATTCCTTCAATTCCATTTAAAACTTATTATTTTGCAGCGTCAGGTCCACAAATAGTGACGACTGTGGTGCCCGTGGGACCACACCCCACCCACATGATATGTCCCAGCTGCCACGCTGAGATAAACACGGCAACTCAAAAAAAGCCCGGACTACTTGCTTACGTTTCAGGAACTATCATTTGCCTGTTTGGGTAAGTCCCAATATTTTGCTGCCCATCAGGGTCGATAGATGTTTTAGTTAATATTAAAAGAAACAAAATACGTTTTTTAAAATCAATTATTCAAAAAAGTGTTCTAAGCATGAAGAGAAGTAACAATGTAATTATAATATAATAGACTGCTTCTACCTAGTAAATTACAGTAATCTTTATGTTCTTAGTTCACGGTTCAATGCAACTTGCTTTGTTTTTTCAGATCACACAGGAAGTAATTTGCTTTGTGCAACCTTGTACCACTTAGCGTCTCATATAAAAAATCATGAATTCCTTTCAGTTGTTTCCTGGGCTGCTGCCTCATCCCGTGTTGTATAGACAGCTGCATGAATGTGCACCACAAATGCCCCAACTGTGGCGCTTATCTTGGCCGTTATCAGGGTCAAAGCCAACAATTTGTCCGAAGCATACACAAAGTGTAGTAAGTTAATGTACCGAGGCACTGGAAATGCGGCGATGAACAAAAATGATATTTGCTTGATGATGGTTTAGATGTTTGGCCACTAATGTTTCTTTGTATATGTCTAATTTTATAAGATCTGTTGATATTCTCAAATTAATATACTTACAAGGTTACTAGTAGTTCGCCGTGTTCCTTCCCTAGTGTGATAGGGGAGTTAAAATGACACAGATCTGTCCTCTTATGTGCCCTATGTATGTGCCGCGACATTTAGTACTTTTCGGGATATTTTATGAACACCCAAAACACAAATAAATTACTTATTGAATGACTTATGAAATTATGAATTATTTTGGTGATAGTTTGGAATATAAATTATATTGATAAACTAGCTGTGCCCCGCGACTTCGTCCGCGTGTAATTTAACTTAACAAAAATTTCGGGATTATTCATCCCCTATTTTATCCCCTTGGGGGTAGAATTAATCAAAATCCTTTCTTAGCGGATCCCTACGTCATAACATCTACATGAATGCCAAATTTCAGCCCAATCCGTCCAGTGGTTTGGGCTATGCGTTGATAGATCACTATGTCAGTCAGTCAGTCAGTAACCTTTGAGTTATATATATTTAGATACTGAATTCCGTGTCCGTCTTTGATATAGGTATATTAAAGGTTGGAGTCAAAGTTATTGCATTATAGCTTCTTGAAATATGTCGAATAACAAGTAACCTAGTATAATTAAGTCATGAAGGTATGATCTTTAAGAGAAGGATCAGTCTCTTGGTGAGACACAAGCTTCTGTTTTTATAATAGCATCAAATGTGTGCCAGAGAAATAATATTTGATTTCGAACTAGAGTAATTAAATAATGAAAGTTAAATCAAAAACACCACCACATAAATTAGCCAAGTTAGTTCACCATTTTGGGAACTATTCAAATACCTAGCTAAGGTATCTACTTCTGTGCCAATACAAAAATATTTTCTAGTTATGAGGGAGAAACTGTGCTGACTACAGATCTGAATAGTTTCCCTAATTCCATCACAGATAACGAATATTAACATCTACTTATTGTAATAATCTTATTTTTAAGAATAATAAATGATAATGTAATGATGTAAGCTAAAATGTTCTGCTTTACATCCCAGTATTAATTTATTTATTGAGAGCATAGTCTCAGTTTTTAATATTATCTATGGTTAGTCTAACTAACCTTTTTTGTTGTTATTACTTTAAAGCTGAATTACTGCCGTTATTTATATCAACGATAAATATAGTTTCATGCTCTGTGGATGTAAATAGTCAGTTATTTTATTTTTTAAATGATCACTTATTGAAATATAGATAGCTATATTATATTTTGTAAGTAACTTACTTAGTATGTCTGGCATAATCAAAGGGCATAATATTTTATTAATTTGGTGAATGACAGCTTATAACTGAAAGCTACCTATCAATAAACATAAACAATATATTCGTAGCTATATTATAATGAATTACGAATAGCATTCCTCGTGTGGAATTGTCTAAATAATTCCAAAGACTCGTCGCATACATGTTAAAACTGTTTTAATTACGTTATCAAAATTACATAAAATTATGTTTTATAAATATGTCATGCTTTAAGTTGCCGGCGTTACTAGTTCACTACTTAGCATTTCGAAATTCAATTTTGTAGTGATTAAAAAAATGCATAGTCGTGTCTATTATAGTTCGTTAAGCATCCGCTGTTTGTAAGGTAAACATTGTTTCTGTATGATTTTTTTTACGATAATTACCCTCTATATTTATATCCTCAATGCTATAAGTACTTACACTTATTTGCATTTGTCTGGGACCGCCTTTAAGTAAAGGGGTATAACCGCAGATATTGAGGTATATTTCTTAAATTTTGTGGGGTGACAATATCGGCGCGTCCTTATAATGTTTAATTTTATTGAATGTGTTGTTTGATAGGTCGGTACCTGATTTGGTTGATATATCAATGGGTAGGTAAGCATTTTAAATTATGTTTTATAAATTGATTTATTCGGCCGATTTAGCTTAACTTAGATTAAGTTATTTAACTAAGCTTTAGCTACCTACCCGACATTTTTAACAGAGCGCTCATGCACCTTACTTTATGGTAGAGACTTAAGGCCTATGCACACCACGTTTTACAAACGCGGCGTCGACCCGCGTTTTCGGAACGCGCGGGTACGGCGCGCTTTTATTCTACAGAGCAGTTTGTTGCCGTTTGTATCGATACAAACGCACGTTAGCATCGCGTTTAAAAAACGTGGACAGGTGTGCAAAGATCTACAGGCTGCGTCTGACTCGCGTCTGTATCGCTACAAACGCGCGTCGACGGCGCGTTTATAAAAAAGTTGGTGTGCATAGGCCCTTAAAGTAAAGAATAAGATAGCACACGGACAGCCTATTTTTCTGTTCCAATAGCATGTTCTAGTCTGCATGTTATTCCTGTCTGCATATTCCTAGATTTAGATCCTACCACAGACAAGTATGCATTTGTACTATAAGTCAGGAGTTTACTATTGTATACGGAATGAGTTTTTAAAAGATGCGTGGATTGTCATGTGCATAACCGTTTGCATAAAAATCGGCCCTAAGACTCTTTTGATCATTTTTCGTTATTCTCTATGGTCAGTTTTGGCCATTCAGGCCCCATGGGAAAATTCACCCTTAGGTCCCTAATATAAACCCAATGCGATACCTAACATAATAATCTTGTTCTAACGTAAGTAGATTAAAATTAACAAATAATTAGTAAATACCTAGGTAACTATGTTTTGCACGTTTATTAATTTTTATATCCGAAAGATATATAATATACACAATTTGAACTAAATTATTTATTTTTTTGGATCAATTTTAATACCTATTAAAAATAATGAACGAACAGGTCATCAGGTATTTTTATAAATGTGTTTTTATTGAATTCATAAGGTAGATACAGTGCTACATATTGTATGCTGTATGTATATAATATATCGTAAAGAATAGGATTTTTAGAAAATACTTTTAAAGTTGCAGATACATAACAATCATGAATTGTTACATCACATCAATACAACCTTTTCTATTAATTTTCGTAGATATTTTTGTAAATTGTAGCCAAGTAAATATTTAATTTATAAAATAATGATATTTGACCTTTTTTTTTGTAATAATACATAGCTTCTTACAGCTTGACAAACATGTTTAGGAATCGAACTACAAATTCGAATTATATGTTGACCTTAAAATTACTACCTGTGTATTTTGTGAGTACCTATATCATAAAAGTTGTAATTACTTATAACATAAGCTAACAGTCTAGTTTTTATTTAATAAAAATTCAAGTTCAATACCCAGTCTTTCCGCAGTATTAATAGTGACCCCAAATCTTTCAGTGGTCCGAAATTATACTGCGGTTTACAAACATTATTGGGGTTTTGGATGAGTAAGTACTTATTGGGTATAAAATTAAAAAAAATATTTAAAAAATAACCATATTAAATACAAATAAAATAAATGAATTCGCACACTTTTTGAATAGCTTCTTTTATAACGTCTCAAATAACTCAATAGGTACTACATATGACACCTAGGCATTGTGTGTAATCTAATCTGTCTTCACTAGGGATCCATATATCAGCTAAGGTATACCTTTACCTAAATTATTATTTCGCACTTTTAAAACACTTATACCTACCTACCTACTTATTAGAATTTCAGCCCTCATTATGTTCTACATTTATTTTCCATGCTGTTTCTTTACCTATCTGTAGGTATCCGATGTAATCAGTAAGTATCTATTTAAAATCTTAGCTAATGGAATGGAACCCTTGGGTTGGTAGTGCTGATCCATAATGACCCATTATTGTTTACTGGAATAAGAAAACATAATTGTGGGTATATATAAAGGTATGTACCTATAATACATTATTAATACAATGTAACAGAAAATAAATGTTCAATTAAATCGTAGTTTTCTTTTTCTATCGTATCGGACGTAGGTACATTATTTTTTAACATGTAAATAGTATACAGCGCTCGTACCTTAATTATAGTTGCTCATATCTTTGATAAGTAGAGTGGGTACTAAGTGGTGCCGCCAGGGAGTATGCTCCCCGGTGGCGCCACCAAAATTGACCATTATATCTCGTTACGTTGGTAATGATTTTCCAAGCGGAGTATGTTTGTCCCATGGTTACAAAAAACGAAGTTGTCAGTTTTCATCGATTTCTACAAAGTTAATTTCATAACTAAAATATTATTATAGGTAGGTATTCGTAATATGTACTTTTTTCTCCTAAACAACTTGACCGAATTTGATTGTTTTTTGTACTTATGAGGTCACCGGGGTCAAAGATAATAAAATAGTTCTCCGAGCGATTAAAGTACTTAATGAAAAAAATAAATAAATACAGTAAAAATGTTTACATTACAAAGTTCTTGCAAGTTTGTTATAAGTTCTTATAAACTAAGTACCTACATAATATAATATGAACGATGCATAGGCTTTGAGTAATTGAGATTTATAGGTCTGGGCTTAGAATATAAGGGTCTGGGCAATCTATATCTGTGGTCTGGGCTTTGTTTGTTTTTTGTTATATCTCTGTGTTTTTTTGAGCAACAATTTACACCTCTGTGGCAACACTGAACCATTCTGTCTATGGTAGGTCCATGGTCTGTAAAACTAAAGCGCCTTATTCACTGTCCATTTTGCGTCTCTTCGCCGACTATGTCACGAACGATGTACGATAAGTTTACTGTTAGTTTACAGTGGAGAAACAGGCTGTATTATATATTGATCTCAAGTTTGAGAGCGATCTTGGAAATGTCATACAAGTAGTTACAAAATGACGTGTCAAAAACGTACGTTTACTGAAGATCGCTACCTACTTATTTACAACCAAAATATTTTTGGAATCAAGAATACTGGATTCACCTCTTTGGAATGACAAGGGGATAACTCTTTCATAACCTGCGAGAAATGCCAAGGAAATGTTTTATAGTGACAGAAAATGAATGAATAAATTCATCATTTAAAATAATAATATGATATTTTCTAAAGGGTCTAATAAGTTTGTGACACTGCACTTTATTTATTACGTGTTTATTTTCATTGATGACATAGTCATGTAAATCTTAACTCAATAAACATTTAACAATCCTGGTAAGTAAATCAAACAACTATATTATTATTGTAATAATTTTATTATTACCTATCATTTCTCTTGTCCCAGCGGCATTTTATATCAGAAAGTATTTACCATTTTAATAATCCGTAAGGTGTCGTAAGTTATGTCCCGTTAACAAACTGTAAACAATAGTTAAATATAAACAAACCAAAATAAACTTATTGCTTATGTGACATTTAAATCTAAGTCCCAAACTGTTTGCCGGTGTGTGGGGGACTTTTATTTTCTATGTCGAATAGTGTTTGGTTGGCCAAAAATAGTACCTATCAATATCAAACCCTTTTTTTACATTCATTGTTTATCAAATAGAAGGTAATAGATATCCCAAACTTGTATCTACGCAAAACTTATAGCCAAATATTTTCTTTGATAGCCAAGATTTTTATTCTCATGAGGTACATAAGTGAGTTGGTATGAATTCGAATTTAGGTATTGAAGATAATGTGAATTTGATAATGCACAGACATAACAGTGTGAGAATGTGAAACTGCAATATTCAATGATCTGATAACATGGAATTGAAAACGGACTCGATCCATGATGTCAATACACCCGGTATTAAAGTGGAAGGTGAACTAAATGATTTTCAAATCATCGAGGAGCGCGGTGATAGCGATGATGATAGCATGACAGTTAGTAGGACTTCAGGAGCCCTGGATGTCGTACCGAACCTGCCGACGAGTCTAGTGAAGCCGAGCTCCCCAGTCTGCGGCAACGTAGCCGTTACTAACTCCGAAAATGTTATCATAGGAAACACGACTTACTTTAATGGGCCAGTTACGATACAGCAAGTCATCCAGAACGCTTCAGGTGTTGACAATACCTCGTACGTCAAGACAGAAGATGAGGAAGTACCAGTTAAGCGTTATAAGCAGGAAGTCAAAAATGATGCCAGTAAGTTGAACTAAAAGATTTGTTTTTGTAATACCATATTGGCATATGGTGTATGGTTTTTTCTGAGACGTCCTTGGCATTTTGACTGACTGTTATAATTGTTCTAATTGCGAGGAAACAACGTGATAAATAGTTAAGTAAATAGGTACCTAGTGAGCCGTCATAATAAATATTACTCTGCGAATTCATAAAACACCCTTATCAGTTTACCATTTTGCTTATGTTGTGTTATGAATGTTAGTGCTGTAAGAACTTATTTATTTTTTTAAAGGTTACTAATAATGTGAAGTTATTACATTACTTGTAAGCAAATGACAATTCTGAGACATATGTGATTTTGAGAACCCTTGTAACAAGCCTCTGTGTATAACATAACAAAGTTGACATACAAGCATACTGTAGCATAACAGGACAACAATGAAATCATGATCACTGACAGCTTAATGTAATATTTATTACTTTTACACGCTATAATACACTAATAAACATTGATGGGCATGGTTGCTAGGAGTGCTATGACAGACCAATGTTTTTTGGGGCCCTTTGAAAGGTCAAAGACCAAGGAGTCAAAGGGTTATTTAATGTTCATTTTAAGGTATGATTTTGTGTGTTTATGTCACATTTCAATTTTAGTTTTATATTGCGTTGATTAATTTTATATTCTGCTAATGGATAAAACAGACCAATGTTACCACACATACAACCTTATACCCGGTGGATAAGGTAGTCAGATAGAGGAAGGGGATGGGAAAGGAATGAGCTTCCTGCTCGCTCGCACATTCTAGAATCTGCAGCTACTTAGCTACTTTACGTCAATCGCCTGTGAGTTGGCACTTCTATTCTTAAAATAAATATATTTTAAAGGATGTTGAGGAGTATATTTAGTGGTGTATCCAAAAATTTGATGGCCACTTTGTGGTGTTCGCCTGGCGAAATTTATAATTAATTTCTGAACCCCCAAGCCTTTTCTGCTTGCTGCTAAGTGAAAGTCGTACAGCCAAGGGCAAAACAATGTATGCATTCATCTAAAGGAATACATTATTACATACATCATGTGTTCTTAAAAAATGCATTTGAAGTTTTTACTACCAATTACATATTATAAACATGGGAGTGTTGGATGTTCTCCCCATTGGTCAAAATGTGTGAAATCTTGCCTGCTCCATTATGCTTGCTTACTTAAAAATTTTACTAAAGTTCTGCCATAATTTTGAAAATAAGTATTACTAGCTGTGCCCCCCACTTCGTCCACGTAGTATTTAACGTAACAGAAATTTCGGGATTATCGGGATAAAAAGTATCCTATATGTTAATCCCGGTTATAAACTATCTGTGTTCCAAATTTCATCCAAATCCGTTCAGTAGTTTTTGCGTGAAGGAGTAACAAACATACATACATACATCCACACTCACAAACTGTCACATTTATAATATTAGTAGGATAGCATAATTTTTTTTTAACATAATGTTATTTAAAAAAAACCCAGCTAGTTTGCGAATTCATTGTTGCAATGCAAATTAATAATAATTGTCAAAAGCCTCATAAGCTGGCTGCTCAGCGATATACTTTATTATTTTTAATTGATTTCCCTCTAATGTTTGTTAACATTAGTGGTAGAGTGACATTTAATTTCAACTAATTTGAAGGCACTTTGCCATGACCTGTGCTCCCATTGGGTGAAATGATAATTATACTACTATTGTTTATAAAACCGAAGCTTTTGCTACTTGCTATGCGTTTCTATTATGCTACA
The DNA here is from genome assembly GCA_918843915.1 of Notodonta ziczac. Lineage (NCBI taxonomy): Eukaryota > Metazoa > Arthropoda > Insecta > Lepidoptera > Notodontidae > Notodonta > Notodonta ziczac. The sequence continues at coordinate 6,601,586 of OU974038.1, read as the reverse complement.
ATAAAATATATCTATAATAATATGTGGGTAGGTAACTCCTATCTAGCTGTACAATATGACCTTAATGGAATAGGAAGTATTATTTAATATTATGTGTACTAGAGAATTAATGTGGGATTTATCATACGAAGAAAACAGGGCAACCGCTTGGCTTAGATATAACAAAAAAGAAAATTTTGTATTCGGTATGAATATTCATTCGTAAATTATTACACTCAAGATGAATATTAAATGTCTTTATGGTTCTGAAAAATCTCCCTTCTTGAGGAAATAGTTTGAGAAAGTAAAGACACAATTAAGCATCTACATATTTATATTAAAAAAAACCTTTGAATGATTATTAAATACAAAAAATATTATTTTCAGAAATCAAGAGGTTTCATATAAAGAAGTGGCATAAAGTGACAATTTCTGCTGTATGCATTGTTATAATAGGAGGTGTATTCACCGTTTTATCTGTTATTATAATACTAAGCAACAATCAAGATAATGGGAATAATCAAGATAGTTCTTCAAAAGATGCTGATGAAGATTCTCCCAGCAAATCAAGTAAGAGTAACCTGATGATTTACTATATAACTTTATTCGGTCATTGTGTAGCCTTAGGGGCGCTATGACTTCGGTTAGGTTAGGTTTAGGTCTAGGTTAGGTTAGGTTAAAGAAGTGATCAAAACGAAAAAAAAAATTCTCGAAAATTCGTCTAAGTCCTGGCTCCATAGCCCCCCTAACTGGGAACTAACATAACTTATTGACACATTCGGATTCTGGCGCTTCGACGGCCGCTGCCGCGGCACGCTCGCTTCGCTCGCTCGTCTCGCTCGTTTTGGTCACTGTTCTAACCTAACCTAAACCTAAGTCATAGCGCCCCTAAGGCTACACTCCAACCCTTTTTGACTAGGGGCCATATTATAAACTCTTTTATGTCCACAAAGTTTACATCATTATTGAGTGAACTGACTGGAGATTTCTTACCTTCTGGGAACTTTGTAAATGTCAAAATAACAATCCAAGCAGAGAGAAAACTATCTAATTTGAACTCTGTAAGTACCTAAAAGTATAATGAAGTCTTAAATGCTAAATAAGATTGGCTGTGGAATGATTTGCCCTGAATGTTCAAGGTCGTAAAGTTTATAATATGGCCTTGAGGAGATAGCATGTTTCATCCATAATCTTTATACAAAAGTCTATAATATCCAAATATTATTATAGATAACAGTAATAAAAAATCTGCCACCTAGCAGCACTATTGTGCTGACAATGCTTTTATTCATCTTGGTAAATGGTCCGGGCTTAGAATAAATCAATTGAGGTGGTTGGATTTCATTTCACCCTCTTGTCTCACAGATTCATGTTAAGACATGTTTCGTAAATCATCATCTGCCTTACCTTTTCCCATTATCTGGGGTCGGCGCAGTATGTCTTTTCCTTCCATTCATCGCGCTTTCCTGTCATACTCACATCCACTCCAACTTCGTTCATATCACTCTTGATACACTCCATCCATCTTTTCTTTGGCCTTCCTCTCGCACTGTATCCATCCACATTCATATTCATCACTCTTTTAGTCACATGTTTCTCATCCCTTCTCATCACGTGTCCAAACCATTCCAGCCTCCTACCTAAGACATGTTTCGTAAATAAATTGATTAAAAGTATCAATGCTATATATATTTTGAATATTTGGTACCCACCTATTATATGTGATACTAGCCTGTGCCCGCGACTTCGTCTGCATAGTATTTAAGTTAGCAAACATTTCGGGATTATCGGGATAAAAAGTATCCTATGTGTTAATCCCGGTTATAAACTATCTGTTTTCCAAATTTCATCCAAATCCGTTCAGTAGTTTTTGCGTGAAGGAGTAACAAACATACATCCACACTTACAAACTTTCACATTTATAATATTAGTAGGATGCCAGGGAACTAACTCATAATCTGATAATTATGTTACTTGTCATTTGCAATGCAAATATATGTTTAGACGAGTGAAAGTCGCATGGTAAATCACTTTTAATTTGGTAGGTGGGTGCTGATCACATGCCTTATAGTGAGTTTAAGTACTTAACTGTTTTTTTTATGGTGGTTTATTAATGTGTTCACCACTAGTACCAATGTTCACTCTAATTGTTAAACTAATATTTCATGGTTGTTATAATTAAAGTGCATTTAGAAACATTTTAAAAGGTGTGTTTAAAACTATTTTTGAATGCTTTGTTAATATTATTTCTGTTAACATTTGTTACTTTTTTTAAAGGAATGATAGGGTTTTATCAATAATTACAGTGAATTTTAGGTAGATACATTAAACATAATACTAACAAATTGTTTATCACTTTCATTTCATTAATTATCTAGGTACTTGATAATTTTCTCTTTTTACATATTTGTTATACTTTCAGACTACACAAAGGTGGTGGGAATAATCAATGAGAACTTTTATTTATTTCTAACAATAATTGTGATGCCATTAATAATTTTATTGGTGTCTTATACATTACTAACATTGGACCAATCGGTTGGTGATAACAATATCGTTACTGATATTGTGAAGAGTAGACTGAGGAAAGATTCTGAGGAGCTCGACGACAATTATGATCCTTATATGACGCCCATTAAAAAAGGTATTTGTTTATTAGATGGTTCATGCCTTCTTTTATGTTATTGTTCAATACTGAATACTAAGTGAAGCAGAAAGGGTATACTATTTTTTTGTTGCAACTTTACTTTGTAAATCTAAAACTATCAGCTTTGTGGGACAGTTGAAGTACTAAAAGGTTTTGTAAAGTTATGAAATCTGTCAACAGCGGTATCCCTGTAACAACTTTTGTTTTCCATGCTTCCTCCAAAGCTGATAGTTTAAGTTTAGAAAAAAAAGTATACCCTTTCTGTTTCGGACTGGTTAAGGACTAATCAGTTATATATTATTTTTTTATCTTTGTAGTGTTATGTTCAAACGTCCTGTTATGAATCAGAGTGCAGTGTTTGATCATTGAATGGATGTATGTTGTTTTTATTATTATGTGCGTGTTATTTTTCAGCTAATCAAATTATAATAGCTCCCGATCATTTGAGGATAGTACCGAGAAGTGACTGGCTCGCGCAGCCGGTGGACAAGAAGATTCTGCATAAAATTAGACAGCCAGTACCGTGGGTTATCATATCACACACCGCAACAGAGAGTTGTAGCTCCCAGGTGAGTCTCAGTGGTTTTGCCAACATATAGTTTACAAAAGTCTTCATACTTCTCTGCCCGAGACAATATGAGCTCGTAATCATTAGCCAAACGATGATAATTTAATTACGTAAATATTTATATTGAAATACGAAACCAACGAAATTAAATTGGCCCTAGACAGGTTATCTTGACACTAACTAGGCCAGCATTAATAAAACAATTTCTATAACAGCCTAAATAACGGTTGAAATGCGAACAAAAATACTGGCAGGTGAATTGATTATTATGTGGTTCAAAAATATAGACGAACATACAAAGTCAAAGTCAAAGCGTTTATTTTGTTTAAACCTACGGTGGCATTTACGAATTGTCAATTTTTTATTTTTTTCTTATATCTACAACACTTGCTTATATATTAAATAATAACACAGGGTCGTTGATAGTAATATAAATATAAACATCCTCATTCTCAAATATAAACATTAAAATCACTTAATATGGACTCAATGGCCTTCGAATTGCATACTGCGCCCATTTCGTCTCAAAAATGTCCTCAACACAGATACACATTTGTTATAACCTCAATTACTTATTTCTATTTTATTTATTTTTTTGCCATTAATAATTATGATAATATAGCGATAATATAACGAAGTCTAAATCTAACGATGTTGCGTAGACGAGTTCAAAAACCTCAACTCAAGTACCAAATAAAATTGAAAAAATTAACAAAAAGTTACTTTTTAACAGTTCTTTTTTATAAAGATAAATAGCTATATGCGTTAGATCATATTACTAATATTCCCGTTAACCCCTCTAGGCAAGCTAATTGCTTGTGTTAGGAGTGGGCTCACGCCAATAGTTGAATGGCCAGGATGGGGATCGAACCAGGAACCTATCAGCTACAGAACCACTCGGCTATCGACTCCTCAAAAGACTTACACCACAGACTTAATTTTATTTTAATACCATTACATACCGACGACCGCTTGGCGCAGTAGTTCGAGCGTAGGCCGCTTGGCTCACTGCAACGCGTGGTTGCGGGTTCAATTCCCGTCAGGGTAAATTACGGAAATGGCCTTTTCGTAATTTTCCCTGGTCTGGGTGTCACAGGGATCGCCCCCAATCCATTGTACGGTACCCATAGTACAAGCGTTGCTTAGTTTGGGACCATACAGTTAGTGTGTTCGTCTGGCGATATTTATTTATTTATTACTAAAAAATAACTTGTAAATTTCAGAGCGAGTGTGTTCTCCGCGTGCGGCTCATACAAACGTTCCACATCGAATCGAGAGAATGGGACGATATAGGCTACAACTATTTAGTAGCCGGCGACGGCTCCGCGTACTACGGCCGCGGGTGGGATTACATCGGCGCTCACACTCTGGGCTACAACAAATACAGCATCGGCATTAGTTTTGTGGGAACATTCAACGATTATCCGCCGCCTAAGAAACAAATCGACGCCTGCATCAAACTGCTTAAAAGGGGCGTTGCGCTCGGCAAACTCGCAAGTGACTACAAGCTGTTCGCCCACCGACAACTCTCGTCCACATTGAGCCCCGGCGATAAACTATACGACATTATCAAGACATGGCCGCATTTTGTTAGTAATTTTTCGGATGTATCAGTATTACTGCCAAATTATTAGGTGTGGAGATCTACGTAAGTGTTCAGGTATATAACTCAGATGAAAATAATAACTTAGACGGAGTGCTTGGAAGTAGTGAGCCAGCGAAAGTAATATCAGATATCATCAATCCCGTATAATTTTTTAGGTTGGCTTGTGCTGTACATTTTTAAGACGCAATATGGTATCTATATATTAATACGTGAAGCAAAAATCGCGCGGATTGAAATTTGGAACACTAATAGTTTATATAGAGAAGGAGTGCAGAATGCTAATATTTTTATGATTATACTTAGAAATACATTAAAATTAGTAAATAAAACATTACACACACTACCATGAATTGACAAACACCATTTGTAACCTCCTCACCGACTGACTGACTGACTGACAAGCGGTGACAGTTTTTGGAGGGCGCGACTTCCATAGTGCATTCTGCGTGCCAGTATCAAATAGTGTTTGACTGACACTAAAACCTTAATGACGTTTAAAATTTAAATTTAAATATATTATAACGGGAATACTAGTACATACGATTTTTTTATGTGTTTTGTTGATGCTACTTTGTGTTAACTTTTGCTGACTTCACTCTAGTTCTATGTACTCCGTGTATGTTAGTCTCTTCGTCTGCGGTATATAATTAAGTATAATAGAGAAATTAATAAGACATTAAATAAGCTTTAGATAGTGTACAGTGTAATCATATACTTATTATTTTTGTGATAATGCATCCTCAGAGGATGTTTGAAAAAAGGCCAGAGATATTTTTATAATTTTCTTTAAATCCATTGTACATAGTGTCTTGAATTCGTACAGGTTTGGGTTAGCACTTATCGTAAGTTTAAGGTAATTGAATTAAAAACGCGTGCCTTATTTTCAAGTATAAATATGGCTTAGAGTTATAATGAATATCCAGAAATGGAATCGCAATATTTTGTAAAAAATATTAAGAATTTATATTGGTTCGTTTATTATATTAAGGCGTATACCACGACTATCGAGAAGTTATACGAAATGTAATATTGTTCGAGATCAAATCTGCCACCGTCGAGCTCGCCAATCTTCAGGCGGCTGTTCTATAAATTCAAGGTTCATTCGTTTTTCGAAACCGAAATATAATTAAAAATAATTGAAGGCGAAAGGATAAAAATAAGTGAATTAATAAAATAATCAATCCATTTTCTTATCGCGTCTCGTTGGCCGTGGTGTAGTTACCTATAATAGTTAATCAAGACAAAACAGTCTAAACAGTAAAAACATCGCAAAGAAAATACAAAGCCAAACGATGGAATTGAATTTGTTATCTTATTAGATGAGATAGATGAGAATGCATTCCTTGTTTCAAGTAAATCACGTTTTCACATTGTCATAAGAAGGAATAAAATATAATTTATGTAATTAAAAATGATAGCGTGACGTCATGGCGTGGTTATGGTACGATTTTTTTATCGAATTTTTTAATCATACGCTTGTCCATGTATATGTTGAAAATAGAACATTCCTGATGTGCATTTTGAATAGTTTGTGCACTTGGCGGGTAATTATGTAAACGCACGCGTGGCACATATAACGTCATCGCCAGATGTCGCTTGATTCGAATAGGTGACGTATTCCGTCACTTCACTTATGTCAGTGTCACTACATAAACACTTGTCATTAGCAGAATTGTCCAAAAGGACAGATCTCTAAGAAAAAAAAACAAACAAAAATAATCGCGAGGTCCGTGAGAGATACTGTCTGAACTGGTGGCAAAATAATTGGCCCAATCCGGTAGCCTAAACGTAGTGGACACAGCTGCAGTATTTTTATGTATAAAGCATAATGAAGTCCCTTGTGCCCGCCTCTCAGGCAGTTGCGGTCCTTTAGGAAAAATTTATGTTATATATTTTGGTAATATAATTTATAAGGCTTATCCCTTATTCCATATTTCTGCATTAGTGCCATTCCACGTGTTTAAGAAATAGGTTTTACAAAAGCTTGTACCTGGACTAAATTTAATGGTTCATTATTTTAATTAAGTAATATTCAAAATTTATGACCTCTTACAATACAGTGAACAATGAATTTACTGTGAATAAGTTGTTCTTGTTATGTTTGTCAGTTATTTTGATTACAAACACAAGGTAAATTTGTTAGAGGTGAGTAGGTATTATACAGGTTGAAACAGAATGGGTATACTTTTTTCAAAACTTAACTTTGTAATGTAAAACTATCAGCTTTGGAGGAAACTTGAAAAACAACAGGTGTTACAGGGACACAGCTCTGGACATATTTCATACGTCTACAAAACTTTTAGTACTTCAACTGCCGACAGTTTTCGATTTACAAAGTAAAGTTGCAAAAAAAATAGTATACCCTTTCTGTTTCACCTAGTAGATTATTAATTTGGCACAGCAAATGTTTTATTAATGTTAGGGACTTGTATTTTTTTCCAGATTAATGTATTTGATCAACTTTTATAAAATTGAATAGGTATGAATTGAATGAAAATGATAACCAGTATAGTTTTTGTCAAAATCGTCCGCATTTTGTCGTCAAAATAGTCATTATAATATGTATTAGGTAACAGTATTCTTATTAAGGTGGAGGCGCCTGTCTAGCGCGAAATTAAAAAATCGCGAGTATTTTTATAGTTTATCCAAAATCTGAAAACATTTAAGACAACATTTTGTGATTTGCGACAAACACAGTATGCAGTGCGTTTATTAATACATTTATTTGACTCTAAATATTATCACAATGGATATGATACTAGTTAATCATTAAATATACAAAAAATGCCAGATTATCTGGATAGCTGTCGTTCTTGAAATGTTTCAGAGTAAGTTCGATATATTAATAAATGCACTGCACACGGTCTTTGTCGCGAATTACAAAATGTGCCTTTTATTATTGTCAGATTTTGAAAAAATTCTAAAAAACCTCAAAAAAGTTTGAACTTCGCGGGCTTGATGGGCGCTTTAGCCTTAATATTGTTTCTATACATTATTGCGCTAGTATTGTTTTGGGTCGGTTATGTGACATGTTTGAAACAACCACACAAAGTATTCTGTATCATAGTATTTTTTTAAAATAATTGATCATCAATATTCTCTAGTGGTATAGCTCACAAGCAGCTTAGTCTAGGATTCGTTCAACCATGGAAAGTAATGTCAGCGAAAGCTTTCGTCCTGTGGCACATGTATACAAATGGATAAATATAAGGACGTTACCTATAAGGAAGGTGCTTTACTTGTTCTTTTTTGTTATAATTACACACGTTTAACTAAAATCATGCCATTGGAGTAAGTCATAGATGTATTTAGTATTTGTGAGCAAATGAAAATGTGATTTCCTGATATCTTCATTTACGTATTATTTATTAATACAACGATGCTAATGGGAACGAAACTGCAGACACATTTTCATATTTTAGTATAATTGAACATTTGTAAAGTTTAGCGCAATGTGGTGTACCACAGTGAACCTCTGTCTATCCCTTCGGGGAACAGGCGTGATGGTGTTTAAATATTATAATGTGTGCTCTTGTTATCAACTACACAGCCACTGAATTAGAAAGGAAATTGAATCAAAGTTGTTATTTGCTCCTGCTTTTACCTTTACCTTTTAACAAGCTCCTGCTCATTGACGAGACTGTCTGATTTGGATGCCTCTTTGCCCCTATTGTACTAACTTTTAGCTCATAATAATCTATGCTGTAGCTTTCATTAAAGTTTCCAGAAACATGCAATTCTTGTAGCCCCACAAGCTTTTTATGTATGCTTATCTTGTATTTGAAATGTGTACCGAGACCAATATTGGATGATTTTTGATGTAAAAATGTTATATTGACTGAAATAGCTGAAATAACTGTGTCGAAATTAAATTATCAAATCACCAGTCTTTGTTATAAACTTTAAAATGTATTATTGTTACTTCACAAAACCAATTTTCGGACTGTATCGAATCACTGAATGAAAAAATCGTGATGGGTCATTTCCGTCAAGTTCTGTGATTTGATTTGAATTTACAATATTGTGAATTTTACAAGAAATTAGTTTTAATCCCGTGAAATAATTGTGACATATTGAAACATTTCAGTGCACAAATGTAAGTATAATTGTTAAGTGCCAATGAAATTGAAGTATTAATTTTTATTTCCCTAAAGATTTTTAATAAAAAGACATACCTAGTACTGTTTCATATACTTCTAAAAATATTTTTTTCTTTTATATCAATATACTATGTAATGATCATTTCGCCTTAAATATAATATAGGCGCATCAAACTATTTGTGTTAGCTACACTACACAGTAGTTTTACCCTTAGTGGTCGGTTATATTATCTTCGTCCGTAGGTACCTATGCCATATTATATTTATTGTTTAGGTAACCAGTTTAACGTAGGTAACCTTTAGCCTTCAGGTTCTTGTTGCAATGTCCCCACTGATGAAGATAAATTAATAAATCAAATAATAAATTTAATATAAATGTGCTTCCAAACTAGATGGATTTATCAAAATTATGTTAATCGCGTAGGTCGTGTAGGCCGCTCGGCCGGCTGCACCCGGTGGTTGCGGGTTCGATCCCGTCGCGCGTCGGGGCAAATTACGGAAAAGGCCTTTTTGTAATTTGCCCAGGACTGGGTGTCACTGGGATTACCCCGAGGCGTCTCGGGACGCTCCACAGAAGTGATAACTTAAACTAGACAGTGTGGCGCCGTAACGCGTTACGTTACGAAGCGGTTGACCCTCGCATAAAAAGTTAACACTTCAAATATATGTAGTAGTTAATCTGTGTCAGTGTTGTTGTAGCGAGGTTTATCAGCTTACACAAATAGGGTGCTGCAGCGATTTCTACATGGAAGATACAGTATGTTATCTTTTATCGTGCACGTGTGACCAAGACATCAGCCATGATAGGAGGGTAAAATATACAGTTTTTCAATAGAATCTATTATGATACCTAATTTTAGGCGGTAATGCATGGGGTAAGTAATCACTTACTGAAGAGTAGTTGGCTTTTTAATTGGTTCATTGAAGTATAGACATATTTTGGTTTCGGAATAACTAATATTATTATATGGTGCTCTGAAGGGCATGATAATGAATTTATCTGTCACGATATAGTGCAATTACAGGTCTACCTGCCGAGCACACTCCACCCATATTTTATGAGCATTTTTTTATCGTTCCGTTTAATCGACGTGAAACGCGTTGTAAATATTTAGGTACTTAGGGACTGGTAAAATGAGAACAAAGATTAATATTGCCACGTCACGAAAAACTTAAAGATAATAGAGACGACAACATGAATAAATAGGTGTACCTATATCCTATTAAGGCATGGTACCTTTTGGTATTTCATTAAGTTCACTTGTATTTTATTGTGTGGCGAGGCGAGGGGTGTGATCAGTAATGCTCGCGCGGTTCATTCGACCTTTCTCAACATACTTGCTTATAAAGTAGCTCTTATTGCACCGCTTTTAGGTTCCTTATGCAGATTATTACGCACAATAGGGCCTGTAGCTCCTGACTATGGCTTGGGCCTGTAGCTTTGAAATGTATTTTTGACTGCATAATTTTCAGTGCAAAGCTACGGAAAGCAGAGCTATGGGAAATTTTTGTAAGGCCTATGAAATAATTGCATTTTGAATGTTGTCTTTGTTCTTGGTTCAATTAAGCTAATAATAGCAACCCTCTTTTCGTTAAAATAAGCTCGTAAATAGGCAGCCCAGCTTATATTCATGTTATAATCTACAAAAAGCAGACTGTCTCTTCTTGCCGAAATCGGATTCAAACGGAGCTATGCCTATGTCGTGTCCTGATTATTCTATTTAAATATTCATAGATGATTAGCTACTATCTCTGATAGATCTGGTTTTATTATTCCAGTTCGTGTTTACGACAAATGACCTTTCACTTTTATAAGGGACGTTAGCGTGCTGAATAGGTATTCTATGTTTGACCGCTACGAACATGGTGCATTTAGCGATGGAGAAATCTTCAAACACCAGACCTGTTAAAGTTTCTGTAAACGATGTTAATTCGAAGGGGAAATCCTCGAAGAAGATGTTTTTAGTAAGCAAGTTGATCGAATTTTGTAAAAGAACGGATTTACATGGGTACAGGTACATCGTGATGGAAGATTTTAATGTCGTTGAAAGGTTTGTATTATACCCATACCCTATTAATCCTGGAGAAAAAAGGTTTTAAAAAAAAATATAAATAAGACTAAAGATATTACTGTTCTGTTCATGTAACGTTTAGGAAGAATGACAATATAATTCATGTATAGTAGTATGATTTTTGTATTCTGCACTGGTTAGAGTTTGTTTCCAATCTCACCTGATGGAAAGTGACGATGAGGCCGAAGATATGGCTTGTTGACTCAGTAACAGCCTGCTACCAGCTGATAACTTTAGATTTTAGGGTACCCAAGTTGTTCCTCTCCGGAAAGAGACGGTGGGATCGAATTCCACTTCTAAGCCGTACGCATCAAGAACGGCTAAGCAAAACGTGGAATATCGACGACATAAGGGATGAAATTGCTCCCCGAACCTGGTCGTCCGGAGGTGCAGAGGAGATGGCGGAACTATCTTGTTGGTTTCAAAGGTTATTTTTAGCTATTGTTTTCAGGAGCTGTTGGGCATTTGCGGTTATCATAAGCATTGTAATAGCCGCCTGTTTTGTGGTGATGGCGTACAAGTGGTACGCTAGGAACCCCATCGTTACTGTAAGTACTTTTTTATAGATGTAAAGCCGTTGCTGGATGACATTTGGCAAAATAAGCCCAGTGGTGATCTTATAGCTCTAACAACCGACTTTGAAAACATTTAACTTGATATCTCTTGGTTTGTTGACCAAAATTCCAATAAGTATATATTTACAATAATTTTTTGACATGGTGTAGTTGAAGATTAACTCAAAACTATCAAATAAATTTAATTCGCAATTAAACTTAGCTAAAACTACGAAGTTATTACGTGATCCTTCACAAGCTAGTAGTGTTTTAGATACTTTAAACGTTTGTATTTTTTGTCAATTCTAAATTGACTTAATTTGAAAATGATTTCACCGGTAGTTCATTATATTCATTATAGCGTTATAGCATCATTATCTATTCATTATAGCAGTCCATTATGCCATGTGCTGAGGTAAATTCCATGGACTTAAGAAATAGAAGTAGGTAGGTAATGCTTACCTGCCCACCGATTACAAAATTACATTTAGAACTCATATTTGAGTGTTGTCAAAGTTGTCAATGAAGTTAATGATTTGCACACTCCCTAGGCCTAAAGCTAAGTACGCCCATGCTTAAGATGGTTACATATAAAGTAAGTAGAGACTAGCGAATAGCCAGGAAGTGCCTGTAAACTCCATAAGCGTCTGTTTTAGGTGATAGAAAGTACACAAGGCGCCATTTGGGATGTTCCATTCCCAGCGGTGACCATCTGTGACCTCAATATTGTTTCACGGAAAGCTGCTAAATTTTTTTCTCAACAACTGTAAGTAGTAATCGGTACTTTTATATACGTAGTACCTTCAGTATCTGGAGTCGCTCTGCCATGAATTTATAACCTTCGTTACAGTTGTTATCACTGGTACCTACCTGTAACAGATATGTAGCAATACTAGAGGCAACTGGGGATTTCCTCTCCAACAGTCTTAATTCTTAGGTTTGTAGACTTGGTAATAATACATAATTACTGGTTTTTTATTGCTCTAGGGTTTTGATACACAAATATATTTTTTTCTTTGCCGCAAATGTGGCAATACTTATCAATCATGATATTTTTTAGAAATTTACCGAAGAACGTAACCCAAGAATTTATTTACAAAACCTTAAAGTTCATTCCGCTGCTTTTCTCCACGTTTCCGCCGGAACCGGAGCAGAAAGCCGCGCTCTCCCAGTTGCAAACCATATTGGACCTCAACAACAAGTCTATCGACGCCGTGTTTGCCCAAGTGAGGTTTATGTCTTGTCGCATTATATCTACTAAGTACGCCGTTTTGTGCCTTATTTTTAAAAGAAACATGCTAAGCCTTAGTATAATCAGAATTTATGCTATTTGGTTTACCTACTTTTGCTGGCTACTGTCACGAATTCTATGCGCCCCGTCAACGACATTATTGTCGTCTGAGTTACTTCAAAAATAATAATTTCACGAAACAAATTCTTGGAGCACAACTGCCATTTTGAACAATAAATTGATTGTTCCAGCTGTCTCCAGCTTCGCAATGCAACAATTTGGTGCAGCGATGCATGTGGAAGAACACAGTGTACCCGTGCGATGAGCTGTTCAAGCCAATATTTACTTTACTGGGGCAGTGTTGCGCCTTCAATTATTACGCAGTCGACGACTCGGGGGAGGAACCGTAAGGCCGAATATCATAGACATAAAAACTATGGGATACTCATTGGGTCCGTTTAAATCAGATGTCGTTAAACTATTCCGTCTCGTAGGCCACTTGCTATGTTTTTCAGTTTTGTGTAGACCCCCCTGCTTACGGCCCCCTGCGGACGTAAGTATTACTTATTGCCCCCTGCGGATGTGCAAGTTTTTACAATTGCAAAGTTTATTGCGACCACAAAGCAATTATCCTACTAACTTCACAATTTTATTAAATAAATGTATTAATTCCATTAATGGGAAGTTCGAATAAAAATCGCGACATACTTAAATGAGATGGACTATCGATTATCGTGGAACCCTGTTTACATCTCACATACCCCAATTCTTTTTTGGGGTCTTGTAGTTCTTTACGCACGATGCTTGCGGAATTAATATCGTGATTCAGGTTTTCTATGAAGAATCGCACATTGTATTGAGGTGTCGCATTCAGCGCCATCTATCAGTTGCGACGTAAATGTGTTTGGTGGCTAGGTAGCTAGCTTTTTAAATCGATCTTGCATGGTTCGCCGAGATTCCTGTAAGTACCATTATGTTACATGATTTATATAGGGTAGGCAAAAAGTTTGTAAGTTTTGTCATGTCAGTGCAGAAGATTTCGGATTTCTTCAAAACAATAGCTGTTCAATTATGTTGTATAGTTTCCCAGTGTAGTAGAAACCAATGTTGTATTATTTTGCATTATCACAACACAACACTATTATCTTAGTGATAATTGCGATAATGTTATTAATCTTTTGAACAAAGAAAACTAGGTATTTAATGATAACAAATTAATTGGCCAAGTGTAAGTCGGACTCGCGCAGAGGTTTCCGTATATAAAGTACCTATAGTACAAGATCCGGTTTAAGAAATATATAGGTACCCCTATATATTTCTTAGACCGGATTAATATTATTCGGGCGAAAATTAACTAGGGCTCCTATTTTCAATGTGTTAATGTGAATATTATCTATCATTTATTTCTTATCACTAATAAATAACAGATGAGGGTATATATTTCTTAGACCGTATCTTAGACTACTATTATCAATTGTTATAACAATACCGAAGGCATTGTGCGCACGTTACCGACATCCAGAAGAGCGAGAGGGGAAAGAGGGGGGGGGGGGTCGGCTTCCTCCTCTCTCACTCATCATACGAAACGCAGTTACAGGCAGTGCCGTATTAAGCAAGCGCGGGGCCCGTAGCAAATTATTTCAAAGAGCCCTTGATCTACTATGGGTTCCTTAGTATAAAGTGGTAAAAAAACAAATAAATAGTCTATACGTTTATTTGCCATCTATAGTTTACAATTTTGTGGGCATTTAGTAAATTACTATAGGCGCTGTTAGGCTCTGGACAAGTACAAAAAGCCAGAGATGAGATTTTCTGGCAATATATTATAATTTTGATAAGAAACTAACAATTGAAAACTGTGTGATACTACAGAAATTATTTTTTTTCCATACTTATTTCAAAGTTGATATTTAATGCAAAGTATATTATCTGTTTTAGGAATAGCTAATGTTATATATACTATTTTATCAATGGTGTACTTTAAATAATGTTTATATTTTAACAACTTAAATCGAGCCATCTCAATTCTGCTACACATCCACACTGAGTCGGGTAAAAGTGCTTGCATACGTCAGACTTTTTGTAGAGCAGATTATCAGGCCGATTGAAATTCTACACGGTATTACAAGCAACTTTTTGTAGAACTTGTGCGTTTACCGTATGAAATTCGGTGTTTTATTTACGCCCTGGCAATAGTCAGTTACCGAGTGCCTGACATGGATTGTTTTAGTAGAAAAACTTGTAACCTTTCACGTTTTTGTGACATCAAGTAAATTCAATATACCACATCTTCATAAGTTTCACTCAAAAATTACGCTCAGGCAGAGTTGAGTGGGTTTAAATATGCGGGGCCCCCTTTCGCACGGGGCCCGTAGCAATTGCCACTCTTGCTATATGGTTAATCCGGCACTGGTTACAGGTACTTTAATAAATAATAATACCTACTTTCCGCCGATCATCTATGAAAGAGTGGTACTAGCCCGGTCAAAACAGCCTTCAGAGTGGCTCTAACTCCTTTAAATACTAAAAATTGAGTAAGGTCACGGGAGGCTCGCTATTTATCTAACTATGTGAATAAATAGCGAGCCTCCCGTGACTGTGTGACGTGTAAAACTACTCCCCCGCTAAACCGCGTTTATTAATAAGGGGGCTGATGTATTAGGTGCGTGTCCGACAGGTATGCGTACAGGCAAATACATATTTCCTTACTTGGTATTTTTATATTTGGAAATTGACTAAAAAACTTTTTAATAATAATTTCACTCCTTACAAATAAAGAAATTATTATCTTTAAAGAAAGGAAATAGGTATTTTCCTTTTAGTTTATCAAGATAAAGTACAGACGGACGCGCGAACCCTAAAAAAGAAGCAACAAGATAAAATAATAATATACTTAGGTGGTTAGGTAAACAGATAAGTGACTTACGGAAAGGTATATAAATGGCAGCACATAAAGCCGTATTTACTAACCCACACGTTAATAAAAAATATTAAATCAATGCCCCAATGCCCCTTTTCAGATCCCCCTTTCTATTAGTCCAAGGTTATTTATGCCGTGAGCGAAATAGCTTATGGTACCTACCTATGTATTTAGAAGAATTAGCATTAAGAGTGATTTATTTAACACCGTTCTTGTCTGGTATTAGTTATACGCTATTTTCGTACATCTTATCACGATACAGGTGCTCTATGAATGAAATATGGGCGCTCGAGCAATATCTTTTATTTAACTGTTGCTAAGGATTTATGTCTTTATCTTTACACCTTTCCTTTGTAAATAGGTTATTGTTATTTTTATTTTGTGGTTATCCGTTGGCTTTATTTATTGCGTTAGTAAACTTCGAACATTATTTTCTTGGGGATTATTGTCAAATAAATATGGTTACATGTTTAAGGGTCAGTGTAATTCCAACTTCTTAGGTTGACTGCTATACTTCGCAGCGCTCACCAATGCCCAACTGCGTGTAAACTTCTCTTGCGCGATTTAGACTTGTAACTAGAATCGTAAATATTATTGAGCGCCATCTATCGCGGTATGTAGTAGTATAGCGTAGCGAGATTTTGAGAGTCGCTATATTATTTTCCAACGTATTTTCTTATATATTTAATGATAATTTTTATTAAAGTTTTAGCTTTTCACCCAGAAATAATAAGGCGTCGTATCTACCATCGCCTCGGCGGGTCGCTTCATGCGGGTACCAGACTGCGCTGACAGTGCTCCTGTACACAGACCCCGATGACTACTACAGTGCCACTATCGCCTCCCAAGGAGCACTGGTATAAATTAAAGATTTTATACTTAACTAGCTGTGCCCGCGACTTCGTCCGCGTGAAATTTTATTGATAATGTTTCATACAAACTTTCATCCCCTATTTTATCCCCTTGGGGGTAGAATTAATCAAAATCCTTTCTTAACGGATGCCTAAGTCATAACATCTACCTGCATGCCAAATTTCAGCCCGATCCGTCCAGTGGTTTGGGCTGTGCGTTGATAGATCACTATGTCAGTCAGTCAGTCAGTCACCTTTGAGTTATTTAGATAAGTATAAGGCTTAGGTACCTGCCTAACCAAAATAGTAGGATATGTACATACGTCCCTTACATCTGCACCGCACGGCCTAGTCTAACAAAATTATGTAAATTTTGCATATTATTATAATGCCTATGTGGGTGGGGGCCTATCTATCTACCTATATAGGTATAGGTTAGGTTAATGGCTATGTGTAGTATAGGTAGGTACTTATGACGCTATGAACATTGAGGATCGCATTGCAGATTAAAATCACATTCATCTACACTACGGTGAAAGAGAATAGTACATTGTTACACGAGTGGTGAAAGTGACTTATTTAGTCCCGAGACGGTGTTTGGCGCCCGAGCGTAGCGAGGGCGCTAATAGTTCGAGAGACAAAATAAGTCTTTCACCCGAGGTAAACACTGTGCTTTTCATTACGAATACAAGGAAAGTAAAAATAAAAACAGGAATTGGCTAAAGAAATAATACAAGGAAGAATGAACAATACTCTACAACTCGAAAAAAAAATAAAGATCGGATTGCCGCCTATTTTGTTTTTTTTTCATTGGCCGGCCAACTTCATTATTTAGCCATTATTTTTCATTTTCATCTTTAAATATTTTGCCCAAATCTATGTTATTTTAAAGAAATTGTTGAAACTAGATTATAATTAAGTCATTTAAAACTATATATTCTTTAATGAATGCTTAACTTTATGTTATTTCAATTTTACATCGTGCTGTAATTGAGTGACTGTAGAAAAAGTTTGAACATGGTTCCATAGAAATGTGAAAATGGAAAAAGTGTTTTTTATATAATTTGACAGCTGTCAGATTCTCCCGGGCCGGAAAAGGATTACTTTCAACCCGCTCCTCAGGCAACTTCAGACCTACTTTCAGAGTATGAATAATGAAAAGGGTATTTTTTGTAGCAAATCTAAAACAATTAGATATCTTTAACTTACGTTATGTGACCACAAACAACAGATCTATAATGAGGTCACACCGCAGTGAATTATATGTCTGATGTCTCTCATGCCGTAAATTATTATATACGTTATTTTACCTACGTCTTTCGAAAATTTGTATTCCTTCTTGATGCGATTTTGTTCATTTAATGTGTGTGAAGCTTTAGTGTGAAGCCATAATATTGTTAAAAATTGCGTTTTTGCGGCTTTTGACATAGTGATTTTTTACTAGATAGGTATTTATTAAAGAAATATTTAAGTAGGTAAGTAGTATCTTCTAACCCATTTTTATGGACTCGATAGCCACCATTTAATGTGCCATAAAATTGTTTCCAGAAACCATGCAGATTGCCTATTTAGGTATCGATATTGATAAATAACAATTACTAAGGAGTACCTATAGGTTCTTTGAAATGTACCCCCATACCACGATACTCATTGAAGTGTGATGAATCAATCTGTAATCAGTAGCAATGCCAAAAAGAAGCGACTCGAAATGGTAGTAATGTTTGGATCCAAGTCGGTCACTGCTGGGTTCGTCAAGGTTCGGGTGGCTATTCTGTAAACTCGGTTCATTCTGTGTCAGAAAAAATTAAGATAGTTGAGCGGAACAATTCGAATCCAATATTCAAAGTTAAGACAAGACAACGTCTTTCGGGTCAACTAGAGGCGAAACATCGAAGACTTCGAGAGACTTCGAGAGAGATTCGTTTTCGTATCGCTTCTCGCTGGCGTGGTACGTAGCGGAGGCTTATATTAAGACGGTCCGTGATAAGTGCATAAGCTGCAGACTATTACGTAAATCAATCTAGATTAATTGAAAATAAACTGAAAGATAATTATCAAAATCCGGTAGGTAGGTATAGGTATCTACTTATTGTAACTATTTTGAGGTATCTAAGCCGGTATCTAATTATATATAACTCAAAGGTGACTGATTGACTGACTGACTGACATAGTGATCTATCAACGCACAGCCCAAACCACTGGATGGATCCGGCTGAAATTTGGCATGCAGGTAGATGTTATGACGTAGGCATCCGCTAAGAAGGTATTTTGAATAATTCTACCCCCAAGGGGATAAAATAGGGGATGAATAATCCCGAAATTTTTGTTAAGTTAAATTACACGCGGATGAAGTTGCGGGCACAGCTAGTTAATAAATATAATATGTCAGGTCTAAAGGCGACCTTGGAAATATAATTGTTAGTCATTCCATTACAAAAATACACGTCAAAAGCCTTCTCAAGAGCGCTCTTCACCTTGAGATAGTTTAATAATACAGGCCCTAATTTCATGACGCGTCTGTAGGTGGTTTGTAGGATGTTGCAAAGAGGAAGATGTTGTGAAGAAGGCACCAAAGATAATATTATAATTGTAGACACTATGAAGTAGGTAGGCAGTACAATCTAGCAACAGTAGTGTCGCATTGTTGATCTGAGATGAGAATATCATAATAATTGAAATTGTCTCGGAGCTGTTTTTTCTAAACTAGCTGTGCCCCCGTAACGTAACAAAATTTTCGGGATGATCGGGATAAAAAGTATCCTATATGTTAATCCCGGTTATAAACTATCTGTGTTCCAAATTTCATCCAAATCCGTTCAGTAGTTTTTGCGTGAAGGAGTAACAAACATACATACATCCACACTCACAAACTTTCGCATTTATAATACTAGCTGTGCCCACGGACTTCATCCGCGTAGTATTTAACGTAACAAAAATTTCGGGATTATCGGGATAAAAAGTATCCTATATGTTAATCCCGGTTATAAACTATCTGTGTTCCAAATTTCATCCAAATCCGTTCAGTAGTTTTTGCGTTAAGGAGTAACAAACATACATACATACATACATACATACATACATCCACACTCACAAACTTTCACATTTATAATATTAGTAGGATTAGTAGGATATATTCACAATGGGTTTCGAAAGTCAAAAATAATAATTAAGGTTCTAATACAGTAACTGATATATGGTTGCCTACTGAAGACAGACTATATATAAATGAGTAACTATCACTACTAGAGTTGGTATTATTCTGTACTAGCTGTGCCCACGGACTTCGTCCGCGTAGTATTATCGTAACAAAAATTTCGGGATTATCGGGATAAAAAGTATCCTATATGTTAATCCCGGTTACAAACTATCTGTATTCCAAATTTCATCCAAATCCGTTCAGTAGTTTTTGCGTGAAGGAGTAACAAACATACATACATACATACATACATACATCCACACTCACAAACTTTCACATTTATAATATTAGTAGGATTACGGGATTTGAATATTTTTATCAACTTTGGTTTGTGGCCTTTGAACACATCCATGGGCCTAGAAAATTGATTTGCGAAATGGTCGCCTGATACTCATCAGAGCCCTTACGTATTACCTTGCACTTTTGAAATATCCTGAGATGGGACCTAGGCGAAAGGGAAGCGTAAAGTTCTAAACGGTATTCAGTGTGGACAGCTGTTATTATGATGCAAAAATAAGCTAACACCTTAGGCCTGCTGCTGTAGAGTTATTTATATCAGTAGTAGGTGTGAAATGTTTGTTGTGCCCAATCACAGGTATTCGTAATCAGCTTTATTCAATGATATAATCTTAATGATTATTAAAGTCAGATATTATTTTAGTGAATTGCGCACGACGCCGGCGGCACCATGCGTATTACGCACGTTGCGAATATTGCGATACCATCTTGTGGTATTATGATGGAATTATCAAATTATTGGATATACTTATTATATCTGTAGATATATCTCAATCACTTTAATTATTTATTTATTTGGATAAGGGTTACCTAAGTATGTTATAAAGGTACTTAACTTAATCATTATAAAAATATGTAGTGCTTCCCGGAAATATAAATCGTAGTTATGGCCGATTTTAAATCTGATAGTAGGTACCTACTTAAATAATTTAATGGCCTTATATTTTTTATTTGAGATATCCTTAGTACTGTTGCCTTATAGGTATACCTATATTTCAAATTGCCGAAATGATAATTCAAGTGCACTTATGGTAGCTGATTTGTAGATGCTTAGTGAAGACAGAATATAGGTACGTAACTACCTACCCTATTTTTCGTATTATTCGGAAGTTTGAATATTTGACACAAATTTTGTGTTGGTGCCTTGAACACATCCAATAGAAGCACGGTAATGTAACCCATATTTATACGAATAGCAGTCGACATAATTAAAAAAAAAAGTGTACCTGACAATTTATTTGAAAGTAGGAATTTTTTTTAAAACACTTTGCATATGTTGGTTTGGGATCACATTTTCACATTGTTTTTTCATCAAAAAATTACTTCCTCGTGTAGGTAATGATAGATAGCGCATACAACGTCCCGGACCTGGATTCGCCCGTGCGTATGGTGAACCCCTCCACAGAGGTGTTGATAGCCCTGTCGCCGGAGAGGACCTACGCGACGGAGGGCATCAAGGACTTTGAACCCAAACAGAGACACTGCTATTATAACAATGAGGTAAGGCCCCTAATCGTCTTGTGAAAGGTATTTCCTGACAGTTTCAATGTGGATAGCACATTAAAAAAATATCAATATTAAGATGTACCTACCTGGTAGGCAAAGTGATTAATTTATCTTTTTAGTACTTAGGTAACAAATTTGTCAATGACGCACGAGCGAATATCGAAAGCCTTGGCAATTTACATATCTCGCTAATAATCGCCCAAAAAGTCTAGCTTCAATGTCACACAGCAATAATTACTGGGCAGGTTTTGATATCTGTATTAATACATGTTATTGTATCATTGAAATCAGAAATTTGATCAAATGACGAAGCTTAATCAAATAGCAATCGGATTGTTTTCATTTCCCATATACTAAGTGAAACTTGCAATTAAAAAAACTGGCCGTTAGTATGCATGTTTGTTCGTAGGAGGTAATCTCTGGAACTACTGAACTGATTCTGAAAATTCTTTCACTGATAGAAAGCTACACTATCCCTGTGTGGCATAAACTACTTATATCACGACCCGCGCGGGTAGAGCCGCGAGTAAATCTAGTAGTTTTATGAGTTTAAAATCAAAATTCAAATGCTGTTAGCTGCAGATGACGAGATTGTGAGCGTCACCCATTTCATTCAGAGAATATGATATCAGAGCTAGTATGTTGATATCAACATATCGCTTATATAGACGTACCCAGCTTTTAGTCTAGGGTGTGGACAAATCAGGAATCCTGTGAGTAAAAGACAAGGTAAGCATTAACCAAATACGAGATCTGAATAAAGGAATGGTGGCAGTCCAGGTCTCAGATAAGAAGCTGCTGAAGTCCCTGCCCACCCTCGGAGCGCCCATGAATATGGATTAAAATTATTTAATTGTCTACAGTGGCTGCTAGGTGGGTTTCGTCAGTACTCCTTCCACAACTGCATGGCTTATGAAAAAGTTAAATTTTTGATGAAGACGTGTCAGTGTGTACCGCTCTTCTTTCCAATGAAAGGTAATTCATCAGTTTAGACCGCCGCATAGTGTTAAGGAGACCTCGACTCGGCAAGCGTAGTGTAGGACGCCCTCCGACCTGGTGGGATGACGATCTGCGAAAGACTGCAGGCAGATGCTGGATGCGGCAAGCTGAAGACAGGGCGCTATGGCGCTCATTAGAGGAGGCCTATGTCCAGCAGTGGACAAGCATAGGCTGATGATGATGATGATGATGATAGTGTTAAGGGGCCCATTGTCCTAGACCGCTAATTAAATTGCCGCTTTCGAATTTTAAGATCTAATGATTTAGTAATATAACTGAGCACCATCTAACTGATCTAGGAAACGAACCGGAGCAATTTAATTAACCAATATCTTTTAATAACGTCTTAATTATTCTAAAGTACCTACCTAACTTAATCATCGTTTACCATGGCTGTTACAGGAATGTATCGGAAATGCAATTTCAAGGATTTAAATTGCATAGACAACTCTTTAAGTAAGTACCTAACCTACATTATAATAATAATTTCAATAGTATTTATCTGCGACTCACAACCATTAGGTAACACCTAGATAGGTATGCCTCCAAGCCATAACAAATAGGTAGGTACTTACGTTAGTATTTTCTCAAATTTGATATTCATTTAATATGTTTAAGGGTATTTTCAGACGAGCCTGCATCCAAATTGCAAGACAGCTGCTAAAATGCCGACCGTCTGCGCAATACACTTGCAGTCTTCGTCACTTGGCAGTTGGCACCCAGACTGTGATGCCATATGCCATTTGGACATCGTTTTACAGTACGGAATCAACCCAAATGAACTGCTGGAGACCAAAACCAACCTTGTGTTAGTGGTTCTAGGTTGGTTTTAGTTTGCAGAAGCGTGTGTGGGTTGATTCAATTTAGCAAAACTACGTCCATTTTATAGGACTATTTATTACTTTATAGGAAATGAAGAATACCAGAAGCGTAATTCAAGTCGAAAAGTGAATGACAGCAACTGTTTACCGGAATGTGAGCACTATGACTATCCACTAGAAGTCGCTTTAGGTAAACTGGCTGATCAAAAATATGTCCATAATCTACCGCTTTTGTAAGTATTTGCATTGAGGTTATATCCAGTAGGTAAATCACATTTAAATGGCTTTTGTTAAACGGAGGTTTGAACGGGTTCCTAAACAGTTTTTTTTTTAAAATAAGATTACTATCAATGTTATGTTATCACATTACTAGTAGCCCCTCCAGCTAAGCTAATGCTTGTGTTTGGTGTGGGCTCACCTCAATAGTTTAATGGCCAGGATGGGGATCTAACCCCTCTATCCATTAGGCTATTGACGCTTTAAATGAGTTGAGTTGATGAGTTCAATGTACCTATGTTCTGGCATCTGTTATCTATGCCATCTATTCGATGCCCATATTTACAATACGGCCATCCGTAAAATCATCTGTACACATGTCTTTGAGAAATTTATAGATACGAAAAGTAATCGATTGATCAGTAGTAATCTATCGCATAGGAAACGCAGTGTCGATATATAAACTTATGAATATAGGTACATAATTACTTAGAGATTAAAATCGAACTAAGATTATTAACACTTATTGAACGTCAAAGCTAGCGTCACTGGGCTAGCGTGATGAACTGTGGTCCAAATTCCCCTCGCTTTAAGGGGGAATAAATAAGAATAAATAAATATCGCCAGACTGACACACCAACTGTATGGTCTCAAACTAAGTAACGCTTGTACTATGGGTATCGGACAATTGACTGCGGGCGATCCCAGTTACATCCAGACCTGGGCGAATTACGAAACGGCCATTATAATTAGTCCTGGCGGGAAGCGAACCCGCTACCAGCCGGTGCAATGAATCGAGCGGCCTACGCTCAAACCACTGTGTCAAGCGGTCGTCAAATGTGTCCGTACAATGAGAAATAGGCTCGGGATCAAAATACCATTAGGAGAATGTTGGCGCACTGTGGTTTACTGCTTACCCCTGCGGTTATATGGGCGTGTTAGTGTAGGTAAGTATAAAAATGAAAGATACAATAAGAAGTAGTGCCATTCCCGTTTCCGGAGTTTTCTTTGCACCCACTTGAAAATGAAACAGCGAACGATATCGTCCAAGGCTCACATTATAAATCAGTCGTTCATCCGAAACCGCGATTATAGGTATTCTTGAACTCCCGCGCAACTCAGGCGGCTACACACGTACTAATTGCAAGCTTTACAAGCCAGTCTAAATACCAAATTTTGTGCTAGCGTGTTTGAGTGTATGTATGATGATGTTACTATCATACGGCTTGAACAATAAAAATAGTCCAGTTTGCAGTTTGCCTATAGGGAAATTGTGCAAGGCTGAACAAAATGGGTGTACACACTAGCATGCTTGCAGTTTTGTGTGTGGCCACCTCTATACACTCGATACTGGCGTATTTTCCTGTTCAGTTATAGAGAATGCACTCAAGATTTTCCGGTTCAGACGTTCTTATCTTATTGTCAATGCGCTCTCATCTTCTATTGTTTTGAGGACTTTGTTGAGTTGTCTGACAATTTTCATCTAAATTAATTCAGTTTCATTTAATTGATCGGTCAAATGACTCCTCAAATATCAAGTACCTAAATAAACAATCGTATAGGTTTAGTAGATTGGTAAATAAGTACCCTATTATTAGTATTCTTGGAGTTTTCGATGGTTTTAGTTTGAACCGATCCTATAGTTTGGAGAAATTTTGTGAACTAATTTGGGCAACAGGACGAAATTATTACATTGTATTATTAAAACACGACCTTACAGAAAAAGTAACACTATTAGGTTTATTACGTAACTGAGTATTCGATTGCCCTCTATGTTAGACTTTTGGAGAAACATTTAGAAGTCGTGTGTCACAGCCCTATTATTTGATCTAGTACATACCTACTAACCAATACTTTTTTCCTCAGTGATGACGTCAATTTGAAAAATCATTCTTTATTGAATGTGTTCTTTAACGACCTGGTATCTACCAGGTATAGACGCGATGTTTATTTGAATTGGCAGAATATTTTGGGTGAGTATCCACCGGGTGATGATAGATTTATTTTACGACAAGCTTCATGAGAACATTAAAATTCGATTTATTTTTAAATCGATTGGGTAATTCTAATAGTTACAGAGTATTTTATTTTTACGTCTACTAACTATCGATTTAAGGGATATCGAGATGTGAATCTTTAAAAAAAAGGAGTCTATCAACAATGATAGCCGGTTAGTTAAGCTCGCGTCACTTGCACAAGGCCCAGCGATCCAACCCTGGTTCACTACTGTTTTTCAAAATCAATGTGCAAATAAGAATTTCAATATCAATGTCACTTGCTTACAGAGTAGGCTTTGTGAGACAACCTGCATGTCTTAGAAAGTGTAATAAATGTTTGACTGACATGTAATTAAATCCGCCGATGAGCTAACGCCTAGGATGCTGCTAACGTGATTGATTACGACCTGAATCCCAAGGTCCGTACCCAGTTGTGGGACATTAAAAGGACTAATATTCAATCAGTTAAAAACAACTATATTAAGGACGATAACTCTCAGTAATCATTTTAGATAATCAAATCAGATACCTAGTATAGAAATGGAATTAGGCATATCGCCGTGTAGGTATCTTCCAAATTTTAGTCACGAGGAATATCCCAAATAACCCGTCCCTAACGGGGGAGGGGGAGGGGGCTTATACCACTTCAATATAATATTATTTTTTTCATCGCCTAACATCTATGAAGTCCTGGTGGCCTAGTACAACTTCTAGGATTTTTATGTGAACTGTCCTAAGTTTTCCTTTTCTTTGGATGTCGTAAAATAGAGGTTTATTCCACTTTGTGACTGGGTTATGTTATATTCTCTTTGTGCCTTTTGTTATGTTATATCCTCTTTGATCTTTTGGTTGTTGGGAGACGAATAACTCAGAGTAATAAGTATTTATTATAGAATTTGCTATTCGTTCCAGCTGCATTCGGTGGACTCCTCAGCTTGATGCTAGGCTTCACTCTCATAGCTGGCTTCGACCTGGTCTTGTTCTTCACAATCCGGGTGGCGTACCACTTTTTTAAGCCAACAACTAGTGATGGTATCGGACACAATAAAATTTACGTTCAAGAACATAAAACCAACTCCTGGACAGGGACAACGGTTCCTCG
Source organism: Notodonta ziczac (assembly GCA_918843915.1). Classification (NCBI taxonomy): domain Eukaryota; kingdom Metazoa; phylum Arthropoda; class Insecta; order Lepidoptera; family Notodontidae; genus Notodonta; species Notodonta ziczac. The sequence goes on along the minus strand of OU974038.1, from coordinate 6,575,203 downwards.
TGCACAGAAACCGAAACACTTGCAATATGGTGATGAACTCTATTATGGGTACGGTAGATATTAATATTGAGTGACACCTCTTGTTTATACCTACTGTGGTAATGCGCAAATTATCTTCTAATTTATGTCGTTATTGTATTTGCCGTTTTGAAATACACAATGCTTAGTTTAAGACTATTAACTATATTGGTCCTTTTGGTACGTGTATATCTATACGTTCTTTTAATACGTCTTGTAAATCTAACAACATGATGGTACTTTCCATAAAAAAAATTATCTGATAGGTTTCTGGTACTAATGAACAGAAAATATATTATTATATTTAAGTACTTTTTTCATCAGATTATTTATTTTGGTTGGTATATAATCTTTAACATACTAAGGCGCCATGAAATACATCGTGCATTATTAAAATGAGACCATAATTATATTCAAGGTGTTTCAGAAGTCAATTAGTATTATTAATATTTTGGATTTTAGAAACAGCCTGTATAGGTATGTAAGTCCTATTTATTTAAAGTGCGCTTGCGTGTTAAAAATAAAATTGTCTGTTATTGCATTCGTTCGTTTTATTTATAATACATAATAAAAATAAGTAGGCGGTATTATTTTTGAATAGATTTTTAAATAAGTCCAACTGAAACATCTCGGTTGTCGTTTTTCCTTTTTAAATATGGTTTAGTGCTAGGTGCCTGTCTCTATTGTTTTATATTATGGTGATTATGGAGAGTTATATTTAGATATTTTCTTATAAAATACTTAATTCTATATCATCGCTATAAAATCACAGTTTTATATCTAAGGAAATATGATCACAAACTATAATTAACTATGATAAGTAGCTAGACTATGATCGATAGGTATCCGACTGAGCAACGTGACAAATAGTAATGATTCAAAGAGGATACAATATTTTATTTGTAATTTCCAATAAATATTTTAATTCACTAGAATATAAACAACACATTATTTAAAACCTATACGTAGATAGAGTACCTATGTACTTGCATAAAATAATAATAATATGTAAATAGGTAGGTATATAAGCACATATTACCCTGTTGTATTGTACCCGTTGTTCCCTAGAAACTCAAAACTTGTACGCGGCTACCAGGACCTCATAGATGTTAGGCGATGTTTTTTTAAATTAAGTATTGATTGAAATTGTTTTTCATTATATTTGTTTTAAGATTGCGCATATTGCAAACCAAGTACCTACTTAAAAAAAGAAAACGTAGATAACAATAATAAAGGCTTCTTTTCAGTGTAAGTATTAATAGGGCTATCAGTTTATTTAATCTGAGCATAGTTCTTTATGGGTTTGTTAATGTCGCCGAGGAGTGGCAACGCTCCATACCTCAGACGCAGCCTCCTTTATCGGCGGGGCGGTTTAGACACAAGATCTATCTGCATCTACAAAGATAACTGTAAGTATATCACGTAGGTATATCCCTATCGTGCAATGTAATAAATGAATTCTACTAATCACTACAAAGGAGCTCTTATCAATTAAGATTATCTATTTAAAAACCCCTGGCAATGATATCTTTCTTTTAGTGTTGTCGCCGGGATCCTTGACTACCGCGCGTGGCAGTTATCGTAGCAGCGTATATAAATAATAGTATGTTATATTAATATTAGTTACAAATATTATATTGCACACGCCAACCGCAAGTTTTGATAGCAGCCGATCTAAAGTGAGTACGACAGCACATACCTATCTACACTGCGATCACTTGTTTTAATCATTATGTAAATAAATCATTAGGAAATCAATGTGAGGCAACGTCTACAGTATCTTCGTTGAAGCGGCGCGCGGCGGTAAATAGGCCGTGTTTCAATACAGCGTAAACAGCTGTAGGGTTTTGTTTTGGTTTAGATTTTTGAGGTGTCGATGCAGGTTTGACTGAAGTATTATCTGTTTAATTGAGAAGTTATGTTAATTATTGGTCAGGTTAAATCAGTATTAAATTGTTGAATTTGAATGCTAACCCAATTGAACACGGAATAATTAGGTATTGTTGCTATCATGAAACTCCTATTTTCATAGGCGACCTTTTTATATTATAACCTGACTGAGCTGACTGAGGTGATAGACATGTGTACCTGTGTACACCTTCAATTCTATCTCTTAGTGAGCGTCTTTTCGATGACTCAGTATCAAGGTATAACGGAAGCGATCAAAGCAATAGCGCGAAGAGCGATAGTGCGCGGTGTTTAGCCCATAAATTATTATTGATATTGCGTACCTACCGTCTGCTGCGATGTTGTTAGAAACTAATGGTTTAAAATAAGTTCATTCTGAATTTTTCCTGTAAGTAATTACCGACTGGAATTTGCGGACAAATAGAAAGTTAACACAACTGTAGACAAGAATAAATGCCTAATGTAACATCAACAATAGACAAATTCAGGATTTCATGAAATACGAAATGTCGAAAAATAACTCGATTTTATTATTTTCTTTAATAAATCTGGTGATTTGGATAAATCCCTAAACATTATAAAGGTACATTTAGGTTACTTTACACCCTGCTAAAGCAAGCGAGCGGATTTAACCATGGACCTTTTTCTATCCAATTTCTGTCTTTCCTCCAGCACCCTTCCCTCGAAATGACCATCTGAACCTAAAATCAATCAAAATTGAAGAATGAATTCATTATTAATCCATTCATTACGTACCTGTGTATCAGTCACTAGTTAATTGAACCGTATTATTAAATGAACGAGAAATGAAACGACTGACCGATCGTCGAATTAATAAGTACCTACTACATATGTCTGAACACAGAGTAAAACGTTTACTTGGGCTCGGCGGTTTTCTTCGTCTGACGAAATATTATATCAAAAAAGCGAAAAGGTTCGTACTCGTATCTCATTTCATTTGTGTTGTGGTCTGAACATGGAATGAAAACACAATGCAAGATCGTCATGTTGTTTTCAAATTTTACTAGATATGGTTCGTAAATTTATCGACAACGTGTGCCGTGACTCTTAGGACCCTAGCATATGGCTCAATTTACAATAATTCACGCGTCTTCGTGATATAAACGGACTATACATTATATTATTATTATTTATTTAGGAAATTAATAAAGCGGTGTTCTTATCCTACTAATATCCAACTAATATTATAATAGTTTATGAGTATGGATGTATGTTTGTTACTCTATCACGCAAAAACTACTGAACGGATTTGGATGAAATTTGGAACACAGATAGTTTATAACCTGGATTCACACATAGAATACTTTACATAAGTCTACGCGGACGAAGTCGCGGGCAGAAACTATGGTTTTATAATATAACTATAGGATCTCATAATAACCATGATACTCGTATGTTATAAGGTTGCTTATTTTGCATTGCTTAGTTCCAGAAGTTTGGAACGATCGCTTGACCCAGGATGACGCGTGCCGCCCTGCTCGCTGGCGCTCTACTGCTCGTCAGCTGCTGCTCACGCGTAGCTGCCATCGAGGATTCCAGTAAGATTGATTAACTATATGATGATAATAAATAATTACGTATTATCAATATAACGATAAACACGTGATTATTCGCGCGGTAGGCACCTACTGACTACCTGTTTCTTTTGCAAATTAGTAATATGTAACATTGAGTTATTGATTATGCCGTAAATAATACACATTTTATATTATACTTAGGTGTATATAAAACCTATTATTGGACACTGGGTCGGTATAATTCGTCAGCATAAAATGCTTGTATGTTATTTTTACTAAGATAATTACCAGATTAAGATATTAATTTAAAAGTAGTAGGGACATTAACAGAACTATTAAAATTCATCATATAAGTATCTTAGTTGACACACTATGTGTCGTATCGTGTGTCCTAAGTATTTAAGTACAGTTTCTGCGACTAGGCTTAAATTGTCTGAATACGAAATCGATTAGCTCATTCGCACGCATTATCATATGTTTGATATACCTACACAATACACTGAAATCGATTTCCCCCGGGATTAGATATGAGGTGGGCCATATGAAAAAAACATGTCGACAGAATTGCTCGCACCATATACTAGTTTATGCAATCAAGTACTTACTTTGTGATGCAGTCTAGCGACTTAAACCTTTTGATTTGTGGTGAGTTGAGTAGATAGAACATTATGATCACGTGTGGACTGCTAACAAATGTTATTGTTGTTGTGTTATCTAAATTATGTTAACGATTTTGTGGAAAAACCTACCAAACCTGTCCAAATTAATAAAATTCAATCTAAGTTAACCAGATTTGGGACCAGCGCAGATGTTACACGAAAAATGCACGTAGTAGGTAGGTCCCTACCTTTTACATATCTTTGTTATATTGCAGATGACACTGAAGAATCACTGCTGGTGCTTCCGATCGAGAGGAATGGGAGAGTTGTGTATATGAACGAGGCGTTAATAAAGAAGCTGGAGCAGGAGTCCGAGACCTGGCACTGGACCCCGTGGCTGAGGACCAGGCTGCAAGTGTTTGATAACATCGCGCGTGAACTGGAATGTTTCGCCAGAGACTCTATAGATAGTTTTCCTGATGGACTGTTTGATGGTAAGCAACTTGAGGTGCAAAATGAAAACAGACTAGCGTCTTAAATACATTGGAGACTGACATCTTCGTACTTTCAATATTATATCGTATGTTTCCATATATAGGTATATCCTATATATGGACTATTCAGGCTTTATCGATTTCTATTTTTAATAACAATAGTAGAAACAGCACCCGGAAATGTTTACGTAGATAAAAGATATTTAAATATTGGGTGTTTATTGCCACTCGTTACGCTTAACTAAGGATTTAAAAAACTTATTTTCAGACGAGCAACTGCGCCGGGGAGCTTTTCTATTGTATGTCATATTCGGTATTTACTCGTTCACCCTGCTGGCCATCGTGTGTAACGACTACTTCATACCCTGCGTTGAACTCATCTGCGAAGACTTGAAAATACCGCAGGTAAACAACACACACATATTACTTGTGATTGAAATAAACAAGTATCGTAATTTGTGAAACAAAGGACAGTATCTATAATACATTTCACACAATAGGTACCTACACGGATGGTAATAAACAACTTCAATCTCGACATCTCAATGCTCACTTTTCTCATTACTAATGAAACGTCTAAACTATGGACCTAAAAAGTAAAAAAAATGCAGTTCTAGAAATTGATGTATATTTCAATTTGTACGTAGGATACAGTGACACTGATAAGAATCCTTATTTGTGATTCCAGTTTCATTAGGTCAATGTGCAATGCCAGTGTTTGATTATGCTCTTCAATCCTTTCTAGGACATGACAATAGTTTATTAGCTAAAGATAGCAGACGTTCGGGCCCAATCATAATATTCTGCTTGGTTTGCAGAATGTCGCCGCTGCTACCTTCATGTCGGTGGCTACCTCTTGTCCGGAATTCTTTGTGAATGTGATCTCAACCTTCCTCACGGAGTCGGACATGGGTATTGGGACTATTGTGGGGTCTGCGATTTTTAACGCTCTCGGTGTTGCCGCTATTGGTGGACTTGCCGCTATCACGGTTAGTATTCATTCTAAAATGTTCTGTGAAGGTTTAAAATGTTTTTTAAAAAGCTTTATTCCCCGAAGGGTTAGGACGAGTGCACTGAAGTGAAGGTTTGCCCACATTCCGATCGTATTTTATCCCAGTTCTGATAGCGGGCACCAATGGCTTATTGCCCTCAATTTGCGGAGACTTTGGGCCATAGTCCACCACTGCAATTTCAACACTGTCTTTGCGCGGGTTGGAGAACTTCAATCATGTTTTTGAAAGACATGCGGGAATCCTCAGTATGTTTTCCATTACCATACAGCAAATAACAATATTAATTGGAAATTAGATTTTAAATTGCACACTTTCCCCTTATTAATAATCGTTGATTAGTGGGCGGCTAGTTACACACCGAACTATCTCTTTTTGTCTTCAGTATTTGACATTCGAAAGTAGAAGACAAAGTATGGTGTAACTATACAACCGCTAATCCGCGTTTATTAATGGAGTGGTTTGTGTTCCAAACGTGTTCTCCACTACTCTATTTCATAATAACTAAACATTAAATTATTTTCCTTCCAGCCAATCACTATTGAGAGGCGTCCAGTAACAAGAGACGTGATTGTCTATATGGTCAACGTGAGTGTTCTGGTAGCATTCGTGTGGGACGGCCAAATAGACTGGTACGAGGCCCTGGTCCTCGGCATACTTTACGTGCTGTACTTCTTCCTCATGTTCAATAGCATGAGGCTGTTCGCGCTATATGACAGAATCGTCGCTAGATTTGGCACGCAAAGCTCATCCAATGGTATGTATTATACTTAGTAATATATATTTTTTTAAAGATTACTTGGAATGTGTGTTTGTCACATTACTAGTATTCCCTTTAGCCCCTCCAACTAAGCTAATGCTTGTGCTAGGAGTGGGCTCACGTCAATAGTTTAATGGCCAGGATGGGGATCGAACCCGGAACCTCTCAGCTACGAGGACGGCCCCTCTAACCACTAGGCTATTGACGCTTCCTTATATATATACATATTTATTGCCAAACACATACTTAAATTTTCAGCATTGAGTAACAATTTGTTCTTAAGCCTAGTATTAAGGTTAATAGGTTTAAGAAAAATCTGCTACAATAAAGAACAGTATCAGTTAAAATAATTATAAATTATACTGGCTAAACGTTTTAATAAGTTAAACAATTGATTAAACAATACACAATGAAACTTAACCTTTGATTTATTATTTCCAGTTATGGTAGTCAATCACGAAACTGACAAGCCCGTAGAAGGAGGTCTGGACAATAAAGGATTTAATGACGTCGTTAGCTCTAGTCAAGATAAAGTAACAGTGGTAGATAAAGGTAAAGCAACGCATCAATAAGGACTTGCTATTAATTTTTTGGTGCCTAAAGCTACTATCAATAACTGTTATATCTTTTAATTCAGAGGAGGAGGCGGGAGAGAAGCCAGTGAAGAGTATTTGGAGATTTCCCGTTGAGAAATCTCTTGTGTACAAGGTGTGGTGGTTGTATACCTGGCCTCTGAAGTTCCTCCTGGGTATGACGATTCCCTCGCCGGTCACCTGCAGGAGGTACTACCCTCTGGCTTTCTTCATGTGCATCGTCTGGATTGGAGCCAATTCTTACTGCGTTTCTTGGAGCATGACCGTCATAGGTTTGTACTATTCACAATCTATATATATATAGCTCAAAGGTGACTGACTGACATAGTGATCTATCAACGCACAGCCCAAACCACTGGACGGATCGGGCTGAAATTTGGCATGCAGGTAGATGTTATGACGTAGGCATCCGCTAAGAAAGGATTTTGATTAATTCTACCCCCAAGGGGATAAAATAGGGGATGAAAGTTTGTATGAAACATTGTAAATTTTAAACCGATCGGGCTGAGACTTTGCATGCATAAAGCTACCATGACGTAGACATTCTCTAAGAAAGGATCAAAATTCCACGCGGACGAAGTCACGGGCTCAGCTATTTACTTAATAAAATCTGATAGGTTTAAGATTTTGAATTTAGTTGTTATTTCAGATACCCTCATTAATAATCGTGGATTAGCGGGCGAGTAGTTATGCACCGAACTATCTCTTTCTGTCGTCAGTAATTTTACATCCGAAAGAAGAAGACAAAGTGTGGTGTAACTACACAACCTCTAATCCGCGTTTATTAATAAGGGGGAGTGAGAGAAAAATAACCTTATTGAGATTTCCTCTTAGACTCTTTCATATTCCATATTGATACTGAGGTTATTTTGATAATTATTTAATTACTAGCTGTGCCCACGGGCTTCGTCCGCGTAGTATTTAACGTAACAAAAATTTCGGGATTATCGGGATAAAAAGTACCTATCCTATATGTTAATCCCGGTTATAAACTATCTGTGTTCCAAATTTAATCCAAATCCGTTCAGTAGTTTTGGCGTGAAGGAGTAACAAACATACATACATACATACATCCACACTCACAAACTTTCACATTTATAATATTAGTAGGATCTGATCGTAAAACAACTACCTGTTTACTTACATGCATATTCTTTTAGGACACACTTTCCTGATCCCGGAGTCAGTGATGGGGATGACGTTTTTGGCATTCGGCGGATGCCTGCCCGAGGCTTGCTCCATTTACATCATGTCACGAAGAGGTACGTTAAGAGTAAATATACAAGGCATTTCAATAGTCCGAATAAATAATGTACCTAACATATTTTCTGAGTAACGGGCCTTTTAATATTTGTCACAACTTTTGTGTTGCGACCTTAGAACACAACTGATGGTCTAAAAACAGTGTTATCTGTATTTAGGAGCACCTGTCAACAAATATTAAATAAAACGTTTGTAAAATTGTTTCATAGAAGTAACTACATGATATGACATTTTTTTATTTATATTTTTGGTGGGAATATAAAATTTGAAAAAATGTATTTGAATTTTGTTCGAATTTTATACCATTTAATTCTATGTCCGATACTCATCCAAGCCTCCAAGTATTATTTCGGACTTTTGAAACACCTTGTATGTACTTGCTTCGTTTGAAAATAACCTTATGGTAAACAGCTGTGTCGAACCACTTCAGTCCTATATTATTTATTTTCATCTTATCTTCCGAGTGCTTTGCGAAAAGATATCTTCTCTTAAGATAATTGCGAAGTTCTTTGCGAATATTGGGTTTAAAAAGTTCATATTTAATTATTTTAAAGAAGAAGCTAAGCATTGTAAAACGTAGGTATATTTCTTTAAGTTCAATGTATATATAATACGTTTGTAATGTACACTACTAACTGCTTTGTGTAAGAACTCTCATTAGCTGAGCTGAAGTTATCCCTTTTTTATTTGAAGACACTTCGAAACTTACGTAATTTATATTATTGTACTAGCTTTTTCCCGTAACCTCACCAGCGCAGATTGTATGTTCTGCATTTCGACAACAGTGCTACCTACCGTGTCCATCTGTTGTTAAGAACCATTCCAGTGACCCATAAGTATAAAAAAAACACCAAACTCGGTCAACCCGTTAGGTGAAAAAAGACCAAGACATGCACATAGGAATTGTATATTACCTAATAAGATAACAGACGCGGACGTGCTTGAAGCTATATTACTTGTTTTAAATTGACATCATTGTCACTATCAATACATAATTACCCGATTAATTATGTATTTTATATGATAAAACTACATACCTGTCCATATTATCATTATGTGCGAGTAGTACCAGGCATGCCTTTTAAGTTCTGTCGTTTCCATATTTCCCGGCAATTTTGAATTTGGAACTGTTCTATATTCGAATATGTTTAAATTTCGAATCTCAAAACAATTGAAAGTTTTAGGATTAATGCTATTGTTTAGTCACAGCGTCGATTAGAATCTGTCAGGTTACGTACGAAAATGAATCTTTCTAAGGAAAATGTTCGTGCAATAATTTTCTACAACTTTAGAAGAAGCCTGACACGGCTTCAGTGTTTTGAAGAGCTAACATATGTATTCAGTGATGAAGCCCCATGTCTGCGGACTGTCGAACGCTGGTATTTATAATTCCAGCGTAGACATACTAGTCTTAGTGACAAATCTCGCGAAGGACGGCCAAATTCCGCCTTCACTGAAGATAACATCATTGCTGTGAGACAACAAATTCTCGAAGATCGTCATGTGACGTATCAAGAGATAGAGGTTCTATTAGGCATCTCAGGGACAACCATTCAGAAAATCTTGCATGAAGCGCTTGGTGTAAGAAAGCTAGTTTGCCGTTGGATACCGCATCTGCTTTCCGACGATCACAAGGCGGCCCGCGTCAGATGGTGTAAGAAAACTCTGCAAAGGTTCAACCAAGGAGAGTCAAATCACGTCTACAACATCATCAGTGGTGACGAATCTTGGATCTATGCCTACGATCCTGATTCCAAACAACAATCTACAATCTGGGTCTTTCAAGACAAGCCAAAACCGACTAAAGTTGTTCGTTCTTGAAGCACTTCAAAGAAGGTGGTGGCCACGTTCATTGGAAAAACCGGCCATATTGCGACTATTGCACTTGAAGATCGTAGAACGGTTAATGGAGAGTGGTATACCACAGTTTGTTTACCACAAGTCATCGCCAACTTCGAAAATCTAACTCAAAGCGACGCATCATCCTGCACCACGACAACGCAATCTCACACAGCGCTCGTCAAACGATTGAGTATTTGAAGCAGGAAAAAGTAGAAATTCTTGAGCATCCTCCATGCAGTCCTGACCTAAGCCCTAACGATTTATTTACATTTCCTAAAATTAAGAAAAGTCTTCGTGGTCAAAGGTTCCAGTCCGGTGAAAAAGCAGTCGACGCTTTCAAGTCAGCCATTTTGAACACCCCCACTTTAGAGTGGTATAAATGTTATAATAACTGGTTTGAGCGAATGGAAAAGTGTATTAAGCTACGTGGTGAATACTTTGAAAAACAATAAAAATTACTATAAGGTTCTAGTTGTGTTTTTTTCTTCAAACGACAAAACTTAAAAGGCAGCGCTGGTTTTGGGCGCTATAATTATAATTAGGAATTTGATTCCCATTACGATGTAACACAACTGATGTTTTCTGTGATAAGAAATTGTACATACTTTTAATTGTTTTTATTCAAGGCGTTTTAGAAGGCATCATTAAATAGACAATAGGTACTTAATCGAAACTCAGGATTGACATGGCTTATGCGCAGGTTCAGGCAGTTTTTATTACTGTGTTCTGCTATTTTAGAAATACATGTTTATGTTGATTTACTGATGTTTGCCGGATTCAGGACAAAGGGCTTATGGCCTTCTTCAAGCCCCTTACCTGATCACACCAATCGATCCACCGTCCATCGATCCATCAATCGACGGTGAGGTGAGATCGAAGTGGATCGATTTGTGTCGTTGTAAAGCGATATTGGTTAACTACAATTATTAATTAATTAGCATTGCGAATTGCTTATCATAATTATTAGTACTTAACAGTTCCATGTTTATTTAATATCCTTAGTGATAGGTTTGTTTTCGCCATCACCTGCGATATTTATTTGAAGTCTCACTCCTATTTTTAACCCCCGACGAAAAACGAGGGGTGTTATAAGTTTAACATGTGTATCTGTGTATCTGTGTGTCTGTGTATCTGTGTATCTGTGTATCTGTGTATCTGTGTATCTGTGTATCTGTGTGTCTGTCTGTGGCAACGTAGCGCCCAAGCTAATGAACCGATTTCAATTTTGTTTCTTTTGTTAGAAAGGTATTCTGATCGAGAGTGTTCTTAGCTATGTTTCATGAAAATCGGTTCAGCCGTTTGAAGATCATCAGCTCTTTTGTAGGTTAAAAAGCCACATTCACGGCCAAAACCCACTTCCCCGGCTCGAATCCAATCGAAATTTGAGATTATTGGATTTAGATTTATTATATTTTTAAATGATCGTAATAGTCTGAACTGGCTTTTTACAATATTATAAATATGAAAAGTTTCCCTGATTCTGGAAAAAATATATATTTTATCAATTTTTATATGAGATTTTTGTATGAACTAAAGACGTTCCATAAGTCACGTGTCAAATGATGGATACGCGCATGCGTTAAATTTTGTTAATGGTCATGGAATATTACGTTATTATATTTCTAGAGGGCGCTGCTCCGCCATTGAGAAAAAATATAAAAAAACAAATATAATTTAAAATAATTTTAGCGTTATTGAAAATTCTTCCCCTGGGCTGCTCCCGTCCACCTCAACCAGAGTTATTACATGAAATTAAATCATAATTGATAATATTTTATACTAGGAATTAAACCTCCGTGGCATCAATATTTACATTCGTTGTCTATTCTAATTTCTAATGTCAATTATTATAATGTCATAACAAAATAATGTCTCATACTTTTACACAGATTTTCTGTTGATAATTGTATACATTTGATGAAAAGATCGTCGCATCGGGGGTTTTTAAATTTTCAATTTATAGTTATTTATCATAATCTCAGAATCGAATATACAAATATATACGAGTATGTATATTGAATCTATATTGTGATTGCAATTGATGGACACGTTTTGTTCTTGTCTAAAAGTATCAGTGGCTTGCTATAAAGTCTTATTATAATTTGTTTCAGGTGAAGGAGGTATCGGTGTCTCAAACGCTTTAGGAGCAAATTCCCTAGCGATCCTATTCGCCCTGGGTTTGCCCTGGCTCATCAGGACTTTGACCTTGCTCGTTCAGGGCGCTGACGAGACGGCGGTCCTCATCAACTCAGCAGGGATCGACTTCGTGGTCGGCTCGCTGCTCGTCGCCGTCTGTTGCTTGTGGATCACACTGTTCCTCGGCAAGTTCGTGCTAAGACCGAGGCTCGGCGCTGTGCTCTTGGTGCTCTACGTCATCTTCATTACGTTTGCAATCCTCGTGGAGACCGGTGTCATTTTAGATAGAAGCATTGCATTCATGTGTTGAAGCGCGATATGTCGATCATTCGATTAGAGAAATTTCAATTAGTATCGAAACGTCACTATTTCTCGTGACAGTGTGTGTGCTTTTATAGCTAAAGTGTAAAGTGCCGCAATTTTGGAGATAGAACAAAGCAGGATCTCATTTTGTGTTACCGACGCGCGGGCACTTTTAAGCCCTTTTTTATATGTGATTAACTGACCCGTATCGGGTGAGAAGAGAATTTATAATAACTCCTTATACAAACTGGGCACATGGATATACAACCCTAAAGGAAAACCACAGAGTTGCTTTTGGCACACCTATTTTATTTATACCACAATCATGAGAAGGTGGTCCTAGGTCGATTTAACCAATGGACGCAACAAGTAGTTTTATTTGCTTAGTCGAGCTCCTATAACTGAGACCTTGAAAACTTGGTCCAGGGTTTGCGCCTTGTGCGTAGGCACCGCTGGCATTGCCTTAGTGACGGCACTGACTCGATAAAGTAGGTATGTAAAGCGCCGTGACTGTCTAATACCTTATTAGACAGTGACAGTGCTTCATGATAGAGTAAGTAGCGTAACAACGACCAAGGCTACCTACATACGTGAAAAAGGCGAGATCGCGTGTCCAGTGCTCAAAGCAACTCAAGTGATAAGGGAGTACGTGGGTTGTTATGGTCACTTGAATAGATTCAAATTAAGCCAAAGTCATAAGGATACTGGCAACTATAGTAGTCAATGTACCTAATCAAAATGGTAGATCGCATAAAAAAAATGTTTTCAATGCTTTATGATGCGCGACTGATAGTGTGTACTAGATTTAATAATCATGTACCTATACCACGACCAACACGAAGCGATACCAAATGGTAGTCATGTTCGAGGTCAGGTCGGCCACCGCCGGGCTATTCAACATTGATAACGGATAACGGATGATGTTATAAATTCGTGTTCGAAACTGAACCAACGAATTTAATTAAATAATCTGTTCATTTTCGTATCGCTTCTCGCTTGGCCGTGGTGTTATTTTATTTTGTTATGTTGATACTATATGAGATGTAAATTATAGTGTATATACCGTATGAGATGAATAAATGTTAAAAATTATTAGTATAAGAGCCAGTTTGGCGGGCCGCTTTTAATATTTATACTTAGTGTCGAAATTATACAATAGCTTTCCAGAAGTGCTGCAAATTTCACGGGTGGTCCCTACACATGGTATCGTTTAGCACATATGAACCTAGTAGGGTTCTTGTGGCAGCAATATAGAGGTTGAATTCTTGGGCCGAGATTAATAGGAAGATGGACCACGAAGATTGGCGGAATGTTTACTTGTGATATCAAGGTGTTAGCTTACAAGAATACCAAACACTTATAAAGCCATGCCATTTTGCACTGGAATGACATAAGAATGACATTTCCAAGATCACTATCAGACTTGAGATCGATCTATAATAACACGAGCCTAAGGTTATTATTATACGATATTCGATTATACATATATTATATTACTAACTTTATCGTGAGTATGTTTGGCAAATCGGCGATCCGAGGATTCGACAAAGCCATGGATAAATTTACTTAAACGACACGTGGCGGATGGTAGAGCCAAATAACTTTTAAAACATAAACTCTGACGCGTAAAGAAGCGATCTCTCTCCGTCGATTTTTTTTTACTGACAAATATATGGAAGACTAGCTGTGCCCGCGACTTCGTCCGCGTGGAATATAACTTAACAAAAATGCAATTTAACATTTGCGAGTCGATGTTTCGTGTTTTATATACCTACTATCGCAAAAACCTGCTCGCGCGTCCTGAGCCCGCGCGCCAGGCAACATTTGCTATCGTTTTTTTGTTTTTCTAAAATAAGATAGCCTAAGTTACTCCTTATAACATCAGCTATCTGCCAGTGAAAATCCCGTCAAAATCGGTCCAGCCGTTTCGGAGATTACCCGGAACAAACACACAGCAGACAGACAGACAGACAGAAAGGCGGACAAAAAAAATTAATCGCGTTTTTTTTATAAGTATCGTATGTACTCTCATATGCATTTACTGAAAAGGTTTTATTTTGATATCACAAACAGACACTCCAATTTTATTTATTTCTATAGATAAATATACCTAAGTACTATTTGTCCGTGAGTGGTTTTTTCAGTTTCACTGGGCAGAGGGCGAGATCTCGAACTAGAGGAGCAGGGGGAGGGGGGCAGCCAGCACAAGGGCGCCATTGAGGGTTCGGCTTGGGCTGCTGCCAAGTAAGATGACGGGGCTGACTTTACCATCGGAAAAATTACAGCTGATCAAAATATGCTTATTTTACGAATTGTTTCGGTAAAACTACACCGGTGCTTTTATGAAAAAATTAAATTAGTGTACCTTTATCGATATAGTTCTTACTACATCACATGGATGCCGCTTGCCTGCGCTTCATTTCATTACTCTGCAATCAATCGATCGACATTGACGGCTGAATGGAGCTAAGGATAATAACACCAGTGCTTAGCTACGTAGGTACTTTTTAGGTTAAAAGAAAACTCCGACAGCGTAATAAATTTGAGTATATTTGCTTATGCGCTAAGATAAGTGTAATTACCTACTATGATTATCTTAACACATGCTTAATTTATCTATCAGCGGATCCGTTACACTAGTTCATTGTGGTCTCTTTTGTTCAAGCTTTCTTCAGCGGTGTCACCTGTAAATAGGCAAGCTTCACTATAGCCTTGAGCATACAGTTTTCGCCACTATTTCTAATTCACCATACAAAAATAACTGACTCAATAGAAACTTAAATATAATAAGCTCAAAAAAACTGTAAAAAGTACCGAATACATGTCAAACAGTAGTCTGTTTGAAAATAAAATCCATGAATTCGTTCATTAAACATCAATAGGTTCGCGATTCAAACCTGACCACAGGGGTCAGGTTTGAATCGCTGTGAGGGACACATCTCTCCTTAGGTACTTCCTATCGGCAGGTGACAGTTAGTCCACATTGTTGTCATAATCGTGGTCACAAAACATAATGATGATTATTGGTGTCATAGTACCACAGAAATTGTATTCATAAATATATGAATTATGAAATAAAATAAACAATTCGTCATGCAAGCACACAGTTGAAAAACGATAATATGAATCTGCTCTATTTGTATGGTGAATAAATTGTATTGGTGTATAGGTACTTAGGTACTGGAGACAGTCTACTGGTATAACATAAAGTTGGTACTAATCAATACCGAAGAAATTAAATTTCAATACTGGGCACAAGTACTGCTTCGCTCGATTGGGATTTACTTTTGATTACATTCCTATTATTTAGTTTCCCCGAACAAATTGCGACGAAGCAGCTACCATATTTCACTGAAAACTAATTTCTTCTGATGCGCTTCCAGACAAAAAAATATCCGACGAATTGCGGTTTTTTTTTCTACAAAAATGTCCGCTGCGAAATCTTAAGTATTTCATAAATATTCAACGTAGAGACTAGACTCCGTTATTGCTTTAATAATGTGTAGAGGTAGATATTCCTTACAGACTCATGCATGTGCAACATCATAAACATCAATTGACAGCATACAGTTATAATATAAAGTTTATGAATTGTTATAGAGCAGTATCCATCTGTGTGACGTGGCATCGTCGCTAGTATCAAGGTGGTGTGAGTTTTTAAGTTCAGACAAATTACGTGTCAGATCACGGTCACGTTACTTAGGTGGATACAGCACATTAGTACAATCTGGATTTGGGCAACTATTTGTTTCAGTTGTGGGACATCAAATAAATAGCTACAAATATGTACAGTCAAACATATTGTAATCCTGACCCACTTTATCCGAGGCTAATTTTTGCCGCAATCCTAATACCATGAGGTCGAATTGATCTCACATGCTTCCTTGGTAACAACAAGTTTTATTTACAAAATTAATTTAACAGTAACAATTCCAAAATGAAATGGTTCAGTTTAATCTACCGTATGCAGGTAGAGATATTGTGTTCCAAACGCCTTATCTTTCTTTCTGTGTCAAATTGCTTTATATGAATATCTTTTTTTAGTATCCACCAAACGTGTTACGGAACAATAATTTGAGCAAATTTGACGAAGTAGGTAGTAGTACTCGTAACTGTCGATCGATGTCGACTCATATCATCGCACCATCGATCGATAAATCTATCGAGTTGTCGAACTCGCCAATCGATTAGGGGTAACGTCCGAGTTTAGAGGAAAGGGATAGCAGTAATAGGTGTTCATTATATCCGTATCTCGTCTCCGCTTAGCTTCAGTAATTTTTTTTAAGTGATGATCTCCAGTTTTTTGGTTCACTTGCTAGTCTATCCCCACCATCCATGATTTCTCCCACACGTTTCCTCATCACTTGCCAAATAATCCAAATACGTTTCCAATAATTGAGTTATTTGGATTATTTGAGAGTTATAGTTTAAGCTATTTGGATTTCAGTGTGGTTTTAATAACAGATAAGAAGCATTATTTGTGTTTCATTCTTTTAGTACCTAACTTATCTGATGCCCAATTTAAGTTCCTTTTTAACATTTTATTTTATTAGCCTGTTTAGTGTCCCACTCCTGAGCAAAGGCCTCTAATACCCTTTAATACCCCACAAAATACGGTCTTGTACTGTTTCGGGCCACGTATCTCCCGTAAAAGTGACTAAATCATCCCGCCAACTTTTCCTGGGTGTACCCCGGCTACGGAACCCGTCTTCTGGTATCCAATTTGTGTCCGTTATTTTGTAATAATTTTATATTCTGTGCTTAGTGTATCATGCTCATTACCAATATTACATTTATTATATATAACATTTTAACGGTCGGTTGTAACCCCAGATAAAGATTTACATAGATAACGCAAATGTATGTTCTAAGCGTGTCCGAAAACCCCGACCAAGCGTCGAGGTTGGTCGCCGATAACTTACAGTCCTCGTGACTACAGATATAAAAATATGAGTATGAGCGTGATAATCACTCGAGGGAATCGTAGCGAGCGGAGGGGCATCGGCGGCATCGGTGTTTTTGAAGCGGTTTGGATTTCCCGTCACTAATGACTTCACTGTAGGTGTAAAAAGTTCGACACGCTTGGTTTCAATACAAATCGTGATACTTGCGTTATCTATGTAAATCTATATCTGTGGTTGTAACACACAAATTATTTACAAAATATTTTACTAACCTATTTTTAATTACATTCCAGCAATTATTTTCTATGTTGGTAATTTGGGGCCATTGCGCACTATCCCGATCCAAGTTCGGTTTATTTAAAATACACTTTTATTATTTAAGTATCACATGAGATGCAGTACTATCTGGATAGGCAACGCTTGAGGAGGTAAGGACTACCGATAAAAAATGCACAGTTGTGAATGGATAGGTGCACACGAATGCTGCATCCACTATTATACAAGCATAACAGTAATAGACATTTGCGATAACCATATCGAATAAAAGGCTGTAGGTAGTAGGTAAGCAGCCTCATCATTCGAAGGCCGGGTAATAAATGCGGTACCGAGAATTTAAGGAATAGTGCACAAAGGGCCTTACCGCTCAGCGTCTGGCTGATGAAGCGTGCAACGAAAAAAAGTAACCGATGAGATGTTGATGAAGCATCGGGTTTATAAGTGAGAAAAATATAAGGCCACTAATTAAACTGATTTTAAATCGATTTAATTAATAAGTTACAAACCTAGTTTAGTAAGCTGAGCTATAAATATAAAAGGCAGGGTTTAGTAAAATTTTGTTACCACTAGACAACTAAAAACAAGCAAGTGAAAAAGCCTTTAGATTTTTTTAAAGATAATATGTACAAATACTGAACTGTGAGTGAGCGTCTAGTGTAATTATCTGAGTGAAAATCTAATTAAAATTGTAGAGGGTTGCCATTTATCACACAAGTGGGCTTCAAATCAAGGTAGTGTTTAATTGGTAGTGGTAGTATGCGTTCATAGTTACCTGTCATGGCGATGGCTTCATTTTTCCTTTTGAACCGCGACAAGTAGGCCTTGATGGCTGCGGTCACTTCATTGTTCGTGAAGCAATACAGAACCGACACGCAGAGACCCTGTATTTCAACATAATAATATTATTCTTTGGTCCAATAGGTATATAGGAATACTAGCTGTGCCCCGCGACTTCGTCCGCGTGGAATTTAATTGACAAAGTTTCATACATACTTTCATCCCTATTTTATCATCCCCTTGGGGGTAGAATTAATCAAAATCCTTTCTTAGCGCACGCCTACGTCATAACATCTACCTGCATGCCACATTTCAGCCCGATTCGTCCAGTGGTTTGGGCTGTGCGTTGATAGATCACTATGTCAGTCAGTCAGTCAGTCAGTCACCTTTGAGTTATATATATATAGATAGTCTAATAATGCAAATACGAATCCTCAAGTTCTTTGGACACATCACCCGCAACAAAAACTCAATGGAACGATTGGTGGTGCAAGGGAAAGTTGAAGGCAAGAGATCACGTGGCCGCTATTCAACACGGTGGACAGACCTCATAAAATCCGTGACACACTCAACCGTAAACGACTGCTCTCACTTAGCCAAACATAGACCCACATGGCGACATATCGTACGAGCAGCGGTGGCACAAGAACCGACCGAAACATGACCACGACCGCTCTGACAAGAGTGCTACGACTTAGAAGAAGTCTAATAATAACCATTACAAATTACTTAACTTTGTATTAAGAATTTATAAGTAGTAACATTTAGTTGTACTTCGTCGGTCAACGAAATTAGCAGACTTGAAGCATACGTAGGCATCGTGCGAGCAATGCCATCGGTATTAGAAGCATCTATAGACTGTGGTAACTGCT
Source organism: Notodonta ziczac (assembly GCA_918843915.1). Classification (NCBI taxonomy): domain Eukaryota; kingdom Metazoa; phylum Arthropoda; class Insecta; order Lepidoptera; family Notodontidae; genus Notodonta; species Notodonta ziczac. Next base: position 6,555,910 of record OU974038.1, on the reverse strand, counting down.
TAATGTCAGGCGGGTCGAACATTCGTTTGCCAACTTTGTTATATACCTATATAGGTTTATAAAAAATATACATACAAACGAACATAGAATCTCATTGTTTAAAAAAAAGAAAAAAAAAGATATAATAAAACAAATGTAAAAAGACAAGCCCGCTGAGTTTCGTGCCGGATCTTCTCAGTCGAGGCCGCGTTCCGAACCGTTTGTAGATAAAGATAAAAAAAAAATGATAATTGACAATTTTTAAGTGCCCCCCCCCCCCCCCCCCCCCCCGCCTAAACAAAATAAACGATTTGATTTTGAATATGAAATTGGTTTAAAACCCAAATCACAAACAGAAGTAAGACCAAATGAGTCCCATGTTATGAAAGGTAATTATTGTTATCGCAAGTTAATGCGAGCATAAGTTCGAAATTACTTCAAAAATATATTTTATTCGAACGCAATTGTACGATACGGAAACATAATGTTATATTGACCGTTGTTATATTAAATCAGTTTATGTAAACAAACAGACTCAAGATGCTGTGAAGGCGGCGGTTTGTGAAAATATTTAAAACGCAACACATAAACTCGGCACCCATTGTATCACACTGGTTTTGTTAAACATTACATCAATAGCAGTCCCGTATTTGTTAGAAAATGAAATAATTTTCACGCTGTCCTTTTCAGGGATGCGCCTCGGGTCCGTCCGGTAATGAGTTAATTCATCTAAGTCCTTTTACCCTTTATTAAACGAGGCATTCTATTTATTCCGCTTTGTTGCATTAAAATATAGTATAAACCTACCTCTATATATTATTACGGCAAACGAGGCAAACGAGTAGCGATACGAAATGTTATCTAATAATGTTCGAGTCTATCGCCAAGATTCCAATTGGCTTTTTATAATTTCGTGGGTTTAATGTTTCTGTAAATCGTTTTGTTGATATAAATTAAATAAAGAGGAATCGTTTTAAAACGAATGTATAAATACAATCTATTCCTTTTCATACACTTCTACTTGTATCAAGGCTTCGACGTAATTGGTTTCAATTTTACATAACTATTACTTTCAGCCTAATGTTTTATTGCGAGATGATTTATTTACTTAGGTATTGATTCCAAATACAAATAGTACAAGCCTCAAGCATCGTATGTTTATAACATAGTACTCAAGCATACGACGCGGACGGGTCGGCTTGGTGTTAAGCAGTTACCGTACCCTATCGATGCTTGAAATACTCGTATATAGCTAAACGTATAGAGGAAGGTCGAGAGGGAAAGAGAGGTTTGGACTTCTAGCCTCTCACTCGTCGTACGAATCGCAACTAAAATACATAGAATAAAAACAGTGCCTCCTAGGGACGCCCGAAAGAAGCGAAGCTTTATAGTATAAAGCGCAGGAACTAAGCGTTAAGACAGTTACGGCGCGAGCGGCGCAGCTGCCACTCTGTATAACTATGTAAGTACACTAGCTGTGCCCGCGACTTCGTCCGCGTGTAATTTAACTTAAGAAAAATTTCGGGATTATTCATCCCCTATTTTATTCCCTTGGGGGTAGAATTAATAAAAATCCTTTCTTAGCGGATGCCTACGTCATAACATCTACCTGCATGCCAAATTTCAGCCCGATCCGTCCAGTGGTGTAGGCTGTGCGTTGATAGATCACTATGTCAGTCAGTCAGTCAGTCACCTTTGAGTTATATATATTTAGATGTTGTGTAACGCTACTGATGCTTAGCACGGATAGAGTGGCTTCAATAATTTGTTGTATAAAAATAAACTATCACAGTTGTCTGAGCATAGATAGGGCAAATGTGGGATATGACCTATAAGACGTTGAGAAGGTTTCGTTCTAGATATTTTATGCAGAATGCAGATAGAGCGGTCGAGCGGTATATAGGATCATGTGTGCCTTGTCAGGAAAGAAAAATGGTCCAAAATGTCGCAGAACTGATGCCGATTTGTGTATCAAATATTTTTGGTCATATCCGAAATTTCCCTATCTATGCTCAGACAACTGCGCCAAGCGGTCGTCAAATATGAATATAGGTATGTGATACATATTAATGTTGAATAATGAACTTACCTGTAAGCTAGTGATGAGCGCCGACACTACCTGATATATTTTCTCTCCTGAAGTACCGGTCTGTGGACTAAGTGGTATTATGATGAAATGAAGACCGAAGAGGGGAATCTGGACAAGAGAGAAATATATTAAAGTGTAGCAAGTACCTTAATTTACGAACTAAATAACGGCGAAGCAAAAATAAGGGGTATGATTTTGATAAGTCTTTATTTATTTAAAGTTAAAATAGAACAGCCAATTACGCTAATTAACTAACTATACACATTATACATTATACTAGATACATTATAAGTTATAAAAATCATTCAGCTTTCTCATAAACTCTCAAACGTAACAACAAAATCCTCGCCCATTCATCCGCAAACAAATCCATGCATGCGTTGGAATCCAGGAGCTCGTTAAGTGCAGATATCTATACCAATCTGTACCCTCATAACTTCAGAATGCTTCGTTTACCAGTATAACAAGCATAGCGGACGTGTTTTCTTTAATTGTCAAAGGTATAAGGCTCTTAAGGCCTTAAACTTAGGCTTAAACTCTTTAGACAACGTTGTAAGTAAAATAGAGAGCTATACAACGCATCGACCGCCTTGAACGCTGTTTAGCCGGATTTGGACAGTTCCGGTAACCAGGCGTTATCTACTGTATAGAGAAAAAAAATTGGTGTTTAGGTGGTTTAAAGTATTAAATTGTGCTTTATTTAAATATTTAAAGATCATAAAACATTTGCGAAACAATGGCCTTCCAATGAATATGTTGAAAAATGCGGAGTGTCATGGTGGGGATAAAAAAAACATCATACATATCTATTACTGGTTCTGTAATATTAACAATTAGAAGACATTTGAAACTCTCTAAATCGACTTATTGTGTCAAATTAATGTACTTATGGGTCTTGCTTGTACTTATGGTTCTGTGAGCTTTAATTAAACTGATAATTTATATTTTATTCACAAATCTATATAATCTTTTCTAAAGCATCGTGATATGTTATGATTTGTATACGATTGTGTCCTTCAAAATGCCATAATGGGTAAACAAAACCCATATAGCTGTATACGAATTGTGTTTATTATTTACACATGTTTGCTTTCCTCGGAAAACTTGCGAGACCAATGAGGACCTTCATGAATTACAAATGTGTAATCTATCACAAAGAGACCGAGAGAGGATAAATGATTTGCATGTTCAAGTATCTATTCTATATCTTGCAAGCAACGCAAAGGGGTAATTAAAAGGGTAAGCCCGGCACCGATAATTCCATACATTCTACTGTATCTATGTCAAATACGGCTACTGTCTGTCAAAAATGTATAGACAAATGATAGACTTAATTAGCGTTTGATATACGTACCAAAAATATTTAAAATCATACTATCGATTGTTTCAGGCCCGTATTAATAAACCGATCTCAAGTCTGGAAGTGGCCTTAAGTATGCTTTTGACATGCCATTTTGTACTGAAATGACATTTCAAGAGCGCTGATACTTAAGATCGATCTATTAATACGGGCTTTATATTACTTGAGTAGTTTGAAAAGTTATTCTCGATGTAGGTAGGAAACAATTGTGGACTTTTCAATATAAACATTTTAGTCGGCAAAGCAGCTTGTGTTGACTCTTGGTGACTAGCGACGCACCCTGAATTAATCTCTGGAATAGAGTAGGATCAACCTAGATATACCTATTGAAGGACAAGGACAACCTTCAGAACAAACTACGGCTATCTCGTCCCGGCAACGACCCGAAATGTAATTATACTGATTTATTAAAGTGACTAACTGTTTCACTGATAAACGCAACATCATTAACGGGAACAAAGAAAGCACTTGCGGACCACTTAAAAGTGATGAGAAAATGTTTTTGTCTCACAACATAATCATAAAATAGATTTCCACGGGCTTGCTACAAAAATAATGTAACTGTGTTGTCCCAAACTTAGTAATGCATGTACTATGCTTACCGTACAATCGACTAGGGGCGATCCCAGTGACACCCAGCCAGAGCGAATTACAAAAGGACCATTTCCGAAATTTGCCCGGGCGGGAAGCGAACCCGCAACCACCGTAAACACCACACAGTAAGACGAGCGGCCTGCGCTCGAACCACAGCGCCAAGGCGGTGGTCAGCGGTTTATTAATACTCGTAAATACCTCTCAAAGGCCGTAGTGGTTATGGAAAATTGACAATTATCAAAATGTAACTTACCAGAATGAGAGCAGCTCGGGCGGCCTTCTTCACGGAGTCACACATGGTTTGGTTCGGAACAGGGCGGAGTTTCAAAACGAGTATTCGCACGACATTCACCAGGAACACTGCAAGTATTGAAGATAATGTGAAAATTGAGAAAATATTAATATTATCAGAGCTTGATTTCACGTTTGGTGCAACATTGATTTTTTTATGACGTAAAGAATTTTGCAATTTTAAGATGTCGCTAGTATGTTTCAATTAATACTCATGTATACAAAGCAACTGAAACAGTAACTTCATATAACAGGCTTAGGCTAGGTACTACGACAGATATCAGTAGGTACTCTTGAAGGGCTAATTACAGCTACAACAAAATTAATTATTACCTACTCCACGTAAATTACAAAGAAAGGGTCAAGCATCAAGTTTCCAGCTGTTAACGTACACTTTCTACCCTCCCCTTCGCCTTCAAGTTTGGGTGTCAGGCTTACAGTATTTTTGGATACCTTATACGAGTTATCGAGATTGGTAAGACTTGACATGCTCGTAAGGCCCAAAAACCTTTTGAAAGTAGGCAATCATATTGTGTAGAAAGCTTGCTTCATGAAATTTTCAGAAAATATAAATAAAACAAATCCTTTTCAGTCAGGTACATTTTAGCGAGATAATCCTAAAATCGTTACTTATCATTAATTAATCAAAATAAGAATGATATGAGAATCCCAAGAAAACAAAAAATAAGAAATAATATAATAATGATTACGAGGTATTACGCTATAATCACAAAAAGTTTATTAATAAATACTTACTAACGAGTAATAGGAATTACAACAATCATTTTGTTAACTTGTTTCTTATTGTAACGGATTCACAACGAATCCGGCGAGGTATCATTAACGATCGTCAGAAAATCTAATTTCGTAATAACTAGTTATTATGAGGCCAACAAGCGTTATACTTATCGCTCCACATTACTCTATGGACTCTGCAGACTCTACATTTGGGGAATAAATACGATTTTACCGGTGTGATTTTAAAAATTGGTAGAGCTACGAGGAAAATGTGTTCCGCAAATTGCAGGTAGGTAGGTAGATTAATTGTTATTAAGAAAAATGGGGAACTCCGAGGCACTGTAATGGTTCGGAAGATGCTTTCAAGAGGTTGATTAACTTTAGAGACATTAACAACCTTGTTTACGGGCAGTGTGCGAGAATACATTTATTGGTTATGGACGTTATGGTATAGCTTGGAAGTCTGAGATTCGGAATATTTAGCTCTGTGGCAAATAGGTCACAAGTTTTAATATATATATATATAGGCGCATAAAAGATAAGATGTTCTGTTTTATCTTTTTTACCGCACTCGCCGCGTAATAGGTACCTCTTAAATAAAATGAAGCAACATAAAAATATTCTAATATTGCAGTAAATGATGCTTGACAAATAAAATTATGTCAGTATAGCTATTATTCCAGTACAATCAAAAATATATAAGTAATAATATTTATTGATTGCAGCTGTTTCACGCATTTTTGTTAAGGTTAGGTACGTGCAGTCCAGAATTATATAAATTACAAGTAAAGGCTTACATATTTCGAATTAAATACAGTGACTGCATTTACTAATTAAATATATTACTTTGAAATATAAATAAGAGAAAGTTGGTGTATATTTCGGTTACCTACGTGGTACCAAAATATGGGTTCGTTCAACTTATAATTTAAAGAAACATAGGGCGCAGGGAAAGGCCCGCTCCCAGAAGGCTATAAAGAATTTTCGTAGGTACAGACCAGTCTACTTACCGAAGGAAGTAAGTAAAGAAAGACCAACTGGAATGATGATAATCCAGATTGCGTCGCTTTCATCCATCCAACATCTAAAAATATGCAAATTTTTAGAGTAGTCGACCAGATAACGTAGTCAGAAAAACAAGTCTACATCTGTACGGATACGGTGGAGACGTCGATATACAGTGTTCAATCAAATTGGCCTATACTGTTATGAAATTAGGTATGTTTGTCTCCCACTTTGCAACGGCTGAAAGTGTATAGTTTCTTTCCAACGCCTACTATTCTATCTTTTAATTAAACTCCTGCGGATTACATGACAATTTAGCTTTTCCCCGGGATAAATTGAGGGTAGGTGATTCATTCAAGTTAGTTTACATTGTTTTGAGCAAAATAAAATTATTATTATTATTATTATGTCTCTCTGTATCACGGGCTCTGCCCGGTCCTTTGGAAGGCTTGCATGGGGACATGGGTCCAACATGTAGAGGCCCTTTGTGAGAAGTTTATTGTCATGTAAGGCATATGTTGAGGTCAACCGCTGCAAATGATGGGGCATATAGAGCGACTTGACCCTAACAGGTGCAGGAACTATTGCAAATATGAAAAGAGAAAAAAGGTTCAATTGATGGAGTTTGGATGGACTGGGGATTGGGCTATTGCAAAGAAATCGGACACCTGCCATAATCAGAATTATCCAACTATCTTCTTCTATCTTTATTATTATTATTATTACTAATTTATTGACACCATTCCATCGTTACCTCATATTATTGAAATAATGTAAAATCTTATTACATCAAATACAAACACGCTGTTTTCATAATTTGCTGAAACAGCTACAATAAGTACTTACCTATCTACCTAAATAACCTATACCTTACCTTACTTATAATAGTTGTTTAGCGATTATGTAGTTAAACCATACTTTGTCTTCTTCTTTTAAATGTCATGTTACTGATGAGAGAAACATTGAACTCACAATCATCCACTATACAATGTTTATAAGTAAGGCGAAAAACGTTTACACGTCTCGAAGTCCATATTTTGTCGCCTAGTGTCGAGTATTATCTGAATTTCTGAACAGATTGTTTCGGTTTGGGATTTATTTATGCGAATGCAAATGGAGCGAGTCCTTAGTTTACCCTAACACAAGTGCCTCCGCACACTTTATGGATAATTCTTTCAGATATCTCAAAAAAGCTTTTCAAGGCAGTATAGCTCTTTGTTCGTTATAAATACGGTAGGTATTTGCGTACATCGGGTGTTTGGGTAGTACGTAATTGAGCATTACTTTGAGAGTAACGAAAGGAAATATCTCTAAAGGAAAAATTGCTCTAATGAAATTGATTTACAGGAGAGGATAAACTTATGAAAATGTTGTTTTTTCATTATTTCCATATACCCCTCAAAATAGATCCTATAAATGGCTTCTTCTACTTATCTGTTCGCTAAGCAGAATAAGGAATGCTTTTCTCACAAAAAAATTGCGAGTAAAAGATAAATTTCTATCCAATTTGATTGTATCTGCAGACCTGTTTTACAGGTTCATGATCCAAAACTTTGTAACGGTAATGCCTCAAGTTATCGTAAGTTCTAAATTATGGTCACGCTTGAACAATTTTGAACGTACTCTCATAATTTAACTTAAGTAGGTACAATGACATTGTCCTTTTACTTATAATTATGTCATATCCACTTCCTTAGTCATATAACTGCATTCTATAATTTCGTATCAGAATGAATCAGACAAGGAAGTTTTAGGTATACTGAATCAGATATACTTTGAGCGTAACCAGAACTGTCAAGTGTCTGCCATTAATAATATAAAATATCAAGTTAATCTTCCGAGTTACTAGATTATTTTAGACTTTAGAAACACCTTGTATAAAGTTAGATTTCGCATACCTCGTAGTGTCTTGAGAAGCGTAGTTCCTGACGAGAGCGTAGAGCAGGACGATGAGCAAGGACGCCCCCCAACCAAGTGCGATAAACCATCGCATCGCCACTTCTTCCTTGATGAACACCTGCGGTACACTTCCGTTACCGAACCATTCACAAAATTATAGGGAATAATAACTAAACTCGGTTGAGTATATTCCGTTGACAGCAAACACATTTCAGCTCCCTAGATGTCGCTGGATTGGACTGCGCTGACGTTAGCTTTCACAGCACTTATGTCAGTATAGTAGTTCATAATTCCATGGGTTAGAACTCAAATTTCAATGTCAATGTCAGCACACTCCAATATGGCGCCGCCCTGCGACATGTTTTACCCTCCGGTTATATTGGCCACGTGCTTATGATTAAGTCATAAGAAGACATAACTGGAAGATATCTACACACCCAGGTACTTACTTATACAATCGAACGGTATATCTATGAGTCTACTTACATTGGTCGCAAAATACCAGCCAGCACATACATCTTTACCACTGCTAAGTTTTTCCACAATAACCCTACTCCCGAAATCTCGAATGCTAAACTTTTTGTAGTTAGTTAAATAACTAGGCTAGGTTTAATATGACAGTTGTGTACCTACGTATAAAATATGTACCAGTGTCCTACTCATCACTCAGGAAGTTGCGACACCATGTTCTCTAGATAAATAAGATATGCCGCAGCAACCCAAACGGACAGACGGTATTATGTTTGCATACCCCCACAGGAGTATCTCTTAATATATGATTATATCGCTGAAAGCTAAAGTTCTAGTTGTCCGTGTTTGTCCGATGTCATTAAGTGGGAATTTCCGCATGGCGATAGTTGTTGGAGGAAATTGTATTATGACCGACCTCGAAGTGCATTAAAATACTGTTGCCATGAAACATTTTCAATAGCAAAGTTGCCGATTGAATGTTAACAAGCCGAGTGGAATAATGGACTAATAACACTTTCAGAATTTGAATTTCCATTTAAAAAATCCATGGAATCAGAACCTCACGAAGAGAAATGCCATTGAAAGCTTCACCTTGCGTTGATTGTTACGATATGCATGGCTTCTGTTGTGTATCAAAATGTAGGTATGACCCACAGACTTTAAAATGCTGTAGTTAGGACCAAAATATCAATTTAGCTACGTATATTCATCAAAAAGAGTAACCATTGAGTTTCTTGCCGGATCTTCTCAGTGGAAGCAGGATTCCGAACCGGTGGTAGATTCTGACTATTCATAAATGCTTTGTTGGCTACACGAATAAAAACAATTTTGAGTTTATACAGTTTCATATTTGCTCCTTCTCAATACCCATGAAGTTAACATAATGAGAAACTGAGGAGTACTATTGAAAAACCGAATCAGCAAACTGAGAAAGTCATAGCCTAGTTGTGTGTTGAGACATTTTAGCCCGGTCTGGCATTCGATGGGCCGCTACTCTTAGGAGCCACTAGCTAAGCTACTAGTTGAGTCTCACAAATATGTATAATAATAAGCCGAGACTGGGAGGCGGCCCCATATAAATTGAGAAAGCTTATGAAGCAAAAAGCATTAGAAATCCAATCACGTATTTAGAGCTATTTTCTAAATTAGCTGCTGCATTGAGCTCAGAGGAGATAACATTTCATTATTCGTACACGCTTTGCGTAAAAATGTACCGCTTGCTTATTGGTCTGATTGAAATTTTCACTTTGGATAGGTACAGTACCTAGTACTCGCATCGAATTGTATAAGCTATTAAATATACTTAGATACTTACTACAACCAGAGCAATGTGCAGATGAAGACTTTCGCAGAACATCCAGATATAATTCGTTACCATAAAATAGGCGGTGATTACATGAAGTACTCGACACCATATCTGTGTACAAAAAAAGAAGAAATGAAGGTCGTGAATTGAGGCGATTCAGCCAATTCAATTCAGGGCGCCATATTTAATTGATTGTGACGTCACATAGCCTATAACCAGCGGACGATCAAGACGCTTCCAACGATACCTTATTTGTCAAATTATGATAAGTAGTTTAGGAGTTATGAGGGAACAGATGAATATACATACTTATATACCGGTCAAATAATTAACCCTCCTTTTTGCTTCGTCTGTACGTTCAACATCTCAACGACTTGTTTATAAAAATGTCAGAGAAGTCGGATAAATAGGTCAGTATATTCAGTATAAATAATTTACAGTACAAGGTTAGAATATTTAGGTAATATTTTAATATTGATCAGCCAATTCTACTATCATGATATGATGATGATGATATTTTCGTGCTGTATGCCATGGACCATGACGTACAAGAGAGCACGAGCGGCCAACGAGGAGCGATGCGAAAATGAATTGTTTTTTTTTATTCACATTGATTATTTTTTAATTAACTTTGTGAATAATTCTGACACAACAGAATGTACCATAAATATATAAAATGGCCGCCCCAATCGTGGCGAGCCTGGCGGTACCAGACTTAAACTTGAACATTAACAATTAATGTCGCTTGCCGTTAGCCGTGGTTTAGTGAAATGAATCAAATGTAAATTACCTTATTGTCCCTGACGACGTCGGCATGGTCGACGATGGTCCTGTACCATACGATCCAAAAGGTGTTGCTAAGGGCGAACGATGAGAACAAATGCTTATGGACGCGTATGCGCATGCATTGAAGACTTCTATAACAAAAAAATATTTTTTTAATATTTCTTACATGCATTTGTTTAATACAGTCAAATAAACCCAATGCAACGAGTTATATTACAGTAATCATTTTTAAAACGATTACGTATGTACAGTGATAGCCGATTGGTAAACGCGTCTTGCGAGCACCAGGTCCTGGTTTCAAACCCCGGCTCGCACCTCTGGGTTTTTCGAAACCTTTGCTCGAATCTTAAGTTATATTATGATTATCAATTGCTTACGGTGAAGGAAAACCTCGTGAGGAAACCTGTATGTCTTAGAAAATCTAACCAATTTACGAAATAATGTGAAATCCGCCAAACCGCACTGGGCCAGCTTGGTGGATTACAGCCTGATTTCGCATCGTAGTGAAGGGAGGCCCGTGCCCAGAGACAGCCCATTGGGACATCAAAAGGTCTAATTTATGATTATTTATATATATATTACGTATATACGATTCAAAGTTACCGCTTGGTATTTTTGGGTTAAGTCTAAATATATATAACTCAAAGGTGACTGACTGACTGACATAGTGAACTATCAAAGCACAGCCCAAACCACTGGACGGATCGGGCTGAAATTTGGCATGCAGGTAGATGTTATCACGTAGGCATCCGCTAAGAAAGGATTTTGATTAATTCTACCCCCAAGGGGATAAAATAGGGGATGAATAATCCCGAAATTTTTGTTAAGTTAAATTACACGCGGACGAAGTCGCGGGCACAGCTAGTATTTTTATAAAACTGAAAGCGGTCATGAAACGATATCGTTTCTGACACCTGAACGCCGAGCATGAAATATTTACCGTAGCGTTACGCTAATGTCAGCATGTGCCATTCCGCTCGCATGATAGACTTAGGAAATAAGAATGACAGTGACAATACATTACTAATTCTGACACATGGTTTATGACGTCATGATCGGTGGTAGGGCCAAACTCTAGCAAATTGACTGCATCATATGCGCGGGCTTCATCAGGTTAGAAGGTTTTTTTTTTTTTATAAAGTTTACTGTCAATGTTTGTTTATCACATTACTAGTATTCTCTTTAGCCTCTCGAACTAAGCTAATGCTTGTGCTAGGAGTGGGCTCACGTCAATAGTTTAATGGCCAGGATGGGGATCGAACTCAGAACCTCTCAGTTACGAGGACGGCCCCTCTAACCACTAGGCTATTGACGCTTCAAACCCGTATTACCCTCTCACATAAGGTACGTAAAGTACTATAGCTGTGTTTGGTACGATGATTGAGAGAGCCAGAAGTCCAACCGATTTATCCATTCCCCTCCCTCTGTTCCACTCCCCTTCTTATCCGAAATGTGTGAGCAATGCCTATAGTATTGTAAGCCTCTATAGGCTACGATCGTAGGCTAGTATGCCGAGTATATTATGATTTAAAAATAACTATATTTTATTAGTCATGGCACCTCTTCATGACAAATTATTGCGGAGCTCAGTGAGATTTAAATCAAATATAATAAATTTAGGTATACATTTATTATATTTAATTAGGGGGGTATGCTATGATATACCGTAATAATAATAATAATACCGTATTATTAGGTATAAATTTATTAGACACAATAGAACGGAAAATTACAAGAGAGTGACAATGGATATTTGTAAACAATTGACAGTGAATAAGTCAAGAAAAGAAATCATGTGAAATTAAAATAAAACCTTATTTTATTTCTAACACTCAATATAGGTAGTTGTTTTTAAATCATATAATCGGCATACTAGCCCACGATCGTAGCCTATAGAGGCTTGCAATGCTATAGGCATACAGACAATAAGCATCTTTAACGAACATCGCTACCCAGCTTGTCCACTAATAAGGTTAACTCAGCTAACCACTTTCACGGATAATGTGATGAAAATGAAACAATATCGTCATACCGTTACTAATATACGCAAGTATGGCAGCGACAGTAAAAGTTGACGAACTACAATGTTCTTATGGGAATGTAGATGGTGGTGCGGTGAAGTGTAGAAGTAAGATAGTCCAAGTAGATAGAAAGTAGACAGTTTATTTACACAGCACAGAATCACAGCACACAAGAATATAAATAGTCCATAGAAGCGAAGGAGTATAACGAAGTGATTAGCTCACATAAGAAAACAGTTTTAGTAATATTATTCACAACAACAATAACGTTAATACGATCTCGAAGAATTAAGCGTAGGGTAGGCAGACGACACAAGTTTCGCGTGCGAGGTATATCGGTCAACTCCTGGCGCGGCGACCGCCGCGCTGCCTCGTATGCGTACGCGCATTGTGGGTACAATCATATTAGTTGTGCGTGTTTCCACTGCACAACATGGTGACGTAAATATTAAATATTTCATAGTTTTAATAATATTATTTTTTATTGTAAATATATTGTGAATAGTTATAGTATGTTAGTAGTGTAAGTAATTTAGTTATTATAATGTAAATAAATAAAAATAAGTTGAATGTAATTTTAATATGCTGTAATTTTCTATGTTATTATAAATTGTGTGAATGAGTAGGCCACATCACTCCCCTCCAGAGACCGTCACTACGGGCGATAAAAATCAGGAAAATGAACTACGCGGCCTGAACGCGTTTTTCTGACGTCCTTCTGGGCCTCGGAATTAGGACTTGAACCTGGAGTATTGTTGAAAGAGGGAGTAGGAATGGGATTAGGAAATGGAGAAGGAGTGGGGTTGACAGATGGGTCGGACAGTATATAGGCCGGTTTGAGGCGGTCTATGGATACAGTGACACTTTTCCCTTTGACCAAGAGTCTAAATGTTTTGTCACTACGCTCAAGCACTTCGTAGGGGCCAGAGTAAGGTGGTTGAAGGGCACCACGCAATGCATCGTCCCTAATGAAAACGTGACTAGACGAGGTCAACTCCTTATAAATAAAGATTTTGTCTTTATTGTGACGTGCAGCTGGTGAAGGTTGGAGCTTAGAGGTTAATTGGCGAAGGCGAGTGGTGAATTCCGAAATATCGGTGGATTGGGGAGTCGCAGCCTGGAAGAACTCGCCAGGTAAACGCAACGGCTCTCCGTAAACCAATTCAGCCGAAGAAGATTGAAGGTCTTCTTTGAAAGAACTCCTAATACCTAACAGCACTAAAGGTATTGTGTCCACCCAGTTAGTATCAGCGTGGCACATTATCGCTGCTTTTAACTGTCTGTGGAATCGTTCCACTAGCCCGTTACAAGCTGGGTGATACGCGGTTGTTCTGCGATGCTTGAATCCTATCACTTTTCCTAGGTATTGGAAAAGTGAAGATTCAAACTGTCGACCGCGATCGGTGACAATATCCGTTGGACATCCAAATCTGGATATCCACGATATTAATGCCTTTCCGACTGTTTCGGCTGTCATATCGATCATAGGAGTCACTTCCGGCCAGCGAGTGAAACGATCCACAGCAGTAAAACAGTATCGGTAGCCCTGAGAGATAGGAAGTGGGCCTATAATATCCACATGGATAAAGTGGAAACGGGCGCGAGGTAGATCGAATGTGCCTAACGGTGACGACACATGACGATGTACCTTGGCGCGTTGGCATGCCAAACATTGTCGAGACCACCCTCGACAGTCCTTGCGCACCCCAGGCCAAACGAATCGCATTGCAATTAGTTTGGCGGTGGCGTTGGCACCTGGGTGGCTGAGACTATGTAGGCTGTCGAAGAGTTGTTTCCTCAATGGTTTGGTGACAAAGGGTCTTGGAGAGGACGTGCTGACGTCACAATAAAGATCTGTTTGGGAGTTAGGGATTCTCAACTTTACGAGACGGAGTGAAGATTCTTCTCTCAGAAGTTGAGCCAACTCTTGATCAGTCGCTTGGGATGAAGCCAGCACGTCTAAGTCGATTGGCATCTGCAATTCCTCGACACGTGACAGTGGGTCAGCTACAACATTGTCTTTGCCCGAAATGTGTCTAATGTCGGTGGTGAATTGGGAGATGTAATCGAGGTGACGAAACTGTCGAGGCGAACAGGTAGCTTTCCTCTCACTGAAAGCATAACTGAGCGGCTTATGGTCGGTAAAAATGACGAAATGTCTTGCTTCCAGCATATGGCGAAAGTATTTTATGCTTTCATATATGGCTAACAGTTCGCGGTCGTATGGTGAATACTTTTGTTGAGAGGGGCTCAACTTCCGCGAGAAGAATGCCAGGGGCTCCCATATATCGTGTCTTAATTGCTGTAAGACTGCACCCATAGCCAGATCGGACGCGTCTGTCACTAGAGAGAGATCGGCTCGGCAATCTGGGTGTGATAGCAGTGCAGCATTAGCGAGGCTTTCTTTGCACTTGTTGAAGGCTAGAAGTGTGTCACCGGATAAGTTTACAGGGTGAGAAGACTTGACATTACCAGTTAACAAGGCATTTAAAGGGGCCTGAATTGAAGCAGAATGAGGTAGAAACCGTCTGTAAAAATTAATCATCCCTAAAAATCTACGAAGCTGCTTGACCGTAGTGGGGACAGGGAAGTCGCTTATGGCCTTGACCTTGGCTTCTAAAGGTTTGGTACCGGATGCGGATATCCTGTAACCCAAAAAAGTTACTTCAGACGCTCCGAAGACGCATTTCGAGGTGTTGATCAGGACACCGTAGTCCTTCATGCGGCTGAAGAGTTGCTGAAGGTGGCTTTCGTGCTCGACCTCATCCCTGGAGAATACTAAGAAGTCATCTAAGTAAGAGTAACAGAAGTCGAGGCCTCGCGTCATCTCATCAACAAACCTTTGGAACGTTTGGCCTGCATTCCTCAAACCAAAAGTCATGAAGGGGAACTCGTACAGGCCAAAGGGCGTAGTAATCGCTGTTTTCGGTATATCCGCCTCAAAAACAGGGATCTGGTTATAGGCCTTCATCAAATCGATGGTGGAGAAGACTGTACAACCGGAAATAGAGTGGGCGAAGTCGTGGATATGCTTAATTGGATAACTGTCTGGAATAGTCCGTGCGTTAAGCATGCGATAATCGCCGCAGGGGCGCCAGCCGTTATCCTTCTTAGGCGCTAGGTGTAAAGGAGAAGCCCAGGGGCTTTCAGAAGGACGCGCTGTGCCACTGCTAAGCATGAGGTCAAATTCCTGTTTAGCGATTTTGAGTTTATCGGGGGCAAGTCTGCGAGGAGTGCATGAGATAGGAGGTCCTGGTGTGGTTCTAATGTGGTGTACTGTGTTGTGCTTTGGAACCACGTGTGTGCCTGAGGGGCGTGTTATGTCAGGATACTTATTTAAGATGGCATGGAAACGTGTGTCGCCTGTTGAGACCTTGACAGAAAAAATATTGGCTGAAGCAAGAGAAGCATTAGCTGAAAGCGTTGTGGTGTTGTCTATTAGGCGTTGATTTCTGCAATCTACTATTAAATTATAAAAGCTAAGGAAATCAACGCCTATAATTGGCTTTGTTACATTTGCCACAGTAAAACGCCAAACAAAATTACGCCTAAGGCCTAGATTCAAATTCAGTTCTATAGTGCCGAAAGTATCTATAATGCTTCCATTGGCAGCGCTAAGCTGAAAATCTGTCTTTGCTCGGCGGTCCCGAAGTGCAGAACGAGGGTAGACGCACAGGTCACTGCCGGTGTCCACCAGGAACTGCGTGTTGGAACTGCGGTCAGTGACAAAAAGGCGACCAGTAGTGGCTAGGCAATCGGTCGTCGCCATTAGCGAGTGCCCGTGGAGTTTCCCGCCTTCTTGAAGTCGCAGGGCTTGATGCACTTGCTTGCGTTGGTGCCAAACTTATTATGGTACCAGCATACCGGAAATTTTTGGTAGCTGGAGTTAGAGCGACTTCGCGGTCGCGATGAAGAACGGTAGCGTTCTCGTTGACTGGAGCGACCGGTGCTACATGTCGAACAGCATGATGAACGGGTATGCTCCTCCAGCTTAAGGGTAAGCTGTTGCACCATCCTCTTCAGTTCCGCGATCTCCTGGGATGAATGGGAACTAGCGGCGACTTGGGATGATGTAGCAGCCACAGCGCGCGGTGTTGTCAGCTCCTGGATTCGATCAGCCAAGTCAACCAGCTGCTCCAGTGAGTGTGTTGGCTGGGATGCCAGTACAGTCTGGATGTCGTGAGGCAAGCGGTTGCTCCATATCGTCCTTAAAAAATCCTCTGGAACGGATGGTCCTGCCAGGTCTTGAAGATGCCTGAGGAATTGTGAAGGTTTCCTATCTCCAAGTTCCTCATGTGTGAGTAACCGCTTGACCTTCTCCTCGTGCGAGGCAGAGAGGCGTTTGATGAGCACAGATTTAATTTTATCGTACCTGTTTTTGGCCGGAGGGTTGGCTATTATGTCCTTCACGGTCTTTGAGTACTGAATCCCCAAGTTGCTGAGCACCTGCCCGTACTTGAATGAGTCTTCGGTGACGTCATGGTACTCAAACTGACTCTCCAGCAATGTGAACCAAAGTTCCGGGTCTTCGGGTGAAAATTCCGGAACTTTTATTTTAATTCGCCGTGAAATAATTTCCCGTGCAGTGGAAACGCGCACTGCTTTTTTTGGCCGGGTGGTAACACGGCTGTGTCCGCCACGCGAGCCTACGGTTGCAACTGAGTCGTCACTACTGCTGTCGGTGTTCACACTCATTGTTTCGTCTTGATCCTCGTGTCCTCAAAAGGGTCACCAGTTATGGGAATGTAGATGGTGGTGCGGTGAAGTGTAGAAGTAAGATAGTCCAAGTAGATAGAAAGTAGACAGTTTATTTACACAGCACAGAATCACAGCACACAAGAATATAAATAGTCCATAGAAGCGAAGGAGTATAACGAAGTGATTAGCTCACATAAGAAAACAGTTTTAGTAATATTATTCACAACAACAATAACGTTAATACGATCTCGAAGAATTAAGCGTAGGGTAGGCAGACGACACAAGTTTCGCGTGCGAGGTATATCGGTCAACTCCTGGCGCGGCGACCGCCGCGCTGCCTCGTATGCGTACGCGCATTGTGGGTACAATCATATGAGTTGTGCGTGTTTCCACTGCACAACATGGTGACGTAAATATTAAATATTTCATAGTTTTAATAATATTATTTTTTATTGTAAATATATTGTGAATAGTTATAGTATGTTAGTAGTGTAAGTAATTTAGTTATTATAATGTAAATAAATAAAAATAAGTTGAATGTAATTTTAATATGCTGTAATTTTCTATGTTATTATAAATTGTGTGAATGAGTAGGCCACATTCTCATTGTTGGGTTGATATTTGTGTTATTAATGCATAAGTACATAAGGACATCGCACAATATTTGGCATGGCTGCTAGTGAATGCTAAGGATTATGTGGGTGGGCGGGCTATCTATCGAAGAAAAGACTTATTTTCTGGTGGAACATCTGATTGGTTGTGTGTGATTTAATCAAAGGTCAGTTGATAGATGGAAGCCTATAAGTTTATTAGAACCAGGTTCCTTACACGGCTTGTGGTAGGAATTAAATGGCCGAAATCCTCACGCTTTAAAAGCGTTACTATGGAACTTTGTTATGTCCACTGTGAAAAAGTTCCCTCAAAATTCAACTAGATGGCGTAAGTGAGTTTCATGTGACTGGATAGTGCGAAATCTAAAATCTAAAAAGTTTTTGAGTTCTCAACACTACATGAAGAACTTTGTTTCTGACCGACCACACATTTTTTTGTGGTTTGTACAACATTACAAATTTAGCGTTTACCTATTAAAATGCCATGCGTTACATCTGGTATTATTAAAACATTACCATTTATTTTAATAACAAAAATACCAACACAAGTCCTTAAAAAAAAACTAAGTGATTTGGAAAAATGGAAAAATTGTGGCTGATTCAACTTTTGCTTCCGCTTACTCTTGTATGTATAGGTAGGTATAAGTCGTAAATCCAGGAGATTCTTACCGGAAATAACAGAAAGTGAAAATGGAGAGGAGCAGCGCCGCCACAGATATCGAATAACCTGTTATGTATATATTGTTTACGCTTGTCCGAAACTGAAACAAAATGACATGGGTGAGGTTTTTTATCTAAGAAATTATGATATTCTATAAATCCTTATTAACAAAAATAATCGGACTATATGGCTAGTATATTATTGGCGATATATATATATTATATATAAGCTCTTCTATTTAAAAAAAAACAAGATAATTGCAATTTGTACATTTAATTTAATTAATTAATTTATTTCAGATTACATAATCCATTACATTGTGAACTAGGTATGATAATACAAAACAAAAACCGAACATAAGTGTGAGTGTTATTGTTATTGCAAGATTCTATACTTTTAGTTATCTTTCTCATGTTAAAAGAGTTTTCATTGATAAGTTCTATAATACAAACATTAAAAATAAAATATATAATCTTCTTTTATCGACAATATCATAACTTATCTTACCGTGCCTAAGTTATGTGAACTACATTTTTAAAAGATAATTAAAAAAAAAACTACGCTATGTACTTATATGCTAGAGAGATATCATTAATAATATAGATAAAAAATATAGCAAACATAAATATAGGAACGAATATGTTTCAGTGGTTTTAACTTCCGCGGTTTCAGTTTAAAAGATAACAGATTACAGAGTGTAAAAATAGAGAGAGTAGAGCGATTTCATACTAATAAATCATATTATTATAGGAGTGTACTGTGTGCCGCGTACCAAGAATGCTCCCGAGGTGTCCGACGGATAGTGCCTATGTTAAGGCAGCCTGTCTACCTCATGTAGAGACCAGGACGGCAGTAAGAGCCCGACTCGTCATGGTCGGTAGCTCTACTTTTTAATTTTACACCGTCTAATCGCTATCGTCAACGGAAAATATTTGAATCGCGAATTGTACAGCGATCGTCCGAGATAATAATAGTTTGACAAAACTTGCGCATACGCTAGCGACTAAAACGTACAAATAAATGCATGGTGATAATAATAAGTATTACACGTTGTATATGCTGTAGAAAAAATAAAAGAAAGTATCCATCCACCAGCCAGATGGTTTAGTTCAACGACCTTGTTTTGTTTATTTTCTAATTGCTTAGGCAAGCGCTCTGGGCCCTAACCACGCTAGCTACTCAAATCATAATAGAAAAGCAAACGCTCGCGATTACGTTTCAAACGCTCCGCTTTTGACGTTTTGCTGACACCATACCATATCAATGTCAGTAGAAATCGTGAAGCTCGTGTCAGCAAAACGTCAAAAGCGGAGCGTTTGAAACGTAATCGCGAGCGTTTGCTTTTCTATTACGATTTGAGTAGCTAGCGTGGTTAGGGCCCAGATCTACTGTCCACCTGACGGTCGGTGGTAAACATGATTCAGTCAAGTTGAGTCGTTCTATTCTGTATCAAAACCGCAAAAATTGGCATAGGTGCATAAAATAAACAAAATAACTTCAGAAATCGCGTTAGCATTCAAAAACACACATTGAACATATAAATCTAATAGGTAATTAATTGAATAAAATAAATGACGGTTAGGTTAAACAAAATAACCATATAAATTAGGTCAACACTTCGTTCAGGGTCTTTGGGGCCACCCAAGCGCCAGTCGCTTCGCTTATAAGGACGCTATAGAACATTCGCATGGCATGAAATGTATCACAACACAATGTACATGAAGTGGTTATATTTTTTTCAATTCAATAAAATAAACCCATTTTCGCATAGGTACCTACAAGGTGAATCTTGTAGGTAATTTTTTGTAACTTTGTAAGTTTTAAACTATCGACTTTGGGGGAAAGTTAAAGAATAAAACTTATGAAATCTTGGAACAGCTATATCTGTGCAATATACTTGTTGTTAGTCATATTACAAATTGGCTGTTGTTTATTTTTTTATAGTACTATTGGTTCGTTTAATTAATTTGTGTATGCATTTAGTTAAATAAATAAAACAAATAATTAAAATAGAGTAAAATAAATATATATGATAGGACATAGGACAATATAATATTATTTATACATTTTCGTAAAAGTAGCGGCACATAGCGCAGATTGAAAATTAATAAATTGTATATAAATGGTACTTACTCCCAGGTCATCATAATTCACACAGGTGGTGTAATTTGTCCATGTTTTGTTGAAATCAGGGGGCGTTAACCAGCTGCCGTTCTCCGTGCAACTAGAACAAGCATCTTATTACAATCTCATGTGTAACAAATATATTAAATAAATGTCGACAGACTGATACACAAATTATGTGGTCCCAAACTAAGGCCGTATTTATAAATTGATTTCAAGTCGGAGAACGATCTTAAGTGCGCTGTGATTTGACATTTTGTGCTGGTATGACATGAGAATGACATTTTCAAGATAGCTCTCAGATTTGAGACCGTTTTATTAATACGGGCTTAAGCAACCCGTGTAGATACCATTGACATACAGTGTACGATGGATTGGAGCCTATCCCACAGGCTTGAGTCTCGGTGTATGTTCTGGAGCTTGCTCTGACGGGAACCGAACTCGCAACCATCCGCTAAAGGGATCCGAATGGAATATGCTCAAACCAAGAGACCAATGGATTGTCATTCAAGGCGACCGTTCACTTGTCTGTACCATGAAGCGAGCCCGGGCGCTTCCACCCATAGAATCGCTTCATTTTCTCAGCTTCAGCCAGCTTAGCTCGAGATCATAAGAAATGAAGTGATCCTATTGGCCGGAGCGGTTGGGCCCGCTTCACAGCCCAGCCAAGTGGACGGTCACCCTTAACTAGTTTATTATCTCGTTCCAATGGGCACAATAAGTGCCTACTTATTGGTTGCCTTGGCAATGTTATTTAAGGTCCATGTGTTGAGATGCATTGATAGATCGGATAGAGGAAGTATTCCCCATTTAAAAGCCAGACGCTGACAAATTACTTTGTTGTATAAATAGGTACATTTATGTATAGTGAAGACGGAAGATTTACAAACGTTCGAAAATACATACATTTCTTTGACTAATGGGATGTTTGAAAGCTGATTTTCATGTCGATAAGATTGATTTTGGGCACCGCTCTTTACGGGTACGAATTGAGTGTGAAATAAGGAATCCACTGATTGCATTGCATGCATAGCCCAGGTCCGTATTAATAAATCGATCTCAAGTCTGATAGCGATCTAGGAAATGTCATTCTTAAGTCATATCAGTACAAAATGACCCTCTCATAAGGGGTCCTGTTGACGCATTTTATGCATCCTGTTTGTTACAAATGACGCATTTATGCATCCTGATTGTTAGTCATGACGCATTTTGTGCACTCTGCTTGTTACTCATGACGTATTTTATTATTTAGGCAACTTGCTCGTAGTCCAAAATTTTTAGTACTTTTACGTGCCTACAATATACTTAGAATATACCTTTTGTTCCTTATATTTATTAAGCTCTTTTCTGTTCCTTATTATAAAATATACCTACGAAATTCACTGAATCATGTGAAATGGAGGAAAAATGTATGTTATATGAAAATAAATTATAGCAGTCGTAACTAGGTACTATCGAATAATAAGTATACAGCTACCGAAGTATAAAATATAGGACATTACATATATATTTACTCAGATACAAACATGACAAAACTAATATTTATGACATGTGCTGTTAAATTGTTTGTAAATGTAACCAACAAGCTGGGATTGTAAATTAAAAAAGCACCTAGGTGCAGTAATATAATTGTATAGATTATATTAGGTACTATACATGCGCATCTTTCATCACGACTATTTACTTAATGCGTAAATAAATAAAGGACTCGATTTTATTTCAGTGACGGCAAAGTTTATACACGTGAATACTCTTCATTTAATCAAGGGTGAAAAAACCCGAAATGAATTCCAGGAACGGAGTCGGTGAGATATTTTCACAGACATTATATTATTATTGTCACATTTCATTCTCACCTATTTCTTCAATAGGTACACTCAAAGACCGTTAAGGGCCTGAGCACACCACGTTTTTAATGCGCGCGTCGACGCGCGTTTTATAAACGTGCGTCGACGGCGCGCTTTTATCCTACAGTCTACAGGCTGCCTTATGACTCGCGTGCGTAAAGTGTCTGTATCGCTAAAAACGCGCGTCGACGGTGCTTTTAAAAAACGTGATATGCACATGCCCTTAGAACTTTACGCTTTGCGGTACACTCTTGTTTTTTGTGATCGTTTATAATAATACATATTATTATAAAATGTAAGAAAATAATTATGGGTACACCAATAGATACACAATGTACACAATAAGACTCATTGAAAAGAGTAACAATTGAGTTTCTTGCCGGCTCTTCTCAGTGGAAGCAGCATTCCGAACCGGTGGTAGATTCTGACTATTCATAAATGCTTTGATGGCTTACGTGAATAAAAACAATTTTGAGTTTGAGTTTGAAGAAATAGTATAGTGCTTATATCAAAGACCGCTGTCGCTTGGCAAAGAGCCAATAAGGCTGGCAGTATTGCCACGTCCCAGGGCAATACTCATTCTCTGTGAGATATATGAACCAGCCCTTTGAGTAGCGGTTGCCACTGCCAGTTTATTTTCCCAATCGCTGAAATGCGATGCAATGTTAATGAAATTAAATAGCGCTTGTAGTATTTATTGATCAAAGGGTGTAAATATATTTCAGAATTTAGTCGACACGGCGCGCGGCGCGGCGGTACGCATGGCATTTATGGCTGCTAGCGCGAGTGAAGCCAGCCACAAACAAATCCATTGAACCACTCGACTCGCGAGTGCCTAATAAATCTGTTTTATACACAAACAATGATTCTTCTTCTTTTGGTGTTTTGCACGTAAGAACCTACCTATATTTAATTGATGAAATAGTTCCTTCGCCAAATAGCGCTGTCATCTTTTAATTAAGTAATTAGGATCTTTTGTTGACGTCAAATAATACTACATTGTAATAAGTCACTTTCACCACTGAAGTGGTGAAAGTGACTTATTTTGTCCCGGGACGGGGTTCGAGGGACAAAATAAGTCTTTCACCCGAGGTAAACACTGTGCTTTTCATTACGAATACAAGGAAAGTAAAAATAAAAACAGGAACTACAACTCGAAAAAAAAAGATCGGATTGCCGCCTATTTTGTTCTTTTTTATTGGCCAGCCAACTTCATTATTTAGGCATTGTTTTTCATTTTCATCTTTAAATATTTTGTCTAAATCTATGTTATTTTAAAGAAATTGTTGAAACTAAATTATAATTAAGTCATTTAAAAATATATATTCTTTAATTCATACTTCTTAACTTTATGTTATTTACATTTTACATCGTGCTGTAATTGAGTGACTGTAGAAAAAGTTTGAACATGGTTCCATAGAAATGTGTAAATGAAACTAGTTTTTTTAAAAAAATTGACAGCTGTCAGTTGAAAGCGATTCTCCCGGGCCGGAAAAGTATTACTTTCAACCCGCTCCTCAGGCAACTTCAGACCTATTTTCAGAGTATGAGTAATGAAAAATATATTAATTGCCATGATATTATTACACAAGTGATATACAGTGACAGTATGAGGCAAAAAGTGAATTAAATTGGAATTTGAATAAAAATACCAGCAAAGTACAGATATATTTCTTAAAAAAAACGCATTCCTTCCTTTTGGCTTTACCGTAGGTCGGGTAAAAATAATATACTGTATTTACTGAAGTACCAATACGAATACCGTAACGACAAATATTTATTGCATTCCATTGTAGGTGGTACACCTGAAGGTAACACTGGAGCTATGATATTTATATTAATATCTACTACCCTCTATAATTAATAACTACATGTAAGCAACTGGCGATGAAAAAAAAAACGAAATTTAAAAAGTCAAGCCCGCTGAGTTTATCGCCGAATCTTCTCAGTCGAGGTCGCGTTCCGATCCAGTTGTAGATACGAGTATAAGAAAAAAATGAAAATTTGCCTATTTACAAAAAGCAACTAGGTGAAAATAGGTATTATTGTTTCTTTAAATTACCTCTTATACACATACTGTGTGGGGTCAAACCCAACGATAAAATACGGGCAGTGTTGATAGGCGGTAGTGCCAGGCGGGGTCTCGTCCCAGCAAGTCCACCCGTCGAATCTTCGGCTACACCACGGCCCGTCTTCTGTGGAACAAGGTTCTCGTGTACCATCAACAAAGTTAGCGCTTGATCAATTTTTAACACGTTTCCCTTGCAGGCAGTAATCATAGGATGCCTCGCCCATTATGTTGTTGTCCAATAAGACAAAAATCGTCCGATGAGCCAAAAGCCCTTTTTAGAAAGCCATTTGTTTTTATTGCTTTTAGTCTCATGTGGCTGCTGGTCACTGCATACAAAATGCAACCTTAAGGTGATCAAGCGTCGAGTTTGTTAACTGTACATTAGTACGTATTATCTATACATACCTACATACATACATACAAATAAATAAAATGGGAGTGTCTGTTTGTAAAATAAAAATAACACCTTTTCTCTAAATGCATATGAAAGTACATACGGTACTTATAACATAAACGCGATTGTTTTTTTGTCTGTCTGTTGGTCTGTCTGTCTGTATTTTTATTCCGAGTTATCGCCTAAACGCTGGACCGATTTTAACAGGACTTTCACTGATGTTATAAGTAGTAACTTAGCTACTTTAATTTTAGAAAAAGCAATTAGGTCTCCGCGTAAAGAAATAAAAATACATGAAATCCAAGAGTATCTGCGAAACGGCTGGGCCGATTTTGACGGGATTCCACGCGGAGGAAGTTGCGGGCACAGCTAGTTATGCTAATATAAGTGGTCGAAGATTATGGAAATTCGCCGCCGGATGTGGACAATGTCGCAAGGGAGATAATAAAATAGGTTTGCCTTAGTAAGTACTTTGCAGTTTTTTTTTGTGGGGTTACAATTTGTTTAACACTAGCGATTTTCTTTTCTTTTTCTAAAATTATAATACACTCCTGTGGAAATCTAAATTATCATTTAATTCAGCATAAACTGACACATCCGTGTGATTGCTTTTGTTTAGCTTTTACGTTCCGGCCAGAAATGTTGATTGTAATATATTATCTCTTATCAGATTAAACATTACCATTCAGTTGAAATAGTAAAAGTACAGAACGTGATTAGTTTAATCAGGCAAAACATGTTCGTGAATGATATTAGGTGGACCTCGACGGTGTGGAAAAGCAAGGTCGCTTGAATAAATTGATATTTCAAACTGTACAGTCAACTTTATGATTACTGAACGTTCAGTATTTCAACAGAAACTTATACCAAATAATTTTGGAGATTGTACTTATATGAATATTGGGTATCAATAGATGTATCATCTTGTCAATATTCCTAAAGCATGCGATCATAGGTTGCGACGGTTGAACATTCAATAAAAAAAATCAGCCATACGGAAGTACCTTATACACGGTGCAAGTGGCATCGTAACGAAAACTGATACCATGGATTCAACTCATGATTCTGGATCCACAGAGTTGGAATTTTTCATCGAAGATTTTATGAATGATGCTAATAAATTATTGCATTTTATAAATTGAATTCAGCATGAAATACGCGCTGGAGCATGTTGAGTCTAAATATACAATAATTTTTAGTTACCTCTAATAACAAATTCACGGTAGGTAATTGATATACTCGGGCGTTTCTTTGCGGAAACCTATTGTAAAATGGTTTCGGAGGATGCCCCATACTCACCCTAGCCTTGTCAACCTCCAAAATTATAAACCAAATAAGGAAAACAATAATAAAAGAGGTTTCGGGTTGACAAGCAATAAGTGTGGTAATAATAGTGGGAGGAGCCTGGCACCTGAAATACAGGCTGTCCTAGTTTGGGTGCCAGTGAAAAACTGTAATTAGATAAGGAAGTGAAATAAACTATTATTATTATTATTACTTTAATACTATGGTACTAATATGAGAATTAATAAGGTCTAAAACGAATCAAACCTTGACTCACCATTGTAAGTTTCTTCGAGGATTTTGCTGTGAGTAGTATTCTCTTTATAGCATTCCATCATCAGGTTTGTGAAGAACTTAAATGTTGGATGATTTGTGAAATTCATGGACTGCGTAAAATTTTCCATGTTTTAAGAGTAGGTATTTATTTCCTACAGTAATAGTTTTTCGGTGCAAACGTTATTTTACACCAAATCGTCATCAACATCTGAAACAAAGATAAAGTTTATCGTGTCAGCATCTCATTCACATCACTGGGAATTAGTGTATTATAGATAAAACTAATTTTACCAATGAAATGTGTAGAAAAAAGGTCGTACTGATATTATAGGACGTGTATCAAGCTGTCATGTTGTGAACAAGCAATAACATGTGATTTTTCTCAACAGGACAACGGTTTTCTGTTGGATTTACTGTAGAATTACGTCTACTTGATTCACCGATCTTTATGCGGTTTGTACTGATTTATAGGTATCAATTGAGATAGGCCGATGAAAAATGAGCGTGCAGGTACATAAGGCCCCGACCGTAACGTGAGTTAGCTTCGATCACAGAAATCAAAATAAAATGGAAGGGCCTTTGTTCACAATTAAGTTTCCGGTGTTATGTCGTGAGTTCATATTGACATTTACGTGGGTTCTCTATGCAACTCTGTATAAGAAGCGTACCTACATACATTTATTTTTGTGGACCTGCTCAAAATAATGAAATTAAATATTTAAATTATAATAACAATAATAATCCTAATTATTGCTTTTTTATCTAATGTATCGCCCCCCTACTCCATACCATTGCATGGACTACAGGGTCTTCAAAGGTAAAATAATCAAATATCGCCAGAATAAAACACCAACTGTTTGTACGCAAAAATTATATCCCAGTTTACACACAGACCAGGGATACTAAGTATGTATATCTTTAAAACATCTCAGTAAGCAATACCTACCTACATGATTATCTAACGGCCAGTTTCTTCATGACCAACTACAGTAAAACAGCTATATAAGTAGCAGCTAAATGGTAATGAAAAGAAGTCATTTTAACTATTACTTTTACTTGCAATTAAGAAACTGACCGTAAGTACTTAGTATAATAACCCAGGCTACCCATTCCAGTGTTTCTTATCCGGTGGTTAAAATCTCAAATTATATGCCAGTGTGCCACATAAGAATGATTCATCCCAGAGCCAGGAGTTAAGGCTAAATACAACGTGTTATTTGTGTGATGACAGTTTTAGTGCACAGGTGCAAAAGTTTATGGTTTTATTCCGAAATAGCCTTGATACAAGGGGCCCCTACAAACAGCTATAATAGGTACCTATGTGAGCAGTGGCGAGTGGCACGGTATCTTTGGAAGGAAAGGCGGATTCTGAATGAACGAGCAAAGAAAGCAGGTAGGGCAAAAACATAACATAATATTTTTGACGTCAAAAGAAAATAAAACTTTTTTTCCGCTAAAATAACTAAAGCACCGAAGAACCCATGTAGCAAGATCTTAGAACAAGATACATGATTTTGCAGGAATGCTTCCTTATAGAATTTTCTCATGAACGACATTCCCGATGAGGAAAAACACACCATCATCCCTGTGTTCTCTGACGGAGTAAGCAGAGGTCCGTGGTGCGTCAACATTTAGCTAATGGCATTTTAGTCCCGATATAATAGGAATAGCTTGTTGCAATTATACCAGCCCAAGCGGCCCTCCCCTTATTATTACGTTAGCTACTTAAAACGCAACAAAAACTTATTAAAAACTCGCGTCAGAGCCTTTGAAAGCTCGCGTTTGATAGCTATTTTGCGTTTGAACGCTCGTGTTTGAAAGCAAATTAGCTTTCAAATGCTCGAACGCGAGCGTTCGCTTTTCTATTGCGTTTTAAGTAGCTAACATGATAAGGGCCCAGGCGGGTCGTACGATTGTTTGCCAACTTAAAATAAAAAAAGAAAATAATAAAAAAAAAGATAAAAAAAGAATAATCCATTATGGTCCAGCACACCGGTTGTATAGTCTGGTGATATTGATTTTTTATTTGAACAGATCCTAAAAACACCCCAGTCAATTACTTAGGTACCTATTTTGTGCAACATAGAATCGTGTCGAAGCCAACGTAGGTTTCATTCATCGCGTTCGGTTTTAATTATATTCATAAAACTTGCTCGTTGCTCCTAGTGCTATCTCGTTCACATAAATATTTATGCTGTTATTTGATGCATAGTGTGATCGTTAGCATAGTTATCTTTAAATAGCATAAAGTTATGAGAACTAAAAGATGAGTGGATGAAAACCCGCCGGTATTTATTATATGCGGACAGCTGGTAGGAAAAACTGAGACAGATATAAAAATGTATTGGCCCGCTGATACTCTGATATTTAGAATAAAACAGTCATATCACACATACAGTCATATGAGTATAAAATGGCATGTTGAAAGCCCACTCAAGATCGCTCTCAGACTTGAGATCGATCTGTCAAAACGGGCTGTAGTGTTCTGGACATTGTTGTTATTCTTATAACCAACTTATATTGCTCCTCGTTTGCAATGCCGCAAATATTATCATAATTACAATTCTGACTCTTTTATTGACCGCTTAAAATAGATAAACTACATAAATCAGTCTTACTTCTTAAATTTTACTGATAATTTACTAAATATACACACGATTTGCAGTATACTAACTGTCTGGGAGTAGACACAATAAATTTGGAGAGCCTGTCAAATCTAGAAAATATTAAGAATACTATGCTATGTCTTTTTGTGGCCTATGTATATTTGTAGGCATATTTGTAAGATACAATCAACAACATATTCAATTCCTTTAATCTGAGGATATAAAAGTTAACCTGTGCAAAAAGGGATCAAACACCTCTAATCTACAAAAAGGTGGAGTTAATTTTCATCTGCAAGCGTTTTCCTTGATTCAATGATACACGGGGTCACGTCCGTCGACAAATATTAAAGTGGTTTCAATATATTTTGACTTGCCACGATAGAGAAAAATTAGAATCGAGAGTTTCACAGCGATTTTTTCCCTACAGCCGCCTCACTCCGCTCGATAATACATTACACGCCAAAAAATTGCGTAGTATTGTACTCGGCCATATCTCCGACGGTTTACGCAGTATTGTTGACTCAGCACTAAACTAAGTGACGTATGGCGAATGGCATAACACAATATATAGACGCATGTTTACGCGCATGTGCTCGGTCTAGGCTCGGACTAGATCCATTCCATATGGCTTTCTTTTTATATCGATGAATTCACTTTTACAAATCGTTCGTACATCGACGTCGTTTAATATAACTGCGGTTACAAGTACTTTTTCTGTGCAACGTTATAAAACATGGCGTTTCGTATTATTCTCGTGACTGATTCCAATGTTACCCATTCTCCGATTTATTAATAAACGTTGGTTAGCGGTAGTATACTCGTAGTTGGACCATGCTTAGTCTTCTTCTTTCGATTGTCAAATTACTGATGACTGAAAGGGATAAGTAGTTCGGTGTGTTACTATTCTCCCGCGTATCCTTGTTATTAATAAGGGGGTATGAGTGCCAGCTATCGTAAATCGTTTTTATTTTATGTCAGCTGAATAAATTATTATTATTAGTCCACTGTTTACATAGCCTCTACGTATCATGCGGGAACATAGGTCCGGATAATGGAGAATGTTTTATAGCTCTTTCTTGGGTAGGTTTACCATTTGTGCATTCATAAAGAAAACGCTGATATTGAACTATATTGTCCCGTTATATAGTGGATAAACTTTATTATCCCTTTTGGTCGTAAAATATTATATTTGCAATCTTTTTAAATAATTCGTAAGCGAAACGAAGGAAGATTGTTTATTTAGTGGTTGTGACATATATATATAATACTAGTTGTTGCTCGCGGCATCACCCGCGTAGTAATTCGATAAAATAAGAGTAGTGAATAGGCCCTAGCGGGTTATATAAATTAAACGATGTGGACTGTATTTCTATAGCTGTAATCGTATCGCTGATGACAATGTCGTTGAAATTGGACCGTTAATAATTAGACGTCCGGTGCCAAGTGTGTCGATCAGCTGAGTGTCGCGGCGATGGCGGCTACCGCCGGCTGGCCGCGGTGGGGCGCGGTGGGGCTTCGGGGCCCCGTCCTGCGCCCGCGGTCCCCGGGGTCGTCTGCGGCGGCGACGCGAGCGCTGCATGCGCCGACAAGTAGCATCAGCTATCTGTCAGTGGAAGTCCTGTCAAAATCGGTTCAGCCGCTTCAGAGATTAGCCATTACAAATTGAATTCGGTAATAGGTATTGTGATGAGAAAACAACATACATTAATGAGATGGGTAATATAGGAATAACTGGAAACTCAAGTTGCTTCAGATCATAGAAAATTTTGTACTTGGCGTCATTATTTACTGGTCTAATGGAAGGTAATGATGGTTGCAAAACGTAGATACTCGTATACTATTACCCACCGGCTGTGTTTAACACGGTTCAATAATTTGGTTTCACCAAGTTTGTGTTTGTGTTTGTTTGCTTTCTGGAATGTAACCCTAAACTTTAAACCTAATAACTAACTAGTATTCAGTGGTGGATGTACAAATTTCCAAGGTATAGGCTGTAAAGATTTTGCCGCCTTTGCCTCTACAAGTGTTGTATCCTAGATTATTTTTACAATGCAAAAAATTCGTTGAAATTGCACGTAGAATAGTCATCGACAAAATTTCTTGCAGAGTTCTACCTATCTGTAAAACATCAGAAAACCGGCATGCAGAAATATTTTTGATTTTTATAAGGTAGCAAAAAAAAATCGGTCCCAAAAATTTGCCGCCCCAAAAATCTGCCGCCCTAGGCTCCAGCCTACTCAGCCTGCTGGTAAATCCACTGCCACTGCTATTATAAACTTATATGACGAATTTTAGGACCTATATAGGTATGAGCATCTTGAACACTTATTGTTAGTAATTAGCCGCGTTCACATGTAGGTACATCAGTAGCCGCGCGCGAGCAATCAGGGACCCAACTCTGTTAACGACTGAATACGTCACCTCTGACAGTTCTGCTATAGAAATACTGTCAAAACTGACGTGTCAGTTTACGCGTTTCGCCCTTTGTTTCGCCTGTTTTGCCGTATGGCGAGTCGAGTGTAAGTCAAGTCAAGGGACAGACGTTAAGAGATGGATCCTAGTTATGACGTTATCTATGTCGCCTACATCGTGTGAATGACCGCTACCGGTATGTAATACCTACTTAATATTAAACTTACATACCTAACTTGACAACATGTTGTTTCAACCATTTTATTTTATTGTAATTTCATTTCGTTCTTTTATCGGTTTCGGTAAAGCTCACTGGAAATTAATATAATTTCTCCTTACCTGTATAATATATAATTAGGATGAAGACATCTATTACGATGGTAACATTTTCAATCACCTTACAATAATATTCTGTTTATATATTCACAGGGCAATCACAAAAACGTTTTCTTTTCATAAATTTTCACTGATTTTGACAGTATTCTGCACAATAAATGTATTTAAACCAGTCAATCATCATGAAACCAGTACTGCATCCACTACCAATGAGCAGCTACCCACCAAAGCGTCACAAACGTAACGCACCGTCAGTTATAGAGATCATAAATCGTTATTTCAAGGTTGTTTTACCACTGAGATCGAGTGTTTGGACGGTTAAAGATTCAGCGCATCCACATAAGCCATTATTATCAAACACATTACACTAATAGCCAACTCGTAAAGCCGAAATGGCTTTCGAACGAGGAACCCCTTTACGGCCATGAAACAGTGTTTATAATTGTTGGTTTTTTGATTTTTTTGTAGAACATTAGTTAACGCCGATCTTCTGTGAGAGGACGGTACTACCCCGGTCGAAATAGCCTGTATATGAGCTGTCAATCGGCTTCAGTTCGGCTCTACCACTGAAACTGTAGAGTTCTAAATGTTGGCTAAAGCAGGGTCGCTGAGCACGAAGAATTTCGTACAATGACCTGTTATTACGTGTTATTACCAGTTGCGGTCACACGCAGTTCACGGCAACTGTGTGAGCGAAACGTATTAGACTTACGCGGGAGTGACAGAGACAGGTAATAACAGGTATTGTACGAAATTCTTCGTGCTCAGCGACCCTGATTTAGCTAAAGGTGTTCCTACGTGCTTACTCATTATATTATTATGGACTAGCTGTGCCCACGGACTTTGTCCGCGTAGTATTTAACTTAGTAAAAATTTCGGGATTATGGGATAAAAAGTATACTATGTGTTAATCCCGTTTATAAACTCCAAATTTCATCCAAATCCGTTAAGTATTTTTTGCCTGACAGAGTAACAAACATCCACACTCACAAACTTTCACATTTATAATATTAGAAGGATATCGTTTGACTAGCTGCGTCAACATCAATCGACAAAATCTTCACGCTCTTGACCGTGTCTTAAGTCTACATAATTATTATTATTATTTCATCCATAAAATATCTATAAAAAATACACCTTGAAAGTCTTGAATGTGAGAGTAAATAATATTTATAAGATTGTTTATATAATGAATGATACAATGATCGATTGTGTAAAATAAACACAAGTGCACCGCTTTCAGAATTTACACAATATTTTAAATTCGCCCACATTTCTGATTCTTCCCACATCATTCTTATAGCTCTACCCAAGGAAGTATGAATGGCTCTACCAACCATTTTTTATTTTTTTGTTTATAATTAAAAATATATAAAAAAGGCTTTTAGTTGGAATCTAGCCTAAAGGGCTGGTAAATGAGCTACTAAACGCACCTTCCTGGAAATTTGACTGAACGCTACATCTCAGAAAGTTGCACGATCAAGGCCTGAGTTCAAGAACATATTAACGTAACGTTAGAGCAGAGACCGATGGCTTGATAGATGGTAACAATCATTTACCGCCTCTAACCTTCGTTAGTGTTTTGGTGAAAACGGTAATAACACGGCACATTCGCAAATTGCCTCAAAACTAACCTTGAGAAACGTACTAGCAATATAAATAATTAAATAAACCGTAGCGATTGTCTCCTAAGTCTTAATCAAGTGTGATTTAATTCGTTGCGCAGAATAATACAACCGAAGTAACATTAATTTTTAAGCACCATTGTTCTCTGTTATTAGTCTCATTAGCTCCTTGTTTTATCGAGTACAAGTTTATATAAAAGGACTCGGTTCTACTCGACTCTGACTCGGCCTCTACCATAGAGAGTACTTAGCGGTCATATTATACACGATGTAGACGACGAAGTTTTTTCCTGTTATAACAAAAATTTAGAAAATGTAGAATACGGCCGATACACGGAAACAAAAACAGTTATTAAAAATATGTCAATAGAAATAAGAAGCAGGTACACACAATACTTAATATATTTTATTGAGTATAATTTAAATTACAAATTGAACACGGAGCCTACAGCTACGTCTATTTACCTATTAAATCTCTACATTTTTGTTATTACATCCTTATGAGTGTACCACGAAAGTACGTATAAGGCATCGCCCTCAGATCCCTTTCAACGAAGGCATCAAGGGATGTTTGTTGAAGATGTCACACTGTGTGAGTTTTGTTGTATTTACTTCTTAGGTCCCATAGGACGCGCGAATGTTCAGAATGATGTATTCATTTTTGTATAGCATCCCGTTGGTCGTGGTATAGATATGTATGGCCATGGTTCCTAAATGCTTAAATATTATAGAAAAAAATAACGAGTCAAATTCAACGTTACTAAATTGCTCACCTCGGAAAAACACTTGCAATCTGAACCCTTAGAATAGGTATATAACAAATTGTAGCCCTCCCTACCTACACAAAATAAAATAGATCCTACTCAAGCTTCATGGATAAACATCTCAGATATATTAGGTACCTCAGATACCTTACTAATAACAAAAATATTGTTTTGTCTAACTGATAAGAGCCACAGAGCAGAGGCGGGAGTGTGGGAGAGTTATACAGCAGCAATCGAAACAGCGATATTTAATTGGTTGCTAAAGTAGAATGCAGTGTGTAGATATGATATTACATTTATTATTGTTGCAATGATTTTTCTGTACAGATTTTCCAGTTGATATGTCGAACGTAAACAAAATCCAGTGCAATATCCGCCAAAGTATTGTTTGGAATTAAGAGCCATCAATTTGAAATTAGTATCAAATATTAAACGCCATGGACCCTTGTAGGTTAAAAAAAATTGGCTTCTAAGACAACGCAATCAAAAGATACGGCCATTATGTCCCATATTTTGGTACTTTTTGCAAACTCACTAACAAAACAAAGGAATCAACGCACAGCCGAAACCGCTGGTGTTAGAATCATGAAATTTGGGCAGTAGGTAGGTACCTTTCATACCGTAAATATTCACTAAGGAAGGATTTTGTAACATTCCACCCCCAAGTGTATAAAATAGGGGATGATAGTTTGTATGAGTAAAAAAACAAATCTCAACTTAAAGCCATGAAAATTTGTATTAAGGTTACTCATTACAAATAGAAAATAAAATTTTCAGCGTTTTATAAAACTCCACCCCTCAGTGTGTGAAATAAGGGTAAACAGTTTGTATTGGGACCCGAATTAGTTTAAGCTGAAAACGTGGCTTAAGGTAGATCTTGCTGTAAAAACTTAAAACACCGTGCCGAAAATCTAGGAAAATATTGGACACTAGCACATGACACTACATTGCAAATAAAACTATAACCGGAGAAATGGATTCACTAAATCACGAGCTACAGCCGACCAAGTTAAAGTGAAGTTAATTCCCCGTCGTTTCTGGATAAACTAAATACTGAGATTAAAAAAAAACCGCATATACAACTTTGTTTCTTATGTTTCACTACTTTGGTTATAGATACGATAAATCTTCGCTATTGAAATGGGTCCGGAAGCCTTCATTGTGCATGTCCTGATGTGCACTTCCCGGTTTTTTTTAATCGTAGGTATTCATTTTTATGAATCCATTTTATGACGAATAATCATACTCTTTCAACAATATTTTGAGATACTTTTCACTTTATAAAAAAACGTATGAAGGTATCATATAAAACTGGTTTCAAAGTACGATAGACCTATATTTTCATTGTTTGATGCAGTGAAGTGAAAGAAATCGTGTTAATAATTAATTACACTTTAGA
This sequence comes from Notodonta ziczac, assembly GCA_918843915.1. Lineage (NCBI taxonomy): Eukaryota > Metazoa > Arthropoda > Insecta > Lepidoptera > Notodontidae > Notodonta > Notodonta ziczac. The sequence continues at coordinate 6,520,263 of OU974038.1, read as the reverse complement.
TAAAATACTGTATAATAACATAATATATTTATCTGATCCCAAATCTCTATAAGTTATACAAATAAAACGTGGTTGAAAACCCAAAATTCTCAACAATCCCCGCCTTAAGTTGGAGGCATGTTCATTTAACCGAGAAAATTGCGGAAGGGAAAGGTTTTATACCTCTATGAAAGATTTTCTTCATTCATGCTCACCATGAATTAGTTTTACATACATTTCCATAAACTGCTAACACTGACATGAAAACTGCATTATGCATGTATTTGCATTTTAAATGGAGACACCTCAGCCGACGTACACTTCAAAATGTCAATTCTGGTTCGATAAGCATTGCTTAAATGATCAACACTATGTTATTTAAAGACATGTTTTATTATGCGTTATTTGTCCGCTGCCTATGATTTATATACCCAATTAAATTGTGTAGGTTTAAGAAAAAGTAAGCTGTAAGTGCATACTTTTTATTGAAAACTGCAGAATATTGAGATAACTACCACGCTTTGGGTATCCAATATCTCTTTATTCTGCAGTTTTCAACACGGCACGTAGGTTTTTCATAAATAATGACTCAGGTGTATATTCGATTCTATATAATATATAAATGGACGTTACCGCGAGCCTCGTCCTGTGAAAGGAGTTATTCACTACACCCTCTAGATAACATAAATTTTCACAAGTAAATGTAGGTAAGTTTTTGTCTGTGGGTAAGTGCCATAAAATGATTAGCGCCTTTATAAGGATGAACACAAATAACAAATTACCATGATCTGAAACATCACCATTTGGCGTCAAAATGTAAGCTGTTAACCCAAAACAACAAATCGTAAGTTGTTATCTAATTTGTTAAATAAAAAAATACTACCTTTGGTAAATTAATAACTAACTTTTTATAAAACACAATAACAATCATAATTCAAGTAGGTACAGATTTTCATTTAGTTTTAATTAGCAGAACTGGAGCCCGAGAAATCATGTAAGCTGCATAGAACGAAAATATAAGGTCTACTAGGTAGCCTTTTCAGTACACGATCACCACGGGGGGCTCTACCCAATGTGAACTCTGAGCTTAGTAGAAAAACGCTCAAAGAGTTGCCCTTGTTACAAGAGAACATAAACAAAGCGTTTCCAAATTAAAATAAACAAAAATGTAAACACAACGGCGCTTTTTATAATAATTTAATTTATAGCTCCTCCAAACAGTATGCACGTAAATATACAAAAGTGTTGTATAGTTATGGTGTTTGAAAATACGAAGTAGGTACCTATATTCTAAATTTCCCAAGGGTACCCTAGTGATCCCTGGTTAAGAGGTCTTAGTAAAGTTAATACCCACGGAAAGGTTTTATCTTAATCAAGAGATGTAGGTATATGTGTGGGTGAGCGAGTGTGGTTGATTAAGACCCCGGCCTGGTCCCTAACCATATTAGAAAACACAAGAAGTGAGTACCTACATACCTTTATATACGGGATACATGGTGGGTATATAAAAAATACCTACCTACGTGTAAATTTGATTATTCTACCCGCTCTTGTAGGCATCATTCCTTTTATCTTATTATTTTACATAGCAATTACGCCGATTGCGTGCAAGGCCTGCTAATGACTGGGATCTGGCGAGGATGTCTGTGTTGAGAATTTGTAAGATTAGATGCCTTCTAATAACTAATTACCAAACCTATAAAATTTTATTATCGTGAACGGTGTTTATGTGGGTAATATTTACAAGGACAAGGTACACGATATATATATTTTTGAATACACCAAAAGACCCATAGCAATGTCACTAAAATACACCATCAAATCTAAGAAAACCATCAGCATAATTTCACAAAACAAAGTTAATAATTTACCAATATTTTAATATGCGGAGAAATGTAGTGTAGACAGATGTAGATAGTATATCCTCAAAGTTTATATACACTGAATCACTTTTTGAAATGATTATAGTTTCACTGAAGTTAACTTTTCGCGGATGTCGAGCTGGGCGGGCGGCCGCTCTGCGCTCTTGGGCGGGTGGGAAAAGACTGGGCCGAGCGAGCCGAGAGCCCCACGCTTTGATGTCCCACGCAACCCGCGTCCCACGCAGTCCCAACGTCGCGAGACACACTCGACGTCTCATCCAATAGCTACTTCCAATTCCTTTGTCTTCAAACTTTCCCATAAGCATTTAATTTAATTGTTGTTTTGTTCGAAGTTTTAGTGTCCGTCCCTAGTGTTCGGAAACGATTTTTACATTTCATTATGAATGTCTTGAAAAGTGCTCCCCAGTTTTGCCACCACTGCTTCACACCGAAATTTCAAGATGAAGAATTTTTTTTTACTAAAATTCTAAGGAATGTTTTTTTTTTATTTAAGGAATCTTAAGTAGGTACGAGAGTATTAGTCTACAAATGTCTTACAAAATTTGTATAATACGATAGCAATGATTTACATATTACTAGCTGTGCTGCGCCCCGCGACTCCGTCCGCGTGGAATGTGGACCCCCCTTAACATTTAGGGGTATGAAAATCGGTCTAGCCGTTTCGGAGGAGTATGGTAACTAAAATTGTGACACGAGAGTTTTATATATAGGTATAATATATTAAGATAGTTTATGAATGAAACATACTTCATTAATTAAATGTTAGGTTCAAGAATGACGAACGGGGTCAGAAAAATGTTTGCAGAATAGTTGGTAACTGAAGGGTTTTCATAAACACGGCAATAATCACATTCATGAGATCAACAATATTATAATATATATATATGATATCTATAATTCATCGGGACAATAGACCGAAATAGGTCTTGAGTACGAACAAGCGTAGATTCGATTCCACCGGTTTTGGGTGGACATCAGAAACTTAAGATGTTTACATAAGCGATTCAACTTAACCAACTCTCACAAACAAATAAGTAAACTGTACTTCATAAGTAGGTAATAGATCCTATGCTTACTAGGGAATAGAAGATACGTTCACGATTTTATCGATAGAGTTACCGAGCTCCATCTAATATTTTTATCGGTTTTGAACTCTATTTCCGAATAAGTACTAAAATAACTAAGTTAAATATCACACGAATTCTACTATTTTCTTATCTCAGCGACGCTACCTACCTAACTTACTTTTACCAAAGTATTTTCATTTCATTCTAAAGGAGAATGAATGTGACCCATATCCCATTATCTTTATAAATAGATTGGTGTTCTAAACCCTGCCCTTTCACAGCACCATACAACCATTATCATCTACATAATGGACCTGTCTGTTATCTGCTATGAACAATTGTAACCTGAAGACTAGGACTCTTATAAGTCACCTTTATAATAGGCTAAGAATTTTATAACATTGTTGTAATTTCGAAGCTACAACAATATTGTGTGGTGCTTGAATAGAATTAAATGGTTTTTAAAATAATACCAAAGAACATTATTTGAATAAAATAACGGCAATATGGTTTAACAAAATTGAAATTAAACATTATTAAAATATGAAAGAAAATTATTATGGTGAATCATTGAAATAAGACAAATTAGATGCCGATCGACACTGCAAAGAGAAAAATAAGTTATTCGAAAGTGGTTGGCATTCGCGTGAATGCCATTCACAGTGAACTAATTATTATAACTAGGTTTAATGTCACAATAAAGAGCTAAATCCGCCTTTTGATCATCGATATTATACAGTCTTCTAAATCTCATCCATACAGAACAAAAAAGATTCCATCAAGATAGCAGCTTCTGCAAAAAGTTCCTTTTCATAACACCGACATCTGATCTTATATTAACTTTTCTGTAGCCACAATAATCTCGCATTTTCTAGTATATTTTTACATTTAATATTATTCTCGAATGTTATTGAAACGTGATAATGATTCATTATTGGCTTGTTACAGAAAAATATCTATTTCAACATTGTTTACAGACCGATGCGTTCTTACTTGGAAAATATATGGGATTTATGGAATGTAGCAACTAAATTGTCTATATTTATTATTGGGGACCTCTTGTGACGTTCGTTGCTATAACAAAATCGGATAATATAACATTGTTTATGTTTTCATGCTTCTCATATCTGTTCGGACCGCGGCATGAACAACGACTTAACTGATGTGCAAACAATATAAATCTGATCTTGTATAAGGTATAAATACATAATTGGATTGGTTCCATTTAGCTAATTATTATTAATTAGCAATTATTATTTAGCATTTAGCTTTATTTATGTTTCCAGTGCATGTGCACTGCTGTAATCCAAAACCAACCTTGTATTAGTGCTTCTAGGTTGAGTTTAGCTTGAAGAAGTGCGTGTGGGTTGGTTCTATTTTGCAAACTTACGTCCAATTGTATTCAAAATAGTACTCGCGATGAAACAGTTGTCGTTCCGTACTGCTGTTCTTATGTGTGCTAATTTCCAAAGCCAAACCAACAGCCTTAACTAGCAGTCTAGTGCTTGGAGGTTCATGATTCCTTACAACACGTAATAGCTTCCCACCTGCCCCTCTGGCTGGAGCGCACTTGCATTCGCCCTCTGTGTGGGTGAAGTTGTTATGACCGTTCTGGCCAATAACAAGTCATTCAAAGAAATTAAAAATAGGTAGCTTAGTTATACTTATTAACTTAATTAATTCTTAATGCTTAGGAAAATACCTGTTTACACAGATGAGGACAAGAATAGTCTAAGCCTGCCTTCTATGTGGTAGGTGACTTACATCACTGTGAAAGGCATTCATAGCGTACCTACTTCACTTTGATAATAACATCGATATCATTTAATTAATTTAAAGCAGCCGAACGATGCCGCTCCTTGATGTAAGTGGCATCGGTTGTGCGCGAAGTCAATTTGTCCCAATTTGTAAGCAGCTGAATATTGGTATATAGGTTATAGGTATATTATGTAGTAGGCAAGTACTATTAAAATGTATGTACGCATAGATACTTACTCGAGACGATCCAACGAAACATCCTAATTAGTAGGTATACTTACTCAGTACTAAGTACCAGTCAGTATCTGTTACAGATTGATTTAGGTAAATTTACATTAATAGTACAGATAAAATCTGTGCAGCTTTACTATTTTACCTGTATGTACATTTTTTTTTTTTAAATTGAGGATTAGATAGCTCACGGAAATATTCCAGCGTATTCTGATCTCTCTTTGTTATTGACACCCGTGATAAAGAGAGCTCAGCATAAGTTGGATTTTTTTCACTGATACTCGTATTAAAATGTATTATTTAATATTATTATATATAAATGAAATTATGTGAGTTACTTGATGTTATGTCGACGGAGTCCTAATGTTAGGTAAAATATCAATAGAAATATCACAATCGACATGATATATATATATATATATATGCTTATTAAAACAAACAGTACCTACGCACATGACTACAAGCTCATGTAAAATAAAAAATAAGTTTGTTGCCATGACACTATGACTCAATTATGACAGCGAATTCTCCACCCATTTAACATCTTTCAAAATTATTTACGCTCGCAATCATCAAGTTCAAATATATTATTTCCAAAGCATTAGTGAATCGCAAACATGTCTGCATCACTCGACTCATCCCTGGATCCTATGGAAGAGATTCGGTTCCGGAAGAAACACGGCTCACTGTGGATAGACATACTGAAAGATACACACTTTACTTTCGACGAATTAGAACGCAAGTATTTAAGTCTTTCTGTGGGTTACATCTTATATCATAGTAAAAAAATAAAAAAATCTAATTATAACAGCAAATTTCCATGAGATCTACCATACCACACAAGTGTCTACGGTATTACTTAGGGCTGCAGTAAATTAGTTTTTATGTTGGTTCAGGGTAGGTTCAACATCGACTGGCATCTTTGCTATTTAGAATTTCATGTGCCAATCGTATTTTCAATAAATTGAGCACTTATAGGTATATATTTGAATAGGTAGTTCATGCTAGACAATGATGGTGAGTGTCGTGAAGAAACCAGCTACCCCTTTAGAAAAGAGGAGTGAAGGTGGTCTACCCGCTTTTTTAATTAATATACTTATAAGCGCAAAGTGCGCTCCAGCCAATGGGGCAGCTAGCTCAAGGGTGCCCCATAGGGCACGGCTTCTGCTTGGGCTTCTGTCAAGTGAGTGACACAGGTGGGGTGGATGAACCACAGTGGATAGGAACGTGACCTCATCTGACAGGATCCGGCAAAAAACTCAACGGGGTTGTCTAGTGCTAAGGTATTATTTGGGGGAAGTCGGAAGTGTGTAAACGTTGACCTCGCCGGCGAGGTCAGTGTCTGGCAAAGTGGCCAGACAGCTCTGGGCCAGAGTGGTGGACAAGGAGCCGTATTAATAAATCCATCTCAAGTTTGAGAGCTCTTGACATGCCACTTTCTACTGGTATAAATAAGAATTATGTTTCGAATATTGCTCCTAGAAGTCTCATGTTGACCGCGGTACAATGACTTCTTGTCAGTTACATTTTTGTGTGTAACAAATTTTGTAGCAAATTTCATATCACAGTGTGTTTAAGAATGATTTGCTTTGACACGATTGTTTGTTACAGAAATCATGGTGATATTTTTTAAAATACAAAAGCGAGACGAAAAGCCTTCTGCATCTGACCAGATATCAAGGTTGTACACTTTTTATATTATACATGCAATTCTTCTGTAGAATTACGTTGCGATTGGTGACAATGAATTGTATTTACTTATAAGTGTATACTTGTAGTTTGGATCGGTAATGTTTTAGTACCTAGGTAAAGTATATTTTACTGATCTAAGCGCTTCTTATAAATAATTATCGGTAATGTGCTCGTTACGTGGAGAGAAAACGCAATTTCAGAGGTACGAACGGTCACATTACTTATTTATCAACGTGTGTGTATAGTGGTACTTATCGTTATTATTCAACAATCAATACCTACCGAGCTGCCACCTACGCTAGCGCACACATAAGAAGTCAAACATTGCTTGTTTATTCAGTGTTTTTCGCCACGGGATATTGAGGTAGGGAATTTAGGATCAAGATTGGACCTAATTTTATGGAGCAAAGTCAAGAAAATCAATAAGTTGGGGGTTGATGCAAATTAGAAAATGCTTGTTTATTAAAATGACCGCCATTCCGATAGGTATGTGGGCTCAGTGGGACCTAAACTTTTATTATTTTTGTTATTTCTTCTGAGTTTTGCCTACTAAATTAGAATAGAATACCTCTTTATTGCACACTAAAGTTCGGAGTTCGGTCATCGAGAAGCGATACGAAATGACAATAATGTTCAAGTTCAAGTCGGTCACCGCCGAGCCAATCCACATTTGGGCGGCTATTTCTTAAATTCGCGGTTTTAATTATTCTGTGCCGGAATCTGCGATGTTAATTGAAAATTATTAAAGGCGAAACGTTAAAAATAACTAATTTTATAAAATACTTAATCTACCTTCTCATTTTTGTAGCGCTTCTCGTTGGCCGTGTCAGGTTGGTCACACACACATACTTTGATTATAACATTACAGCCCCCTCCCCTGCGGCGTCCCTTCGGTAAAAATAGTGGGGCGCTTCTTTGTGGATTGGACAATCTTCACAGGTTGAAACAGAAAGGGCACCCAATACTTTTTTTTTTCAAAACTTAACTTTGTTATTCTATCACTATCAGCTTTGGAGGAAACTTGAAAAACAAAAGGTGTTACAGGGATACAGCTTTTGATAGTTTTCACAAGTCTACAAAACCAAGTAGTTCAACTGTCCCATAATGCCAATATTTTTGAATATACGAAGTAAAGCTGCAAAAAAAATTGTATACCCTTTTTGTTTCAACTAGTAGGTGGTTTATCGCTAGCCTCGTTACTTTAATATAAACGCTCACCTAATTTGCCGACAGAAGTCACTTCAGAGACGTCCTCCACACGGGGCTGGGGATGACGGACTCGTACATGATGGAGCGCGTGATGGTGGCTCTGGACCGAGGCACCTCTCCATACGTGACTATGGCTACCTTTGCGAAGACTATGTCACTGTATCTTCGCGGTAACCTTGAGGAGCGTATCTCTTATGCCTTTACGGTGAGGAAATTTATTTTATAATTGTATGTAGTTAAGTACGGTTCACGCAGAGCAGGGCGGAGAAGGTCTTGCAACGTATAAGCAAGCAAAGTGACGCAGGCACATGAAGTGCAGACATGTTTCTTTCTTCCCTGCGGCTTGTTGTAGAGATGGCACTGCTTTCTGCGCGACACGTGACTTGGTGACATTTTTATGAAAAGTGACGCTGACGTGCTCTATGTAAGACCCTTGATTGATAAGTGCCGTAACATCCTTAAGAAGGCGCCAAGGTTTAACCCTAATATTATTGGAATCGACAGTTTACTTTGATTAAAACGTCAATGGCGGTCTTATTCAACATTTTTGTATTTGACCATTTGAAACAATAGTAAGCACTGATGTAATTCCCGATGAAATGCATACATACCGCAGTGTTACGACTTGCTGAGTGAAGGTTCCCTGAGGAGAGAGACGATGTACCAGCTAATGAAGAAGAGTCTCGCAAAGGCGTCCAGGGACGACGACGTGGAAGAAGCAGTAAAGGTTAGATGTTTAACCAGCTTGTATAGGTAATTATAGCAAGTTAGGTCAAAATAACTACCTATAATCTTTATATTAAATTCCGGTGTGCGAGTGGTTGTAATTTTTCAGCTCCTAAATGGCTTGACATATCTTGATGTTTTTATGGTTATGGGGTCTTATCTATAGTTGGATCCATTAAGTGGCGCTGTTTTCGACATACTTACCTACAGGAAATAATATGTAAAATGTTTCACACATTTCAAATTCCCATTTTTTTTCTATTCTATTTAATATTAATAAGTAATATTGATTTAAATAGTACATTTAAGTAATTTATTTTGGTACAGACTACTAGCACCATCACGTAAAGTAGGCTTAAGTCTTATAAGGTATTCTTATAAAGAGATACCTGTATATCAATGTCGTCGATAATTTAACGGAAACTTTTAACCCAGTTATCAGCTTACTAGCCAATTACCATCCGCGTTTGGAGCCAGTTATTTATTTGTTTTCCATGGACGAGGATGTGACCAGGTCGGGGCCGGGGGTGAACTTTCATGGAAATCTGGAAATTCGCGAAATGGGCGTCGCACGGTAAGCTGAGCCATCGCGTACAAGAGAAATAATTAATTAAAAACAATCGCACTTACGCGTTGGGGTGGGTTGATGTTTGTCCCGAAATAATACGGGAAACTGGAAGGTAGACACTGACCTTGGCCTGTATTATTGATTGACTCTAAGAACCTGGAGGTATTCAGGCAATTCACGGGATTTTTGTACATAACTAAGGCCGTATTAATAAATCAATCTTAAGTCTGATAACGATGTGCCTCTGCCGTGCCTCTGCTGTGTTTCTTGCCGGATCTTCTCAGTCGAGGTCGCGTTCCGATCCGGTTGTAGAAAAATGAATAAGAGAAGAAGAAATAATAAAATGAATAATAAGAAAAAAAATTAAAATTGTCAATTTTTAAGTAGGCCTAAACAAAATAAACGATTTGAATTTGAATTTGATCTTGAGTAGGCTTTTCACTTGTCATTGGTCTCAGACTTGAGATAGATTTATCAATAGGGGCCTAAGTCAGGAAACAAGCCTGATGTCCACTAGTTACCGTAGATCCTTGCAATAGATCCTTGTAAATACCAAAGGCATTTCTCCCACGTTTTGATCGCAGGGGAGTGGGATTGAGTGAGGGGAAGGTGGGGGGAGTGGGGCTTCCGGCTCTCTCATTCATCGTAGGAACGCAACCATGCCCTAGAAGCTGCCTGGAACACATTGGCAGTTGTAACAGTCTATACTAGTGCAGCTGCCTATGTTGGCCTATATAATCCCTGCCAAAATAATGTTGTTCTACATTTAGTTATAGGTTCTAATTTTGTTCTAATTAATATCCTACTAATATTATAAATGTGAATGTTTGTGAGTGTGGATGTATGTATGTTTGTTACTCCTTCATTCAAAAACTACTGAACGGATTTGAATGAAATTTGGAACACAGATAGTTTATAACCGGGATTAACATATAGGATACTTTTTATCCCGATAATCCCGAAATTTTTGTTACGTTAAATACTACGCGGACGAAGTCCGTGGGCACAGCTAGTAAATAAATATATTTAGTATTTTTCATTTTGACAAATTCATTTTGAGAAAGTGTGTAATTAAGCGCCTTAAGCGTCAATAGCCTAGTGGTTAGAGGGGCCGTCCTCGTAGCTGAGAGGTTACGGGTTCGATCCCCATCCTGGCCATTAAATTATTGACGTGAGCCCACTCCTAGCACAAGCATTAGCTTAGTTGGAGGGGCTTAAGGGAATACTAGTAATGTGATAAACACACATTGCTAGTAATCTTAAAAAAATAAAATAGGATTAGTAGTTCCAGAGATTACCGTACTCCTGTAAATACAAACATATAGTTACCACTATGTAGGAGAAGCAGAGGAAAGTGCAATGCACATCCTCTGCTCGTGCGGCTCACTATTGCGTTGCAGAAGTATCTTCCTAGGGCGGCACATCATGCATCCGGAGGAGATACAAACACTCACTGCTCAAAGCATTTGGAAGTTCCTGAAGGCCTCAGGACTAGGCAGTGAACTTTAACACTTCAGTGCTGGCTACAAAAGATCAGATATGGTCGAAGTAGCAAGATGCCGCCCGAGCGGCATAGGGCACAAAACCTAATAATAATAATACCACTATGTAATACAAGTACCTACTTGTCGATATAGATATACTAGGTGAAACAGAATGGGTATACTATTGCAACTTTACTTTGTAAATCTAACACTATTGGCTTTGTGGGACAGTTGAAGTACTAAAGGTTTTGTAGACTTATGAAATCTGTCAACAGCTGTATCTCTGTTGTAACCTATTGTTTTTCAATTTTCCTCCAAAACTAGTAGTTTTAGAATTACAAAGTTAAGTTTTGAAAAAAAGTTTTATACCCTTTCTGTTTCAACCTGTATATGACCTCAGTAATTATATCTTATTTCGTATAACAAAGTAAGAACAATCCCAGCAGACTTACGATAACATCTCGTTGTAGCCTTGCCAAATTGTTGTCATTTTATTTTCTCAGCAACAATAGACACTTATAATATAATATGCTACGTCGTATCTTGAGTTATTGTTACGCACACCCTAGCAATTTCGGTAGTGCAATAGGCTGCCGTCCGATTAGTAATAGGCCGTTATGTACAAACCCAATTCTGAGCTAAAAGCAAAACACCGAGAAAAGAGGTCCCCAGTAGTTGTGAAGACATACATATATTTTTGTTAGACCAAACAGAGATAATATAACCACTATACGTTAGAAGACCAAAAGTTACAAACGCAGATATAGATTTACATAGATAACGCAAATGCATGTACTTCGCGTGTCCGAAACCCCGACCGAGCGTCAAGGTTGGTCGCCGCTAATTTACAGTCCGCGCGACTACAGATATAAAAAATATGAGTATGAGCGAGAGAATCGCAGCGGGCGGAGTGGCATCGGCGGCATCAGTGTCTTTGAATCGGTTTGGATTTCCCGTCACTAATGACGTCACAGTAGGTGTTATAAATTCCGCACGCTTGGTTTCAAAACAAATCGTGATGCTTGCGTAAATCTATATCTGCCGTTACAAAGTACAAAGGGACCTGTAGACGACAGCGGTTTAAGTTGACTTATGATTTTTGTTTTACGGCTGTTTGTCATGGAACATTTTCTTCTTTGACCCCTCCGTTTTGACCACTCCGATTGTTGGCATCGTGCGAGCAATACCTTTGGTATTGTTAGCGTCTATAGGCTACGGTAACTGCTTAACATCATGCGGGTCGACGCTTGTTTGCTGACTTTGTTATTTATACAATGTGTCCGGTTATTGACTGTAGAAATATGATGGACTGTGCTGCGGTGGATTTTATCAATAAAATGGATCTAAATGAGGTTTTAATTTAAACCCGACCCACACAGAATGGTAAATAATGTTACTAAACTAGTAAATTTTAGTGGTTTAATTTAGCTTTCTATACTTATATTTCAATATGATATTTATATTCAATATTATATTTCAATATAATATGATATTGTATTATGTATCGATAGTATACCAAAATTTGCTGGGTAAATACTCTACCTACGCTTTTGTGGATTTCAGGCGTGATGCCTATGATTTTTTCATGTATTTAGAGATTGTTCCGTCCAAAAAGACGCGCTCCCACCATTTGTGTTGAAATATTAAGGTACTACAAATGTGTTAGTTCTATCATTACGCACTTATTAGCGATTTGCTGCCCGCGACTTCGTCCGCGTAGACTTAAGTAAAGTATTATATGTGTTAATCCATGTTATAAATTAGCATCAGCCTGTGTTCAAAATTTCAAATCCGTTCAGTAGTTTTTGCGTGAACGAGTAACAAACATACATCCACACTTACAAACTTTCGCATTTTTAATATTAGTAGGATTATAGAGTACCTACCCACAGGAAAATAATAGATGTGTTCTAGGTTTTAGTTAGGTAGATTTAGTATATGGTCCTACGCACACTTAGATTTTAAAGTTATATTAATTTCAAATATCATCACCCCGCGGCGTCCGTTCAGTAAAAATAGTGCGGCGCGTTTTCCTGGATTTCCATTCTACATACATGGGAAAAAGTCAGACCATTTATTGCCCTCTCTGCATTCGATGGCTAACATAAGTGAAAACGATGTGGTTACTGGAACCATCACAGTACCCAAGTACAACGACCTCTTGCGGGTGAATGTTGCGCTTCGTGTTATTACGCGTCCTGAAAGCTCCCTATCGTTGCTGTCGCTGGCTATCGTTTGATAGCAACAACGTAGGATTTCAGGCGACTGTTTGAATAGATGGCATTACTAGTGGATACTGTAACGCCATCTTGGTCTTAATAATGGATCCGTCATGTTATTATATGTGATGCGAATATTAAATGAGGATTTACATTACACGAGAAGCTGTGCACTATATATTTTATTAATTTCTATACCTATTTAAGAACCCTTTCTATTTCTAACGAAGTATTTTTCTGACCTAAATTTTTAATTTCCTTAATAATTTAATATCCTTCTAATATTATAAATGTGAAAGTTTGTGAGTGTGGATGTATGTATGTATGTATGTTTGTTACTCCTTCACACAAAAACTACTGAACGGATTTGGTTGAAATTTGGAACACAGATAGTTTATAACCGGAATTAACATATAGGATACTTTTTATCCCGATAATCCCGAAATTTTTGTTACGTTAAATACTACGCGGACGAAGTCGGGGGGCACAGCTAGTTACAAATATTTCTGATAAATGTCTAAGGCCCGTTTTTAATAAATCGGTCTCAAATTTGAGAGTGATCTTGGAAATATAATTTTTATGTCACACCACTACTAAATAACATGTGAAAAGCGTACTCAAGATTGCTCTCAGACTTGAAATCGATTTATTAATACGGGATTAATTATGCATGTATCGTTTACAATCACTCCAATTATTTAAGTAATCTGAGACATATTTTATGGAATAAACTAGCTGTGCCCGCGACTTCGTCCGCGTGGAATTTAACTAAACAAAAATTTCGGAATTATTCATCCCCTATTTTATCCCCTTGGGGGTAGAATTAATCAAAATCCTTTCTTAGCGGATGCCTACGTCATAACATCTACCTGCATGCCAAATTTCAGCCCGATCCGTCCAGTGGTTTGGGCTGTGCGTTGATAGATCACTATGTCAGTCACCTTTGAGTTATTTAAATATATTTAGATAACCTCGTCAATTGTTCGTTAATAAAGAATAACGGCATAAAGCGATTTATAGAGTTATGTTTTGTATTTCAACAAACACGCCATTTTTCCCGAAAGTAGGTCAATAATCAACTTCCACCTCGATGTATTTTTTGTTTATAGGAAATTGATTGCACTGAAACATTTGTAAAAATGCACACAAAGCGGAATACGAACATTTTTTTGTTCCCTTTTGAAATTTTCAATTAGAGGTGTGTTGTTTTAGTTTGTGATACTGGAGAGAAGTGTCGTTCAATTCCGGATTATTGGTTTCGACTTTGAAACGGATGGCTCAAATTTGAGTGCTGACTTGCCAGTGTTACATACTACCTAGAATTCCGTCCGATTATTAAAACGAATGAGCATCGAAATGCATGATCAATTAAATTGCAATCTCTGTATCAGGCACCAGTAGATAACAAAATGTACATGTCGCCGCCAAATAGCTTAATTCGCCGTTCAATTAACAGCCTAGGCACTTAACTAAACGGCGCCATTCAACTAGTGGCCTGAATGATATTCAGCCATTTAATCAAACAGCTAGGCAAATGACTTGGATCGATGACGTTTAACTACTTGCCTAGCCGTTTAATTAACTGCCTAGCCTGTTCATTTCAATTTAGTTCTACTTTCTGCCACCTAGCGCCGAAACTCACCAAACTGTCAATATCTCTATATTCTATATTCTCTTTGGTCAATATGGCGTCGGAAAAAAACAACTTTGATGGAATAATTTTATTAGGTACTTAGGTTTTTTACGATTTTTTTTAGATCCACCGAATCTATTTGCCGGGTGGGGTTTCTGTGGGGTCATAAAAAAAATAACCCTAACCTAAACCCATCCAGGTCGTGCTGCTTGGGTAGTATTTTGAAAAAGTTTTGTAGTACTTAAATGTCAACCAGTTGCCTAAGCATTAGCCAGCCAGTTTATTAAATGTTGTAATAGACGATACGGCTGAATATCATTCAGGCCGTTAGTTGAACGTCGCCGTTTAGTTAAGTGCCTAGGCTGTTAATTGAACGGCGAATTAAGCTATTTGGCGGCGACATACATATTCTCAGATTCACGGCCATCTCATAAATGCCACGTCAATACAGAAAGTTATCGGATTATTCCTAGAAAATAACACAGATGAACTTGAGATATCATAATTTTCTGTTGAGCTACAGCTGCATCTCGCTGGGAGATGAACCGAATTAATGAATGTCGCACTAACAATCTTATTTATAACTGCCTCGATAACGATATACTTGACCTTAAACTTGAAGCGTGAAGTAGCTGGGCGTTTATGGATATATTTCACATCGATTTGAATCGATATCAAAGATGCAGTATTGTTATTTTTGACATCGATGCATCGTTTGACGACCGCTTGGCGCAGTGGTTCGAGTGTAGGCCGCTAAGTTCATTGCACCGGGTGGTTGCGGGTTCGATTCCCGTCGAGGTAAATTTCGGAAATGGCCTTTTCGTTTGGTCTGGGTGTCACTGGGATAGCCCCCAGTCCATTGTACGGTACCCATAGTACAAGCGTTGCTTAGTTTGGGACCATACAGTTGGTGTGTTCGTCTGGCGATATTTATTTATTTTATACCAGTGTATGAACCTAACGTTACGTAACGATACTGGCTGTCGATACGATACATTGTTGATACAACGCATCTAATCGAAAATTTATGAGAATTTGTGTTAAGTATATTTTGAAATAGGTATTCCTTAAGTACTGAGAATGTACGGAAACAATATTTATCTTAATATATTATGAACTATTTAAAGAGACAAGCTTTTGCATGTTTTCGGTTTACAACCTTGTATGCCAGTCATTACATATCATAAGCATCCAATGTCAATACGACACGATATTCGATATCTGTATCTGGTATCGTTATTGTAAAAACGCCCATATCTAGCGTGAAGTTATTGAACTGGGATCTCTGAACGTTGGCTTAGGCCAAATAAATATAGAGATTCATTCTATACCCACCCATACTACACCCTCTCCATCACATTAGAAATAAAAATAATAATTTTAGCCCTTTTGACGTCCCACTCCTGGGCACGGGCCTCTCCTCAACACGAGGGGGATTCAGGCCATAATCCACCACGCTGGCCCAGAGCGGGTTGGCGGATTTCACATGTTTTTCGAAAATTGCTCAAATCTTCTAAGACATGCAAGTTTCCTCACGATGTTTTCCTTCACCGTAAGCAAGTGATAATCATATAGAAATTATAATTCGCACATAGATTTTGAAAAATCCAGAGGTTCGAGCCCGGGTTTGAACCCGAGACCTGGGCCCTAACCACGCTAGCTACTCAAATCGTAATAGAAAGGCAAAAGCTAGCGATTACGTTTCAAACGCGCCGCGGTTGCGACTGACTTCGATTTTTTTAAAGTAAAGTTTATTTGCGATGATTTGCTTTACGCATTTAGCCAATGTCGAGTAAATATAATTTTCAAGTTTTATATGAAGGTCTTTGTCTATGCCTAATATTACCAGACTTATTGGGGGAACTCGAATAATCATGTTTCACTACTATTCGTCCAATTGCCCCCACTCACAGATATTTTTTTATGAACATTGGCATAAAGCCAAACGTAGTTACCAACGCAGATCCAAATAAAAAAAAACTACAAAGCGTTCGATGACATAAGCCACTCGCAAATGAGACGCTAGCGTATCAAATATTGCCAAGCGTTTGAAACGTAATCGCTAGCTTTTGCTTTTCTATTACGATTTGAGTAGCTAGCGTGGTTAGGGCCCAGGGTAGCCCGCAAGACGCGTGCTTAACCAATCGGCAATCACTGCTACATTAGAAATATGAAAAAATATTTAATAAATATTTTATTAATAAATTTATTTCCAACGTGCACATTGTGTTATATAGTTGATAAGTAGTAAGACAGAGTCGTACTAAAAGGTAACATTTAAAAAAGTACTTTCTTTTGTTTTCTGGCTGTCGATCACAACGCCACCACAATTGACTACAGCTCATATCCCTTTCACAGACTATCGGCGGACATTTTCATTTTTTTATTAGAAAGATTACTAGCAATGTGTGTTTATCACATTACTAGTATTCCCTTTAGCCCCTCCAACTAAGCTTATGATTGTGCTAGGAGTGGGCTCACGTCAATAGGGTAATGGCTAGGATGGGGATCGAACCCGGAATCTCTCACCTACGAGGACGGCCCCTCTAACCACTAGGCTATTGACGCTTAAACAAATCAATTAAATTGACGCTAGGCTTATTCGCTTATTACACGAGTAGGTGCATTTCCCACGATGAGTGAGGAGGCGGAAGCCAAACTTCCCCGCCCATAACCCTTCCTCTGGCCCTCTCTCCTTTAGGCGGGTAACGTACGTGCAGTGCCTTTGGTATTACAAGTATCTATATGCTAAGATAACTGCTTAACATGAGACGGATCGTGTGCTTGTTTGCCGCCATTGTTTTATAACAATATGTAACTTACCAGGTCTAGCTATATCTAAGAACAATCCAGACTAACTAAAAGTACTTACTTAAAAATAAAAATATAATCGAAATCGGTCAAGCCGTTTTGGAGCAGAAGAATTTCGACCATACGCGCACCAGATTTTGATTTATTGCGTCGTTAAAAATATGTAAAACGCCTTATAGAGTGAGATCCCATTTGCCCCAGATGTACGTCATGATAGGAAAGATGACATTTTGAGGATCGGTAGTACAACATAAACATATAAAGGAATGGATACTCGCTAAGCTGAAAGCGGGGCCGTTTTTCAGGTAGCAGGTATCAAAGGTGGAAAAAAACCATGCTAACTCACGTCATTTTAGGAAGGCTGAATCTGGGGCGACTGGGAACTTGGTCCATTAGCAAATCTAAAAAAATCTTCGGGATTTATGCTATGTGGTAGCTATTACTTTCTCTGGCTTCACTAAATAAATAATCTAATACTCAATAGTTGTACGCCCTCCGTGAAACTTTTCGTTTGAAGTGGAATCGCAATGCGATATGGAATCGATGATCGCAATTGAGTTTGACTCGGCTGCGTCAAGTTTTAAATTGCAATGGGCATTCCATTAGGTACCTATTTATTTTTAACCCCCGACAAAAAAGGAGTGTTATAAGTTTAACATGTGTATTTGTGTATCTGTATGTCTGTGGCATCGTAGCGCCCAAGTGGATGAACCGATTTCCATTTTGTTGTTTTTGTTACTTAGGTAGTCTGATCGAGAGTGTTTTTAGCTATGTTTCATGAAAATCGGTTCAGCCGTTTGAAAATTATCAGCTCTTTTCTGGGTTAAAAAGTCGGGGGTTTTCTAAATTTTCTATTTAAGTTATTTGTTTGTTTCGTCTCAAAGTCTGTCCCCTCCATTATAGAATGTTGTTCGTTCATGTCTTATAACTACTTCGGAATTATTTTCGAACAACCTTCACTGTCACCTGTCTACTTATGTCTTAGCAAACTTACCTCGCTGTTTGACGTATGGGTTGCGATTCTATTGGTATCGACACAGCGAGAATACCTGAATGCTGGTATTTATTAGCTACCATAGTAGGTTGTAAATAAATTTTTAATAAACCCAATTATTATGTGATTACGACCTTACTTACTAAGTAAAGCAAAGTGGTGAAAAATAACGTGATCATATAACAATGTATATAACAGACAACAGGTTAAAAAAGACTTGCTACAGTAAAATTGTAATCATTATCCAAATTGGAATAACGCACTTTAATTACCCGATCCAATTAACTGCAAAAAGAGGATATCATTTATTAACTTGGTACCAGCGATAGTTAATAAATTGCTGCACATAACAGTGGGCCGGCTCCGCTCGCTTCACTCCGCTCATCTCTGTTTTATGGACGCCCGGTGCTACAACTTTGTTATAATTAATTTACTCGGCAGCTTTTCCACACGTTTGTCAATGCAGTTTTTTCACGCATCTTGTTTTTCACGCGCCCTGAATGAAGTAACTTGTATGTTAAACGGCTTAGCGTAAAATAATATGTATAGGTCGTGAAAGGTTTACAGGATCGAGAGCGTTATTGTCAATTATTGTTGCACTTAAACTGTGAATTAATCATATTATTGTGTTGGATGAAATCTAGTGAGGTAAGTGGGAACCTACATAGCCGCGTGGCTTGAACATTTGAAAATGGAAACATTTTGACATCTGAAAATATAAAGCATTATTTGAATAATACATGATGTTTGGCGTGGTGCCGTGGTTAATGATCAAAATAAATCTGTTGGTACTTTGCTGTCGGTTAGTAGCAAGAGTCAAAGGTACCTAGCAAGTGATTTGAAGGGCAGCAGTTGGAAAACACACCAAACATATTATTGTTTTTGTGGTAATTATTTAGCCACACCATATTTAGCAGTTATTTGGGCGGCATACAGTTATAAATTGGCAAAGTTTTGAATATATAAGGTAATCAAATAAGCCCCAAGTCTGTAGGTATAGCATTTACAGAAAATATTCGACATTTATAAAGATTAAGAATTATTTTGCCTTTGAGCAGGCGGCTGTGTAAGCGAGATAGACTCAAGGAATTTGCGTTGGAGAATACCTATCTTGTGTATTGTTCAGCGTATCGGTTTTTAGTTCAATCATCATAAATATTTCGCTGCCACACAATTTTTTTTAGTGAATATTGTGTCTTATTTGTATTACGCCTAGAGTATTACGAGCACACGTCGGTGTGGGTATAAGTTTTGAATGCTCCAAGTGTCGCGTTCACCTACGGGTGGGTATAAGACGTGAGCGGCCATTGGTTGTTTATTTGCTACGTTTAGTAACACATTAATAGTAATATAGGAATTCTTTCATAGATCGGTTAAGTAAGTATGCCAAAGATTATCTGTTTTTAGTATCGATTCTTGTAAAAAATGCAACTTTCTGAACGGCACGAAAAAAAAAATACCTCTGATGTATTGCGAGACTTGGGGCAGAGGGCGCGGGTCTGATTATTAACCCTTCTAATGATCCCCATCATTAGAAGGGTTAATAATTATTATAATCAGAATGAAGTATGTGTGTAGCATGGATATTTGATTATGTGCTGTCATAGAGTCATTAAACATTGTATAGAATCAGTACGGGTAAGGAACACCTTATTAGATACACAGTATTGCGTTTCTATGGCATCCTAGTTCTATGGTTATTTACTACATTCAAATAGGCATAAACTTCTACACCGCTTTGACGCCTGTAAAACTACTTAGGGAGGCAAACATGCTCTGGGAATCCAATCTAATCAGGGGTTTGGAGAGAATGCGGGAGAATCAACAATCCCGGCAGTGCCGTCGAGGTTAAACATTATTATTATTATGAATTGTTACATCACGGCAGCGAAAGACGAAGCCTATGAAATACACAAATTTAACGAGTTTGCAAGATTACACACAGCTTCCACTGAATTTGAGTTATACATTATTACCTACCTACATTATTTATGTTAATCAGCCAATTAGTTCACTGTTTATGATTAAAGACGTGAATATTATAAATATTAAGTAGGTACCTACTTTGTAGGTAGGTTGGTATATAACTTAGCCTTGCCTAACAGTCTCAGGCGTAATTAGGAGTTTCTGACTTTTTGTGCCCAAAACCTACGCGATATTAGAATATTTTCCCACGAAGCCGCCTCAGGCGAAAATGCTAATTTATATGCAAATGTGACCCATTTCCTTCGAATGTCATCTAAATAGGTGTTAACGATAAACATTGATGATATTGCTGAAACAACCATTAAGTTTTATATTTAAAAAATATATATAATTTAATTCTTCTGTATCTACGTGTGTTTGTCACTGTACTCCTCCTAAAAGCGTTTGTGTTTTGTGTGTGTTTGAGCGGTACCTACCTACAGGCATATATATTTTTGACCATGATTGTACCTAATGCGAGTTAGCGTGAACATCGCCGTCGGAACAAGTCTTATCAGTGGTGATAAATCGTTAGATTCTGTCGCAATACGACTCGCTTAGGACCGCTGCGAACGACAACGGAAGAGTTACGGCAGAACACTGTCCCGTGGGTACCTTGCATGAGCAAGTAGAAGCGAGAAATCTGTGTATAGCAGAGAGGTGTTAACTAAAGGAGGCGTGACGTGCTTCATCTTACTAATAAAAAATTCTGTCAGATTTTGGGGGTGACGAGGTAACCACTACAAAGAAATGATGCACAATTACTAAAAAAAAATTGTGTCATTATGAATGCACACTTAAATAAATATTCAACACTAGTAACTTTTACGCACACTAATCGGTCAAATACGTCAACATGCAAGAATTTACGAGTGTAAGACACTAAGTGCAATAGGGAGAAACCAATATCGATATTTCTAATTAGATATATCGATAGTTTTACTTGCTCATCATCACAAAAATATTGCATAGACGTGTGCATTTCTTCATCTAATACAAAATATGATTTATTTTGTATATTATGGTATCTTATACAGTGCGATGATTTATCGTTTATGCATTACTTTAAAAAAATCCCTCGCTGTGGTAATGAAACATATAAAAAAATAAAATTTTACGACAATATACTTACAAGGTGAAACTTCTACTGCATCACTTATATACTTCACGTGTATTATATCAGTGAAATATTTTTTTAGAATAATGTCAATAGAAGTATAAATAACTCTAAATTGAAAATTTAAAAACCCCCGATGCGATGACCTGTTCATCAAATGTATAATTTACCTAGTTCTTCCAAATAATGATGTTAGTGCGATTTGCGTAGCTCCCGTAGCTCAGTATCCATAGCTCATCTCGCAAATTCATCTGGTACAACTAGTTTCGATGCCAGATTATGAAAGCACCATTAAATCATTTGTTTTGGCTTCCTCATTTATAATCTAAGATATACAAAAATCAACAGAAAATCTGTGTAAAAGTATGAGACATTATTTTGTTATGACATTATAATAATTGACATTAGAACAGACAACGAATCTAAATATTGATGTCACGGAGGTTTTATTCCTAGTAAAATATTATCAATTATGATTCAATTTGATGTAATAACTCTGGTTGAGGTAGACGGGAGCAGCCTAGGGGAAGAATTGTCAATAATGCTAAAATTATTTTAAATTAGATTAGTTTTTTTATATTCTTTGTCAATGGCGGAGCAACGCCCTCTAGAATTATTATAGCGTAATATTCCATGACCATTAACAAACCAAACAAAATTTAACGCATGCGCGTATCCATCATTTGAAACGTGACTTATGGAACGTCTTTAGTTCATACACAAATCTCAATAAAATTGATAAAATATTCATTTTTTTCAGAATCAGGGAAACTTTTCAAATTTATAATATTGTAAAAAGCCAGTTCAGACTATTACGATCATTTAAAAATATAATAAATCTAAATCCAATCATCTCAAATTTCGACTGGATTCGAGCCGAGGGAATTGGTTTTGGCCGTGAATGTGGCTTTTTTAACCTACAAAAGAGCTGATGATCTTCAAACGGCTGAACCGATTTTCATGAAACATAGCTAAGAACACTCTCGATCAGAATACCTATCTAACAAAAGAAACAAAATTGAAATCGGTTCATCAGCTTGGGCGCTACGTTGCCACAGACAGACACACAGATCCACAGATACACAGATACACAGATACACATGTTAAACTTATAACACCCCTCGTTTTTCGTCGGGGGTTAATAAAATACTCATAAAATATCAGGTAAAAAATAATATTGGTACGGCATTATCTACTATTTTTTCGCCGTTTATTAGATAAACATTGGAATTGCGACGAATCAAAGTGTACTGAACAAATAATACTTGTGCGAGTAGGTTCCCAACCCCTCTTTCTATTGCAAGATTTTTCCCATTTGGTTTTAATTGAGGGTCTTTGGGAAATCTGGAAAAATAGTGGAATAATGATAAGTAAAAAAATAACAATAAGTAATTATATTTTTACTATATATAATTTAAAGTAAAATATAATAAAAACTCCAAAAAATATAATTTTATCGATACACATCCACAATCATAAATTTATCACTGCCGCAACACTATTCAAAATGGCGAACTCGAGATACCATACTACACTTTTCAATTATTTCGTACTCGATTGTTTAATCGATAATGTTTTCGATTTTATGACATTTTATATTTTATTTATTTTAGTTAGAAATAAGGGATTATTTACACCAAAAACACTTACATATGAAACGTTACTCCGTTTTTTTGTAGATTAGAGGTGTTTGACCTCTTCTTGCAATGGTTTATAGCGCAGGTCGGCATTTTTTATGGAGCACCTTTCACATCGAAAACGATACTGACTTTGATTAAATCGATTCCATAAACACTTTTTATAAACGTGTTAGACCTTATTGTTCTTATACCTTGGCAGAGGGGAATGATCATGTAAGTCGAGTCCATAGATAACTAAATGGTCTAAGGTGTATAGCATGATGTACAGTCAGCATTAAAAGTAGTTTGGTAAATGAAATTACCAAAAGAATGACGTTGTGAGACACGTCATCTAAATATAACTAGGTGACTGACTGACTGACTGACTGACATAGTGATCTATCAACGCACAGCCCAAACCACTGGACGGATCGGGCTGAAATTTGGCATGCAGGTAGATGTTATGACATAGACATCCGCTAAGAAAGGATTTTGATTAATTCTACCCCCAAGGGGATAAAATAGTGGATGAAAGTTTGTATGAAACTTTGTCAATTAAATTCCACGCGGACGAAGTCGCGGGCACAGCTAGTCATAAATATATGACTAAAGATCACTAAGGTCTGTATTAAAAAATCGATCTCGTGTAAGTAAGTAGAGTGATCTTGGGAATGTTGTCCTTATGTCATACCAGTACAAACTGAAACGTCAAAAGCGTACTCAAGACCGCACTCAGACTTGAGATCGATTTATTAATACGGGCCTAAAGTACACGAACACTATACGACATAAAGGTGCTCCCTCACCGGGAGCATCCGCGTGTAATCTATACAAATAAATAAAATTAAATAAATAAATAATAAATTCTGTTTGTAATATCAAAATAACACCTTTTCACTAAATGCATATGAAAGTACATACGACACCTATATAAAAAGCGCGATTACAAAATTTTTGTCTGTATGTTTGTTCTGGCTAATCTCCGAAACGGTTGGATCGATTTTGACGGGACTTTCGCTGACAGATAGCTGATGTTATAAGCAGTAACTTAGGCTACTTTTATTTTAGAAAAACAAGAACGCGGGTGCGGGATCGGTTAAGTTAAATTCCACGCGGACGAAGTCGCGGGCTCAGCTAGTGTAACATTATAGATTCGAGTCTGAGCATTACCTCCCTGACTGACGAACATTAGCGTATAATGTAACATTTAGTATAGATTTAGATTAGAATTATTTGAAAAAGCGCATTG
Organism: Notodonta ziczac; assembly: GCA_918843915.1. Classification (NCBI taxonomy): domain Eukaryota; kingdom Metazoa; phylum Arthropoda; class Insecta; order Lepidoptera; family Notodontidae; genus Notodonta; species Notodonta ziczac. The sequence goes on along the minus strand of OU974038.1, from coordinate 6,496,059 downwards.
ATGTTACAAGTTGTATCAAGATACAACTTAACACATTGTATCATTACAAGGTGCGCATTGTAATGCTCGGTTCTCCTCCTTCACTGATGTAAGCTCGTTTTGAATCATTACAAGGTGCGCGCTGTTTTTCTCCCTCACTGATGTAATGCTCGAATCTGTAACGTTACATTACACGCGAATGCTCCCGGTGAGGGAGCACCTTAATTGTGCATTATGACATGGTTAACAAGGCTATTCGTTTGGACGTTTTGACGGATCATTTTTTACGGGGCGAGCCTATTACAGTTATGCTATAACCGCTCACGTCTTAGGGTCTTACCATAATATGAAGATCCATCATCGATTGGTCGGTCGATGATCGAATGCACTACATCTGTCGACCGCTGTCGACTTATCTCATTGCACTATTATTCGATGGATCGATCGATCGATTGGTCAGATGAAACCTTTTCGAAAGACGTGCTTGATCAATCTACTAGGTGAAACAGAAAGGGCATACTATTTTTTGTGCAACTCTACCTTGTAAATCTAAAACTATCGGCTTTGTGGGACAGTTGAAGTACTAAAGGTTTTTGTAGACTAATGAAATCTGTCAACAGCTGTATCCCTGTAACACCTTTTTCGAGTTCGAGTTTTAGAACTATAACAGTAAGTTTTGAAAAAATGTATACGCTTTCTGTTCCAACCCGTATGTCAAGTCTAAGAGCGAACTTGAGAGTAGGTACGCTTTTGACATGTAATTTCATACTGGTATGATATGAGAATCATATTTCTAAGATCGCTCTCAGACCTGAGATCGATTTATTAATACGGGCGTTATAAATACTTATCTGCATAGTTATTATTAACTAGCTGTGCCAGCGACTTAGTCCGCGTGTAATTTAACTTAACAAAAATTTCGGAATTATTCATCCCCTATTTTATGCCCTTCGTATACGTCATAATATCTACCTGCATGCCAAATTTCAGCCCGATCCGTCCAGTGGTTTGGGCTGTGCGTTGATAGATCACTATGTCAGTCAGTCATATTTGAGTTATGCTCGTATATATTTAGATTATAACCCTTGCGCGTTTGTATTTAGGAGCTGGTAGATATAATGCTGAAGCGCATGGACGTGGACCTCGACGGCGTGATAAACTTCAAGGACTTCCACGAGTCGGTGGCCAAGACGCCGTCCCTGCTGGAGAGCCTCGGGTACTGCCTGCCGGAGCGGCCGGCCGTCTACGCCTTCATCGCCACCTGGTGCCCGGCGTGGGGGAAAATGTAACATACAAATTAAATGCATCCCTTACTCGATATGTTGTTAAAAATGTACTATGATATGATTACCTATATATAATATATTTTAAGTTGTAGACCCAGAAATGGTCCCGTTTTTTAAAGTATAGGTATATATAGAAAACCTGTTTTGTATTCCCACATACATAACTATATATTGTTTGATTGAATCATCATTCTCATAAAAACTAAGAAGAAACAAGATTTTTTCTAACTAATTTGCAAATCTATCCACTCTTATCTTAGATTTATCTCCTTATTATTAAGTTGTTTTACTTTATTATATCGTCATATGGCTTTATATTAAATTATTTTTTAGAGATAATATTTTACGATTTATTTTATGTTCCTTTAGTCAATTACAATTATAAAAGTCTTCAAGTTTTTAAAACAACTGAATTTTAATACAACCACTTTTAACAAAATGAGCATTTTATTTGGAGTGCGTACACAGTAATTTGGAAAGTATTTTGGCAACACATTCTATACAGACGATTGGTAAGAACACTAAAATAAGCATAAGTCGGTATCTATTACGAGATACATCCACCGAAAAGGTCGGCAGTTTTCGAGAAAGAATCTCGGCTTTGTCGCTAAATGGAAGTATATTTCCCTAGGGAGCACAGCCACTATTTTGTATAGAGGCAGTTGATTTCAATAATTAAGTGGGAAATGAAACATTTTTTCCATAATCACCTCCGTTTTTATCAAGACAGAACATTCTGACCAAGATGACGATGACTGATAATGTTCAACACTCAACATCATGACAGGACTCGAATCCCACTTATTATTTCGGACCTTTGAAATACCTAGGTAAAGTTGAATTTTCTTTAATCAATTTTAAGGAACTATTTTTTGTATTTTATTCTGAATTATGACACAAAGTCCTAAAACGGTGATGACAAGAAATATGTTTAAAAGTGCGGACAGTATCTACCTAAACCAGGCTCATTCGCACGCAAGAAGACCCTGAACAATAAACCAATCTCTTGAAATTAATCATTTGATTGATGATTTTCTCAGGCACATCTGAGAGAGATCTTGGAAATGTCATTGTTATGTACAAAGTTAAGTACACAATTATATGTCAAAAGCGTACTGAAGATCGCTCTCAGACTTAATATATATATATCTATTTATTAGGATATCTATATCTGTGCCCGCGACTTCGTCCGCGTGGAATTCAATTGACAAAGTTTCATACAAACTTTCATCCCCTATTTTATCCCCTTCGGGGTAGAATTAATCAAAATCCTTTCTTAGCGGATGCCTACGTCATAACATCTACCTGCATGCCAAATTTCAGCCCGATCCGTCCACTGGTTTGGGCTGTGCGTTGATAGATCACTATGTCAGTCAGTCACCTTTGAGTTTTATATATTTAGATAACGGGTCTTAGTTCCTGATGTGGCTTTTGTCATCTATTTTGTGTATCTACTCCAATATGAAGACATTATTACCGGCAGTGGTACAAATAGTAAAGTAGTATGCGCAGCGTACTCAGGAAGGATGTACAAGTTCCGGTCTATTTCCGGTACCCTTGACTGTTTGACTTCCATGTAGAGCTACCATATATTTCTATTGCAAATGGAGTACTTCCAAGCTCAGAATGTAATAGAGCGGGATATATACAAACATATTATAGGCAACGAATAACACTTAACATTCAATGACTTATTTGAGCTTCGTACTTTCTTATCCTTCTATATTTAATATCATTAATGCGAAAGTTATGAGTATGGATGTATGGATGAATGATTGTTACTCTTTCACGTAGAAATTACTGAACGGATTTGGATGAAATTACCACATAACCTAGATTAACACATAGGATACTTTTTATCCCGATAGTATGTTCCCGTGGGACGATTATTCGTTCTGTTCGTTGTGAGCCCGCGCGAGCGTGCTTTTGCGATAGTAGGTATATTATATAACACGAAATATCGGCTCGCAAAAATGAAAAAAGAGATTAAACTTAAGTAGCATAGGTATTTCTTTATTAACTTTTCGTAAACTCTGGGAACTGAACGAATTTTTTTTGGTAAATAAAATTATTGTGTTGTTAAATTCCATGCGGACGAAGTCGCGAGCACAGCTATGGCACGGTCGCTGATCACGAAAAAATTCGTACAACGAGCTGTTATTACCTGTCTCTATCACTGCCACGTAAATCTAATACGTCTCGCTCACACAGTTGCCGGTCACACGCAGTTCACGGCAACTGTGTGAGCGAGACTTATTTGATTTATGCGGGAGTGACAGAGACAGGTAATAACAGGTCATTGTACGAATTTCTTCGTGATCAGCGACCGTGCCATAGTACGTATATGTATAAGTAGAGCTGACTACAGTATTATGAGCTCAGACTATGTTGTCGTAGAGCAAAGCTGTAGGAAATTGACTACAGCTCATACACAGGCTGGTTCGATCCGGGTAGTACCACCCTCTCACAGAAGATCGGCGTTAAGGCTAAAGCGCCCATCTAGCCCGCGAAGTTCAAATTTTTTCAGGTTTTTTAGAAATTTTTCAAAATCTGACATAAATAAAAGGCACATTTTGTAATTCGCGACAAAGACCGTGTGCAGTGCATTTATTAATATAATATGCAACTTACTCTAAAACATTTCAAGAACGACAGCTATCCTGATAATCTGGCAATTTTTGTATATTTAGTGATTAACTAGTATCATATCCACCGTGATAATATTTAGAGTAAAATAAATGTATTAATAAACGCACTGCATACTGTGTTTGTCGCAAATCACAAAATATTGTCTTGAATGTTTTCAGATTTTGGATAAACTATAAAAATACACGAAAATTTTGAATTTCGCGGGCTAGACAGGCGCTTTCACCTTAATGTACTTAGTTATTATAGTTGCGTTTCAGAGCCGCAAGCCCAACCTCTCTTCTCTCTTTCCCTCCCTCTGTCCCATTCTTCTTCAAGGCGGCATCGTGCGAGCCATGCCTTTGGTATTGCAAGCATTATTGGCTACGTTAATTGCTTAACATCAGATAGGTCGTACGCTAGTTAGGTAACTTTGTTCTGTAAGTAAATAAAAATAGAGAAGAATCAATTTTTTTCAAAACATCTAGTTTCGTGACGTCCACATAAAGTAGTTTAGTTTAAATAACATAGTTAGTAGTTTTGGTCACCCTACTTCAACGTCCGCTTTGCAGACGAAGCACCGACATACTTATTATTGCCAAGTGATTTTCTTGGAAATTGCATAGGTATTGAAATATAATTACCTTTGTTGTCGTTTCAAATATTGTGAGTTTATCTTTATAAATTTAATCACGGCTTAATAGATAGGTACCCACAGTTTCTCGCTCGCTTACGTAAATACGAATTGTAGATACTTTATAAATCGCAAAGTGCCATAAACACCGTGTATGGCCCGATATGGCCCATCGTGGAGGAACGATTTCAACATGCCGACGATTATTAAGATATGGTCAGTATAAATTGGCCATAATATCATGAAATGGTGCCATTTTAGAAAATGGTTGGGCAAATTATGCAGTGGCCAATTCTACGACCAGACCATGACATAATATACATCTTTGCGATGCTTTTACCTATATTCCAAGTGTCATGCTTACCTAGCTTTCCGGGATTTTTATATTTTAAGTAACATGAATTACCTACTTACCTACCTAAGTCAATTTATGTCGTAAAATCTGTTGTACAGGTATGAACTATAACTATAGAAACTAGCTGTGCCCACGGACTTCGTCCGCGTAGTATCTAACGTAACAAAAATTTCGGGATTATCGGGATGAAAAGTATCCTATATGTTAATCCCGGTTATAAACTATCTGTGTTCCAAATTTCACTCAAATCCGTTCAGTAGTTTTTGCGTGAAGGAGTAACAAACATACATACATACATCCACACTCACAAACTTTCACATTTATATTATTAGTAGGATAAATCAATGTTCCAATAATATAACTATTTTATTATCCGTTTATTTAATCGATGAAGTAGGTTGCTTAGTAATTAATGTACCTTCATCAATAAATAAATATACCCAGATTGACACACCAACTGTATCGTCCAAAATTAAGCGAAGCTTGTACTATGTTTACCGTACAATCGGTATACTGGACGGGGGCGATCCCAGTGACAACCAGACTTGAGCAAATCACGAAAAGGCCATATGGAAATATTCCCCGACGGGAATAAACCTTCAACTACCCGGTGCAGTGAACCGAGCGGCCTACGCTCAAACCACTGCAACAAGCGGTCGTCAAATATGAAAATACCTTTAAAATTAAGATGATTAAAGTTAGGAGACGGAAAGGTTTGATTTTAAAGATTTCGTCATTGTGTGAGGTGAATTGACCACGTTTTTCTGTTCACAATGGCTACCTACCACACACACACACACTAAACTATAGGTAATGGTAATACGTATTTATTTTACTCATAAATATGAAAATAAATAAATTAAAAATACATTTTGTGTGGGGCTTAAGAAATAGAAAATATGACGGGGTACCTACCCACCACAAAAAAAATATTATGAGTTTCTTTTCGACAGCTTAAATCATTCCATACGAACAACTGTACCAACTTACAGGAGAGATTTATACCATCAGTATTTATTGTGGTTGGTACCTCAGGTACGTACATTTTTAAGCATTTACTAAGACACCTTGCACCATCTCGTGCATTATAATAATAAGACCTTATATTAACGTATGTGGGTAATACGGAACGTAAGTCGGTTGTCTTTTAAGGTGAAGGCACGAGAGCACATTCGCAAGAAGTTGGTAGAATCGTCACAGCGGTAATTCGTTGGACTTTTTATTTTTTTCTTAACAATTTAGTTTTATATGTATGTATGTATCTATGTATTTATCGATATATGTATATTGGTATAAATTCCTCTATTTATCTCGTTTATGTTGCACCCGCCATGTTGTTTCTGCACCAGCCTAAAGGTCGACTGGTAGATAATGCCTGAGGCATGAAGTCCGCCTTTGTACATTGTGTTTTTTACTTGTGCATAAAGTTTAAATAAAAAATAACTAAGTAGCTTTCGTGAACCTAATAATAATATACTATTCTAACACTGGGTACGGAATTATGAATTTCTTTTGCATAGGGCTTCCTGTATCCTCCTTGTCCACCTAATATCAGGCCTGAGTGTTTTATTAATGAATATCGTCATAGCTGCCGGGCGCGCTTTGTTAGATTAGTGCTATTAAAATACCATCCCTGTTTTAGAACGGGAGATTAATTAATAAATAACGTCTGACCTCTTTCGTGCACGGGCCGTGGAGCCTGCATGGCTTATATCATTTTGATACATACGCTAATAGCTTTCTCAGTAGAATGTAACTTATTATGGATCTCGCTTAGATTTTAGATGAAGTTTAATCACCTATTAATAAACTGTGACAAGTGAAATAAAATTAAAGTTCCTATTGAGATCATGATGGGTGTTTGACTACTATAGAGTTAAGATTATTTTGTATTTATATTGTGAAATATTTTTTCAAAAATATTATGGTATCACTAATTCGCTATTAAATATTTAATTCCCCAACACTCACTGAAACCCACAATTACTTTTTCGGACTTTTGAGTCACCCCGTATACTAGAACTCGTTCTGTTGGTACCTACTCAGTAAATTTGAATAATCTAAATTAGAATACTGATAGTAAGTAGGTAGGTAGGAACTTACTGTTAAAATATTAGGTAACTATTAATACTTAGTTCCCCGCAAGTAAATGCACGGAGGGTCTCATACAATCTTCCACCCATACGTGCACAAAAGCGTGCACACCACAACGGTTGAATTTCGGAAAATGTTTTTTTTGCGAACATTCTATGTTACTTGCTCTGCTCTCACGTCATTAAGACGGCAGCCCTGACACACGAAGATTAAAATAGATAGGTAGTTATCGAACACTTCAATACTTGTTAACCTTTAGGTATCCATAATGATGTCTTCTAGCCGGGATTTAAATCCGATACGATGGTTATTCTCGGCTTTGGTGATAAATAGGTGCCTACACAAGGTGCCAGTGGGCATATCATGATATATTTTCAATGAATCACTGAGATGTATATACATGTGATAGACTTTTTAATAACCTTTACGATGAGGTTGTCTTGATTGTATAAAATTGTTTTATAAATTATACATTTGGTTTGGTTAATTTTAGTATTATGGATATTTTGCCTCCAGAACGGGAAAGTAAAATACGTATTTATAAAGATCTGGTAAACTCAAAACACTACAGGGAAGATGATGAAAACACAGCCCGCACCCTAAATTACTAAATCGCTTGACTTTGGGTTATGACTAAGGTCATTTCATGAATAGAATGTTGAATTTATTTTTTAGTATAATTCATTCATGAGCTTTTAAATCGTAGTGTGCACTAATAACGAGGTATTTAAATTTATTTTCTGAAAATTAAACGACCTCAAACATTTGACGATGAGCTGTTGTTTTTAGGGTTCCGTACCTAGCTTAATAAAAAAATTAAATTCGAAAAAGACGATTTAAAAGCCTTTGCATGTCTGTCTTGTCTCTTGAAACTCTGGCCTTAGGTTAAACATAAACGAAAAAGTATCAACGCGCACATATTTCGATGCTTTAAGTTTTTTCTCATATCATCAGAATGTATAATTATAATTATATTATAATACTCACTTCTCACTTTTTCCGCCTATAAAACCAGACCTACGTAAGCAGTTAGTACGAAGAATAAATTTATTTTTCGTCGGAAACCAACAAACCCATGCTTTGTAGTACGTAGTAGGGCACGTAGCAGGTTGTTTTATTAAGTAAGTTGCTGTATTGTTTGAAAAGTTCCTCAAATATATATTTTCAATGGATTCAAAGCTATAGATCAAATTGAGTGAAACTGCCTTCGACTTCTCTAACTCCTAGAATTCTAAACCTGAAAATGTGTTATTACCAGGATAAGCTTGTCCGAATGACACTATTTCATTTCTTGAATATTAGATATCTACCTGGACCCCAATTCTCCTAATCAAATAAAAAGCGCATATTAAAATTATATAAAAACTGATGATTTTCGTTACATTGGAAAGACGTTGGTGGTTTTGGAAGTCCAATAAGCGCACCTAATTATCAAAAAATACGCAATGCGGTATAAAAATGAAACAAATTATAAGGTCCTTAGTAATTTCCAGCTTTCTAGTGCACTCGGGTTATTTGGATGTCGGATTATTTTTTCATTAAAATATTATTTTAATGAATAAAGGGTGCCCTGTGGAATGGCTATGTATAAAAAAACCGTTTGAGCTCGCACCGACTATTACCATTAGACTCCTGCTTTCTAACGGTAATAGTTTACCTATTTTACACGGAACCCTCACAGCGCCAGCACGCCTGGCACTTGGCCGATTTTTTTTGTAGCTCAATTTGAACTTCGTAATAAAAACTGCTCTAGTTCGTATTCATAAAACGCTTCAAGTTATGATTGCTTTGAGTTCTTCGACAAACAATTAGTGACTCGTTTCGTTCCCTCTTGCAAGTTCTTTGAGAACATATTCCAAATAAGAGTACTTCTTATAACTAATAAGTACTAATATTTATTTTTAGAATAGGTCTCGTTATTATAATCATAGTTAAACTTTCATGATGTAAGTTAGGCTATTTATTTACGTGTAACTCATCATGTATACTTTATCATTATCAGTCTATTTCGCCCGCCGCGTGTCTAAATGAATTTGTTTATAGCTTTTGGATAGCAATTTGGGGTATCGTTTGGGCACAAGAAAGGTGGTCGTAGACATGGCGAAGTGGAGGGCGGTGGTGAGTGCGCGGGGCGCGGGGGGCACGAGGGCTTCGGTGGCGGCGCCGATCGCAGCTCAGCTCACTGTTTCAGTGATCGGCTCAGCGACCGCACGCTCGAGCCATCCCTGAAGCTTGCGACGCGCGTGACGCGTAATGTAGGTTGCTCCCAACAGTTAAAGAACAAGCCTCAAACTGTTTTCAAGTATTTCAAAAGTTGTTAAAAAATATTCCGGTGTCGGAAACGACGGCCAGGCGGAAGCTTCAGGTGAGTATCTATGATTCGGTGTTTGTATTTAGGCGCGCGGGTGCCGTCGCTGCTTGAACGGAGAGCGCGTAAAAGTTTGAGCGCGGCGCGGTGTACAAAGGCGGGCGCGGCGCCGCAACAGGTAGGGCAATATCGAGCGGAGATACGCTCACTTTTACTTTTCGTTTAAGCGGCCCTAACCCCAGGCCCGTCCAACACCCGCCATTTTTTTTTCCACGCTGCCGTCGGTTGCGGGATTCCTGTGCACGTATTATAATACATTTAACGCCTCGTCCCGCCGCCGACAAGCGGATATTTAATCTATGCTGGAGAAACCAATTGAGTTACGTTGGTGGCGCGTTTTGTCCCGCCACTGCTACAGGTTTTCTGGTGTCGTGGTTTCTGCATCGCTTTTTATCTTTTCAGGTGCTAAACCTACAAATTGAACGTATTCTTGAAATAATATTTTAACGGGTGAAGTCCTTTGTGTGAAATCGACACCAAAAAATCCTTAAATTAATAACAATCAGCATCTTAAATCTTTTTAGTCATTTAAATATCCATTTTCAAATTCATTCACGTTCTAGGACGTACCTTCACTGTAAGAAATTAATGTTACGACCAATTTCATAGCATTAAATAAATAAAATGCCTTTGTTTCTGTATATATTTCACCAATAACAAATATTATTAAATAAAAATCTGCCTTCATCGGATGATTGAATAGCCAGTTGTCAGTCTATATTAAATTATCGGTGTCAGTCATGTATCAGTCATATTGGGCATCGGACAGGCGCTCATATATTTAGGAATAAAGTGAAAATTTCTGCGGCCGCGGCTGATGGCAATTTGCAATACGGCTTGAGGTACTATTATATCAAGCAAAGAGGATTCATAAATCGCAATGATAAATATACTTGCCAAAAAAACATCTTCGACCTGTGGTGAATGTACTGTTAGGTGTCGTGATGCTGGAGACTTAAAAAAATAGTTTTTGAGTGGCTAGAATTATTGAATAAAAAAAAAAATGTTTCCACATCAGAATCTAACTCCGAACTGCGATGCGTAACGCTGGAAATGCTTACTATTATAGCTTTGCCTTCAAGTGCGTCACAATAATTTATATCAAATCGCTAAACAACTGAAGTGAGATCAGCAGTTTATTTTATATGAACTAGCTTTGGAGCTTGAGATATAACAGTACCTGGTCACACATCGGACGACCGACGGGAATTTAAAATACGCAAATACGTAGGTAAAGTATAGTTAAGTACTAACTATTTACTATACCTACATCCATCCCTAAAATCATCTACTATGCGTTAAGATTGTAGTTATTCCCGTGGAGACAATACAATTTCAAAAATGGGTTTTTCGTATTTTACCGTAGTCTGGGTGTTCCTGGGACATGGATCGCTCCCAGACCATTGTTGTACCAACGTTGCCCATAGGTACAAGCGTCGCTTTGTTTGAGACCGTTTATACAGCTTGTATGTTAATTAGCGATATTTATTTTAAAAAGTTATAGCTTCATAAAAGTAAAAAATATGAATTCAGCGCCATTGGGTATATTATAACAATGTAGGTATAATCATAATCAATTGGTAAAATGCTACGGTTGGACGAACATGAGCTAGCATTGATAAATAAAAATGTATAATAATATTTTGCTGTCAATCAATGTCACCGTTCAGTATTTATCCGATGTTTTATTATTTATCAAGGAATTGATACTCAACTGTAGTAGGTATCTAGCGAAGGATCATTCTAGAAAATCAACAAACCCCACAAATTATACCAGAATTATGTTATGGGTAGTAAATAATAAGACGCAATCACCAACAAAAAAAATACTTAGTATTACTATAAAAAATATCCTCAATTATTAAAATTGACGAAAACAAAAAATATATATAATTATATTTATAACGCTCATCAACATCGTAGCTTTCGTAGCCCGCGTAGCACACGGCGTAGCGGTTTCGTAGCCGGTCTATATTACGTTGATTAGATACACCAGGCTGTTATATAAAAAATAATATATATTTATATTGAACCGCAATTGTCCATCTAGCTTCGCTTAGATTTAAGCGGTTTCCTAGTCTATTACAATATATTTATTTTTAGTACTATGTTTAGACTAAGGTTATTCTTTACGAGCTACAAAATAGCCCCTGAAAGCCACTAACGATCTGAGGTTATCCAGGGGCGTGAACCCGTTTAGGGTTTAGGGTTAGGACAATTAGGTTTTGTTCAGGGCGAACAAAAATGCTTACAGACAGATACGAAAATTTTCCACCAATTTTAAAAAAGCCTTACAAGGCAAATGGTCCTGGGTTCAAACACAGGCTCGAACCTCTGGGCTTTTTAGATTCATGTGCGAATCATTATTTCAATGTGATTATTGCTCGCTTGCGGTAAAGGCAAAAATCATGAGGGAACCTGCATTTCTTAGAAAAACGAACTAAGCTTTGAAAGGTATGACGTAACACATCATCCAACCCGCACTATTTCAGCATAGTGGATTATGGCCTGAATCCCCCTCGTAGTGTGGGGAGCCCCGTGCCCAGTAATAGGACGTCAAAAGGGCTAAATTATCATATTAATACTTAGCCTTTTTATATAAGTAAAATATATCCCTAATTCTAAATGTTTATTGTAATCAAAGTACCTACTTGCTGAATGTAATATAAATCGCCTTGCGGCCGTTCCGGTTCCGTTCCGCGAAAGACGGTCACACCGAGCGACCGACGAGCCGACTATAAATTCACTTTAATTATGTTCCCTTCTACTTAGAACTCGAGGTGACGGGCCGTGGTTACCCTACGATAAAAAAACGACGATAAAAATACGCTCGCTCAAGTTACTTCAACGTGCCGCCGGAGTATGCGGACAATTTGGAAGAGAAATGAGTTGTATCGATTTCCATCGTTAGTTTAATAGGCTTTCAAATGTGGGTACGTAGGATAAAATCTAACGGTGTTATCACAAAAAAGTTAAACGAAAATCTTTGTTTTAATTAAAATGTTTGCCTTATGTTATATGTATGCATACATACATATTTTTGTATTCTCTAAGGTACATGCTTTTTTGTATAATCAGACGACTCTGATTGTGCCTTGCATCGGGCAGGACGTATCGATATACGTCCTTTTTTTATCGTGGGGAAATCCTCATGGATACCCGCATGCCCCGGGGGAGACGTGCGGGTTATGCCGGACTCCTACCGGCTAAAACTCCACGTGGACTTACTCCCGCCTTGCGATAGGGCCGCAGGCAAGCTTTCGCACACATCTGTGACCCTATCAGCATCGATATACGTCCTGCCTGATGCTAGGCGGTAACCGTACCCTATAGAGGCTTGCAATGCCGACGGTATTGCTCGCACTTTGCCATCCTGAAGGGGAGTGGGATTGGGAGAAAGGGAGGGAGGAGGATTAAGCTTAGGGCTCGCTGTGACATCGAACGAAACGCAGATATAATAGCTACCTTACGATTACCGGTGCGACTTGTAAAAAAAAAAAACTTGTATTAAGCGACTTGTATTAAGCGACTTGTATGCGATTAAAGCGACTTGTATTAAAGTTATTTAAAATTATACTGAACGAGCTGTGCCCACCGACTTCGTCCGCGTAGTATTTAACTTATCAATAAATTAGGGATTATCGGGATGAAAAGTATCCTATGTGTTAATCCCGGTTATAAACTATCTGTGTTCCAAATTTCATCCAAATCCGTTCAGTAGTTTTTGCGTGAAAGAGTAACAAACATACATCCACACTCACAAACTTTCGCATTTATAATATTAGTAAGGTTCTAAGCTGTATGTGTCGCACATGGATTGTATAATTAGTTATTTCGCAAAACAGTAACGTTATATAAAATGTCTGAAACACGTTCAGCCGGATTGCCGTTGTATTATATTATACTAGCTGTGCCCGCGACTTCGTCTGCGTGTAATTTAACTTGACAAAAAATTCGGGATATTCATCCCCTATTTTATCCCCTTGGGGGTAGAATTAATAAAAATCCTTTCTTAGTGGATGCCTACGTCATAACATCTACCTGCATGCCAAATTTCAGCCCGATTCGTCCAGTGGTTTGGGCTGTGCGTTGATAGATCACTATGTCAGTCAATCAGTCAATCAGACACCTTTGAGTTATATATATTTAGATTATTTGTTGTACATTTAGGTTTAGGTTAGGGTTTTTGTTTATGACTACTCAACCATTATGTGCTAAACAATGCAGCTGTTTCACATAAAGGTAACTTTTTTGTAAAACGGCTAATTCAGCAATCTATCTGCGTGATACTTATTGAGAAACCAAAGAGTTATATAATAATTAAATAAATAAAAATAGCCAGACGAACACACCAACTGTATGGTCCCAAACTAAGCAACGCATAAGCGTTGTATAAACTATGGGTACCGTACAATGAACTGGGGGCGATCCCAGTGACACCCATACAAAATTACGAAAAGGCCTTCTCCGAAATTTACCCTGACGGCAATAGAACTCGCAAACACCCGATGCAGTGAGTCGAGCGGCCCACGCTCGAACCACTGCGCCAAGCGGTAATAGTTGATAATAGTTGTTTACAATCAATGAAAGAACATCCACGCAATAATTCAACTTAGAATGCATAAAAATGTATTTTACGTTGATTGGTTTTTATAACTGCATCCCTCGTCCAATTGATATCACTGGAAAAATTCTTTATCTTTTTTACTCAGAATCTTGGCAATTAATTCAAGTTTCAACTTATAGCGAATTTTTTATCATCAGATTTTTCCAAAGAAATTCCAATTTCTTAGGTTTCTTCCAATCATAAATTATGGTCTACCCACAAATAATTTTCCACTTCTATAAGAACCTAGTACCTAATTATGATTCAGTATTTTACATATTTATTAAAAAAAAGTATTGGCATTTCTTAAACGACGGCCCTAGCGATGATTATATTCTGTATCTCTGCATTTGTTTCATATCTCCCATACGACATACGTCCATATTACACCAGTACGGTGAGTTCACTTGAAAACCTTATTTGCTCCAGGTACTCGAGTTTATATTGCAAATTGCGTCGTACCTTTTCAAGTTTAAAAGCTTTACTCTATTAACCACCAGTTCCTCGACCAGCACGCCCGTATATAATGCTTTTGTCAAAATCTAAGGAAGATCAAGGATATAGTTTTATCGGTGGCACGTTTATGTTGCTAGTTACCAACCAAAATGTTTAATGACTGTATAACGACGAACTAATTCTATATCGCCTATCTAATTTTACGTTAAATAAAGGTAGCCTAAGTTAAAATCTGGCCAGTGAAAATCCCGCCAAAATTGGTCCAGCCGTTTCGGAGATACTCTTTAATCTCATAGGTTTTTATTTTTTTCGCGGAACTCTAATTGTTATTCTCAAATTCACACAGACATACAGACTGTTTTTTTTTTTAAATCGCGTTTTTGCATCGTTTTTGTTATAACTATCGTATGTATTTTCATATGCATTTAATGAAAAGGTATTATTATGATATTACAAACAGACACTCAAATTTTATTTACTTGTATATGCTAATCGCAAAGAAAAAAAAAACTACGCAGGCTGTGGCTACACAGTCTGCGTAGTAAATCCTTTCTAATATCGTAGCGGTATGCTAATAGCGCTACGATATTTCCTACGTATGCTACGTCGCACTTGCAACGCCCACGTTGTAGACTGTGGATTGAAAAAGAAATAAACAAAGTTTGTATATTTGCCTTCATATACTGTGTTGGACTTCGCCCCAAAAACAAGGAAATTTTTGAACATTATGACAGCAAAATCAAGATTGATCGAACGCGGCGCACTGCGGATATGTTTGATGCATTTTTGATAAAAGTCTGGATAAGTGTTTTATAGTCTAAATAGCTATAATTGTAATTTAGATGTTGAGAGAATTAACAGCTGATATAATAATTACTATATAAAAATAAGTCGGGTTTTCCTTCCTGACGCTATAACTCCAGAACGCACGAACCGATTTCCACGGTTTTGCATTCGTTGGAAAGGTCTCGGGCTCCGTGAGGTTTATAGCAAAGAAAATTCAGGAAAAATTTCAACAGAACGCGGACGGAGTCGCGGGGCACAGCTAGTCGTAAATAAAAACGACGAAGGCAATATACCTATATATAAAGTAAGTCAAGTAAAGTTTATGATAACTCTAAATTGAAAATTTAAAAACCCCCGATGCGACGATCTTTTCATCAAATGTATACAATTATCAACAGAAAATCTGTGTAAAATTATGAGACATTATTTTGTTATGACATTAGAATAGACAACGAATGTAAATATTGATGCCACGGAGGTTTAATTCCTAGTATAAAATATTATCAATTATGATTAAATTTCATGTAATAACTCTGGTTGAGGTGGACGGGAGCGGCCCAGGGGAAGAATTTTCAATAACGCTAAAATTATTTTAAATTAGATTTGATTTTTTATATTTTTTCTCAATGGCGGAGCAGCGCCCTCTAGAATTATAATAACGTAATATTCCATGACCGTTAACAAAACAAACAAAATTTAACGCATGCGCGTATCCATCATTTGACTCGTGACTTATGGACGGGCTTTAGTTCATACAAAAATCTCATATAAAAATTGATAAAATATAATTTTTTTCCAGAATCAGAGAAACTTTTCATATTTA
This sequence comes from Notodonta ziczac, assembly GCA_918843915.1. Taxonomy (NCBI): domain Eukaryota; kingdom Metazoa; phylum Arthropoda; class Insecta; order Lepidoptera; family Notodontidae; genus Notodonta; species Notodonta ziczac. The sequence goes on along the minus strand of OU974038.1, from coordinate 6,480,047 downwards.
TAATATTGTAAAAAGCCAGTTCAGACTATTACGATAATTTAAAAATATAATAAATCTAAATCCAATAATCTCAAATTTCGATTGGATTCGAGCCGTGGAAGTTGGTTTTGGCCGTGACTGTGGCTTTTTAACCTATAAAAGAACTGATGACCTTCAAACGGCTGAACCGATTTTCATGAAACATAGCTAAGGACACTCTCGATCAGAATACCTTTCTAACAAAATAAACAAAATTGAAATCGGTTCATTAGCTTGGGCGCTACGTTGCCACAGATACACAGATACACAGACACACAGATACACATGTTAAACTTATAACACCCCTCGTTTTTCGTCGGGGGTTAAAAATAGGGTAAAAAGTACTCGCTCAGTTTTTGGGTCAATATAAATACGCGCTCCTGTAATTCAACGTAAATCAAACGGGTTGGAGTATTGACGTCACGCTTTTCTTTAGCGCACATATTGTTCCCAAGGCGAGTTTCCGCCCTGATGAACACCGCATAATGCCCCGGCTATAACACTTTATATCTCGCGGTGAGTAAACACGCCCTAACATATGCTGCTTGTCTTCTAAATTATTCACTCACTGACTTCTCTCTGTAAATGAACCGTTCCGTAAGGATGACAGCTATTGTTCACGAGAAAACATTATATCCACCGAGCTAAGTAGGCATATATTATATAAGTTATTTTGATTTAAATTAAATAATAAGTAAAAGTGCGGGGCGAACTATTTAGTTTTTTAAATTATTTTTGTTAGTTTGATGCCTACATCTATTAGTCTCGAGTACCCTATCGACCTTGCTATGTTTCATGAAAAGATCTATTTTCGAAGAGGCTTTACGCCCTCTTTAGTACTTAAGCATTGTAAGTCTGAACATTTTCAAGAAAATTTAATAAATTTGAATTATTCCATGAAAACTGAGCTGATGAAGTTAGACTTTCATGGAATATCATATTATCTTTACTAAAAACACAGTGTGGAAAATAATAAGTAGTCGATATAAAGATGTTTAGTTAATAGAGCCACGATGTTTAGCTAATCACACAAAGATGGAACACCGCCTTTAGAAATAATGAAACAAAATAACCATGCATGCTGCATTTAGACAATTTCCAATGAAAAAAAGTAGAACTGTTCTTTTATATCCCACCGGAGGATTAGTTGCCGTAATGCTGAGCGAACCATTTTACTAAATAATGTAGGTAGGTATGCATGTAGGTATATTGCTCTGCAGAAGTAGAAACGGTAAATATACATAGGTATAGGTATCAGTAATCAGTATATGTATCTAAGATCTGTATTAAAAATCCATCTCAAGTCTTGAAGTGGTCTTGAGGACGCGTTTGACATGTCTTTTTGAACTGGGATGACATTTCCAAGATCGGTCTCAACGGGCCCAAGCCATAAAATTATTATTCGGATAGCAGTTGCTCGACTAGTCATTAGCCTACCTTGATGATAAAATAAGTGCTATAAATATTCCGTGATTCTGTGGAATTCAGTTATATAATATATTATTCGTTTTAAGCACCCAAGGTGTTGGTCTCTTATCTTTATTAAACATCTCTCCTGATCTCCTATCTCGTAGCTAGAAATTCCGACCTAAAAATTTAATTTTAATAATAAAGAAAGATGAGCTAGAAATATATGAGTTGAAGACTTCGATGGCTTCTAAATAAATAGGTTTGGGTGATATCAACGCAAAATTCACTTTGTTATCTTTTATTCAATAAACAAAATCCTTGGTAAGGTAACCTCCTTTAAGTTTGCTTTAGAGCCCATAATCACCCATCTCTTTTTAATGTACCTGCCTAACATCCAATAAAGATGGTTTTAAATAGGTTCTCACAGTAAACAGTAGTGCATCCGTTCAAGCATTCGCCCTGACCGAAATTACTATTTATAAAAGCTCCTTGTACACATCACGGAAAGTTTAAGATTGCTTGGTTATATTTTGCATCATTCGTTCTATATTCTCAGTTATACGAGGATAAAATTATGAAGTAATCTCAAACTTTTTTTAAAGTGTTTATCTACAGTCATTTTTGTAACAAAGTCAGAATGGGAAAGGAAATCAGGTGAAGGTCGCGATGCTTCCTCATGACCTACTTATGAAATCAAACCCAACTTAAATGTATTGCGTGGAAATCCACAAGACCATGCTCAGTGTAGCTGTCTCAGCCAACTAGCTTAATTCACCGTTCAATAAACAGCCTAAACAGCGCCGTGCAACTAGTGGCCTGAATGATATTCGGCCATTTGATCAAATAGCTAGGCAAATGACTTGGATCGATGACGTTTAATTATTTGCCTAGCCGTTTAATTACTTGCCTAGCCTGTTCATTTCAATTTAGTTCCACTTTCTGCCACCTAGCGCCGAAACTCACCAAACTGTCAATATGGCGTCGGCAAAAAACAACTTTGATGGACTAATTTTATTAGGTACTTAGGTATTTCACGAAATTGTTTAGATCCACCGAACCTACTTGCCGGGTGGGATTTCTGTGGGGTCATAAAAAATAACCCTAACCAAAACCAATCCGGGTCGCTCTGCTTGGGTAGTATTTTGAAAAAGTTTTGTAGTACTTAAATGTCAACCAGTTGCCTAAGCATTAGCCAGCCAGTTTATTAAATGTTGTAACAGACGATACGGCTGAATATCATTTAGGCCGCTAGTTGAACGGCGCTGTTTAGTAAAGTGGCTAGGCTGTTGATTGAACGGCGAATTAAGCTAGTTGGCTGCGACTTAGCCATCTCGTACTTGCTAGCACGGTGTGCTTTACATCATAGATAAAACAGTAGGTAGGAAGAGTGGCCAGAGTGCTAAAGAGTGGGTCAGAGGATACTCGTAAATATATGTAGGTATACTACCGCAGTCGAGCCCGCGTGTCAGCTACAGCTGAAGTAAATCAACTACAGCTTGGGTCTGTCACGCAAAAAATATACCTTATAGTTTTTTAACAACGCATAGGTAGTTACCGATATGTATAATAAAGTCATTCGCCATCCTGTTATTGTTATTAAAAACGAGCGAACGTTTTTCGCCAAGCGGTATAATGCAATTACTTTTATTGCGAAGTAAAAGCGGGCCTGCGCAACAGGTCCAGCTATTTCAATAAAACAATTTGGTTGCCCTCGGTATGGTTGGTTAGTCGTCCAGTATCGCCCGCCTGGCGAGAGTACGATCGAACCCTTTGTGGTCGGCCCCGAAACAAGCTAAGCTAAGGGCCTTACCCTTCTTATACAAATAGCACTTCACGGATGATGGTAAATGAAAATAATAATAAGTCAAGACATTCCAGGGGTAGGTAACATTTTGAAAAGACAAGACGGTCGAGTACACTGGGTACACTAGACAGAAGAACTTACGGAACTCCGCAATTGAGAGAATACTTGGTGTGGACACTCGGAATGCAAACGCAGATAGGTTTCCAGTAGGTACTTCAAGTAATATGAATGTATACAACACTAACAAAGATTATTATTGCAACTTTTACATTATTAGCTTGTATACAGACGTTCGGGGCGCTCGCCGCGCGCCCTATTTATCCGTGCTAAGCGTCAGTAGCGTTACACGACAAATACCTATATAGGTAAACAGAGTGGCAGCCGCACCTGTTTTATTAATGCTTAATTCCTACGCTTTACGAGTATACTATTAAGCTTCGCTTCTTGCGCGCGTCCTTAGACGTGCGGCACTGTTTTAATATATTCGTTATTTTAATGATTATTATAATTATAGATTTTGTAATGTTGTAATCGCTGTTTCACATGATTATTTTTTATTGAGTGTGTGATGACAAAATAGCTATCTACTCCATAATAATACAGTTTGTACATGAATAATGATCGTCTATTTAACTTGAATTAGGTCATTGTAACCGGTCACGAATACTGTAGAAACCTTTATATAATTCCAGTGACTAAGCAAAATTCAATTTTCGTGAGGACGACATTGCTTCACTTGTTGAGCGCCGTGGTATGAGGGGGTAGAGATTGGGGGCTCTATACGTAAGCCGTGCGATCCTATATTACGTATAGGTATGTACCTAACATACGGCGGCTTAAGAGTATACTGCTCGCGCATAATAGACTGAGTGCCGTTGATCTAACGGCAATTGTGTCCGACGCATACTGCAGTAATAGGATTTTACGTAGGGATTGGAAGCACGCAGGTTTGAACATTTTAGTTATTTTTACTAGAATCCATTGAAATTATAATATCAGTCGCATATAGACTTTACATTAGGTTTACTTTAGGAATTTTATTCCAAGATTCAGTATCCAAAGAAAAAACAGGGCTGTATTTATCCTTTACAGTTAGTTAATTTAGGTTTTAAGCTTATGAATATTAAAGTATTAGATGATATCAAGTTAATAGCTTGCTATAAAGAGTCATTTACAAGCATTACTCGCGGTGGTTAAGAAAACATATGGTGGCTCGGGTGGGACGGTAGGCGAAGGAAAATGAAATGTTTATTGATTTTAGGACATGGTTCCGCCGGGGCCAAGCCTCGGGTCCCGAACGCGAAGCCTCGCCCGACCCGCCGCCCGCTGGCATTAATACTCGAATTAAAATGTTTCAAGTTAGACGACGACTTATCAGTTTATTTAATCGATTAGTCGATTTAATAAAGTAAGAAAATTTAACTAGCTTAGCTCGATGTCAGAACAATATATGTAGTAGTTTCGATGTTTTTTGTTGTGTACATAATCGGACACTAGGCTGTTTATACATATCAAAAGTATTGGAAAGGTTTCAGGTTCCAGGTTTCAATGGGTATTCGGCAATCAATATTCGCTCGAGTCAATAATTACATTATACGATACAAAAACTATATTATTATTATTATTATCACAATAACACGTTTTAATATTATTAAAAATATAACAACTCCGCAACTATTCACCACCATTCCTCACGGAATACATTTTTATACAATAATTTTGGTCCCAAAGTAGGCAATAGAAGGGCGAGCCTGTAGCCATTACATCCGGGCATTTCCTCTCAATATTATACTATTATTAAGTATACTTATCTTTACCTATCTACAATGCCTTTGCTACTTAGAATATGTTTAACATAAGAATAACAATGTACATAACCATATATATATACTTAGCACGTTGGTAACGAATAAGAAATGTAATGACACATCAGGTGGTCTCATAGAAATTTCATCAACATCAATTCAGTATTTAGACAGATATGGACTATTTAGGTACGGTTACCAGCAAGTCAATACGCAGTTTACCTTAAACAATCAAATATCCTAAACAAAAATATATTAAAAAAATAATGACCTGGGTGGGTGCACTAAAAAGCTAGAAAAAACTAGGAACCTTATAATTTCTTTAATTTGGAGTCAGTGCCAATTCGAGTTCGAGCCAGTTCTTAGGAGTAGGTATCTGAAGTAGACCTGAAACGATAGAGCTTTTTTCTATCTACGCTTTAACTTCTTATCGTATAAGATAGTGGCCAACCCTGGTGTTTGGTGTTTCTAGGCCACCCGAAGGCCTCCGGCACGGCTTAACGACTATAATATCCGGGAACGACAGCTTAACATGTAGTCCAAAACACGTACATAAGATCCAAAGGGCCGTAAAATTAACTTGAAATAAACTTTTGTGAGTGGCATATTGGAATCAGTATTAAACTACTGAATCAATGTCTCTAGAAATCGGTCGGGACCACAGATATAGATTTACATAGATAATGCAAGTATCACAATTTGTATTGAAACCTAGCGTGCCGAATTTTTAACACCTACTGTGACGTCATCAGTGACGGGAAATCCAAACCGATTCAAAGACACCTATGCCGCCGATGCCCCTCTGCCCGCTACGGTTCTCTCGAGTGATTATCTCGCTCATAATCATATTTTTTATATGTATAGTCGCGCGGACTGTAAGTTAGCGGCGACCAACCTTGATGCTTGGTCGGGGTTTTGTACACGCGAAGTATCTATGTGGATCTATGTAAATCTATATCTGTGGTCGGGACGTGTGGGCGAGTGGTTAGTGTACAACGGAAAACTGTCAAAACTGACGTATTGCGAGTCAAGTGCAAGGCGAACGTTATTAGAACGGTTAACAGACGTGGCTCTTTGTAGTTAGCCGACACGAGCGCTTCTGTTTTTGAAACATCGTATGCATACGTCGTAGATTTTTCGTGAAAGTCCATTGGTGCACATTCTCTGCCGGGATTTGAAAGCTTGAGTTCGGAACGCTAGCTAGGAATGGTTCCTACAACTGACTACCACGACCCTACACAACATGATGGAGGGGATATAAAACAAACTAAATGATCCAATTCCTAAAGTGGCCTATTTATTACAGACATTTATTAGATACCTACTTTAGATTTATTGCCCTACAAGAAGTGTCCAATGTTTAATTTCGCGGCTACATCTAGTATTACCTATTCCCGGCCGATAAATAATGCGCAACAAGTAAGTTCGTATCGGTTGTACGACACCGCAACAGGTTGGAAAATATTTTAGGTTTAATTTTGGTGCTATTAGGTACACCGACGCGATCGTAGTTGAATTATTCTGTTTGACGTTTGGTGTCAGCTCAGACCGGACAATTAATACTTAAGCGGTGGTTGAAGCTTGAAACATATCGATTGACATTCGGTCGTAAAGTTGAATATTAATATGCCGAGGTGAAATCGATTTCATTGATCGTTTGTTTTAGACTCAGGATAAATACTTGATCGAATTCAATGTCCCTAGACTGGAGCTTCATTAGTCGAAGCTTAGTCAATGCTCGATGTCGAAATCGATTGGAATAGTAGCACGTCGATGGATGAAATTCAATCTCATCGATTTGACGACCGGGTCGGAATTATTTGGAAAGTTTTCTGGATGGCAGGTATCATTGCTGAATAGAATATTATTATTTGTTCAAATAACTGAAAAAGCAACATTAAATGTAGCGAAAAACAAAATCTAATACGTACCTACGTTTTAGAATAAATTTATACACATAAAGACAATAATCGAATAGTTGAAATCGTCTTCGCATGCCGCTCGAGTTAATACGAACGAGCCGCGAAGATAAAAAGCATATTGCCGTTTGCGCGGTCCGGTCACGTAGGTGTGAAGCCAAATAGCTGTTTATAGTTCACCGTTATATTACCATTATGATATTATATTGCTTCTGAATATACTGGTATTGAATGCCGTTTTGTATCTTAGTAAATACTTATGTTCAAAAAATAACAAGTAATTAATGCATGGACCTGCATGGACCAAATAACTGTACGGGGTGAATTTGAAAAATGTGGCTGGATGGCTAAATCCTTTGCTATAATAGCGGAAAATGCTGAAAGGATTCGGATCCGGAGCCATTTTAATTAAAACCCAAATTGCATCATTAGACTTTAGGTAAATAAATAAACAGGAATCAAATCAAAAAACAACAACTTAATATGAGTGTACCCAGTTACTAACTATGACATCAGGACGTCTAACACCTCAGTCCCCCCGCGACCTTGGTTGCTGTAAAGCAGCCGAAACGTCGGGAACATAACAAACTAAATAAACGCGATAAAATCCGTAAAATAGTTTTATTTCAATGTTCAAAAAAAGATCACCAACTATATAATTTAAGCAATCCTTAGTGTCGTTTCTAGTGATCAAAATCTGGTAAATAACTTCAAACGGTTAATTTAAAAATGAAATTATTGAACTCATCTCTGTACAAAGTGGGCAAATTATAATTATAAGTTTAGTTCTATAGCAGCTTTCTTTTGTAAATATAGGATTACGAAATACATCGAAGGTTTCGTCATCGTGATACTATTTAGAGTAAAATAAATGTATTAATAAACCCACTGCCTACTGTGTTTGTCGCAAATCACAAAATGTTGTCTTAAATGTTTTCAGATTTTGGATAAACTATAAAAATACTCGAAAATTTTAAATTTCGCGGGCTAGACAGGCGCCTTCACCTTAACAAACTACTTCGTTACTATTACTACTATCGTCTAATGATAGTCCCGTCAAAGTCGATCATGTCGTACAACAGACATATTATGTAGACAGACAAACATACAGACAAAAAAAAAATTTATTTTTTGTTTACCTACCGTATATGCTTTCAATGAAAGGAAAAACTAAAAAATATAAAATTTATATTTTTAATAAAAAGTGTTATTCTGACGTTAAAACAGATACTTCAATTTTATCGGTATAGTTTTAAAGGAAGTTAGTAAGTTAGAAGAGCTGCCCATTTAATTTGTTTTAGTCGAGGAGACCGAGATCACAATCTTTCAGTCCTGGGCACGGGAAATAGGAGAAATGTGCGTTCGAGAAATTTTGGTCGCCTTAACACCTAGGTAGGTACTGGCAGGCAAAGTAATATTTTTTTATAAATAAAATAACAAAAATCTGTCAGAATAAAATAAAAATTAAATTTATTTAGTTTGTTAAGGCTAAAGCTCCCATCTAGCCCGCGAAGTTCAAATTTTTTGAGGTTTTTTAGAAATTTTTCAAAATCTGAAAATAATAAAAGGCACATTTTATAATTCGCGACAAAGACCGTGTGCAGTGCATTTTTTCATATATCCAACTTACTCTAAAACATTTCAAGAACGATAGCTATCCAGATAATCTGGCAATTTTTGTATATTTAGTGATTTACTAGTATCATGTCCACCGTGATAATATTTAGAGTAAAATAAATGTATTAATACACGCACTGCATACTGTGTTTGTCGCAAATCACAAAATGTTGTCTTAAATGTTTTCAGATTTTGGATAAACTATAAAAATATTCGAAAATTTTGAATTTCGCGGGCTAGACAGGCGCCTTTTTAAACGTATTAATTTGTACTTAAATCATAATAAATAGTAATAAGTAACGCATGATATGTGATCCTTTGAGTTTTTGATACATTTATTACGTGATTTGAGAAACAAATTGCGTGCACACCCTTAAATTTATCTTCTGTGTCCTAATGTTTATCAGGAGCGACAAAACTTTTTTAATCTGCTGTTCGTCTCGTTCCCAACTCCGCTCATCTATATTCAGCAAAGAAATATCTGAATAAGGCGTTTATAATTTAAGCACCCACGAAAATGTTAGTATCTGATGTCATTTTAAGATTTTGTTTGAGTTTACTAACGGTCGAATCTGTATTCAGTCGAAGAAATACAATTTATCTTACGAAATCACTGAGTTGCTCGGTACTATAAAAGAGAATATTTAACTTCCATTAGAGATATATAATTCAAATGACTTTTCTAATTTTAATTCCATTGATGTTATGTGAAAACTTTTAAGAAAGACTAAAACGTAGGTACCTAATATTAAAAAAAATGGTAAGGACCTATAAGAATAGTTTTGTATTTCAGGATTAGTAGATACCCACGAAAACAAATTTTTGTTTCATTGTTATTTGTACCACAAGACAATTGTTTTTACTATACTGCTATTGAATATTTTATTCTAGCAGACATTAGCTGGATTTGTCTACAGCGTTTCTATAAGTCTTTCCACTTATTTTTATTTTTATTCTTCCAAATACTACTTATTTTTTTTTTATTAAATTCATGCTGGGTCCAAGACATTTTAAGCTTTTCCTTGGAACTCCTCGAGGGCCGATCCTGGCTTAGAGGAGTAACAGTGGTGGGGAGGGGCGTTAAAAAAAATGACATATAAAAAGACAAGCCCGCTGAGTTTCTTCTCAGTCGAGGTCGCGTTCCGATCCGGTTGTAGATATAAGAAAAAAAATATGTAAAATTGACAATTTGTAAGTGCCCCCGTAGGCCTAAACCAAATAAATGCTTTGAATTGAATCATACATAGATAAGTATCGCGTCATTTACTAAAATCAACTATGCGATAAGTATAATAAAAGTGTGATGTATTCTGGTAAACAAATTAACTATATGTATAAAGCATTTAAGCTTCTTTGATGGTACCTATTCAAAGGCAAAGCGTTATACAATTTAATTTCCAATACACTGTCTCATAATGGAAGCATGTACGATGTAAGTAAACGCCCTCCTAATGCCGTCGGCCGCACCACAGCCTATTCATTATCCTACAAATAAATATAATTTATAAAAGAAATGTACTGAATATTAACTGGTAAAGGATGACGTGTTTGTGCGCAACTGCGCATGGTATAGATACCTAATCACTCACGGGTGAAACAACAAATTTTCATTGTACAACATCATCTGAATTCATGAAATTCATGAAATAAAAATTAAATATTCTGCAGTTCTATCAGATCTTCAGTGCTATTAGTCTTCAGAAATACAGCAATAATCCTCCGTCTATTTTCCCGGTCAAACAAATAAACAAAGGCTTGGCTTGTAACTAATTAACACTGCAATGCTGCTATTTAACAAAACATTTTATTTTAGATCTTCACTGTTGTCATTGACTTAAATAGCTTTTACTTGAAAAAGTACCTATGCGTAAAGACTACTGTTAAAGAAATATAACGAAGAATGACATTTCTCAATATTGATCAGATAGCTCTGGCCATGTAAACATACCGGAAGCAATTAAGTAGTTCCCACGTGTGAGATTGATGTACTTAGTTATTATTACTTCTATTTCCGTTCACGCGAGAAACAATAATCAACTTTGATTATGAACAAAGTTTCATGGCTGTAAATCAAGATATTTTCAGATCACCATAATTTTATTTTCCATTGAAGGTATCAAGTAAACTAGACTCCATGTCCGAGAAGTTAGCATAGCCATTTGGATTTTTTATAAAATGAAGCTTTGTGCTGACTTGTGCTAGGCTTGTGCTGCGTTGTGCCGCAAATCGCGACTCCCGATCTCAAAAAACAAAGCGGCTATCGGATAAAAACCATTTTTGCACCGCGATTTGTGGCTCAACGCAGCACAAAGCTTCATTTTATAAAAAATCCAAATGGCTATGTTATCTTCTCGGACATCTAGACTCCCCCATCGATGCATCGTGGTTAAACCAATAACGGTGATATCTGGACTTCGGTGGAGCGCTTCGAAATAATCCGCATTATAATAACAGATTATTTAAAATGCATAGAACACGGATTTTGCATATAATTTGGTTAATTCTGTTATAGGAAGCCAACATCAGACATGTTGCTTTAATTTAATTATGTACTCGTATAACGGCAGCATTGATCAATGCAATAAATGAACATTCTAATTCGTTTTCTACCTCCCTACTCGATTTAGATTTATTTCGAAAGCGAACTGACAGAATAGTTTTAGGCGATAAAAAAAAAGAAACATAACACATTTTTTTTAAAAAAGCCCGCCGAGTTTCTTGCCGGATCTTCAAGATCGCGTTCCGATCCGGTTGTTGAAATGTGGAAAAAAGTTAAATTGTCAATTTGTAAGTTGGCCTACACAAAATTAAACGCTTTGACTTTGACATAGTTTTATACCCAAAGTCTCGAACTAAGCAACACCTGTATCTTGGCTAGATGGGTAGAGGTTACCCTTACAATAGACGGGGTTTGTTGTAGGTCCATCCAGGGACCACAGGACAGCTTTCATTCTTCTTCTAATTCATTTGTCAAAGAAGGTTGGAAGCTGTCTATTCCGACGACGGAAACTTTGCGTCAATTGTGAATACCTCCTTAAACTTACATTACTAATTGTTGCAGGCGGACCGTCTTCCGAAGTGGAAGCACCGAGACCCGAGAGTATCCCTCTCGGGAGACGCATCACTAAAGGAATGGCTGGAATAATGTCGAAACTGAAGAGCGGGCCAACGAACAACAAGCCACCTCCCCTGGAAAGCAACCCCATCATGCAGTACTTCGAGGTGGGAAAGGAGAGCAGCACTGCTGGGCCCGGACTCATTTGGCGAGTCCATGATGCCTATAGGAAGAGCGATGGAAAGGTTAGTGAAGAGATTTATTTTTTATTGTCTAGGTAGACACACTGGCAAGCGGTCCGCCTGATGTTAAGTGGTAACCATCACCCAGGACATCTACAACCTAAAACAGTTAAGTAGAAGGTAATATGCACTAGCGTGACCATTGAACGTAAATTAGTCTAGTAAATGTGATACTAGAGCATTATTAATTTCGTTCATTAATTATCGTTTCCAAATTTCGCCGAAATTCTTGCAACCCGTTTTCGCGTAAGAGAAGTTTGCAAACAAAAAAATACAATGTTATAGTTTATATAAAATTTTGGAGAGTTATTTTGAGTTTGTTCAAAAAGCTTATCTAAAACAAATTTAAAGTTTCTACATCGCAGAACCGTTTTCGAGAAAGAATACTGTAATAACCCACGCGTCGGTGACCCTTAGATTCAGCCTTAAGTGAGGTAACACAACCACATAGCCCTACGGGAAACATATAGAAGCGGCGAGTGATAGCTGTGTTCTGACCACAGGTTCTGACAGAAACCTATGTAATGAGGTTGGAACTCTATACTAAGTATAGGTACATAATTAAAATGTTATATTTTCATTCATTATGTCAGCTTCATCCACAAATAAGTTTTAAAAGTCGTCGTAAACAACTATAATGTAAGAAATTTATCCTAACGGAGCCTTGGTTTTATCTATTTACCCACTGTGGGTAACGAGTTTATGTAAAAACCTACCAAGTGCGTGTCGGGCCACGTACAATGTAGGGCTCCGTAATAACGGAAGCTTATTGTGTCTAGAACTTAATTACTCTAATACAAAAGACGGAGTTGTGACTGTGAACTGACTCTAAACTTCAGTTTGTTCAGAAGCGTCGCGTTATCAACTTTACTTCAACTTAGTCGGCTGTAACTGTGATTCTCATTTTCAGAGTAATTTCATACTATGCGTGTTCGTATATTATTATATTGTTTTCTTTCTGCACAGTATTTTAGATATTTGAGTGAAATCTTGGCAAGCAATAAGGATGCAACTTTCAATTAAAAATTTTCGTAACAAAACGCTGATTTGGGAATCTTTAATTGAACCCTTATCAGTATTTTAGAAGGTACCTATTTAACGAGACTACACTTGGAGTAGTACCTATTTCCTTTTTTTTTTAACGCCCCTTTCCATAAGGAGTCTACCCAGAATAATGTTGTAATTATGGTAAATACATAATTTTTGTAGCGGTAAGAAATATCTAGGGTGCCCAATTACAGGCCTATAGTCCTTATAGTCTTCGAATAATATACCTGTGACTGACGCGACGGACGAATAGATAGACGGATGGAAAGATGGACGATCCTTAGTTTGACAACGGAACCCTAAAACGAACGAGCAAAATGAGTAAACTCATTTCGCTCGAACGAAAATTAAGAAAGTTATTGAAAACATTTCGTCCTGAAGAGATATTAGAAGTAGCTAGTTAGGTTCCCAATTCAAAAATCGTTTGCGCGATAACATTGGTTGGTTAATAACATTAATTACAGCTTTCAGTTTTTTTAGGCTTTTATTGATTTACCCACTAACCTTGTAGTGGCCAGTAGCTCTACCTAACACAATTATAGTTATACGCTTGCTAATCAGTAACAGCTACTCGTTACCTAAAACAATGACAGCTATGACTGAAGATAGAACGGCACCAAGAATGTAATTTGGTAGGTAAAGTGTGTGGTATGTCCCAGAGAAAAGTAATATTACCATAATATGATATAATATTTCTCAGAACGGCACCCTCGTTACATGGACATAAAGTGAATTAATCCTTCATAACCAAGGGACTGACCTGCCGGAGCCAAATTCTCATAGTAGGTACCTCAATTTACTTTATGATCGGGCATACCTACATGTTTTATTATGATGTGCACGCACTACGTCCATATCTTTCTATCTATCGTTCAATCTTTTTTATCGTGGGGAAATGCAAGAGGCAGGTGGGTTATACCGGACTCCTTGCGGCCATACGACTCAAACCCCACAGCGGTCAGACTCCCGCTTTGTGGTGGGGTTACGGGAACCTTTCGCACTCACATGCGGCCCCACTGGCGCCGATTCTGAGCGGTCTCCTCCTCCGCACCGCTAAATACCTACTGGACCAGCCGTTGTAATAACTGCTCAATTTTTTCTTTGTTATCCCCGCACGGAGTCACTTTTTCATATTATAATAATATTCTTACTCGGCTGTTGCTGTGTTATTTAACGTATATTTTTGTAGTAGTAAGATTGTAAGGAAAATGGTTTGGCTAATGTGGGTGGATATTATAATATAGTTCTGATATTTAGTTAGTTAAATAAAATGATTTTCTTACGCGCTAAAGGAACTTATATGTACATACTAGCTGTGCCCACGGACTTCGTCCGCGTAGTATTTAACGTAACAATAATTTCGGGATTATCGGGATAATCCTATATGTTAATCCCGGTTATAAACTATCCGTGTTCCGAATTTCATTCAAATCCGTTCAGTAGTTTTTGCGTGAAGGAGTAACAAACATACATACATACATACATACATACATCCACACTCACAAACTTTCACATTTATAATATTATTATTAGGATAAGCTACGATTAACATTAATATACAAGGGTCGGCAAACAAGCGTATGACAGGTATGATGTTAAGCAGTGACCACAGATATAGATTTACATAGATAACGCAAGTATGACGATTTGTATTGAAACCAAGCGTGCCGAATTTTTAACACCTACTGTGACGTCATTAGTGACGTGAAATCCAAACCGATTCAAATTAGTGATGTAACGAATGTTGGTTTTTTGACATTCGCGAATGCGAATGCGAATATTTGGCTCCAACATTCGCGAATGCGAATGCGAATGCGAATGTTCACTTTAAATTAATAATTTTAAAAAACGACGCTTCGACTTCTCTTTTTTCGTCAGGGCTTAATAAAGAGCGCTTGTTTAACATTTCGTGTATGCCGAACATAGCCGAATCCATACAGGTTGAAAGAACAAAGTTAGTCACATAAAGTTAGTTCCAAGAGATTTGTTTTGATTCGAGGGAGAGGAGGGAGATATTAAATTTTTATTGATTTGTTCATATTTAAATTAGACTGACAAGCACAATAGAGAAAGATCATATTTATAATTTAGTTGCCGACCTCAAGACAGTTCCATTTTTTTTAAATTCAAATATAAGTAAAAGTGCATCATGTACAAGTGAGCTTACTTACGATCAATCGGCTGGTTTGCAGCCAGAGACTTAACGCGAGGGCTGTGATGGAGCCAAGGTGTGTAATTAACAATGCTCACGCGTTTCATACGACATTTTACTACTTGCGAGTAAAAAATATTTAAAATATTTCAATATTAATTGAAAATAAACACAATTCTCGAATTTGTTTAAGACCTTAGAACCAGATTACAGGATGAATGAATAATAAAACAAGATGGCGCGCAGTAAGTATTTAGGGTTCCATAGTCAAACTCGGAACTCTTATAGTTTCGCCACGTCAGTCTGTCCGTCTGCCCGTCCCTCTGATATGACAGTAATTTTATTCAGAGACTATTAGGGCTAAACTACTGCAAGTTAGCTAAAAGAATAGAGTTTATGTACCGCAAAAAATGTTTTTCACTTTTAAAAGCAAAGTTATTCCACTCGTACTTAAGAAAGGGGAGTTGAAAATGTTTACTCAACCCCCTCGATCGAGGTATTTATCAGTAGGTATTCTAAAATAATTTAAACGTTTTTTTGTCAGTTTTTCAATATTAATTCCTTGTTTCGAAATATTGAGCTTCATTGTGGCCTTTTTTACGTGAGTAGCAAGATTCATCCTTTAAATAAGAACCACATTATAAATGGTTTATTGTTGGAATTAAATAGTTATTTATTATTCAAAAAAAATATTTTCTAAATTAAAAAAAAAACTAAAGTTTGGACTGTGTCTCAAACCCACGCACCACTAATTGTGCAACCAGTCTAATCACAACTTAATTATTTGAATGGAAAATCCTTATAAGAACTTTTCATTAGTCCAAAAACAAAATAAAGATTTATGTCACTTTGTTATGTTACATATTTTCTTACTATTTTATTTATTCGGTAGCCAATAGTTCATTACTTCCGCAGGAATGTATAGGTTACGAGAGCTGCCATATTAATTTTTTCATATCAATAAAAAAACTATTTATTTTAGGTTTCTGTATTTTTGAAAAGTGGCGGGATGTCTACGGAACCCTAGTGTATGCGTAGTCCGACATGTATTTGGCCGGTTATATTTATCTATGGGCCTAGCAAAGCCGCTAACAATTATTATATTATTATTATTTGAAATATAATAAATCGAATAATTATAATATGTTTTATTTACAATGAAATTTAATGTGAAATAAATATATTTAATTAATTAATGTAATTACTTATATTGTTTTATAAAAATGTGAAGTCAAATGCACTAGTGCGTAATAAGCTGCTTTTTGAACCTAAAAGAGGTGCAGTACCTTACGAGCAAGTTTGTTGTAAAAATATATAATTCTTACTTAGTTGTATGAAGATTCCATATCCATCTACATAATTTTCTTTTTCTTTTTCAAAAACATTCGCCAAACATTCGCAAAGATTCTTGCGAATGCGAATGCGAATGCGAATGTCAAAAAATATGCGAATATTCGCGAATGCGAATGCGAATGCGAATATTCGTTACATCACTAATTCAAATACACCGCTACGCTATTATCTCGCTTATACTCATATTTTTATATCTGTAGACGCGCAGACTGTAAGTTAGCGGCGACCAACCTTGACGCTTGGTCGGGGTTTCGTACACGCGAAGTACATGCATTTGCGTTATCTATGTAAATCTATATCTGTGCCAGTGACAGTAGGCTATGGATGCCCGCAATTCCAATGGTATTGCTAAAACGAAGGGGAGTGGTATAGAGGTAGAGGAAGGGTTGTGCTCTCTTATTCACCGTACGAAATGTAGCAATTTTAAGCCGGTCTTCTGATCTGGTACCCTGGTTAAGCCATCGCGTATATGAGCCGTCAATGGGCTACAGCTTAGATTTACCGTAATAACATTAATTATGGATTATTATTATGGATTATGGCCTGAATCCCCCTCGTGTTGAGGGGAGGCCCGTGCCCAGGAGTGGGACGTCAAAAAGGTCTAAAATTATTATTATTTATTATTATTAACATTAATTCTGTTTATCAACGACGCCAGCCTATACTTTCATTAGGATAAATAATAATGACTTATCCTTTGTTCTGACCAGATTGACAAAAATCTCGAACCTCATTCCAGTGGAACAGTGACCTTTTCACATAATCTAGTATCGCAGTGATAAGAAATCCTTTTTTTTAATATAGATATTGTGCTGTTTAGTCTCAGACATGCATGTGGGCTTAGAGGCTTAGTGATGCATATAAAAACTCCTCCATTAATAACATAAAATATTTTGCCGGTTTATATTTAAAGCCGATTTAAAATTACCTTTTTTATTAGAAAATACATTATTATTATCGAAGTAGTTACTCACCCGCATTAATTATACATATCTGCCATCCTGATGAAAAAAGACATGTATGCCTTGCGACCTTTGGGGATTTAGACTCTAAAAAGTTTAGGAAGACATTAGGTACCGCGTCCTGAGAATGTATTTTTCCTTTGCAGGAAATTCTTCAAATAGTGCAGTACAATATCATAGTATGAGTTGGGGCTAGGCCTGGCCAGTGCAAAGAATATCTATGCCTGTTAACTGCAGGACTTGTTATGTTAAAACAGTTTTTTGAGGCGTGTAAGATATCATAGAGCAATAATGGCGAAGATCGATTGACGAGTCGGGGTTGTTTCTTTGCGTGATTCGCACAATAGACATCTGCTGTTATGGATACACCGTGTCTCATAAAGCTATAGTGAATTACACCAAAAGTGACCACTTAACAGTTACCAGGTATATTTTTTCTATGGGCGAGCTTCGCTTAAGGGAATTGTTTCATGTATGTAACCTGGGTTCAGCCATTGCATTTTTCGTTTGAATTTAGCGTAGATAATCCAAGCAAAGCAAGCTTCAACGCATGCTCCTCTTTATACATCTGTAAGTGAATGAGGCACTCATATCTCGGGTTTTACATTTTTACCAATTTGGTGAAAATTATGGGGAAGCTAACATCAAACCATGACGCATATTCCTTGGTTGTTTGACAAGGATCGACTTGCTCTATTACTTCTAATTTGTTGTTAGGTATTTACTTTAGTGCCTGGGCCCTTAATACGCTAGCTAATAGAAAAGCAAACGCTTGTCAAACGCTCCGCTTTTGACGTTTTCTGTATTCTACTAACCACCGGCTGACACGACCTTCACGATTTCTACTGACATTAGGTATTACGTCAGCGTTTCTTAGCTTTTGACCTTGAGCTTGCACTGTGTTTTTTTGACTTTTTTTAAAGTAAATTTTAAAAATCAAGCGGTCCTGTGTTTTTCGATACGATGTATAAAAATAAAATAAAAAATATAAAAAAGTAATGATAAAAAAATAAATAGGTAAATAAAATTTAAAAATCAACAAAAATAATAATAAAATATATATAAAAAAGGTTTGGGATTGAAGTAGCTAACATAATAAGGGCTCTGGTCGCTCTCGTAGCTCATTATTCCGTGTGTTCGTTAGTCGTATCCTTTCCAAAGGCAGCATTTATGTTGCGAGGTGTCTCTGCTGTGTTGGAACTGCCATGTTCGAACTTAACTAAAACGGATTTTCAACTAAAATACTGAGTGTAAAAACAATTGAAGGTCGAACTATTGTTAGTATTTGTGTAAAAGTTTTTTAATCACGAAGATTCGTGATAAAAAATCTATGAAGGTTTAATTCTAATTTAAAGTGGCCACTTCATATTTTAAGCCTATTATTAAATTTACGTGAGTAAGTATTACTGTTCATTCAAATGTCATCAAACAACAAAGTGAAACAAAATAAAACAATTGTAAATTTTCCAAATCTTATTTATTTCTGTCTGATCCCTCAAAGGTCACAGGACGTGACTGCTGTCTAATCGCAAAGAGAGACATCACTCTGCCCGAACATTTTATAAATAGAAAAAACAATGTCTCAAAAATGTTATTCACTAAGGGTCTATAATCCATGTTATGTAACTGCTAATAGTACGAACCTACTATCTCTATACTCACTTTGGCACAATTTAAGTGGTTTAACTTGATAACTAGATCGCTAATCTCTATCTCATGGCGCTGTCGACACAGCCAAGCTTACCCACGAGACGTCCCAGGTACACACTACATAAGTTCACCGACACGCGCGTAAAATGAAAAAACACTCAATACTTATATATAAACTAGCTGAGCCCGCGACTTCGTCCGCGTGGAATGTAACTTAACAAAAAAGCCCGCTCCCGCGTTCTGAGCCCGCGGGACAGGACCCATGTTTTAAAAAATATGTTTTTCTATAATAAAAAAATTTTAATAAAAAAAATTAAACCGACTTCAAAAAACCTGGGTGCACTAAAAAGCTAGAAATAACTAGGGACCTTATAATTTCTTTCATATGGAGTCGGTGCCAATTCAAGCAAGTAGGGGTAGGTGCCTAAGAAGTTGTCCTATATCGTTGTGTAAAGATAGTGGCACCGACTCCAAATGAAATAAATTATAAGGTCCCTAGTTATTTCTAGCTTTTTAGTGCACCCAGGTTTTTTGAAGTCGGTGTAATTTTTATTATTAATTTTTTTTTTCACTATTTTTTGTGGTAAACTACTTATCGAAATGCTGGCAACCGTAAACAGGTTATATTGTGTTATTACGGAGTTCCGGCCCCTACCTTCCAGTTTCTTCATCATCTGATGATGAAACCGGAAGGTAGGCAGTTTACTGAGACTATTTTAGTGACCGCAACCACCACTGAAAAGTCACAGGAAAGCGAATCACGGAATTTCGTTTACTTGGATGATGATGTATTTTTTCAGATATTTTGATTTTAATGCCAAACTACTGAACCGATTTTGATAAAAAATTTATGGGACCAATCTGCACGGTCATCCTTTCAAATGCAAAAAGAATTTTTCGAATCGGTTTATAAATGACGGAGTTATGAGGTAACAAACATTAAAAAAAAAAAAAAACAACATACACACGAATTGATAACCTCCTCCTTTTTGAAGTCGGTTGAAAAGTAGCCTAAAATGCCGCTTATAACATCAACTATCTAAGTCCCGTCAAAATCGATCCAGCCGTTTCGGAGATTATTCGGATACTCTTTGATTGATTTCATGTGTTTTTATTTTTTTACGCGGATCCCTAATAGTTTTTTTAAAATTAAAGTAGCCTTAGTTACTCCTTAAAACATCAGCTATCTGCCAGTGAAACTCCTGTCAAAATCGGTCCAGCCGTTTCGGAGATTACCCGGAACAAACACACAGACAGACAGACAGACAGACAATTTTTTTTGAATCGCATTTTTGTTATATTTGTCGTATGTACTTTCATATGCATTTAGTGAAAAGGTGTTATTACTTTGACAAAAAGGCAACCGCATATAGGCGCGTATATGCCTGTCGGCCGCAAGACACCAGCTGCTTATTGTAATAACATTGAATACTATCGTAGTGTGTCTGGGATTATTTACGTTTAGGTACTTACATAAAAGCAATGTCTTATGTTTTTGCGATTAAGTATTATTGTCGTGCAGGATAATAATTGGTTCGGGATGGCCTACTGACTACTATTAGAAACCTAATAGAATTGCAAGATCATAAAGCTGAAATCATGCTAATGGAATGCATTGTTATGTAAATCCGCCAGGTTTTATGCAAATTACGCCTGACGTAGCTCGCAAATCGCAAGGCATTTCTTTTTAAATAGGTACAGGACGCTTGCCGCAATCGTTCACAGTTTTAAATGAATTCATATAAACTGCTTTCGAAGTCAACAAGTCACGTAAGCATTCACCATAAAAGTTATTAAATACTGGTATAAAAAGAGTTTTGTCAAAGCATGTTTATTTTTGCCTTCAAATGATTT
Source organism: Notodonta ziczac (assembly GCA_918843915.1). NCBI lineage: Eukaryota > Metazoa > Arthropoda > Insecta > Lepidoptera > Notodontidae > Notodonta > Notodonta ziczac. Next base: position 6,459,159 of record OU974038.1, on the reverse strand, counting down.
ACGTAAACACTGTTTCCAATAAAGTAGATGCATAAAATGCGGTGTTTGATATGAAGATGCCATTGAATCCTAGTGAAGACATGTCACTAGCATATTTTCTGAGCTACCGCGCTTTGCGGCCTTAGACCACGTACAATGGCCTGGAAAACAAATTAATTTTTACATCGAGTAGCCGCCACTAATATTCAAGAAATAGTCGGTAAACTAATTATGATAGCCGATTGCAGTGATAGCCGATTGGTTAAGCACGCGTCTTGCGGGCTACCAGGTCTCAGGTTCAAACCCCGGCTCGAACCTCTGGATTTTTCGAAATCTATGTGCGAATCATAATTTCTATATGATTATCACTTGCTTACGGTGAAAGAAAACATCGTGAGGAAACCTGCATATCTTAGAAGATTTAACCAATTTTCGAAAGACATGTGATATCCGCTAACCCGCACTGGGCCAGCGTGGTGGATTATGGCCTGAATCCCCCTCGTGTTGAGGGGAGGCCCGTGCTCAGGAGTGGGAAGCCAAAAGGGCTAAAATATTTTTTTTTATATATTTTTAAAATGTGCGGGAAAAAATAATGAGTCTAGAAGTGGTCGAATTTCGATCAGGTTTTTATATCATGTGATGTGATTCAATGCCCAATACTCGTCCAAACCCCTAAGTATGTTTTAGGAATTTTAAATAGGTACCATTGTGAACACAATTGTAAGCTCATGAAATATTAAATTTCAATCACAATTTACACAATCACATAATCCTAAAGTGTGAACTGGTGTCGAATTAAATATTCAGCTGTAGTCTGACTTGAATGTAATATGGATAAGTACAGATTTTCAACACACTTAAGTACTCACGTCAGAGAAATGTCTGACATCTGATCTGGCCCCGCCTGTACACATTATTACGTGTATTGAGTGAGCCGATGCTTGAGAGAGGGGATTTTTCTTTAAGCTATTCTATTTTTCATACGATTACGAATGGCAAGTTAATGTGAATGCATTAAAGCAAAATTATTAATTATTATAATTATACAATTTTTTAAATCCTTGGATTTTCTCGATTGTGAATTCGCTGGATGCGGGCAAGCAACGCAAGACCGGTCATTTGGCGAACCTTGGGTAGGCCTATGTCCAGTAGTGACGTCTTTCGGAGATTAGTCTTTCAGTCTCGTGATGATGATGGATTTTTATTCCTCCCTCACAATCTTCCAACGTCTTTATTCAAAATTTTTCATTCTGTGTTCCATTAAGCTATCACATGGTCGGTTTGGGTTGGTCACTAACTCGGCCCGCAGCTCTCGGGCAGCGACCAGCGAGGGCCCAGTTAGTTAAACTATTCATACCAGTGAAGATATTTATTCCACAGCTTCTAGAAGGTTTTTTGTAAATACTGACACATAACGAAAAACATGCAATTGATTAGGTACTGGTTAAAGTCACAGCACTTATTTTGTTTAGGCCTTAACAATGTTTTTCTTATATCCACAACCGAATCGAAACGCGACCTCGTCTGAGAAGATCCGGCAAGAAACTCAGCGCTCTTGACGTTTTACATTTTCTTACATAAATTTCATTTTTTTAATCGCCAGTTGCTTGTTCATAGTTTTTAAATACAAAGGGTAGGCCTGATAACATAAGTATTTACAGAATAGTTAGATGTTCATATCTCACAATTTAAAATACCTGCCTTTTGTTCAACTAAATATAAGTGACGAATTGTAAATAGAATGTATGAAAAGTCAAGTCCGCTGAGTTTCATGATGAATTGTTTTAGTCAAGGTCGCGTTCCAATCTAATGATAGGAAAAGGTAAACATTGCAGTTTGCTAGCGCTTCCTAGATCTAAATAAAATAATTTAATTCAGTTTGAGTTTAATATATCAGGTTAAAAAAAATATCAGGCGTAATATGATAAACTAATCAATAAAGTTCCCTCTTTCAAAATATCTCGAGTAATTTTCACACGCAGCTAGCTTGAATAGTATATACTTTTTCATTACTCATACTCTGAAAGTAGGTCTGAAGTTGCCTGAGGAGCGGGTTGAAAGTAATACTTTTCCGGCCCGGGAGAATCGCTTTCAACTGACAGCTGTCAAATTATAAAAAAAAACTAGTTCCATTTTCACATTTCTATGGAACCATGTTCAAACTTTTTCTACAGTCACTCAATTAAAGCACGATGTAAAATTGAAATAACATAAAGTTAAGTATTAATTAAAGAATATATATTTATAAATGACTTAATTATAATTTAGTTTCAACAATTTATTTTAAATAACATGGATTTGGGCAAAATATTTAAAAGATGAAAATGAAAAATAATGGCTAAATAATGAAGTTCTGGCCGGCCGGCCAACGAAAAAAAAACAAAATAGGCGGCAATCCGATCTTTTTTTTTCGAGGTGTAGAGTATTGTTCATACTTCCTTGTATTATTTCCTTAGCCAATTCCTGTTTACATTTTTACTTTCCTTGTATTCGTAATGAAAAGCACAGTGTTTACCTCGGGTGAAAGACTTATTTTGTCCCTCGAACTATTACCGCCCTCGCTACGCTCGGGCGCCAAACCCCGTCTCGGGAAAAATAAGTCACTTTCACCACTCGTGTAACAATGTACTATTTTATACAGATTCTAAGTTAATTCGTTTTCAAAGCTTTACTTTCACCTCCTATTTTAACAAACAGCCGTATTAAATTTCATTAATTCTTAATTATGTTTCTCCTTGGAAATATATCATTTGACTGACGATTTACAATAAAATAAGTCATTTCCTACAGTATATCGTAATCCTACTATGTTATTTATAGGTATGTTCATATATAAGTCATTATACTTGAACAATGCGTTGTGATCGAGTCGTTAACGGTCACAGGGCAGCGCCTGTTTCACATCAATGTATGCTCGAGTTAGTCTTTGTTCAGAGCAGGGTTGGATTTTCTAGTTCAATTTATAATATTTGTATAATATTTTGTAGTCTACAGGGTATCGCAATCTTGGATTGGATAAATAATATTGTTTCAAAATATTATATAAGTAGGTAACCAATGACGAGTGACCATTCAATGTATGGAAATCACCTATTGCACATTAAATTGTGAAAAAATTACTTAAAAGAAATAATTATTTCAATGCTTGGATTTTTTCCATCGGGAATGGCGAACCCTGGGATACGCGACCAGCAATGGACATCTTTCGGCTGAGACAATTATGATGGATTTTTATTCCTCTCTCACAATCTTCCATCGTCTTTATTCAATTTTTTATCTAACAACACCGTTTAAGGCCAGGATACTCAAAAACGTTTGAAGTTACGTAATATTAGGTAATCCCTAGGAAGACCAAGGTCCTTAATTTCTTAATCACAATTACAGAGTAATTTATATCTATTATAGTAACCATTTCACTAACAAATTATTTTTATTTGCATCTAGAGCAAAAACGACGCATTAAAACGCAGTTAACATATTTTTTGGCATATAGCACCGATATTTTTAATTTCTATAGAAAATAATTTTCTGATGGCCCGAATCTGGCCCTGGTTCAGAGTACGTAATTGATTGCTTAATTTAGGCATGGTTAAACAAAGCCTAGCTGGCAGCGTCGATAAATCGATAGATAGATCAATTTTCAAGTAAATAGCAGTGGTGTAGGTACCTACATTGCAATCTGCATATTATGACGGAGATTAAAGTAAGGACATTGAGGAGACCGTCAATTGAGCAATTAGTACCTAAATGACATGGTTTCACTAACGACTGACATGCTAGATAGTGAAGAAATAATGACTGTCAAAGACAGAATAATAAATGGTGGGGCTTCGAAATGAACAATTATCTTTTATTTCTAAACCTAGTGTTTCTTTTTTTAATGTTTCATATGAGAGTGTTTAACGGAACGCCATGAATGGATTAAGGCTAAAGCGCCCATCTAGCCCGCAAAATTCTAATTTTTTGAGGTATTTTAGAAATTTTTAAAAATCTGACAATAATACAAGGCACATTTTGTAATTCGCGTAAAAACCGTGTGCAGTGCATTTATTAATATATCCAACTTACTCTAAAACATTTCAAGAACGACAGCTATCCAGATAATCTGCCAATTTTTGTATATTTAGTGATTAACTAGTATTATATCCACCGTGATAATATTTAGAGTAAAATAAATGTATTAATAAACGCACTGCATACTGTGTGTGTCGCAAATCACAAAATGTTGACTTAAATGTTTTCAGATTTTGGATAAACTATAAAAATACTCGAAAATTTTGAATTTCGCGGGTTAGACAGGCGCCTTCACCTTAAGCTTTTTCTCTTTCTTGGTACAACCCAAACAAAAGAGGGTTGTCTATCTAAAATTAAGTGCGTATTGTTGCACAACCTTTTGTTTCCCTAACCCGTCATATACTAACGAAAAATAGGGACACCGATTAGATATAATGTGTAAATGTTTCACCAATGCAAGCTCACGGTAAGGATGCAATATAAATATTAGTGACTGTTAAAATATTCCGCATATCATAATGTAAATTAAAGCCTTCAAAACTCGCCATCCATCCATCAAATTATACAGTATATATCGACAATTGCATGGGACGGATTGTGTGAGTTTGTGGTGGTTTTTTTTTACAATATCTGCTAACAAGCCCACCTTCCTGATGTTAAGCAGTCAATGGCAAACCCAGCCATGGATTACTGTGCCCTATACACCTCTATGACTGGGCTCTGACGTTATTTGCTTAATTGATCCACTAATTAATCGTTTGAAACATCAATTGATGATCGCCATTAGCCAGTATTAGGGCAAATATGCGGGTTCACGCATTGTAAACTCATTATGATTTAATCTGTACTTAAATGTTCACATAAACATCACGCCGCGGTCAAAGCGGAAAGTTTATTTAATACATTTCCACAAGGTTTGCATTTTATGTGCAAGTCGAAAATATTGACACACATTTTCTGTTGATTATTGTACATTGCCTTGGTTGTCTTAGATTATAAATTAGGAAGCCAAAACTAATGATGTTAATGGCGCTTTCATAATCTGGTATCGAAACTAGTTGTACCAGATGAATTTGCGAGATTAGCTATGAATACTGAGCTACGGGAGCTACACAAATCGCGCTAACTTAATTATTTGGAAGAACTAGGTAAAGTACCTATATTTTATGAAAGGGTTGTCGCATTGGGGTTGTTAAATTTTCTATTTAGAGTTAATTAAAAGTATTTTTGGATATAGTTACTCGTAGCAACCCAGCGTACAATAATACAGTTACTTATCATTGGTATGTAATTAAATATTGTGTCATAATTAAATTGGCGTAAAACAAACGCCATCACCGTATAATATTATCCAATATACAAAGAAGTTTAGACTGCACACCTGTAGGTATAGGTAATATTTACAAAACTGTCTTGAGCGGATAACCGTGATTAATATGTGAGTGTTCTATAATTTTTTAGGGCAATTGTAAACGGACATGAGATTTTACTTTCAAAATTAATATGTTTTAATTAACTACCTACGTATATATGCATACATACCAAACAAAATACATTGTTGCTATGATGTATCCTAATAAAAACATGAACTTATTATGTACCTACTTCGTTCAGAATTATTCGATACTTTCCTTTAATTAATTGTGCTTTTTTGTCACTACCTACTTTGAGTAAGATCTTTGAAAAAATCGTTTTTAACAAGTTATTTAATGTAATTTTTATAACAATAAGATTTTTCATAAAAATCAATTTGGGTACACAAGAAATCGCTCTACTATAGACGCGGGTGTAGGACTATAATAAATGTATTCAGTGCCTGGGAGTACTCGCAGGATGCCTTCGGTGTATTCTGCGGTTTGTCAAAATACTAATACCTACTCGAGGCATGGATAAGTATCGGGCATAGATTTACTGGTTGAATGGACTTTGAAGGTTTCCTCACGATGTTTATCTTCCCCGTACGAAGTGATACCTAATCTTTGTGAAAATATGATGCGCACCATTAAAATACAATTGCAATATCATGCGTGCATCGTTAAAACAAGATCTTATATTTTAACGTTTATTTGAAAAAAATCTCACATTGGTCTACTAATGGCGGCTTACTAAACCTTCATTAATTTTAAACATGTATTACTTTAGCAGCGAAGCGAAGACCAATTATAAATCTTTACATAATGACGTACGACCTGGGTACAGGAGCTGTATATTTAGGGAGCTAAGTATTTTTTACTTTGACAGTAATAATAGTGTTGAATTTTCATTTGTCTTCTTTTTGTGACGCCGTTTGTCGGAGTTTCACTTTGAAAATATTCCGCTGGAGTTTGATTTACATAATACCTACAGATTATCAATTTATTTATTTTGACCAACCATTGGATAAGGCGAGATGGCATTATTTGGATATGTTCTAAGACCGTAACACGAGAACGATGACAAGGATTCAAAGGCCCATTACTCAGAAAACATACTACGTAATTCTGTGTTCACCAGATGTCTATAAGTACATACCAGCTACCGTATTTGTACTTTAATTATTATTTCTGGACTTTTAAAACAAACCGAATATTGCAATGTGGTGCAAGTTAATCGACGTTCAATCTTGTCAGTGTGTTTCGTAAAAATAATATTTAAGTACTTAGAATCAGTTGTGAAATCGAATAAACATTGAGTATATTTGATTCTGCAGTCGTCGCATCTCTGGTGGGAGAAATAAAGGCAGCCATTGAATGGTCAGCGGAATGCAAAAACCTTTGCCGTACTGTCCTCGCGCCGAGCTTCCGGCCGGAACCGCGCACTCTGCGTCGGGTTCAATTAGTGCCGGCCAACCGAGCCAATACCGTTTCAATGATTTAACTCCTCCTTTCTCCCATATCTGCTATTGTGATACTTGTATTGTAGATATTTACTTCGGCGCCTACTTTTCTTTGAGCTTCGGTCACTTTTCTACCGTCTATACAATTACCTACTAAAATACCGTTTAATGGCTTATTTTAATGTCTACCAAATTAGAGTTAAGTATATTTACTTTATAAAAGTGCAATGTTGTCTCAGTTGGCCAGCCTGGGTCATATTTTCCTACCATTAACAGTTACCTACGTACGTCTAACAAAAAATATATTTAATTTCTTATAATTCCGTATTTTTGCTAACGCACTTAACGGCTTTGCAACAATCAGACGGCAGTTTACAGTGGTTTGAAGGGAATATGTATAGTTTAGTGTGCTTATTATGTTTTGAATTCGCATACATGATTGCAAAATCAAAGAAAATATCAAAAGTAAACATAATTAATGTATAAGACAATAATTGCAGATGATTACGCAGAGCCTGAATCTTTAATTACAAAAGCATACAAGCTTTCAGTAAACACGTGAAATTTATCGTACTTAATTACCGATTGATTAAACGAACTCTGAATTATTAATTAAGCCGTCTCCTTGTCATGGCCAATGTTAACATAGTTGTAAATTGATACGAAGATTTTGCAATCCAAACAGTTAATTAATTTAACCGATCTCGATACGGCACGTGTTTCTATTTTATAGGTAAGGGAGGTAATATATGAGAATTCATCATCCGCTATTGATCTGCTGGTACGATTGTGTACCTAGATATTAGCGTAGTCGGCTGCTCGGCTCGGTCCTCACGTCCTCACGTCTGTCAATTAAAAACCAATGGTCATATTACCTTCGTGAATTCTTCATCGTAAATTGTCGATTGGACATAGTTTTGCAAAAACGAACCAACCCATACTTACGTATGCAAACCAAAACGAACCCCAGTGCCAGTAAAAGTAGGTTGGTTTCACATTGCAAAAGTATATGTGGGTTGGTTCCATTTTACAAAACTATGTCAAATTCTTAGCAGTTTAAATGACGTCGGCCACCTGTTAGCAGTTCTCTGAAAACATGTCGACCGCCAAGAATTTCCGATTTACGATGAAGAATTCACTAATGGCAACATTGTACCAACAAGTACAAGGATGATTAGAGGCTGGCGAAATGTTTTACGAAATATGAGGCGTACTGCGATGCTATAGATAGCGATACTTACAAAATTGACTTTCAATGAATTTCGCTACGAAACGAAAATCCGAGCGCTCCGGTAAATTGGAAGCTTCAAAATGTTTATTCTATTAGGACATAGTCGCGAGCTGTCATAGCAGATACATAAATAACTTACAACGTTTTTAGTTTGAGCAATAAATCCAATTCTATATAGATTACCAAATCATTACTATCTACGCCAATTGACCGCACAAGTCGCTTGTCATAATTGCTAAACCGTGTATATTGTGCGGCACTGTTTTAGCAATAACAATAGGCATTTCGCTAATTTCATAATACAATTTCATTAGTTTGAGAAACAAGTCCAGCTTTGAAAAAATATATTATTCATTCATTAAAACGGCCAGCGTCCAGCAAACATTTAAATGTGAAAACAAAATAATTCTACAAAATTTACCCTTTGCTGTGTTAAGTTCAGCGAGCAGTGAGCGGGTTGTGAAACCACTTAGTTATCTTTGTTGGCTCGGAATGTATTTTATTAGGTCCACAATGCACATCCATAGAGGCACGTTTTGCGTCCTCACAACTGCAGTCGAGCCAACACGAAATAAGTGTTGATGCTCTAAGTTTTGATTAATCACCGATGTGGTCTGTGTGTGGGGTGGTTTGTGAACGCCGTACCACTTTGTTATGTTTGTTGGCTTGGGATGTTTTCAGTACACTTAACCAGAGTAACCGCAACATCGTGTTTCTGCCTAACGCTAACTAACGTTATTCCTGCACTCTTATAACGTTATACAAGTTGTTTCCAAATGTCTAAATCCCATCTCTACTTACTACCTACCTAATTAACAGAATATTACTTGCTATTATTTATTTGGATTACCTACTAATTACTCTTGCTTATTTGCTGCGTACTGTTATAATTTTAAGCTTAATGATTTAGGTTTTGAAATAATAAAAAATGGATATTTGATTTAGACAACTGTCCGAAACCGAAACGGCCTACTCGATTTTAATGAATGGGATTCCAGGCTGACGAGAATGCTGACTAAGCTGAAAAAAGGTGAGGAATTCAAGGCAGGCACTAACAGCTGCATCATCAATTTATAACAGCAGCACCTCTAGAAAACCGAATTCACTTGAAGGTCACTCCAGCATTTCTCTTTACAAATGCACAGAACTAAACACAAACTTAATACTTACACAGTCAAAAGAGCTTTAGATTACTTATATGTAAGGGTTATGTTTGCACAACGCGCGCCCGTGGGCATCCCATTGTAGCTGAGTACCCTCGTACCTACACCAACACAATGTTTTATTCTAAACAATTTAGCAAAGTAACATAATCCTTTAGTAGGTACCTTGGAAAACATAATTATATAAATATATTATATACTATATATGTGGGTACAGACAACCATGACCTATACGCGATAGGGATTATGTACGAACGAATATAAGGTAGGTACTGTTTTGTGATATTTATAATAATTTGACAGCTGTCAGTTTAAAGCGATTCTCCCTAGGGCGGAAAAGTATTACTTTCAACCCGCTCCTCAGGCAACTTCAGACCTTCTTTCCGAGTATGAGTAATAAAAAGTACATTTTATTACTATCATAAGTAATTCCATCAATTTTGATGATCGATGTGCACAATACAATTACTTAATTAATAAAATCCCCGAAGCTATTTTCCATGGATTCAATTCCATTCGAAATTAATTATATTTTAATGACAAGTTTACGCATATTCGATACTTAAATTCATGTTTTTGGACCCGGTTTCTTAGTACCCAGATACTCAAAACCTACTTGTGTTTTTCACTTTTTCCCTTTTTCCCTTCTGGATGGATAAAGGTAAATCATTGGCAATAGTAGGTATACTAATTATGATTGGAATCACATATCCATGCGTTACACACGAACATACAGACTCTGGAGACATCTGAATGTATTAGTTATCTACGAATTAGTTATCCACTGTAACCTTATCAGCTCTAAGTTAATGAATCATATTCATGCATGATATTTTGTCGGGTGCATACCAATAATCTTACGAATAGGTAAATGTTATATGAATGATCCCCCTTTATTAATTTAATGAATGAAATAAAAGCATTTTCATTAAATAGGTATGGTATAGTATACAAGCAGAACTTTGCAAAATCTTCGCTTAGTACTTGAGATAAGACATTATTTTTGAAAGGCAGCAAAATAATATATGAATAGAGTTCCCGAATTTTCGATAATATTTAATTATATGTCTGAAACTCATCCAAACCCATTTATGTACTATTTCGTACTTTGGAAACATCATGTTGTCCTAAACGTACGAAATTGTGGTTTCAATTAAATAAATTAGGTATAAATAAATATCGCCAAATGAACACACGAACTGCATGGTCCCAAACTAAGCAACGTAATGGGACAATGTATACGTTTTTACAATAAGCTTCCCATAGAAATCCGAGATTTACCTATCAATAAGTTTAAAACCCTAATTAAAACTAAACTCACTGCAAAGGGTTATTACAAAATCTCGGATTATTTGGATGATAAAACAGCTTGGGACTAAGCAGCTCAAATCTCGACAGTCAATAATAATGTCAAAGCGTAGCGTGTCTTGCCCTACTAGTCCGAATTATTTGTATAATTCTTGATAACATCAAAAGGCAACACACTGGAGCTATTTTAATATTTATATTAATATCTAAGTACTACCCTTTGTAATTATTGAAAATAAGCAACTGGCGATTAAAAAAAAAAAAAAAAAAGCATGACATGTAAAAAGACTAGCCCGCTGAGTTTCTTGCCGGATCTTCTCAGTCGAGATCGCGTTCCGATCCGGTTGTAGATATAAGGAAAAAAAAATGTAAATTGTCAATTTGTAAGTGCCCCCGTAGGCCTAAACAAAATAAATGACTTGAATTTGAATTTGAAATTTGCAACGCTTGTACTATGGGTACCGTACAATGGACTGGGGGCGATCCCAGTGACACCCAGACCTGGGCAAATTACGAAAAGGCCATTTCCGTAATTTGCCCCGGCGGGAATTAAACCCGCAACCACCATGTGCAGTAAGGTGAGCGACCTACGCTCAAACCACTGCGCCAAGCGGTCGTCGTTGTTGCAATTTATATCTATTTCCGATAACTTCAAGAGTAAGTTGGCAGGTGTGATAACGTATTGACGACGACGGTGACGGTGACGCCGCAAGCTCATATAAGTTTCGACACAGTTCAAGCGAATTTCAGTTCAATCACCAACTTATATAGGTACCTACACTCGCTTTAGTTTGACCTTCTTCCATTTCGGTAATCGCCGGTATAATTCTAAATAGATTATACATTTTCATTATGAAATTTAAGTGCGGATAAGGCGGCTTACATTATTATTATTATTGGATATTTGCATGGATCATTTTATGAGGGGGGTATCGCTACTAATAGCCACGTCAGTGTATTCGAGGCTCTATACATTTTAGTAATAGCTGTGCCCGCGACTTCGTCCGCGTAAAATTTAGCTTAACCAAAATTTCGGGATTATCGGGGTAAAAAGTATCCTATGTGAAAATACCGGTTATAAACTATCTGTGTTCCAAATTTCATCCAAATCCGTTCTGTAGTTTTTGCGTGAAAGAGTAACAAAATCCACACTCACACACTTTCGCATTTATAATATTAGTAGTATTTAAGTAGCATAATACCATAAATGAATATGACACAAAATATAAAAGGTTCTGTAGCTATAAATAGAGGTACCACTTAGGATGACGAGCGACAGCTTTCCGGTGTCCGACAAACCTTGAAATATGGCGAGCTCCCCAGGCACTTGCGGGTAAGTAAATACGAATCTCAGAATGGTTTAATTTATATAAAATACTTTCTTATTTTCTATAGGTACTCTTTCTGATTCTTTTTGTAATATACAACTTGTATTAATAATAATATTTAGCCCTTTTGACGTACCACTCCTGGACTCGGGCCTCCCCTCACTACGAGGGGATTCGGGCCTTAATCCACCACGCTGGCACAGAGCGGGTTGGTGGGTTAGATTTTCTAAGACATGCAGGTTTACTCACGATCTTTTCTTTCACCGTAAACAAGTGATCATTAATATATAAAAATATCATTCGCACATAGATTTCGAATAACCGAGAGGTGGGAGCCAGGGTTTGAACCAAGGACGTTGTGCCCACAAGACGTGTGCTTAACCAATCGGCTATCACTGCTATGTACTTTCAACTATGTACTATGTAGAAATTGTATGTACAATTTTTTTTGGTAACTTTAAACTATCAACTTTGGCGGAAATTTAAAAACAAAAAGTGCTATACATTTATGAAATTTTTGAACATCTATATTCCTGCAACACGGTTTTCACTTAAATTTTGCACTCAAAGCCGTTTTGGAGTCATAAAGTTGCAAAAAAATGCAGGTATACCTTTCTGGTTCAATGTTCACGAATTTTGTATACGAATACGAACTCATACACGGTTCATAATTGGATATAGTTTTGTAGAATGGAACCTACTCGGACATACTACTGCAGGCCAAAACCATCCCTAGTGCGGGTGGCTGTAAGTTGGTTTCAGTTTACAGACGTACCTATATTAGGTATGTGGGTAGAGTCCATTCTGAAACACTGCGTCCAATTTTTATAGGCCAATTCTTCTTTTTACTCATTTGTGTTGATACCAAGGCAATTTTAGAAATGTTCAAAAATACTAATGATTTTAAGTTCCTTGAAAATAAAATGGTAAATTATAGAATAGATAAGTAAATAACAAATTATTTTTCCAAATCGAACTAAATTATTGAGATAATAATTCGATATAATATTTCGTTATTAGTTGTGTTGACCATCATTCCCAGGTTTAAAAAACAATCAAATCAGATAAAATCGGGGCGGGAATATCTACCTCTGCATAAGGGTGCTCGTTCACTTGAGCCGTACGGGCTAGCTATCTGGCCCGCCAGGATCAACCATAAAGCCAGATTAAAAAAACAACTTTTAATCTTATAGAATAGGAACGCATGCGATGTTAAATTTGCTATCATTTGCAAGGGTAGCTGGTACTGAAAAGGGCTCTATGAATGGGTTCGGTACAGTTCAAAGGTGCTTCAGTCATACTAGCGTGCAGGATTTCATTGCTACGATAATATATATAGGTATTTAACTCAAGAGTTGTACCCACAGATATAGATTTACATAGATAACGCAAGCATCACGATTTGTATTGAAACCAAGCGTGCCGAATTTTTAACACCTACTGTGACGTCACAAGTGACGGGAAATCCAAACCGATTCCAAGACACCGATGCCGCCGATGCCCCTCCCCCCGCTACGATTCTCTCGAGTGATTATCTCCCTCATACTCATATTTTTATATCTATAGTCGCGCGGACTGCAAGCTAACGGCGACCAACCTTGACGCTTGGTAGGGGTTTCGTACACGCGAAGTACATGCATTTGCGTTATCTATGTAAATCTATATCTGTGGTTGTACCCATGCGGGTCTTTCGACGAGCGAGTTCTAATCGAGATCATTTACTTGGTACATCTGTCTATTATTTGCCGTAATCCCAGCAAAGCTATGCGATGTATATGATATTAGTGAGCAAACACAAGGATTTGACATTCTAATTAAGTTCGCTACAGTTGCCAGTGTAATAGCGTTTCGAAGTTCGAAATGTTCGTACCTACCTCCATACCTACCCTGTTCCAAAGTACCTTGTAGGTGCTGTATAATAATAATAATAATAATAGCCTTTATTCCCAACATTACATTTCATTATTTCAATCGATCACTAACATTGAAAATAATAATTAAAAGTGCATGCAATTATAGTAAATTAATCATAAAATAATAATATAAGTAATTTTAGTTGGGTACCCATTTGCGGGTGAAGGCCTCCTCCGTTGTTCGCCACATCTCTCTGTCCTGTGCTAGTCGTGTCCAAGTATATAGGTGTTGTATACCAGGCTCATAATACCTTGGCGCACACCAGTCATTTCAAAGCAAGGGACAAGCTGTAAAATCTTCCTGTACCTAGATGTCGTAAATGGATTCTAAAGAAATTCATCCAAACTTAAACCACCATATTTCAAGTTTGCACCGACGATTGTACCATCCATGCGGCCACCTATGTAACTACATAGTTTTTCGAAAAGTGGATGATCGCTATCGTTTCAACTATTTGGAAATCTGAATGAACTGAAGTTCTGAGATAATATTTAATTCTTTGAAAACTCGAATTAAAAAGGCAAATCGACCCTGAAGCTTAACAAGTAAGCACTCAATAGATTGCAATGAGGATAATAAAGATGGCTTAACGGCTTAAGGATCTCAAGTTTCTTGCTATCCAATGAAGGCATTGAGTCGAAGGCGGCGCGGATCCACGGCCACGCGCCGACGACTGTTTGTTGAAACTTCTTTTGTAAAAAGTTCTTACACTTCGTTCAATCGGAATAAGACTGTAGGTCATTACGGTAAGGAAGGTACACATTGAACTTTACTTTCATGAAATGTCATGAAAAATATAGTGAACCGTGACGAAGCAGCAGCAATATGTATTGCAAAATAAATATATTACTGGCATCTTTTTTACGCTTAAGCTTATTCATTGTAGTAAATTTATTCTCATAAAATAACAACCATAAACATTTCGATTAACTTCAAAGAAGGCTCTTGAAATAACACTCGGAATTTCTTAGCATGTTACAAAAACAAAAACTACATTGAGAGGCAATTGTACTTACATTTATTAAAACAAATGATTATAATAGCTGTATGTTAATTAAACTTTTTGTGAATCCGAGGGATTATTATGAATAATTATTTACTGTCATCATTTTAAACAAAGCATTCTTTCATCATATACCTAACTCATAACACTTTGAAATAAAACTATTTTACAGATTTTATCGCGTTTATTTAGTTTGTTATGTTCCCGACCGCGACGTTTCGGCTGCTTTACAGCAACCATGGTCACGGGGGGACTGAGGTGTTAGATGTCCTGATTTCATAGTTAATAACGTCGGGAACATAAACTAAATAAACGCGATGAAATCCTTAAAATAGTTTTTATGTCAATGTGTAGTATTCGCGTAAATATAAGAAAACAATATCATAACACTTAATTTACACTTTTTTTAGTTTCTTCCGTGGTGCGCTAAACTGCGTTTGTGATTATTATTTACCTCAAAGCTATTCCGGCCTCCACTTCGACGGTGAGACGGTATCCCAGACGCGCCGGCCATGACACTATTCATTCCATTCCATTCCACTCCATGGAAATAAGCACCTCGTCGTAGCGAGCACAATCTGCCGATCTCGAGGTCCTTTTGATAGGTCTGCTAAGAAAATGTTGGGTAGCGGTTTTTATCTACACCTTTAAGTACACTACACCAACGATCAATACACGTTTAGTTATTATAATACTTCTGTACATGTGTTTATCGCTGAGTTCGTCCTAAACGGCTGAATGATTTTGATGATTTTTTGTATGTGTTTGTGTGGGGCCCCTTGATGGCTTACCTACACAATTGGACTCGATAGCTGGCGCGGCGAGTTCTAGACAGGGCAGGACAATGTCTGCTGGTTAATGAATTGCAGAAAACTGACAAAACGTATAACAAGTCGAGTGCAAGTTGAGTGAGATTCGAGCGGTTAATAGAATTGAGCCCCAGGTCTCAGGTAAACTCCACTAGGTACCTTACAGCTAAATTGAATGGGACTCTTAATAATGTGAAATCCATCACATTCCTTGAGTCATGACAAAATCAATTCAAAGAGTCCGCATTCTTCTATAACACCTAACAAATACATTTAATTACCATTATTCCTAAAACGTATACAGATCTGTGTGGAACCGTCCTAATATCTACAGCATTAATTATTTATTGCTAGCTAAGTATTATTTTATAAGAAAGTTGGGGATGTAATTAAATATTTTAATAAGTTCGTTAAGCAATCTCGAAGTTTGATAAACTGCCGCCGATACTTAAGTCGATAAAATTGGCTCGAGAAGTTCACTTCTATTGATTTCTATTGATATTCCTTCGATAATTTTATTTTACATTACATATAACCTTCTTACATATGCATTGATTGTTTTCTTTGTATTATTATGAACCTAATAGACAACAATTAATCAATGGCTTTCATAAAAAAAAATATAGTGATCCAACTACTGTAATAAAGTCTATGTCTATTAAAATGAACATAGGTAACAATATTTACAACTGATGTTAATTAATATTTGTGGCTGATAGATTTTTATAGGTATCTACACTACCTACCTACGTACAGTTGAATCGTACCAAATGCACAATCTTTAGTAAATATATACAATACTTCAAAAACCGGCAAAGTGCGTGTTGACCACACATACTATAGGGTTCCGTAGACATCACATAAAAGGGCCACTTGGGAGCTCAATAACGGGATTTTTTTTTACTGTCAAGGAAACCCCTAAATTGATTTTAAAATACATACTTATTAAAAGATGAGTCACTCAAGGGGGTGATTAAAAAAAAACACTCCCTCTTCCCAATTACGCCAGGTACCCGAGTATAGTTCGGTATACCTTAATATTATAATTTTGCTTTCAGTATTTAAATAGGTACAAAGCTTTGTGGCGGTACCTATCAAACATCTATACTAATAGTCTCTGAGTAAAATGACTGTGACGATGGACGGACGGACATGACTAAACTATAGGGGTTCCTAGTTTGACTACGGATCCCTAAAGACACGGAGTTCGTTGATGTAGCATAAATACAAACTATAACAAACATCGCAAGTTCGCAAGCTTATTCATTATAAGTTATATGTATACACTAGCTGAGCCCGCGACTTCGTCCGCGTGGAATTTTGATCATTGCTTAAGGGATGTCTACGTCATAGTAGCTTTATGAATGCAAAGTCTCAGCCTGATCGGTTTGTTCATACAAACTTTCATCCCCTATTTTATCCCCTTGGGGGTAGAATTAATTAAAATCCTTTCTTAGCGGATGTCTACGTCATAACATCTACCTGCATGCCAAATTTCAGCCTGATCCGTCCAGTGGTTTGGGCTGTGCGTTGATAGATCACTATATCAGTCAGTCAGTCAGTTACCTTTGAGTTATAATATATTTAGACTAGGTGAAACAGAAAGGGTATACTATTTTTTTTGCAACTTTACTTTATAAATCTAAAACTATGGGCTTTGTAGGACAATTTAAGTACTAAAGGTTTTGTAGACTTATTAAATCTGTCAACAACTGTATCCCTATAGGTGATAGTTTTTGAATTACACAGTTAAGTTTCGAAAAAAAAATGTAAGTACCCTTTCTGTTTCAACCTGTATGTGTAGAGTTATTACCGCAACCACGCCTATATAGTTATTATTCATATTTCACTAGCTTAGCTCTGCAGTAACTTAGCGTATTTTCAGGATATCGACAACAGCGCCACCTACCGGATCCAAATATGGGTATGCACCGGTCAGGTGATAACATAAATTTATACAAAAAACATCAAAATCAGTCAAGCCGTTTACGAGGATAAGAATTACAAACACACGGACACCGGAATTTTATATAGGTACCTTATAGAGATAATCAAATGAGCTACAAAAGCGACCGAGTTATTTGTTTGGTATTAATTTCACAATAAACAACTGGAAGGAAATTATTCGCTTCCCCTTACAAAGGCCCGGTATCGACGTTCCGTTTTTTTACAATAAAAAAATACGTACTTATACATTTCGCTGTGATGCCAACAGACGCAATTTTATAAAAGCATTGTGTCGTTCGTTTAAAATATCTACAGGTTTCAACTGAACTAATCTCCTCTTGTTCCATTTTGTATCACAATTTCAGAATATACCAACGATTGGGTAAGCTCCGACAAGGCCAGCCGTGCGATATTTTTGAAATAACATTATTGTTCGTGACAAAAAATCTGTATATTTTTGTATGAGCTCTGACTTTTTGCTTTGTCTTTTTACCCGACGGCCCCGAAAGGATAGTAATGTTTTTCGAGTGTATGTATGTATGTATATACAGGGTGTATTTTTCAATTTATCAAAATGAATCTATATTTGCTATCAAAATAGCGAAAAATACTCAAAAGTGTCTCGGGACCGATTTTGAGGAAAACTCAAACTGCAACCTTGGACGGCCAAAAATTTGATGAACAATATTAAGAAATTTTGTAGAAGCTTTGAAACTTGTATTAAAAATAAATCAAGAGGTCATGATAAATTTGGTTTTATGTCTCATCTAGGTCCGGCTAAAAAGCCATTCGAAATAATTTCTAAAGATACCATCGGAGGTTTTGGAGGTTCAAGATCATCAAAGAAATATCTACACTGGATCACTTTACAAGATATGCTTTTATATTAACTTCAAAAACCCAGAATGCAAATTATTTTATCAAAATTATTACAAACATAACAGAAACTGAAGATATTGGAATGCTTCTCACTGACCAATATCCCCGAATTAATTCGAATAAATTTAAGAAGTTCCTAAAAGATAAACAAATACCGCTAGTCTTCACAGTAGTAAATGGCCATTCTCTAATGGCCTGAATGAAAGGTTGAATCTAACTTTAGTAAATAAAATCAGATGTACAATAAATGAAAGAGCTTGGACCACAATAGCTCAGGAATGTGCAAGTAAATATAATGATACCAATCACTCAGTTACTGGCTATCCACCAAGTTATCTTTTATATGGAACAGATGTTACTGTCATACCAAACGAATTAAAGCAAGGAAAACCCAATAGCGATTGGATTAAAGACCGGAAAATAGCACTTGAGAATACAATAGAATCCCATAACTACTACAAAATACTATTCGAGAAAAGTCGGAAATACTATGAATTTAATATAGGAGATATGGTATTTTTAGAGAGAGAAATTAAATGAACTGAAAATCGGACCCTATAAAATTATAAACAAAATTTCAAAGTCAATATATAGAATAGATAGAGGTCATAAAAAACGGAATCTAACCTTTTTAATATTGCAAAACTTATTCCAGCCCCTATAAAAGAAGATGATGAAAATGAGGAAATGGAAGAAGAATTAATTTAAAGAAATTTCTGTGAAATTTCTACTTCAAGAGGGGAGATGTAAAGAAAGTTTATTATCATGATACATATTTAATAGCATCACATAAATACATACATGTCTATGAGATGCTATGAAATATTGTTCTAACATTCAAGATAAAATTACTCGCACCGATCGTTCTCGATTCTCAGAATCAGATATCGAATACTTGAAAAATGAACGAGGTTTACGTTTCACCTGCGGCAACAGGTCAACCAGTTCGTAACAAGATACTCGGGTTCATCAGAAAATTACGTTATAGCGAATTTATAAGCAATGAAATGCTTTATTAGTGTCGTTATTTAAAGGTTTAAAGGTTATGAGTTCGTAATAGCGCTATTACGAGGCGAGGATTCCTCTCCGGTGTGTTCAACAAGATTTTGTTCAATAGATTTGGCTGTATTAACGCGAGTCCGTGAATTAATAAGAAACACGAGTCTGTGCTTTCAAGACATCATCATCATAGTTCGCTTCGCTTTTCGTTTCAAAAGATAATTAGCGAAACGCAAAGGAGCGGCACCTCAAATAGAGCTAAACGATTATAAAAGTAAATATTTAAGTACATTTAATAAAACGTTTGTACAACGCTTAAAAAAAATGTGTAGGTATTAAGGTACTACAATTTTATAAAATTGCGGCGAGAACATATTGTATCAGTATACATATACTTAGATACAGTGGTGATCCTGATTATTTTCACTGCCACTGTATTTGGCATAAAATAACTGAAGTAGGTACATCCCACTAATATTATAAATGTGAAAGTTTGTGAGTGTGGATGTATGTTTGTTACTCTTTCACGCAAAAACTACTGAATGGATTCGGATGAAATTTGGAACACAGATAGTTTATAACCTGTATTAACACATAGAATACTTTACTTAAGTATACGCGGGCGAAGTCGCGGGCAGAAACTAGTAGCTAAATAATACTCAACTGAAAATACGTTCGACCACCTAATATTACGTCCGGTCCTAGAGCTTTGCCTTCAAAATTATACAAATAAAGTGATATAAACTTTGGAAATTGAAATCGAAACTACTCAGTCTGAGCAAAATCAGAATATCCTTCATAACAAGTTTAAAGCTACGTTTTATGTGAGTTCATGTTTCATGGTATGGGGCCGACCCTCCCCGATCGGCAGGGGCGCTGCGCCCCGCTCTCCTAGGACCTCATTCCATTGACCTCCGGCAAAATTTAGGGGTCGAGTGTACCTGCCGTACGATACACGTGTCTATGTATAATCCCGCAAACGTAGATCGGACAGTGGGAATTATAAGCTCGTTGTGTGCCTCGCTCTAAGATGCTCATCACGGCTCATGTACAATGCAAGCTCTAAGCACAAACTTTCACGGCCACATGGACGATTAAAATAATTGCTCGACTGCGCTTGGACTTCCAAGCAGGCGGACTTTATTAAAACTTATAATTTTCTACCGACAAAGAGAAATATAAGGATGTAAATGATATGCCAGAATTAATGTGCCTATTTACTGTTATTCTTATGAGTAAATAGGCATTACGTAAATCTTTTCTGTAATTACAAAACTTTCAGTAAAAATACTAATACGAATACTATGTGTACGATGAAAACAAAAGTCATTAATTGTTATCGTAATTTTACTTCTCAGGATATTATTTTTTTTGCGTTTCAAAACTCTATTTGAAGATATTTCGAATAAAGCATCCACGCGGTATCGTGACTTGACAATCTTCTCGATAGTGTACAAGTGCCGATTACCTAGCATAATAGGAAATAGCCTACATTCCTGAGCTCGTCGCTCGAGATTGGCGGTCTATCGGCAAGGGCTTCCGAGCAAACGGGCAGTCTAATAACTTAAGGCGCGCTAATGGATACCAGCCGCGGCATCGCGGCTTAGCGCTTTTCATAATCACCTGGCTTAATGGGGCAGAAATCTGCAGCGAGCGCTGCACTTCACGCAGCCAGGGGAAAATGGTACGAGTTGAGACAATTTATGTATAATCTTTCCAATTTCCCACGGCACCTTAAGCTTTAACGTTTTTTACTATAGGTAATATTTAGCTAGCTGAGTTGACCAGGACAACAGCTTCACTCAGAGAGAGGGCGAGCGCAAAAAGCGCTCCTAGAGGGGCAGGGGGCAGCTAGCTCAAGGGCGCCACATATGACAGGGAGGAATGCAAGTGAGGTAACGGTTTGGATCTCCCACCGGTTTGCAACGCGACCGCAACTGAGGAGATTCGGTAAGAAACTAAGCGACCATGTACATGCCAAGGAGCGTCTAGGTGGGTAGTAGGCACCTGTTGGCGGAACTTACCATACGTTGGCCTCTCCGGCGAGGTCGGTGCATAGTGGGAGTGTGTGCGTGTCAGTCTACTCGGCATCCGAGTCGAGGAGAGCGGTGAGTGCGTCGCTCGGGCCAGTCTAAGTTTCCCCTAAAGGCGCTCCTGTTAAATATATATTATGAAAACACACAACGCAACAACAAAGATAAGCTTTTATGGATAAAACAGCCACCTGTTGACCATAAGTCTTAATTTAAATCTTGGTCTTTTGGGGGATGGCATTCTTGCATTGTTTTATTACTAAGGCAGAAATATTTATTAAACATTTAAGCCATGGGCATACGAGAAATTTTGCCATAAAGCGTTTGAACTGCTTTATATCACGTTTCGGGACTGCTGTTGCACTTTCGGAAAGATATGTATAACTATTAGGTTTTTTCTTCACTGCTTAGTCTCTAAGTTTTATTTTGATTGGTTGATCTTGACGCGATTGGGAGATAGCTAGATAGAAGTGGAAGCCCATATTTTAGTACTACTAAAATATGGCCTTTAACACTTGGATTATATGAAATTTACGATTTTTTTTCTTCCGTGTGACTATAAAATATTTTAGTAATTCTGTATTATGCGACTTAATTGAATAGGTAACCTATCTGTGGATACCCAATAACATTATTTTATTCTCACTCACCCAAAACATGCGGAGTAAGGATTATATCTACTTTGTTAGTTCGGGCATACGAGTAGGTACCTAATATTGGCATTTTCAAACGGTTTTAACCATAGGTTAAAAGCCGGATAGTTAGTTGCCTCGGACGGAAAAAAGGAAGGTACGGTTGAGACAAAAAGGGTATCAATGAAATGTCTCGAACATACGGAATATCCTCTCGAATCTTAAGAAGACGCTACGAAAAGAGTAACCAGCAACTGCTAACTCAAGGAAGATATCCTGTTCTTGGCTTCGAGAATGAAAAAAGACCGGTAGCTCACATATTGAAGCTCGGAGACGCCGGTTTTCCTCCTAACATGATTACAATTCGCCAATTAGCTTATCAGTTTGCCGAAAAGTTATGTAAGTTAAGAATAACTTACATAACTTTAAGTTTGAATGATGTTTTCATAATTTATATCACTAAAACTGAAAACTATTTCATAATGTTAATTAATATTCTAGATTGTAAGTACTTAAAAAAAATCTCATCATTTATAAAGTAAATTATATAGACTGTTTACTACTAAACTAAACTAAAACGACTAAATAATAAAGATTAAGTACTTTAATTTATATAAATATCTTTCTATAAAAATCACATCGAGGTTACTATGCCCGCCCGCACGAGGCAAGTATCCCCCAAAGCATTTTCTACGCTAGGCTACTATCCGCCATAGTGGGCAACTATCCCTTTTCTGAGAGGTGAAATAAAACAGTATTTATTCAAAACCATTGCTAATTATGCATAAAATAGGCTATTATAGAAGATAAAATACCTATGTTTTGAATTAATTAATGAATTAAATAATTATTTTCAGCTAGTTCCTATTCAAACAAATAAACCTATTAAAAAATTAAAGTGGGGCAACTATCCGGCCTTCACCCTACTTTTAAATAACAACCTAGCAAAGAGCATCCTTGTGTGTCCACATTCCTCAAGAAGTTGCCTCGAGTCTTATAAAAGCTTTCCCATACTGGTTGGGAACATCATTACATTTTTATTGCGTTCTATCACCGCTCGCTTGTTTCAATAAGAAGTGACAAGATTTTATACTTTAATAAATTGAGTTAGCGGTCATTCACACGAAGATGCCAAAACCGATCAGCTCTACGTTCTTGACAGATAATGACCGTATTTGACATTTGGATACAGTTAAAGGTGTATCTAACTTATCGGTGCCGGGTTAACTGTGTGAATCGCCGCTAAATGAGGTTCAATTTTCCCACCGCTGTTACACATAAAATAAAACATTCTGAGTTGGAAAGATTTTTAATTATTCCGAAGATTGTATTCGTTTGACAAAGCAAAAAAACAAAAAACAACAAGATGATTGGAAGATTAGCCCTGTCTCGACTAGACATCTATTATGTAGTAAAAAAGCTAGCCATTTAAACAATGTAATTGGAAGTACCTACCTAGGTATTATTAAAAATAAGTCACAGTATAAAGGCGACTGGAAATATTCATAATTTACTACACTAATAGGTAGGTAGGTACCTAATGATACGTTCGTATTAATTTTAAAATTACTTTATCCTATCGTTTAATTTTTGTGATCATAAATAGTGAAATTACCTTCAATAATACTGACCCACTTTTTATAAATGCCCGGTCGAAAACAATTTAAATGATATATGTATCACTAGCTGTGCCCGCGACATCATCCGCGTGGATTAAGTTAACAAAAATTTAATTTACCATTTGCGAGTCGATGATTCGTGTTTTATATACCTACTATCGCTAAAGCCCCCTCGCGCGTTATAAGCCCGCGCGAGAGGCAGCATTTGTGATCTATTTTTTTTTGTTTTTCTATAATAAGGTAGCCTAAGTTACTGCTTATAACATTAGCTATCTGCCAGTGAAAATCCCGCCAAAATCGATCCAGCCGTTTCGGAGATACTTTTAGATTTCATTTATTTTTTTTACGGGGAACACACACACACACAGACGAATAGACAAACAGACAGACAGACAAAAAGTTTTAAATCTCGGTTTTGTTATAAGTACCCTATCTACTTTCATATGAATATAGTGAAAAGGTGTTATTTTGATATTACAAACAGACACTCCAATTTTATTTATTTGTATATATCGAATCTATAGATGTACAATGTATTGGTAATTCCAAAGGATTAAAAATGCGTTCGTTCGAAATACACTTATTGGAGATATTTACTAATTGTTACTGTTTAAAAAACCTTATACATAAATGGTCCGGGCGGATCACTTCATTATTCGATGCCCGTTTAATTAAAACATTACCCTTCCTTTTGGCTTTGCCGTAGTCAGGTGAAAAGACCTGTAGGTATAGCTTAAATGCTGGAAAAAGGTCGTATGAGCGCTCCCTTTCGAGCTATTCAAGCGATACTGATATTTTAAGTTTGTAGATAATAAATAATAATAATAGTTTAGCCCTTTTTACGTCCGACTCCTGGGCACGGGCCTCTCCTCACTACGAGGAGGATTCGGGCCGTAATCCACCACGCTGGCCCAGTGCGGGTTGGCGGATTTCACATGACTTACGAAAATTGGTTAGATTTGTTCACGATGTTTATCTGCACTGTTAGCTAGTAATAATGAGATAGAAATTTTGATTCGCACATAGATTTCGAAAAACCTAGATGTGCGAGACGGGGTTTGAACCCAGAACCCGTTGGCCGCAAGACGCGTGTTTAACCAGTCGGCTATCACTGCTAAGTTTGTAGATAAATATTAATATTATTTCACACTGAATGTGCTCGCTGCGCCGCCGCGGCGTGGATGCCTTTATGTGAGCCTTATGGTTAACCTTATTTACTGGACATTTTAGTCATAATATTGTATTCTTACAACTATTTGATATTTTTGGTTAGCGTGTTCTTTATTACTGGGCTATTTTACACAATTTTACCAGAACACTTGCTTATATCAAACTTATATTTCAAAACGATATAGGTACCTACTTACTTACCTATTTCACGGCGTTTCAATGTCGCCGTTAAAAAATAGAATAGACATTTAATGCGAGTAGCGTGTCGTCAGCTCGCGAAGTTAAGAGCGACATCTTAGAAAATCATGTCTCAGTTATTATAAAAGTTATTTAGATGGCACTTTAATTACAGATTATGAACATAAATGCGATTAACCAAGTAGGTACGAAACGCAAGCTAACGTCATTACAGGCTAATGCCTTTATCTTTATCTATACTCTATACAAATAAATAAAATTGGAGTGTCTGTTTGTAATATCAAAATAACACCTTTTCACTAAATGCATATGAAAGTACATCATACGATACCTATAGCAAAAACGCGAATTAAAAAAATTTTGTCTGTCTGTCTGTCTGTCTGTCTGTCTGTGTGTTTGTTCCGGGTAATCTCCGAAACGGCTGGACCGATTTCGACGGGACTTTCACCGGCAAATAGCTGATCTTATAGCGGGTAACTTAGGCTACTTTAATTTTAGAAAAACAATTAGGGTTCCACGTAAAAAAATAAAAACACTTGAAATCAAAGAGTATCTCCGAAACAGCTGGACCGATTTTGACGGGACTTTCACTGTTAGATAGCCGATGTTATACGCAGTAAGTGAGGCTACTTTTATTTTAGAAAAACAAAATAAAAAAAAATGGGTCCTGTCGCGCGGGCTCAGAACGCGGGACCGGGCTTTATTGTTAAGTTAAATTCCACGCGGGCGAAGTCGCGGGCTCAGCTAGTACCTATATAAAATTCCGATGTGTTTGTGATCGCGGTTCTTTTCCTTCTGAACGGCTTGACCGATTATAATGATTTTATTTGTGATGCAGCAAGCCTGTGGCAAATAAAAAAATATTATGATTTTCCGTTCATTTATTAAGTATTATCTTTTAAGGGCTGATGGCATCAACATACTGACGAATCATTAGCGTAGTAACCGATTGTTACAAATAGATTACCTACCGTTAAAACGGCCCATTAGTGTGTTAATCAACGTGGCTCTTAAAAGTTGCGGAGACATTGCGTTAAGAATACCTATATACTCAATGCAATTAACTTATGTTCCTACATGCAACATCTCAAAGAGCTATTACAGCATTTTCCTTACATCTGTTATTTAAAAAATTGTATTTTGTAAAACAAATACCCAGATAATAATGTCGGTATATGTTAAAATGCCGATCCTGTGTAAATCAACACATAAACGGACCGTTAGAGCAGTACCTAACCCTTTGATTTAAACATATACTCACCAGTATATAGATATTTACCTCAGTTACTGCTCTAACGATACGTTAGTATGTTGATTAACTCGACTTTAAGTCTAATTAGATTTCCGAGTGAGCCGAGAAAGCAAGCAAAAAACATAATTTTAGCCCTTTTTGACGTCCCACTCCTGGGCACGGGCCTCCCCTCAACACGAGGGGGATTCAGGCCATAATCCACCACGCTGGCCCAGTGCGGGTTGGCGGATTTCACATGTCTTTCGAAAATTTGTTAAATCTTCTAAGACATGCAGGTTTCCTCACGATGTTTTCCTTCACCGTAAGCTAGTGATAATCATATAGAAATAATGATTCGCACATAGATTTCGAAAAATCCAGAGGTTCGAGCCGGGGTTTGAACCCGAGACCTGGTAGCCCGCAAGACGCGTGCTTAACCAATCGGCTATCACTGCTTAAGCAAAAAACATACTAATTAAAAATAACCTCGTTATACAACACAAGGAAAACTGTTCCTATATAGCCTGAAACTGAGCTGATGGGGCTAACCTCAAAAAGGAGGAAAAAAAGGAGGACCTATAACTAATTATAGGTCCTCCTTTTTTGGTAAGTAGGTACCTAACTAGCAGTAGCAGTGATAGCCGATTGGTTAAGTACGCGTCTTGCGGGCTACCAGGTCTCGGGTTCAAACCCCGGCTCGAACCTCTGGATTTTTCGAAATCTATGTGCGAATCATAATTTATTATGATTCGCACACAGGAGTGGGACGTCAAAAGGCCTAAAATAATTATTATTATTTAGGCACCTAACCATGGATGAGCATTTTCATAATGATCATAGTCACTTTTAACAGCTAACGCCAATGTTTTTCGCAACATGTTCATAATTAATTTTCATTTTCATGCACCGTCTCTCAGGACATACCTACATAGTTGTGGTTCGTGCTAATTAAGAAAGTGTAGGTAGCTGTGTTGTAAAAGTACTCACATGCCTAAACAATTATAACTTTAAGTTGATTACAGAGAGTTATTGGGGTCTAAGCAAAAAGGTAGGTAAAGATTGTTAGTTACCCATTACCATTTTTGTTTTATTTTTCGTCCGACCGCAAATTTCGAACATATTTTTTTTCTATCGTGTTTTCAATTTAAATGTACTTAGTATATATTTTCTCGTAAATTAACAGTTCCAAGAGTAAAGTCCAGTAGTTCTAGGATGGCATCAAAGGTGAATAGTTTATAATATTTATTTTTCAGTTTCTCGGAGTCTAATTTACTCACCATAGTGTAGCATTGAATTCAAACGAATCCTTATTTCTTAGACTTCCTCTTTTTTAGATGTTCTTTTTAAGAAGCCCTTAAAGTAGTCGCTACCACTCTGCTGCGAGTTGCGACGCACTCTGCTTGAAATATATTATGTATTGAGAACGCATCCAAATAAAAAAACTTGTTTCCCAAAGTGTTAAAATTTATTTAAATAATATGTATAGTATTGCAACTACTTATAAACTACTAAAAGTAGAATTTAAATAAAAAATACTAGGTAAGGTTAGTTCATATAACACAGAAATAAATATTTTTCATTATCTACAGCAAACTTCTCAGTCGCGCGCGCTATTTGAAGTTATTATATAAAAAGTAACTATTTCTTATTAGCTTAATAACTTTGAATACTGCAGATCAAGGAATGTGTGGTGGTATTTATTTTTATCTCAAATTTCGATGCGTGTTTCATGGAAAAAATGATGGTACAGTCATTGATAAGTGCCTTCTGGACCTTTCTAAGAATTACTACTTTAGTGATTCCAAGTTCTCGCTACCAGTTAAGAACCCAGTAGTAAGATGTAGCATTTCTCAGCAACTGAAAGGAACCTGCAATGTACAAAATACGTAGGAGGAAGTTTATTGAGATCTTCTGAGAATGTACAAGAACGTAATACTCGCAGCAAACAGATAGAAAAATATTTCAATGTTCAATTTTAAAGGCACCTACGTTGAAGGCTGTTCTATTTCATATAAAATTAGTGAAAAGCAAAAGGAAGTGTGCATCCCACGCACACACTAATTTTACTATTGGAAATAAAACTTGTACATCTATAAGGTTTCGTATTACGAAATAATCTATCGCGTTTATTTGTTTTTATTCTTTCATTCATTTGTTTCTCCCATTCGAAAGCGTATCCAAGATGTTAGTCGCATTACCCCGCTGGATGGCTAAAGCCACTCGCTGATCGCTAAATACCCAGCGCTTAGCTTGGCTTGTGTAAAACAATTTCTTTAAGAATGTGTGCGTGTATTTCTTTATTATGTTTTCTAAGTTAAACGTAATATGGATGCTCGGCTATCACAGGTCCTATTGGTTTGCCACCTACATTTGCCTGTCACACTCGCCGTTGACAGTGAATTAGGTTGCTCCAAACTTAGTAGCGTTTAACTTACAAAGAAAGCAAATCATAGTCTCTGGAGAAAAACCACGAAAGTTCTTACTTAAAAGATCCTTGTTAAAAGTTTTGAATCAAGTTTGTTTTTTTAAAGAATCGAGGCAGCATCACAATAGTTTAGTTCGTACGCACGACTTTGGTTAAACAGACTTAACGCTAACTTAGGTACCCAAACGAACTTCGTCTCAATACTTCAAGTAAACTCATGCCTATTACGGAGTTGGACGGTTATCGGCTGCTTTATAAACATGCATCGATATTCGTGAGGAAAGTTTGCCTTGTTAATGTACCTATATCGAGTCTAATCCATTAAATTGGCTCAACTCGATGAGTTTATAAACATCATCCGATTTCAATTGATTTATCTGATAATAACATTGTTGTCGCGGTCGATGCGGTAGACTGAAACAACGGATGCACAGAATTATATTACGACTCTGTGCGAGGATGATAACTATTTTTATATTGCATGTTATAGGTAGGTATTGAGATTAATACCACAATATTATTTTTTTCATTATAAACACAGAGGTTTCAAATTTCAAGATAACTAGTGAAATATGTATAACTTAGTAGTTTTCGCAAACGTTAACAGCGATTATCTTCGTATATTAATTAAATATTTTTGAATGTTATAAAATCATGGTACCTATGAGATTAGATAAAAAATTAAGTAAATTAAATATTAGTCATCATCTCCATTGTAGCACACTGTTTCCCTCGAACAATGATGCCTTAAAAGCTTAAAAGTTTGTTTTGTTTGCGCAGGAATGCTCCGTGTTCGTGTTTGACAAGCGGATCGCGGAGAAGCTGTACAAGCCGAAGCGCAAAGAGAGCATGCTGGACCGCATCAGGGGTTGCGTGTGTCAGCTGGAAAAGATGCGCCATCCGAAAATGCTGCAGATTATCCATTCGTTGGAAGAAGGGCATAACACTATCGCTTTCGCTACGGAGGCTGTGCTCGCCAGTCTGCACAACATCTTAGCGTGGCATGTGAGTACATCATTTTGTAACACAAGCCCGTATTCATAAATCGATCTCAAGTCTGAGAGCGGTCTTGAGTACGCTTTTGACATGTCATTTTGTACTGGTATGACATAAGAATAATATTTCCAAGAACGCTCGCAAACTTGAAATCGATTTATTAATACCTGTCTATGATACTCGTACCTACCTACTTCAAAGGCGTAGGCAGCTTTTGCCCTCGGGGAAAATTAGGAATTTCCTGTAAACAAGGTCAAGTCAAAGTCAAAGCGTTTATTTTGTACACACAAACAATGCCTCTTACTCTTACGCCTTTTTTTCTTAAATCTATATACTAGGTGAAACAAAAAGGGTATACTATTTTTTTCGCAACTTAACTTTGTAAATGTCAAACTATCGGCTTTGTGAGACAGTTGAAGTACTAAAGGTTTTCTAGACTTGTTTAATCGGTCAACAGCTGTATTCCTATAACACCTTTTGTTTTTCAAGTTCCCTCCAAAGCTGATGGTTTTAGAATTACAAAGTTAAGTTTTGAAAAAAAAAGTATACCCATTATGTTTCACCTTGTATAACCGTGTCCGAACGCGACGTCGAGTGAGAAGATCCGGCAAGAAATTCAGCGGGCTAGTCTTTGTAGATTTGGCAATATTTTTCTAAAACCCAAGTTGTTTATAAGGTAAATAGGACTCGAATATGAGTTTTATAACTTTGATTTTCATTTTGTAGCAAAAAAAATATTTTTTGTTATACGAATACATGAAGGTAGTTTCAATCAGTAGGGGAGCGGGGGGCTAGTTGTAACAATTTTTCGCTTTTTGGCTATGGAAGCTTACTTGTTTGGTATTTATGAAATCTAGCAGTACTATTCCAATTAACAACTATTCAACTATCGATTCCAATTAAACTTTTGATCAAATATGTAATGACATTTTTTAGAAACGGCTTTGAAAAAAAACTGACGAGTGTTACAACTTACCCCGTGATTGGGGCTTGTTGTAACAGGCTTGGGGAAAATTGTAACATTAGGAATTGAAAGGAAGTTTTATATCTTATAAAGATTTATTTGGCATATTTAGTATAAGAAACTTCACAAACCCTAAAACAAGTTTAGACTTTTAAGTTAAATTTATAAACTAACAGAAAATATTCCAAAATAAACATATAACATGTCATTTTTTTACTTAAACTATTAAGGCATTTTAGGCTTACAGCCATTTGTAATCATAACTACTTTAGTAATCAGACCTTTAATTCATTAAGCATTATAAACCTCAGGCACGTTATAACAAACTTAAAGTTTTAAGTTTTATTCTTAATCTAATAGAAACAAATATCAAATATTAACAAAAACATGGTCTTTCTTAAACTATAAAGGAACTTTAGGCTCACAGCTATTTATAATAACAAAATCTCAATTCCTTCAGTAATCTGCCTTTTGATTGCCGTAGGTAAAATATGAAATCAGTCTTAATGGCGTGGCTTAAATTAAAATGTTTTGCAGTGGTTTGTTTACACTGGTTTTATTTTCCAAGACTTTAGAAGAAGCACGTTCAGTTTTTCTTTTGAAGTGTATCATTCTGAAATCAATCAAGTTCAACAAAAAAGTAGGTATTCAAAACATGAAAAGAAGGAATTTAAATATGACGCGCGTAATTTCATAGAACTTATAAATAACGTATAAGTAACAAGTTACAACTTGCCCCGTAAAAGTGTTACAACATACCCCACTGCGAGGTTTTTTGAAATAACCTCTATAAAAAAAAATTTGCTGACTTGGTGTGAAATTACATTAAATATAATCAAACTAAACCAATGCTAAGTGTATTTGTATAAATCAACAACTGCTAAACAATTTGAAATCTACGATAATCAATTTTGTATAAACAAAAAAAAGTCCATTACCTGGCTTAATCGGAGCGCCTGCTCAACACCGCTTCCTGAGCCGTCCGGCGGGGTACCGATCCCGTTTACATGATAGAATGGGTATTACGTAGTAGGTTAGGTTGAAAATAAAACAAATATTCTTGTATTATGTTGGTAAAAAATGCTTGTTACTACTTGCCCCTGTTACAACTAGCCCCCCGCTCCCCTACCTACCTATCTCAGGCAGAATTAAAAAGAAGATACGGGCGAAAACACTATCAAAACATAATCTCTGATGACTTCATGTCAAAAGAACTGTAAATTGTCTCGATACAACCAACCTACATTTTTACAGCGACGCGGTTCGAGATATTAATAATACCTAACTCAGACGTTGACTATTTTAACCACATTTAGCATTGTCCAATGCAAAAAAAATGCTAGAATAGAAAGTTTAGGTACTTTTATCAAATAACTAAACAATATCAATACCGCTGTGATAAAACAAGCCAGTACCTACCTTTCATTCTGTAAATATATTTGATGGTATTTGTATACGGCAATTGTTTAACTAACTATTTTTAGCATAACAAAATATTCGCATATTCAAATAACAAAACGTTCAATATAAAATTTGATTTGATGAAGTAAATAAATCCTTAATAAAAGTAAGTAAATATATCGTCGATTTTGTGATAAGCTCTCAATTAATTACCAAACAGGCAGGTAAGTAATGATCCCGATCATAATACAAATTCTTTGCTTCAACGTTAGTATTTAAATAACATTAGCCAATCTTTATTACCTCGCGCCTAAATTTTGAAGACTAAAATGTATAATCTCAATAGCAATATTTATTAAATAAATTTAATTCCAACAGCTATGCACGAAGTAATAAATTAATTAGATAATAGTAAGCACTCAATTCTAAGTTAATAAGGATCCTTTAAGAATTCATATTACAAAAGTGAAGCCATTATAATAAGGTATAATTTAATAATGCATTTTGCAGAGCGTTTAAAATGATGAAAATAAGTCATTATATTATAATCTAAGGGCTTTGAGTCGGTATTAGTCTGAAGTCTTCTTATTATCGTTGCCATTTTAACGTACATTGAATTAAAATTAAACCTCCATAACCCAAGATTCATGATTATATTATGTTTTCTATTAAAAAACACTGTTACATACTTCATTTTCAAATGTATTAAATTCTGTTATTAGATTTTGTATTTGTTTTTATATTTTTAGCATTTGAATTCAATATGGTCACTACCACAAAAATTTGAGGAGTGTATTACGGTTACTGAGTTCAGGTCCCCAGAGTTCTATCTCAAAGGCATGAATTATTCTCCCTCGAGATGACAGATAATGAGGGTATAGATACTTCACTAAAATAAATATATTTTTTCTTAGAAAATAAGGTGTTCTAATTATTCAATATAAAACATCGTTCTCATATTTAACCCCTCATATTATTCCGAAGCAAATGGCTTTAATAGGACTTTATGAATATCTGATATGCTACGTGAATTCTTAAGAGGTCTAGCGTTGAATAGGGTTTCAGGGACAACTGTAAGCGTTCTGACTCTGACCACTGAGTGACTTTACATTATTACATTCAGGGACATTTGATAAAATATAAGCAAGTACATCAATAACTAAGGTCTACAGAACAGTAATACAAACGAATATAGAACGTCCCTTTTTGGAACTTGGTTAAAATAGAACATTTATTTGTTCTAGGCGCTCTACAGCCCATTAAAAGGGGCGTTAAAAGGTAGATAAACATTGGGCGATTTAAAATATTCATTTTATATATTGTTTTAAAACAAGTAGTGTTACCCGAAGCCCGCTTTGAATACAATAGGGATCGAGTTTCAACCATCATTGTAACATGTTATTATTGCTATAGGTATATTACTTATCCATCAAAGTGGTGGACGGGTTCAGTAGACGAGAAATATTGTATTTTTCATTACTCATACTCTGAAAGTAGGTCTGAAGTTGCCTGAGGAGCGGGTTGAAAGTAATACTTTTCCGGCCCAGGAGAATCGCTTTCAACTGACAGCTAATAAAAAAAAACTAGTACCATTTTCACATTTCTATGGAACTTTTTCTACAGTCACTCAATTACAGCGCGATGTAAAATTGAAATAACATAAAGTTAAGTATTAATTAAAGAATATATTATATTTTTAAATGACTTAATTATAATTTAGTTTCAACAATTTCTTTAAATTACATAGAAGTGTAAAATATTTAAAGATGAAAATGAAAAATAATGGCTAAATAATGAAGTTGGCCGGTCAACGAAAAAAAAACAAAATAGGCGGCAACCCGATCTTTTTTTTTTCATACTGCCTTGTATTATTTCTTTAGCCAATTCCTGTTTTTATTTTTACTTTCCTTGTATTCGTAATGAAAAGCACAGTGTTTACCTCGGGTGAAAGACTTATTTTGTCCCTCGAACTATTAGCGCCCTCGCTACGCTCTGGCGCCAAACCCCGTCTCGGGAAAAATAAGTCACTTTCACCACTCGTATAACAATGTACTATTATTTCTATTATATTTTATAAATATGTATTGCAGATAGACGGTAAAATTAGCTGTTTACAAAACATCTCTATTTTGTAAAACTAAACTATAAACGTTCGTCAGGATAATAAACCAATTAATATATAATAAATCATAGATAGTACGCAATACAATGGCAATCCATTTAGCTGTTTATTAAACCCAGCCGTTTTTTTAAACCGCTAGCGGATTTACAACTCTTATACAGGATGCCATTGAGTAATTGCAATTGCCTTTCAGACTTGTATCTGCGTTTACCCTATCATCCTAACGTTTACCTGTCGGTATTTCAATCCATGGGTATAGCAGTCGCGTCTATAGACGAGTCATTACCGTGTCCTAGGCAAAAGTAATTACTTAATGCCATAATTTTATTCAGAAAATATTAAAGCAAGAAATCCTAGCCAAAAGTAGACGCGTACAATCGCCATTTTGACTCTCGTTGTGACGGTTGAATTACTTGACTATAATAGAAACATGGAATTATTAAGTACAATTAGAATATGATTTGTAGTCAGAAATTGGCGGTATATATATATACTAGCTGTGCCCCCCGACTTCGTCCGCGTAGTATTTAACGTACTTAACAAAAATTTCGGGATTATCGGGATAAAAAGTATCCTATAAGTTAATCCCGGTTATAAACTATCTGTGTTCCAAATTTCATCCAAATCCGTTCGGAAGTTTTTGCGTGAAGGAGTAACAAACATACATACATACATACATACATACGTACATCCACACTCACAAACTTTCACATTTATAATATTAGTAGGATCTAATACATTTTTTTAAAATAACCCATAAGGTAGTTAAATTGGAGATGAAAATTTATATAGAAGTTCGTCATTTTCGCCCGAGGGGCATCCCATCGGGAACTCGGCCTGTGAATAAATAAACAAAGCTGTATGTGCTGTTCAAGCCGCTTCTCTCTCTCTGATATGGCTGGGATGAATGCGAAAGCCATCAAAATATAACAATGATATCAACTTGGACCAAATATGTGTCGTTCCAATGTTAGCGCCGAGGTTGTTTTTCCAATCCAGCATTGTTTAATTTTCATTTTATAAATAGAATTGATGGAAAATACTGACGTTTGTTAGGTCAAATTTATCTTGCAAAAGCGTTGGAAAAGCTGGGCAGTTTTATTTATATTAAAGCTCGGTGCCTACTTGAACGCAGGATGCAGTGCAGACCTGATATGGCTGTATGATTTACGTGTTAGTCCAATCAACTTAATTTTCCATGCGAATGTTTATTGAACATCTCAAGCAGCGTTCGTTATTATAACAATGTAATTAGGTAATGCTTTTATGAACATACTTGTCAAAATGATAATTGTATTAATATAATTATTTTTGAGAAAATCGGTAACTTACCTACTTTAATAAGCACTTTTTGCTAGAGGAATGTAATCTTTATTGATATACAGCGCAGGGTACATTTATTAATTGTGTTTTGAGCGTGGGTAATTCGCGCGAATTTATCGCAGCAGTCGGTTATTGGAGCTATAATAACTACAACAGAATTATTATTAAAAAAATAATGAACCTTATGAAATTGGATTAGCGCTCCCCTCGCTGGCATCTAAAGTTGGATACGCTTGTTCAACCTTTCGTAAAATGTGCCCATTCATCTATTATAATATGTGTCTATTCACATTATAAATTTGAACGATGAAGTGTGGTTACAGAAGATATTACTTATATATACTAGTACTAGCTGTGCCCACGGACTTCGTCCGCGTAGTATTTAACGTAACAAAAATTTCGGGATTATCGGGATAAAAAGTATCCTATATGTTAATCCCGGTTATAAACTATCTGTGTTCCAAATTTCATTCAAATCCGTTCAGTAGTTTTTACGTGAAGGAGTAACAAACATACATACATCCACACTCACAAACTTTCACATCCTACTAATATTATAAATGTGAAAGTTTGTGAGTGTGGATGTATGTATGTATGTATGTATGTATGTATGTTTGTTACTCCTTCACGCAAAAACTACAGAACGGATTTGGATGAAATTTGGAACACAGATAGTTTATAACCGGGATTAACATATAGGATACTTTTTATCCCGATAATCCCGAAATTTTTGTTACGTTAAATACTACGCGGACGAAGTCGAGGGGCACAGCTAGTTTATAATATTAGTAGGATTCCCGTTGTAATGGTCGAAATTGGACCATAATTCATTTCAATTTTAATTTTAAACGTCAACTAGGTTTTTTTGTCAAAGACTATTTGATACTGGCACGCTGAATGCACTATAAAAGTCTCACTCTCCAAAAACTGTCACCGTTTGTCAGTCAGACAGTCAGTCGGTGTGGAGGTTACAAATGTGAAATGTATGTGTGTCAATTCATGGTAGTGTGAGTAATGTTTGGCTATTTATTTTAATGTATTACTAAGTATTATAAAATAAAAATATTAGCATTCTACCATCCTTATCTATATGAACTATACTTAAGTGTGCCAAATTTCATACTCCTCTGTCCGCGCAATTTGCGTATTAAGCGTTTGAAAGTTTTTCCTTCCCGTATTAATATATAGATATTTACACTATCAAGAGAAAAATAATCGAAGGTGCCTTTTACTTTTTATTCACTGTGTGAATAAAAAGGGCTGTGGCAGGCACGTGTGACCGGTTGACTAATGGCCTCCTTTGACTACGTCACCCTGTGCAGTCGTGAGTTATTGCTATTGCGTTTTTGTACCCCCTATATCTAGGTCCTACCAAGCACACCACTATTTGCAAGATGAAATAGTTAGTTCCAGTGGGAGAGTCAATTTGTATAGACTCGGTGTAGGTACTTGGTTTTCATTTCAATTAAGTTTCGGTTATATATTTGTAACTAGCGGCCCGCCCCGGCTTCGCACGGGTACATTGCGATTACATTATTCGAGTTTTAGTAAGGATCCCTATTTTTTTTTTAAATATTTTTCAAATCGGTTCAGTAGTTTCGAAGCCTATTCATTACAATCAAACAAACAAAGGTTTCCTCTTTATAATATTAGTATGATTACAAAATAATGTACAAGAGTTATCTGACTGTTTATCTAGTTAGCTAGGCATTCTGTAGGTAGTTAAAAAACGGTACGAGTACTTCGATTTCTGGAAAAAGTATTTTTACCTTAATAATTACCCACGCGGCATGTATCTTGACCACTGCATTAATGTGTTTACCTCCTCAAATATCTTCACATGAGTTGTCAACTCAGAAATGCTAATTGATTTCCGTTTGATTTCAGTCTCAATTTATATCTGAGTACTACTGCTCTCGTAGGTTTAATTAAATTAATTAAAAGCGTTTAATTAAACATTCAGCGAATCTTCTCCGCTCTAAATTAACTATCGATCTTCTATGTGTGCCGCAGTTTGTTTGCTGTCGTTATAGTGGGCCACTGCCCTTTAGCCCTTATCGCCACTTCTATATTTCGAGTCGCACCAGAACTGTTTTACGGTTAAAACGCAGACGCATTACGCAGATTCCCGTCTAAATATCCCAGTATCCAAACTTCAGTACGCCCACCGAACTGGTGGCTAAAAATAACTTGTACTGCGATTTCCACCGGATTAAAGATAAGAAAAATCGTTGATTCGCTTATTTATTTGTCTTTTTAATTCCAGTACTATGAAAGTGTATGGCTAGTTTTCTTCACCAACTGGCTAGTTCATATAACAATTAGGTTACAATAAATATACTATTATAATTTCATAAATTTTAAAATATACATTATAAAATACTGAATTTCAAGCAACATTATAATTTGTTCAGATAACCATTTATGTAGAATAAAATTCAAACTTTCTAGAAGTTGGAAAACGCATTTCGATGTGAATGGAGTCGAGTGCAGCACACACACGACAAGTCTCTCCACCGTTTGGCGGGTCACTGAAGCCCGAACGCACTCTGTAAACTGCACAGACATACCTCCTAACATAGAAGATTAATTTATAAGTGGTCCGGTAAACTTTTTGTTATAAATACAACCTTTTTTCGAAAGTGAAAAGTTATATGCGGTAAATGTTGAAATAAATAATTATAACAATCACTCTTTCTGAAAAGAAATAAATAAACAACAAACCTATTCGCTTGCACAGATGTACACTAACTTTAATATTTGGAGCAAAGTTTATTCTGTACCATAATGTGACACACAATATTCTAATGTACTATTCTGAACACTGCATTCCATGTGTCATGTAGTTAACGGGTAGGATTAACTTCGCCTTCATCCAACGGCCGAAATGTACACAGTTTCAACCGAGATAACAAGCCGCTGTCTATCTCGCTGCCCTAGTTATGCCCGCTGGCAGATTTCACATGTCCTGTACGATTATTTAGGCATTGCCTGGCATTCCTGACACAGGCAGTTGCATTGTATCTGAAAATAAAAAAAACTGTTTAATACTCACTATGGGAAGCGTTTGGTTGAAACAGTAGCGGCATACCTACATCCTACTATATCCTACTAATATTATAAATGAGAAAGTTTGTGAGTGTGGATGTATGTTTGTTAGTCTTTCACGCAAAAACGACTGAACGGATTTGGATGAAATTTGGAACACAAATAGATTATAACCTGGAATAACACATATAATACGAACTAGTTTCTTATATGTACGGTAGATAGCGTAGGTGGTCACTTACCAAAGTGTCGATCGTAGACGTGTTAATGCCCATCTCTGATTTACTGAACTGTCGAATAACATTAGAGGTGCTTCAGTATTACCTTTAGAGACCATGTTTATCAAATTTGTGTAAAATAGTCGAATATAGGCTAGACTGAAAGCCCACCCCAGTACCTACAAGCTAGCGTTAGACTAGGCTTTTTAAGATAAATTTGGTGCTATTTGAAAGTTATAAGTCGTAGGACGTCCTTAGACAGATATTAACATGCGGGTAATGCCTCCAACAATATCGATTAATAATGATCGTCGTCGATAATCGTGTTTCTCAGCAACCCGCCTAACACCTACATTTTACTAGGAAATATAAAGGAAACAAGCTCAAATACCGGGAAGACGTCCATGATTTTATTACAGGAACGTTTTGCGTTGAACAAACTGTTTGCATCCCACGGCGAACCTAAGCACGTGGCGTTTTCATATTTCATGCCAGAATAGGGATGAATAATATGGATTGTTTCGTTTCGATTCACGGGAATTATTCGACATAGGTAAATAAATACCTATGCACTTTGAATAGCCAATGAATGAATCATATTCATACAATCGTTAACTCTTCAAACACCTATTGGTGTCAGCGTAAGCTGATGACGCGGTGTCAAGATTTCAGGGTGTTTCCTGAGCACAAACAATTCATAGGGCTGGAAATACTATCTACTTAATACTTTGAAAATGAAAACTAAGTAAACAAAAAATTACCATCTGTAAATACGAATAAAACCTATTTACGCAAAACTAAAGTAACTGATTCTACAACAATACCAAAAGCATATTAAAAACCACTGAGCCTGTAATAATTCTACATCCTTACGATATTACTGTACGATCAAATAACGTAAAGTCCTTAGGTATGCAGTAATAGATAACAAATTTGGTGTAACAGTTCAACATTTTAGAGTAAAATACCTTCAAAATAGAGTTACTAATTTCTTACTAAATATAGGTATGAATTAATTTATGATGTGTTGTGCAGGAGTCGTCGATCGTAGCAGGGATGCAGCCGCCGGTGATGCCGCACCCCATATCCCTGGGCCCGCTGAGCGCCCAGCAGCAACTACTGAATGCGCCCACGCAGCGCCCGCCGTACGCTAAAGAATACTTCTTCTTGGACATTGAACTGCGATATGGGCTACTCCAGGTAAGTCACCCGAATAGACCTAAACATATGCTGAGAAGCAGGCATCTAAATCAAGTTTCAAGGCACCTATAAAAACATGCAGTTATAACCCGATTTCCCCTACTAGACAAATGTCAAATCACTTATCATAAAAAATTATGTCTCCACGTGTACACACCTGTTTAACGGTTTTCCATGCGGTTTTCATCGAAAATGTGTCCCGGAAGGTCTATAGTATGTATTGTACATTATAAGGGTACCTGTGATGAAAAAAAACATGCGAAGCCGGGTCGCTAGTTACGCAATAAAAAAATATTAGTCCGCATCCCTATTGCAGACCCCATGTAGGTACGTGACTTGCCGGGATCACATTTATGGCACCGCAGTTTTCTTAGTTTACTACACAACTGTACAAT
Source organism: Notodonta ziczac (assembly GCA_918843915.1). Taxonomy (NCBI): domain Eukaryota; kingdom Metazoa; phylum Arthropoda; class Insecta; order Lepidoptera; family Notodontidae; genus Notodonta; species Notodonta ziczac. The sequence continues at coordinate 6,418,795 of OU974038.1, read as the reverse complement.
AAAGGTATGCGTGCAATGAAAGGCGAAATGGAATATTTCACACGTGTGTTGAATGTGCACCTAACGCTCGGTACGCCCAGGCCATTGATTTCACAAGCACTTGCATCCGCCTCGGCGCTTGTTATATTCTTCCTCTTTCTTAAATAATGTGGCCCAACCAGTTTAGTAGGTATTTCGCAAGTGACATGTTATAAGCAGCATTTACAAACACATTTAAAAACGACAAAACAAAAACGTGACCGTCTACTTCGGAAAACCCAAATTAATACTGACTTTCTGCGTGTTTTACGCTATGGGTATTTGACATTTGTGACTTTGACTTTTTGCGCACCTAAATATTTGACACTCTACATGTAGGTATCTTCGTCTCAATATTGAAATGGGACGCCAAAATAGCCTATTTCATATCTTTAAATATTCATTATTTATCGGTAAGTAAGCCATGTTTATCTATAAGTACAAAAGTCTTATTTTAGAAACGTTGGTACGATATTTTGATGCCCCCAAAAAAGTTCTTATCCGATCGATGGTATAAATCTTTTCTGTTGGTAACGAGTGATTTAATCAAAAGTCAGCTGTTAAAAAGAAACCTATAAGATTATTTGGTAATCATTTGGTACCTGCTTGGTTCGTGTGCTAGGTTCAACTTCACCTTATACTAAGGCGCCTTACAAAATATCGTGCATTATTAAAATAGGGCCTTATACATGTATTAATTAAAACTAATTTGAGCCAACATAGGTTCGTACGTGTGAGTATCCTGAAGGAATTAGATAGGTAGACGATAATCTCTGGGTAATCCGTAACATTTGTACTAAGCTTAATTGAAACGTAAGAAAATCCCCGATTTACAAACTAATTAAAGTGCCTTTTGATGTGAAACTTTGGTCCTTTTTAAGTCGCGTCCAATATGCTAACAAATCATGTTGCGATTATCGTATCCTGTCTATGGATTACGATAAAACACAATTTATACCAGCTTTTAATGGCTTGTAATTACATTTAAATATATATATATATATACAAGGTGACACATAATGGGTATACTATTTTTTTTTCAACTTAACTTTGTAAATCTCAAACTATCGGCTTTGTAGGACAGTTGAAGTACTAAAGGTGTTGTACACTTGTGAAATCGGTCAACAGCTGTATTCCTGTAACACCTTTTGTTTTTCAAGTTGCCTCCAAAGCTGATAGTTTTAGAATTACAAAGTTAAGTTTTGAAAAAAATAGTATACCCATTATGTGTCACCTTGTATATATATATCGCCATTCTGACACACCAACTGTATGGCCCGAAACTAAGCAACGTTTGTACTATGGGTTGTACTGGGGCGATCTCAGTCTCACTCTCTCACACACCCAGACCAGGACAAATTACGTAAAGGCCATTTTCGAAATTTACCCCAGCGGGAATCGAACCCGAAACCACCACGTGCAGTGAGCCGAGCGGCCTTAGCTCGAACTTCTTCGCCAAGCGGTCGTCGATTGATAGCGCACCGCATTAAATTCCGCCGTTACGTATGTAGTTTAGAAGAACTGAGCGGACCAACAGACAAACGCGGATAGTTACTATATTTCATACTATTTATTGCTGTTCACATCATTCGTAATCTTTATTTCTTTAACCTATTTTAACTTGTCATTGCCCTATGTTATACCAAAATAATTGTAGGAACACCCTCCTTTGGTCAAATGTCTCTCCTGAAGTAGGCAGTGTTCGGTAATAGAGTACAAAATAAAATGAAACAGGTTGTATAACCCAGGCTACTTATTTATTCAATTAAATCCGGGGACAGTAAAAATATAGTAATCTTAATACATACAAAATAGTATAATTTCTAATGAAAAAAGGATTACGGTCGACTTCACGTGTTTCAATATCGATATTATGATAACTATTTACTAAATAGGCGAAAACCCCTATTTTATTTTATGTGTTCAAGTGTTTAGTATAGTCTAAGTTGGGATGAAATTTTGGCTCCTGATAATGGTGTTTCCAACTACTTTCTGCAGAGATTAAAAACACTTTATAATTCACCCAACGGACCAAATTTTCTAGAACTGCCAACCTGGGATGAATTTAATTAAGATTTGTTGTTTCGGTTTGTTGAAAGAATTTGAGTTGTCTGATGCAAACGTTTTCATGACTAAAATGTTAAGCACGTGATAAACCTGAGTTGTCAAATTTTATAACCCAGTTTTATGTCGCGCTTAACTTTTTTTTTAACTTCAGGAAGTACTTTAGTACCCAATGGCTAAGTAGGTCCCACAACTAAGCTGTAGAAATAGAGATGCGCTTGTTTTTTTTTTAATGGTAATGTTTGTCTCATCGCCTAAATCAAGTAGTTTTAAGTACCTGTTTCAACAAAGAAAAGCAATCTAATTCAAGCTGTGTTAAATCAACGCCACATACACTATTTACTACCTAGCGCACATACACGGCCCGTTCAGATTTACCCTCTTGCGTAGGGTACAATCTTTTTGAACTTTTGTTATTTTACTAACAAATGGAAAAGAAAAAGGGAAACAATTTGCCACAGCAAAATAAACGATTTATTTTTCTTTGTTTTACCTACGCATGTCTCCGAATTGTAAGTAATTTAATATGACAAAGATTCTGGCGTTACCTTCACGGGGTTTACTACATAGGTACTTGCATACAAATGAAGTCGAAAATGCAAGAAAGTGTCATTCTTAGTACTTCTACGACATGGGTCGCTATACGTTAATCAATTGATCCCGAGTTTGAGAGTGGTCTTAAGTTCGATTTTGACTGGTCATTTTGTACTGTAATGTAGCTTAGATTTTATTTTAACAACGTTTACCTACGTTATTCAAAAAGGAATAAATTTGAAAAATTTCAAATATTCAGTGACTATTAAGTAGTACTTATGTCGCTGACTGTAGCTTGTACCCACCTATGACATTCGATTTAGATCCATTCTTATATCTACCATCTGTACTGAAATGTGCGCGGTGGTTGAAGGAAACGTCTAAAATATATAAGGTTTGCAATCGATTCGGATAATGTCTCATATTCACATACGTAAGGATCTGTCAAAATATTAAGAACGCAAAGTATCATAAGTTAATACCATGTTGCTACTTAGTTTTGTATGTTTATACATAGTACGTCATCAAGCTATAATTTAAAAGCAAACTTCCAATTATTATACTCAAGTTATATTAGTGACTACAGCACCTTGTTACGTGGGTAAAGGGTAATATTTTTAGCGGCGGCCGAGAGCCGTTTTAACTTAATTCATTAGGCGGCAGACTCCGCCGCATTAAATAAATACATGCAGTGGACAGGTTATACAGTGCGCCACTTTATTAAGACACTTTCTATTTCAATATATTTTAAAAGAATAATAATTTTAGCCCTTTATGACGTCCCACTCCTGGGCACGGGCCTCCTCTCAACACGAGGGGGATTCAGGCCAAAATCCACCACGCTGGCCCAGTGCGGGTTGGCGGATTTCACATGTCTTTCGAAAATTGGTTAAATCTTCTAAGACATGCAGGTTTGCTCACGATGTTTTCCTTCACCGTAAGCAAGTTATCTATTTTAATGTGATATAAAACATAATATAATGTAAGTATTACGAACAACGTTTGTATTACGTATTACCGTGGAGAGATTATTGTACCAATATCATCATACACCTACCTACTATATTAATGTACGTGTGTGTATTGAGATGAAGTCGAACACGTAACAAGTTTCCGACCGTTCCGACCGTTTGTAACTACGTTTGAGTCGTATTGGTTAATTATATGCCCACCGTAGCACGTGCGCTTGCTTCCCTCGTAATAAATCATGACGTCAATAGGCAGGTTTGTTACTGGCAACGCGTATCGCTTCAAAATTGCAATGAATGCTGCTTCCACTGAGAAGATCCGGCTAAAACTCAATGGTTCCCTTTTCAATTTGTAAAATATGGTGTACATTCTCAGGAACGGCAACACAATGTGAGCAGGCGACACCATTGTCACTAAGATAGATTAGACTATCACATAGATTACATTATGTTCATTATAAAATGCAATACCGGACTAGACATGCTTTGGGTAATGTATTAAATAGTTTAACTTTCTTCAATTGTAACTGTAACACACTTTCTGAAACAATACTGTCTATTAGGATTTTATAAAGGATTTTCTTTGTAAAAGGGTCTAGATATTGTACAGATGTGTCAACCGTGAATGCGGCTGTATAAAATACAAGACTAACGATGAAATCAATATTTATTTAATTAACGTTTTCATCATGTTAGATCCATAGCTATACCTATTAGGAAACTTTTCGACGAAGACGGCGGTACACCAATAAGCTTAACTACGAGACATCATTAGAAAAAAATGATTAGAATAATTAACCCTTTTGATTTCCTACTCCTGGGCACGGGGGATTGATCGATGCGGGAAATTTCGAAAATTTGTTCGTTTTGAAGACATGCAAATTGATTCATTTTTTTGCATCACAGTAAGCAAGTGATACTTAATCGTATCGATAGATATTCGCCCAAAGATATCGCAAAATTCCGAGATCTGACCAAAGGTTTGAACCCTGGACCTTGGGCACGCAATACTCGGGCTCAATCGGCTATCTGAGACAAAATTATTATTAAAACAATTCGCATAGCAATATTGCGAATTTCTTTTTCATTCGAAGAACAATTCATGGGGTAAGCCATATCACAATATTACTTTTAATATAATAGGTGGCCTCAGAACTTCAAGTAACAAGTTTGTAACAATTTTGTACGGCATCTAAACATGGCGACGTTAAATATTCCTTACTTACCTATTCTTTATTGATGGAGCAAACGCTTTTGCATAACCCTGACAGTTTTTCTCCTTGTCTGGCTAACGAAGTTAGTTAAAAAACGTTTCGGTTTATTTACATCACATCAAATTAATATTTTATCAAGTCGACAAATGGCGAATAAATTAATATTTCTACAAATCAAATTCATAAATACTGCTAATGAGGAGGACGCCAATACACTTAGTTTAATCAAGTTCTGATATTGTAGTTACCAACATACTTAATTTAGGAGGCATTATGTCAAGTCACAATACAAAAGAATTGCTTCTATCGTAGTAGTCGATGATTTTGCCTGCAGGCACAAACAAACAATGTCGGGTGTATGAATTTATGACATTTTAGTACCTACTCGATTGTCTTCAAATAACTGTAGCCTCTATTGCTATTGACCTTAATTCCTTTTTTGCATAGCTCATCGAAGCGCTGCACTACCTGCACTACACCGCCAGGCAGATGCATCGCAACGTGTGCCCTCAAGTCATCATCGTCTCCAAGAGGGGAACCTGGAAGCTCTTCGGCCTCGAGTTCGTTGGTGCGTAAACAATGATTCCACATGAATACAGACTAAAAGGAAATAAGTCGAAATATTCGTACTTACTTGACGGTTTCAATAATTATCGTGTAAATGGTATAAAAACAAGATCGAAATTCGAAACCCTTTTCTATGTTTTATCAGCCTTCTATCTTTCTCGGATATCCACAAAAGTTCGGCTCTATTCGAAACTTAAATCCATATTTGCAGAATTGAATTTTGACATATAGTTCTCAATCACTCAGCAATAACACACATAACAAGTTAATTATAACCCCGCTGTTAAAGGTAAAAATACTCCTATATCAATCTTCGTGCATTTAAAAGTCGAGTGCTTGAGTTCGTTTATACTCGTATTCCACTATATAATTTGTACGTGACATCTATATTCTATTTGAGCGTGTTTAAAGCGGAATAATTGCAACAGTAAAACAATCCTTTGTATTCTAACTTAGTCGCTCAAATCAATATCAAATAAAAAAGTCTATTTCGCCGATATGATTCACTGTTGAGATTTAGGTAAGCGTAAATAGATAATAGATGACTTGTGTTAGTAGAGTAAGTTAAAAGGGTATTATTTGTTTTCCTAGAATCTCAACACCTCATCGTTATAAAATAAAGAGAGAGAGTAAACGAAATAGATATACAGGAAATAATTATACGCGCTAAGGTTAATTAAACAAAGAGTGATTTGAATATTTTAAAGACAAACAAAAGTAAGAGAGTACAGAGTTCGCAGAGTGGTTCTATAACTCGGCATCTCGTAGGAAGGAGTGCTTTCAGTGATTAATTAACAGCCATATTGGACAAACCCGTTGGTGAGGCTAATTAATGAAATATGTCGGTAACCTCTTATAGTCGTGAATCCATCGCGGATTCTTTCCTTTAGTGGTGGTAACTGTTATATTACCTACTTGTGGTTTCATGATACGTGAATAGGCTGGGCGATCGTTGTCCAAAAAGATACACTAAGTATAGAATTTCGATGAAACATAAGTCGACCGTAAGGTATTCTACAAAATGTATCGCCGGTCAAGTGCTTCGGTGAATTCAACTTCGGTGTACTTACCTACTGTGGTACACTGTGGTTTTACTCATAATCTAAATAAATTATCATGACCCATGCTTTCAACTAGAGTTCGTACGAAGAGGGCCCCAAGTCTGCTTATTTAAAACCAGTTGAAAACCATCGGTAATTAATATTATCTCCGTTAAGTCATCATCGTAAATCGTAAATTCTTGGTGGTCGACATATTGTCGGCCAGAGAACAGTTGGATATCGTTTTGCAGAATGGACCAACCCAGATGCACTGCTGTAGGCCAACACCACACTTGTCTTAGTGGTTCTAGGTTTTTTCAGTTTGCAAATCTACGTCCAATTAACGGATGGTTTTCTATTGGTTTTAAATGAGCAGACTCCGAGCCCTATTTGTGCGAGCGATGCCGATGCTGAGTAGGTACACATAGCCAATACCCTAAGGTTTAATTAAATTAATAAGATAGAATTACATGATACCTATTCCCAAAACTAATTACGATAATCAAATCCTTTCCGACCGAATAAATAAAGCTTGTTTCTTGTATCTCCTTTTAATCGCCATGTTACCATTTTCCTTGAAAATATTTTCCTCGTCCGGAAATTGGCCAACTATCTCCGGGAGACGTGATTAGGCCGGTCGCGAGTCCGAAAGTAATAATATTATTTTCAAATATGCTTTGATCATTATTTCTGGAACCTTCTTTGGGTTAATTACGTGCATCGATTTATTTTTGTTGTTTAACGGAATTAATGAAAACAAATTACTTCAGAGATGAAATTCAGAAAAAAATTATCATTTGAGGACCAATCTTCACTTTCGTAAACTGAAGGTGCACATTTACCACTAGCATTCAAAACTTTTATTTTTAACTTTGTTTTCAAATTAAATGGTCAGATACAAATACCTATCTCAAATTACTGTGCATTGTTTGAGAAAAGCTCTACACTACGAGCCGCCACAATTGGGCGTTAATGAACTAACGTATGTGTGCGTCTGCTACCTAGGTACACCTCGGCCCACATTATCACGTTCGATCATTACTTCCCGCTCGCCGCTACCCACATCATATTGCTTAGGTACAGTAGTGCAATAATTATTTAAATGACCACGAACAAGATCCATTACGTACATTATCTCAGTAACTGAGATCATTTATTGTTATTATATGTTGTAATAAACAGAAGATCTGCACAGGAGCTATTTGAGGATTGATAAAAAAAAACGCATTTGGGCACGGTCCCTTCTTCAATAAGGGGGCTTCAGGCCATTATGCACCACGCTGGCCCAAAGCGGTGAGCGGATTTTACACGGCTTTCGAAAATTGGTAAGATTTTCTAGTACATGCAGGTTTCCTCACATTGTTTTCCTCCACCGTGTAGACTGATATTCATCTCAAATTTTGTATTTTGTATTTGTATAAGCCAGATGGATACTATTTAAGTGGAAAGCTCTGCTCAGCTAGGCAGCTTACCGTGCCGATGCATTTATCACGGCTGATCCTCGACGCCGCCCCGTTCACCTTGCGTAACCACCTGTTGCGTTCCCATTCCTCTATATTGAGAGCATTCTGGGTCCGGGAAAAAAAAATTGAGGTCGTCATCCAAGGTAGGTAGGTACATTCCAAATAAAACGCTGTCCATTGAGGATAAAAGGTGTTTAGCCGATTAATAACCTTTATAAGTAGGTACCTACGTGTTGTATGTGAACTACTTGCACGTAATAATAAAAATAAAGATCAATACTGTAATGAGGTTAAATTATCATCCAATTCAAGACAGATTGGGTATTGAACTTAACAAAATACAAACAGTGCCGGATTAAGCAAGTGCGGGGCCCGTAGCAAAGCGCGGGGCCCGTAGTCGGTTACCGAGTGCCTGACATGGATTGTCTTAGTAGGAAAAGTTATAACGTTTCACGTTTTTGTGACATGCCAAGTAAATTCAATATACCACATCTTAATAAGTTTCACTCAAAAAATTACGCTTAGGCAGCGATGAGTGGGTTTAAATATGCGGGGCCCCCTTTCGCGCGGGGCCCGCAGCAATTGCTAATCTTGCTACTAATAGTTAATCCGGCACTGAATACAAACACTGAGAACCAGGCGATGAAGATTTTATATAAGTACCAAATGGTTAATATGATTTTGGTGCAAACAATTTATGAAGATTCATTCATGTCTGCGAACACCTAAAATATCAACACATAAGTAGATGTTTATGGTTGGCATACGAATTTCTTTTGAAGTTTATTTTATCAGCAAGCTATAATATGTATCAACATTTCTGAATATTCCAATATCCCTCAAGTATACAATGTTATATTTATTTACGGAGCCAATCTTTACTTTAACTTTGCGTGAATAAATAAGTAGGTATTTTATTAAATACTTAAGTACCTACCTACATAAGAAGTGGGTATTTTCTATCTTGTTGTCAGCATGTTTAAAGTTCACGTTAATATTTGTTTTCGAAATCGTTATAAGTTAACAAAGCTAAGATACTTGGATCTGTGTCAAAATTGTTATTTATTTATACGTATATATTTATTTTACGATTTAAGAATAAATCATAATTCTCATCCAATATACTCATAGGTATATAATGATTACCTAGGTAGGTATACATAATTAAAATTATATTGAAAAAGACCTTATGGTAATCGACTTCAATACCAAAAGGAATTTCACTCACCGCTCATGTTGTAAGTACATTAGAAAACAAACATCAAATATTTAATGCAACGGTATCGTGTGTAATGTATGTTCGAGTACGAGGCCATACATTATGTAAATGTCGTTGGTATTGGAAGATGTGACCTGCTTCGCCCGTGTGTTGTAACATTACGAAGAGTTTGGAATCAAATCTCGGAAGTTTTTCTCATTGTTTGCGATAATGGTGATTGTTTACAAAATTCACAGAAGTCTATAATGAATGCGACTCAATATTCTTACGTAAAAGAAGTACTTACCAAAGATTTTACGTCAGAATTATAGTTTTTCAAGAAAATTGTAAATTGTAATTTATACATTTTTTCTCTCTTTCTCAACTAACTCGACTAAGTAAGAAGATCCGACAAGAATCTCAGCCAACTTGTCTATTTTGCATTTTTATTTAACCACCATTGGTTTATATTTTATAGCAATGATGAACAGGTACCTTTCAGGAATTAGCGCCTGTGGCCCGTTTCAGGACAACCAAGTTACTGTAATCATATTTAATAATTTTTAAAACGCTTTTTACCCAGTCAAGAGACCCATTTGTTATCGAGATCGGCCTCTAACTTACTGCTATATTACTTATTTATACTCTGCAATATATGTATAACGAGTTGTACTTACGGCTACTTATATGTTCTAGTCAAGATTTTTATATAGGTATTCTATCAAAAACATTATGAATTTAATCATATTCATGAAACTAGCTGTGCCCGCTGACTTCGTCCGCGTGGAATTTAATTGACAGTTTCATACAAACTTTCATCCCCTAATTTATCCCCTTGGGGGTAGAATTAATCAAAATCTTTTCTTAGCGGATGCCTTCGTCATAACATCTACCTGCATGCCAAATTTCAAGCTGATCCGTCCAGTGGTTTGGGCTGTGCGTTGATAGATCACTATGTCAGTCAGTCACCTTTGAGTTACATATATTTAGATATTAAAAGTTCCTTACATAGATGGCTTACGTAGGTGAGTAATATTAATTTTTTTCTTAGCTAAATATATAGCCTCGTTGTCTGAATCGGTATCTAAATATGTCTTGGATATTGTCTATTAAAGAGCCCCACTGAGCGATGTAGATACTAATATTATATACCTTATATTTTGGACGGTGGTAAATAATAATCCCACTTAGGAATGTCTAGCCTTAATTTCTTTTTCTGCCTATTATCCCCCGTCTCTCGTCTGATGTTACTAAATGATATACCCACTTACTTAATTGCCTCGCGGCGATCCGTCTCTACTAATAATAGCAATCCCTTTAGCTGGCTTGATATTACATTGCATTTGATATATTATCTGTCGATTTTGACATAACTTTGAGGTTACGACCTCACAAAGTTCAGGTTGCACAGTCCATGATGCAAGCATAATAACCATTCAGATTATTTGCAAGCTCTACCGAATAAAATCGTAAGTCATATTATGTCATTTTTCATGTATTGCCTTTTCTTAACCTGCTTATGTAGACACGTTATTTTCTAACAATATCACAGAGATACAAAAATAAAATTATCTTAAGTAAACCTTTATATTTCGGAAAAAAAGTATCTTGAATGAAGCCGAAACCTATACTACTAAGTAGGTTGATTGAGTTATCAACAATTATCAATGAGATTGTAATACATCATAGCGATGGTCTACTTCCTTAGACCTTTTCTACTTCGTATTATACATTTTTCATAAGAACTTTAGATATATTATAGTTATTTAAAACTACACATACATTAATATGAAAATTATATAGCTTTCTATTTAGGTCATAGGACGTGCGGTTTTGAAGTTGTTTCAGGTGTTTGCGTGAATATTTACTAACATTGGATTTAATATTTTTCCGAAATGTCTTGATTTTGATATTACGATTATATACACTGCTTTTACGAAATAATCATTTTTATTGGGGCTTGCCCGCCACGTACTCCCACCGTGGTCACTCCTGTAATCTATAATCAACAGGTTGATCTAACGAAATAGCTGAGGTTTGACCCTCTGCGAGTTCCAACTAAAATCTGTAAGGTCGTGGAGCCAACAAGGCATTCAATCAAAGGAAAATATACCTAGGAGGAGTTGATAGAAGATTATACATTGACAATAAATGGTCAGGTGCATTTCATAATCATCAGTTAAGTCTAGATTGCTACATTATTGTCTTTTGAGTAATATTTTGACAGCATTAGGTATAGCAGCCCGTATACGCAGTGGCGGATTTACAAATTTCCAAGGTATAGCCTGTAAAGTTTTTTCCGCCCTTGCCTCTACAATTGTCATGTCCTAGATTATTTTTACAATCAAAAAAAATCGTTGAAATTGCACTTAAAATAATTTTTGGGTTTATTTTTGTGCTAATCAAAGCTCAACCATGTACGATTGATAAAGTAATGTAATGTATGCTACATTACAAATTAATGTACATTTGGTAAACGTGACTAAATAATCTTTATTGCGCTCGATTTCTTTGACGTAGAAATAACAATAGTACATTGTTACACGAGTGGTGAAAGTGACTTATTTAGTCCTGAGATGGGGTTTGGCGCCCGAGCGTAGCGAGGGCGCTAATGGCTCGAGGGACAAAATAAGTCTTTCACCCGAGGTAAACACTGTGCTTTTCATTACGAATACAAGGAAAGTAAAAATAAAAACAGGTATTGGCTAAAGAAATAATACAAGGAAGTATGAACAATACTCTACAACTCGAAAAAAATAATTAAGATCGGATTGCCGCCTATTTTGTTTTTTTTTTCGTTGGCCGGCGAACTTCATTATTTAGCTATTATTTTTCATTTTCATCTTTAAATATTTTGCCCAAATCTATGTTATTTTAAAGAAATTGTTGAAACTAAATTATAATTAAGTCATTTAAAAATATATATATTATTTAATTAATACTTAACTTTATGTTATTTAATTTTACATCGTGCTGTAATTGAGTGACTGTAGAAAAAGTTTGAACATGGTTCCATAGAAATGTGAAAATGGAACTAGTATTTTTTTTATAATTTGACAGCTGTCAGTTGAAAGTGATTCTCCCGGGCCGGAAAAGTATTACTTTCAACCCGCTCCTCAGGCAACTTCAGACCTACTTTCAGAGTATGAGTAATAAAAAAATATCTGCCGCCCTAGGCAGCCTACTCAGCCTGCTGGTGAATCCGCAACTGCGTAATTAAATAATAAACGCCATTCAGCTCAATAATTTTTCAATTTTTTGTGCAGAAAACATCATTGGACCTGACCCCACTGAGATGATGGGCGTCCCACCGTGGTCGATCAAAGTGGCCAAACTCTCTCAACCGAACCTCGACTTCTTAGGTAAGTAGAAATATACATTTTATTAATAAACTTTATTTTTCTTCGTGAGTGCTTTTAAGCTGTCACGACTTTGGAGACGAGTATCGCTGTTAGACAAATTGGTCGTCATAAGTAGGTACCTAATTTGTTTTTAAATCCCCGTTATCAACCTTATTTTGTTTCTATTATTACTTATAATACGACTCTTGTTTTAATATTTATCTTGAAAACGTTTATCCAAGCGCAAAAATGTTTTAATATACTCGTACTATAACCACAATTTATGTTATTTGAATAACTAATTTACCTATTTGTTATCCCGTGCTGATCATTTATAATGTTCTGAAATCTACAACAAGATCTTATTCACGTACAGACTTTACAATATCCTTTAGTTGATCTTTTCCATAATTTATTTTTACTATTAAATAAACGTATTTTGAAGTTTAAATATTGCTGCCTGTGTGCCGCAAATACTTTATTCACTCCGCAATATATATTTGATAAACACCTTTATGTAACAGATAGCTTTGAACCTAAGCCCGGTGTTTTCAGTATGTAATTATGATAACGAAATACACACATTATACAATATTTTTTATAAAAAAATGTTATTTTTGCAATTGGTTTCTTTTTTATTAGGGATCTTTGGAAACTCCGACCTTTTATTATTTCTTGCTATATATGCACGGAAAGAATTCATTTTATGAAATTCAAATGTACTGATTTTCCGAAGGGTGAATAATCTGTCAAAGCGCATCTAAGCCTACGCTTGAATCCTTCCGCTGAGAGCAACCACAAGTCTTCTATCAAACGATCTTTCCGTTCGCCTTTAATTCGAACAAATATTATGTTTATTAAAAAAATCTTGTAGGTGATAATAATTATAATATCTTATACATTGTCGTCGGCTGTAAATTTACTTACTGGCCACATCACTAGGGTCGTCATAATTCCATAACGTGGGTGTCCCCATTAGTGTTGCCTAGTAGTAGTTCCCATTAGTATTGATCTCGAAAACTAGTCACAATAACGATAGCGCATCTACATATAGAGTCAATACTATTGAGGACATAGTATCGATAGTATCGATAGTGCCTACTGTTGCAGATACTATCGATACTTCGGCAACAAGTATCAAGTATCGATTTGGCAATACTATTCCCGTCCTGTTGCCTTCACGTGTCATCGTCTATCACGTCAATTACTTTGGCTCTATTTGCGGCCTCGATGTTGCATTCAAACCCCTTCATTGAGAACAATGAGCTCGTTTGCACAACAATCTTATCTATTGTATATGTAATATATATGTAACTCAAAGGTGACTGACTGACATAGTGATCTATCAACGCTCAGTCCAAACCACTGGACGGATCGGGCTGCAATTTGGCATGCAGGTAGATGTTATGACGTAGGCATCCGCTAAGAAAGAATTTTGATTAATTCTATCCCCAAGGGGATAAAATAGGGATGAAAGTTTGTATGAAACTTTGTCAATTAAATTCCACGCCGACGAAGTCGCGGGCACAGCTAGTTATAAATAAGTTCCAGGTAATATTTCAACTGCAAGGTTTATGAATCCACCGGAGAGGTTCTAAGGAATTTTATAAGATGTAGACTTCATAAACATTCAGACGGCTAATTAGACAAACTGTCTAATACGTCAGCTGTTGTGCAATTTAATCTTGCAGACTTGGAATAATACTTAGTTTTAAAGTAAGAACGAACACAAATATAACATTAACTATATAAGGTAGGCACTTAAAACAAAAAGAAAACAATACCATTTTTACTTTTTATGGTCTGTCTGTTGGTTCCGGCTAATCTCAGAAACGGAAGGACTGATTGTGACGGGACTTTCACTGGCAAATAGCGGATGTTATAAGGAGTCACTCTGGCACGGGCTACAGCTGGTCACCAATATATAATGTGACAAAGATCTTGTAGACATTAGGGAGTAATACATAATAATAATAATTCTAATAATAATTCTCCAAGATTGAATTGAATCTTTGGTACGAGGTACACTATTAATTTTGGGCGTAAGCAGACACCTATGTACGAACCTGTAGTACCTAAATGCTAAAGAAGATGTGCCTGGATTTATTTATAACAGCTGTCTTGATTAAAGGTACTCGCTATCAAACAACTGTTAGCGCCACGCAGCTCACATCTCGACAGTCAATAATAATGTCAAAGCGTAGCGTGTCTTGCCCTACTAGTCCGAATTATTTGTGTAATTCTTGGTAATATCAAAAGGCAACACACTGGAGCTACTTATTATAATATTTATATTAATATCTACTACTCTTTGTAATTATTGAATATAAGCAACTGGCAATAAAAAAAAGACATGTAAATAGACAAGCCCGCTGAGTTTCTTGCCGGATCTTCTCAGTCGAGGTCGCGTTCCGATCCGGTTGTAGATATAAGCAAAAAAATAAGAAAAATTGGCAATTTGTAAGTGCCCCCGTAGGCCTAAACAGAATAAACGCTTTGAATTTGAATTTGACACAACATAAATATTGAGATCATTCGATTTGTGTGGTAGGTAAGAAGGTACATCATCTTTTGCATCTACTAAATCGCCACTCGTCATGGAAAATATCGTGCATTATTAAAATAAGACGTTATAGGGATATGTTTTGTTATAGCACCTGAGGTCCAGACAAACGGCCAGTGCAGCATCCTGTCAGACATGTTCTCCCTGGGGCTGGTCATCTGCGCTGTGTTCAACCACGGCAAGTCGCTCATTCAGGCGAATAACAACCCGATGCTGTACATGAAACAGATTGAATACGTAAGTATATTATATACCTACGGCTCGACCCGGGTAAGGGGGGTATTACACTCACAGAAAATCGGCGTAAAGTCGCACTCATCGAACAAAACACAGCTATTATAGCTGTGTTTCGTTCGATGAGTGAGATAGCCTACTAGAGATCGTTCGGCACGGGTGAGCGAGAGTAATAGACAGCGGCAACCTGTCGTATTGCGAGTGAACCGATATCCAAGCGGTTAATTTTATAAAACAAACCCGTTTTCATTACACAGGCGGAGCAATACAATTTGGTAACATAAAAATAACAGTGCCGTCTAGGGACGCCCGAAAGAAGCGAAGCTTTATAGTATAAAGCGAAGGAACTAAGCGTTAAGGCTAAGCGCCCATCTAGCCCTCGAAGTTCAAATGTTTTGAAGTTTTTTAGAATTTTTTCATAATCTGACAATAATAAAAGGCACTCTTTGTAATTCGCGACAAAGACCGTGTGCAGTGTATTTATTAATACATCCAACTTACTCTAAAACATTTCAAGAACGCCAGCTATCCAGATAATCTGGCAATTTTTGTATATTTAGTGATTAACTAGTATCGTATCCACTGTGATAATATTTAGAGTAAAATAAATGTATTAATAAACGCACTGCATATTGTGTTTGTCGCAAATCACAAAATGTTGTCTTAAATTATTTCAGATTTTGGATAAACTATAAAAATACTCGAAAATTTTGAATTTCGCAGGCTAGTAAGGCGCCTTCACCTTAAAACAGCTAAGGCGCGCGTGCCGCACTCTGTATACCTATATATGTAGTTATATGTCGTGTAACGCTTCAAAAAGCTTATAACGGATGGAGAGGCCGCGCGGCGATCGCCCCGTACGTCTGTATAGAAGCTTCGCTTCAAAAAGCTTATACGAGGGATGCCTTTTAAGTTTTGTCGTTTGAAGAAAAAAACACAACTAGAACCTTATAGTACTTTTTATTGTTTTTCAAAGTATTCACCACGTAGCTTAATACACTTTTCCATTCGCTCAAACCAGTTATTATAACATTTATTCCACTCTAAAGTGGGGGTGTTCAAAATGGCTGACTTGAAAGCGTCGACTGCTTCTTCACTGGACTGGAACCTTTGACCACGAAGACTTTTCTTAATTTTAGGAAATGTAAAAAAATCGTTAGGGCTTAGGTCAGGACTGTATGGAGGATGGTCAAGAATTTCTACTTTTTCCTGCTTCAAATACTCAATCGTTTGACGAGCGCTGTGTGAACTTGCATTGTCGTGGTGCAGGATGATGCGTCGCTTTGAGTTAGATTTTCGAAGTTCGGCGATGACTTGTGGTAAACAAACTGTGGTATACCACTCTGCGTTAACCGTTCTACGATCATCAAGTGCAATAGTCGCAACATGGCCGGTTTTTCTAACGAACGTGGCCACCATCTTCTTTGAAGTGCTTCGAGAACGAACAACTTTAGTCGGCTTTGGCTCGTCTTGAAAGACCCAGATTGTAGATTGTTGTTTGGAATCAGGATCGTAGGCATAGATCCAAGATTCGTCACCACTGATGATGTCGTAGACGTGATTTGACTCTCCTCGGTTGAACCTTTGCAGAGTTTTCTTACACCATCTGACGCGGGCCGCCTTGTGATCGTCGGAAAGCAGATGCGGTATCCAACGGCAAACTAGCTTTCTTACACCAAGCGCTTCATGCAAGATCTTCTGAATGGTTGTCCCTGAGATGCCTAATAGAGCCTCTATCTCTCGATACGTCACATGACGATCTTCGAGAATTAGTTGTCTCACTCCAATGATGTTATCTTCAGTGAATGCAGATTTTGGGCGACCTTCGCGAGATTTGTCACTAACACTAGTATGTCCACGCTGGAATTCTAAATACCAGCGTTCGACAGTCCGCAGACATGGGGCTTCATCCCTGAACACAGATATTAGCTCTTCAAAACACTGAAGCCGTGTCAGGCCTCTTCTAAAGTTGTAGAAAATTATTGCACGAACATTTTCCTTAGAAAGATTCATTTTCGTACGTAACCTGACAGATTCTAATCGACGCTGTGACTAAACAATAACATTAATCCTAATACATTCAACTGTTTTGAGATTCGAAATTTAAACACATTCGAATATAGAACGGTTCCAAATTCAAAATTGCCGGGAATTATGGAAACGACAGAACTTAAAAGGCATGCCTCGTATTTGGTATTTCTAAGTGCAATAAGTAAACTCTTACAACACTGAAGAGTGTAGGTATATCTCGACTCATTTATACCTGACTATCAATGTCGGTCTGGTGGCAAATTACCTAAGTTCTCACGGCTTTTGTATCTTGTGTGTGACTTGATATCTGAAATTAAAAATTGAAATTGAGATCTGCTTTTAAGGGAGGACTTATTATTTGAAATTTGCTACCTAACAGGATATTACATAACAATAGTATCAGTGTTAAAACACCCTGCCCTCCGTACATGAAAATGAAAATACCGCACCCTT
Source organism: Notodonta ziczac (assembly GCA_918843915.1). NCBI lineage: Eukaryota > Metazoa > Arthropoda > Insecta > Lepidoptera > Notodontidae > Notodonta > Notodonta ziczac. The sequence continues at coordinate 6,401,107 of OU974038.1, read as the reverse complement.
CATCGATCTCTTTGTTTTCCATATGTTAATACTCTTTTTCTCAGAAACGAGTAGAGTTATCTAGCAAAACATTAATATAAAATATTAAAGACCAGTAAAAAATCATGCTTCTTATGGCCATTTTCTTGATAAACATTTTCATTAAAAGCAACAGTAAAAACAGTAAAGATATGCCAATAAACCATTACATTTACTTTAAAAAATAACCTTGTTTGTTATTTCCATTATAGAAACTGGTTGTAAGTGAACGCAGTCATAAGATACGGCTGGTTATGTTACTTTCATACTCGCAAACACACTCACCAAAACCTATACCACACTTTCGGCCCATTGACGTCGAATCATGAAATTTTGAAGCGACGGCACACAGCACAAAGAAATCCGAAAATCGCTAATTATACAAATTTAGCATATTGATTTCTTATATTTACGCGAATACTACACATTGAAATAAAACTATTTTTACGGATTATATCGCGTTTATTTTTACTTTTTGTGTTCCCGACGTTGAGCGTACCATTGCAAGACCTCGAGACACAGTGAGCACTTTCTGCGTGGATCGGACCGCAAATACCAACTAAATTTTGAGGGTACCCAGTTTTTAACTATGACATCAGGACGTCTAGCACCTCAGTCCCCCCGTGACCACGGTTGCTGTAAAGCAACCGAAACGTCGGGAACACAAAAAGTAAAAATAAACGCGATATAATCCGTAAAAATAGTTTTATTACAAATTTAGCATTTGTTACAAAATTTTAATCTCTCCCTTATTAATAAAACGAATAGTTACACACCGAATTATCTCTTTCTGACATCAATAATTTGACATTCGAAAAAGAGGACAAAGCATGTATATAACTATACAACCGCTAATCCACATTTATTAATAGGTAAGGTGGTAATAACGGTTTTGGCAGATCTAGCTCTAAAAACCTGAGGAGTCAAAATAACATTTCGTGATTTTACTGTGACTTATTTATGTAAGTACTTACTTGATATTCTAGTGAAATGTTCATTAGCGGGTCTGGTGACAGACAAGACGTTTAATTACTGTATGTTATGTGACTTAATTTACCACAGCTCTATTACTGACTCCACTCATGAATGACATGGGGACGCACGTGTTTAGTTATGAGTTTAGATATGCACACCTCTCTATAATGATATTTAAAGGGTGTTTTCACGAACTAAGGCCAATCCCGGCGAGTCATTTTTAGCATAAGTCTCAAGGCGAGAAGCGAAACGATCATCCTTTATATTAGCCGCTCATCATTGTCCGTTTCTTCAACACAATATTTATTTAAGAAGTAAGAATATTTCTGCTATTTATTTAATTTTACTTTGATTCTATGGCACTGTGTTGTGATAACATTGAGGTGTGAAGTAGTAAGCAAAATTGTAAACAAGTTAGCGATAAAAGCGATTTAATTGCCGCGATTCATAGATTTATATTATCTACAGCGTGATTTTTACACTTAAAGAGCTAAGCTTTTAAATTTTTACTTAGAAGCAGTAGGAAATGAAATAGAAAAATGTTTTAAGTAATTCATGACCACAGATATAGATTTACATAGATAACGCAAGTATCACGATTTGTATTGAAACCAAGCGTGCCGAATTTTTAACACCTACTGTGACGTCACAGCCGAAATTTAGTCCAAGCCGATTCAAAGACACCGATGCCGCCGATGCCCCTCCGCCCGCTACGATTCTCTCGAGTGATTATCTCGCTCATACTCATATTTTTTTATATCTGTAGTCGCGCGGACTGTAAGTTAGCGGCGACCAACATTGACGCTTGGTCGAGGTTTCGTTCACGCGAAGTACATGCATTTGGGTTATCTATGTAAATCTATATCTGTGTTCATGACAGTTAATTAGGGTTCAGTACTTCAAAACAAAAGAGGAATGTGTCGCTGCAATCATTCTTCGCTGATAGCCTCAAAGTAAGCAATCGTTACTGATTGTGTCGTACGTTTAGCTGGACCAGCAAGTGAACATGCTCCTGCCGCGGATTCCCGGTGCCCTGCAGGAGGCGGTGCAGCGTCTCCTGGCGAGGGACCCACACCCGCGCCCCACCACCCAGCTGCTGCCGCTCATCAAGTACTTCAAGTAAGATCAATCCAAACATTTATGATAAGCATAAATGGAGATTTGCAAAATGGAATCAACCAACACACACTTCTGCAAACTAAAACCAACCTAGAGTCACTGACACAAGGTTGGTTTTGGTCTACAGCAGTGCATGTGGGTTGATTCCATTCTGCAAAAGTATATTATCCAAATCACGCTTTTCGTTTTGATATGTCAAATGTATGTAAGGTAACGCAACGATCATCTTGTACGCTGTGAAGTCGGATTTTTACTACTGTGATGACCAAACGCTATGAGAATGTCTATACATTTAGAACACAGATAACTTCAGAAATGTATAGCTTACTCAGTTCCATTGGCATTTCAAGACACGATGGATGACTTCTCTGTCAGAGAGATAATCAGGCAGACCAAAAAAAAAATACTTTCATATATGATTAATTAAAAAGATATTATTGTTATAATACCTACAAAGAGACACTTCAATTTTATTTGTATCTATGTTTATAATACCTATTTGGATCAATCAATGGTTTCTCCCTAGTTTTTAAAGATTCCCCGGATTGTTTGATCCACGCATGAGAAGTTTATGTTATAAATGTTGTAACAGGTGTGCAGCATTTAAAAGTGAAACCCGTGATGAACGCATATCTCGCACAAGGGAAATTTCACAAGGCTTGCGTTCATCATGTACCTATTAACTTTAAGATTAAAAGAGTCTTCATATTTGCATTCATTGTGGCTATAATAGGTGCCTATATATATTATTGTTCCTAAGTAGGTACAATGAACTAGGTAATTCAATAATTAATTAGTTCGCGCCCACTTCCCGCGGTTGGTTTTGTAAGCCCCTGAGGAGTTAGTCTGCTGGACGACAAAAACCAGGAAATGTTCTGAAGAGGTAACCCCGTGAAATTCACATTGCCTTTATGCAGAGTTTTACTTACTTATATTTGAAAGTGTTCGATAAATTTGTTAAACAGTTTCTAATCGTGTACAAACAGGTATATACTCTGTGATTAACAAAAATAAAATGCTTCTGGCGTCAGTCGACGGGAGGAAATGCATCAAATGTATCTCATTGTATCCGCGCCTGAAATAGAACCATTTTAAACCCGGCCACTCCACCGTTTCTATCTTTAATTTGCGAACCGACGCGGACCCTACCTACCTATAAGGCCTAACCACAGATATAGATTTACATAGATAACGCAAGTATCACGATTTGTATTGAATTGAAACCAATCGTGCCGAATTTTTAACACCTACTGTGACGTCATTAGTGACGGGAAATCCAAACCGCTTCAAAGACACCGATGCCGCCGATGCCCCTCCGCCGCGATTCCCTCGAGTGATTATCACGTTCATACTCATATTTTTATGTCTGTAGTCGCGAGGACTGTAAGTTGTCGGCGACCAACCTCGACGCTTGGTCGGGATTTTCGGACACGCTAAGTACATACATTTGCGTTATCTATGTAAATCTATATCTGTGGGCCTACCGTCCATTAAACGCACCTAACAGAGTAGAATCGATTCATAAACAACGTTGAACACCATCCGGGCTTACTATAAAAGTGCATCCATTATCGCTCCAGCACATATTTCACAAAAAATATATGCGCTGAAATTCCACCGTCCACGTGCCTGTAATGGAAGCCAGGCATAAGGATGACTGTCCACTTGACCGTGCTATGAAGCGAGCCCGCCCCTTTGACCAATAGGATTGCTTCGTTTCATTTCCTGTCACATCGTGCTAAGCCGAGCGAAGCTGAGGGAAATGAAGCGATCCTATTGGTCGAAGCGGGCCCACCTGCTTCATAGCACCGCCAAGTGGACGTTCAACCTAAAGCTGCGCTATTTTAATTTAAAATCTGAACTTACATGAATATAAAATGTTAGTACTGATTGCCTTACTTGCCTGCCTTACACTAGCAATGCAAATAATGTAGCAAATCTCACTACAATACCTCGACGTGATATCATAATACTTTAGAGATTTATCACTAGATCTTGAGTCTGGTAACGATCTTGAGTACGCTTGTGATATGTCATTTTGTACAGGAATGACATAAGAATAGCATTTTCAAGTTTGCTTTCAAGCCCGTATTAATAAATCTATCTCAAATCTGAGGGCGCCCTTGAGGACTCTTATGGGATGTCATTTTGTACTGGTATAACATAAGAAATCACATTTCCACGATCGCTCTCAGACTTAAGATCGATTTATGAATACAGGCCTCAGGCCTAAGGCGAGTGGCAAGTCACGTGTCACATCACAGTCACGTTTCAAAGGTTGGTGCTCAAGTTCTGGGCAACAATAGTTGATGTTTATTCCCAGGTGCCAGAGCGAGCCCGCCATTCATGCCATGCAGTTCCTGGACGTGATAACCATGAAGGATCCTAACCAGAAGGCGAACTTCTACCGAGGCACTTTAATCGACGCCTTGCCATACATACCAAAGGTAAGATACTCATACGCTGGCCAATTTGTATTGCGAATTGGCTGTTTGACTTATATTGAGTTTAGTAGTTATACTTATATTTGTATATGATTAAATAAGTAAGTAGGTAGGTACCAATACTTTACAGATATTTTGGAATATTTTTTAGTATAGTAATAAAAATAGTGTTTGCAAAGATATTCGCAATTGCGTTATGACGTCATACATCAGTGCCAAGTAAGTACTGTTTTCGAAACATTTTTTTGCCTATTTTGATGTTCTAATATTTATTTTACTTTTAGTTATCCTGAGTCATAATGTATAAGATAATGGAATAAAAATATCAGTCCAATATTAAACAGTCTTGTCGGCTACCCGAGGGCTTGTCATACAAAATATTTCTACGAAGCCGCCCAGAGACTAGTAAAAATTAGAAAAAAAAATAACTCACGTAAAGCCGCGGTATGAAAAACCGCCGTACTTTTTGTTGAAAAATCTCATCTTCATTCGCAAGTTTTGTAAAACCCTTTTTAGAAGGTTTCCGATGAAATAGACTAATTACGGAGTATCGTTACCCGTTCAACGGGAAGGCACATGATACGTCGACCTCTTTCTTTTTTTACCTTTTTTTTACCTTTCATTTTACCTTTGAGCCTGTAACTTTATATTATTACCATACTAATACAAGATCATTCGATAGACTAGTAGCCTACCTAAATACACTTAAATATTGTAGTTAGGTAGGTATATTCCCATAATTAAATGTTGCAATATAAAATTTGATAATTATATTATGTAGGTGCAAAATTGTAATAATAAGAGATTTTTTTATTCTCTTATTATTACAATTTATTTATACGTTATAATACCGATACCGATGCCGATGGAGGGATAGCCGATTATTTAGTAATCGATTTGAAAATCGCTGGGAGCGACGTTGCGGTTCGACCGCAGACGAGACGACAATTATTGACATTGAGTAACAATTTATAACTTTGTTTGATATTAAATTTCTACTTAACGACTTTGCTAGCATTATGATATTAATACAGAAAAATATATTATTCCGTGGTTGATTCCTTTCTGATAGAAACTTACAAAATATCCAAAAATTGTTAACAATCAGATAATACTTATGGGGATTATTTTGTGCATAGTCGGTAACGCTAATCGCAGCAGCAAAATGATGTACCGTTCCATCCCTAGTTAATTTACATACATAAAAATTAACCAACGCAACCTTGATCTATCTTATCCAAAGTCAATCTATTCAATTAAAAAAACATAATAATAATAAATTATAATAATTTTAGCCCTTTTTGACGTCCCACTCCTGGGCACGGGCCTCCCCTCAACACGAGGGGGATTCAGGCCATAATCCACCACGCTGGCCTAGTGCGGGTTGGCGGATTTCACATATCTTTCGAAAATTAGTTAAATCTTCTAAGACATGCAGGTTTCATCACGATGTTTTCCTTCACCGTAAGCAAGTGATAATCATACAGAAATTATGATTCGCACATAGATTTCGAAAAATCCAGAGGTTCGAGCCGGGGTTTGAACCCTAGACCTGGTAGCCCGCAAGACGCGTGCTTAACCAATCGGCTATCACTGCTTAAAAAAACATAAAACGCATAAATCTTTCCCTTCATATTACACGTAAACTATCAATTTGCAAGTGACCTACGATACTTCAGCTCACGTAATAACAAATTTAATATTCGGCGTTACTTAAACTCTACATTTACTTACCTTGTAAATTAACGTCCTCTCACGTCTTTGTATTTTTTTGCAAAAGTATATGTGAGTAGATGCAGTTTCTAGTTGTGAGTGATTTTTAATACAAGATATAGAAAACAGGCCCAATACAGAGCCCTGAGGGACTCCTACGTTTATTTTGTACGCAAAATACCTAGTCAAAATTATTTATGCAAATTTTGGTAAATCTTAAAAGTCAACACACTGGAGCTATTATATTCTATCAATACCTACCTTGTAGTTATTAATTAGATAAGCAACTGGCGACAAAAAAAAAAAAAAAACAAAATGTAAAAAGACAAGCCCGCTGAGTTTCTTGCCGGATCTTCTCAGTCGAGGTCGCGTTCCGATCCGGTTGTAGATATAAGAAAAAAATATGTAGAATTGACAATTCGGAAGTGCCCCGTAGGCGTAAACAAAATAAACTAATTGAATTTGAATTTACTTGAAAGAGCCCAAGCTCTTACGATACGATTGCAACTCTAGGTCTAGGTAAAAGACTTGCTTCGACTTTGTTTTGTAGGACCTACAGCTAGTAGTGTCATATGGTTTTACATTAATTTTCCATTATTTTGTTTTGGAATTTGCTTGAGACTGTAAAACAACGTAGGTATGGACCCGATGTAAATAGCAAGATAGCTAGTCTTCGCAACGTTTCCACGTATGCAAATGTAATTACTGAGAGTCATTTCTCATCTCTAAATGCTTCCGGCACACACGGAGCGGCGTCGAGTCGGGCATATACTGCGACTTTAAGCGAGAAGGAATCTATTAGAATGTGTTCCATAATTACTTCTTCACTCATACCTTTAATTCCCTTAATTCCACACGTGGACAGTACCAACTACATACTTAATTCCAAAATCCTTTTAAACGGAAAAATATGTTTTCTTTACTATACCAGAATGCACTTATTTGTGTCACCTTAAAAAAACTTTTAGTGCTTATTCAATTTATATTCATTCCGTCTACTTCTAATTTAGTATTCGCTACAGTTGTTTTTTCCGTGTACCCAATAGAATAGTGAGGAATTATAGTTCTTTACATAAAATTCAAACCCTAGGATGATATAACCAACATAGCAACAAATATTTATAATATTACTAGCTGACCCGACAAACGTTGTTCTACCATATAAATGATTTCTAGGTATGAAAAATAGATAGTAGCCGATTTTCAGACCTACTGAATATACATATTAAATTTCATAAAGAGCTGCCAAGCCATTTCGGAGGAGTATGGTAACTAACACTGTGACACGAGAATTTTATATATAAGACAAGCTGAGCCCGCGACTTCGTCCGCATGGAATTTAACTTAACAAAAAAGTAGCCTAATTTACATCAGCAGCCAGTAAAATTCCCGTCAAAATCGGTCCAGCCGTTTCGGAGATTACCCAGAACAAACATACAGAAAGACAATTTTTTTAATCGCGTTTTTGTTATATGTGTCGTATGTACTTTCATATACATCTAGTGAAAAGGTTTTATTTTGATATTACAAACAGACACTCCAAGTTTATTTATTTGTATAAATGCAATAGGTAAGGAATATGAGAGAGTTGCGTGCAAGTTGTCATTAAAATGTCTAAGTGCACTATCCATTATTATTTCGTTATTGTAATTGGTATGTGTTCAAATTAAACTATAATAAATGAACAACACAATCTACTTACGTACTTAGTTATTTCGATTGAAGATTCAAACTAGAGTAAGTTATCACTACATATTATAAAACAATGTCGCTTCCCGCTGTCTGTATGTCCCTATGTATGCTTAGATCTTTAAAACTACGCAACGGATTTTGATGCGATCTTTTTAATAGATAGAGTGATTCAAGAGGAAGGTTTATATGCATAATACCTGCATAATATAGTAGAGACACACTGATATTTTTAGAGGTTTCTAAGGTGATGTCGTAAATAAACTCATTTTTATGCGCTTACATTGCAAACGCTGGCTGAACCCTACGAGTTAGATCAAAATAATATACTACAGTTTTGTACACCTTAAAAAGGTCTACAAAAAAGTCGCGATGATATATGTCTATCTTTTAGGTAACACATAATAACCATTTTTTATCCTTTACTTTTTACAAGAAATAATGACTTATTTACGAAGCGGTTTTAAGCAATACTGCATTAATCCTTATTCAATTAAGTACCTTAAATAAGTTGTGCATTTAATATAGATCAATATGGTCCATAACAGCATGTAATTTAAACGAATATTTTAGAATTTATCACTGATTTTAAATGCATGGACATAGCGGCCGGGGGCCGGCGGCGAAACTACTGAACCGATTTGATAAATTCTTTCACAGTTGGGAAGTTACACTATCCCTGGATGGCGCAGGCTATATAATATTTTCAAAAAAATTAGGGATCCTTACTTAAACTAAAAACAATGCAACCGTAATTCACCCGTGCGAAGCCGGGGCGGGCCGCTAGTTTCTTATAAATAAGCACTAAACCAATCTATTACTCGCAGTGCCATCGTAGGAGAACGATTAAAACCAGATCAAGGAACTTTATAAGTAGGTAAAATAAAAAGTCGTAACTTGCTATGTCGAAGTTTGAATGCAGAATACACCCACAATACTGTCTATTGAAAGTAACAACACAAGATGGGAGAAATATAAAATAAAATGAAGAAAGAGGCTCTGTGGGATGAAATCCTAGACACAATGAGCGTGATTGTGTAGCGTCGGGAACCTTTACAAACGAAAATAATACGAATCATATGTGCTACCTGTTAAGTTTAACCAAAAAAACATGTAAGTTGGGGATTTTATCCATATACTATAACTTAGATGTAGTGTAAGCAGCAGCTTATAGTTAGCGATCTGTGACATATGACAAATCTGCGCCTCGCCATTCAACTTCCTCTTAGAAAACTGTGCTGTTGTTATCTATTGAATATTTAATATTTATATACCTAAGTCTCCTATAGGGATATAACTAAAGCTTAGTCCACACTATGGTTGGGGCTGAACTCAGAATTTCTGCGCGAGTCACTGGTGACTTGTCGATTGGATCGTCCCAGCACTTCATCGCAGTCCCATCACCAGTTTCAAAAATAACGCTAGTTAGCTGTAACTGTCTTGCGAGCACGAACTTAGCTCTGGGCTGGGTTGAAACTATTTGTCCACATGATTCCAGTAGCAAGTCAGCGCTGCACTGAGTTACTGTCTGTCACATTATTGTCATCGTCTAAACCAGGCATAAACCCAGAAGTAGATGTAGTTATTTTCCATTATTCTATTTAATTGTAATTAAGAACATATCACTTGGATTTATGTTGAAATAAAAACTATTCAAAATTAGCATAGTGCAACAAAAATAAAATAAATAAAACATACAGCTTACAAAAAAACAATATATTATGAAACTAACATTAAGCTTTTTGACACAGACGTAGCAACACGGTTGAATTAGAACCTCTAGTAGGTACCCCATTAAATTACAAATAGCTCTTTGTCACTGTGATCCTGGCTTAAGAATATTCTATTCTAATCCGGACATTGATTCCGCGGTTACCGTTATAGGACAGATTGCGCCTGCTTTGTTCGTGATATCACACAAAGCAGCTTAGCGGAAGCCCATCTCTTTATACTTCATATAATGTCGGTGGCTTCGCAACGGGCGCCGTATTGTCAATGGAATAGTTTTAAGACATCTTTGTGGGTTGAAAGTGACCGGAGAATAAATGTAGCGAGGTGACTTTGTAGTGTTCATAATATCATTGCAGTTTGTTTCAATAAGTTTATGTATTTGTTAAGCGAGTGATATATCTTTCGTACCTTAAAAAAGTATTAGTATACCATACTCCGAGAGGTACCGAGTCCAATCCCCATCCAATCAATTATTATTAACCTCACTAGAGATGTGAGTTTATAATAAAACCAACATTTCATAAAGAGACTAATGCATTAGCTAATAGAGAGAATTAAAGATAATAATCTCTTGATATCTATATTAATATTATAATGAATCTCTAATTCCTTAGTCATCGCTAATTTTTTTTCTTATGGGTTTATTATTGTCAGGAGAAGGTTCTTATCAAAGAAAAAAATGAGTAAGCTGAGCGGAACAATTCGAATTCAATGTTCAAAGTTAAGACAGGACGACTTCTGTCGGGTCAGCTAGTGCTTAATAAAATAAACTCGCTATCCGCATGTGTCTGTTTGTCCACTTTGAACAACTATTCATCGGCCCGAAACTAATAAAATAGGATAGTTACGTAGTCTGTCTTCACTAGATATCTACCGTATATGTACCCAAATTATGACTCAACAGCCCCTATAAAGTAGTGGTTTTACCCCTGCCATCTCTCTCTGCAGCAGCCCAAGCCGAGGCGTGCCCCCTGTGGCGTCCTTGAGCTAGCTGCCCCCGAGCACACTTTGCGTTCGGCCTCTGCCTGGGTGAAATTGTAAAGGGCATTCTGACAAAAAAAATTAAGTAATAAAAAAAAACAAATTAGAGATGTCGTATTTTAGAAACTGCGCTGGCAGCATGTGTGGCCCGCCTTGCAGCTGGAGGTACGCACCGCGGAGGTGCTGGCCGCCGTCCTGCAGCCCATCATCTGGCTCACCAACGAAGCCACACAGGAGGAGTTCTCTCACTATGTGCTACCCACGCTCAAGTGAGACTCTATTCAAAACTCTCTACTATATATATGTATTATTATTATACATCTAATACTATTTATGCGACAATGGTATTTTTTTAATATTTTACTGTTAATGTTCTATTTTTATGGTTCCGTAGTCACATTATCCCTAGTTTCGCTGTGTCTGTCTGTTCGTTTTATTCAGAGTTAATCATTGTAGGCGCTAAGAGGGGTGGTGTCCATAGATAAGTATTTTTAAATAATTATACGTGCTATATTTTATTTGGCAGCTTTTCAAAATGAAGTCCTGTTCATATAAACATTTGTAAATATATATTTTGAACTCTAACTTAAAATTACAAGTAATCGCTACGGAACCCTATGTATATATACCTACCTAGTCCTTGACCCAGTACACACTTGTATGTTGTCTAATGTCTTCGCGACTCCATTTGCATACATTTCGCTTCTGTCTATGCCTAAAAAATATCCTATATGTGCCCCCACGGACACGTAAGTTACCCCAGATTAGTTATACTTATCATCATTATGCCAAATTCCATCGAAAAAGGTATTTTATTTTTACGTGATGTGGGAACAGGTAGAAACACCAGACGACAAAAATCGACAAATTGTGGTTTCGGCTTCTGTATCGATAATCATCGCCCATTACAACTGGGTATATTATTTTGTATATGTGACACCCGCTTGGTATACCTATTGGTTCGTGCGTAGGCGGATCGGATCATTGTGGGTTCGATACCCGTGAGGGTATGGCATTCTCGTAATTTGCCCTAATCTGTGGTTTTATAAATTGCCCATAATTCATGTGTTGATTAGTAGTAGACCGTGCAGCCTGAGTGTTGTCTTTGACAATATTTATGAATATTTATTTATTCATTTATTTATTTATTATGTATTCACTGATTTATCCTTCGTCTCTCAATTCAATTCATAATAATGCACCCACATTTTCTCGTCGCTTTCTTATGATAATGACATTAATAACGTTAAAAACAAAATTAAATTTCTAGTAAATTTTCCATTGACACTAATAATAATACCTAGGCTACCTATATAATTTATATATATACATAATACGTATATATATTTCTCATAATTATATATTTGACGCCTGCCGGCTATGTATTTTTATAAAACATGTATTATTAAGTGTTTCCACTTATTTATTACAGAAGGAGAAGGTACGGGTTGCTAAAACGCATCCTGTTACATCGGCGCGTTGAATATCGACTAAACTGTTTTTACCAACGCTAAGCCTTCCATTCACGAGGGAGTTCGATTAATAAATCGAACGTTCCTCTTGGTGCGATTCTGTTGTCAACGTGTTACAAACACGTTATTAAACGTGGTTCGGTTACGAATATTATTCGATTCAATTTCACCTAAAAACAGGTTGTCATTTTTGATCTTGGAGAACCCCAATATATTTATGATTATATTCTTGTTTCAAAAAATGACAACATTCTAATAAAATAAAGAATAGGTAAATAGGTTACAATTAAGGAAACAAAGCCTTATTGTATTCTATTTTAAGATCAAACCAAAACATTAACTGTACAGTCACTGATTCCTTACGCTTTCCTATTCACTCCCAGCTAACTACCTAGGACTCACTTTGTTTCGTTCATAATTTGTTTGGTTCTGTAACTTTCATTATGTATTTGATAGTGAATTGTTTTGTGAAATGAGAGAATAAAAAGATCTCTATCTTATTATCATTTGAGTAGGGTGTGTTGTCATGGCTAAGATTCACGCCACGAAGGCCCGCAACTGTTTGTTACAGGGAAACAATGGTTTCGTGGGCCTTGGCGGCGTGATATACATATTCATGGTCAAATTTCGGTATCGATAAAAGGGTTTTATTATGCTATTGTAATGGTTTAGAGGATATGACTTTATTAGGTCCTATGTAAGTTTTAAAAATCTATTCTCTAGTCACAAAATAACTGTAGATGAAAAATAATTCACCAAATAATAGTGCATTCTTAAATTATCTAGCATGCAATGCGTCCTTCCTGTAAATATTCTAAGATTGTACCATTGATTGATATCTTCTGGTGATTTTAACCTTAGATGATTTTGTGAATTATTTTTTAATCCAGAGTTGTTTTATAACTAAGTACCAGAGAATTTTTTAAATGTACTTAATAAAATCATAACTTGTGAATCGCTGATTTTCGCGGAACTAGTGTTGTATCGAAATGAGTCCCAGCCATGATCTCTACTAAAAACAAAAACACCGTGAATGGAAGATATATTATCCCTGTAGGACAATCTAATCGAGCCTAATCTAAGGCTTTATAAACTATCCCAATGCTGGGCACTAAATAAACATTTTCTTTGCTAATATTACCCTATTACCGATACTGAATGTCATACGAGCCGTTGTTATATGTTAGGCACTGATAAAATGTCTTTCATATAGGACAGCTTATTCAGAATCAGTAGCGCCACGAGAGTCTCCTAACAGAAGACCATCTATGGAGCATTTATGTAAATTTGTACACGTAAAGTAAGCCTCACATATTCTTTTATTTCATTTTTTTGTTGACTACCCTTTCATGGGCGGTTTTATTAATTTTACAATTATGTTATTGCTTATTTAAAGGACAATGCGATTATACTGACAATATTTTTAACAAATTTTAAAATCCCATTTAATTGTTCAGTTTTGTAATTATTTATAACTCATTCACTGACGAAAAGGTGTTATTGATATTCAGAAGCCGAGTATTACCAACTGCTTTTAACGTAATATGCAATACAAATACCTAAATGTTGAAACATGTATTTGTCGATGGTATAAAAAGCTCACAACAATATTTTATTACAGAAATTTGATGAATTCTCCTAAGAGCATTCAAGCCTCTGTAACCATATTGGAGAATTTGCATATAATTTTAAAGAAATGCCAAAAGCAAGAAGTCAACACAGAAATTATGCCACTTTTGTTCAGTGCTCTGGACAATAATACCAATCAAATACAGGTAAGTAAATCTACTTGCTCGCGAAAATGGTTCTGCCATCAGAGCAGAATCTATTAGGCCTTATCAAGTTAGTTGACTAGAAAATCTTCCATATACAAATGTTGAGTTGAGCGTATGCTGACACGCAGGCAAAGCGGTTCACGCATCGCAGGGCAGGGCAGATTTTGTACCCTATGAACGGTGCGACATACGAGTATAAGCACGTCGCATCTGCATGCGATATTACACGTGCAGGGCAGACACGGCACGTCTGCACGTGAGACTGCAGACAGCATTGAGTATAAACAGACATGTTTTATGTCATTAAAAGTGACACTCACATTTGCCTAGTTGAGTAAAACGGGTTGAATACTTATCAGTATCATTTAGGCCCGTATAAATGTATCCATTTGAAGTATAAGAGCGGTCTTGAGTGCGCTTTTGACATGACATTTAATACTGATGCTTTCAAGATCGTTCTCAGACTTGATCGGACTATTAATACGGGCCATAGTTGCGTTTCGTGTTCTTGAGTGGAGACCTCGACTCGGCAAGCGTAGTGTAGGACGCCCTCCGACCAGGTGGGATGATGATCTGTGAAAGACTGCAGGCAGATGCTGGATGCGGCAAGCTAAAGACAGGGCTATGGCGCTCATTAGGGGAGGCCTATGTCCAGCAGTGGATTGATATAGGCTGATGATGGTGATGATAGTTGCGTTGCAGCAAACGCTCGTGCCTTTTGTCTGCGTCAACATGGCTGATGTCGTCTGTGTGTAAGAATACGCTTAGCCTATTAAGGTTCCTACGTTTCTACGTTAACAGAAACATGTTCTGTCACACTCACTGCTGTCTCTATTTTATGAAAACAAACAATAGAGACAGCAACATGTTTCGTGAACATGTTTCGTCCTGTGCTGCTGATTGTACTCCTTCCGTTATATTAAAGTGGCTACCAATGATGAAATTTGTTGCTATAGGACTGTCGACTCGATATTCGACAAGTTGAAAGTAACAGTCAACTTGCCTCCTCACGGGGTAATTTGTCAACCCAAATTGATTCAACAAATTGAGTATAAAATTGCATCGTGAGTAACCACTTTTAGTTGCAGATCTCATAACAACCAGTTATTTTCCTTTATACTTGCAGACAGCCTCGTTGATCGCTATCCAGTGCGTGTCTGATTACATTAGCGACCGAGCACTGCATACCATTGTTCTTGGCAAAGTGAAAATTGTACTTGAAAAGAATCAGAGCGATGTTAAAATTATAAGCCTCATCCTCGGGTTTTACGAAAAGATTATGGGCCGCCTCGAGAGAAACCACATCTTGGAACAGGTGATCCCGACCCTGCTGGGGATGAGGCTCAGCGACCCCGACATTATCAACCGTGTCGTCAGTAAGTATCACCATCACCTTTTTTAGTATGCGATGGCTAATTCGGACATGCTTTAATCAACAAAGTCAAAGTACTAAGTCTTTCGCGCGAGTTTGCGTGTCCGAAATAGTTATTTTGTTAAATCAAATAATGTATAAAAAATGCAAATTGTCGCTGCCGGAATTAGCTGTAAGAAATTTTAAATCGTTGATTTATTCGTTGCCTCTCTGCGAACTCTATCGTTCTTGCGATTGTTTTCACTACATTTTGTGGCTAGAGCGAATTAATAGAATTAATAATTACTTTGCATTACATTGTCTCTACTTCTGATATGTAAGTATATTTTATGCGCGTCTTTGTTGGGTTGAGATCATTGGATGTGCCTATTACAGAACTTTACAAGTCAATGCTCATGGAAAGAAAGTTCGGCCTGACTACAACCGTGATGGCTACAAAGATGATACCGTCTCTCGCTCCGCAGACGGTCAATCCGGCTTTGAACGTCGATCAGTTCACAAATCTTATGGAGGTATATCTTCATACATAATATGGGGGTTTTATATCCGCTGATATTTTATATGAAATGTATTTGATATTTGTTTGACACGGGATAGATCCTGTACGACATGTTGGACAACATTGATAAAAACCAGCGCTACAAGCTGAAACTGGAAGGTGTGTCGCTCTCGAGCCCCGAGCGTCACCGCGCTCTGCGCCATCAAATGAGCACGGATAACATGAATGTTCCACCCTTCAACATCCCGAACTTGCGCGTCGAGCAACGTAAGACTTCAAGCGCAGAAGACATGGCCCGCAAGAACTCCGTGAGCGGACCTAGCGTGCCGACTGGTAGCGTGGGCGGCTTCAAGAGTAAGCTTTTGTCACTTCATATACACCCCCGTAGTTGATAACAATATAATATCATAATTTTCAATGTATTCAGGCACAGGCATCGGGCAGTGGTTCTTCGGCTCCAGTAACTCCACCAATAACGATAACAACTTCCTTCGAGTTGGAACCGCTTTCCCGAACCGCCGTCTCTCGGACAACACTTTGATGACGCCAAAAATTCGTATCGCTCCGTCTTGCGCCTCCTCGCCCGGCGGCACTCCGGGCGGCACCACCGGCCTGCCCACTCGCCGACACTCCAGCATCGGCCCTCAGGAACGCCGCGGTTCAGCCGTAAATCTTTCACCGCCTACTGTAAGTTACAACATTCATTTAGTATCCGCTTTGCACGTTTAGGTAATGATTACACAAAATAGGTTATTTAATACATACAAACATAGTATACAGTCGATAATCTAGGAACTGAGCAAGGGCTTCGAGTAGAGTTTATTGATGGTAATGTCAAGGAGGACGGAGCTGAAAGTGACGACGGTAGTGACAGTAGTTGTTTTGGCAGGGTTACCAGTACAGGGGCCGAGGCGGGTCAGGCTCGAGCCTGTCCGTGCCGTCGGCGTCGCAGTGCGTCGTAAGTGATGTGCACAGAATGCAACGTATGCCTGGCTGGCTGCGTGAATCCCCCCGATCCCTGTATTGAATGTCGAGATTGAACAGCTTATATATCATTGATGTGGTCTGTACTCTTCTGCGGTTGTCTTCATCCCATACTGACTGGGAGAGATAGTGTCTGGTCGTTCACATAATCATACACATCTGCACGAACCTGGTTGGCGTTTACAACATCACGTTCGACTTTATATCTATCCGATCATGAGACATTTCATCACATCGCATCAACGCTATTACTTCCACTCCTGCGAGGCGACTGACACGAGCAACCTTCAAGAGAAAATGAAGTGATGCATGTTTGTTAAAGGTATTGTTTTGTGAATAAGTACTGCGATGCATGACGCCTCACCGCGTTGAATGTGTCGTGCCATGCTGTGCTGGGAGGCGACCATTGGCTCCGACGAATGCACTGACTGTGTCCACGTATAGCGATACCTGCGGGCCCGTCTCCTCCATGTTTACACACACCTATCCCGAACCGGATACTACTAGGCAAATTGCGTTCTCGGAACGTTTATACAATATTTAAAAAAAACAATTGGCAGTACACAAGTTGGTTTTGTTGTTTATATTAGCTGACACATAGAGCTCACAGCTCAGCAGGTTTCATAGGTATTTTGTGTTGAATGTGTTCATGTGAGAGGAACTAAGCAAGTAAGAATTCATACTTTTATTCATTCCTATCTAGGCTACGTATATATAACGCTGTCTCATTCACTGTTGCTATTTGTTCTTCTACGCAGCTTGCACGGAGCATGATCGTGAGTATGGTTCCTCTCTACTGTTAGTCGTGGCGGATCGCGCAGGCTCGATCACTTCTGTTCTGTGCTGAAACGTAAACTTCATGACTTTAGTACCTAATGTTACACTAAGATGTTGCCGATACTAATAATGCATTCATAATCTTGTGCTACCTATTCCTCTGATTCCAAATAAGGTGTTATCAGATTAGTTTCATTGGAATATTGAACAGAGAAGCACTTCTGTCGGGCAACATCTCTGTGCTCAATCAGTAGAGTAGTATTACACATGAAATAAGATTCATGTGCCTCCAACACGCTTTGAAACGCTAGAAGTAGGTAAAAAACTGTAAGGCATGCATAGTATAAGCATCCATTCGTGTCGATGGCGATAGGTACGTGTCACTAATTTAATGATAAGTATTTAAATGAACTCATCTCGCAACGAATCCATCCGTTGTATCATCTCTTTTTATTTATCATTTTTCATACTCTGGGTGGTTTACATACGCGACACTCGCAGTACGGTGTAACTTGATGTAGACAAAGCAAGCTGTCATCTGGCGCAGTAATCTCCACTAACTACCAAATCAAGTCCAAAACTTTATGGGTCTCTTTAGAGGAATTATATTGTTACTTGGTCCCAGCTAAGTCAATAAAGTAAATTTTACGACATAGTAACGTAAACGCCGGTCGTCGCAACCACCCTTGAGTTACAAATACATACCTAACATACGGTTTGCTGTGTAGGGCGGCTCGATGCCAAACACATCGTCGAGCGTCCCGTTTTTGCTGACGTCGTCGATGCAGTCGATCCGATCGCGGCGACCGTCCGCGTGCCTCAGCGGCTCCCAGGGCTCGGGGATCTTGCAGCAGCTCAGCAGCGGAGTGGTAAGACACCTGCCGTCTGGCAGCAGTGCATCCCATAGCCAAATGACTCCGCACTGGAGCGCACTCCAGGGCGCCACCTCTGCCGGGTACAACGCTCTGCACCAAACCGCCATGGCAGTGAGGAAATGCCCCTCGCTCAATATAACCCTAACGCGCTAAACGCTCGCTCGTCGTTCGTGCTGCCGCTCGGTACCGTGGAAGTGGCGGCAGGCTGCCTGACGGCCGGTGGCGCGAGCGGCCGGCAGCGACGCGCCGCGCCGCCTAGCTGCGTCCGCCGCAGCGCTCGCCGCCGTCGGCAGCCGGCAAATTTGCTTTCTTAACGATTCTAATTCTACCCACAAGGGCGATCCCCGTCCGATCCCTCGATGTTTAGTTTAGAAATTATATAATCATTATTATACTATCGATGTTGTATTAAGTATCACCGTATTAACTTTTTTTGCAACTACTTTCTTAGAAACGTAAACCTGTTTGTTTGTTCTACGCTGTCTGTCGGAATTGGTCTTTGTTAGTTTGCCGGCTGAGACCAAATAAATTATGAAAGAAGACCGCTATGAGTCGCTTTCTCAAGTTCTTAGGCTGAGGCGGCGATTCCTCCGAATATATATATATATATAGGTACACACTATATTCACTATATATCTGATAAGGTGGGTAAGGTAGTATGACATGGGAAATCTGTATAAGCTTTAATCATTACAATGTGGACATATCATATTTTCTTCGAAGAAAAAAATATATTAAAAATGTCCTGTTGTAATAAAGTTTAGGAGTTTATAAAATGAGTATAAAATTAACAGTATAATGTTACCAAACTGATAGTATACAGCAGAAAGCTGTATAATGGTGCTGTGATATGGTATTATTGTATTAGAGGCTACTTACAAGTAGAAAAGAACTCCTGTTATTGAAGACAAAATTAAACCAACATCGTTAGCCTTCTTGAGGCAAATATGTGCCAAAATGTACTTTTATAGAATTTTTTTAGTGTTACGTGCCATAACTAACTTTCACTTGTACTACCATAACCCAGGTGCAGATGTTAATTAATCCATTTGAACCTGGTACAGAAACGATAACGTTATTATCAACAAACTTATGGAGTTTTAATTCTATCGTTATTTGCAACGGCAACGAATGAAAACAAAGGCGCTGTAACGCGATTCTTTGAATGTTGGTCAGTCATGAATGGCAGTCACGACTGGAGAGTAATCAGTAGGTAACTTTACGTGATTTTAATTGAGTAAGTACCAGCGCCATCTGGTCCTAAGGCATCCCGATCTTATGCTATGTTTCTCATACCTGCGTGTTTAACGTGTCTCATACCCCGAAACGTGTCAAACCGTATAATTGACGCCTAATTGATGCAAGTATGCGCTCATTAATGGTTCCCTCAACATTATGTGGCTTGCATTTATGCAAGCTTTTTCATATCAAAACTACGTTTGACAAATCTTTAAAACAATACCTATGTATCTAATAGAGTGCAATTGAAATTAGTAAATTTTAAACCTTATCTATATAGATAGTTGTTATATAACAACTATCATATTTAAAGTATTTTTTATTTAATTTATTTTATTTGTTGTAAGTCAGCGTCGCTATACCTCTGTTGAATATGCCCCATTCCTGGAACGATATAAATGTTATCGAATCAAACTATTTGATATTATTTGACCCTCTCCTAGCTTACAATACTAGTTTATTTAGTTTGCTTTTCCAGCTTATCTTTGAACCAGGTACCTACGTAAACTGTGTAGTGCTTGTTCCTCAGTAGGCGAATGATAGAGACGCCACCAGTCGGATTGCTATCGGCGTAGCGTAGTGGAGCATAGTTGTGTAGTAGATGCGTAGTGTGTAGCGGGCGGGCGGGGACCGCGGGGACCGCGCGGTCGGCAGCGGTTACGTCCCTCGTCCCGATCGTGACCTCCGGCCTAGCACGCGCTTTGTTTTTAATCAGTTTTTTTATTATGGTTGCTTCCAGTACCAGCTGTTTTCCGGGCGTACGTAAAGAGACATTTGATTAACATTAGAGCCGCGTAGCGTAAACCGAGAGTGGTTGGCGTCAGCGGCGCGCCGCTCGAGCCGTGCGCGCGCGGCGCCCGCCCTCGCGCGTTCCGCCCGCCGCTCGCCGCCCGCGCCCGTCCGCGCCCCGGCGTGCACGTGCTGAATGTACTGAACTATGAGCTTGTATTATTTAAATTAATTCACCTCTTTTCATTTACCATTTTAATCGAATGAAAATAATACTGTTATTTATCAATTTTATTCGGCCTAAATACTCGTACATTCAAATACTTTCCATTTATCCAATTTATAACCTAAACATACCCATCATGTTGCCCAAACATAAACTAGCTAATTATCCGAAAATAAATCTAATATACCTAATCTAAGGTAATAACCTGATAAATAATAAAATCATTGAGTTGGTTCTTAGGTATACAGTGCAAATAACATTTTGCTTGTACCTACTGAATGTCGGTAGCATTACAAATAATAACTTAGGTTTCACGTTTGTGTAAACACCTACCTACTCATCGAACAAAACTAAGTTTGACCTGAATAGATACCTATTTGAAAATTTGATAAAATCAAAAAAATATCAGAGAACCTACGTTACATCTATGAAATTACACTACGTAGGTACACCTAATAGGTAGTAACCTAATCTCTTTCACACAAATACTCGCATCTCATCAAAGATTATTTTGCTTCTCTGCACCGAAATAATAAGTACACCGTTTATAGAATCATAAAGGTACCACCTAATAACCTAGTTGAAAACTTTACTTTCGTAGTTTCAAAATTACCTCAGCGGTTTTATAATATTTATTAGAAATAGTAATTTTTATTTCTTCTTTTAGAACCACTTGATTATGTAAATATAACGCCTAACCTGGATCCAAACTAAATCCCATCAAGGATTAATCAAACAATCTTGAGGGAGTCGTTATTAACTCTCCGATCTATTTTCGTAGGCATAGGTTTTATCTAGGTACAGTCACCGTCAAAAATAGCTTAGTATTTGAAATGTCCAAGGTAATTACATTGTCAAAAACATCATGCTTACTTAATAGTACTTATCAATGGAAAGAGGTCATTAACAAAAATTAAGTACTTTCGACACCAAAGAACCTCTAAAGCACCTACATGATCACTATACCAAATATTGTGTGATGGTATTTTCAACCGACTTCAAAAAGGAGGAAGAGGTTATTAATTCGTATATGTTTTTTTATTCGTTACTCAAAACTCCGTCATTTATAAACTGATTTGATTTTTTTTTAAAGGATGCCCCCAGTTTGATCCCATTGTTGTTTTAGATCGTTTGGTGCCATACTATTATGGGTGTTTAAAGTAAAGTGTTTAACAATGTGATTATTTTGGAAATTTCAGATACTAAGCTATTTTTGATGATGACTGTACAATGTAATTTTGGCATGTAACGATAGATTTTCTTCTCACAATGGGACTCGGAAAGTGCAAAAGACCAGTGTATTATAAGTAAAGGTACCAAGATTGTATCGTTTCGACGTAAACATTACTCTGTGAACGAATTGTGGTATGATTTCTATGTAAAATTGTTGGTCCGTTAAAGTGAACGGGGTGCCAAATAATTGCCTACTTAAGTATTAACAATTTATTGACATGTTATTCCAATAATGAAAAAATAATAAAATATCGATCTTCGTTTGCAATACCTACTTACATGTAAAAAAATATTGGTCACTCACAAAATAAACTTAATTATTTATTACGCAACGACCCGTGTGTCGATCGTCGAGGATCCATTGATGAGGTAGCTTTAGCTGATCGACGGATACCGGTCGATAGATGAAACGATCAATCAACGATCGATGGTCCAGGTACCTAAGGTAACAGTTTTTTTTAATTTAGTTATTTATTCTGATCTGCATTCGATTGAATGTCAATAGGAACTCTATTGTTATCAACTGATCTCATTCTGCAATCAATCAATGGCGAAGCTAGTTTAGTTACATTACAAGGTAGCCTCGGGACTGGTACGTCAAACCAACACTATGATCATATGTAATTTAAACGTAATAAATAAAAACGAAAGCTTCAATAAACAGGAGGATGTATGAGATAAAATTCTGTATGGTAGCTGTAGGTAACATTTATTATTTTTATAACTTACCAGTTGCCTCAAACAACAACTAATATAATTTTTATCGACATTGTAGACACTCTCTTATCTGAGAATCTGTTAAATAAATGTCACAAATTAATTAATGCTCATAATTTAAAATAAAGATTGGCAATTGGAAAGTGGTGTACGGTGGTATAAGTAATTTAGTTGGTAACATATAAGAATGTCCAGAAAGTGAGACGTAGATGTAAGCATATAGCTGGAGCATATACTATACAATTTATTATTATTATTATTATGTCTATATCATAACTATATTATTTCATATTACTTACTACTTACTTACACATATTATAGTTGTTAGTCATACATAATAATATATTGATGTTGTGAAATTCATATTCTATCCCCAGAACCTTTGCCTTTTACCGTTATATATATAACTAGAGAATATATTATTATATTATAGGTATTATATCATTATAATCAAAAGATATATTTATTTGGATGGCATTGAACGGATCGTCCTGTAAGTCAAAATAGGTACATTCGTACCGAAAAAATATTATGAATGGTATTAAATAAATTAGTTAGCTTAAATAAGAAGAAACTTCGTTGTAGACACAGAACTCAAAGTAGACGGGTTCTTCAGTTACAGATCACCTCTAGTTACGTATTGCTGGTATAGCGTAGGCATAGAAATGATTCTAAATTATAACTAACTAACTCATATTATTGCTCTATCGCTCCGGTAATTTTTCTTGCTAATTTCAATCTGTCGAACGGCACTCTATCAAATCAGAATTTATACTACGGGGTGTTTATAAAGTCCGAAATAATGCTTTGGGTTTGTATTAGTAAGTATAACAAAATTGATAAAAACTTCGATGATTTTTTAAAATATTTATTGCTAATTATTTAAATTTTAAATATAAAATTGAAATAAAATTTAAATTGCCGTGTGTTTCTAGGCCCCAATGACGACAATTGTGACAAATAGTCCAAGGCCTGTATCTCAGAAACTATGATTATTGCGTACAGTCTGTCTCCAAGCTCCATAATACACCTACATATCAGTTTACTTATAATCATGTTCCTTAATTATTAGTTCACTTTTGAAACATCCAGTATTTAATAAAGGAGTTCCTATAAGTATGTTAAACAGATTGTGAATAGAATTATGGTCTGCCCATATACTATTCACATTGCATTACAAAGGAACCTGTCGAAACATCAGCCATACTTCACAATGGTAGAGATTAGAGACTGGCTCATTTATCTGTCAATGTGTAATAGCCATCCGCCCCGATTTGCCTTTGAATGCTTTGACTATATCTGTTTGAAAATGACGAGTGGCAAGCCCGAGCTAATCGAGCCTTCACTGGCGGCAGGGCGCAGCGCGGTGCCACGGCCGGTCCGTTCACATTGTACTTGATTATGTATTTAGGTATATGAATGAGTCTTCTAAGGGTTGTGGTGTTTGCTCAGTGTTAGCGTATGTGATAAGTTGATGTGTGCCCTATATAAAAATATCATTCACTTTTTGAAATGTTTCATGTGATTCTACTGTAGGTATGAAATACTTATTATATAACCTACCTACTATAATTTACTAGCATTTTTATCAAATATTGTGCTATCTTGTGATCTCGTTGTGTGAGAATATACCTACTAACTTCTTTAAACCTTGACTGCTCTCTTTTCTAAGGCAAATACCTATAACGTTGGACAATACTTTTATAAGCTCTTTCGTACTTTTCGCTCTATGCGAATAATTCCTTACGAACTTTATGGTGATAGAGATATATCGTGGTTGAGCTTATCTAAATTTTATAAATTAATAGTTACGATTTTGAACTCTATTCCTGTTGTAATAGATTGGGAGACGTTGCCTTAACCTGGTTTATTGTATTTTCGCCATGTCAGCGACTCTATGAGCGAAAGTTCTTCGAGTGTCAGGTGACATCGGTATCGGACGGTCCTACGTCGCGCACTCTTAGACAACCCCGTCTGGAACCTCTTCCACTGATGTACTTGATGTACTTAAGTAAAAATATATTGAATTACTTACCACAATGTAGTAAATGTTGGACAAGTCTCGTTTCATAAGTCAATATATTAATCGTATAATATTAACCGCATGTCGATGTTTGTCGTAAATTGAATTAAATGTTCCGATGTTACAGTACTTATTAAACACAATAAAACATATACTACTTATATTAAATGATACACTGTCAGTAGATCCATAGATACACGAGTAATGCAGTTTACCTAACTTACCGAATAGAGGATTCAAACAACTTACTCCATTATTAACTTAGGTATTCGATTAAATCTTATATTTAAGTATAACTACTTATTATGTTTTAAGAGTAAAATTCGATGTTAACTGGTAAATTGATCAAAATTAAACTGTGTCTATTTGGTGAATATAATTTACTTATGTACCCATTGAACGATATATAATGTGCGTTTATGTATTAAGGATTGATTTTAAATCAACGATATTGTATTATTATTATATTATTGTATTATTATTATATTATTTTTAATATATAGGTACTTGAGCCGACATCAACATTTATTTATGCTGATATCGTTAGTAGGTACTAAGTACTTCGTCGGTTCCAGTCTAGCCTAATTATTTTCATAATTGCGATGATAATGTAGTGATGTGTCCCTACTAGCCAGGATCTAGATGACTTTGTATCTCTACAGCGGGTCAAGCGAGCGCTTTGAATTAAATAGGTAGGTGCGAAGCGACGATGCACAATCAATATCACAAATAATCTGCCATTTGAAAATGTCGACCTATAGATGCATCATTAAAATATTATCGCGCTGTGGGAATTGCACAGTATGTACAATTAAGCACCAAACACATGCAGTCGAATTTGCGTTTTGATAGAAATCGATGCATTATTAACTAGGTATTATCATTTTATAATGTACCTACCTACGGCTCTTGTATCACATTTCTGAACTTAAATAAAGATATACATAATACTCGTGTCTTGTTATTTAACAGCATTTATAATTTATTCAGCTTATTTATACAAGGTGAAACATAATGGGTATACTTTTTTTTTCAAAACTAACTTTGTAATTCTAAAACCATCAGCTTTAGAGGGAACTTGAAAAACATTAGATGTTATAGGAATACAGCTGTTGACCGATTTCACAAGTCTACAATACCTTTAGTACTTCAACTGTCCCACAAAACCGATAGTTTGGGATTTACAAAATAAGTTGCAAAAAAAATAGTTTACCCTTTTTGTTTCACCTAGTATAATAAAAGTAATAAATTTAATATACCTATATGTATAGAAAAAATAGTTGAGACCGGTGAAGTCTCAAATATGATTAATAATAATAAAATAAATAATCAATTCATTTACTTTCTCATCACACACATCCACAAAAAATATAAATTACACAATTTTATAACTTAAATTATTGTGGGAGACTGGTGCCTAAACAGGGCGTAAGCCTGTATTTCAGGCCACCAGGCCTTGGATTGCTAAAGAACTTTATGTAAATCCTACTTATATTATAGGTGTTAGTTTGATATTACAAACAGACACTCCAATTTTATTTATTTGTATAGAAAACCTGTACGTACAATATCTTGATGGAAGCCAGCACTCATAGCACAGTTTAATACTATTATGAGTGCTGGCTGCAACCTTTAGAGACAGCTTATTATTTAAAAATAAAGAAATATTATTATTATTATTATTATTATAAATGCGAAAGTTTGTGAGTATGGATGTATGTTTGTTACTCCTTCATGCAAAAGCTACTGAACGGATTTGGATGACATTTGAAACACAGATAGTTTATAACCGGGATTAACACATAGGATACTTTTTATCCCGATAATCCCGAAATTTTCGCTAAGATAAATACTACGCGGACGAAGTCCGTGGGCACAGCTAGTTCTTACATAAAGCTGTTTAATAGCACGCGCACAACTACGCGCGTCCACCGTATACTACCTATACGAGACTAAACGAGTACTCAACTAAACTATTTCGTTTTTGTAGTCAGCATCTTGCGGTGTAGGATATAAAAAATAAAAATAACTTAATTACCTACCTGTAAAAATTTGAATTTCCGAAGTCTCAAATATGATTGCTAAAGACCTTTATGTAAATTCTTAACAACTACGCGCGTCCGCCGTATACTATACGAGACTAAACGAATACTTAATAAACTATTTCGTTTTTGTAGTCAACATATTGCGGCGTAGGATATTTTAAATATACTTAAATAATAAACATGAATTACCTACCTGTAATCATTTGAATTTCCTTTACTCCGTACAATAGTACATTGTTACACAAGGGGTGAATGTAACTTATGTTGGCCCGAGACGGGGTTTGGCGCCTGAGCGTAGCGAGGGCACTAATAGTTCGAGGGACAAAATAAGTCTTTCACCCGAGGTAAACACTGTGCTTTTCATTACGAATACAAGGAAAGTAAAAATAAAAACAGGAATTGGCTAAAGACATAATACAAGGAAGTATTAACAATACCCAAAAACTCGAAAAAACAAATGAAGATCGGATTGCCGCCTATTTTGTTTTTTTTCGTTGGCCGGCCAACTTCATTATTTAGCCATTATTTTTAATTTTCAGCTTTAAATAGTTTGCCCCAATCTAAGTTAATTTAAAGTAATTCTTGAAACTAAATTATAATTAAGTCATTTAAAAATATATATTCCTTAATTAATACTTAACTTCATGTTATTTAAATTTTACATCGCGATGTAATTGAGTGACTGTAGAAAAAGTTGGAACATGGTTCCATAAAAATGTGAAAATGGAACTAGTTTTTTTTTAATTATTTGACAGCTGTCAGTTGAAAGCGATTCTCCCTAGTGCGGAAAGTGTTACTTTCAACCCGCTCCTCAGGCAACTTCAGACCTACTTTCAGAGTATGAGTAATGAAAAGTATATTAAAATGCGCTCCGATGGGCCTCGATTGAAGTGTGATTGTGTAAAATATCCAAAGGCACATAACTCAGAACATTTTATAGTTACACTAGCTGTGCCCGCGACTTCGTCCGCGTGGAATTTAATTGACAAAGTTTCATACAAACTTTCATCCCCTATTTTATCTCCCTGGGGGTAGAATTAATGACAATCCTTTCTTAGATGCCTACGTCAAACATCTACCTGCATGACAAATTTCAGCCCGATCCGTCCAGTGGTTTGGGCTGTGCGTTGATAGATCACTATGTCAGTCAGTCACCTTTGAGTTATATACTTATCGTTTGTCTATACTAGACATCTATAGCTATCAGCTACCGTATATGTACCTAAATAATCATTGTTTTCTTATGAAACATTGTATAGGCAAGGAAGCAGGAACCTACAAGCATAACACTAAAATAAAACACTAATATAAATAACATTATTTATTATTCCCAAAACATCTACATGTAGGTGTCAGTTTCAATTGGTACGCTTAAACTAAAATTCATTTTATCAGTTAGGTACAGTTCAATGAACTCAATAAGCAATTAAATGTTGCCAAAGTATTTTATTAAAACTGGTAAAATATAAATACAGTGTAAACCGCTTTATAGTGCCTTCCACACTGATGTTTATAACATTACCAAATAATATTTTATAACGACAGTGTGGGAGTCGATTTGGGGACTTTTATGAAAATCTCCCAATTAGGTAAACATAGCTTGAGTTTGTTTTGATTCGCATAAAAATCCATTGGTAAGGTCAACAAAACCGAATCGTGACCCATCGAATCAGAAACTGTAATAGTTTTAGTAAGAAAACATTTCAGAGAAGTACGGCCTTATGCCAATGATGTCATAATTTCTACCGAGAATTAGGCTTGTGTTGGGGTTACGATTCCATTTTGCTGTCGATACATTAATGCATTTTTGGAACGGAACATTCACTGCCTGTAACGGAACAAAAGGTACGCCAATGCACACAATATATACAAATAAAAATACTAAAATGTCGAATAAAGATGACAGCTTCGCAAGAAACTTTAAAAAAAGTTGATTCTTTATGCCACACCGATATTTTATTTAAATTTAAAAGTGCTGTCGCATCTCTGGCTATGCAGCGAAAGTAAACCCGGTCCCTTTGAATTCGTTATAGAGAGTTCAGAGTTCCTTCGTCATTCTAATTTAAAAAAAAATATGTATACTTAATTTCATTTAGTTTAATTTTTAGATAAAAAAACAAGAATCAGAAAGAGTCGTACTTCTTTGTATTGCATGCAAATTGTGTCAGTTCATGCATGGACCTATACGCAACACTTATCTGAAGGAGGTATTATATTAAATGCAGTAGCTTCGTGTTGCTCGCGCGCATCATTTTGACAATAATAACTGTTAGGTACTGTTTACTACTAGTGATTTTTAAGTGATACACATCAAGTAGAGAAAAACATCTATTTAAAACATTGACTGCTACTAAATAAGTACTATTGATAGTTCTGAAATATATAATATAATGCTGACAACACGCCCTCTATATAGATGAGGTAACAGAGTACCTACTACGATCATAATAAATAACATTGTGTGATATACCCATAATTATGAATGCAGTACATTATATTGTACGGCAACAAAACACCCAATAAACACCAGACCTTAAATAAGCGAGTCCATATTGCTACGCTTACTAGATGAACGAAGCGACAAGGCAACTGAATAAATAACCTTGATTGCATGTTTTTTTAAATGTTAACACCTCGCTTATCCAAGGCGCCAAATTACACCCTAACAATTTACTTTCAAATTGATTAATACTAATACCATTGATTAACATGTCACTACTCACGTAAACAATCCGAAAACATAATGACATAAGTGCGTCCATCGAATAAAAGTATACAATATACAAACTACTAGTTGTGTCTGCGACTTTGTTCGTGTGGATTTCGTTATATTATGTTTGACGGAGAGGCCACAAATGTAGCTTACAGTGATGGATCTGAACATCTGAGTTGATATAGGTACATAATATCATTACAACAAGTTTTGTTTAAATCCACCAAACGACTATCGACATTAATATCCACTAACGATTTTCTTCTACTAACTCCATTACAGACACAACCCTGTCACATTTTAATTATAGAGTTAGATGGTGCCGGCTGAACATGTTGGCCGAGACTAAGCGAGCATGTACTCAGACGACATATACATACATTCAAAACGCCTACACTATACGAGGGGACGAGTCGAGATGAGACGAGCGACCCGTTCATGCATGACTATGTTCATTTACCACTCAAGCCTAACACTGTACTGCCGGCTTATTCTGTCGTTATAGAGCGTCGGAACGATTATCATAAAAACTACATGTAAATTATGTGTATTAGAAGAACATTAAGCCGAGCTATTAATTAAAGTACTTCGTTACAATATAGCCGATTAAAAGGCCTTTAAATTAATGATCGATTTAAGCTTTGTCTTCGGACACGCTGCTGCTCTCTGGATGCTGTGGTACGTTCGGCCTGGAAAAACAGTGGCTATAAATACTAATGATTATCCCCACGGTCCACAGTCCACAGAACACAGCCGGGGTGCGTTCAAGTGGAACATGTTATACGTAGAACATGTTTAATGCGACCATATTTACAGTGTAATGTAACACAGACAACTGCGCGGCTTACTGCACGGGGTGGTTGCGGGTTCGATTCCCGCCAGGGCAAATTTCGGAAATGGCCTTTTCGTAACTTGTCCTGGTCTGGGTGTCACTGGGGTCGCCCCCAGTCCATTGTACAGTACCCATAGTACAAGCTTTGCTTAGTTTAGGACCATATTATGGTTGGTGTCATTTGGCGATATTTATGATTTATTATTATTATTAATTAAACCATTGATAAACTATACACACCGCGGTGCGTCTTCGCCATAAGCATTGGAGTACGACCTTCAAAGCAGTATGTTTAGCCGAACTTGAAGAACAAGTACCAAGTGAACGCTCGCTTTCAAATGCTCGCCAACGAATAATCGCAGTGAGTACGCACCAAAGAATATATATAAATAACAATCATTAAAACGTATAACACAACAAATAATAAATATATTTGGTTGTTAAATGCGATGCTAGTACCACAATTTAAATCGAAAAGAGCATTAATGCGGGCGCACTAGTCCGTGCATTGAATTACCGATGGACGGAGCTTTCAATTATATTCGCCCAATGATGTAAACTCATGATATCACTCGAATACATTATTTTATACCAAACTTGTTTATTTTGAATAGTGACCTCGTGGGATCAAATAGCATGCTTACCATAATCATATTATTGTATCATATCGCGGTTACTGTAAATTGGGATTTATAGTACTATTAGTTGTACAAATGTGTAGTAGTTTTTCTTTGTGTTAGTACTTATACCTGGCTAGAGATATTGACTTTTTATTTTATAAAAATTCGCCAATTGCTTGTCGAGCCATGCACAATGAAGGGTTCCGAGTCATTGAAGGTAATCTGGTTAAAATTTCACCCCAGGTTGAAATAGGTACTAAAGTTGTAAACAGCCATCTATCGACACCATTAAATACTAAGAAATAGACGTATACCGCGAATACCGCGTCCGCGAATAATCCGCGAATAATCCGTCCGCGTGGAATGTGGACCACCCTTAACATTTAGGGGTAGCCGATTCTCAGACCTACCCGATATGCACACAAAATTTCATGAAAATCAGTCGAGCCGTTTCGGAGGAGTATGTAAATAACATTGTGACACGAGAATTTTATATATAAGACATTTTGTGACTTACTTGGTGGTATTGAGGAACCGCTCCGCCGAGGTGTAGCGCGCCGGGTCGTAGTCTTCGGAGCTGGAGGCGCGGTTGCGGGCCATGTTGCGCATGTGCTCGCGGAACGCGATGCGGATCGCGCTGTTGTCCGGCGTCGCGGTGCGGTCGCGGTCCGCCGCCTCGCGGACGCTCTCTGCCATAAACAATGGAGGCATACATTTTTAAGCGTTTCAAAAAAGGAAGGGGTTTCGTTTGTATGTTTGTGTTTTTTATAATGTATGTTCAAGGATTTATCCGTTAATTATGGAACGATTTTGAAAATTATTGTTATTTTGTTTGAAAGGGTATATATGTCGCCGCCAACTAGCTTAATTCGCCGTTCAATTAACAGCCTAGGCACTTAACTAAACGGCGCCGTTCAACTAGTGGCCTGAATTATATTCAGCCATTTGATCAAACAGCTAGGCAAATGACTTGGATCGAAGACGTTTAACTACTTGCCTAGCCGTTTAATTACCTGCCTAGCCTGTTCATTTCAATTTAGTTCTACTTTCTGCCACCTAGCGCCGAAACTCACCAAACTGTCAATATCTCTATATTCTATATTCTCTTTGGTCAATATGGCGTCGGAAAAAAACAACTTTGATGGAATAATTTTATTAGGTACTTAGGTTTTTACGTTTTTTTTTAGATCCACTGAATCTATTTGCTGTGTGGGGTTTCTGTGGGGTTATAAAAAAAATAACCCTAACCTAAAACCGTCCAGGTCGTTCTGCTTGGGTAGTATTTTGAAAAAGTTTTGTAGTATTTAAATATCAACCAGTTGCCTAAGCATTAGCCAGCCAGTTTATTAAATGTTGTAATAGACGATACGGCTGAATATCATTTAGGCCGTTAGTTGAACGGCGCTGTTTAGTAAAGTGCCTAGGCTGTTAATTGAACGGCGAATTAAGCTATTTGGCTGCGACATATATACTCTCCAGTTAATGTAGTATTAGTACTCTCAGTAAAGATAGTGGCGCCAATTCCAAATTAAATAAATTGCAAGTTCCCTAGTTTTATATATTTTTAGCGCACCCAGGTTGTTTAGAAGTCGGTTTATTTATTTTAATTGCCACCTGGGCGGCGCCTCTTCGCAGTGACATTACACTTGACAGCCATTCAGACAATCCTTCTGTCCGAACGCGCAATAATTACGCGCAAAATTACAAACTATGAATATACGAGTCAGGTTTTTACTTCGTGTCGAGACCATAACAAATACTTAGCGTTGTTTATCTTTATTATTTTCGTTCATAAGAACTAATTTGAAAGAAGAATAAGAATCATTAAAAAGTTTAATTATTTTATATTTTTAAAATTGTTACATTTAATTTTTTTTAAGTGACATCTACTCTACCCCACTATTAACAAACGTCATATAGCGGTTGAATATTTACACACCGAAATACCTCGCTCTGTCATTAGTAATTTGACATTAGAAAGATGAAAACAAAGCATGGTTTAATTAATAAGGGGTTAAGGTATAGCTGTACCAAATTACATCAACTTTCAAAAACTGTAGTTATGACCCTGTGACAGGCCGGGTGCGACGGACAGACGGACTGGGCTATCTTATACGGTTTCCTGGTACGTCTACGGGACCCTGAAAATAAATGCACCCACCGTTCATGAAGCCATCGAGTGTGGTAGGCGGCCTGGACTGGCGCACGCAGCGGCGCTTGCGCGACGGCATGCCCGACAGGTAGGCGTCGCTGTAGGGCTCCGGAGGCTCGTCCCGCTGCGCCTGCTGGTCGCGGGTGAACACCGGCACCCACTCCTCGCCCCAGTGCTGGACTATCACCATCGGCGGCACCTATCGCGACAATTTTTTTTTTTTTTTAAAGATTACTAGCAATGTGTGTTTATCACATTACTAGTATTCCCTTTAGCCCCTCCAACTAAGCTAATGCTTGTGCTAGGAGTGGGCTCACGTCAATAGTTTAATGGCCAGGATGGGGATCGAACCCGGAACCTCTCAGCTACGAGGACGGCCCTCTAACCACTAGGCTATTGACGCTTCAAATATACAAGGAGGTTTTAAAGCCCCAAACAATAATTAAAATGCCCGATGATAAGGAACTATCATATTTTCTAGATTGTTTTAGGACACATTTAATAGTCAAGAAAACAGTGTAAACAGCATTTTCATTACTCATACTCTGAAAGTAGGTCTGAAGTTGCCTGAGAAGCGGGTTGAAAGTAATACTTTTCAGGCCCGGGAGTTTCGCTTTCAACTGACAGCTGTCAAATTATAAAAAAAGAACTAGTTCCATTTTCACATTTCTATGGAACCATGTTCAAACTTTTTCTACAGTCACTCAATTACAGCACGATGTAAAATTGAAATAACAAAGTTAAGTATTTATTCAAGAATATTTTTTTTTAAATGACTTAATTATAATTTAGTTTCAACAATTTCTTTAAAATAACATAGATTTGGGCAAAATATTTAAAGATGAAAATGAAAAATAATGGCTAAATAATGAAGTTGGCCGGCCAACGAAAAAAAAAACAAAATAGGCGGCAATCTGTTTTTTTTTTTCGAGTTGTAGAGTATTGTTTATACTTCCTTGTATTATTTCTTTAGCCAATTCCTGTTTTTTATTTTTATTTTCCTTGTATTCGTAATGAAAAGCACAGTGTTTACCTCGGGTGAAAGATTTATTTCGTCCCTCGAACTATTAGCGCCCTCGCTACGCTCGGGCGCCAAACCCCGTCTCGGGACAAAATAAGTAACTTTCACCACTCATGTAACAATGTACTATTAACGTGTAACAGCCACCAATATTCAAACAGCAGGCAGTTTGAGAAAATATTGCATAGTAGGTACTGGAGATAATTACAACCCTGTACAATAATGTATGTATATTACTTTTGCATACTTTTAATAAGATAAAATTTAAAAAAAACATTTCTATTACACCACCTTTTAATGGTATTTTTTATTTTAGTCATAATTTTATATCAATAAAACTGTATTTATATTTTATTTTTATTTATAAAAACAATTTTTGACAATCGCAATAATATTCTTTTTCAGAGTTGCCAGGCAAATTAAATGTTAGTTCCTCTAATAATAACTTCGCGAACACCAATCGCTTTGAGCCTCCACACCCAACCTGCACGACTACCTGTGTTACCATTTTCACATTACTCAGGCTCGTATTAATAAATCTATCTCAAGTCTGAGAGCGATCTTGAGTACGCGTTTGACGTGACATTTGTACTAACATAACATAAGAATGACATTTTCAAGATCGCTAATTGAGATCGATTTATTAATACGAGCTTTAAGGCTAAAGCGCCCATCTAGCCCGCGAAGTTCAAATTTTTTGAGGTTTTTTAGAATTTTTTCAAAATCTGACAATAATAAAAGGCACATTTTGTAATTCGCTACAAAGACCGTGTGCAGTGCATTTATTAATATATCCAAGTTACTCTAAAACATTTCAAGCTATCCAGATAATCTGGCATTTTTTTTATATTTAGTGATTAACTAGTATCATATCCACCGTGATAATATTTAGAGTGAAATTCACCTTCACCTTAAGGTGAAAGCGCTTGACTAGCCCGCGAAATTCAAAATTATCGAGTTTTTTCATAGCTTATCCAAAATCTGAAAACATTTACGACAAAATTTTGTGATTGGCGACAAACACATTATGCAGTGCGTTTATTAATACATTTATTTTACTCT